>JAWNOA010000064.1:4267500-5517500 GCA_035046345.1 Drosophila birchii
CTTAAATTCTTATATCTTACGCTTTCTGTTCTCAGCTGAATATTTGAGCAGGAGGCACAGGCTGCCGAACTTCTGGGTGACGATGGATCCTGGCTTTCGATTGCAACCACATGGAGCTGGTATGGGGAATTGAGCCACGACGGGGATTCCCTTTTTGGGACATTTCCGTGGAATGAAACTCTTGCAAAGCTCCTCGGTAAGGGGCACAAAAGCTGGTTGATTAAATAATAAATTATTATTCATTTAAAAATTAAAAAGCGTCTTTTACTTACGAGTTTTACCAGCCTTAACTCGATCGGTGTTATCGTTTTTCATGAGGCATTCGTTTTGGAATGGTCGGCAGACACAATCCTGGAGTGCCCACTGATAGTTCCTATAATATAAATTGCAAACTTCTGCGGGCTCTGGGTTAGTTGTTACGATCACTACAGGTTCCTCTTCAGGCGTCTTTTCTTCTATAGGTTCCTCTTCAGGCGACTTTTCTTCTACAGGTTCCTCTTCAGGCGTCTTTTCTTCGACAGGTTCCTCTATATCTTCAATTTCCTCTTCCTCAAATTCAGGTTCAGCTTTAGAGGCATGTGAAATCCTTACAACAACCAATATTAAAAATAACAATTTAAAATTGATCATATTTTTGGAGAAAAACTGAAGCGAAACCTTTAGGTGGTTAAAATTGTAACTGTTCCATAATATCCTCTTACTTGGCTATTTATATCATTGGCTGGGCTTGCTGATTTCTTGTATTGGAAAAAAACCATATACTATTTATAACCCCAAATGTTTGCTGTACGTGCGCTTTAGCCTGCACACGAATATATGTTTAATTGTTAAACTAACCTTGAATGACCTTGAAAAAAGGCAATTCAATTAATTTTGACTTTTCTTTCCCCTAAAAACAGGCTTTTAAAAACTAAATTTATATACAAAAATATACTTCTTTAAAAGTCCCGTTTTAGGCATTATTGATTCCCTTAACAATTTTAAAGATAAATTTTTAGTGTTCATATTTATTGTTATTATTGAACTATTTTTTAATAACCAAATTCCGTTGAGATTTCCAGCCATTTCAGTATATAAGTATTATATATAAATTGTAGGTAGATCTTAGCACTTTGCGACGCTAATGTATGCTGTAAGAAATAGTAAATATGGTTTACATTTTCTCTGTAGTATTAGCTAATTTTCCTTACGTTTCGAACACTCCATTGAGTATTTGTTCAGCAGGCACAAACTCTTAAACTTCTTGGTCTCGAGGCTTCCTGGCTTGCCATTGCAGCCGCAAGGAGAGGGAATCGGGAAGTAGGCAACCACAGGCCATCCGACGAGGCACATTTTCTGATTGAACTTCTTGCACATCTTTTCAGAAACGGGAACAAGGGCTGAAAAAGTAATTGAATTTTAAAGGATATGTAAGAAATATCACTGATCAGAATCTTACGAGTCTTGCCAGCCTTCTCCCGCTCCGCGCTCTTCTCTGCCATAAAGCAGTCGTTCTGAAAGCATCGACAGACGCAATCCTCGAGAGCCCAGCTAAGATCCCGCCAGTAGATTTTGCAGTTGGTGGATGGC
This sequence comes from Drosophila birchii, assembly GCA_035046345.1. Lineage (NCBI taxonomy): Eukaryota > Metazoa > Arthropoda > Insecta > Diptera > Drosophilidae > Drosophila > Drosophila birchii. The sequence goes on from JAWNOA010000064.1 coordinate 4,269,070, forward strand.
ATCACCGGTTTTTGGGGCACTGGCTGTATGATAAATGTAGCCTGGGCCACGCCCACAAGGACTGCTGCCATAAGAAGGAACTTCGAGCTGAACATCTCTAAAAGGATTTGGGTCAGAGTCTGGGAATGCAGCTACTGCTTGGAGTTTCGGCTGCTGTGCTCCATTTTTATAGGTGTCTCTGGGAGCACCAATATTTGCTCAGATGAGTTTATCGATAAGCGAGTAAGCAAAGCCAATAATAAATAATTGCTGTTAAAATGTTTGCTTAATTCGTAGGAAAATTCTGTTCAACTTGGTACGAGGAACTATATTTAACTAGACAGCTTTTTAAATGATCCACTAAAAAAGGTCAGAGCCCCAACCCCAGAGGCAACCAGTTAAACAGGCTCTTAAAATCCTGGAAAAGGCTCATAAAATATAGCCAAACAAACTGGTAGAAAACCCACATAAAATGTTACGTGTTCACCTTTCCGGTTTTCCGGTGTTGGTGAAAATAATTACACGCAGTTGTCATTAGCTCATTAGGAGGACAGTCGGGAGGGAGGACGGGAAAAGCAGATAAAACAAAAGGCAAACAACAACTCAATTAACCCTTCTCCGCCAAACCCCAAATGGCTGGATTATGATTATGAAGCTGCTCCTGCTGCTAAGTGTATGATAATATAATAAAATAATAAACGGAAAGTGCCATAAGAGAAAGGACGGTGAACCGGTGAGAGGGGCAAATCCTGACGGATTTCATATGTAATTACTTCAATTAAACCATCTGTGACAATTGCCCCAGCCGAACATGAAATTCAACTTTACTTTCGAAATTCCCAATTGAGTTGAGGCGCATTATCCTGGCAAGCAACCGCATTTATCTCTTACCACCCCTCTGCCCTTTTAGCCACTCGTTTGCCAGGACAACCGGCAACCCTCAGGGAGGCCGCGCATTTTTACCTTTGACTTACCTTGCCTTGGCTGCTCCCCGCTTTTAATGGGGTGACATTTATGGCACTTTATCAACTCGAAAGTCAATAATGCCAGCCAAGTATCTTAAATGTGACTTAAAACGCACACACACATACATATAGGCCGGTGGAAAGCGGGGAAAAGAAAATCGCAATGCGATAAAAATAAAATTTTAAAATTTATGCCACTTATTGTCAATTCCCGGCAACTGTAACTCAAGACTTTTGGGGGAAAGCTAATGCTTTCCATCTTTGTTAAAAAAAAAAAGGAAACAATCGAGAGTGGGGGCAGAGTGAAAGAGATTAACAGTTGTGATCGAAATAATAATACTTGGAAAAGGGAGAATTACTTTAAAGGATAAATATATCAATACAGATATCAGTCAACTAATTTATATTAATTTAATTTGCATTAATTTAGGATTTTGGATACCGAAAAAAAGGCTTCAATAAAAAAGTTATTCTTTAAAGAGATGTAATAAAATTCTTTGACCATAATCTCTATTTATTTAATTTAATTAAAAAATATAACATTAATAATTGTTTTAAACTATTCAAATATATAACTGCGCCCTCGGCTGTATCTCCATAGAGAAGACCTGATGGAAGTCCCCAAGTTTGTTATGACAACTGAGAGACATTTGAATCGCGAGCTCTTGGAGGCGGCAGGGCATTAGTCGAATGGATCCCCCAGGATTAGCCAATGAGAGTGGATTTCCCCGACCCAGAGTCAAGAGCCAGCCGCTTTTCCCCGTCTTCTTAGTCTTCCGTCTGCTGACAGCTTGTGGCCTAGGGAATTTCCGCGCTGAGAAAACTTTTGCGTAATTAGGAGTATAATTTGCGAGGCAAGGCAGCGGCTTTTTGCCGCTGACAACTTGATTACGTTTCAACAACATTGTAAAAGTTAATTGCCAGCGCAGCCTTAAAGCCTGATGAGCATTTATCACCCTCTTCGCCGAGAACGTGAAGAAGGCGACACACTCCTCGCGTGTTTATGCAAAAACCAGGCGAACCGCGTAGGACACGAAAAAAGTGAGGCATTCATTAGGCCCGACACGGCGGCCCCTGGCTGGTGGTGGTGCGAGGAAGCGAGCGTCTTGTTACCACATTTTTCAATTATAGCACATTTCCCCTTTTGGCCGATAACCCATGGCCACTCACGTGTGAGGGAAGGTCCCCTCCTACCTGATGAAGAGTTATTGCATTTTAATTTGCCAGCCGCTGCGAAATGTGCCAAAAACCAAGCACAAACCACATTGTTTCGTTGTAAAGCGCAGGTGGTTCGGCGGCAATCTCTTGGCCACATTTCTTATCGCGGCTCTGCGATGAAAGTACAAAGCGTCGAATTCCTGGCCTAATGAAGCCAGCGGTTCAGAGGTCACAGACGATGCAGCTAATTAGCTGCCGCTTCATTAAAATAAGTGCCCAACTAAGAGAATATAGCAGCGACTTATGGACACTGCAAGAAATGGGTGTAAAATTTGCATTTATTCCAAAACACAAAGACTATTTTATTTTATTTATTTATTGTTTGATTTTCTGTTAAGATTTAAATGGAATAATTTAGTTGTCCCCAGGTAGCTGGCTTGGCGAACAGGAATATATTTTATAAGCTCCTTTTTTTGTTAATAAATAATACAAACCACTCTTTACACACTCTTTAATCAATCAATTTAATCAATCCACTACTTTCTTTCTGTGCATCGCAGCTGAACTGGCCGGAAAGGTCATTTAGTGTGGCCAACAAAAAAATGTATTGTTAAAAGCCGCTAATGAATTATTTACTGCCCATTTGGCCGTCCTCTATGCCGAGGTCCTGACAGGTCAGGGAAAAAATGGCGTTGGTTTGGGGAGTCCACGCATAACTCAACCAGTTCACACCCTTAATTAACTGCCCTTAGACCAAAGAGTGTGCGTGCGCTGGCCAAGTCGACTTTTGGACGAAAGTTGCGTGTGGCTTTGCGGCGGAAGGAATTACCTAAACGGAGTTATGTTTATTAAGCATTTAAAAAAGAAACTTGACTCTACCGGAAGTAGGAGTTGGGTAGGAGCCATGAAATATCAACACATTTCAATTAATAATTCGCTGGATTCCCACCGCAAATCAGTCGCAAAGTGAACGATTGTTTTCAGTCGCATCCATCAATCAAATGCATATGAATAACATTTTTAATCACTCCGAATTACGCAGGAGAGCGCACATGATGAATTGCTTATAGCGGGCAAAGAGGATATCATCAGAGGGCCAGGGGTTTGTGGTATCATATATGGGTATCCGTTGTGGGAGTACAAGCGCATTCACTTGACAATCACTTTTGTTTTATTGCGATTTGCCAGCCCAGACACCAACAACAACAGCGGGGAAAACTGAGCCATTTCCACTTGGGATAACTTGTGAGCAATTGCAATTGCTGCTGAAGCTAAGGCTATAGCCAAGCACAGATGTGGTCAAGGGAATAGTACTACTGAAACTGCAACCCTTAGTTACTTTCGAGTATTAACCTTCATAGATTTTTTACACGGAACTGATTGTTTAATAATTAACAAGGAAGGTACTTAGCGAGGACAATTATAACGATCATAACATAAGTTAGAATATAAGAATTGTATTACATTTACGATTTTCTATTTTATTATTCTTTTGTTGCAAGGACATTCGATCCTATTAATCTAACCCTTGCTGTATATTTGCTGCCACAGAGCCCGAAGACAATGAGCTGTGCCAACCAAATTGTTGTGGTGCAAAAATGCGGGCATATGTGCCAGGCAGAGGCAATCGACGACGCCAGAATGTCAGAAAGGAGCAACTGCAATTGCAGCAGCAGCAGGAGCAGCAACAACAGAACGATTTACCAAGAAAATGAAAATTTATTGTCAGTAAATGAAAGAAAGCTTCCCTCTGTCCGCTCCTCGCATCAGTTGAGCCCAGTTGGTAGTGTTAGAGCAATCAAGGTGCTGCTTTGTCGGCCAAAAGGGAACTATTCGCATTGCGGCTGTCTTACTCGGAAGCCAAGCAAAAGGAGTGCAACAATTGCAGTTGTCATCGCCCCTATGCCATTGTCCTTCGGATCAGCTTCTCTAGAAGCCTCAAAAGGGTTTCTAGCCAAACTGCAGTTAAAACAAAGAAAAGAAATCTGAGTTTGATAGTAACACGGTTTACTTTTGTTTAATTTTGATTTTAATTTATTTATTTTGGTGGCGATAGCACTGGAGAATGAGGAAAAAACTAAGGAAATTATATCAAGATTTTTAAATAAATTTAAATTAAAGAAATTCAGATATATGGATATTTTTCTTCCAATTAACAAGATAAATTGAAATACGATTTTTATGTTAACCAAAATATATGTATAATTCATAGAAATCTTGATAAGGTAGAAATTATTCCCTGTGCAAACTGATTTCGCATATGGCTTGGGCCCAGTTTGCCTTGGCTAATGGAGATGTTGGCCAGAAATGATAATGGCCAAAACATTTAATGCACGTTATTGCCAAACCAAAAAAGCAATTTGACGCAACGCGCTGCGAGGATTTGGCCAAGGCCTCCGGAGCTGGCTAATGCAGTGAAATATTTATTGAAATTGTGTGCTCCCCGGGGGCCAATGCGGCCTTGTCTGCTATTAGGCGGGGATCAGCAACGAGGAGGGGTGGTTGCCAAATGGCCGAAACTTGGGATGGGACGGGGGAATCGGATACTGTGATGGGGGTTTATCTTGGCCTGAGGAGGCTAAGGCTGGGACTTGAAGGAGTCGCTATTTACGAGTCTCTGCTTGGCACTTTCGGCATTATTGCCGGGCCAAATGTTTTCGTCCGAAGCATAAATATACCAGATCCCAGGATCCGAAGAGAGAGAGGGGGGCGGAGGCCGAAAGTTTTCGCACGCCACTCGCGCTTCCTTATAAATTACGCACTAATGTAGTGCAATTAACCACTGTGAGAGCGGGCCGAAAAAGGTCTCGGTTATTCACCTGAAAGGGCCCGCGAACTCTTGAACTCATGAACACTCGAATTATTGAACATTCGAACTCTCTCACGGTGTGTGCACTTGGAGAAATACATAGTAATTATAGATAATACAAAATAGTTAATGCTAATATTTTGTAAATATAATTATTCTTTAATTATTCTCAGCTCAACTTTATTCCTTTAATTCCTTTAAAATGTAGTGAGATTATATAGTTAAATGCCATGAGTATATGATTTAAATTTAAGTTTCAAAATATCCCCCGGGTTTCTGTGTAATTTTTATTTCAAGTGCACTCGATCCAGAGTGGCACTTGAACTGGCGAAAAAGCATATTTACCCTCTTGTTGCAGCCAAATCTGGGTAAATATTTGTGGCAATTATGCAAGCGGAAGTCGATACGGATACGGATACTTGTGGCTATATATTCCCTCCCCGGTATTTTCCCTTCTTTCCCAGCCCGACACGTGCCGCAAATGCATGGCAACATAATTATCGCACGCTCGTGGGCGCGTGTTTGGAAAACATGGTTTCCAGGGCGGGCGCTTTCCACTTGAGTTTTTCCACTTCGCAGCAACAGCTACATACATCGTGCACTCTCGGCAGTCCTACAAATTGCGGATTGTTTCTATATAATAAGTGGGCGTGTCGGTGAAGCCCGATGACAGCCAGCAACAACATCGATAATGGCCACGCGTCTGGGGCGTCAAAAAGCCGCTGATTATATAGTAGACCTGTCCGTCTCCTAATGGTTACGTTGTCCTGGCTCTGCTCCTGTCCCGCATCGGTTTTTAAGCTCTTAATGGCCACTTGATGGTTAAGGTAACCCACTTATCGTTGGACTTGTCTGCCGCCTCGGCGCATCCTTTCATGGATTTTTGGGGTGCAGTACCGACAGTCCGATTGGATTAGCACACTCCCCGAAATGAGTGGCGCGGATCTCGTTGATATGGAGAGTCCAGCAAAAGGGCACACAGATCGTTTTCTAGAAAATGCTTGTTAATTAAAATTGATGCGAAACTAAAACACATCAAACCAAAATTGTAATCGAAAACCGCAGAAAAAAAAACTAAAAACTAGAGAATGACATGCGGAAAATTCCATTAAAATTGCACGTCAGAAGGCTGGTGTGTGTAAGGACATTGCTCCTGCACTGGAAATATTAAAAAGGAAATTATGAAATGTAATACATTTTTTCTTTTTGAATAAAAATAATTGCATTTTCATATATACATATATTAATTCAAAGGAAGCTTTGTTTTCATTTTTTATATGTATGTTTTAATTCAAAGATAGCTTTTTTTCATTTTATTATTTATTTTCAATCTTAAAATCTTTTGCCCTCGAGGTTCGAGCTTAAATTAAAATTTATTCTAAGTAAAAAATTATCCAAAAGAATAAAGTTTTCTTAATAAAAATATATTTATTTTCAGCTTTTTAAATTACGTATTTATAATACATCATTTACATTTCAAAATACGGCTTACCCCAAATTTGTATACTACATAATTAATACTTTCATTGGTATTTAATTCAATAATATTTATATTAAACCAAAAGCTATTCCAACTTTTTTATAATTGTTTTTGTATAGTTTTATATAGTTGTAACATTTTTTCTTTGTGTATCCTCTAACTAGACTCGAACTGTTGGCATAGAAATTGCTAAAAGCCGGGCGATGCAAATTATTATTGGTTCGTCAAGCATACAAAAAATATTTCAAATTTGAGAACGTCCAACCAGATATCTCTGTGGAACTAGCTTTGTGCTTGGGGGAAGGGGGGCTTTTTGGGGAAAACGAGATAAAAAATACTATGGAAAAAAATGTTTTTTTATCTGGCTAGGCATGTCAACGAACCGGCAGCCAAATGAATATGGAATGCCCTGAATGAGTGGCAGATTTCCTAAATAATTTGTGGGCGCACTCGGATGGCTTGATGCGGGAGGAGAGGCGGGAGACTGGATGCTGGAGACTGGAGAGGGATGATGTACCTGGAGCTGCTTTATCATCTTGTAACGTGTATCCATTCCGAGTCTATCAAAAAAACATTCACCTGGCGTCTGTCCCCAGGACCCACACAGTCACACACACACACACCCTTCGCCTCGTGAACCGGCGCTACATAAATCAAATCCATTTCCCGAGCACTGGTTTTGGCCAATTCTTTTACCATGGCTGCCGGCACATATTACGGCATTTGTTGGCCGTTTTTTTCACCTTTTCCATGGCTCACCCTGCTCTCTGTTCTCATTTTTACTTCTTTTTTCTGTTGGCCTAGCTGTCAGCGAAAATGCTGAAAAATGGCAAAATACCATTGATGGAAAGTAAGCTGCTTGCTCGCAGAGCTAAAGCAGCCTCCTCGAACCGGAAAAAGCCACAAACATGAAGCCCAACCATGACGCATTGCAGTGCGCATCCAAAATCTAAGCAAGGCCGCTGGAAAAAAAGTACAAATTAGACGCGAGTTCCGGCTAGAAAAAAAGGATGCAGCATTAACCAACTGGCCGGAGCGTGTCGCCTCACAATGGGCCAAAGTGAAAAGCTGTGTTACCATTTTTTCCCCGTCCGCCATCTTCTCTGGGTGCCTTTCGCTGATTAATTGAGGAATGTGCCTCGCAGCCGGCTGACAGTCACGAAACCCCATTGAAATTAGTCAGCAAAATTGGAGAGCTGAAAACTACTGCGAGCTATATGCTAATTAAAACTAATATACGGGGCGTATGCGTAATATCTTTGACAGGGCATGAAGACTCTAAAATGCTTTGCAGATTTGAACATAATAATATTCCATCAGATGAAATGGAATAAAAAAAGTAAGATGTCTGTTTCTATAAAGGAAAATAATGGAACTTCTTTAACTTTGTAATTTTTTTGTAGATGAATTATTAGCTTATTGTTAAGGTTCTTTTCAAGAATTCTTATATAAGCTATTTTAATTTTCCCTTAAGCATTTTTTAACTTTACGAATAGATAACATTCAGCAATACTAAATAGTAGTAACATAGCCTTTGTTAGGGCAAAAATAACAAGCATAAAACAATTGACTTAGCCGCAGAGTCATATCGGGGCTCTGGGAAAATGAATTACCAAAGCACAGGGCAAGAAAATGACAACAAAAGTCGGGCCAAAGGCAACGGGGCTGTTCCTTTCCTGTTTGTCTTTTTTCCCTCCGAGTTTCTCCATTTTTTATATGCTTGGTACCCGGCTTTTTGCGGGGCTTGTTGTGTGGCATTATGCGGCAACTGCATTGTTTATAGAGACAGCCTCCGGGCTATACCTGCCCGACAACTTTGTGCATTTTTTAATGGATTTCAGGGCAAACAAAAAGCCAGAACATGGCGCATTGAAGTGAAGAATTCGCACTCGCGGTCTTAAACGCATACGGAGCCAGCGGGGGGGCTGGGTGCTGTCAAGGCTGTTATTTGTTGGGCAAAATGTTGTTAGCAGGCAGGACTTCCGCCCCAACATCACCGCCTGTTGTCAATTTGGCCAAAGTGGTTTTTCAGTTGCTTTAGCGTGAAAAAAGGCGAACAATTCTGGATGGCACGGTGGGCAGGTGGCAGGCGGTGGTATGGAAGGATGTCTCGGTGCAGATCCTTTGGCAAATTGCACTTGTGCGGCGTTTTAATCACTTAGGCCAGAACGCCTACATTGGCCCTATCTAGGCGTCTCATTCTATTTACTTAATGACAGCGAAAAGTGGCAACCGGCGACGCCTTGAGCATGCCACACGGCTCAGCGCCAAGCGGCAAGTGTTCCGTACATTTGTCATCTGAGTATCTTATACTATAGATGGTATGTCTTACTATCCGTGTTACAGAGAAAGAAATTTTAAGTATATATAAATATTTATTTTTTAATAAATTAAGCCTAGTATCCAAAGTGTTAGTTAATAATTTGGTTACCGAGCATCAGGAGATTTTGCCTTAAACTTCACTATATATTTATTCCAGGAATTTATAGATAGACAAACTTATTTCTTACAATTTTGATTATGGAAAACTATTAGAACTTTTTTTATTAAGAACGTTTGATTCCTATTTCAATGTTCTTATCTTATTTATCTTTTAATTGAAGGTTAATGCCGACCACCTTGTGGCATTGTTCCTTCGAACTTCATTCTTTTTTCTTCTCAGTTCAAGTGGCTTTAACATTGTACAAGAAAAGTTAAAATTATTATATTTAATTATTCATTATGTTAAAAGATATTTTTCTCATCATTCAAAAATTTCTCCAGCCAAAAGGCAACTCATATTCAAGAAATTGTTCTCAAACCACAGAGAATAAAAATATAAGTTTAGGGGAATGCAATAAATTGTAGCAAATTTAATATATCATAATTTTTCTTTTAGTTTCCCGATATAATGACATTCCCTGTATTTCTCTGTGCACATCCTTCGTCCCTGCTCCCATTGAAGGTAGTTTCATTAGTCTAAAACGCTCGGTGCGTGCAAGTGTGTGTGTTCGCCAAGCTTTTGTTTAACGGATTTCTGCCTTTTCACAAAAAATTTGCATTTGCCAGCGCCATTGAAGCGCGAACAATTGAACGGCTCCGTCCTCGAAAACACAAAAAAAAAAAAGAAATGGAAAAGAAGGAAATGTCCTGGCCCAGCTGTTCTCTTTTGCTCTCGTGCCATTGTCCCTTTGTTTAAGCCGTGCGCCAAAAGGCGCGCAAATATCTTTTGATTTCTTTGCCCATTCTTTGGCCCCGAAAAAAAGACGCACACTTTTGATAGCTTTCGTTTATGAATATGCCATGCCGAAGCGGGGGCGAGTGGGCGTGGCGCTGCCTGTCATCAATCAAAAAGTGCGCAAAATCAAAATGTCACTGGCATGGGGCGGTGAGGGGGGGACCTGGGTCTCCCGGCGCGGCAGCCAAATCAAATCCTTTGACTGCCTTTGTATTCTGATCCGGGTGAGGGATTGAATCCAAGGATTTCAGTCCAAAGAACCTCGAGAAAGGCAGGTGGGAATGATCGATTGCTAGCTGGGCTTACGAAGTTCTTTATATTATAAATATTGAAGAGTTGTGTATTTAAATATAGGGTTCTTATTTATAAATTCAAGTTAAGTGATACAGAAGAAAATATAGATATACCTGAATTCGGTTTATATTTTTATCAGAGAATTTAATCAAACAATCTTTTTGAATTTTAATATGTAAGCTTTTATATTTTAACCTGTATATAGTACTTTGTCCTGGCCTTTTCAACCTGATTACCACTGCTATCGTTGAGCACCTAATTAGCAAAATTTCCATTTAATGTTGCCCAACTTGGCCATTGAACATCGCACTTCTGGCTATAAATCATTCAAAGACACTCAATGGACAAATACAAGTTAATTACTTTCCAATTTCGAAGGGAGAACCAGACAGGAGACCAAATAAATTGAAAGCAACCCACCCATACAGTTCCGACTGGACATGACGACACCCAGGATAAGCACAAGCTGTGGCAATGCACTTTAAAATTATATACATACATAGTGAGGGGGTTGAGGTGGAGCCGGGAGACATTGGCAACCACAGGAATTATATAAACCTTACACGTCACAGCGACATAAGTCAGCCTGCGGATGTGGCAGCATATGTCGCTAACTGCCGTTTGGGGTGGCGCATCCATCCATCCCCTCGAGCCCCGATTGCAACCCAACCGGCGCACCCAATCTCTCCAACCACCAACAGACCGCCCACGCAATCAAATAATTCTGAATCATTAGGTTTTTTACGAAGGGGTGGCTGCCGGGCCCTATTGAGACATTTAGCTCAACTGGATGTTCATTATAATCCACTCGAAGCTTACTTGGTTGATGCACAGAAAAGAAAATTGAATTAAATTGTGCTATTTAAAGGGGAATAATTTAATTAAGGCCTTTCTTTACTTAAACATTAATTTACACCTTCAAAGAATTACAATTGGAACAAGAGTTTCAAAGTTAAAAAGTTATTGCCCTACAAGGTGTTTTAAATAAATAAACAATTTATTTAAAAAGTAATTTAAATACTTATTTACCTTATAAAATTATTATTGTGGAAATTACAGTTTAATTACATTGTCACAGCCTTATTTTTCCTGTGTAATATCCCCGTCGCTGGCCACTGCATATGGCACGTAAGTAAGTCGAGTTTTCCCCAAGGCCACCTGCCCCCCACACGTCCGCTGCTCTATTATTAAATGCACTTTTAATCTTGGGCTCCCCTCGCCTCCCCCTCACTCTCACTGCCCGGCTGATGTTCGCTTTCAATGATTTTTCCATTTTGCACCCTCAAATGGCGAACGATTATCACCCTTAAATGGTACTTTACACACACAAAGAATGCGAGGCATTGAATAGAATTGAACCGGTGCCCGCCACCCCATCCCCCTAGGAATCCTGGAATCAAGAATCAGTTGAGCTGCTTGCCAGGACTCGGAGAGATTGGTCCCGCACTATGTAGAAACAAAGTATGCGAGGGGAACGGGCTCCGGGCGAGAGTGTTCGAGGGTATGAGTGTGCTTTTATAGTCCTGCTGATATCACATGAAAACATTGGTTTGGGACTGCAAGTCGAGTGTGTATATCCCTGGGATTAGTATGCGATGTTTGTTTAACTTTTCGTCGTGATTTCCCATTCCGAATATCCTGCGAGAGCGGTGAAAAGCTGGTCAGGCAATAAGCAGAGAATTAGGAAAATGAGTGCGGGAAATGGCTTATAGTAATGAAAATTTAGAGCTCTTCTTAGATTGCAGCTAAGTTTACACTGAGGAAAGAGGAACTAAAATGGTTATTGAATTGTTATTGAAATTGTATGATAATAATTATTTTAATATCATATTAATATCTTAAGTTCGTACTAGATATTATGTAGTTTTAAGAAACTAAAACTTAAAGCAGATTATGTATTAATGCAAACTAAAACATCTTCTAAAAAACAAACATATATTTCTTAGAATGCCTTTTCAATGAGTGCTTGAAACGTTCGAGCTCTTTGCAATTAGTCTTCAGTTAGTTAGTTAGTCCAAACCAATAATTGGTAGCCTCTTTTAGTGGCTGCCTTTCGAAGGAGCCTTCTAATAGCCTGTCATCTTGCATTTGCCCCGATTTGACAAAGTTCTGTGATGCCATTAAATGGCAAATTACTCAGTCGTTGTCTGGTGTCGATTAAATGAACTCAACCCAATCGGGCAAGGGCAACCCCAAAACAGAAGCGGCGGCGACTTTCCCTTCGGCCAAAGTCCTGGTCCTGGTTCTCTCCCCTCCTCCATAAATCAGGAACTGACGACTTACTCACACACACATCGCATCCCTGCCGAGCGGCAGGCACAATTACACGCCGCAGACCCTAAACAAGTTGGCATATATAAAAATCCTGCCTGATGGCCGTACATAGATGGATGGCTCGGAATGGCATTGGGCGGGGTGGAGGAAAAGCACTCCCTGCTGTCGTATGGATACAGTGGGGTACGGAGCTCTTAAAGAGCACATAATTGGTCTGTAATCTATTTTTGACAGATTGAATTTCGCTTTTATCTTGATTTTGTTTTGACTGACTCGGTTGCCTGTTGTTTCGGCTAGCGCTGCTGCTTTTCCGTACTCCTAATTGGGTTGTTGTATGGCATATACCAGCAACCACCACCCCAGACGAACCCAACCCAGTTGATTCCACTCCATTCCGAGCCATTTGCAGGTGGAGGGTGGCAAGGTTGCTGCTGCCGGTGGCTTTGACGTGAAGATTCGCTAAATGGTTGCCAGCTTCTGTTCATAGTTTAATATGATAAGTGGGTTGCTTGTCTTGGGCTTGGGGAATTGGTTTGGGTTTGGTTTTGTATTCTTCTCGGATTCGGGTTCGAAGGGTCGTGTTCGAGCTATGATTTGGTTTTTGGGTTCGAGTCCGATTGGTTAAATGCCAATTTGGGCGCTGGAAAATTGGTAATTTAAAACCACATAGATTCCACCGCTCCGATAAGGAGTCGAGTCGAAGCGAGTCTAGTGTTGGCATCCTTCCGGAATTATTCATGACACAGTTCAAGTGTTTTGCATTTCTGGTAATAAATTACATTGAATTGCCAGCGCCTCCAGGGACTTGCTTGAGAACTTTTTATAATTTGTCTGTCAACACAATGGTGCAGAAATGAAGGCAGATAGGAAAAGTTATGAAAAGATTTGGCACGGATAATCTTCAATTTCACACCTGGAAGCACCAGACATGAAGTTGATGTTGTGATAAAATTAGGAAAATATAATCCTTACCCTAATTCATATTAAAAACGTAATGGGAAATATTTTAAGAGAATAAATAATAATATAAACTGTGTTTATATCACAAGTAACAATGATCTTGATGATTTTTAAGGACAGAACTGGAATGAATAAAAATATATTAGATAATAAGAGTTATTGATTTACGTCATTGAGAATTTTTAGTTTAACTTAAGGTAATTTATTTTAATCAACAAAAATAGAAACTCGACTATGTTGTGCCAGTTTTAGCACAGATCAATTTTGTTATTAAGTTTGTGCTTCTCAAGAAGTCTCTTTATTAAGCTTTAAGACTGATCAGATTTATATAAATATTTTGAAAGTATTTTTAAGTCTACAAATAAAAAGAGTGAATACTATTCCGCTGTTGTTGTGTAATTACACTCTGCATGCAACTCATTTGGCGTACCGCCTCCCAACCCTTGCCGAAGTCAATTCGGGAAAAGTGTTCAACATGTCGCGCAGCCTGTAATTTTCACACCATTTCCACCGCTGCCCCCTCTCGTTTTCCATACGCTCTTGATATGTACTCATTCATTTGCAATTCGGTTCATTCAATTCACAACTAAAAATGGGCGGCACCAGAACGTGTGCTTGCGGCAATTTCCTATAAATATGTTATTCTTTCAGCGATTATTCCTGGAGTGGGCTCGCTGTGGGATGGCCATTACAGGCCGCTGCCATGATACCCACTTGCCGGCAGACCAGTAGCAGCCGGCAAACCAGATGATTGGAAGCGACAACAAACAGTAACAACAAGCGGACCAAACGAACCAAATGCAAACTTTGTTCAGTTTTTTGTTGCAATTAAAATGATTTTGTTCACATGACACCCGGTGTGTGTGCGATTGGGGGGTGTAATTTAAATTGTAATGAAGCCCTTCCGGTGGCTGTCAAGGCAACAGGGAACGGATTGCAGAGGAAGGTAAATTACAGACAAAAGTTACAGCCTAAATGACCGTTCTGGTTAAAGAAAATGTACACTAATCAATAGTATTTTACACTTCATTTAGCTATGGATCCTTTAGATACATATATTGTCTTGGTTAGGCTTGTTTAAATATTAATCAATTTAAATTAGACATAGTTATAAGAATAACAATTTTTTCGTCAAATTTATAGATTTATAAAAGAGTTATAGGTTGTAAATCCAAGAAAATAATCTTATCAGCAATAGTCTCTTCAATTCCTAGACATTCTTTGCTTTCTTTTAATAATGTTTTTTCTTAATAGTTTTTAATAAATCTACTTTAAAATGTTAAAAAGTAAAACTAAATTGTTGCTATCTTGCTGCTTTAGGATAGTTCATTAATAAAATTAAATAAAATCAATTCAAGACTCGGCTATAAGCCAAGATTATAAGCAGATCAAGACATCAAGGATTGTTCGGGCGGATTTTAATCTACTTTTAACTCTTTGTATTGTGTGTTTGTACCGTGTGTCCAAAAGTTCAAAAAATTTTTGTGGTAATGTTAAAGGGACTGAGGGGTGAAAATTGTACTTTTTCAATTAAAACATTTAATAATACCTTAACATAATCAATTAATTAATCAAATAATAAATAATTATATTAAATAAAGAAATAAAACTGTTATACCCGGCTGACTTATTCATTTCTTTATTTCTTTATATGTTTTGAATAACTTCTTGTAATATCGGAAACGTCAGGTCTCAAGGACCTTTGGGAAATCTATTTTTTTATAAATTTAGAAATAGGCATTATATTCATTTACCAGTGTAGTAGAGTGGTTATCCGAAGGCCCTAATTTGGCCCCAGGCAAACTGATGTTAAATAGCACAGCGGCCCGGCGACAATAACAACAGCGGGAGCGATGGCAGCAGTGCCAGAGGTGAGATTTGAAAAGCGTTTTGCAACCATTTACACACTGTATCCTGCGCACATCCGCTGAACGGGTGGTGGGGGGGACGTGTATGTTGCTGCACTCGCTGATCCTGATCCGTCATTGTTGACTTCCTGTTACGCAATGCACCGAGCTCGCAATTGTCACGGCCTACATAATTTGTAGGTACACACTTCGGTCGAGGGGACCAGGCCAGCAGCACAATGCCAGGGCATCGAATAACCAAACAGCGCAGTAAGGATTTTATTGTTATTCAATTGGATTCGAATTTGGGAATTCGTCCTGCGAGCGAGCGAATGTTTGCCGGTGTGTGACAGTTGACGCCTCGCAAACAGGCGGCTTCCGGTGGCCGCCGTGGGTAAATAGCGTAAATAGGAGCTGTAATTCGATCGTCGAAATGCACATAATTAGCCAGCGACTTGCCGGGCTTGCACTTTTCAACTCGATTTAGTCGACGGTCGCCAGGCGGAGTCGGCGCTCGGGTGAAATCCGAGGTCGCCGGCATGGAAGACATTGTTTGCGTGTTATTGCATTAATTTACAACAATATGGCGCGTAATGAGATGGAATTTGATTATGCCATTGTCGTAGCGATTCGGCACTGCAACTGGAGCCTAATGCCATTTCAAAGCATTCGGTAAGTGCCTGTGTGTGTCGTAATTACCAGTTAAACGGCTTAGGCTCATCTTGCAGCGGCTAGGAGATTGTGCAGGAAGAAGAAATCATTGAAACTATTTAATAATTATGGATTATTGTGACAGAAAATATATATTAAGGGATATATTTTAAAGGGATTAATGCATTTTAATCGTCACGGAACTAATATTACAAGACTTTGACACCAACTGAGAGAAAAATGCCACAAAACATTGTTTATAAAAATATTGTTTCTTTAATTTCTACATATTTTCTGATGAATTTTTAATAAATCACAGAAATATTCATAGACAATTCCATTTTCTATGCCATTTATATTTATAAACTCATCATAAATCACTACATATATTTAGCAATTTGATTAATATGCATTCTTTAGACTGTTATACATTAATAAAAAATATTATTACTGACCATGTAGAAATGATAGTGCTGTTTTTTGTCCAATGCCTGTCATTGAGGGTACATAAAACATCCGCAGCTAGACAACTGTCAGTTGATTAAAGCACCTAAATCGCATATAAAAGCAGCAGTACAATAAAAAAAGACGCAACGCTGATGAGCCTATTATAGTGACAGCAATTGCAGGACATTATGAGTAGGTAGAAAGGAAGTCAGCATCACCCCCTCGGCAACCCTCTGGCTGACAGGCTACACTACGCACTAAAACACAAACACACTCTCGCACACAACTGCTAAAAAATTAAGTCCATAAAAAACCAGAAACATCGCGTTGAGCAAGAATTGCCCACATTTGTGGCGGCTGACCAGCGGCCGTAACGACAGGAACAAGGATAATGCGAGGACACCAACCACAACAGCAGGCGCCGGCGAATGGGAAATAAAATAAATGTGCTAAATGGATAATAAAGTACAAAGAACGACAGGCATAATGTCCAAACTGACACTCCAAGGCGAACGGTATAAAGCGAACCACAAAAATGGCAATCCTTGTGGGCCCTGCATGTAAGAGTGTGTGCGAGTCCTTTTTTAAGCGTAATTTAACTGTTGTGGCCATTGTACTTAATTGAACTGTCAACAAAAATAGATAAACATAATGGCAAGTGAGGCAGAAAAAAACATTTCGCTCGAAATCAGGGAAATAAAACACACGCTGGCCAATTTGATTCAAGTATGCCCCTTGAGCAGCCGAAATGTACTCACTTCGCACTACCCAGACTATAAAAATGTTGAAGCATATAAAAAATCTAGTGGTTGGGCCATATTTTAAAAATATGACTTATATTTATATATTCTTGGTAATCAAAGAAACGCTATTAAAGATTGTGCCTTCTACTAAACTTTTTCTAATGAAATGTTATCAAATTTTGCTGAATAAAATTTATAGTCATTTATTAGACTTCATTATAGAATTTCCTAGAAAAGATAAGAACTTGAGATTAGTTTTGAATAATAACAGAATATGTAAAATATTAATTAAATATTAAGAGTTCCAGGAAAATTAATAAAATTAAAAAAAAAAAAAAAAATAACCTATGTACTCGGACGTAAAAGAAACTAACTGCAGCGAAGGCAAATTCTAGTTCAAGGAAGATATTTTTGTATGGTTTTTAACAACATAATTTATAGTCCCTTAATTAAAAAAAAAATATATTGAAAAACTAAATTTAGCTAACCTTTAATCTCAAATATCGTAAGGTTTTCTCCCAGTGCATAACTGACACAAATAGTGGGTAAACTTTGCGCTAAGCTGCGCCACTTCAGGCCCAAAAGGGCTGCAATTAAAATAAGTACCCGCCGCTTGGCTTTCCCAACTGCTGCACAGCCAAGCCATAATGCTGCATAATCCAGGGCCAAAAAAATTTAGCCAAAACGCTTCCATATATACACATTATATATATGTATATAAACTGTATGTAAGTAAATTCTATGTGGTATATAAGCACATTGTGTTCGCAAGCTAATTAAGAAATTACTGCAGGCAAAACAGCGTCTGCCAAAAGCGCCAAAACCAGCCCCTGCTGCAAAACCATCCCAGGACTCTCCAAATTGGGCAGACCCAACCCCCTCATGGGCGCTATTTGCTGAAAACCACTTCACATATGAGAACGGCAAATGAAATTAACAAAAAGACCGAAAAAAGTTGGTAACGAGGGGGAAGAGAGGCCAATGGAAAATCTGTTAAGTAAATACGAATAAACGATGAGCTAGCAAAGAGCTTATTTTAAGGATTTATTAAGATTGCAAATGATTAAATGTATATGATTATACACATAATAATTATATATGATTAAATATTGATTTAATATAAAAATATATGCAAAAGAATACCAATAAAAGGTATAGGAAGTTATAGCAAAAGTGTAATGTGAATATAAAACACTTTAGAATTACCGTGGAAATACCTCCTTAATCTTAAATAAAGAAAAATGTTACAAATTCATAAAATATATTTTTAGTTTCTTGCATTTTTATTCCCATAACTAATATTCCCCTCCAACTAACTTAGAGCAAGCGATCTCATAATCCAGCAGTCTCACTCACACACCGACTCCGCCCAAATCCTCCCAAACAATTCACTTTACATATGAGCAAATGTGGCCAAAAAGGACGAAAAAAAAAATTATAGAAGAAATATAATGGAAGCCAAGCTGCATTCACAAAAATCAAGAGGCAAAAAGCCAAAAGCAACCAACCAAAGTGCTCGTTGTCTGCCAAAACCTACAGAGGTCCAAGTCTGGGGGCAGGCAATTTTTATAATTTCGCTACAATTTTGAGGCATTTTATGAAATGAATTGAAATATTTTTTCACTCTGCTCTTTTTTCGGTCACATTTCCTCCGTCGGCGAAGAAAAGCCATCATCAAATCCATTCATGCGCTTAAATAAAATGCTCAAGCACTTGACTGCATCCATACAAAAATGTTGTGGAGAGCATTCTGGGGGCCTGGGGAGTGGCGAATAAAAGGTTGCCTAATTTGTTCAGTTGGCTTTGGACAAAAAGTGATGAAAACATTGGGGGAAATTCGAAGGCTGAACCCCTTTTTTGCTTATCTTTCTTATTGTGGGGAAAATTCCCATTTTGGAGACGAATAAGGAACGGATTTCACAATTGTTTGGCAGCCTAATTTTCAAGATTCGAATTGCGAATTGATTACAAGACTCGTTCTAGTAGCGGATAATCCTTAAATCCAGCACTCGGCCAGCGATTTATTTACGTAATGAAATCCAAGCCAATAAACAAACGATTTGCGTCAAACAAGCGCATCAACCAGGCGTAAATATATATAAATATACATATAGTACATTTATTTGTACAATAAAAACAAATCGATTTTAACGCCTACCATTTATGCGCAGTCGTGTGAACTGCAACACTCCACACAATCGCCTATAATTATGCCTTTATATACACACGCAGGATATCTGCTGAATCACAGTTATGCCTGCCTGCGTTTGGTAATTCAAACTTGCCACCGATGCCGCCGCTTGTTAGGCATGGCGAAAAAACATTTTATGCATTTTTATTGCCATTTATTTGCGGCGCGCACAATTCGCAATTTATTTTGCAATTTAACACGCGATGCGAGGCGCAGAGCGAAACCCGAAGCGGCCCAAAGGACCCAAAGCGCCGGCAGGAAATGGAGGCTCGACGCGACTAAATTGCAACAAACTGCACAATAAATGGCAACTTAAAACGCCTGCGATGCAAATAAAAACAAAAAGCGCCAACATGCATTGCAGCAATTGTGGCAAGAGCTTGTTGCAGAGGCATTGTTATTGTCTGTGTACGGCTATTATGTACAAATGCACAGTAAAAACTAATTTTAAGTATAACTAAAATTGCACTTTATTACTTCAAAGAGCAAACGCTTTTTTAAGTCGCCAGTATATGAAAATTATTAATCGTAGTAAGTTTCCCATTAAAAATCAAGTTAAAATAAAAAAAAATTTTTTTTTAAGAAATAAAGTCTTTAAAAATACCTTTTCAACGTTTTTGTCTATTTTTTCTCACTGTATGAATCCGACCGCGTTTATTTGCGTTGGCAATTAAACGTAAATAAGCGCTTGCCATCGCTTTCAGGCAAAATGGCCGGGATATATCCGTGGAAAAACATTTATTTCAAATGCCAGCAAATTGCCACACAACGCCAGGATGCAATCACAGATAGAAGGATGAGTCCAAGGCAGGATTCGATGCAGCGGCAATATATTTTGTGGACAGATGCTTGAAAGGGTCGACTGGGCTCCCACAAAAAGGGTTAGAATTTTAAACTATGAGAAAAACATTTTCATTTTATATAAAGAGAATGCAGAATAGAATAGGTTCTCTCTTAGGAAAATAATTGATTTATTTTCCATTTATATTTTTTATTTTTGAAGATTAAAGTATCTCACAGTGCAACCTGAAACGTAAAGAATAACCAATTAAAAGACCCAAAAGAAAATTCAAAGAGTTTGTTGTTTTTTTCTATATGTTTATATAATTTATTAATACTTTTTATATTTGTAATTTGTAATTTTTATATTTATAAGCATTTCATGTCTATGAACGGGTGTGTGTGTGTACGTTATGAGTTGGTTTTGGTTTCAGTTGAAGTTTGGATTATGTTAACATTCGATTAAAAGTATAAATAATTTAACTAATTATTTGGTAATTGCTTGACACACGCATAGCCCTTACGGATAGCTCTAAACTCTAAACATTCATTGCCAGTTCTCCCGGATTTTCCCAGGCTGTTGGCTTAACTTAACTTACACTTGACCAGCAATTTAATTTTATTCCAAAAGCCAAACAAAAAACCGTATGAAAAATTAAGCACCCAACACTATATAGTTCTTAATGGAGTATGTACATGGAGTGGGATATACATATGTATGTATAAATATTTTAAAGCCTAAACTTATTGAGCAATATTGACATTGATATTGACATTTACAAGGAGCTTGAGTGGCTATATACAGGGGTTAATAGGAACAAACTATCGAAAACTTGAAACCAATTGATGTGGTCCTTAAGCGGAGTGAAACTCCTTGGATCCTGAATCCTCTGCTTAGCCACTTGGTTACATTCTGTCTCAGTAGACCTTTTGGTTGATGGATCTATCCGCGGCAGCGGTGACCTCCATGTGCTGACCGGAGTTCTCTTTGCTTTCCAGGCAAAGGCCGTTCTTGGCTTGCGAGGGCGTGGCCAAAGGGACCGGCGATCCGGATTCCTGCTCCTCGTCCGCCTCCACATCGATGGCGGCATCTTCCTCATCGTCAAGGTGGCTTCGCTCTAGTTCCTCATCAGAGTCCTGGAGCTCTCGGTCTCGCTCCCGCTCCCGGAGATCCCGCTGCGGCAGGTGTAGGGCCGGTGGCCCCGTCGAATGCGACAGCGGGGTGGGCGGCTTCAGCAGCGACATGGGCGCCGCCAGGCACCCCACGCCCTATACCAGCGACGAGAGCGGCGGTCGCGGTGGGCTGGTGTTGCGTGCCGCAGCCGCCGCATAGTACTGCATCGGGTGGTGGTGTGGCGGCGGTGGTGGCACAAATCCGGCCGTGGTCCCGTCATGGTAGAGCACTGGCACCCGCACCAATCGCTGGGCCGCATGCGCCATATTGGCCATGTTGGCAGCCTCCAGTTCGGCGGCTAGCTGTCGCTTCCACTTGTTCCGGCGATTCTGGAACCAAATCTTCACCTGTGTTTCAGTCAAACGCAGCGAGGCCGCCAGACCCGCTCGCTCCGAGGAGCTGAGGTAACGCTTCAGATCGAAGGTGGACTCCAGCTGGAAGACCTGGGCCCGTGAGAACACCGTGCGGGTCTTCTTCTTCCGCTTCGACCCATTCCCGTCACCATGCGGCGAGGAGCTGTCCGAGGGCCCGTCTGTGCCGTCATCCTCCTCGATGATCTCCTCACCCTCCTCGTCCGACTCGTTAGAGCTGCCGGGCAGCAAGTATCCGCCATGTGAGCCGGCCAGGTGTGGATGAGAGTGCGGATGATGGGCGCTGCTGCCGCCGCCGCTGCTGCTGCTGCTGGTGGGTGTGGTGGGCTGGTGTGGATGCTGTTGCTGCTGTGGATGCTGTTGCTGCTGCTGCTGCTGCTGTGGTGGCTGCTGCTGTTGCTGCTGATGGTGGGGATGGTACAGGGGATGCAGGGGGTGGTGCGAGGGCGACTTGCTGGCCTGGCTGGCGTTGTTGTTGGCAGTGCTGCTAGTGTTGTTATTGTTATTGTTGTTGGGACTCATGGAAGTGGGCGATGGGGGATTCTCCGTTGTGTTCGTCGAGGAACTGTCTGCAAAGCGAGAGATAGAGAGAGAGAGAGAGAGAGAGAGAGGAATTAGAGAAACTCAGCAAGAGAAAGAGAGCCTCAAAATTGTATTAGTTGATTTGTCAGTCTCAGTGGGTGGTTTTTGGGGCGAGGGTGGTTTCTTCTGGGGGTTGCTGCCCCAAGTACGTACATATATCTGTGCAGATTTAAGCTGCAACACTTAACCTCACACTTGTCGCCCCAGCGTTTTTATCTTTTCCACTTTTCTGCTGTTGTTGTCATTTGCCAGCCCCTTAGAGCGCAGACGCCGAGAGTATTCAATACCATATATATACACACATAGATATATATATATATATAGATATATATAGAGTATAGCCATGCCGTGTGGGTGGACTTGTCTGCGCGTTAAATTACCATTTAAAATGGCTGTCAGTCAGCTTGGCCGATTTTCTTTTTATCGAAGCTTTTAGTTTTGATCTCATTTCAAAAGTTTAAATTGCCGTAATTTACCTTGGATGGATTTGAGCCGACTAAAAAATGTATTTTTTGTTAAGCTCTTAATAGCCATCCACTGGGCTAAAAACTTTTCTCTGTCCAATCTCCGGGGCTCATCCATTCGTCAGGATGGAGTTGGAGCTAGAACAGGTGAGGAACTTAAGACCAATTAACATGAACAAATGCAATTGCAACGACTCGTAATGCCCAAGAGGGTCAATTAAGTGGAGCTTAAGCGAACTGCACTGCAGTAGTTGCAGTTGCATTTACAGTTACAACTCAAAGTAAGCATTGCAATTCAAAATGCAATTGCACTCTCCTCCGACTGAAGCGTGTCAAACGCTTTGTCCGTAACTCGACACTCGATTACAAATTGCAATTAATTGCAAATGGCGATTAAAGCAGCCGTCTCACTGGCTTCCTCTACGTACGAGTGTGTTCGAGCCTAAGACATTTGCCTAGCCTGCTTCGGGGGGCGAAATTCTTTGAGGCATTAGTCGCCGCCGTTGACTAAACAAATTAACTGCAAATCCACTTCAGCGAAATGTTCGAGCACTGACAGAAATCTAATATAAATATACTCTTTTTGAAGAATAAAACCCATGCTTTTCAATGGATTATATACATTAAATTCGATGTAAATAATTAAATTTATGTACGATTCTGTAGTTTTTAAAGTGATAAAATAAATTAATGTATAAGGACATTAAATAAAATAAGTTTTTATTTATTCATACTAAAATTTTCTTTTAAATCTTTGTGTTTAAGTTACAATTGCAATATACCAAACTCTCAAGTCAAATCCAAAACCCTCTTTAAGCGAACATCTTATAGAATATTAAGCAACCTAAACAGCTATGTATATATATCTCGTATAAATAAACAAAACTCTAAAGTTGAAATGACCAAATTTCGTCCAGTGTACAGTGAGGAATGTGTCTGACACATCGCATTCCTCGACTAAACTAAAAGGCGGATGAAACGAATGCTAAGCCGCTGTGGCATGTGCTCAGCACAGTTCAGTTGAATTCAGTTCCGTTTAGTTGGTTAGTGGCTTGTCTTAATTTTAGAATGCCAACTCCGCTGGCTATTTTTAATGAACTTAGACTTACCATGAGTGGGACTGTGGAAAGGCAGCCGCTGGGGGGCCCAGGGCCATCCGGGCGGACACAGGGCGGCATAGCGACCAGCTAGCGCTCCCCACTGCGAGATGAAGCCAAGTCTGAAAGGAAAAAGAAGCGAAGGTATTGGTTAATATTGCCATCAATTATGCATTCTAACGATTGCTACACAAAATCAAGACGTGAAAAAAGCCTTCGAGATGCGGGCCAAACTTAAGAGGCCATTAGGCATTTACCATTTCGCCGGCGGCCAAAAGTTGTTCGAGCTAAGAAAGTTCAAGCATCAAAGTTCGGTCGGAGGGGGGGGGGAAAGGCAGCAAAATCAAGGAGGCTAGCGACCCATAACAACCCCATAACTGACAACAGCTGTTAAGAATTTGGCCCACTCAACCCTCTGTTCGAAGAATATATATACAAAGCATACACATGGGAAAAAGTAAGAGTCTTAGATTTGTGACCTTAAATAAATCTATAAAGAGTTAAAGATATCTTTTAAAACTTCTATAGAATTGTTCAACAAATATAAAATTATACAATATTTTACGTAATATTACATGTTTTGATACATTTGCAATATAGTTTAGAGATCTCAAGCCACTCAGAATTTTTCTTCTCAAATACTTGCTTTTCAGTGTACAAGTATATATCAGTGAGTGTGTGTAACCTTGTTAACTTGCTGGCTTAAAAGCATCTTTATAAATACATTTTATTTATTTATGCTGGCAAGACGAACAATCACTTTTCGTTATAATGTGTTCTATATTCGCTTTTGGGGAAAGTTCCATGGGGGAGGGTTTTTTTTTTTGGGTTTTCTCAGCCTATGTCTGCCCTTCTATTTTTGGGCCATGTCAAAACAGGCGGAATGTAATTGGCCAAAGTTGCTGCTCTCTCTCTGGCTCGCTGTGATTGATTCATTGGTTTTTTATTTGCTGCCTTTTAAGCTTCCCACGCACCCACTGAACTTTGGTGTTAAATGTAAGCCGAACGAAATGCAATTCTCACCGTTCTAAAATGCCAAGCCACACACATATCTACCCCTGGAGCTCGTTTTCGCATTTCGCTTTTAATGGGCTGTTGGGCTAAGCCCCTGGCCAAAACCCGGCCCCATTTTAGCCTCCCCCTTTTCAGCATTGCCGCAAACTCTGACCGCTCGGGTCACCGACTGTGATTTCTTTTCGAGGGTGCAAGTGCAGCAGCAGCAACGACGACTGCAACCCAAGCCCACTCGGAGACAGACACACATGCAGGCTGGGAGTGACATTAACATTTAGTTGACCTCTTTTGCTGCGGCCAAGGGTGCCGTCGGTGCAGGTGTGGAAATCAATAGCCAGGTGGGCTCTCACCCACTCTCAATCTCACTCTGGGTCTCTCTCTCTATCTCTTTCGCCTTGCTCTACCCGGCAGTAATGATTTTCAATTAAGTTTACCGGCAACCCGGGCCTGGACTCGGGAAATTATGAGAACTCTTCAGGGGCTTCCCCAAGTTGGCAGCTCAAATCACTTCTAATGGGCTTCATGTTTACAGCGTCAATTGAGAGAAAGCCGCTTTGGCTTTCGGCTAGTTGCGAGGCAGCCCGAAGCCAGACCCCAAACAGCCGCAGAAAAAACCAAAATGGGAGGAACCCTGATCGGGTTACTGGAGAAATAGAGGAAACAGGGCCTAAAAAAGGGGTTTTTTTTAGTTGGGTAATTGAGAAAATAAAAGAGAGTCTTTAGGGATTTTACTTTAGGCGAGATAAGAGGGGAATGCCAACTAAAAATCCTTTTCATAAAATTTCACATTTTCAAAGAGAGTTTCTTTTTAAATGAATATTAAAACTTAAATACTTAAACCTTAAATTTCCGAAATATTCAGTTTCCCTAAAGTTGGCAGATATCTTCTACTTATCAATCATTTCAAATGTCTTTTACCCTTCCCCTCCCCCCAAAGCTAAATGTTAAAAGAAAACAAAAGAAATTACCCCAATTACTGGGCTAATTTTTAAAACAACCTTTGTCGACATGAAAAATGAAAACAAAAGCTTGTAGCTATTTGCTCAACTAATTACGCAAATCAAGACCTCGACTTGGGCTAATGAAATAAATACAAAATAAATCTGCCCGCGGCCAACCGCGGACGGCTGGGTATTCATTTCCATTTCCATTGGTGTCATCCTGCGGCGGAAGTGGACGGCCATGTTTATAGAAGTGGGTGCGGTACGCCTGCCCCATTTAGAAGGCTCCAAATCACCGCCTCCCCCGCCTGGCTGTCAAATGTGGTGGATGGCGATGGCTGATGAGGGATGCAGTGGCTGTTATTTAGCTTTTAATGAATTGTTTGTGGTTCTCGCTCTGGGCACCCATCATAACTCCCCCCGTCTTTGGAGTCCCTTTTGTCCAAGGGATAAAAGTGTGCTATGCAATTGAGTTGTTTAACATGGCGTTCAACATTGGTTTTTCCTTGGCTCCCTTTTCCCGTCTTGGTTTTTCCTGGGTTTTTTGTCAAGTCGTTGCTTTGATGTCCCCGGGCTGTGTGTGTGGGGCATTCATTGTGTCGAGGAGATCTAAGCAAAGTTCAAACAAATACTATGCCCGACTAGCAGAAGCCGCTAGCTGACTGTCTGATGAATGGCTCTGGGGCTGGGGTTAAGTTTAGTAAATTGCGGCAATGATCGGAATTAAGCAATTGAGAAAATATTACCCGCACATTGTCGCATTAATGGAATTGATTTAAATAAATAAATTTAAAGGGAAGAGGTGGCAAACCCAAAAACCGCTTAGGAATCACTCATGCATACAAGATTTGCACACTCTAATTGGCCCATCCCGTCCGTGCGGGACTCCTCTCCCCTTCCCTATATACAGCCAGGGAATTATTACTTTACATTGTTGACATTTAGCGCGGTGCGGGTTTCAGAGGGGTACTCGACCTGGCCGCAAAAGTAGGCAAAATATTGAACACTCGAATGGGCAGCAGCAGCGAACTTTGCTTTGTCACTAAACGGGATTATAACCAATATTGCAGTGCCTGGGGAGCGGCTTAGGCCATATCCCACGGTCCTAAGGATCAGACTAAACAAAACAGGACCAAAAATGGTGACATTTGTGAAGAGGACGATATTAGTTTTCGGTTTCTCATACTTTGCTATATTTGCTTTGTTGCAATATTTCGACCAACGCCATGGGAAGCCCCGCCAAATGACACGTGACCTGGGGGGGACCAAGTCAAGCCGCAGACTCAGATATAAATCCCAGATCGGATGCATCTGATGGTCCGCGAAATATGTTTTGATTAAATGGACAGCCATAAAAATTCCCGTCGCATCATCGCGATAAGGAATCAAAGGCATTTCACCACTAAACGCTAATCCCCTCATCCACCGGAATCGGATAGAAATGGAGATAAATTTATATATATATAAAGGATTTGTTAAGTACTCAAGCTATAGCAATTGCAATTGGATTGTAATTACTTTTCATTGTGTGTGCGATTGTGTGTGTGCTTGTGTGTGTAATTATAATGTCATCGTCTGCTTTTTGCGTCATCCTGGGAGAAGAGAACAAAGCCCGAGAAGGACGAAGCAGGCACCCTTTCCGTTCGCCGTTTCATTGTTTCGCGTCCACTCACAAGCATATCGGGTTACACCTCCCAAATGCTTTTTTCCTGCCCTCCGCTCTCCGCTCTGTTCTCTCGAACTCCTTGAATCGTAATTAAGTGAACGCAATTGCAGGAGCTGGAGGAGAAAGCCTCGGCCACGGCGACTAATTAAAAACGTAAGCGAAACTGTCAAAACAAGCCCAGTTCGCCAGCGAAAGTCTGCTCAGTATGCTCAAAGCCTTAAACGATCACTCAGCAATATTTTTTATACATATATATCCCTTGCATTAATCATTCCGTTTGATGATCGAGTGATAAGTCCGTCACATAGGCAGCCACACGTCAGCTGGGCAAGCGCCAAGCCGCAGGAGGCGACACTTTGGCCAGGACGAACACGAGAATGGGAACGAGGGCGAGTCCCTTAATTGGGATAACCGTAGGAGAGGAGAGGAGAGACACTGGCGACCCTCGGTCAACCTGACTGACTGACTGGCTGACTAACTAACTTCCCTTATCGTCACGATCAGCGGCGCGGGCACGCGTAAATGAAATGAAAATGATCATTATTAAAAAAAACAAAAAAAAACATCAGACTAAAGCGTCTGGGGGAGTCTCCCCTCTCATAAAATAAAAGTGCAACGTATAAATTCTTTGCGTTTCTTTTTTTTTTGTTGTATTAATTCAACACATGCGTTAATCGAGCCAACTGGAAATTCGATCTCTCATTTGGTATGCAACATTCTTAAAGCCGGCTAAGTGGGGTTAAAATGCCAACTTGTATCATATTAAATGCCCCAAAAATATAGGGACACTAAGGAAAAGGGAATGAGTTGACAGGAATTAACTTTAAATATTAAAATAATAAAAGAGTACTTAAAATTCAGGTATTTTAACTATTCAAATATTAAATTTATGGACAGGAAGATAATAGTATTTTATATGTATTCAAATAATACTTTTTTAATCAAATAAAGATATGTTAAGGAGCCTTAAAAATATATAGTAAATACTATTAATACATAGACATACGTATATATATTTTTAAATATTTGTAAAGGCCCCAAACTCTTTCATTTTTAACTGCTTTTAGATAAAAAAAACTTTTATGGGTGATTTTTATCCAATGCATTTTAATTTAGTTTCCTCACCTCAGCTCTATGTTTTTTAGCAGTGCACTTTTTTTTTTTATCAATAAGTTGCAGTTGCAGAAACAAACAGCTGTAGAACTGCTCAATTTTGAGGGTCTGAGGGTTCATTCATCGGGCTGCCTACGCTTTGCATACGATACTGGAGCATTGTCAGTCCGTCAATCAGTCAGTTGGGTTCATTCATGAAAATATTCAGTGTGTTGGTAGGTAGGGCTGGTTGCATTGAATTTCAACTGGCAAATGTTGCGTAATTCGATATGCTGGCCAAATTATAACCCGACTGGCCAGACATATTCACCCATAAATTCGGGGTCAACTAATGTCCGATGCAACTAAAAACGATTGCATTTTAGTTTTATCAGCCACGGAATCGTTGAAATCTTCTAAGGACAATGGACTGGTACTTTGGCCATTTGCATCTTCACCCACTTAATGTCTCGTTTTACGTTTGCCCAACAATTTTCGGCCTTATCGACCATCTTTCGGCTACTTGACCAGTCCCTCCTCGCCCTCTTCTTTTTTTGTGTGTCTTTCCTGCGAAGAGATTTGTGTCACCTTCCTTTGTCCTCCCCTAGGACGATTATATAAAATTGGCCCAGCCCGAGGGCGAACAAGTGAAATTGCAGTCTCCTTTGGGCTCATTGAGGGAAGGCTTGACTTTTTGGTTTCAGCTTGCCGGAGAATGTCCTAATCTGGGTCGTCTACACTGAGCATAAACATATTTGCAAACGGATATATTTTTTTTGTAGATATCTCAAGGCTTATCTTTTGTATTTAAAATGAAACTGGTATAGTTTTTTCAGCCAGTCTTTTGCTTGGTAGTTTAAATAAATAATAATAATACCAAAGGCTTGGCACTATAATTAAATGTTTAATTACAAATTATAATAGAAAATATATTTGTGTAATATTTTAAGTAAACAACAACAAATTGTTGAGATTTACAAGCGCTAAGAAGATGACATGTTATAAAATAAAAAACTAATTCTAAATATTTACTTTAAAACACAATTTAAATAGAAAAACCAAAGAGCTGTTCATTCATTTCTAATGTCTAATGTTTTTAAAATTATAAATCAATGAGAAATAAGTCCCATCAGAAATTCAGTTCTGCACACATCATATATTTTCGGAATTTTAGTCTTGATTTTACTCTTGATTTAGCGATATAGTTTATCTCTTACCTGGACAACATAGCTGCATCCTGTGGCCCGCCAGGTCCTGGCTGCGGCAACTGCGGTATCGGCGTTATCAGCGCTGCAGCTCCATTCTTTTTCGCCGGCTCGCTGCGGCTCAGAATACTCGAGATAGAGAAGCTGGTGAAGCCATTGGAGCCGGTGGTGGCCTTGCCGCCACCTCCGCCGCTGCTCCCGTTGCTGTCATTGCTGTTGGCGCTCAGGTTGGCCGCTGCCACCGCTGCTGCTGCAGCTGCCGCCGCCGTTGTGGCGCAGGTGTTGTTGTGATTCAAAGCCTTGCTGTTGTTGTTGTTCAAGTTGATGTTGTGGCCGGGCAGCTCCTCACTACCATTCCGTTCGGGACTCTTGGGTGGCGGACTCAGGCGTTCGCCATGCTGCTGCTGGTGCTGGTGCTGCGCCTGCAACTGCTGCTGCTGCAACTGTGATTGCTGCTGGCTGGTGGGCGTGAGGGCGTGCTGCAGCAAGGCAGGATGCGTGGCCCCGTGAGCGGGATGTAAGTGTCCGAAGCTATGAAGTGCATGGTGCAGCGCCACCGGATGGCCACCCAGTGTACTCAGGTGATGCTGCAGGTGGTGGTGCAACACTGCAGGCGGCACAGCGCCGCCGTTGGGGCTGTGATGGAAGTGTGTGCCGCCGGAAGTCGAGGTCGAGGTGGTTGGCGTACCGGCGGCGGTGTTTGGGGTATTAGAGCGGTGCGTGGGCGTTGCCGGAGGCGAACTGCCGTCGGCAGAGCGAGCCGGCGAGCGGGCCAGCATTGGACTGTCGCGATTGACGGCGCCCAGAGGACTCGGCTCCGGACTGGAGACCACGCTGATATCAACTTCGGCCTCGGAGGAAGACATGGTTACTGGTTGCAGTTAAGTTGGTGGTCTAAAGTTTTGAAAATAAATTCAAAATTAACGAACTTATATAGTTTTTGAGTTTTTTTTGTTTTAAGTTTTTGTAATTCTTGTTTTTTATTTATTTTGCCACAAATTTATTCTTTGTTTTTCACTTGTGTTTTTATAAATGTTGCTATTTTAATTGAAACTTGATAAGTTTTCTTCACTCTATTTGTGGTCACGAAAACTCGGTAATGGGAAAACCCGGAGCGCTACCGTTGGGAGAGAGACACGTCTGCACCGTTTGATCAACGTTTCGCATTTAAATTCAAATGCGACTGTTAACGGACGCACAAGTCCTCGACAGAGTCCTGGGTCCTTTGGGCCTGTGTTTGTGTCTGTGTTGGTGTCTGTGTGAGTGTGTGCGCGCGAGTGTGCTTGTGTGTTTGGAAAAGCGATCGTTTAGTATTTTTATTGTTTCAGCCTCTGGATTTTTAACCCCCGGTCTCGTGTCCGGAGAGCGTGAAACTGAAACTGAGACTGAGGTGGTTGGTTGGCAGCTCTGCAAATTCTTTTGGTCTTTGCGCTAAATGGTTTTCCACAAGCCCACACACGCTCACACACACACACACTTACCTGTTTTCCTACCCCTCCTGGGAGGGTGTGTCCCATTCTTTCTCTCTGGCCAACTGTCTCTCTATCTCCCTTTCGGCTGCCGCCCTCCCTTTCTAACCTGAGCGAGGCACTCGCTCTATTCCATTCCATTTGCAGTTTGAAATTTCTTTTCGTTTATTTCGACAATTGCACTGCAACCGCATCGACAGACACTTTTTTTCTGAGACTCTACGCTTTTTTTTCGTTTTTTTCTGGGGGGAGTGAATGGGTGTCCTGTGGGTGAGTTTTCCCACCCAGAAAAGGGAAACACTTGGCATTTGGAACACGGCTAAAGTGGGGGCGCACTCGGCTCGGCTCGAAAATCGAGTCGACTCGAGTCGAATCGCTCGGCTTGGGTCCATTGAAATGCCAATATAAAATCAATCAATTGCCACCTAAGAGGGGTCAAGTGTTGCTCTGTGGCGCCATTGAAATTTTCCAGTCAGCCAGATGCAAAGTTTTTCGACCAGAAAAGTGTTGGTGAATATGTACCAATTGATTGCAACTTTTGCGGCTAACTCTCTAAGCGGATGAGAAACGATTTAAAAAATGCTTGCTTTGATTTGAAAAGGTCGTAGTTGAAGGATTACCAAGGAAACAATATAAGGCAGTGGAAATTGTAAAACTGCTAAAATTTACTATAAACTATTAAAGTTTATATAAAATATTGTAAGAGTATCACTTTAAATCTTTAAAATATTAAAGTTGCTAAGCTGATTTAAATAACAAACCAAAAATAAACTCCAGCCAAAGCAAATAAAATGAATGATTAAATAAAAAAATGGTAATACAATGTTTGTATGATATAAAATATACTAGAGTTTTTGGGGGCTATACAAATTACAAGGACTAATAAATCCCTGAAAATGAATCTACAAGTATGCAAGTAAGGAATTCCACGTAAAGTGCTTTTTTACGATATAAATCATAGCATACTTTTTGAGACTTTTTTTTTTGAAAAATCGAAAGGCATCAAAAATTCCTACAAACTTCGCTTGCTATTCCATGTAACTTAAACTTATGAATTAAATTAAATAATAAATATAAGCTTCAACCTGTCCCTACAGCCTCTGTGCCAGGACTTCAAAGGATGTCTTCACTCGTTATTCCGAGTCCTCCGAGCTTCATGCCTTCAAAAGTGTTTCATTCCAACGCGTTCCATTCGCCAAAGAGAGAAAACCTCCCCTAAGCGCCAAGACAGGCGGCCATTTTTGCCAAGGACCTCTGCAATAACTTTGCAGACTAAGAGAGCGAGAGAGATCCTGACAGAGAGAGAACGAGCGAAGTGAGAGAGAGGGAAAATTGAATTTTTAAATGCTTTCGCTTTTTACGAGACAACCACGAGGCATTCAAAGAGTGTTGCAAACGATTTGCCCGAAACAAAACAAACATTATGCGAGTCAATTACCCGTTGAGAGAGAGATAGCGACACCGGTCTCGAGTGAGATGGAGATAGAAAGCGAGCTCTCCTTGCTGTGGGGGCGTGGCCAGAGCAGGGCCAATGGGGTGGCCGCTCCTCGGCCGCCGGAGAACGATTTCCAGCGACGGCAAGAACCAGAGGAAGCTGAACATTAAAAAAAAAGAGGAAAACAAATAACGAACAAACATTTGCAGCTCAGACAGCGACGCCGAAATATGCGTAGAAATTCATGCGCAATTACATTTATCCTGTTTAGAAGATTGCTTTTGCCAAAGTGCGTCTCCAAGTGCTGAGGGCAACCCTCCCTCTACTTCACACTCCCTACCTTACCCCCAACCTCCTCCTCCGGGGAGGTGTAGCCATCACCTGAGTCCGTAACACATTTTCCCACAACTTCCCTCCGTGCATTGCTGGCTTTTGATTCGTTTTCATGTAAGACTTTAGACTGGGATTGGGGACTGTAAAAATGTCCTGTGGAGGAGGGTTGAGAAGAGAGTATTATTTGGAGGCAGAATGAAGCAGGGAATTCGGGGGAGAATCACGGGTTCAAAAATAGTGACACTTAGGCACTGTCCCACATTCATTTCGATCCCAATTCACAAATGGAAAATGCTTCCTTCTGTATCTTTCGATGATTTCGGAGAACTTCGGTGACTTTAATTTACACCTTAATAGCCTGAGAAATTAATTGAAAATTAAGTTATTATCCTTTGGGTAAATATTCATAGAGATTTATTATTATTATTAAATCTTCAAGAATGTAAATGTTTTATTTTTAATTCAAAATTAATTTAAGATAAGATAAACAAATGAATTATTAAATAACTTTAAGAGTGAACTCCCGTCAGTATCCGTTTCTGTGTGGAAGAGGATAAAGTGGATATGAATGGGCGGCAGAGGAAATGTGGCGAGTGAGATGGAAATAGGGAAAAGCCATTAATCTCAATGCCTGACCGCTGGCCAAGGCGAGCCACAAAAATTCGAAAAAGCTCTTTTGCTGGGGAACATTTAAAAGAAATAACAAACTGTTCAACTGTCGGACAAAACGATTTCTACAACAAATTGCACTGCAATAAAAGAGCTAAGAGAGCTAAGGCTGCAATGGAAAGAGATGCGATGGGGGTCAAAGGAAGCTAGACAGAGAGGGGTAGAAAGTGTGAGAGCGATGGGGAGAGAAGAGATGGAAAGGGGTCTAATTGACGTACGAGCAAAGTGGGAGTTGCAATTTTCATTGACTCCACTTTAGCTAGCACACACACACAGAGTCCTTCCTGTAAACTTTGCATGACGAGTCAGAGAGAGAGAGAGATAGTGACGAAGTGAAAGAGAGGGCAATGACCACAGAGAAAGAGAGGAAAGCTAAGCTGAGCTTGCTCGACTTAACTGCAATTAATTTGGCAATTGAAGTTACTCACACAAAAACTAACATTATTCCAGGCAAGGATAGAGAGGCAGCAGGAGCAGGAGCAGGGCAAGAGGCATCCTATCTGCTCCATTTCAATTTCAGAATTTTCCGAATTTCGATTTTGCAACACACAAACTCCAGCACATTAGGCAAGTGGGCAAGGCCTTTGTTAGTTGGCTCTGTGTAGCATTTTGTATAATAGGCAGAAAGCATGGAAAAACAATAACCGTGGAGTGGACATGCCATGATCTGAATAGAACGAAATGGAATGGTTAAAAGCAAATGGAGTTGTAGTCCCTAGTCCATGCCACCATATCATACACTCAACGAAAAGTGTTCGTGGTAAAGGAAAAAGATTTTCCTTCTTGCCTAATTAAAGTAAGTATAATCGGGGCAGCACAGATTTGAAATAAAGTGTCCTTTAAAGTACAGCTCTTATATTTACTTTAAAACCATAGATAAAACTAAATTTGAATATAAATATATATTAATTTAAGTTATATCGAAAGGCAAAAATTATAATTTCAACAATAGAAATATTTTTATAAATATATTATTATTAATATAAAATTCTACTTTAAATGCATATACATTTAAAACGAAGAAATACACTATGTAAGATTTTATCACAATACGAACTTTTTGATTATTTTTTATAATTTCTTGTTTATTTTTTGTTTTCCCAACGTGTATTATAGCATAGCTATGCTGACCACCCATCACATCATTATCATCCTTTCGGCTATTTGTGGCTATTAGTCAGCTAAATTTGTGTGACGCGCTTTTCCTTCGCTTTTTGGGGGCTTGGCTTTTGTCTTCTTTCAGAATGCAAACAATGGCGGAATAGAAAGCTAGGAAGAGCACACGCAAACCCCAAAAAAACCCATCGATCCATCCTCCACACTCCAACACTCACACACACACACACCCCAAAGTGCCGAAGTGGCTGCCCCAAACCACTCCAAAAAGCGGGCGGAAAACGAACCCATCCAACCCCACAGTGCTCGTAAATAACGCTTTAGACTTTGATTTAAATAAATTGTATTGCGAACGGTAATATTTTATGATTTCAACAGTTGAACAGTTTCGGTTTCCGCTTACGTTTCGATTTCCTTACGCATTACCTACCCTTGACTTGCTAAATTTCATCAAGGACTTCTCCTAGTGATGGATTTATCATTTTTAGTCCCACTAATTGAGTGCCAAGAGAACCTTTTACTTAATTATTAGCTTGAAAAATAATTGTTTTGTGTCAAAGATGTATTGGTTTCACATTGATCCATCGCAATTTGTTTTTAAATTGTCCTGCAAACTAACACATTAGTTGTCCTGAAACACAAATTAAGCATTATCATTTGTACATTATTTCAACAATTTACAGTTCTCAAACAAAATCTCATTGTAATCAAAAACACACCAGAGAATAATTTGGATCTGCTTGGATTTCCTATTAAGCCGACAAGTGGATCCCACAGGAGCTCGAAGCATTTACGGTTTAATTTTAAGCAATTATTTTGTATTATTCACAATCAAGACACCGTTATCGAGCCAACCGGACCAACCATCCGAACAATGGGCACCGCCAACCATATAAAATTACCAATTTCCAGCGGCATCCTTGAAATTGGCAGCAAGTATCCCGGCAGGGTGATGGAGAAATACAGCCAGAGGCAGCAATGGAGGGATTGAACGAACCAGCTACGATTGTTGTACGAATTGAATCCTTTTCGCCATCAATCCTCGGGAAAATCAATGGCCAAGGAGCGGCCTTCGCCTGATGGTCGGCACATGAACCTGATATGTCTGTGTGGGCAGCGCAGCGTTACAAAATTGACAGCTAAATTATTGGTTTAATTTGTGCAGCCCCTTTTGGCTGAGGGATGTAACCAAAGAACAACATAAAGTGCCTGAAATACGGCCGAATAATTATCATCGAAATTAAGTAAATATTTCAAAGGGATTGGTATGCATGCAAAGTGAAATAGCTATAAAATACAAACATTAATTAAGATTTTATTCGTAAGAAAAATCATTAAACAGTTCTCAGAACATTCAAATCGTTTGTGACAAATATATAAAATTTGATTTTGTATTCTTCTCGTGTTGCCAAGGTCAGCGGACACCGCTTATCTGGTGAGCCCCACCGAATCGCTATTTAAACCCCGCTTAGCTCACTGTCCGTATCAGTACCCACTGGAACTTTTGCAGAATGGCACCACACTGGAAACTTGCTCTTCTTCTGACAATCTCAGTTTTACTGGGAATTGGCCATGCCATGACTACTTGTCAATCAGAAGGAACTCATCAATGTGTTGCTACAAGATACTGCAAACCTACTTTTACATATCGCGGAGTCTCATGTCCTAACGGGCAAACTTGCTGTGCGAACGAAGATGTAAGTGAAATGCTAATGGTTTTATAACATTTTTAATTATACAAACTAAATTTGTTTTGTTTTTAAACAGATACATTTTGATCAGCCTTGCCGCAAGGGATATCAATGTGTCGATCAGGATCTATGCCAAGAAGGGGTTGGTTTCCGTAACGCCGCTCAATGTCCCAATGATCAGATATGTTGCAAAAATGATAAAGTGAGTTCAGGTCATTAATAGCAATGATATTTATTAATTTTAATTTATTTTATTTTCATTTATAGCGTAATGACCTTAGCACAGAAGACGCGCTTTAAGGGTTTGCTCTATTCTATTTACTTTATGTTGGAGACGAAGAAACACTAAAACAAATGATTTATTTATAGTCATCTTAAAAACTATTGATATTCTTTTCTGAAAATAAAATTAACTTGACGATTCAATGTCTTAGACTCCACAAAATATTATTATAATATTATGAACGGGTTGGCCCAACAATTGCTCTTTATAAGATACCTACATTACTTTATTTATTATTTGTAAAATGAAAATCATAAGATCGGGAAAATAATCCATCTAAAAATGGTTCGGAAGGGTTAAACAGAAAGCTATTGAATCATCTTATGAAATTATAAAAAATATATTTATTAATTCATTACCAAGATTCAAGTCTTTCAAAAAATATCACGTATACGCCACGTCTGCTGTTCAACAAATTTGCATTATACAGCCACCTTGGGGTATAAAATGCAGCCGATCTGAATGGCAAACCCTTCTCAAAAACTATTGTAAATTCGCAATTGAATGCGTAGCCGGCAAAAGGATCGCAAAGGATCCACTTGAAAGACGATCGGGGATTAATGCGATTAACTTACAGTTGATTTCAGCACAAGGAAAATGGAATAAAGCAGAGTCCGCTGAATGAATGGCCGTGAGTGAGTGAGTTGAGGAGGGGAAAAGTAAAAGTTTCAAATTTAACGGGAGATCCCTGTGTCGGCACACACAAGGACAATAGCAGCGGCAAACATGGCGAAAATCGCGCTAAAGTCCTTAATTTCGCTAGGATGCGCACGCACAACGGACACCCGAACAACAAACACACACACAAACCGCCGCACCGACAGACAAAAGGGGACAAATAGAGGCTAAGACTTAATTATTTTATAAGACGACGAGCGGGGCAACTCAGCGGGCGGCCGACCGCCCAGCGTGTTCCATGTGTCCTGGCGGCATCAGGAGTTCCGTCCTTTCTCCATTGTGGTTGCCGCCGTGCAGCTCAATTGGCCCTCAAAGGCGGCATCCAGTCACTTGCTTCGCCCGCCGCGCCTCCGCTCGTCCCCGGTCAAGGGGAAATATCAATTTGTCGCCACATCATAAAAAGCATCGCAATAAAATTACCAACCCCACGCAAATACAGCCCACAGAGGGGAGCGCTGCCCGTCTATCTCTCGGCCAAATCCCACATTCAATTTCGCACTGCTTTGTGCGCAAAATCCCCAAAGGAATCAGCACGAAGTCCTGCTGCACTGAGCCAAAACATATCTAAGTTATC
Source organism: Drosophila birchii (assembly GCA_035046345.1). Classification (NCBI taxonomy): domain Eukaryota; kingdom Metazoa; phylum Arthropoda; class Insecta; order Diptera; family Drosophilidae; genus Drosophila; species Drosophila birchii. The sequence goes on from JAWNOA010000064.1 coordinate 4,306,719, forward strand.
TTATCTTTTTCTTTTTAGTTTAATATTTAAGGTCTTTGATAATAATAATACTTCCTTGGAGGCCAAAAATAGAGTTATACATCGAAACATGCTGTAAAATATATATTATAAATACATTTTAAAATTGGTATGTTTACATATGTAATTAACATTTTTTTCTATTTTATGTATATTCTGTAAATAAAAATAAAACAAAAAATATGTGGAAAAAAATTTAAAAAGTTTTTAATTTTTCATTCCTTTTCTTTATTTTAAAATAACAAAATACATTTTATAGAATGCACTCCCTATTTTTCATGACAGTTTTTGAGAAGAAGTTTTTAAGAACTTAAAGAATAGAATTTAAAAAATTTAATAGAACACCATAAACAATTTCTTTAAAAAACTACCAACTTTCCTGTGTCATAATTAATATTATATATACATTTAAATGTTATTTTCTACAAAATGTTTTAATTTAATGTCCCAATCCCCCGAAATTAGTAAGAACTCCCCAATAATCTTGCTTCCTTATCAATATTCGCTCGAATTGCATACTTGCTTATTTCGAATGATTGATTAGTACTTTATTTCATTAAATTTTGTTTCATTTAAATGTACTGGCATTGATCACAGCTTTAAAGAGTAATTATTCAGTCAGAAATATAATGGAAATGTAAGCAAAATCGTTCCACGACAGTAGAGATTAATGTATAGCGGCCAGGGTTTACTATTTTACAACATTTTTATTAGAGATAATAAAATTGATTTTTAAATGTTAAAAAATTATTTACATGTCCATTCAATATTTCAAATTTTTTTGTGACGCATATTTTGTACCACTAATTTTTTACAGATAAGAAAATATATTCAACAGGGCTTCAGCTGATTTTTAACTTCTTGTTTATAAGCCTTAGTGAAATTAATTTTATTTCTTTAGATAAGAAGAAGGTTAGCTCTTGTGTCAGAAATAGATTAAAAATTCCCCGAATGCAAAGCAATAAATTAGAATTAAATTCCGAGTAATACATACGACTATACATTCCCAGAAATTTATTTAATAAGTAAAAACTTTTATAGCATAGATATGCGAACTCTTTTCTCAAGGGCATTCAGTCTTCACCTTAGTATAGTATTTAACAATATCATCAGGCTGTACCCTGAATCTTCGTCTGTTGATCTCAGTTATCCTGGTCGTCTATTCATCAAGGCTTCAAGGAGAAATTGCCATTATCACACAAATACAGAGTGTGTTAAACCGCGAAACTGTCTATCTAACAATCGTGGAAAGAATATGTTAATCCTTCAAATATATTTATGTTGCCTATGCTTATTTTCTTCCTGTGTACCTTGCCACCACCCACCACAAAGCCCCAAAACGAAGAAGCAGAAGAACAAAGCCACGCAAAAGCAAGACAACAAAGATAAAACGGAAATCACATCGTAAATGGCAAATGCAATTCGCGTATTTTATGATGCGCCGTTTTGATGGCGCAAAAGTGCTACCCATCTAGAGCCAGCCCCACACTCAGACCCACTGCCATCCTCCGCCTGAGCCATCCACCGCCAATTTTACCCACTGAAACCATGGCTCATAGAGCTGGCCCTGGATGATAGTGGAGCCATTGGCTCTGTGTGTGTGCCTGGGTTCGGGCCAAAGTAAGCTGAACAATAATAAGAGACAAGCAAAATAATAAAATAAATAACGAAGAACAATTCAATTATTTTTCGGACGAATGTTAAAAGCCAACGCAATCACTGCACAAAGGAAGGAGAAGTTGAAGTAGCGATGCCCAAAGAGTGCTACCCGACTTGGCTAATGATGATGCATTATGGCTGGATTTGTGTCGGGTTATTGCCATCGCAGAAGCTACGAACTAGATAAGCTATAGAACACAATTATAAAATGGCTAGAAGAATAGATAGAAGAACAACTTAAATGACAGTATCTTTAAGATAAAGTCTCATTTAATTTCATTTATTGTTGTATTTATTGTTTAATATTATTAATATTTACATCGTCTCTTTATCAAAATCACATTTTTCCAACCCTCACAACTCCTAATGATACTGTTTCCCAAATAGATATTTGCCTGTGCGATCATATACCGATGGTCGGCGAGCACCAATTATCGGGCAAATCTCAAACCGAGCACAGCTGGACGTCCCGAGGTTTCCATATCAAACATACATATATATAGAAAATATGGAAAAGTTTTAATTGAGAGTCTCAGGGACAAACAAAGCCGGAGCGGAGCGCTGCATGTAAATGCAATTTAATTGTAATCCAATTTGTTGCCAACACAACGGAGCAGCCAGTCGGACAGACCAGAGGAGGTAGCGAAAACGGTAGCAGTGATATACCTGGAATATTGGCATTAGATCGGCTTAAGATATGCGCGATTGCTGCACCCTTCCCTTCCCTTCCCAACCTTCCCGGATATTTTCTGCCCTTCGGTCCGACTTCTCCCAACCATCCCCGCATTTGCATCGCAGGCACAAGAATTATTATTTGCAATTAAAATGGTCGAAAACGAGACTCGACTTCGATCCTGAGTCGCTCGGCGCCAGTCTAAGCCAAACTCAGGCTGATCGAGCTGAGATTCCGGCAATTATGTGATCAACTTTAGTTAGCTGCAGATGGTTATATCTAGATATAGTCGAGCTCCCCGGCCAAGTGAACAATTTAGGGCGTGTGGCCTGTTGGGCCAACATACTGTTCACTTGGCCCGAGAGGATCGAGAAAATGAAATTAAATGAATATGCCAATGTTTATGAAACGCTTATTGTTCGTTCCCCTAATGGCTGCTGCCCGTGAGATTTTTATCAATCAGAAAGCATACACCACGGCTCGAAATCAGGCGTAAAATTAATGGCAAACAAGGCGGAAATCAAAGTGGTTGAGTGCCTCACAACACGTGCACGACTTTTGAATGTCAGGGATACTCTGAGCATAGCTGCTACAGAGAGGGAAATTAACGGTAAATAATAAAAAAATAACCTAAATACATAAAATTGGGTTAAACAATGTCCAAGGGTAAGATCAAAAACAAGACAAGAGACTTTTTTATATTTCATAATATATTTAAATAGTTATTTGTATTGAGAAGTGAGAAGACGAAATCAAATCCTTATTTATATTTTATATTTAAAAAGATAGGGTGAGTGAATTAATTTCTCCCCGTGTAACTGGGGTAACTACTAAGTTGAAACAAGGTATTTACACACTTTATGGTTTCTGACAGGCCGTGATTTCCCGCTCCTGTGCCGCCTCGCATGCAAATGCTACATAGCATGTAGCCTCACCGCCATTAAAGCGAGCCCAAGCCCGATCCCGGATGCCCTCGTACAGAGTAGTTTCAACGGTCCACGTTTTCACCCCTTCCTGGGCAAAAACCTCGAGTCCCCGCCTTGTTAATAGAGTTGCTCAAGTGTAGTCGAGAGTGGCATATGCTCGGCCGGGAGTTGCCAAGAAGGGTTCTCCGGGCAAAGCTTGGGTGTACGTGTGCGTGTCTGGCTTTTGTTACGTCACACAGGATTAGGCATAATGAAGTGTTTTAATGCGTTTAGGCACAAAAACACGGGGCTGAGGAACCTGGCCAAGCTACTTCAGAGTGTAATTAAATTGTAAACATTTTACGGTTTGATATACTTCAATTATAATAACCGATTTTTATGGGTGTGCTGAGAACTGGGAATGAGTTGATGGCTATAACATTAAAGGTTCCCATATGTAGGAACTATGTTATTTAGTATCCAGTTTATCAGGCAAAGGAATATCCTTAAAAAATCATTTTTTTTAATATTAAAATAAAATTGTTGTTGAGTTCAATTAAATTTTCATTTATTCTCCAACTCATTGTAATTAATCTCGCTCCTCCCGCCTTTGCCAACATTTTCTAGCTATTTTCCTAGTCTTCGATTTGTGGCACCTTAATTCATTTGAAATTTGATTTTTATTTATTTTCGGACACACTCGTTCTGAATTGCGGCGCCAGCGAACATTAAGAGAGTGTGAGTGGGGAAAAACCATTAAAGAAATTACATGTTGTTTGCCGACAGGTCCTGTTTGCAGGATGGATGGACGAGTGTCGAGGGTGTTGGTACCGAAGCTGAAGTAGCAGGAGCGGGAGTGGATACGCAGATGGGGTAAATGCAATCGCATTGATGTTTAAAAAGCGACGACTATGGACGCTTAAATGTCTGAAACTGGGCGTTAACATACATATCCTCGCTTGTGGAGAAGGCAGTCAGACCACGCTGTCTGGGCCAGGGCCGGGCTCTCGTTTTGTGGGTTGAAAAACATCAAAGTGATTGAATTGTTGCGATTGCTTTGAAAATCAGCAAGGGCGTGCCGGGGGGCGGTGCTATAATTTGTATATGTAAATTAAATTAAAATTTTGTATTGCAAAGTGAGGTAACTTTGACTTGAGTTCGAAATAGAGGGAGGCCCCTAACTAAAATAGAAGTAAGAACGATATTAGATTGTATAATTATATTTTTATTCAAGAGATACTGCATATGAGGAAAGTAATCTAACATTGGAAAATGCCAAGGAAAATGATAATAGGAAAATGTTGATAGGAGCATTTTTAGCCACAATATTGCACAAATTAAATCTTGATGGCATTTTTAATGCTTAATAACTTCAAAAATCCAAAAATATGGGGAACGTGTTCTTAATTATCTATTTATTTGATTAGTATTTTATAAGATTTTCGGGAAGTTGCTAATCAATCAATCAAATGCTTAATATTTCACGGAAATCAGGAAATGAAATTAATAATAATTTATAATAACTAACTATAAGTTATTATTAATTTGATTTCCTGATTTCCATGAAATATTCAGCTTTTGTAATTATCACAATTCCCCCCTGCACACTTAAGTACCAAATGCATTTTAGCTGTTTTGCCAGTGGCCGCATCGATGACACATAATTTTCCATTGCAATAAATACATATTAACCCGGTCGAAAGGCGCTCCTCCAATGGCATCCAAGTCCAGGACTTCCAGCTGTACAAATGTGCTGTGCGCTTCGCTCTTGTTTACCAACAATTGCCATTAAAATTTAAATCACAGCAATTATTATTAATGGTCCGGGGCCGGGCGGTTTTTATAAATGTATTCAAATTGTTGCAATAACAAAAACACTGCGTAAATCCGTAGGCAGCCGCCGCAGCTACTTATAATGGCAGAGAAATCAATGGCAGACATTTTAACACCATTTTAATGCATATTATTGCGGCTGCCAGAGAGAGGATGTGATATCCTGGATATCCTGGTTATTACCATTTTAGTTGAATATTTAAATTAAATACAAATTTTGTTACCTTATTAATTGAGATATTTGTTATGACTGTCTTTAGATAAATCCTCGTTTTATATTTAGAAATAAACCAGAAAATCCTTTCTCATTTCTAAGCCAAAGCAGGTGTGAAGAAGTGTCTCCTTTGCCGGAAGCAAACTCTCACGGCTGTAATGCAATGCCTTTGTGTCCTTTTTTTCTACTTGCGCACTTTCTTAATTAACTGGCGGCGAGCATCTCGAATTTCCAGACACAAAAGTGTTAAAAAAGAACATCAGAGCGGCAAATGGCAAGGCGATAAAGATGGCGAAGGATATGCACAGATATAGCCATAAGAGAAAAAGAGCTGCTAACGATACGAATCACATTAGCTAGATTTGCATCAGGATTACGCGTTGCCCCGAACAGGAGCACCAGCCCTCGGCATCCTCACCTCGATGCTCCAGATCCGAGACTCGAAAGGCCCTAAGCCCCGGCATTGTGACAATTGTCACAAATCAAGATCCTCCGAATCTGGGCCAGCACTAGCACTCGAGATGGTAACAAAAACCTAAGCAGATTTGTGCTAATATGACGGCATCTGTGCGACAATGAAGGCCGGAGGTGATAGGCTCTAAGGATCCGGGGAGGAGCGGTGCGTGTGAATGTCGGCAACGCCTTCAGAGAATCGCCGAGAATCCGCCCGAATCTCCTTGGCCCCGAGATCCTGCGAGTGCGGCACACGAGCGCTGCTGCCTCAAGTGCTCAAGTGTTTGTTTAAATTATGTAAATCTGCGCAAATCCTGCGGGCGGGCCGGGACAGCAGCGGATTGAAAGCGATACATAGTACGTATGTATACGGCTATACCGGCCGGGTCTGGACCCTAGCAGACAAAGCGACGTGCACTTTTAATTGGTAAAAGTAGTCCAACTGTCTGGGAATTAGTGCAGGGCCATGGATTTGCCAAGCGTGCGCGCAGGGAGTTCCTGGAAATTCGTGGGATACACACACTTCCACACATTTCGGGACCCTCAGCGAGCTGCCGCCCGTAATTACTTAGCGCACTGCCTTTTAACGTACCCCACGACCCCAGTGCCCAGGCCCCAACTCATAAACAAGTTAACGACCGAATACACCGAAAGAAAAGTGTGACACTTTAAATCTAGAATATTTATGTATATGTATATATGTATGTATAAATGTATAGAGTGAAAAAGTATAAATATTTGGAATAAATAAAGTCTTGCATTTATAGAAGCCTAATAAAGGCAATTTGTTTAAAGGTACAGCAATAAAAGATTCTAAATACAGTGGATTTTTTAGATTTATAAAGGCATATAGAAATTTATAATATTTAAATAAAAATATATATGATATATACATATAACAGGGAACATCAATAAAATTTAAAATGAATCATAAGTTTTTATACTTGTAAAAATAATTTATTGTATATTTCAGAAACAAGTTAATCTCTCAGTGCGAATTTGGGGAATGGCAATGGCCATAAGGACGAATGGGACGGGCAGCCACTTGGAGCGCGTAATTTGCGCCAAATTACAGATGAAAAGCAGCGAAAATTGTAAAAAGCGGGCAGGCGAGGGAGGGACGAGGGGTGGCATACCACCCCTGTCAGGAGGGATGCAAAAAGTTGGGGGAAGGGCCGTCCGTAATTGCAAACATGGGAATTGACTAATTGCGGGAAAGTAAGAGAGTCGAGCGCCATTGGCGGACCATCAACCGAACGGAGCAGAGCCGAAACAGGAGAAAAATCCCCATCGAGATCAGAGGAATGGGAATGGATATGGAAATGGCAGTGGCAGTGAGCAAGGGGGAACTAAGTGTGTGGGCGTTCCGCCATCCGTCAGATGTTTTGCCAACATATCCATGCAAATATGCAAAAATATTTGCCCATGCATGCACACATATCTTGCGCCATTGTCCATTGTTCCGATTCACGATCCGAATGCGGCGGCATCTCGCAGGAAACAAAAGTATCTAGATCGGGGCATTGTAGCGGGCAAAGGGACAAAACCTTAACCAAAACGAAACGAAACAAAACCCTCCTAGAAGAAGGCCAGAATCCCGTCGTTCAAGAGGGAACTGAGCCGCTTTCGGGCATTTAGTGGATTAACGAGCAGCGAACAAAACACATGTAGTGCAAATAGTTGGACGGGTAAGCAGCTCATTACCATTGTGTGGCGTGTGCAGTGCGTGGTAAATATTTTGCTTCACTTTCCATTATCCGCGCCCGTTCTTATTCCCCCCAGTGGACAATGGATAAAGCAGGACACCGCTCACCACTGCAGAGAAATCGGCTTTTAAAGGATATAAGGTGGAGGTGTTTTTTCTATACCATTAGAGGTCGCAAGTGAGAAAGGAGAGTCTAGATGTATAGTAAATAATATTTACTAAATACTATATGTATTGATTTCAATGGTTGGAGCCTAAGCCTAAATTAATTTATTAAAATTTCTAAAAGTAAATTAACAACAATTCATGAGACATTCTAAGCAGGGACCGTAAATAATGGGTTTTTTTATTTTTAAAATATAAAAATCAAGAAAGTTTTGAATTTTTCTCAAGTCAATAAAAATAATTGACTTTTAAAAGACTTGAGTAAAAAAATATAAATAACAAAAGTCTAATGATTATTTTTGATGACCAGAGAAAGAATCGAAAAATAATCTTTACCGTTTATTTAAGTATTTCAAATATAACTTATAATAATTACGGTCTCTGATTCAAAGTATTTAAGTACTTAAATCACTTAAGCTTTTAATTAAAACAATTCACTTGCAAGTAATTATTTTTAAAAAATTTAAGACAATAAGCGTATTATTATTTTACAATTTCGCGCCGGTAACTTAACGATAACTTCCTAAATAAAAACAAACTCTTTAATTTAGTTTAATAAAATATATAATACAGACGTTTAAAAAGTAACGGAAATCTAGATATTTTAGGTTATTTTAGTTCGCTGGTTCGGGCATAATTGACAACTGGATTTAAGCGCACTGCGTACTGGTCACACTTTCAGGTTTGTTTTTACTTTTTAGCTTGTTAAAAAATTCTGCCGGTTGTGCGAATCCGGACTTAAAAAGGCCTTATCAGCACGTAATAATTAAGATTGCAAAATAACAAGATGTCTTTCGTGGGACGCACACTTATTCGCACCGTAAGTTGGCCGATGAACCCTGTAGTTTTCGAAAACATGCCATGGCGATTACGTAATTTGTTGAAACCGCCTTCGGATCTTGAATAAATTTCTATTTAATATGCCCTGCAGGTGCCGCTGCTTGGCAAAGGCATTGTGAATCAGCAGAAACAGTTTGCCGCCCGTCTCCTCCATCAGAGTAAGTAATAATATCATTGATATTTGTGGCGAATTAATTGATTCAACATCTCTTCTCTCAGCTGCTCCTCTGGCTGCAGTTCGTGTCCAGCAGCCGGCACCCGATTTCAAGGGTCTGGCCGTGGTGGGCAACAACTTCCAGGAGGTGAAGCTGGAGGACTACAGGGGCAAGTACCTGGTGCTTTTCTTCTACCCACTTGATTTGTAAGTCGTCACCATTGTGTCCTGTCAAGACTACTAACTTGTGTTCCCATCCTCCACAGCACATTTGTTTGCCCCACGGAAATCGTTGCATTTAGCGAGCGGATCAAGGAGTTCCACGACATCAATGCCGAGGTCTTGGGCGTGTCTGTTGACTCGCATTTCAGCCACCTGACCTGGTGCAATGTGGACCGCAAGAACGGCGGCGTTGGCCAGCTCAAGTACCCGCTTCTCTCAGATTTGACCAAGAAAATCTCTGCCGACTACGATGTGCTGCTGGACAAGGAGGGCATCTCGCTCCGTGGCACCTTCATCATCGATCCCAATGGCATCCTGCGCCAATACTCCATCAACGACCTGCCCGTGGGCCGTTCCGTTGATGAGGTACTGCGCCTGATCAAGGCCTTCCAGTTTGTCGAAGAGCACGGAGAGGTGTGCCCGGCCAACTGGAACCCCAAGACGAACCCGGCCACCATCAAGCCCGATGTGGAGGAGTCCAAGAAGTACTTCACCAAGCACGGCTAAGAGATCGTTTGATACTTTCTTAACACACCTGAAGAAACATTCACCACAAACAAAAGACTTCATGAAATAAAGGGAAAAATATTCTAGATAGAAGTTTAAAAAGTTAATTCTAGACTGGGCAGAACGTATCTATTTATTGATCTTGTATGTATGAATTGATAAATCGTTATTTTAACGTTGAGATATGTACATATATATAAGCAATAGATATTATATCTGATATACCACTCAAATATGATGGGGGAAAAAGACAAAATGTTGGATTTAACATTCCGATGCGTCCAAATTTACAATATTTTCGTCTATATATCTTCTCGGAATGTGGTTCTCGATGCATATACTTATATAGACTTACTTTACAATTTGAATACTCACTGGTTGAGCTTTAAATTTTCTCCGTAAATAGGGTTTAATTTTCAATTTTCGCTATGGAATCCCTCATTCAAGCTCATTAAAATTCCCATCTATGTTTAATTAGATAATGAACTATTTAATTGCGTCCTTTATTTTTACAAATCGTTAAATACAAATTAGTTTTGTAGGTTTGTCTCGATTATGAGTTGTAGGGAAAGCGACTATATTGTGGTCTTGGATTAGGATAAAATTATTAATTGATTGCAGGGACAGTCTCATGCGGTCATCAGCAGCGGTGTCTTGATCTTTCCTAGATTAATTCCAAAGCTCAAGCGGAGGGCGGTGGAGGTGGCGGCGGCTGCGACAAGCTCAAGGCTGGTGGCGGAGGGCCACAGGGTGGAGGTGGAGGTGGCGCATAACCGCCGCCCCAGCCACTGTAGCCACCACTGGCCCACGGCGGCATGGGCGGAGCACTTGTGCCCGGGGGCGGTGGTATGAGCGGTGGCAATGTGCCCGGTATGGGTGGATTCAGCGGCTCCGTCGCCGGTGGCGGCGGCTGCGGTGCACTCATCCATGGCATTAGCGGCGGCGGCATGGGGGGCGGTGCTTGTGTACCTGGCGCGGGCAAATACGCCGACATCGCATGCTCCATGCCCACACTCATGCCGTGATCCATCCCTGCCAAGCCGTGAGCGTGCTGCTCCATTCCCATACCGTGCTCCATGCCCAGGCCGTGCTCGTGCCCTGTCGCACCCCATCCGCTCATGTCGCGCTGATGATCTCGCGAAGAGGAGCTGCTCGGCGGTGACTGAATTGCCTGCAGCTGCGAAGGCTTTTTATCAAAGATGCTGTAGCTGGCCCGGTGCAGCTGGGGTCCACTGTTGGCCGGAGGATCCGGCTTTGCAGGTGCTGCTGACGGCGGCGGTCCCTCTCCTAGCTCTGCCATCAAGCTCATGTACTCCTCGTCGATCTTCGCCTGGGTATCCTCACACGCCATGCCCGGTGCTCCTGATCCCGGACGCTTGTTGCGACAATCCTTGGTCAGATGGCCAGTCCCGCCACACGAGGTGCACACTATGGTGTTCGTGATAATTGGCTTGTCCGGACACTGCCACGACTTGTGGTCGGTGGAGCCGCAAGTGCACCGTTGGATGTCATTCTCGCGCAGCGTTCCATTGAGCTGGGCCAACTCGCGCAATTGCATGCGCCGGAGATCATTATGGCCCTCAGGCACCTCAATACCCTGCCGTATTACGTCCTTGATCTTATCCACCGCCTTGCGCACCGCCTCCGGATTTGGTGCGGTGATGAACGCATGCAGCGGCTCGTCTTCGCCCGGCAACGGTTGGCCATCCTTGCGACCCACCTTGCCCTCCTTCACCGATCCCTTGCCGCGAATTATGATCTTGGCGCCTGTATCCTTCTCCATAGCTTTGAGCGTATTGCCACGCGGTCCGATCAGCAGGCCCACAAAGTTAATGTCCGGATGCTGTTCCTGCGGGATCAGCACCTTGTCGCTGACACGGGTCACTGGCGGTCTGGATAAATAGGGGAATCAATTAATAGTTCAATGGTGACTACTCTGCACTTACTTGTAATCCGCCGGTGGCTTGAACTCTGGATTGACCGTCTGCATTTTAACGATCAACTGATGCCGCTGTTCTTCCAAGCGTTTCCGGTAGCGGAACTCACGGGTGTTCAGCCGCTTGCCATCAGAACTGTAAATGGGCTCCGGAGAGGGTGACCTGCGGACGAGAAGAGCAGAGGGAAGAGGTGACTTTGGTGAGACGGATCTTGAGCCTGGGAAAGTAAAAGGGTGCTGCTCTTGGCGCTAGACTTAGTGGTCTTATCGTAATATACTAACTAATAACGATTATCGAGAATATGCTGTAAGTTGCAAATCAAATTCATTAATCAAGTGGTTTATTATTAGCGTTGGCAGAAATTATTAATTATTCGCTGAGGAATTGAGAAAAGAAGAATTTTGATTAATTCGTTCGATTCGGTAGCTCTTTCTATATGGTTTCTGTGTCTGTCGCACCGGATTGGATTTCTCTGCAAGAGAAACCCGAACTACGCTTATTGGAAGAAAAGAAGAGTGGACATTAATGATAAATGTAGGATCTATTCCGGTTATCTCCAGGCGCTTACTTATTGGTTGCCCTTTTCGGATGGAAATCAATCAATCATTGTTTCGATCGCTGTCTCTAGAATCCCTTGAAGAGTTGTCATTAGTTTTGATTAATTAGTTTCGTTATCAAATTAGCTACAAGGATCAGCTTATGCTCTGTATGTATGGGATTGTTTCGCATTAATCAAAAATTTAAAGATTTAGATTAACATTTCTTATAGTTTTTTTCTCGGATGTCCTAGACTTATGATTATACTGTTATGTCATTCGGTGTCGTGGTTTTAAATTCAATTAAACTATATAGAAAATTAGTACTTTAGTGGCTTTTAAAATAGTGGTTTAGAATAGCCATTATAAAGTAATCATTTCATAAAGTTTTTACCATAAAAAATTAATAGATTGATAATTGGTTAAATGCGATATTTTGTACATTAAAAGGTTAATATATCAAAGCTGCATAGTAAATTTAATAGATTTACTACTTTAAATTATACTTTCGTACTCAATTTCAGAGAATTTAAACTTTAAATTAAAATTCTGTGACTCTACATATGGTTTACAGCCACACTCTATAACCAATCGAATTCCGAATGACACAACACGTAGTGGAGTTTAGTCTAAAAAAAAATACAAGTGTGGAACCCTGCAGTTCAATGGCATGTCACAATGTAACCTGTTCGACTTATGACTCAAAATCAGCACCAATCCCGATGATGACGACGACATCCGCGACATCCTTCCGGACCGGACGCTGTCTTTTTGATTCTAGTAGAGTATAGAGTGCTTCTTGGTGGCTGGTGTATTCATATGGGCATTTGCAATAGCTTTGATTGAGAGACTCGGTCAGTGGAGGGGAGAGAGAACTGTTTCAAACCTTTCTTCCGGATTCTGTGTGATTCCCAGGTCGCCGGTGCGCAGCTTGCGGCTGATCTCCTCGATTTGGAATTGAACTGCAATTAGAAGGCGTTAGAGAAGAAGGAAGAAAATCGAGCGCAACCTCGACATTAGTAAACGTCTGACACAATCAGCAGTCTAAAAAAAAGGGGGAAAAGGAGATATGCATTAATTAAATCTGGGGGATGGATAAATGATATTGTGGCTATTTGAGACTTGTATCGCTTTCTTGTGTCCGCTCCTAAACTAACTGAAAATGCTGTGTACGTTACAATTGAGTTAATTAATAGTTGTGTGGGGATTAATTTGATTAGTTCGACTGCGCATTAATCTCTGCAAATATATAACAGCGGAATAGCCATATAAATGTTCTGTTTTAGCCGTTTTGGAATGGAACGGAACTCTTGTCGGATCGTATCGTATCGAATGGTTTGTGTGCCACGCCGGAATCCCTTCAAAAAGAGAACGAGAGATTATTATAGATTGCTCAGTAGCAGTTTGGTTGGATGTTTTAGGTTGCTTTACGATCTCTGGACGTGCGCTGCTCATCCCCGGCGTCTCTGATTCTCAGGTGTGGCTCTGTCTGTCTCTGACTCTCTGGTTTCATCCATAATTGTTTCTCATTAAACTTATTAACTAATTTTGCAGTGCTTAGGGGCTAACTTAGTTTCAAGATCGCATGCGATCAGCAGTGATCGGGGTTAGACTATTACCTAGGTAGGCCTCCTGCTGGGCTGGATCCAGTGTGGACGGCAATATGGTGGGCATGCCCGGTATGAAGGTCTTGTCGTTTTCATTTCCACCCCAGCGTGACTTGCGCTTCCTTTTTCGCTCCGCTGCACTGTCCACTGTAATCGATTTATTAGATTAATATAAATCTGTTCATTGAAGCCGACTTTTATATATACTCACTTGAGTTATCGTTAGCGCCATTGCTATTGGAGTCATTGCTGTTCTGGTTGTTAAAGAACGAGGCGAATCCCTTGCTGCCCGCACTGCCCATTAGCTCCTGAATGGTCTGCGACAGATCAAATCTTGATTCTCGAGGCTCCTCCCGTATGGTATCCAATCCCTGAGGCTGCCTCTCAAATAGCGAGGGGATTCGGGGATGATCCTGATCCTGGTTCAAGGAGCTCATCGAACTCCGACTGCCGGAAGTGTCGAAAGGATTGACGTGGGTGCGCTCTCTACTGCTCCTTTGCGGCGGCTGATCTCGCTGATCCCGCTGTCCACCCCGATCATTCCGCCGACGATCATAGCTCCGACTGCGCGAGCGCCGGCGTCGATTCCGGTCGCCATAATCATCCACGCCACGTCCACCCCGCGAACTGCTGCGCCTGGAGCGGGAATCACGATCCCGATCTCGCTTGCGATCACGATCCCGGCTACGTGAGCGCTTCCTCCGCCTGTCATGATCATCGTAGTTACGTGAACGGCTGCGATTTGAGCGGGAGTCCCGATCCCGGTCGCGGTCACGGTCACGATCATGATCACGATCGCGATCACGATCACGATCCCGATCACGATCTCTGTCGCGATCGTCGCGCCGCCGACTATCTCGGTCTCTGCTGTCTCTGGAATATTAACAAATAATAAAAAACAAAGAAATATTTGATTAAAATATGAAAATGATTAAATTATGAAGACACATTTTTAGAATTTCTTCAAAACTTGTGCTAAAAACCACAATAAACATACATATGTACACATGTATATGCAAATATGAAAATGTGTGCCAGCTCACCTCCTCTTCTTGTCCCTATCCTTGTCCTTATCCTTGTCCCTATTGCGATCCTTGGACCGCGAACGCTCCTTATCAGCGCCGCTTCTGCTGCTGCTTCCGCCGTTCGCTGCGGCCGAGACTTCTCGGGCCGCAGTCGCCGCCGAGGAAAGTAAATCCGGCGGCGTTGCACTCATTGTTTCTCTAAAACTTTGACGCCACTCTCCAGATTAACGCAACCACGCACAATAAACAGTATTCCGACCAAGTATAAGCAGTTTTTAACAATATAAAATATTTTTTTCAGTATGCGGCGTTGCGTGTGAAAATTTTTCAATGGCGACCAGAGTGCAAAAACATCGACAAATATGTCGATACTATCGTCATTTCCAAAAGGCGATATATCAAATTTCCAATGTGTTTACACTTCTAGTTACTATTTAGAAATTTATTAGTAATTTAATATTTAATAACTTAGTGATGTATTCATTTTATTTAAGGTTTTTAAGGTATCAAAAAATAAAACAAAAAAACGATTCCTTTTTGAAGGAAAAAACAAATTAAAAAATTCGAAACAATTCATAATTTTCGTGCAATAAATTGAAAACTATCGATGATTCGATAGTAATATCGTTATTGCACGTGTATGCCGCACTTTTGTTTTGCTTTTTCTCGATGCGTTTAATTCATTAAATCCGGCATAAAACATGGGGGCGAAGAATAAAAAAGCCAGCGCGGATGCGGTTTACGCCAAGAAGACGGTGAAGTCGGCCAATCCCTTCGATAACACCGCTTCTCAGACAAGTAAGCGCGGTCAGAATCCCTTCGATGTGCACGTGAACAAGGAGAAGTTCAAGATTCTGGGCAGGATCTGCAAGCATGACAGGGGAATGCCGGGCGTGTCCAGGGCGAAGGCTCTCCAGAAGAGAGCCCAGACCTTGGGACAGCAGTTCGCGGTGAAGCACAAGACCAACAGGTTCAAGGATAACCGTATTGGGAAGCACCTGAGCGGTGACCAGCTGACCGAATCTGTGATGAACGCCCGTTACCTGGCCGAAAAGATGTCACAGGTGCGACAGTCCCAAAAAGCTGAGACGTTCAATCTGAACGATGACGAGCTGCTGACGCACAGGGGCCAGACTCTGGAGGAGATTGAGCAGTACAGAGACGAAAGATCCGATGACGAGGAGCTTGATGACGAGGGTCTGGATGGTGAGTATACGGAGTATATATCTGACGGACCTAAATTGACCAGGGCTCCATTTTAGCTGATTTCACCTCTGCTGCCCACTTCGGAGGGGATGGAGACACTGTCCAGGATCGCCAGACTGCCATTGAGGAAATGATCGCCGAGCAGAAGCGACGTAAAAACGAAATCGTCAAGGAGAAAGACGAGGTGTACGAGCTCACTGAAAAACTGGATGCTAATTATAAGCTATTGCTGCCGCTTGTGGCCAAGGCCACTAAAGATGAGCAGGACGCCAAGCCGCCCCCAGATGCCTACGACAGGCTTTTGAAGGAAATGATCTTCGAGCCGCGCGGCAGTGTCACGGATAAGCTGATCAATCCCGACGAGTTGGCCAAACAGGAGGCGGCTCGTTTGGAGAAGCTGGAAGCGGAGAGATTGCGGAGAATGCGTGCGGATGGCGAAGAGGAGGAGGAGGCTTCCCTCACGCAGCCCAAGCATCGGTCAGCAGACGACCTGGATGACGGCTACGGCTACCTTGCCTGCGGAGACGATGAGGGGGATGATACCCTGGCGTATGATTTGGATGGAAATCTGGGCACCCACCTTAACGGCAAAAAGGAAGTTGCTGAAGAGCAAGAAAATGAGGAGGAAAATGGTGACGAAGAAAGCGATGGGGAGGAGGAAGATGACTCCGATGAGGAAAGCGATTCCGATGTGGATAATCTCAGCGATTTAAAGGAATCGGAGAGTGAAAGTGAAGCTGAAGCTGAAAGCACTTCCCAGCCAAGTAAAAAGAAACCTAAGAAGGAAAAGCCATCCGTCTCCTTGGACACTAGCATACCCTTCACCATAAAAATGCCCAAGACCTACGAGGACTTTACGGCACTTCTCTCCAAACACGCTGTTCCCCAGCAGGCAACAATTGTGGAAAGGATTATCAAGTGCAATCATCCCAAACTGGAGGGTGTTAACCGCGAAAATGTCGTCAAGTTGTACTCTTTCCTGCTGCAGTACCTAAAGGATTTGTTTGAAGATGCTAGTGATCAGGATATCCCGGAGCATTTCCAACTGCTCTCGCAGCTTATGCCGCACCTGTATGACTTGACCCAATTGAATCCGGAACGGATGTCCAATACCTTGCTGGAAGTAATCAAGGAAAAGTATGGAGAGTTTAGAAAAAACCACAAGACATATCCGTCACTGGACACTCTGGTTTACTTTAAGCTCGTGGCCAACTTATATTCCACCTCGGACTTCCGCCACCCGGTGGTTACTCCTTGCTTTATCTTCATGCAGCACATCCTCTCCAGGGCACGCGTTCGAACGCGTCAGGAGATATCCTTGGGACTGTTCCTAGTCACCGTGGTCTTAGAGTTTGTATCCCAATCCAAGCGACTGCTCCCAGCCGTTTTTAACTATCTGCAAGGTATTCTACACATGTCCATACCCAAACGGGACGTTCAACAGCTGGAGATCACACCACCATTTGAGCGGGATGGCCCCTTGAGCAAACTTCTGGCCCTTCCAGCAAATAGTAAAGAATGCAAGTATTTGGAGGCCCAACACCTACAGTCGGTGGATTTGGTAACGCAAACAATCACTCCGGATTTCAAGGTGCGAGCATTGGATTCCACACTCCTGCTGATCAAGGAAGCCCTTCAGTTGGTCGAGGAACACGTAGGTGCCTGCTATCTGGCGAAACCCTTCCTTAGATTGCTCGTCCGCCTTCCACTCGATTCCTACCCGGAGCATGTCCACCTCCATCACAAGGAAGCCACTGAACTGGTGGAAAAGCTGGCTGAGCAGAAAATGAAGCGTTTGGCCCCAGCGGAAAGGAAGCCGAAGGCCCTTCGGCTCCTGGAACCGCGATTTGAGGCGGTGTACGATGATAAGCGACGGCCCAAGATGTCCAAGGCCAAGGAGGAGCGTGCCAAGTTGCTGCACAAGATCAAGCGCGAGAAGAAGGGCGCTATTCGAGAGATCCGCAGGGACACGGCGTTCGTCCAGGAGCTTAAACTCAAGCAGACGCTGCAAAGGTGTGTGTTTTTATAAGAAAACTAATAGGTTTGTTTTCATTTCAATTAAATATAATTGTTTCTTTCTTTACAGCGACAAGGAGCGCCACGAGAAAGTCAAACGCATCTACCAGGAGGCATCCATGCAGCAGGGCGAGCTCAATGAACTGGCTCGCGCCAAAAAGAAAAAGAAGTTCTAGTTGTTCTCTTGTTCCAGTTAGGCTGATTTTGATTTAGTTATTAGCTAGGCTAGTCACTGAGCTTCTGAAATTAAAGAGCAGTGCTGTGCTGCTTTCATTTTAGTATCGCAACATCGACCTTCACATTATTGCGAATCATGCTAACCTAGATTATGGCATCAAAAACGAGGTGAGTCTCGGTAGAACGATTGAAAATCATATTTATAAACTGAAGATCTAAAGATTGTTTATAATTAGAAAAGAAGCGAAACAAACCAATAATAATACGACTCCAGTTCTACCTTTAGTTTTCCATTTTAATTTTAAATTATTACAAAAATCGGCCCACCCTAGTGTACATAATGAATCCTATGTGTCTACGACTTCTTGCCCGAGATCTGTCGGCATCGCAACGTCGCCTGCTCCACCGCGCCAGCCACCGCAGCTCGAAAACCTGCAATCGAAACCAAAGGTTGAATTGGAGGCGATAAGAGAGTACGTCATCCGCGTCATTTCGATTTACCTGACAGTTCGAGTTGTCTGAGGGCTGCTGCCGTCGAACCCGCGGGACTTGTGACGCCGTCTTTTAGCTGTCCGGGATGCATTCCGCTATCTCGCACCATCTGACCTGATCCAAGGACCGTTTGGGAGGCTAATCGGTAAGCCAGATCCCTGGGCATACCCATATGGACGGCTCCATCTGCTAACGCCTCAATCATCACGAATACATAGGCCGGTCCACTGCCACTGAGAGCGGTTACCACATCCAACTGGGACTCATCGACCACCTCACAGGTTCCCACAGATTGGAGGAGTCTCTGAGTGATTTCTGCATCTGCATCTGTTGCTTTGGTTCCCTTAACATAAACCGAACAGCCTGAACAGACGACGGCTGGAAGATTGGGCATCACGCGAATGACTCGAGCTTGGGGAGACAGACTGGCTTCGATGGTGGGCAGGGTAATGCCCATGGCGATGGACAAGAAGAGTTTGTTGGAGCTGATGGGCTGAATCTCGGCTAAAACCGTGGGCACCACTTGTGGCTTCACGGACACAAAAACTACCTCAGATCGTTCCACAACTGGGGCGTTTTGAGTCACTGTCTCAACTCCCAGTGCCTGGAAGGATTGCAGGGAGAGCTTATCTGCCGGATGAACACTGGCAATCAGAGTGCTGGGCTTGGCCAAACCTAAAAGGATTTAAGGAATTGAAAATGTTAAGGTTTTCATGGCATTAATTATAGGAATTTAAAAGGACTTGTGATTATGTAGATGTATCTCACCTGCTGCCAGGAAACCCTTGGCCAAAGCCTTGGCCATATTGCCACCCCCCAAGAAACCGATCTTCCCTATCGCTGTCATTATGGCTTCGTATGTGTAGTCTGCGAACTGAGGACTGCACTTTGTGCTGGCGGAACGGCAACTGTTTGCCGAGTGCTGTCGGCGTTGACCAAAAACAACCCGAGTGGGCTGATAAGAAATCTGGCTGGGCCCGCTCCCCCACCAACCCCCTGCGATGGGCGAACAACATGCCCAGTGATCGCCTCTTATCAGGGGGAGTTCCTGTGTGTTGGTTTAAGTCACAGTCGCGGTCAATGTATCTATTTAATTATTTTAAAAATTTATTTATAAATTGTCTATAACAAAACAAAAAATTATCACCACATTTTACGTATTTATTTATTAATAGGATTTGAATAAGATCATAATCATAAAAAGAAAGTACTAATTTTATGACTACAGTTGTAAAGTCTTTTTATCAGCAAAAACAGCGAGTTGTTCTATGGACTGAAATTCATTCACCCATTAGAAGGCATGACAAAGGCCTAATTTATTCCAGATGCCCTGTAATCCCTGTAATCGTCCATTGCCTCCGTTCTGACGTTTATTCGAGTTTCAATTAAGGTATAAACCAGGCGAGTCTCTTCGGCGCAATAATGTTTACCAAGATCTGAAAACATTCCTCACTTTAAAAGATAACGTTGGTTATCAGTTCAATGTGATAACAGAAACGATTGTGTTTGAAAAGTGTGAGAACAATTATGAGAAACACTCGTTAAAACCAATACTTAAATGATTGACACAAATTTGATAGTTGAAGGCTTAATTCGTGGCTCGTCTATATACATATTATAAAGGGGAACACAGAAATTGAAAAGGATGTTTGGAAAAATGAATTAACATTTGATCTATCTTATACCTTAAATAAATATTTTTGATACTTTTAATTGGCCTTAACAATTTCTATGGTTCAACATGTTTCAGTGAATTCTCTCGACTGTAAAAAATAGGTCGTAATATTATAAGATTTAAAACATTCAAAAAGTTATGTCTGTTTGATTAAAAATCCTTTTAATTTAAATTTAACTTGATAGATAATAACAATATAAAAGTATATATTATTTAAAAAAAGGAACTAAATAATACTAGTTAGAATAGATAAGGCTTCTTCTTTGCCATTTTTGTAATTGAAGAATTTATTTTTAAATCTGAAATTTATTTCAAACCGGAAGTTAAGGAATCGATAATGTTGACGTTGAAATCGATTTTCTCTGGCAGTATGACCACCTCACAAAAGTAGAAAAATCCAGTTCATTACTGTCTGCCTACAGTCACACTGCTGCTCTAGAACGAAATCAGGAGAAATTTTTATCAAATTGCAATTTTGCGCCCCACACCGCCTACAGCCCGCCCACGTCGTGTTCTTATACAATTAAACACAGCAGTCAGCAAAGGAATATTCCCGTAGTTATACCAAATTCCAGCCCTAATTAGCTGTCTCAACGAAAGTCGTGCGTGTGTGCTGGCTTGTCAGGGTGTGCGAGTGTGAGTGCGTTGTTTTCACACACAATTTCGCTGCAATTTACAAAATTAACAACAAAAGCGCAGTAACAGCAGCGAGAACAACAACAACAACAACAACGGCGCCAACAATAGGAAACGAAACGCACTTGCAAGGCTAATTGTTTAAACAAGGGGCATAAACAAAAGTATTAGTATTAGAGTGGAAATCGCATGCCAGGCGGACGACTGGTAAACAAACCGAAAGGCCATCGGTAGTCCCGAAATTCTAAAGGCGGAGGAGGGTAAGTATTACCCGCTGGAATAATAGATAGTGACTGTCATTTAATTGATTTGCAAATTACTTCCAGGGCCACGTCGCTATCGCTTATCAACGGCAGTGCACTGCGAGAAACACGTCAGTTGCGTTCGATACATTTCTTTAAATTTTCTGCGTGTCGTTATTTTTTACTAGCTGTCTAAAGTAATATAGGCAGAATAATGTCGTCCTCGTCGGCTTCCGGCGGTCGAAAACAGCCCACGGCCGTCTCCCGCATGAAGCAGGACTATATGCGTCTAAAGCGGGACCCGTTGCCTTACATCACCGCAGAGCCGCTTCCCAACAACATCCTCGAGTGGCACTACTGCGTCAAGGGGCCGGAGGACTCGCCCTACTACGGAGGCTACTACCACGGCACCTTGCTCTTCCCGCGCGAGTTCCCCTTCAAGCCGCCATCCATCTACATGCTGACGCCGAACGGACGCTTTAAGACCAACACGAGGCTTTGTCTGAGCATATCAGGTAAAACAGACGTGATCAGACGCATTTGGAAATATGCAGACATAGTTAAATATAATTCAGTTAAACTTTTAAACTGTTTAGAGTAGGAAACCTATAGACTTTGTATTAGTATAAGCTAAATGCAGCGTCTAGGCCTATCAGGGAATATTAGGGAATCAGGGAATTATCAGGGAATTATAGAATTTGGTCGATTTCCGCTGATAGAATAGAAATAGATATGTTGATATCATATTTGTATTAAGTAAAAAGCAGATATACGTACTTTTTTCTTGACAAATATATATTTTGGAGCTCCGAAGCTCTTCCGGTTACAAACGTTTTTGAGATATGAAGTCATTTAATGGAAATTTCTTGTCTTATCTTTGATATACTAGAAAAGGCTTATTAAAATGGTATTATCACTTTTTTTGTGATTATATGTGGCTACTTGGCTATTAATCATAGTGTGGAATCTTGCAATTATAATTTTTGTATATTTCATGTTACTAATTTTACATTTCCTGATTTTAATACTTTCTTTGCATAAATTCAAATACACAATATTTTAATTTAAATGAAATTCTCTCGAAGCAAACCATAATCATCAGCTTATGTGTTTTTCCTTTGCAGACTTTCACCCAGACACTTGGAACCCCACTTGGTGTGTTGGAACCATACTCACAGGCTTGCTGAGCTTCATGGTAAGATTTTCTCCAGCTCCATGAAATATAAACTATTAAAAGCAAATGACTTTTCTAGTTGGAGAGTACACCGACACTGGGATCCATCGAGTCATCGAACTATGACAAACAAATGTTTGCTCAAAAATCCCTAGCATTTAACCTGCGAAACACAAATTTCTGTGAGCTGTTTCCCGAAATGGTCGACGAGATCAAGCAGCGACTGCAGGGCACCCAGGCGGCGGCGGCTGCAGCGGCAGGAGCCACTGCCTCCACTTCGAGCGGTGCGAAGCGGGCCAATGGCCTAGCCAATGGCGCAGCCCTGGGGGCAGCGGATGCTAACCTAGCGGCGGGTGGTGCTGGTAGCGGGCAACCTCAGAATGGTGCGGACGGAATCGATGGCGGAGGAGCGGGGCAAGCGGATTTGGCCAATGGCGGCGGAGCGGCGGCGCTACAAAACAGTGCTCGCAATTCCTATATGAATTGGCAATCCGTGTATTCCAACCTGGTGATTATCATCTGCTTTGCGATATTTGCCCTCATTGTTAATTACGTGATCAAGAACCTGAATCAGGAATAGAACTTACTCTACGACACAGCCTCTATATTTATATACGAATATACACATCCGTGTGCATGTGCATATTTAATCTAGTTTACTCTAAAGTAGTCGTCGTGGATTCAGTACCGCTTGAGAAGTATTTACAGACCTGCTTGGCCACAGCCTCCGCATCCACCACCCGCCATCCATTCCCCCGGTTCCCACGATCGCTATTTAGTCTGAAAATATTGGCAATAACACCAGAACTAGAAACACAGATATACACACCCACACACACAAACACACACACAATTATAAACTCAATTTGTGAAATCTATAAATTGTTTTGTTATGTATTCATTACTATTAACGTCTAGTTTAATGCAACGTGAATGAAGCCAGGAATATGTTTGTAAATGAATAAAAAAAAAAAGGAAAATACCGCAACATGTAAGCTCGTGTATAAATTAACCAAGTTATTTATGTCAGTTTTCTGCTTATAAAATGGATCTTCATTTTCAGCGACCTAAAATTGCGTGATGTTGATTCAGCTTATATAGTAAGTTGTAATTTGTAGTTGGCTTTGCGCTGGCTAAGCGGCTTATGTGTGAACCAAAGTCCGCCGGCAGTCGACTATAATTTCTTCTCATGTCTGACAGTGTGGGTAAATCCAATAAACTGGAGCCCGGTCCAACAATGTTTCACATTTAAACCGCTTAACACGGTCAGAAGTATCTTTTGCGGCTACTTTGTTGGTCATCTTAAGCCAAAATTACACACATGACGCTTATTACTGGTGGGCACTGGGCTGATGGTGGCGCGAAGTTTGTGAGTTTAAGCGATTTATGACGCCCATAATAATGGCAAAATATATGCGTGCACTGCTCGATGATTTAATAAGTCCTTGTTAAACTTATTCTTAAATGCATATAAATGTAAAATTACTATTACGAACATCTTTATTGCCTTTAAAAAACATTTAACATTTAGGAAAATCACAAAATCGTTTAGCTTAAATACCGAACATAAAGTACAAATTACATCTAAAGAGTTTTTCTGAATGCAAAAAATTTAAATTGTATTTCAATTATTAATGTATACAGTGACTGGCACGAAAAAAGGGACTTCCCCGCTTACTCAGTAGACTCGAAAACTTCTTAAAATAAACGCATAAAGGATAGACTTCATTTTGTGATGAAAGTTTTTTTGCCAGACGCAAAAGTTGATAATTTAACTAACGTAAATTTCAAGTTCAGGCAAAATGGCAAAGTTTCCCGAGTGCGGCTGGCACTTGCAACTTTTCAAATTTCGTTGTTTGTTTTATGAACTTGCAACAGTTTAAGCCAATTTCGGTTGCACAGAAGAAGAAAAGGGGAAATGCTACAAAAACAACAGCTGCAGACACAACACTAAATGATATCCCGGATGGCAGGGAGAAGAGCACACAGATCCTGTAACCGAGACATCTCTGCCGCTGTCATCAAGTATTTTTATGGGGAGTGACGATGGGCGGGGATTTGGAAATATGAGTCCGGTAGTTGGGGAACTCGCCTCTGTGCTTTTTGCCCAAAATGTATTTTGAGTGCTTCCCCCGCCCCAAAATGGCGACGACTGGTACTGGACTCCAAGTCCATCCAAGTTGTCTCCTGCATTTCCGCTTTATCCTCTTCGATGCTCGGTCGGATGTGCAATTTTTGCTCATTTGTTCTTGGCATTTATAAGCTCCTGGTGCTCCCCGAAAAAGAGGTCAGTGGCGTTGAGTTCATTGTTCGACCGGCCACTGGATAGAAATACGGAATCCCCGAATGTGGTCAGTACTGGCGGGACCAGGATTAAATACCCAACAAATGGCTACAAGACATTAGTTGACGGCAATAAATGTCGATGCTCCCGGGCTAAGCCGCTTAGCCAGGGAAATATGCGCGACTAAAGCCAGCGAAACAAAATACAAATGGAATGGTCAGAGTCCTTTGGATGGGCCACGAAGTCCGTGGAAGTCGGCAGAGGCCGTCTGAGCCATAAAAATAATGGCGAAAACAAAGGCGAGTGCCCACGGCCAAGGCGGCCGGGCAGATAAATAAATATAAATAAATAAAAATAACAAATGCAATAATCATTAAGTTCGCCTCATTGGTGGGCATGTGCGCCCCAAGTCCGATGGCCATCTGGAACCTGGCTTCATGTCCGGGGTCCTGCACAGCAAGAAACGGTGGGAAAATAAACGATTTATTTGATTAGTTCCGGAAATTATATAAAACTTTTATAAAATATAAAAAAAATATTATTTATAATATAATACTGCATAATAATATTATTCTTTTTAAAATAAAATTAAGTGTTTAGAGTTTTTATTACTGTTTTTCGCTGTGTGGATTTTCTTGACCAGTCCTCGGGTCATAAATGTTACACATCCGCACAGAGGAAAACCCACCCACACACACACCCAGCCAGATGCGCATATAAATGAAAATGTTTGTTAAATTATGTGGGCAATATACGTTTATGCCTGTGTCAGTGTGCGCAATAAACGATAAAACATAAACTTAATATGCAAAGGCCACGCGAAAATAGCAACGACGAAAAGTATGCTACATATTCGCTGAGCTCGAAATGTTTGCTTGGCGTGTGTGCTTGAGTGTGTTTGTATAAATGTATGAGTGTGTGTGTGTGGTGAGTGGCCAAGTGAGCATTCTCTTTATCAATGCATAAACAAATGGTCATCAGCTGTGCGCAAAGGATTATGGCAGGAATTGGAAAGGGATGGTGGTGCCGTAAAAATAGGTTTCCTGAGTAAGATCGAATTCGGAGGCAGAGCCAAATGATTCGGACTTGTTGAAATATTTTATGCCTACAAATCTGTTAAATTTAAGCAATTTATATTATGTATTGCATTGTATTTTAATTTATAAATCATAAATAGTATAAGGGGTATATACAAAAATCAAAAAACCTATCAAATCGGAAAGTTAAAATCATATTCTTTAAATTAATGCCATTTTGTTTAAGCTATAAATTAAGGGACATCATATAAATCTAAAATATTTTAATATTTTATATATATTGTGCTAACCTTATTTTGCTTTAAATAATATTAAAACCTTCCTTTAAAACAAATAATTTTTCAATAGGACAAATCTAAAGCTAAAAAAGGTTAAATCTCGTCAATATTGATAATAAAAATCGTCAAATTATATTTTGTTTTAACGTTCAATCAACGTTGCTATAATGGCCATTTCGTCAATATAAGCCAATGTAAAGATATTTATTATTTGGGATGAAATTTGCATAAATCAATAATTTTTCATATAATTTAAGCGATACAATGGCCTCGCATGTGGACACATATGAACCTATGTACATACAAGGATGTGGGCTAAAAGGACAAGTGGTGGTTGGTTGGTTGCCCCCCCTTGGACAGTGACTGGGGAAATGGGATGGTCAATTGGAGAGCTGGACAATCGTTAATTCAGCCTGTCAACGGTCTCGAGCTCGTTTACTCCCGGAAACCGTGCACTTGGACGCTAATGTATTGTGCTTTATGTGCTTTATCTGCTGCACTGCCCCACTTCATCATCATCATAATGATCGTTGCTGTAGTCGTCGTTGTCACCATAGCCGGTTCCATTGTTGTCCCTCTGTGTTGCAACTTGCAATTGCATTATGCGATATTTTCTGGTCGCCTCTAATGCGACCTGATGTGAGGGGAAAAAGTTAGCACCATACCACTCAACCGCATCGCCATAAATTTCAATTAGTGCGGATGCATTTGTGTATTTGCGTGCGCAAAATTTTGAATTATGAACTCTGGATTTGGCGAAACGGCTAATTGCTGATTGAGTTCTGGGCTTTGGCTGGATCTAGTTTGCTGGATCAACCAATCAATGTCTGATTGTTCTGTTTCCCAGGCCGGTTGCGAGGCAATTGGGTCACAAAGTTGGTGGAAAATTGTGCGAACACCAAAATTAACAAAACTGGAAGAAGGAGTCAAGGGTATACATATAGCACACAGAAACAAAAACTATAGAGTTCAGGGGGAGTTTTAATATAAAAAAACTGTTTTGATATGGTTTTAGTTTATGCTCTTAGATTGAAAATTATTATTTGTCCCTTTAAACTACTAGATGTTTTTAATTATTAACAAATATATTTTTAGGTAATAATATTAAATTTGTAAACCTTTTTTTTAATGAGTCTTAAGAATCTCCATGTTTTTATTTTGTGTGTGAGGACTACTCCCTCACTTGCTGGCTGTCATTGCCAAGTGGTTGCTGCTCTAACTCCAACAAATTATGAGCACAATAAAAAGTGGCAAGAGGCGACACAAACGAGTGCCACTACACGAGCGGGACAGCAACAAATGCAACACGCGACACTTACACAAGTGGCAGGCACTTCCGGCCAGCAGATGCTCCACATCCACTGCCAATGCCCTTGGTCCAGTTGTTCGTGTTCCTGCTCTTGCTCTTGCTCCTTTCACAGCTCCTGCTCCTGCTTCTGTTACTGTTCCCCCTCTTTAAGGCTCAAGTGCTTGCTTGTTGGTTTTATGGGAATGTGTGAGACTTTCGCATTGAATTAACTTGAGTGGCCGGCGAACGAGGGCGTTCGTGTGGTCAGTGGCTGGCATTTATGGATCAGGCTGTCAGAGCTAGCACATTTGTCAAGTGTTTTCATTTACTGATGGATCAAGCTGGATAAGCAACTGCCATGCAACTAGAAAAGGGGAGTCTTAAAAGACTCTTACTAGAGGAAAATAAATAAGCCACAAGAAACGTGTACAAATGTTTGCGTTTAAGGTATTTTAGAGATCTAATGCTAGTATTTATAAATGAAAACTACTATATATATATATATATATATATATATATATATATATATCTAGACCTCCAAACTATTCTCTTTATCAGAATTACATATTGAATAATAATATTTATTTCCGTCCAGTGTACAGCTTAAATTGTATTACTCGTATTTGTGTCTTATCATTTTCTTTGGCAGTCTGCCAGACGCTAAAATTAAGTTTCGCGATGCGTCGACTTTAAGGAACCCTCCTCCGCGACTCCGGTTCCGACCCAGAGAGTCATCAAAGGGAGATACGCACGGAAAATGCGCCACTTGAATATGCAAAGCAGCCTGGGGAGGACGGTCGGTTTAAGGGCTGGATATCTTTATGCCGGCTGGAGCACTTGTTGCTCCGTTTTTGCAGTGCGAGCACGAGTTGTTGAAAAGTAAAATTATTAAAACTTTTTGAATTAACAAAGCGCCAACAACGAGCTAAATGACGCCGGCGATGTCCGCGCAAAAAGTGAATTAAAAGCGAATAAAACGCGACAAAGTTAATTTATGCACAACTAGATACAAGCAAGGAGTAGCAGGACAGAAAGAGAAAGATGCGCACACACAAAAAGAGACAGAAATACATAGGGAGCGAATAGTTGAAACTGTCGCTTGAACTGTAGAAACGGAAAACTGAACGCCATATTAGATTCAAATGCATTTCCCTGTCGGCCGACACCTCCCGTTTCCGGTAGTTCTCTGCGCGGTGGTCCATCCCTTTTCCCTTTGCCGTTTTACCAGGCCCTGGCTTCCGCTTTCGCAGCCGGAAATGAACAGCAAACTTTTCAATTGAGTTTTCCGCCTCTGCAGTCGGTACAGGCCACGATAAAGTTTTGGCATTATTTTTTGTTTATTTTCTTGTTGATCCATAAAACACAGTCGCAGAAACACCAGCAGGACAGAGGCAGTTGTGGGCGTGGCCAGTTTGGCGGATAAACCTTCTAATGGAGCCTAACATTTGGCGGGGGCAGTTAATATAAATTGGCAAAGGAGGACAAGGGCGGCGAACGTTAATTAATTTGCGGACAAATCTTTTCAAGCACAACTACACGGCTGCCAGCCCGCTAGCAATCAAAGCTCATAAATTCCAAAACAAATTAAGCAGTCGAAACTTGGTCCCTAATCCAAGTCTCAGCTGGTGTCCAGCGGATGGTAATGATGGGTATTTACCAGGCAACCGGAAACAGGAAAACAACACCAAAAGCAAAGGCACCAACCGACGACCCCCCACACACACACATCAATGGCAATCATGAAAATTGGACAGCTAAGTTTGGGCCCAGAACAAAGGAGAAATAGGAAAGCCCGATGGGGGAAAACGGAAAAGGAAAAACAAAATAAAAGCAAGAGAAAATATATATGTTTGTATGTGTGTATCTGGTGATTTCGGGGCCTACGGAAAGTGCCGACAAAGCGAACAGAAAATCAACAGAGCCAAGCAGGCAATAAACTGCCTGACAAATGAAAATAAAAGCGGGGCGGCGGGCGCTCGCAATGAGCCAAAGAGCTACAAGATACAAAATACAACCTCCGACCTACAAGATACATTCTCTGCCAAAAGGCACAGGCAAAATGAACAAGCAGCAGTTGATGTCCTTCCGTTCGGGCGCCAGATCTCCGAGCTTCGAGCTCGGCTCACATCCGCCGCTGGTCATTTCAATCAATTTACCCGTACACACACACACTCACGCACACAGCAGCCAACACTCTCTATGGCCAAACTTCAGACGGATGAGCCCATACAGGCTTGGCATCTCATTTGCACCGAACAAAAATGTCATATCAAAATATCTACATAGTATTATTAATGGTTCGGAAGTTCTATAATAAATCATTTTTGGAAATAATATTACAAAGTTTTCAACTTTAAAAGAATTCGAACTTGTTTCTTCGGAATTTGTTTTTTGAAAATATTATATATGTCTTGAGGCAAATCCCTCCCTCTCCTGGTCTTGGTAAAAGCCAAGCAGCAATAACAAAATTTAGCTGCCCACAGACCAGAGCCTCTCATTAAAAATATATTGACGAAATATATTTACCGCACTCTTTTTTTCCTTGTGCAGGCTGGATTTGACTTCTTTTTTTTATTAAATGTTCGGTGGGGGAACTGTGCTGAAATTCGCTAGCCGGAAATGGCAGCCATGACGGAAACGAAGACACATTGTTGCTGCGGCCCCGAGCGGCGACTGCTAGTGTGTGTGTGTGAGTGAAAATGGTTAGACGCATGTGTGTGGAAATGAGGAAAAGAGGGGCGGAGCAGAACTACATACATAAGCAGTTATTTGTCATGTAGCAAACTCTCAAAATACTTCATTTACACAAACACACACTCGTACACACACACCGTGCAATACAAAGCAATGTTGGCAGCTCAGCAAAACACCGGAAGTCGTAAAAAGTATTTCAATTTAGTGCAAAACGTCCTTGCCACCTCCTCCATCACCTTCTCCGTTCGACTCACATCTCCGGCTCTGCGCCGCTGATTGAAGACATGGCCAGCACACTTTTTTCCCTTTTATTTCTTTTCTTTCTTTTTGTTGGGTCGCTTTTTCCTATGATGTTTTTATGTGTGCTGGGTTTTTCCGGCATAACCCGAAAACTGGGAGGCGGCGGCAGCAACTATGTGGTAGCATAGCATTATTGCATTAAAGCCATACGAAGGCTCACAAACTAAAGCGCAGGATGTCGAAAAATCCCCGCATATTAAGATAAAGTCGGGTCATTTTGATGGGGTTTAGTCCTGGGGGATTTCGGTAAGACTTACTACTTTCGGATAAAATTGTATTAATATTCGGGGAAACTTTAGCTGGAAACTATTTGCAAGGACTTTATTTGTATAAAAAGAATACAAGAAGAATTGTTACCCGACTGGAGCTGCTCCTGTAACCACAGGCCCGTTGTCCTACCTCATCTCCCATGCCAAAGGTGCACTCAACTTGGTTGTTATCCCCGATTAGCAGCCAAGTTCATCCGCGTTAATCCGTGGCTTAAAGTCTCGCTGACCTCTTTTTCAATATCTTTGTCAATCCCGCCTGGATATCTTCCATTTTGTAATCCCATCTTGCTGGCAGCCCGTTTTGCTCCGGCGACTTCTCCCTGTTTCGCCTGAATTTTAGCCCTGGTAATATTATATATTTCAGAGACGCGACGCCTGCTCCCGAATCCTTAACCGGGCATCCTGCCGTTGCTGGGATCCTTTTCCCTTCGTTTCGCCTCGCTGCTTCGTGACTTTTCGCGGCGATTCACACGTTCCGGCTGGGGATACTGGGGCCAATTTCAGGGTTTTCCCGGACCAACACCAGATACGGCAACATTTTTATTTGGACGCTCCGTAGTCATTGGTTTCGGGGCCGAGGCAACGTGACTATTAGTGCGGCATTTAACGCCTTTAATGTTTCTCTGTGAGCTGGTCGAAGGCGCCCGGGGCACGTAGTTAGTATTCGGCAGCTGCAATCCGTAATACAAATTAATGATTTTCGGCTCGCACTGACAGTGCCAAGACAAACAGAAACGAGAGTCCGGATAACAAACAACAATCTGCCATATATATGTACATATGTATATGTTTGTTGTCTTATTCGACAGCTTAGCAAAATATGCTGATGCCAGTTTGCAGCACCGTGTGTCTTCTCCAGGCCAAAATAAATTGAATGGCCAAGAGTAAACAAGATGCACAGGGGAAGAAGGGTAACTAAAACAAATGGAATTTTAATTAAAATAGTTGAATATATCTTATGCTAGCCGAGGGATTTCTAAGTGTCTAAAGAGTCTTAATAATATTGTAATAAAATATAATCTTTTTTAATCTTTGACTCATTTTAAAGAGAGTGTTACTTTAGTAAGATTATAATTTAAGTCTTAGTATTGTTGTTATATATCTTTTATATCTTTTCATATGTCTATCATATCTTCTATATCTTGAGAGCTATGTTTATAATACAATATTTTTGTGCCGAGTGTATATGACAGCCTGTTGCTAAAATATCATATATTGCCAACATGCTACCTAATTTTCCATTGTGATTTATCTCCATCAGGTCTTCTGTTATTGTGATTTTGGCATCGTTCGTCCATGATTTTAATTAATGCGTTGGATTAAATCTATTTGCAATATGACCGAACGACCGGCTCGCCCCGAGCTTCAAATTAATGTCTGTGCTTCCACTGACAGAAAGAATTTCTCCTTGTTTAGTCAGCTGGCTTAAACGAGCGCCAGCAGAAAACCGGATGGCTGGCAACGGTGCGTATGTGTGATCCGCAGCAGGTCGCGTACAATGAGCGAAACGTGCGGCTCGTTTGTCACGTGCGGAGTCAGTAAATTGCAATAAGCGCCGCAGCAAGTCGAAATAAGTGCGAGGAAAGAAAGCCAGCGGAGCGAGAGAGGTTTATTTTTCACGGCAAACCAAATAAAAGTTGCGCATATCAAGCGGAAACCGCCACAAGAGTTGTCCCATCAATTGCTGGCACCTTTAGCTGTAGGGGAAAAAAAAAATACAATGTTATATTTGTTTTACGTTTAAAGCGGACTTATTGGAGACTTAGAGATGACTAAAAAAAAGTATTGTTTTATTATTTATTGATCTCTGTATTGACGATATTTCATTATAGATTTAAGAACTGAAAATATTTGCTTAACAATTTTCCATTTCGAATAAATAAAATCGGTAATAAATATTTTTAAATTATTTATTATTTGTTTTTAGTGTTTCAGTTGTATTCTTAATCACAAGCTAACGTTATTTAAATTATTAAAATTTTTCTGTCTTAACATAATGTTTTGATATAGAATTTTATATTAATT
The DNA here is from genome assembly GCA_035046345.1 of Drosophila birchii. NCBI lineage: Eukaryota > Metazoa > Arthropoda > Insecta > Diptera > Drosophilidae > Drosophila > Drosophila birchii. The sequence goes on from JAWNOA010000064.1 coordinate 4,338,965, forward strand.
TTAATTTAAAGGTAAATTTGATTGTTTCGATATCACATTACAATTTTTCCGATATATTTACATAAGTACTTCGCTAGCATTGCTCCCCGTTCCTAAATAATTCTTGAAGTATAATCTCAATCTTGGCAATTTCCTTTCTCGCATCCCCAAAAAAAGGAAAAGAAAAAGTTTCCTCTCAGCTCTCGTTTATCATTTTACTCCGGCACGACATTCATTTCGGCTGCTTGAACTGTTTGCACGTTTTTTCATTTGTATCTTCGGGAGGTGTCGTTGGCTCACAAAGATTTAAGTGCTTTCCTTGCTGCCACGGCTGGCAGCAGGGCTGTTGAAATAAAATTGAATTAATTTGCCATCAGGACGATACAATTTAATTATCAGCGGATACGTGATATCTGGGCACTTTCCGTCATGCCCAGTTAGCCGTTCATAGTTGCGGTTCATTCAGTTCGCATTTGTACGCAAAACGTTTATAATTGTTATTGAACACCATTAGCGCTAGCCATGCAAAACATTTTTAAATCATGGTCGAAACGCAAGTGCTCCACATAGTATGTGTTTTTGCGATCATCTCCGTTCGAATGGCAACAAAAATAGCAAAAATCCAATTATGCCCAAGCACGTATTTTCCATTAAGCAAACAGCAAATGGCGGCCAGCCGACAGCAGTCAGATAGCCACAAGCACATTATGGGCACAAGGTACTTCACAGTACCGTTCTCGATTCCCATTCTGGTAAGGTTTATTCGAAAATTTCAGTTGGAATAGACTTGCTTTTAAATGACTTAAAATAATGTTGAAATTAGTCTTTGAATGGTTAAATCGGAAGGCATAAGTTCAGATAAAATACTTTTTAAACTTAGCAGAAAATTTTAAATTATTATATTAAAATCTTATATAGTAAAGGGATATATATTATAGCCTTAGCTTTCATTTCATAAAATCTATAAAATTTAATTACTCAGAAAAATCTTGGATCCCAGCAGACCCAGAATTAAAATCTACTTTCAACCACTATCGTTTACTTTTAAAAGGCAATTGGAAATGGGAACAGGTCTGATAGTCTCAGGCTTTTAATGAATCACAGCTCCGGCTCCTGCTCCAGTTCCTGGGCCGGTGGTCCTCCGTTTATTTCCAACAATTAAACCCATCAATGGCAGCGTCAGCTGATGCGCTTAAGCCAACCTCGAGACCATTAAGCCCAGTTTGAATGCCGCGAATGCTGCGGAGGCTGGGAAAAGCGGGAAAAGCAGGAGTGCCTCAGCACACATGGCAGTGCACACTTGACATTTCAATTTCCGCATGCACCCCGAGAACTCACAACAAAGGGGAGAAACAGAAACAGCAGCAGCAGTAGCTGCTCGACTACAACAAAAAAAAAAGAAGAGATTGTAGCCAATTCCATGCGGGCAACGTCGCAAAGTTGCTTTCAATTACCCAGTCAGGACACGCTTACTGCCTTTTGTTTTTTGCATGCCCGGCACGCCCCCTGAATCCACCGCCCATCGCCCACAGCCCACAGCTCACACTTTACTCCACCCGCCGGCGACAGTTGTACAGTTCTTCAGTCTATTCACATTTTACGCTTTGTTTCTGGCCCCGAAACCTTTGCTGACTGCCTGCCAATGCAGTTTATTAAGCTGGAAAAAGTTGAGGTAGTATTCCAGTTTATAAAGTTTGTTGAAAATTATCATGAAATAACTCTGAAATAATAATAGTTTAATATGGAATAGTATATTGCTTATTTTGTTGATATTGTGTCCAGAATTTAGTTACTGATTTGCATTTAATCATTACATTAATTTATTATTTATCCATAAAAAAACAAATTTAATATTTATATCATTTAAGATACATTTTAACTACTTTTATAATTAAAAAGGAGCTCAGCCAAGTCGGTGATACCGCCGAGAAGCATGATATAACCTTAAGTTTAAAACAAGTCGGCAGATAGGAGAATGCGTTGCAAGGAAAGATGGAGGGTGAAAAAGAAAAGGGATAAGAAGAAGAAGGTAGAGAAGGATTGCAGGTGACCCGGCCACTTCAGTAACTTTAAGTGGACAGGGCGAAAAGCTGTCAAGTGGCATTAATAACAAAAGCCATCTCCAAGGTACAGGATAAGCAGGCAGTGCGCACCTGAAAGTATGCAGCACTTGTGTCAGCTCCCCGGCCAGGATAAGCTGCCTTTCGATCCGATTGGCGGGGACGACGACTCTGAGTTATGCTAATTTACTTTTATCGCTTCGCCGGCAAAGTCAATTTAATTGTAATTTTCCAACGCGCAACGCATTTTAGTTTCACTTCCGCCCGCACTCGCCTTTTCAATTTCAGAACGGCCCCGGCGCGTCTTGCATTTTCATGAGAAATAATTTAATTTGCCTTTTCCACTTCGACGTCCACTTTTCAAACTTTGCTTTTGCCACTTCCTTTGCCGGGGCTTAGTGTCCGTCTATCTATCTGTCTGTGGCTCCGTTTTCATGCTTTTCCACCGCCGTGTATCATTTGGAAATTCAAAGCTCGTACTTTTTTCCCTCATTATTGAAAGGGCGAAGACTCGACTCACAAAAGGCAAGGAAAAAAAATATAATAAAAAACCCCTGTTGGGGGCGAGCGCATAAAACTGCCATGGAAAGTAGCTGGCAGCCGGGTTCTTTGCAATAATGCGATTGGGGGCGCGAACTGCCACGCTTTGCCGGATTCCGGACTCCGGTCTCCACTTTCCCCGCCGCCGCGCCCATCCGGTCCAGTCTAGTCCGGCCGCGTCCAGTCGCATCCGCCTGCGATGCCACTGTCTAAGTGGAAAAAAGGTTTTGTCACGGCTAAGCACTTTTCAAATTCACAAGGGTCGCCCCCGAACGCCAGCGGCAGCTGCTGTCCGCTGTCGGGAGTCCGAAGTCCAAGGGCCACAGGCCACAAACCGCGAAGAGGCTTTCGGCCCGGCTTTTTTTTTTAATAGTCTAAGCTGGGGTATATTGAATTTAAAGATATTGGATAGTAAAACTATTAAACTTTTCAATAAAAAATAATAATAATAAAATATAATAAATAATATATAATATATGCTTTAACTTTTTGAATAAGCTCTTAAAATATTATTTTTAAGACATCTCAAATTTGCTTTAATTATATTTTGTGTGACTGGACAATTCATATTTGGTTTTTAAAGAAGTTTATTATTAAATTGTTTAATTAAAAATTTTTATTTCTTTTCAGTAAACAAATTTATTACTCAGTATTCTAAAGTCGATATTTTTTGGTGTCTTTTCCTATTTCATTCGATTTCAATGTTTTATACACAATTTTTATGGCTAACAGCATCGTTCTTGGCCGGGCTCTAAAGTTTTATCATTATAATTGCAACAAACTGAGTACTCCGGCAGCTATTGAAACATCTGGCCAAGGGCTAATGATAAAACAATCTACTGTGACTTAGGGGATAGCCCACCGCCATCCTGAAGTGTTTGTGTGGGACGAGGGGGCGAAACTTGAGTAAGCCAAGTCAAGTTGAGCAAGTTTTTTGGACTAAAGACTTAAAAAACAATAAAAAATATTGGCTACTATTGACAGACTAATGCCTGCCTTGAAACGATAGTTAAGGCAACAATTGGAAAACTTTACTTTGATTTGTGTTAAGTTTTCTCAGATTATCTTGAGAAACTTTTTGGCTTTTAAAGCTTCGTTTTTAGTTGGGAGAAAAACTTATGAGGGTTGAGTTTCTAAATGATAAATGAAACAATTTATATTTATGACTTAAATTAATTAAAAAATGATTTTTACTGTTAAATAACATTAGAAACTCGTCATTATTAAGGTACGGTAAAACGGCCTAAGTTATTTATATATTTATATATTTATATAATTTTGTAACTTCTTGGAAAATTCGTATTTATAATTTATATAAAATACAGCAGAGACTCCCAGATAACGCTATATGTTTTTACCAATTCTATAATAGATTTATCATTTGTATAATTCGTAAAAACCCAGACAAACACATGTAATTATGCAGCTCTCTAATTCCATACGTAATGACCTTCCGACTCCATTGTTTAGCTTAGTCGCGGCTCAAAATTTGCTACAAATGCCACTTGATTTCCGAGGAGCCCTCATCCTGGGAAAACTCTCTGCTGTCAGCGACAAGGAGCTCCAGCCTCGCTTCCCTTTGCCACCCGGAGCATCCTTATCTGGTGCACCAACTCGACAAATGAAAGGGTCGTCCTGACAACTCAATGAAAAAGTTAGGCATGCAAACTAAGGACTGGGATGTGGATGTGGATATGGATGTGGATGTGGATGTGGATGTGACTGTGGAGAGCAGTGAAAGCTGGGACATGAAGTTTGATATCATTAAAGGCCACTTATGTGTCAAATGCAATGCAGCCGCAATGAAATTCGCCGGGAGATGGTACCAAGAAGTCGACAGCACACTTAAATGTCATTGAAATTGAAGCTCACTTGACAAGTAATGCTGGCGCAACACAGCCCTCGCCCTCGCCCCCAATTCAGGCACGACTACGCCCCTGGCAGGGGGTTAACTCAAGGCAACTGCACAAAGGCCTTGTCAGCAGACACTGACAGAACCGCCCCCGAAGGCAGGCAGGCAGCCAGCTTTGTAAAAAACCTGGCTCTGTGTGCTGTAAAAAGTTCCCTCCCTTGCCTCCGATTAAGCCCAGGCAAGACAGATTGACATTATCTGTGGCTCTGAGTGATTTGCCAGCAAATGAGAATAGAAGCCGGAAACAGAAGCGGGCTGCAACAGACGCTGATTGGAATATCCTGACTAGCATATGATTTAGTTGTTATAGTTATTGAAGTGCTAAAAATAATAAAGATCCGTCATAAAAAATGTGTAAAATAATAAAGATAAATTTATAGAATTTTATATTGGATATTATGTTTTCGTTCTAAAATTCAAATTGCATAGATTTATGGCTTACTTATTGTGATAAGGTTTCTATATACTAAGTTTATAGGGTATAAACTGTCTTCTGTTCTATATTATACTACATTCCTTTAGGAGTGCTAAAATATGGAGAGCGATGGTGGGTAGCTGTGTCGCAGCGTTGACTGTCGCATAATTTTCATAATTGCATTGCCACGCATCAACGGAAATTGCGTGGCGCCAACAAGTCGATGTCAATAATTGCCTGGCAGTCAATGTGCTCCATCTTCCCCTCCTCCTCCTCCTTCTGCTTTGCCTTCATCCATCCATTCATCCATCCTGCATCCTCCACCATTTTAACCGTTCGCCATCTCCAGCAGGGCAACGGGGCGTATGCGTAACCGCGCTGCATTCAGGCTGCGGCCGAGCAATTTAAAAGCCACAAAAATGCATTAAAATCCGAGTGTGCGCATAAATTATGGCAGTTTCATTAACAAACATTTTCGTAGCTCGCTCTATGCCAGGAAATGGCCACCAGCTCCACTCGTAATTAATCCCATGCCCAACTACTCATATTAAATGTGGGCTTAAATGATTTATGGTTTAAACAATTTGCCAACGCCCAGGTAAGCGGAATGAATGACCAGACGCCATATTTTCCCAGCGTCCCAATAAAAGTCAATGAAGTGTGCCAAATGAAGTGAGGCCAACTCGATTTCCCAGCTCTAAGTTGTTCTCATAGTTTTTCGGCGAAACGAGGTGTAATTTGCCAGCTGAGCGAGCTCAGAAAGTCCTGGCAAAACCGATTAATATTGTGTGTGTGTGTAGAGGTGGGCCGGAAAACTTGGCCTGACCTACGCAGGGAAATTATCGCAAACTATATCGAGCATTTTGTGAGTTTTGAATCGGTTGTAATCTGCTAACCCTTTAAAACTTCCACAATTAACACATTTGGCTTTCCGAACGCCGCCAGCAGCAACAAGTGCTGCTCCTTTGCTTTTCACAATGAACTTTACCCGCTGACTCATTGCCACACCATGCACTGAAAAAATGTGGTATGGGAAGTAATATATAATATATAATATAATCTTAATGAGGTATAACCATGTCGAACTGTCGATAACTTCGAGAAAATAGTTCTTAAATATTTAAAAAAATATGAATGCTTTGGAAACTATTAATACGAATTCTTGCTTTCATGTCCTATCAAATTTGTAGATTTTCTTTTTTTTTCTTTTATAAAAGTAACATTTATTATATAGATTCTGTTGTATATATTTTTATTTTATTATTACCTTTATAAATTTTGGACTCTTATTTCCTTGAGTGTGCCATGACGTTGCGGAACTGTTGCTGCCGATGTGGTTGTTGCCGCTCTTGTAATATAATAAAACGCTTATTAAATTTTGCCGCTGTTATAACAAGCTGAGCAAGCAGGGCCCACAAAATTGCTGCCTGGGTCGCCGCAGCGCCACGCTTCCGATTTGTTCTTCATCTGCCAGTTGGCTCCTGGATGTTGAATGCTGGCTGCTGGATGCTGGATGCTGGCTGCTCTATTCCATGCCTTCGGGATAATGATGCGGTTTTGTTATGGCTTTTTGTTGGCACGGCCACCGAGACTTCGGGCGCAGGCCCTGCCGTCATCATCATCGGCACCATACCGTGGTGGCCCCCAGTTTGTGGTCTGCAGCACTCAACGGGCGGAGCAGACTATCCGGCCATCAGGCCACCCGGAATCCGCCCTCTGTGGAAAGTTTTCGTGTACTGGCAAACACTTTTTCTTTGTGCTGCTCCTGTTACTACTGTTATTCTTGTTGCATTTGGCGGCGGCCAGGAAAAGTTCAGAGTATCCATTTAGGGTATCCGAAACTGTGGGGCGGCGGCGGAAAGTCAGCAGGGGGGGATAAGCTGCCGGGAGAGAGTATTAGCATTGTGCCAGCAATGGCAACGTAAATAATTTGCCTATTTTCGGCTCTACTTTATTGTTGTGGTATAATTATATTTTAACGACACTTTAAGCTCAAATTATGACGGCACACAGGCGGTGGTTTGTGTGTTGATTGTTTGGGTGGCAGAGATGAACTTGAAACGAGTTGGAAAACTTTACCAAAACCGCAACTGTGGGTGTGCTTTACAGTTAATTATCATTAGACAGGGCAACTTTTGGTGTGAAAAGCCAAGCAACAACAAGAACATTTTTAGGGATGACGAGAAATTGTTTACAGCAAAGAGTAACTAATTTATTTAAAGGGAAAAGTAATGTTCAAGCGTTTGTAGTTTAATAAATTTATTTATTTATGTATTATTGCATTAATACCCTTGAGAATAAATATTACTTTTAGGTGTTGCCTTACAAATTAAAGGTTCGTTACTTAAACCCTTTAATAGACCGGTTATCGTGCCTGCAACAGGATGATAAATAAATCGCTTTCTGGCCATAAAACTCCCTTATGCCAACTTGAGTTGTTCTCATTCAATTGCAGCCAGAGCTGGGCCTTCTTAGCCGTAAATCTAAAATTAAATGCCGAGATAAACGGAGCCTACGTAAATTATGCCATTTTCCAAGGCCCAAGTTCGCAGCAAACAATTTCCGAGCCGTTAAGGAGCAAAAAGCGGCGCCGCCCAGCAACATGCCACATTACATTATATATATTCCAACAGCACAAAAAGCAACAGGACTACGGCAAAAACCTCTCCAATAGCTGGAATCTTTATGTGCTGTGTGCCGCCGAATTATAACAATTTCGTAATTTATATGAGAGCGCCTCATAAATGGCCAAAGTCATTTGTTAAAGCACACATACATATACATACATATTAGGATAAGGAAACTGGTGTCCGGGCCCTTGTTTACGGGTGTCAGCTAATAATTCACTTAAGCTCTGCTGCATGAAACGCTTTTAAATTTAATTACAAAGCATTTTCCCTACTGAACACCGTGCGTATACTTGATATCCTCTGGTAAGCAGCAAAGAGCATATATGCGAGACATATGTACCTTCAGCAGGCACTTGGCAGAAATATTAATGACAAGGCAAATATGTTGGCCCGGCAATAGAGTTATGCAACTTCATTTGGCACACGGTGATGATTTATCAGCTAAAGCGGAGACACAGAGAGAAATTGCATATAATTGTACAGGACCTAAAAATTAATGATTTACTTAAAAGTTTTCAAATTATTTATTACTAAACTGAATATAATTTTAAGTTAATGCTTAAAACAATTTATTATTAAATAACTTATGCAATCAAGTTCCCTTAAAACCCCATAATTACTATTAAAAATCATTTATAAGCCTTAGCAAAATGTTTAAAATTGTTTTTGACACTTGCCGACACCTTTCCTTCTGTGTAAAATCTCACCTGCCTGCTGGTTGGTGTTGGAAAATTGAGTTGATTCATCATTTTCCTGGGGCTGAGCGGTAACAACACAATAGCTTTCACCTTTGACGATAATGATGTATGGCGGGTAGGGCGGTTCAAACGTTCGCATTTGGCATGATATATGAAAATCATAATGCGCTTTGACAGGCCGCAGTCCTGGAGGGTCCTCACAGGCACGCATTTGTGTCTAAATAAGTGGCATTCGATGCGCTGGCTCGCTCGCTTTCCGTTTGCCCTAGGTCATGTACATTTTTGGATAACTTTTTAAGTCCTGCCACAGGACTCGCTCTCTGCCTCGGTTGGCGTCGTAAGAGCGCGCTTGCGCCTTGACTTTGTTGACGGCAGAGAGTGTTCGCGGGGAAGCAACACGTGCTTGCCAATATTTCGCCGAGTGTTTGGGTTTGTGGGAAAATGAAGGGTAAACAAATAAATAAGCAACAACAATAACAACATTGAGGAGTGTGTGAGCGCAAAACTGAATGACAGTTTACGCTAAAAGTCGCGTAGTAAAAAGAAGGAAAAAATGTGCGAGTGTTGGTGGTGGTTTTATTTTATTTTTTTCCCGTCATTCCTTCGCACGTTGGGTGGCATTTGGTGCGGTGGTTTTGTTGGCATGTGTACCATGCTTTATGTAGCATAACTTTTGGCGCCAAACTGGCATTCGTGCATCGGACATTCGGCGTGATTTATGATGTCAGATGTCGCCGCAGAGGTGATGAAGGGCCCAATGCAGTTGAATTGCTGCAAATGCGGTTTAGCATTCAATGCGAATGAACGGAAATAAATATAAATGGAACGCTACATGATATAGGAGTTAGAAGTTTTGTTTATTTTTATTTATTTGTTTTTTTATCCACATATATCAGACTAAAGAATTGTAAATCAGTTTTCTCTGCATATTCGCCGGATGGCCTGTGGGGGAATCCGAATGTTTCTATAAAATATTGATGAACTTACAAAATTGTGATATATCCCCTTGGGACATTGGAACAATCAATAGGAAACACAGAGGGAAATAATAATATTGTTGTATTTTTATAAAAAAATTATAATATATTAAATGAAACTCCAAGTAAAATATTTATAAAATAATAAAATAGATTTATATCGAATAAATTTGTATCTTGACTTAGAGTTCAGCCTTAAAGTCTCTTTAAAATATATAGTTTTAAGTCAGATTATAAAGAATTTATTACTTTATTGTTTTAAATTCAATAGATGTCATTCCCAATGTATTATTTTTTTTAATTATTTATTCTTATTTCCTTTATTAACAATTGTCCGCTTTGCTTTGAAGTCCTTTTGTAATCCAGCATATTATTTTTTAATAGCATTTCCATAAATATTTTACAATTTTCTGTTGGAGTGTGTGTGTGAGGGAGTCCTTTTCAGTCATTCACAAGGATGTCAACACAGCAACAACAAGTGAACGCTCTTTTTGCTGACTTCTCTTTTTATTTTCCCAGTAGACAGACAGATAGCAAAGAGAGTCGAGGTCCTGTGAGAGCAAAAAGAGAAATGCCAAAGGATGCGCTGGCAATGACGCCGACGCAGCGCCAGCGTCGCAGTCAGCGTCGTTCGATTGTGGGCCACGTGTGGCAACAGTTGCAGTAACTGCCTCCGGACTCCGGAGGGGCAGGCCGTGGGCGGTGGGCGAATCAATGCTGGAGGAGGCGGTGTATGTGTGTTTATGCTGAACGATTACGCTGACAGAGATAAGCCCCAGCGACAGGACGAGGGCAGCGCTGCAGCGACGCAGCAGCAGTGCCGGCAGCGCAGGAGGATTTCTGGATTCAGTCATTGCCGGCGTTTCGAACTGTTTGGACGTGTCAAGCGGACGAAATCGGGATATATCGGGAGCTGTTGCCAGCGGTAGTGTGTCTTAGTATTAGTTAAGCACCACAGGATAGTTGTTGCCATATATATGTATGTGTGTGTGCGTGTGTGTGTGTTAGGCACTATTTGGGGATTTAATGGAAAAAGCATTAATGGATGCTGCCTCGGGGAGTGACTGTAGTGCTGCCATCGGTGATAGTAGTGGCCAGTGAATGTATGTGCTTCTCTGAGTGTGTGAGTGGGTGTAAAAGGGATAAATACACAGAAAGAAAAATGAAATAACAACAAAGAAACTTAAGGATAATTTTAATTATAATAGTTGTTTGATATTAAAAATTGACTGGAAAAAGTTCTTAGATTCGTCGAAACAATTGAAAATCATTAAGGAATCTTTCAACTATTTAAAACCTATGAATTTAATAAATAGTATAGCTAACTAAATATAGTTACAAGCAGAATATCATTAAATATTTTATATAACTGGTTAGACGTCGAACAATAATTTTTGATTTTAAACTAAAAGTTTTATTTTGATATCAATGATTAAATTATATTTAATGTATGTATTCACATATTTCCTTTATTGACTGATTTTTTTTTGGCTATTAACCTAAGCCAACAAAAAGAATAATAAGCCAAAGTTAAAATCCTGTAGGTAGTTCAAGTTTTAAATGCTTACATTTGTTTGTTTTAAATGGCTTATTTATTTATTATTAAAATTAATTATCGTTTTAATTTCTTTATCCAATTTGAAATATGATTAGGATTAGTAGATAATGCAGGATTTACAAATTACAAATTAAAATACAAATTAAATCCTTAAAAATCTCTTTTTCTCTGTGTGCGTATCAATGTTTCAGAGTTTTGTGTGCCTGCCACAGCCTAAAACTATGCAGCGCAATTTTGTGAGCTGACATTTTGTTTGTTCACCCGCATGTGTGAGTGCCTGTTCTGCTGTGTGTGTGCGAGTGTGAGTGGTGTTTGGTTTTATCGTGGATTTTACTGACTTCACGGGTTATTTGTCCGCACGAATGTGTTCATAAAAAATGTAACAAAAGTGGATTTTCGCTGGCCCCCGAAAACGCTTTGTTAGCACAGGGCTCCTAACATCCTACGGAACCGGAAACGGAAGTTACTGGTGCAAATACAGAAGCAAACACAAACGCACGCACACAAACCCAAATATAAAGGACCCTCGCTCCGCGGCAAGTGGATAAAGTAAATTGAATAAAAGGTGAAATAATTCGAGCGCTAAGCAGGCCGAATGTTGGCTAATGGAAAAGTGTGAAAAAGGTTGGCACTGGCCAAGTGAACCCAATAAAAGAGAGAGTGAGAGGAATAGAATGAAATTTGCCGCGAAAAATACCTTCGAAAATTTTCAATTTTCCCAGCGAGTCGTGGAAAAAATGCAAATGTAGCGGTGACTTTTTGCGGGAATTTATGGAGCGGCAAATTGAATCGAATGGCCACCGAGCTGTCAGCGCTGACGTGCCGTGAAGCATGTGCCGTGCGATTATCAAAGTGCGATAAAATTGCTGCAACAATGGCTAAAGAGAGACAGAGAGAAGGCTAGGGAAAAAGCAAGAAAACCCCCGAAAAAAACGGAGATGGAGAAAACACAGAATCGCTGCCTAGTCACAGTCCATAAAAATTTACCGTCTATGCACTGCGTATAATTTATGGCCGCGATTCGTTTCCTTTCTCTACGGTTTTGTTATTTTTTCCTGCTTTTTGCCGGCCACCTTTTGGCAATTGTTGAATGCAGCCGCAAAATATGGCGTGAATATTTTTTTTTCGCCATCTATGTAGCATGTGTAAGCGGCCGGACATATGTGTTAGTGTTCCTGGCAAGCTGCCAAAAATAATAAAATCACAATCCTATGCCAGACAACTTCATATAAGTGCTGCTGCTGGTGCTGGCGCTGGATCCTGCATCCTGTATCCAGGACGTGGCCAAGATAACGAGGTAATTTCACTGAATGATTCGCAGTTTTCGCAGTGCTTGTGTTTTTGTAGCTTTTTAGTCTAAGTTGCCGCCGGTTTGGCCAATGAAAATCGCACAACATCGATGCTTTTTTCCGGCACTTTTGTTATCTCCATTTGGCTTTTCCTTCTGGTTTTCCACAAGCTGTTGAATTATGCATTGCCCGGAGATAAGCTGGAAATGTTGCACAAGTCTGCCAATTCGACTGGCCATCGGGGATTTGGTGGCCAAAAGAGGACCAGGGCGGACGGGGTGTCCATTAAATTTTAATCTTCGAAAATATTTGTATGCAACGGGTGCGACTGCAAAGCCAATCTTGAAAAGTTAGCCGAGCTGGTGAGCTCTCTCAAAGGGAAAAAGGAATGTGGTCAAGGGGAAAAATTTACATTCTATTGGAAATTCTTTTCGATTCGTTTGCGTTTCACAAACACCTCCTCTACCTCTTGTACATTTCCAAAGGTGTGTTGCTGCATTCTGTTATTCCATTCGATTCCTGATATCCTTGTTAGTCGGGGACATTGTCAAGTTTTATTTGATTACTTTTGTTTCTATGTTAAAGGTTTCTCTTTTATTTTCAACTTTAATATTTATCAACAAAATTAAGTATAATCAAAATTATATGATACTCTAAGGTCTTTCCAGTATATTTTTAAAGTGCTTTAATTCCTACCTTAAATTTCTAAATTTAAATTCTTAAACATGGGGCTCTCCATTTTCCCTTTAATATCCAGACCACTGAACTTCCTAGAAGACATAATCGTTGCTGCCATTACGACTGCATTTAGCGGTCCCATTACATCTGCGTGTCTTGCCAACGCTAAATTACTTCCCCATCTGACACCTTCAACCGCTATCAGGCGGAAAATTTTAAAGAGTTGGGAGCAGAGCGAGCTACGAGCTGTTGTACCAATTAAATTTATTTGTTAGACCAGCGAGCGATGTCACCGCCATGGCCAACGTCCTCGCAATACACTCAAGTCAACTTTATTCATAATAACAACAAGAACCCCATGCTGCACGACAGCAGCAAAGGACACATGAAAAAAAATATACATTTAACAGGAGACATTTGATTGATATAAAGAAAGTATTTCTAGATAAATTCATTCATTATTTTCATTTTTAAAATTAATGTCATATAAGCAACCCATGAAGTCGGCAAGTAAAATTGTATTTCATTTTCAAAAGAAAGCTTTACCTTTAGTATTTAAATTACAATTTAGGTGGTTTATAATTAGAGCTAATTTAATTAAATTTCTTTTTAATTTATTTTCATCATAATTTATCATATCATTTAATAAATTCTGTAATTAACAAAACATGTTATATAAATTGTATTTTTAATATTAACAAAAATACAAAGCAATTAAAATTTTAATAAATCCTAATTTATAACTAATTTTTGGATTGAAAAATACTAAAAATATAAATATAAATTAAAAAATTTAACTAAATTATATTAGATAGATTATTGTTTTCTGTGCTTTCCGTGCACCAACAGCATCTAAACAAAGGCACTCGAAAACGCCGGAGGGCCACGAACAAAGATAAAGCGGCAGCCCCAGCAAGCTCGGGGGTTTGTCAATGTGACAATGCAGCATCTCCGACCGAACCGCTGGCCTCGGATCCGGATCCCCCGCCCACCTATCCCGCCTAGTCCAGATATATATATATGTAGGTATCTGGAGAATCCGGATCCCAAGGGGTCTGGCTGCAACGGCGGAACGCCGAACAATGGGAAGTTGCCATGGCAGAAAAAATATGCGCGCCCATTACATTTTGTTGCCGTGCCTCATTTTTCTTGTTGCCCTTCTAGACAGGCGCTCTGTTGTGCCCGAATTGATGTTATATAAAAGGTGGCCAAACATTTGTTGGGACACGCGAAATCGGAAGGGGGATGGGCAGCGGGCGGCAACAATATGAATAGGTCGAGCCGGGTCCTGGCACGGCACAGCGAAATGTTATTAGGTGGTCCGTCGCCTTTGCATTTCCGGTGTCCCATCCTCGCTATCATTTGTCCTAATAGAAAAAGAGACAAATCTTGGCCATATTTAAATTTTCATTTAGGTTTATATTTATTTAATTTAATATTAAATATAATTTAAAAATCTTTTGAAAGGAATAAATTCTCTAAATAATGCTAGTATGATTTTTAGGACAATATAATCGAAAAAATAAGGAACATTATATCATCGGAAATTATATTTAATCAAAAATTATATATAAAAAGCTTATTTTATCTGTTTTTTTAGATTAGTATAAGCAATGTCTACAGAGTTTTTTTCCTAGTGCAATCTTAGCCTCATTTCATTGCGGCTCCTCCTGAACTATTGTCCAGGTCGGGAGTACATTGTTCCAGTGTCCGTTTTGTTTTCCAGCCGTAGTCCTAGCCATAGCCGTAGCCACAGCCGTAGTCCTTGCTATGGATTTAGCCATTTACGAGTACATGGCCCGCGACGGATGCTCTTTGACTTGCGGCCAAGCCCTTTGTTGGCTCGAACCAAAGAGTTGCACTTCAGGCCGGGGGAGTGCAAATGGATATCCATTGTTCGGAGCATTTCGCATTAGGGCCCCGGCGAAGGGTTCAGAAGTGGGTGCTGCCGACAGGAAATTGCCGGGCTTTAAGAAAACCTTTAAAACGAAAACCCTCTGGGTGGCAGCAGGAAGTCGGGCATATAAATTGCCAAGCTGTCAACCAGCGCTAAACGCAAACACATCCGCCCCAAAGTGCTGCGAATATGTACTGTGTGCAACACCTTTTGCATGTGAAAACAAAAATGAAAACAAACATTGCAGGTGACGAGCATTAAAACGATTCAACAGCTTCGTCTCAAAGCGAGAAAAATTATATTGCTTAACCTGCACCACGTTCAGAGACCTCCCCTCCGTTCTCGACTCACTTCCAATTCCACGCCCAGTTCATCCACCGGATGAGGGCGTGGCAACGGCGGATGCAGCAGCGTTTAACCTCAGCCCCGATGTGAGAGGGCTTCACTGGGCAAAAAATATTGCAGTTGAAAAATAATGTCATAGTTTTAAATGTTAAACAATATCGAGACAGTTGATTAAATAAAAATTTATATAAAATTCCATTATTTTTTAAGCTTCCTTTCCGCTTTCGATTGTGTTCTATTTAATTTGTGTTTTAGTTGTTCTTTTATCAACATTTCCTAAAAAAATTTGTTTTACTATATTTTGTCCCAAGAATAAGTATATTTTTGAATATAAATTTACCCTTTTACTAGAGGAATACTTACCTGATTCCTGATGTTTTTCCACTCAGAATTCATTGGGTAATTTATTTCGCTCAGTGCATTTGGGATCAGGGGTGATTTGCGCTCGACTGCCTTTGCAACACATGAAGGCATGACCATGTTGCCTTTGAATTGTTGCCGTCGCTATTGCTTTTGCTGTTTGTTGTGGCGTTCCGCACTTAAAGCCTTTCAGAGCCAACAAAAAACGGGGAAAAAGGTGAGAAATATATTGGGTAGAAAATAAAAGGAACCACCACTTGTGAGCTCAAGGTGCATGCTGAGCTAAGGACCCGACGCCCAAGGAGTATCCGTTGCATTGCCCAGCTGCATCCACCGGGAAGTAGCCTCTTTTCGGGCATTTCAATGTGCAAGATTGATTGCCCTGGTCCCAAATTGTTTCCACTTTGCTGGAGATGAACCAAATGAACGTAAATGGATAATGGATAAGTTCAGTGAGCGAAGAGTAAGGAGCTTTTTATCACCTAATTGGAGGAGGAGAAGGAGGACAAAGGGAAATTTCGACATCCTTCGGCTTACATTTTAAGAACGCCTCGGAAGACATACCTTACTCAATGGAGAGCTTAGCAGGAGTCGGATTTAGGCTGACAAGGGAACCAGAAATCATTGGAAAATTTAAGAATATATGCCAGAGACTTCAGAGACGTCTTTTAAATATTAAATACATTATTAATTCATTCATTGTATTGCTTTATAATTAAGTTATTACCAGTTTAAAACTGATTGACTGTATATATAATTTAATACTGCTGATCATTTATTGTATAAATTCTTTAAATTATATTCCCACAAGTGGATTATCAAAACAAATAAACAGCTATTTTAATCATGGCCACACATCACGATAAAATAAATAAACAAGAGCTCAACGTGCCCCAACAAGGACACGCTGTTACAAAAAGCCCATTTAATCCAGAGTGACACCAACTAAAGCGGCGTCCACATATTTAGTGTCAAATTTGCTGACAGCTTGCAGTTATGATACCAGACACAGACATTTGGACAGACACACAGAAGCCAAAGTAATCGCTTTGCGAGTGCGGAGGCGGCAGGATGTGGCCTGTATCCTGTCAGCTGAAGCTGGCCCCGCCGGCAGATCCGCTGGAGAATCCTCCAAGTCAGACAGTTAGACGGCACAAAGGCGTGCAAAATAAAAACTCATTAAAAATGAACGAGCTAACACCCACACGCAGGTTATCCCAGGCACTGTAAGGACGACGCCGTCGTCCAAGTGCTGTGCAAAGAAACGAATTGCTCGTGGCAAATCGCTCAACAAAAGACGCTGCTAAAATAAACAAATCATTTTAAATTCTCAATTAAATGCAAACAGCGCCGGCTGCCTCCCCCCATATGTGCCGGCTGAAAAGGTGTCAAGTTGCAAACATTAAAAGAAACTCTTCTGTGTGACCCTCAGCGTCCACATTCCCGGCCCCTCGATAGTCCTTTGCCCACAGAAGTGTCAAAGGTACAGAGAAAAAACACTGTTATTTTTTTTTTAAATTTAGTATTGCATTTTTATAGACTTTACTTGAAGGCTATTGCACTTAGAAAGTCTAAATGTTTACTGAAATATTTACAAATTGGCCAGAAAAGGTTATGCTAAATTAATTTTATTCATTAAATCACATTTTTTCCATACTATTAATTTATTAATAGGACTGAAATTTTATTTAGAAATCTATATACTTTCCTCTCCGTGTACGATCCAAAGCCTGTCGATTGTGTGTAATGGGTGTCATGATGATGTTTATTTAGTCGCTAAGCTAAGTGCCCGACTGTCTAAGGAAACGAGAAAATCCAGATGGGCGGGAAAGGATTCTGCTTAGCTTCGTTTTTTTTTATTATTTCTTCTTTTTTTTTGGGCGGCCTCGGCTGTTGAACTCCTGCTTCTCGACCTCAAAACATGTTTATGTCTTCCTCATTGTAGTCGGTGCGCTCGTGTGTGGGGGAAACTTGGCCCAAGCCATTCCAAATAAAATTTAATGATGGCAAAAGTCATTCATTTCGTATGCTCGCTCATAAATACTCGTTAAATGTATTTACCAAGGGCTCTACAGCAATGCAAACGCCAGATTGCTCTCGGTTTCTGTGAGTCCTTGTTCGGTATGGAATGGGGATAGGGATGTGTCTCTGCGTCAGTGTTTCTGTTTCGGGGGAAGTCCTGGCATAGAAACCTCCTCCGATGCGGAGGACTCATGTTGATTTCTCGCCTCTGTCGGCGTGTGTTGTCGAGTTTTGGCATATTTATATAGCACTTTGTGTACTCGGTATTCAGTATTCTGTGTCTCGTATTGTTGTAATTCTCGCATGGATTGTTTGCACAGCACCAAATGCGAATCGCTGAAAAGCCCATAACCTCTACATCGAAAATGATTTGAACTTGACATGCAAATAATGAAATGAAAGCCAAGTTTTCAGGGCATTATAAATGTGAAAATGTTGAACTAAGCTGAACCCAGCTTGTAAAGTTAAATATTTATCTGTTTCTAACAAGGTTTTACTTTCAATAATAGCTTTTAGCATTAAATCCCCGTTTCCCTTAGGAGTATTTAAATTACCATTTATGTAACAATTTAGGAACTCATCAAATTAAATTAGAGCAACTTTATAAAAATAAACAATAGGATAACTATTGTAAAGCAACTCATTTAAGCTTATTTATTTTAACTAGACCTTCTCCTTTCCAACTTTTCCATCACTTAATTGCTAAACTAACTTTTTTTGCTATGGCAAATGCTCAGTTTTACATTTTTGCAGGCAAACAATGAACAGGAAAATATTTTCATAATGCATATGTATATTAAAATGCTGTTTTCCCGTTTCCATGCATTTCAGGTGGCTGAGCAACATCTGAAACGACTGAAAATTTCCAAATAGAACCAAGCAGCAAGGGGGGGGCTTAGACAAAAGCCAAACATCGGTAAAGCCACGCAGAAGGAGTTTGATATATGTATACATGCGTATATATGAATATATTCATATTGGAAAAATAAACAACCTGGATACACGAAGCTGCTGGAAAATAAACGAAACTAAACTTAATTTTCTGCAGGCCACACATTGAATTTTCATGCAACGAAATGAGTTTATTAGAGCTTCCTTGTCTAGACATGGCCAAAGGTAAGTTTCAAAGGATACCTGGCATTTAACTGTTTAGAAATATTTATTAAAGAGCAATTTAAAATTATGTTATATAATGGAAAACCTTAAGGATTTCTTTGTATTTTAATTATTTAATTTCATATTGAACTTGAGATCTAGTTATTGCAGATCTTGATTTTATTAATTAATTATTAATTATATTTAAGCTTAAAATGTAATTAAAAATTTTGTGTTTGTGGATTAAAAACAAATACAAAATTTTATTTACTTATTAACTTATTTACTGAAAGCATTTATCATTTAATTTTAAAAATCTTGTCATGGATCGTCTTAAGTTAAAATTTAATTTAAAAAATTATTCTGTACATTTGTTTCACTTATAAAATATAGTTATATATTATATATATTATTTTATATACACTTTCAAATATTTAATTTGCACTATATAATTTCTTATTCTTGGGTATATTCTAGTCCTTAAAGTTCGTTTATATCCGGCATGATATCGTTATTATTATTATTGTTATTGGCATTCAGCTGCTGCAAGTTCTTGCAGTCGTTAGCACACAAACATCATACACTGCCTTGCCATACCATTATACCTTCATATTTCCATACATATATCAAAAAATATGCGGCAACAAACAGCAGCCTCCTCTAATCCTCGAGCTCAGCAGTCAAGTGCCGCCTAAATGCGACTGCGAATCCCGAACTGAATCCGAAACTGAAACCGAACCAAGCGCAGCTCCCTGGCGGATCCAAATTAACCGCATTTATGAGTTGCACTCGAGGTCCTCGAAACACACAGACTGCCGGCAGCTGTGGCGGCATTAAAGTTTTAAGCAAACTACATAGCGACAATGTTGGTAATTAACCAGTCGCACGGCACCCTCTCTGTTCTGCCCCTTTTCAGCGCTGCTTTTGGGAGCGTGGTTGCTGCTGCTGCTGGCGGGCTTGCCGACCCCGCTTCTGGCCACAAGCGGCTTACGGGTGCCCACATTCCTGCTGGAGCCCGCACCGCGCCTGCTCTTCGGCAATGATACCGGCGCCCAAGTGACCTGCACCGCCCACGGCAGTCCCCCGCCTCTCGTGTCCTGGGTGATGCGCGACGGATCGCTGGCCACCCAGGTGCCGGGCCTCAGGTAAGTCCCAGCACTTTTGCAATCCTGCGGTGCGCCTCCATTCCCGCAGCAATGAGCTTGGGTTATAATAAGTGGATGTTTTTGTTGCACTGGGGGAAAATAATATTACTATTATTATATTCAAAGAAATAGAAACCATGAGGCAGACGGTTTACTACGTTTGTCATCAATTTATATAAAAACTTTCAAATGTTCTTAATTAGAATAATTAAACAAATAATAGCTAATACAAAACAGTTAAACATTTGGTTCTTAATTTTATAATTTTGCTAGTTTCCCTTTCAATATTTCCAAGTGTACATAAAGTGTTGAGAGTTGTGGCCATAAGTATGTGTCGTTTGGCTTCCTGTCGGCGGTTTCGGAAGTCACATTGCTGCGGCTTCAGTTTTTACCAGCGGCATTAAAGTTATTCCCCGACACATAGCTTCGTCTCAATTGACGTGGCGCGAAAAGACGCCGCCGAGGAAAGCTGTGAAAATCAATGTTAACAGATGAACGCCACCCCATTCCCATTTTCCCATTTCCCCGTTTTCCAAGCCTCCAACCGCTCCTTCCCTTCTTTTTGTGGCCACAAATTTCAATGGAAATGCTTGGCTGGCAGCAGCAACAACAACACTATGGGGGAGGCAGACAAAAGATGCGCTTTTTGTTTGTTGCCTGAAAAGGCCAAAGAAATTACACAAAAGTAATGCAACCAAGTTGCAGAGACAGCAGTTCTCAGACGATAGGGGACAGAGAAATAGCACAGAAAGCAACTAATTCCTAAATAAATAGAACTTCATTGTTAGGACACTTTATGCTTTAATATAAAAATTAATTGCATTTATAAGGTATTTATATGATTAATTTTTCAAAGAGCGCACACTCTCTAGTGCTATTATTTTACCCCTAACTGTTGACTCGCAGCGTTTTCTATCTATTTCGTCTGTTAGTGAGTTGTGTGCGAGAGCATTTAAGATATTAAAAAACGCATCCTTTGCCGGATGACAAGTTGAATGCAGGATGCTCACACACGTTTGACATTAATCAAGCCGAGTGTACATTTGTTGCTTCGGCAAATGGGACTTTAATTTGCGGTTATTTCACCGGAATCCATTAGTTGCCACTGAACACAATTAACGCACTTTGCAAGCGTCCTTTTTATTGACTATCTCCTTGTTTGGTTTAGAGCTTGCTTTTTGTAACAAACTGCTGCTGATCCATTCCCTCCATTAAACGGATTATTATATAACGCAAAAAAATTATAAGCAAATACTGTCAGAACAGTGACAGTAAGAACAAACAAATAAAGCTGATAAATCGTAAAAATAGCGCACTTCCTATGGCGGCACGACCCGAAAATAAATACGGGCATAAAAATGTATAGACTCACGGCACAACTCGCCATGTATATATGGCAACAAATTTACTAAAAGAATTTTTATGTTTCGCAAAATGAAATGTCATTTCAAATACGTGATCCGGCACACATACACGTCCATAAGCCCGAGGATTCCATGTGCATGTACGTCGACGACTGTCAGTCTGGCAGAGCCAAAAAAAAGGACATACAGAAAATCCGGTTGCCACGGCAGTACTGCTACTGCATAGAAATGAAACAAAATTTATTTTAAGCTACTAAAGAGCATAGTTGAGTTCAAGTGACGACTATATAGGACGTGTACTTATCTGCTGCAAAAACTGGCGGACAAACGGACAGAATCCGGACAGGGGACAGGGGACAGCGGACAGGGAGCACGGAATCCGGAGTAAGCCAGCTCCCTTTTTTGCCCTGTGGCACCCCAGGCAAACGCAATAGACGTAAACAAATTGCTGGCACTTAAACATTTTTGAAAACAGCGCTTGATGAAGTTTTCCCTTTTTCGGTATATGCTGCCCGCCGCTTGTTGTCCCAGGCATCAGCATTCAGTGTGCCACATCAGGGAAGTCAAGCCAAAGTCCTATCTAGGTACACTGCAGCAAAATATGGATAGAATCAGATAGGTGTTTGTATGATTTTTTAGTCCATAACCATAAAAAACAGTATTTTATATAAGAATGTTAAGAAATCTGCTGGATGAAGGTGGCTTCATTTTTGGGGTTTTTTTTGGGTCTTTAATTTTTTGCAGTGTTCCCATCTCTGTCGTTATAGCTTGTTAGCCCAAACTGCAGCTGCAGTTGAGATGATTAGCGGACACGAGACTGCACTGCAACTGCACTGGCAAACTGCGTCTGCCACTGGAGTGCGGAGGAGTTGAGAGCAGAGGTTGGGGATTGTGGACTGAGAACTGAGGCTGCTCCGGCGGCCTGCATGACTTATGTGATGGAAGGTTGATGGGTTTCGGGCTGCTCCAGAGAGCACAGAGCTAATCAAATGAATTAAAGCCCTGCGGCAGCCTTTGCGTTTGATTTGGCAACTCATGTTTGGGCTTTAAGAACAAGCCACAAAACAAAGGCCTTAAGATGACAACAAAACAACTTCTGTTTTAGAAATTTTGAACAGTTTGACTTTAGCATAGCTTTCAGCATTAATTCGGAGACTTAGTTTTGAATTTAATATACATTTTATTATTACCTTTTGTGGATATTTGCTATAAAGGTAAGACTTTCCCATCACTGCAAACTGAAACTGCTGAGGAGCTTAGGCTGTTGTGCATCATTTGGGTTCAACATGCATCCAAGCGGCATTAAGCTTATTGCATTTTTATGTAAATTCACACTTTGCGCCCCATGTACTTGCTGGGTGCTATAAAAATACTCGCCAGCAAATGGCAGCCACTTTGCTGTCGCTTTTGTGGAGCAAATTTTTGTGTGCACCACGTTCAGCCATCCCCAAATGCAAATAAATAAATAAATATGTTGGGAGGGGAGACCTAAGAAAAGAATGTGCCCACTAAAATATTGCATTTTGCCGTTCGCTTTTGTGCTTTTCAGGAAAATATCTGGAAACGGCACCCTGCACTTCCCGCCATTTTTGGCGCAATATTATCGCACGGATGTGCACGAGGCCACCTACAGATGTCGGGCGAGCAACGAGGCGGGCACCATCCTCAGTAGGAACGTTCAGGTGCAGGCAGGTGAGTGTAATGTACTATGGACGAGTACGACTACGAGTATGGGTATGGGTATGGGTATGGGTATGAGTACGAGTGCTCCTGCTGCGACTGTAAGTAGCCAAAGTAGCTGAGCGTGGAATGCGCTGCTCCCATTAACAGCCTTCGAGGCGAAGAAAGAAAGTGTTGTCAACTTGCCAACTTGCAAGAAATTGAGCAAAGAAAAGCACTCAAATTTTAAGAAAGCTATAAAGAGTTTTAAAATAAATATAAATGGTAATAATTTAATAAAGAAACTATAATTGTCTTATCGAAATCGTATTTGATATAAAAGAGTCACAATACTCCCTTCGATTAAATATGAAATTAAGTTTTAGGGCAGCCGAAATATCTTAAATTTGAGAAGGTTCTAATTTCTTCTTTATAGTTTCAGATTTAAAAGGAATCATAAGAGTAATATTAGCCAAAAATATTCAGTGGCAGCCTTAATAGATTACTATTCGATATTAAACCAATCCTTAAACACTTTATTAACACTATTATTAGCCTTAATATACCTTGGTTCTTTAACTTTCCTTAATAGATTTTAAAAAATGATGCTTTTTGAAAATTATATACTGCCAGATTTTTATAGAAATCGCTTTAGATGCCAACACTGTTACCTAGTTGATATAGGGCCGCATTATGTTGACAACATTTTGAAGCTGCTCACGTTCGCTGTGCTGGCATTCTTTACGATTCCGCTTGCTGGCAGCCCCTGGGATGTCACCTGTGGGCCACTTTTTCTTACTTTTCGTCCTTCTATTCCACTTCATATAACATTAATATCCTGTGAGCTTCCTGCCAGCTCTCGGGCTCGGGCCTGGACTCTGTGATCGATGCAACAACAAACTTGGCGCGGCTGTTAATTATTTTATGCACTCTCCCTGTTTGCCCAGGCCCCTTAATGCTTGACCTCGAAAACGGGGCACGTCGGCTGTATTTGCAGAGCCCGGCCTGGGCCTTAAGTAAGCACAGAGTAGCCCCCAACAAGCTCTCTTCTTTGCAGAACGAGGAAAAACCAACGTTGCATGATAGTCGCTTAAAATCTCATTCAATATTTACACTTTGCATTTTCCATGTGCATCAGTCCTGTCACTCTTTTTTTTTTGCCCCCCATCCTTGCTTCTGCTCCTGTACTGTGGTACTTCATCCTTCGAGTATTTTGGCTGCTCTTCAACTTCCGTTTTGCATGTAATTTCGAGCAATTTCATTCATTTAAACGCCAGCCATTCCGTATTGTGCCCCGTTTATTGGACCGCTCGGTGTTGTTCCCTGTCGACAGTGTCGCCATCGGATGCGAGCTCCAACCGGGCTGCGATTCCTTTGCCCAAAAGCGTTTTATGCGCTCATCTGTATGCGCAGTTTGCGCCAACGGGCAGACAGTCCCGTTTGTTGACTTTTCCTATATTCCTCCCTGAATCACAGGACCCCTTGTAGCCACAACAGCGGTCAATGGAATAGGGAAACTCTTTACTGAGAGCGTATCCTTAATTAGCATAAAATAAAACATTTTTAAGATTCAAAATTGAAGCTGAGTTTAGCTATAATTGAATCATGAGACAAGTAAGGATCCACTAGATTAAGCCTCGGATAATTATATATTTATTAGTATTAAAATATATATAAAATAATCTAAAATCCCTATACATATTCGTTTACCACTAACAATCTTTCTCTGAACTCTGTTACTACTCTTGTTTCGTTTTTCTTGTTGGCCATTTCCTCTTTTAGTGGTGCGTCGTCAATTCCATGTGCACGTGGAAAACACCGAAGTCTATTTGGGAAATTCGGCGTTGATTAAGTGCGCCATCCCGGAGTATGTGAGGCCCTATGTGCGCGTGGCCAGTTGGCATCGCGGCGAGGAGATACTGCTCCCGGATCTGTCGGATGTCGGTGAGTGTTGCCACATTTTAACAAATCCACATACGAGGACGCGAACAAATGGTGGGCGGAGGAGAGAGTTTATCGGCTGCTGAAATTTATGTGCAGACGATTCATTTTTGTTGCTTGAACAGCAATGAAGTTGCAGTTTTTCTGCAGCTCAGCTCCAAGAGGCGGAAGAGTGGGTGCGGCAACGCGCCGGATGACATTTATTGGAAAACGTTGCGTATACGCAGCGGGGGCCGGGCGCTTTGGCGCGCTTTGATTTTCCTTTTGCTCTGCAGTTGTCATCTGTGTGACCTGAGTTTATGATTTTCCCAACAGCGGGTCGCTATGTGGTGCTGGCAGCCTCCGGGGATTTATATGTGCGCTCCGTGCGCACCGAGGATGGACTGATGAAGTTCAGTTGCCTGGTGACCAACACGCTCAACGGGGAGCGGCAGCGCAGCGACGCGGTGATGCTGCAGGTTAAAGGTAAGCCCGGGAAATGCCCAAGAGGAATTTTATGGATTTAAACAGTTTTAAACTTGCATTTATCAGTGAGTTTATTATTATTTTAGTATTATTTTTATAGCTTAACTATGGGCTTATTTTCAGCTTTGAGAACTTACTAAATTGCAAATGATTGTCTATTTCCCTACATATCCTCCTTTTCTTTTTCCCACAGAACTAAGCAAGAATCTGGCACCTCGAACCACCCAAAAACCAGTGATGGAGATTCACGTTGAGCGCGGCAACGATGTTCATCTGCCGTGCAACATCCAGGGCAATCCCTTCCCCATATTTACGTGAGTTAACCAAGTTCCTGGGGCGAGCAGGCATAGCCCGACCGTATCTGTATTTAAGTATCTACGCAGCTGGCAATAAAATAACATCACGAGCTTCCGGGACGGAGATTATAGACAGCCCTTAAGTGCATTCGAATGTTTGCCAAGGGAGGCTGGCTTTATTGCATATTAGGGACTGCTGTTTTAGTGCTAATTAGGTGACTCCATGGAGGAGCTGGGCCGCTGTGTCCATGTGCTAGCAGCAAGGGGGTATCTGGCGGTGGAAAAACAAACTAATAGGGGTCAGAAAGCCAATCTGTACACCCGACTGAACTTAATCATCTTGTTTACCCACTGAAAACGGATCGGCTTACAAAAGCCAAACAATAAAAAGCCATTTCGGGGCGAAAAAAGTTGGGCCAATAACACATATCAAGTAACCAACCCCATGACGCGAGGCCTTCACAGATAATTAGCAAAATAAAACAGTAAACATGGTGGCTCTCCATAGGGTAGCACAATTTAACAGTCTGTTTCACTTAGCAGAGCTTATTAAAATTTCATGCAGTTCTAAACACTTGAAGAGCCCTACGCACTCATATAAATTCGTATATATATATATACCTATATATATATCTACATATAGAGAGGACATATTCGCGACAAGGACCCAGACAGCTGGAAAAACAAAAACACAAGACAAACATGCAGAGAGCAAAAGTTCTCGGTGGGAAAACATAAACGTTGGGGCCAGAGTGTGGGCAAAGTGTCTGAAATATTTCACTTAGGGAGGGAATTTTCCCCAAACTGATTACAATAAATGCTTAGAGGAAAGGCGATAATTTTGTTTTCAGCAAAAGTTTAAGCGTGGCTGGAATAACAAAATAAGCTAACTGGCTTTTATTGATTTCGTGTTTGATTCTGCAATTGATTGAGTTTCTAGTTTTTGTTTGTTTTGAAGAGTTAAACCAAGAGTTGAATCAGTAAGGGGAAAAGTTTAGCATACAACTCTGCGTATGAGTAATATTTTTGTGACTTATACAATCTGTTTATTGGGATTGAAAGTTAATAGTAGCTAATAGTTAAACTTTAATTGGGAATAATAACGCTTGTTTTGCATACATCTCTGCGTATGAGTAATATTTTTGTGACTTATACAAACTGTATATTGGGATTGAAAGTTAATAGTAGCTAATAGTTAAACTTTAATTGGCAATAGTAATGCTGGTTTTGCATACAACTCTGCGTATGAGTAATATTTTTGTGATTTATAGAAACTGGTAAGCTAATAGTTAAACTTTAATTGGGAATAATAATGCTTGACATCTGAGTAATTTGGTGTTTAGAATTCATAAAATGAAAACCATCTCCAGCATTATGATGCTATTTTCTAGTAGCATTTAGTTTATTCTATATATCCCAGTAAAAGTTAGGCATACCCAACTCTTTGTTCGCTTTATGTATCGACTTTAGTGAGATTTCGTAACTGATGCAGCCTCTGGTTTCTGCCAACAACAAAAAATGTAAATCAATAAAGAGTTTGTGCCTTAAACCGAAAGCACTACCAACTGCCAACGAACCTTGCCTTATATATGTATATATCTCTGTGTGCTCTCTGATTTATAGCTGGTATCGCGTTTCCGACTCGGCGGCCCTCTATCCCATACCCTCGTCACAACGAGTGATACTTTCGCGCACACTGCTGCTCATCAAAAATGCTGACGAACGCGATGCGGGCAAGTGGGTAAGTAAGCGTCAAACAGCCAACCGCCGGCAATCCGTATATCTGGATATATGTATGCACTGCCCTGGAGCACTGTACAGTCGAGCTTGGATAGAGTGAATTTTGTTTAAAGAAAGCCAAGGGGTAGTCAAAGTTGTATTTTGTAAAATCTAGCAGTTCCTAAAGTAGTTGCTAAATAAAAGTTAGTTACTAAAACTAAATAAAGTCCTTGAACTAGTTTTTCAAGAAAATAGTACTTGAGACAAACCTAAAACATAATCACTAGAAAGCTGACATCCAAGTTCGACTGTATTGCCCGGAGCCTTGGAAAATTTTAGCATGGAAAAAAGGACTAACAACTCGCACTGACTGCCCGCACTCTTGTTGCAGATTTGCCAGGCATCGAATCAGTTCGGGGAACAGCGCATCGAAATACGCCTCAGTGTCAATTCGTATGTGTCCGTGCATATATTGCCGCAAGTTCAAATTGTCAATTCGGGCGGAACGGCAAATTTCAATTGTACGACAACGGGTTCAGCGATCGATGCTATCGACTGGCTGCACAACGGCAAGCCGCTGCAGGCGAATAATGCACTCACCACCGGCAGGGATAAGTAAGTATCCCAAAACCGAGCTAGAATCGGATTGTACAGGAAGAAAATATTCATTATTTTAAGGGGTTTTTAAGTATAATATATTTATACATATTTTTATATAATTTATATTTTATTATGAAAATAAGATGTTCTGGCAAGGTCGATTAATTTACTAAATTCAATTGGTATTCAAGATTTTATTTATGTAAAAAACAAATGCTTCAAAAATATATAAAAATTATTTTAAAAACTGCTGAAGCCATCGACAATTAACAACCCCATCCATCATCGTACAAGACTTATTTTTTCACTGTGGAACTGGGCTTTTGAATGGCAAATGGGAA
Source organism: Drosophila birchii (assembly GCA_035046345.1). Classification (NCBI taxonomy): domain Eukaryota; kingdom Metazoa; phylum Arthropoda; class Insecta; order Diptera; family Drosophilidae; genus Drosophila; species Drosophila birchii. Next base: position 4,366,950 of record JAWNOA010000064.1, read on the forward strand.
TGGGAATTCGGGCTGAAATAGGAACAACAGGCGGCTGGCAGGCCGACAGACAGACATGCAACATTGTATAGCCGATTTCGATTTTTATCAGTTTCCCCAGTTGCGAAAAGCCTTCCGACCTACCGAAAATATTAACAAAAAAGAGATACAAACCAGAGGTTGGGGGGAAAAAAATCCATAGATTACGTTACGCTGTTGTTAGGGTATTTCGTCTGGCGAAAATGTTTTATTGCCATTGTTATTATTATTACTATTGATGAACGTGGCTGGCAACGAGCGAGTGAGCGAACGATTTTTGCATTTATGCAGGAATTCAATGTATTTTTTACCCTTTTAACCAACATTCAGCTTTCGGTTGAGTTCGTTTCGTTTGATTGTTTAAAAGCTTTGGGCCGGCTTGGTCGCGATAAAAAAAGAGTCCCAGATTGAGTGTAAGGTCAGTGCCCAAAAGACCCTGATTGTTGGCATTGATAATGCATTTCAAATAAATATTTTAAGGATAGTTTTGTGCTGATTGCTTTTACAATAGCCAAGTGCAATTAGTTTATGGCAGCCTTTGAATCGTTAGGTGTGCGGTATTATTTTTAATTAAGATATCTCCTGCGAGCGCACTCAACGTAATATATATGAAAATCCCAGAGTCGCACATCTGGACTAGGCCTCGGGGAATCCTTTTGCTTTGTGCATATATTCGCCTGAATGGCCCAGGACGCATCTTGATAATTTAATGCAAATTACACGAAATCAGCATAATACGAGGCCAAAGCAAAACCGAAGGCAAACTAAATTCACACGCAAAATTTGTACAGCAGCAGCTGCCAAACAATCCGGCCGGCAAAAACAAACATCCTCTATGTAGGTTTTGGCCATATATATGAACGTATGTACGCATATATACCAATGGCCGTATCTACATATGTAAATATACGAGTATATGGGCTGGTGTTTGTGCGATGGCCAGCTGTTGGCCAAGGAAATGTGGCCCGAAGGATAAGCATGCGAAATGGGAAATGCGAGTGGGGAGTGGGAAATGGGAGACGACCGAGCAAATCAGCATTACAAATCAAGCAGAAATTTTTATGCTTATGCTAATAAAATAAATAACAAATTTCGCTTGAGCGAACAAAAGGCTCCGAGGAGCGTACAAACAGAGAAATTTCATCGACACTTGGAGAAAATGTATATTAAGCAATTGGGCTGAGAAAGGGAGATTTTGTTTTAAATAAGTTAAGGCTTTATTATAAAGGTAACCTATCCTGACTTTTAAATAAATAATTTTGTTTTTCTTATAAAAATTGTATTGAACAAAGAACTTTCTTTTTTGCAAATAATACAAGTTGAAAATAATATTTTATGTAACTAATTATAAAATAAACAAATTTTTTTGGTATTAGTATTTGATAAAGAAAATTCCTAATAATATAAAATTTAAAATAATATAAAATTTAAAAAACAAATATTTTACTTACTTCCGACATTATTTCAAATAAATTTAGGTAAAAATAGTAATATATGAAAACATTTAATTTTTTCAAAGGATCAATTAAATTCTACAGTTAAAAAGTACCTTAAATATTTTATCCTGTATTTAGAGAACGATTAAGATTAGAAGATTTTCATTTAAAATATTAAAATTATGAAGACAGATTTCCCCATTAAGAATTTTTCCCAGTACATGAATATGCCTCAGTGTGAGTTTATGGCAAATTGTGGGACCCGCTTTCATTTTTCCGCAACGTTGTCAGTTTTCAGCAGTTGAAGTTTACTTTGCCAAGCTCGGCATTTTTAACACTTTTTTCCATCCTGTATTCTTTGTCCTGTGTTTGCCCTGCGCCCCTCCTCATCGCTCCTCTACCCCGCAACGGCATCCTGTTAACCCCTGTCCTGGGGTCGTCCTGGCAGCATACGCTTCCTATCGAAGAGCTCGCTCCTGGTGCAGAACGTCGGACGACGCGACCGCGGTGTCTATCAGTGTCTCGTGGAGAATCAGCGGGCTAGTGCCCAGGCGATGGCTGAACTGAAGCTGGGCGGTGAGTTGACATGTCGATGTGTATAGTTTATGAGGCGGAGTTTTGGCATCTATCAGGGACTCGTTAACCACTCTACCCCATCACATCGTTGCCACAATTTTCTCGTTATTTCGCAGACACTGTGCCGGAATTGATTTACACCTTCATTGAGCAGAACGTGCGTCCCGGGCCATTAATATCGCTTAAGTGCTCCGCCAGCGGCTCGCCGCCACCGCAAGTGAGTAGAAGGCATTCTCAAATGTTTTATTGGCCATATTATGCATTATTATAACGCACAAACAAGCACTGGGGGAAATTGAGACTAGTTTTGGCTTTGGATAATTTAAGGGAAATTTAATTAATAATTTTAAACATTTGTATAAATCTTATTCAACCCAGAAATGATATTTATGGACAAAACAATTTGATAAATACCTAAATAGTAATTTATTTATTTATTTCAACAGCATCTTATATATGTTTTATCAACTTGATTTAAAATGATTATTTAGTTAAGTCTAAATCGGTCTTTACTTATTTATTTTATTATTATTTAAAAATGTCAAATATATTTTTATATAATATTTCTAAGCCATAAAACATGAACTATATGAAAAAGATTTTCCGTTAAGTGCACTGGCTCCGATTAAGCCCTGAAATTATGACCTTCTCGTTGCTACTTATTGATTTTTTGGTATGCCCATTCCCATCCGATTGCAGTTCGCCTGGCTGCTGGACTCTCAGCCCATTATGGACGTCTCACTGCACCATCGGTTTGCGATCGGGCAATTTGTCGATATGTCTGGCGACGTGATAAGCCATTTGAATATCTCGCACGTGCGACCCGACGACGGAGGTCTCTACAGGTGCGTGGCCACCAACTCGATGGGCAGCGCGCGTCACTCGGCCCGGCTGAATGTTTACGGTAAGTTGATAAATTGGCTTGGGAAAATCAATTACCCACACCATGGCCCCTTAATTGTGTCACATAAATGGGTTTCTGCGTCCGTTTTGTTATCGAGGGGGGCCCGTGGAAAGCCGGCTTTGTGCTCTGGCCAAACAATGCAAATCACAAAAGAAGTCGACTTCAGGCCATGAATTTCGTCAGAGCGAAGCAGAGGCTACACAGAATCGGCAATCGGCAATCGAAGCGTCGGCGGCTGATTGGAAATAATGCCAAGGCAACGAAACAAAAACATCGTGGCGAAAGGAGTGTAGCGATGTGTGGGGAAAATAAGTCCGCTATTCAGCGGAAAATGCTTGGTTGCGCCTTAAAGGAAATCTCCTCAGGCAACGATGACATCCACAAAAGCAACAACAAGAAAGCCGATGACGACGATGCTTCCATTCCAATCATGCCACACGATATGCAACCGAAGTCAACACCGTGACAAATAGTTGAGATAAATCTTCTTATATTTATTTTTATAACAGTTGTACCCTATGCTTCGAGGAGTAAAGACGTGTAACTAATTAGCGATCCAGAGACCCAAGTCTTATCAGCAAAAACCAAAACAACAACTAAACAAGTGTACTAGTGAACATCACAAAAAAAGAATAAAAATAAACAACAACTAATAAGCAACAGAGCAGGTAGAAAATATGTCGCACCAGGGCAGCTGCCCTACAGCAACAACAATCCCTCCCGACATAAACCGACTTTTCAAAGCAAACGAAACCGAACCCAAATTCATCATCATAACCAGAACGGACAACAAAACATTCGAAAATATTAACCCCTTCCTCATAAAAAAAGTAATTGATTATACATGCAATGGAGTAGTTGAAACTTGTAAAAGAACGAGAACAGGCACTCTACTAATCAAGACCAAAAACACACTCCAAGCAATGAAACTATTAAGAATGAAGACATTCCATGACTTCCCTGTATCAGTTAGTGAGCATAGTACTCTTAACTTCTCCAAGGGTGTTATCTACTCTAATGAACTACGCAACATCGATGAACAAACTATACTGGAAGAACTCAAAACACAAAAAGTAACAGAAATACGCAAAATAAAGAAAATGGAACGAAATGAACTTAAAGAAACAGGACTAATCATTATAACTTTTGCCTCACTGACTCTCCCAGAGTCAATAATGATCGGTTACGAAAAAGTAAACGTACGGCCATACATACCACTCCCACTCAGATGCCGCAACTGCCTCAGACTTGGACACCCTACAACAGCCTGTAAATCAACCGCACTATGCAACAACTGCTCCGCCGAGAAACACACAACCTTAGAGGAATCATGTAACAACGAAAAATTCTGCATAAACTGCAAATATGATACACCAACCAACACACACAGCCCAATGGACAAAACATGCCCAACATTTATAAAACACAAAGAACTCACATCAATAAAAACACTGGAAAAAGTAGATCACAAAACAGCTCTTAAGATATACTATACTCGTCACACCCACAAAACAATGCTATACTCTACAATATTGGCGGAACAACGTAACAAAAACTTGGCAAATGCACCCCCACCCGGCGACAGATCCAGTCCACAACAAAGAAAAACAACTACATATGACGACCTCGATGTTCCCATGGACACTTCACCCCCCTCTCACGTAACAACAAAATTAACATCAGCATCAACATCAACACTAACACCTTCACTTAGCTCATCCCTATCAGAAGATCTAAAACTTAGAATTTATTCTAATAAACAAAACACACTAGCCAAACCCCTCAAATCTAAAGAAAAGAACGAACAAAAAACTAAAAAGAACAACAAAAACAAAAACCCTCTACTGAATAGCGATAGCGATAGCATATAATTACATATAAGTTAACCCAAACACACCTTCACTCTATTACACCTAAATCGTATTAAAAACACTTAGTTTAAGCAATGATAAAAGTACTCCAATGGAATTTAAATGGATACAAAAACAACTACAATGAATTACAAATTCTAATTAAAATCCACAACCCTAAAATTATATCCCTCCAAGAAACCCACCTATATTCCATACAAAACATCCCCATCCCAATTAACTACTCCCTTTACCACGAAAATACGGCCACTAACGGATATGGAGGAGTGGCGCTCCTAATTCACAACTCCATACAACACCAAAACGTCACAATCAATGCTTCCGACTTTGACACAATAGCAGTAACAGTCCACTCCAAGATCAAATTCACAATAGTCTCCTCATACATACCACCCAACAAAAACTTTAAGATACAAAACCTTAGAAACATATACGACTCTATTCAACCGCCCCTACTTATAACCGGCGACTTTAACAGCTGGCATAGAAGCTGGGGCTCCCCAACCAACAATACAAGAGGAAACATATTATTCAAATACATTAACCAGTCTTCACTCATAACACTCAATAATGGCTCACCAACACACTTTTCCACACATCATTCTCTCACCCATATTGACCTCTCCCTCGCATCTCCCCCTATCTCTATAAACTCTAAATGGCATACAGATAACCACCTAGCCGGTAGTGATCACTATCCCATACACATAGACATTTTCGACGAACACAACACCTATCCTAATGAAAGACCCAGATTCAACCTCAAAAAAGCGAATTGGCCACTATTTCAGGAAACTTCCGAAAAACTATCTCTCAAAAGAGCTCCCAGCTCAAACGTCAATAAAGAAACAGCCAACATAACTAAAATAATTATACAAGCAGCTAACGAATCCATCCCCCAAACACAGACACTTAAGACTCAGAAATCTGTTCCATGGTGGGACCAAACCCTCCAGAAACTAAAAAATGAAAAAAACTCATGTTGGCGCACTCTTAACAGAAACATTGACATGACAAATATACTTGCCTACAAAAAAGCGAACGCCAGACTTAAACGGGAAATCAAAATTAGGAAACGGAAATCTCTCCAAAACTTTACTGCCGAGATAAACCCAAAATCATCTATCTCAAAAATATGGTCAAACATAAATCGATTTTGTGGCTTGAAAAGCCGACACGACATTCACTGCATTGCTAACCCAAATAACCCAACACAAAACACTCTTGACAAAAATGAAATAGCCAACATTCTTTCTGACCATTGGTCCAACTCAGCACTAGACAGCAATTTCCACTCAACCTTCATTCAACACAAAAATAATCTAAACCCAAACATATCACACACCCCCTCCCAAATAGCATTGAGTATTGAAAAAGACATTACCATGATCGAAATGTTAGCCGCCATCAACCAACTAAAAGGTAAAACCCCCGGCCGCGATCGTATCAGCTACCCTATGATCAAAAATCTACCCACAAACCTAATGCTAAGACTCTTAAATCTATTTAACAACATAATGAACTCTGTAATACCTAACCAGTTTAAAATCAGCACCATTATCCCCATCCCTAAACCAAACATGGACAAGACTTCTACCAGCTCTTACCGCCCTATCTCCCTCAACCCTTGCATAGCAAAAGTTTTAGATAAAATCATTTCGAAACGGCTTTGGTGGCTAGCTACAAACGGCAAGCTGTTGGATAGCCGTCAATTGGGATTCAAAAAGGGAAAATCAGTATCTGATTCTCTAGCTATGCTAGATTACCAGATTACTTCCTCCCTATCAAACAAAAACCACATCTCCATTATCTCATTAGACTTCGCCAAAGCCTTCGACAGAGTAGGCATCCACTCCATCATGGATGAACTCAAAGCCTGGAAAATAGGACCAACTATAGCAAGATACATATTCAACTTCCTTAACAATAGAAAAATAACAGTCCTTACCAACAAAATTTTCTCAAATACCCGACCACTAGACAACGGAATACCGCAAGGTTCACCCTTGTCGGTTATCCTTTTTGTCATAGCCTACAACAAACTTAATAAAATAATTAGCAGACAAAATAACTGCCAATTTACCGCCTACGCTGACGACTACACCATTATATACAAATTAAACAAAAAAAACAATAACCTCAATCTAGATCCACTATTTAGAGAAATCCAAAGATGGTGTGAATACTCAGGAGCCTCTCTATCAGAAACCAAATGCAAACACTTACATGTTTGCAGGAAAAGAAACTGCAACTTTTCACTTCAAACACACAATATGCCATTGCTTAACGTAGACGCACTAAAATTGTTAGGAGTCACAATAAATAAGAAATACAAATGGAACAACCACATCGAAAACCTAACTTTACAACTCACAAAAAGGCTTAACATAATCAAATGTCTATCCAACAACAGATTCTATACCCATACTTCCACAATTCTCTATGTCGTAAAAACCATTCTAATGACCAAAATTGACTACGGAATACACCTATATGGAATAGCTGCAAAATCCACCCTAAACAAGATAAAAACTATCTACCATACAGCCATTAGACTTGCATTCTCTGCTCACCGCACAACACCCATTAATAATCTCTTAATTGAAGCTAATATAACCCCCCTAGAGTTCAGATACATACACGCTACCCAAAAAAGCTTTAAAATTATCTTAAACTCAAAACACTCACCTGTTGAACAAATATATAAGAATATCACTAAATCAAAAAAAGTACCAAAAATACCCTCCTCCCTCTTTAACACTATTCATCTTTGCAACAAATTAAATATTTCTCTCACCCCAATTACCTGCAAAAAAGAAAAAACACCCCACTGGCTAAATAAACAGCCAATCACAAACACTACCTTAAGTTCTGTAAACAAATCAAACACACCCTCAGTTGCCTATCAACAAAAATTTAGGGAAATCTTAAATTCCATGGAAAACCATACATTTTTATACACCGATGGCTCCAAGTCACCAATAGGCGTATCATATAGCGTCACAACTGATACCGAAATAATTCTATCCAAAATGCTCCCTGAATTTTCTTCCATTTTTACAGCAGAAATTGCGGCAATCCTTGCCGCATGCATCTATGCTAGCCAAAATAGAGGAAAATACGTTATATGTTCCGACTCTCTATCCTCTCTAAAAGCAATTGACAACACAAACAACCAAAACTACTACACAAACTCTATTCGTAACATAATAGGAAAATACAAAACGGACAAACTGACACTGCTTTGGATCCCCGGACACAGTGGGATAAAAGGAAATGACCTAGCAGACATAACAGCAAAAAACACACACAACTTCCCCCTTATCACCGAACGCAACTACAACCCATCAGATATAAACGAACACATCAAACAGAACTTACTAATACTAAATGGTACCACATTAACAAAAACATCATCGTACTACAAATCAATTAGCCACCTAAAAGCCACTCCGGAAATTATCAATAACACCTCACATACAGACTTTAAGATATTCAGCAGAATCAGACTCGGACACACCAGGATAACTCACAATTATATCCTAGACAAATCCCCCCCTCCACTTTGCCCCAATTGCAACATAACCCTTACCATTCCCCACATCCTATTAGACTGCCCTTTACACCACAATCCTAGAAGCAAACACCTTGGAACAACTATAGAAGAAATCACATCCTACAATAATGTAAACAAAACAATAGAATTTCTCAAAGAAACAAATCTGTACTATTTAATTTAACTTATATCCTAAACCTTATGTAATAATACCAAAAAACAAACCACTGTACATAAACATCCCTTCCAACAATTAAAACTATACCATGTACATATGAACATAAAGATACTAAATCTAACCTCGAATAAGCTTAAGGCCCCAGCAGCTATAGCTTAAACATATAAGTTAAGCGTAAATTTATAATTTCCGTCTAACTGTAAATAATAATAATAAAAAATATTTTTATAAATGAAGTCTTCTCAAGTAAAAATAAACACACGGTTTTTAGGGATTCCAATAAAAGTCTATACTATAGACTGCATAGTGATTTAAAATGATAAATATATTTAGCGAATATTTTGCATTTATATTTTTCCCAAGTGAACTCACTTCGCTAACAAGCATAAGCGTCTGAAAGCCTGAAACTTTGTCAGGAAAATCACTGTCACCTTCGGTGTATAAACGCTACAAATATAAAAATGTCAACCTTCAACTTTCTTTTGGAAAATCCTCAAGTTTTCGTGCTCTGTCTGGGAGTTTCTCTCTCTTGACGGCTGAGCTTTTGAGTATTGTAAGCAGTTGCGAAAGCGTAATCTTAATGTGTTAATAATGCATAAGCGAATGGATATGTGACAGATATAAATCATACGCCCCGTACGCCGAATGATTGATGATGGCGTCGAGGCAGCTCGAGTTTCTGTGTGTGCGTATACTTGATATTTAAGTGGGCGTGCGTATTGATGATAAATGATGGTATTTTGAATGCTGCAGGACTGCAGGCTCCGGAGAACTGAAAATCAAATTAACCATGGCTACTAGTCGAGCCTTTATGTGTGTGTGTGTGTGTATATGGAAAATGTGATTGAGTGAATGAAAATCGAGAAGAGGGAGAAGTTGTGCAAATGTCTATTATGAGTTCTACTAGAGCGGTCATTCAATAGTACATCCTCTTGGCTGTGGTGGTTAGCCTCCACCCCTTGAAGGATTTTTGCTGGCATAATAATCGCAAAATGATTTCGATTATGAACAGCTCTGGCCACAAGCCAATACCCTTAACCATCATTCCCCTAATCACTTTTACACAGCAAGAAAGTTAGTTAATAATTAAAATTATATAAAATAATAATTTTTAATTTCAAATTTGGAGATTTAAAATAAATAAAATAATTTATATTTATCTTATCTACCTATGGTAGTTTTCCCAAATTATTTTATATAGATAATCCTTTTTATTTTATACACTTTTTTTTTGGGTGCATCTGTGGGATGAGTCTTATTCAGAGAGAGCTGTCGAAGCCGCAGGCATCGGCTCGCCTGTTTAATTATGAATATTGCAATTTATGCAACGCATTTACCCATGCAACGAGTTGCATTAGCAGCACTAAAAATGCACACGCACACACAGTCTTGTGGCTGCAACTGCATTTCATGCATTAACGTCGCATGTGCGCCAAATGAATATAATTGGAATTATTCAGCATCTATGTATTCGGGCCGTATTCCGGCCTAATTGCATTTTGTAACTAATTTAATAAATTTCACAATGGCCCAAAAATACGAACACATATGCATCGATAAACTTTAGGCTTGAACAGAAGGAGAATTTGAAGTAAAATATATATATTTGCGTTAATTGAACTTTATAATTGATAATTGATTTTATTTCTCTAAAAAGTGCTTGCTTAATTAATAATAATTTCTATATTGATACTTAAACTTATTTTGAGAGGAAAAGTTAGAAGAAACATTAAGATTTTGGACAGTAATTAACACAAGAATCTTTAAAACGAATTACTTAAATCGGTGTTCATACATATAACCAAAGTAACTGACATTTTGTTCTATATTAACCCAGGACCTCCTTATGTGAGAGCCATTGGTCCGATTAAAGCCGTCGCTGGCGAGGATATAATTGTGCACTGCCCCTTCGCCGGTTATCCAATTGAGCAAATTAGATGGGAGAAGGCGCACCAGGAATTGACAACAAGTAAGACAAATTGCACAGGGGCGAGTCCTGCGGGTTTAACACATTACTGTCCTCCTCAAAAAACAAAAAAAAAAAATAAAACAGACAGCCACTACGAGCTGGCTTCAATTGCCGACGGAGGGCATCTGGTCATCAAGAGCGTGGAACCGGCACGGGATCAGGGAATCTATACGTGCATCGTGAGGAGTCGCGCCGGTGAGGAGGCACGCCGGGATATGCAGCTGAATGTGAACAGTAAGTAGACAGAACTGGGAGCGGGAGCTGATGGGAGACTGGACTGTCAGCTCCTAGTCCCCGTTTCTTCTTGGACGACATTAACGTCTGGCCGCCTGGCGGCTAATCGCTCATCAAGGTCCGCCTGTCATCGAGCCCTTCAAGTTTCCCAAGAATCTGCAGGAGGGCGGACGGGCCCAAATCACCTGTGCGGTCTCCTCCGGCGACATGCCCATCTACTTCAGCTGGAAGAAGGACGACAGCACCATTTCCAGCAGTTTGCAGGTAAGACTGTCACTCCGAAGTGCATCGAATAAGTTTTGCAGAATCCTTTTGTTCCTTCTATTCCTGGGGTACCCAGTGATTGTATAAAATAATGGTGTATTGGACATTAGAAATTCAGTAATTATTATTTATTTAATTTACTTTTTTACTCAGCTGATTTATTACAACTTTTATGATTTGGATTTTAAATTTATATCGCTTTAAATTTAAATATTTTAAAGTTTTTGCATAACTAAAGGATATCTGAACATCGAATAACCACTATAATCAGCCGTCTTACCTGTGTTTCTTTCCATTTACAAGATTACCGAGAAGAAGGAGGAGTTCTACTCACTGCTGGTCTTCAAGGATATCACGGCCCGGCACAGTGGCAAGTATACCTGCTATGCCAGCAATGCCGCCGCCAAGGTGAACTTCACGGCGGAGCTCCAGGTGCGAGGTGAGTAAGGGGGATGTGCAAAAGCAGAGGGCACTCTGGATTCCAGACGAGTTGGAATGCGATGCGATGGCACAGAGGACGACAGAGAATGGGATGCTGCCTATTGAAGCGTTGCTCTGCTGTTTCAAAATAAATCACACAGGATTTGTGCGCCAGTTGCTCCCAAGTTTGCCCTTTTTTCGGGGCTGCAAAACAAAGATACACATGCACACACGCCGCCCGGATCGAAAGTTGTTAATTTTGTTGCCCTTTTCGTTGTTCTCGATTCCATGCCATTCCGTTCGTTACGCATTCGCCCTGTGGCCCGGTCACGTTTCAGTGGCGCCTCGCTGGAGCCACGAACCCATGGACACGGCCATCATGCTAGGCAATACAATATCGATAAATTGCGAGGCGGAAGGATATCCGATTCCAGCTATTACCTGGTTCAAAGGGCAGGGTAAGTTTGCCAAACCCGATCCCAAGCGGCCAGGGGGATTTCGATACACAGTCAGAGTTCATCAGAAGTAACATACCGGTGGGTTTAAGTGGGGTAACCATCCGCCGCCCACTCTGGGCTTATCAATTAACATTTCGGGACGTGGACTTTGTATTTAATATCCTTTTTTCGGGGTACAGGCAAAGGCTCCAAGGACTTCAAGCCTCTGACCATGCGAAACCATTCGCTGCTCCTGAATCTGGCCACGGATAATGACGAGGGGTATTACATGTGTCAGGCCACCAATGAAATTGGACCCGGACTCAAAAAGACTATTCGCATCAATGTAAATGGTAAAGATTATACGAAGCAGACTCTTGGCTGCACGATTCTATAATAATAAGGAAACCATCCTGTTTAGAACCCGCTCGATTTGAGCAGCCCGCCCGGAATATCAGCTCTCGACGTAACGATCCTGTGACCCTTGACTGCCATGCCAAGGGCGATGAGCCTATAACGATTGGCTGGACGCACAACATGGGTCGAATCGATCTGAACAACTTCCGGTTTAGCATTGCGGAAATGAAGACGGATCGGGGAGTGGACTCTCAGCTGACCATTGGTCACTCTGATCGCCACGATTCCGGGGTGTATCGCTGTGTGGCGGAGAATCCCTACGGACGGGCCGAGCAGATCATTTTCCTGGCAGTTCAGGAACGACCGGATACACCCTCCAACCTGGAGGTCTTTGAGGTGGGCTCCCGCACGGTAAAGCTAAGCTGGCGGCGACCCTTTGATGGCAACTCTCCGGTGCTTAGCTATCTGGTGCAGTACCAGGCCCTGAAATACCTCCAGTCGCACGGTGCCCTAGGCGCAGCTGGTGGGGATTGGAATGGACAGAACGTGATCAATGTTAGTCTGCCGTCGACGAGCATTAGTCGCAGGTATGTGTTTAAACGTTTTCTGATAAGAAATATTAACTGAAATTAGTATTATATTTAATATAATTGATAAAAGCCTGAAGTGAAAATAATGTGCAACTAATAAATATATTTTTCCTGTGCTGCGCTTTTGTCTTGTTCGTGCAGCTATGACACCGACCTGCGGGAGAGCGCCATTGTTGCTGGCCTGACCCCGGCTACCACCTTCCTGATACGGATGCAGGCCATCAACGAGATCGAACGGAGCGCCTACACTGAGGCCATTGTGCTCAAGACCCAGGAGGAGGCGCCCACGGAGGCTCCGTCGAATGTGCAAGTGCAAACGGGCGGCGAGAGTGAACTAATTGTCACCTGGCAGGTAAGGAAACAGGGAGAAAACGGTGCTATTTAAATTAAATTAATTTATTAAACTAAGCAAAATCAAATAAGGCTTCCAGTAGTTTATAGAGCGATCAAATAGTTTTAAAAACAATTAAAAAATAAAGATCTTTACAAATATTCCTAATACCATTTCTCGATGTGCATCCTTAACTGTAGATTCCCCCGCGGGAGTCCTGGAATGGTGAGCTCATTGGGTACACGGTGAACTGCAGCGAAGAGAAGCAGAACATCAATTACATCAGCGTGGTGAACAGCTCCCAGAAGTCCACCATTGTCAGCGGTTGGGCCACCACAAAGGCAACGCTGCGGGGTCTGAGGAAGTACACCCGCTACGCGGTCAGCATCCGGGCGATGAACGGCTTCGGTTCCGGTCCCTGGAGTGCGGCCATCTTTGGCTCGACAGCCGAGGGAGGTGGGTACTACAAAGCTAATGATCCCAACTCACTGGGAGAGTATACGCAATCCGCAAAACTCTGATTTGGCATCACTCCATCTCCTTGCAGTTCCCGAGGCAGCGCCGCAGAACGTAAACTGCACCGCACTGTCATCGCAGAGCCTGAAGATTTCATGGCAAGAGCCGCCGCTCCAGTTCCACGGCGGCATCATACAGGGCTATAAAATTTTATATCGCCCGATTGTGCATCAAAGTGAGTATACACTGCATGCCGAACAACTGAGGGTAAAATAATAGGATTCGAAATATTATTATGCAAATTTATTATAAATTAATTAATTATAATAGGTTTTTTGATCGATTTTGTATAGTATATATGGATAAAGATAAAATAGCTAATTTAATTTGTCATTAAAAATATTTTGGAATATACGTGCATATTAAACCTCGACTATAAGCCCCCTCAAACTCTGTCTGCTGCAGTTTGCAGTTGGCACTTTATGACGCTGATTTTGTTGATATTGCCAGTGCCAGAGAGCGCTGTGCAAACAGCTATAGATATGATACGATATCCTGGCAGCAGGAAGTGCCAGGATGAAGTTGCAGGCCAGGGGGAGTGAGTGAGTTGCTTGCCTTTATTGGTTTTGGCGTAGGGTTCGAGTTCAATGGGTTGGCGTTGGTTTCGATGCAGAGTTGCCAGTTGTTGACTTTGGCTTTCGTTTATCAAATCTCATCACATGAATAGCACCAGCTGCAGCTGGTTTCTGGAAGTGAGTCTGCTTAAATTAACAAACTTTGATATGCATAAATTAATAAATAGTGGTTAGATATTATAATAAATCAACCTGTCGGAGCTTATAAACATCTTGCTTAAATTTTCTTCAAACTTTGGTTTTAAATTCCAAATCCTGTCTTCCCCAGTTGACTTCCCCGCCAAGCTGGAGATCAAACGCACCTCCAACCTGGAGACATACTTGCACACGCTACACAAGGCCAGCAACTACTCGATTCGTGTCCTGGCATACACGGCCACCGGCGATGGCCTGGCCAGTCCGCCGCTCTTTTGCCAGACGGACGACGATGTGCCTGATGCACCGGCGGCCATTAAGGCAGCGGCCCTCACCGCCGATTCGATTTTGATTTCCTGGCTGACGCCGAAGAACCGAAACGGGATGATCTCGCACTACACGGTCTATGCGCGGGAGGCGGGACGAAAGGGTCAGACCAAGAGTAAGTAGAGCACAGAGGAGGCAAATAAGGAGGGGTCCTGACATGTATATGCTTTTTTTGGAAATTCAGCTCACATGGTGCGTGTGGACGAGGATGGGTATCCGGTGACATTCGAGTCACGCAGCCTTGCCGAGAATCAAATGTACGAGTTCTGGGTGTCGGCCTCTACATCCGTCGGCGAGGGCGAGCCCACATCTGTGGTTGCCCAGGCCACCAATACGCGAGGTAGGAACAGCAGCCATTTAGATGCAATTTACACAGAATGAAAAATAAGCAGGCACTTGGAAAATTCAAAAAAGATCGTAAAGAAAGTCCTGGAAAAGTTACCAAATATTAACAAGAATTTTATTGATTTATTTCTTAAGTTTATTTCGTAATAATATATGTATATATTTTTTTAAAGATTTTGATATTATAAATTTATAAGATTAAATTGAACTTATTATATATTTCTCCAAGTGCTTGCATACAAATAGCTGGTAAATTGTCGCGTTAATTAAAAATTGACATTTATTCAGCGTGCTGGCCAAAGCCGCACTTACCGCAACATTTTAATTTCGTTCACCTAACGATCTGCCTGGCTTTTTGTTGTCAACTTTCTGTTTTTCTCTCTGCTCCTTTTCCCCCAAAAACTGTTTTCATGCAGCCCCAGCCCGGATCGCATCCTTTGGCCAGGTGGTGCGCAAGGCGGTGGGCACTGCCCTGGTCCTGAATTGCCTTGCGGTTGGCAATCCCACGCCGCGAGCCCGCTGGCTGACCCGCGACCGGCCCGTCACCTTTAGTCCATTCTATGAGGTCACCAACGAAGGCAACCTAAAGATACACCGTAAGTTAACTAGAAATGGGAAAATATTTAAGCTATTTGTGTATTTAAAATTTTAGCTACAGTCAAGTGAAACACGGTTATGTTCAAATGTATATAAAACTAGAAATAATTATTAAGTCATGTTGCGCAACAATTATTTGTGCGACCAACACAAATGAGATGTTGCTAAAAATCAGCATAACTATAATAACAGCTATATATAGTAAAACCGATTATATAGGTTGATTTTCCCATTTGTACGCCTTCAGTTTGCACAAATTTTTATTTGCATACGATTTTCCATTTTATCCTCATTCCGTTTCGCAGGCGTCGAAGGCAGCTTGTCCGGAAATTATACGTGCACGGCGAACAATCTGTTCGGGAGCGATGAGATCCAGTACCAGGTGATTGCCATGAAGCCGCCGGGCGCACCGCAAATCATCGTGCAGTACGCTTCCGCCGACAGCATACGCGTCAGCTGGGATGCCCCGGACGACGGGGGAGCTCCGCTCCAGGGATATGCCATTTCGTACCACACGGCCGGTGAGACCTGGTCTACCACGGAGCTGTTGCCGGAGAATAATGCCTACACGATCTCGGGCCTGAAGTGCGGAAATCAGTACATTATAAAAATGTCCGCTCACAATATGGTCGGCTCCGGCGTGGCCAGTGAGGAAATTAATGTCTGGACGAAAGGCAAAGGTGAGTCCCCAAAACCGGAGAGCCAATCTCAATTCCCAGCAGCTCAGTGTCCTGAATTCAAATTTCGTCTGTTGACCGCAAAAGCCATTCGGTGAAGTGACAGAAGTGGCCAGAAGTGACATCATGCTGAGGGCTTACAGTTGCAGGCAAAATAATAATACGTAATAATCCTTCTGCGGAAATGAAAGTGTAGGGAAAATGTCATGGAGATTTATCACATTTGAATTGTAATGATAGTTCCTCTGTTGAGCTTCTAATTTCTACTAGATAGTAAATGAAAAAATAATTAAATGTAGTATAGTCCTATTAGTACCATTTCTACGGCCCAAGCTGTACATAGTTTTCCGAATTATCCTCTTGTTTTCGCTCATATTTCGAATTTCCCATTTGCAGCCTCCCAGGCGCCGAACGGCAACGAACTAATTGCCACAAATGCGACGTGCGTGAATTTGAAGCTGTCATCGTGGCACAACGGCGGCTGTGGCATTCATCATTTCTCCATCGAGCACCGACCGCTGGGTGAGTGCAAATTAGCAATCAATGCATGGCTGGGCATTTCGGGTTCGGGTTTCCACACAAAATCAGTTGAAGGGCAGGGCTATGGATTCTATGGATTCATTAACCACAAGCTGCTTACATCTAATCCTTTACGATTTTTTTTTAAATAATTGTTTAATAATTTATTTATATATTTATCTCATGAATTTTAAATCAGCTGCGTAATTTAATAAGTTAAACAAGCGTTATGTTTACCCGGTTGTGCTTATCGAATGATTCTTAGTTCATTATAAACAATGTAAAAAATGTGGTTAGTTTTGAATACATTTTAAGCACATTCTGTGATGTGTAAATTCATTAAAAGTCAGCATATCGACTTTAATTAAAAATGTTATGGGCTTAATTAAGAGTATTCAGGCGTCAACTTTAGTTTTTTTTGCATCTTGTTCCCTCCTTCAGCCCAGTTTCTGTCGCTTAATTTCCGTTAAATTAAATACAGTTAATATAATTATTTTTGTTTTCAATTAACTGACCAATCTACAGGCATTTGTATTTATAAATATTTATCAAATTTATTACGTAGCCGGTGCCGTGTGTGCAACGTGGCGTATGATGTATAATTTCCTTTTTCCATACTTTCTCTCTTCTCTCCCGAACCGTGTTTGTGCGTCCCCAGGCGACATACGGTGGACAGTTGTCACATCGGACATTTCCAACGCCGAGGAAAATCGGGAAAATTTAATCTTCTGCGACTTTCTGCCGGCCAAGTGGTATCAGCTGCGAATCTCCGCCACCAACGATGCGGCCAAAACGACGGAGCATTATCATTTCAGCACGACGAGCATCGATGGCATCACCATTCCGCCGCCCTCGGTTTTCCCCTCCGAAAACGATTTGATGAACAATCTGATAAACGCAACAAATCCGACCAGCGGTGATTGGTTCTCGACGCTAATTGTTGTCGTCATCATCACCGTTTCCATCATAACGATGTAAGTGCGTTCGAAATGGGGTGGCTATGCAGAGCGATGGGTTTTCCCGGGAAAACGGTAAACGGAAAAGCGAAAAAATGTGGAATTGAAATGGCGAATTAAGGCCCAACGGGGGGCGAGGACGAGGTTGGCTGGAGAATGTTAATTAAGGATTTATTAACTGTCTTCCTAGCAAATGCAGGGATAACGAATGGGATTTCAGCAGTGAAGTCACAATACCGCGTAATCCTTAACAGTATAAATTCCACAAAAAAAAAAATAATTTCATAATTATTAGGAATGTTGGAATTGAATCTACAGAAGTTTGTTGTTTCATGTTTAAGAGTTTTACTTCCCAACTAAATGTGTTCCAAGTTAAAGATAACTTTTTCATTTGATGTCTGGGAAAAGAATTTAATAAGTACTCCACTAGTTAGTTTCCCCTGCGATTTCCTGAGTGATTAAAACTCGGCAAAGGGAGAAACTTTTGCTCATCTTTCAATTAAGGCCATAATAGAGATTCATCTGTTCATCGCTTCGCAGAGCCCTGACCATTAAACATCGACGCACCCTCTGCGGCCCTATTGCCGAGGGATACGAGTCTCGGACTTTGCCCGGGGACTTCAAGGAGGACCATGAAAATCGACGCAATCAGCAGGTGTACAGCGCCTCGCCGGTGAAAACCGTGGACAAGGGAAACGAGTCGGGTAAGTTTATGTAAGACATAGGCGCGAAACGTGCCTCATCTTAAGGGTTGCAATTATACCACACTCACACACGGAAAAGTTAACTTACTCAACATAGTATACATTATAAAAACAGATATTTAGCTGCATAACTCGAAAGTAATTTGTCTGAGTGCACTTCATTCGGTGTCTCTTCTAGAAATGTACGAGATTTCGCCGTATGCCACGTTCAGCGTTAACGGCGGACGGACAGGAGCACCGGCCAAGACACCAACACGTGCCGTGGCTGCCCAAACGCCACTCGATTACACCATGCAGTTTAAGACCTTCGGGCATCCGGAGGGCGAGAATCTGAACGCCACTGCATATCCACTGCTGCCCAGCTCGGGATTCGGACATGTGAAGAGCAAGTCTAGCTGGCACAAGCAGCGCTATTACAACACTGATGGTGAGTGATGGGAATGGTCAGGATATACCAGAACTGAAAACTTTAATTTACTAAACTTAATTAAATTATTTTAAAATTGATAAATATCAATCAAATTACAAATTCCATTTTATCGAATTTGTAATTTATTAACAATTTAAATCTTTTTTGGTGTTAGATGAGTCCACGCTGAGCAAATCGATGACCATTGTGGCCGGCTCACAGGCGGGTCACTCCAAGAAGTCAAGTGGCGGGCGAAGCGCCAAAAACAGCGGCGCTTGTAGCGGAGTGGTGGCTGAATCGGAGTCGGACACCAGCATTAGTCCCAGCACCGAGTTCTCCAATATGCCCACCTATAGGGTGCCCTGCAAGTCATCGCGCAGCAGCGATGGTCGCGCAGTTGTAGGTGCGTATACGTACTATTTTAATGCTTTCCCTGCTAGTTGTGCGTATACGTAATATTTGAATCCTTAACTTTTTTATATTCTTTTCTTTTTCTTTACCACTCAGACATGTTCCGCCCCGATTCCAGCACAGAGTCCAATAACGACCAGGGCTCGCCGGGTCCCGAGCGTCGCCACAACACTCCGCGCCACGTCCTTGGCATGGGCATGCCCATGGGCATGGGCGGTGGTCCCGTGGAGAAGCGGAGCGCCGGACAACGCAGCCGAAAGCATGGAGGCGCGGCACAGCAGCCCAGTAACCAAACGTTGGAGCGGCGAAAGTGCCCTGCTAGTAGCAACAGGTAGTTCAGGTACCTAAACCCTAAACAATCCAAATTAAATTAGCATCAAATAGGGAATAGAATTTTAAAAAATCAAGAAAGAGAGTTACTGCGACGCACGGGTATGACATTCGCTTGGCAGTTGCCACATAAGATTATAATTGATTTGGTTGCCATCTCCTGGATCTTTTATGGCCATGTCGTACCTCTGCAGACCAGGGAAACTTGTTGGTTTATTCTGAGATGGAATTACCTATGTTATATATCTTTCTGTGCCGAAATTCTAGTTTAGACAGTGAGGTCGATGCCGAGACCGCGGCTTCCCTGGCCGCCTCCATAGCTGCCATGGCAGGGGCGGGACTGGATCTGTCCGGCGGGTTCCGGCCGCCGACTGGTTTCCATGACGGGATCGTCCGCGAGCCTGGCGACCAGAGTGAGTGCGAGCGGGAGCAGAGGGCGCTGGATCTGGAGGTGCAGCGCGTCATGGAGAGCACCGGAGAAGCGCAACTGGCCAAGATGGACCGCGAGGAGTTGACCTCACTGTTGGCAAGGTAAGGTGTCTTTCGAAAAAGCTTTAATGCCGCCCAAGCGCTTGACCGTAGCTGTTGTTGCATGCCTGTAGCGTCTACCTACCCCGAACTTGAACTCGCACTTGATCTTGATCTTGAATTCGATCGAAAGCACATACTAACCAGTACCGGACACCTCTAGGTATCACGAGAAGAAGGAGCAGGAGCGGCAAGAGTACACGATACACGTATAATACCGCCCACTGGGCAATACTCGGCAATGACACTCAGAAAAAAAACACACAAGATGACATACAAACTGTGGCATTTAAATGCATTTAGTTAAGACCTTAAGTGTTGTTCGATAAGTGTAAACTTTTAAGATTCTTATGCTGCGGCTTTTTGAAGAAATAAATAAATGGTGACAGGAATTTTTGGATATATTATAGATAATAATAAAGTCTTTAATTGTTTGGTTTAATTTTTAGTTAATAATGAATTTTCAAAAACAATTAATAATTCAAATTTTAAAGAGTTTCTTCCAGAAAATATATGTACTTCCATTTGAATATTGACTTAATTCCTCATTAAAAATATTTATTTTTGCAAGAAGCCGTATGCATGAGCCTGGTATATTGTAAAAGTTAGTTTGTAAGCAGGCACCCGAGCAAATTAAAGACTACATCTAGCTATAGAGATCCAACTGACTATTGACTACTGATGTCCGCGGGCGATTTCTATTGATATTGAAACAAGTATTCGTTGCGGGACGAGTTGTAATGTATCTGCTAGCTAGTAATACTATCAATCTATATACACACGCAGACATATTTGCATATATATATATATAAATGTAATCCAATTTGTTGTGATAAATTAAATTGTTCTGGAGTACACGTTGATGCGGGAAACATGTCGGGTTAATGAACTGCATAACTCGATTGACACTTTTGGAGCACTCACAAATGCTGTTTATTTCATCGATGTCATTCAGTTTTTCACATTTTATTCAAGCCCATTTACGAGATTGGCAAAAATCTGTTACTGCATTTATTGGAATCTAGTAATTATTGAATTTAATTAAAAGTAGATAATCAACAATTAAATTGTATGGCTACCTTAGGTAAAATATATACACATAATACACCTAAATTAATATATGTGTGCGCAAATGAAATGCGGCAGTGACCGAAAACCAAATAAGGCAAATTAATTAAATAAAAGAGTGTAAAAATAAACAAAATCAAATCGTGGTAATTTCATTAAAACCAAATTTCCCTGCCCGTTGGGGGTTGTCGGGGCGAAAATGTTCCACTTATCTGGTCAGTATCCGCCCATACCTCCTTTTTGGAATGGCCCCATGTCGATTTCCGTTTCCCCCCAGGTTCACAGTTGTGCAAATATTTATGCAAGCAAATGAGAGCAAACCAAATCAATCAAACACAGTGCAGTCTAACCACAAGCCAGCGGTCGCCATTCCGCCAAACTCACCCAACTCCCAGCCCAAAACCCAGAGTGATCCAGAAGATGGAGATGGAAATGGAGCATATGTATGTGTAAGCCCCCAGACGGAACGCACGTCAGTTAGGCAATCAGTGGAAGTCGGAGTTGGCGATGGCCGCCACAATGTGGCTGCAATTTCACTAGGTAAACTCAACCACAAGATGCCTTTGACACACACGCACACCGCACACTCAGGCGGAGGCACTGAAAAGAAACAAGAGTCTCTGTTTGATAATAAGAGGGATATTCAATTATCTGAATTTATTTTAATTTTTATTCTTAAAAAAATCTGTCTTTGTTCATACTGAAACATTTAAAACCTTAAAGAAATATTATTATTGAACTTTATTATTTAATATTATCTTTTAGAGTTAAAATATTTTTATGAAATCTAAAGGCAATCAGAAGGTTATAAATATTATTTAAAAATATTTCAAGACAGGTATAGATCAGTTTATATCTTCAGCTCTTTAATTTTCAGTAATTCATTGGCATTCAGGACTTAAAAAAAGACACTGTAACATGAAAAGGAGGCACCTGGTAATTCCAAAAAAGAATCCTTAATTATTAACTATTGTTATTTAAATTTTGTATTTTTCTGTGTGCATAGAAGCTCACTCAGAGAGACATTAAACATGCATGGCATGATGCTGCACTGTTTACCATCTGTTTGTTGCCGACTTGAAACTTTGTCAATTTTCACAAATGTTGCCAACTTTTTTGAAGTCATGTCAGTAAGGTAGTTGTTTGTCTGCCTGACATTGTGACACACAGAGCCAGTCAAATTTAATGGGATTATTGAGGAAGTTTTCGGTGCAATATTCAGGAAAGTAAGACAGGGATTCGAAGGTTGCACCTCACGTAGCAGCAGCCACTTAAAAATGAAACAGAGACTGCTGGGATTGGTTTTTAAATTAAATTAAGCTGAGCTTCTTGGTAAGAATTCACTTTAGCATATATCATGGCATAAAAAGGTTTCTTTAGGAATGTATATTTAAGAAAAAACTTAGGTTCTACTTACTAGACTTTCTCTTGAAGAGTAGATGGATTTATTTATGCTTCTCAATATTTTAGTATACAAATTTTGTTTCATATTGTTTTATAATCAAATTCAAATGCCACTTTAATAATAAAGTTTAATTTTGAAGCTTCATATACATAGTTCATATAAATTTATAGGAAACCAAAAAAGAAATAAAGAAAGCCTTAAAAATCTATAAAAATCCAATTAAAGTAGATAGCTAGATTCAAGGCAGTGATTCTTATTGACTTTCAATATAAAAACTCGACTCCCCGCCAGAAGAGTCGAGTCTAAGCGCAAAACTTTTACTAATTAACATCGAGCCATTTGCAAAGTTTCCAATGCACGTATCGAACTCTTTATGGAGTACACACATTTTGGGGGCGTTATTTTGGGGCGGCGTTGTGCCCTTATTTGGCAAGGACTGGCTTAATCAAAACGGTAATTGGCTGCATGTTTGCCTGCTGCTGCTGCTGCTACTGCTGCTCCTGTTCTGTGCTATTGTGTTTGCTGCACGGCTGCTCCTCTGCTATTAATTATGGCCTAGTCTGGTTCAACTCAGCCCAGTCCTGTGCTCTGTGGCTCCGATTGCCATCTAATTAAGCATGAAAATACAGACCACAGCCGTAAGGAGTGGGAAGACAGTGCGGTTGGGATCCGGCAGAAAGTTGAAGTGCACTTAAGGCGCATGCAAGTTTTATTGGGACTTTTGCTTCATTTGGAAACTGAATGCGAAAATCCCCTCCGAAAATCGATATTGCAACCGCACGCATGACAGGCACTTTAGGTTTGTCGTATTTAGGCTTAACGCTGACATGATTCTCGATCCGAGGAAACGTGTCCGTATGCTCCGCCGGCCGCACCGAGAGGACTTGGCCAAAATCGATTTCAATTAGTTAAAGCTGCAAGGCTGGCAAGTCTACAACAAATAATCACAAAATTGCAAAGGGATAAATTTGGCCCGCAAACACAATGGAAGGCAATCAGCTTTGGGTGCGCCGCCAGCAATAGCAGCAGCAGCAACAGCAACATCAGCAGCAACAACAAGGACAATAATGCAATTTAAGCAAATTCAAACCCCAAAATTGCAAGAGGTTAGTAGTACAAGCAGCCCACTTGTTCCCGTGTAGTTGTAATGCACACAGGATGCACACACACACCAGCAGGAGCTCACAGGACATACTGCACACGCAGGCACCGAGAGAATGAGGTGCCAGAGAACTTCCAAGGAAAATGTTTTGTTAAATATAATTGAATGAGTTTGCCATAGATCTGACCTGCTTAATATACATATGTATTAGCATGGCCGTAAAATAAATATTTTTAAACTTATTATTAAAGCGGCTTATTAGTTTATTTACTTATATGATATATTAATAATACATATTATATTATATTTGGAATTTGTATCCTAGAGTAAAGAATGATGTCGAAATTCTTATGTACGAATCGAAACAAAATTATAGATTCTAAAGTAAATTTTTTCAGTGCAGAGAACGCATGCAGGTCACACAAAAGCTGGTAGCCAGCCGACCGCACTCTTGATGCACTTGCATTTAATAACGACCTCGATGGCCAGCCAGACCACGCTGAGTTCTACACTCTGAGAAAATACTAAAGTTGGCAAAATTCAGCTATTAACATGAATTTAATTGTACATAGTATAATATATAGCCCCTTCCAAATTAATATAAAAAGTATCTGTAATGTCCTTCTGATTTATTCCCCTTGAAAACATATATGCTAACATTTAAACCTCAAGCAAAATGTTTTCTTTTTGTGTCTATGCCAGAGACAGTCCTGTTCGGCTGGCCTCCTGGACGCTGGACATTATCTACAAATGCCGGGCAAATGCAAATGTCCTTTGATGCATTTGCACATGGCGCCCAACTGTGCGGCCCCTCCTGTTCCATCGAGTGCGTAGATTGAAATGCAGCCTGCTGCTGCTGGCCAGTGCCTTTAATTAAAATTCTCAAATTACTAAAGGTAAACGACTCTGGTTGCACGCCCAGTGCATGTCTTGTCATAAATTGCTGCAACTGTTTTAATACGAAATGACAGGACATTCCCGGCCTTTGCCTTGCCGATGACACGCTCTTGATTTATGCCTAAAAGAAAATTTAATTCTGTTGTCGTAGAACTCGGCTGGCTAGTTAATATCTAACTATAAATATTATTCGAATTCCAAACATATTAAATGCCCCCTCTGCCCCAGGAAATAGCTTCCAAAAGGCAGATAATTACTTCTAATATCGGAGTATCGACAACGTTGGTTAATACTGAAAGAAAATTGAGTTTGTTTAAGGTTTGCATTATATAATTTGCCCTAAGGAAAGTACACAGTTATTTAAAGAAATAATAAGATTTAGGCTTTTATCCTTTCTTTATAAAAACCTCTCTGCAAAACCAGTTGAATATTTTTATTTTTCCCTTATGTTTGAGAATTGATTTGGAAAACATACGCAGTAGGGAGCTGGTCAAATATTTTACCATAATTTCTGTTATGCTTACAAAAACGTATTTTTAATTTTAACCAAATACCAGCACAACTTTGTTTAACTTAACCTTCAGGGGTTTGCGTTTTAAAAATGCTTGTTCAAAGTCCCGGCAAAGGCAAAGCTAACTCAACATAATGAGCACAGCGATGGCCGTGGAAACGGGATGATATAGCCGGCGAAAAGGAATTCAGAATGGGAATCGGAATCAGAATCAGAAGCTAAAGCCACAGCCAGTGCCACAACCACCGCCACAGAAATGCCAAACAGCTGCTGCCAAAGGCACTTGATGTTGGGACTCTGGGATGCTGGATATGGATGTGAATGCAGCTGGATATGGAGATGGAGCAGCTCGCAAAGAGTTGACTGGCTGTGTGCATCCTTTATAAAGACAGGGCATAAAAAATGCAAAGAAGTGTTACAAATACAAACAGTTGGGGTAGCCAGGCGGCCAGACAAACAGGCAGAGAGACAGACAGATGTCGGATGGAGGAGGGAGGACGCCCAGCCAAGTGCAATTCATGTGGGACTCACTTAAATAAAGTGCTTTTGCATTGCCCGCCTCGCCGGCTTACTGGCTGACTCGCTGGCAGGATGCGAATGCGAGTCCGAGTGCGATGCGAATGTCGGATGCTTCCGCTCCCTGATTATTTGAATTATCACAGGTTTATCCAGCCACAGCGAGCGCAACATGTGCGGTGTCGGATTCATTATAATTCCTGGCACCGTTCAACTATTTAACACAAAAGCCTTTGTCCCACCCGCTTAGTCCTCGTTCAAGGATTCAAATGAATTAAACTGTTTTAAACGCAATAGAAGAATGAGAGACCAGTGACGTGTAAAGGGGTCTTTAATGTTTAATGACTTGAAAAAGCTTTAACTTATGGGGATTGTTTTATTTTTCTTAATTAGGTATACACAACAACAGGTGTAATTAGAATGGCTAAGAGATAATCGCTGAATTTTAATTGGAAGTAAGTTCATTTTAATATTAACTAAAACTAAAATATTTGAGAATTCTATCTAATCTATTTAAAACTTATTCAGACTACCTCTGACCCCTGGGTGTTTTTTTCTAAACTCTTCCACACCAAAAACCTAGAATTGGTAATTTGTTTGAGCTGTTTTTTTTTGAGGGGTTGTCTCTCTTAACTTTTTCTTTCATGTCGTGCACTTCCCACTCCCTCACTCGGCTGATTCCTTTGTTTTTGCTCACTCGAACGATGATCGGTTTCCAGCTCCATGTGGATTCGTCTTGTGTGATGCCGCATCTGGGAGTCGAAATTCAATTGCCTGGGGGTACATGGAAACCGATTCAACTGGAAATAAAGCCAATTGAGTGTTCTATACGGCGACAAATTCAAATTGAAAGCATTTATGGCAGAAGCACAAGTACCGTCCCTCGCTTGGCAATAACAATAGAATTGTTTAATAACTTTGGAATCTATTTAATACAAATATTATTTAACTTACTTTGAATTAAAGCAAAACAGTTGTTTAATAAAAACTAAGTACTATCATTATTGCATATAATGTCGAAATATATAGTTGAAGAGATATTATGGCACATTTGTATTCCAATTAAAAATGTACATCTGAACATTCCAAAGAGAATAGTTTGACTTTTATTTTTATGAAGCTACAAGCTTCATTTATAATAAAATGCATCGATTTCAGTTTTTATGTAATTGTTTTTTGATTCTTTGTCACACAATCTGTTTAATAAATCCCTACATTGACTGTGTATTTAAACAAAAGCATTAATTAATAACCAATTCACGATAAAAACAAAAATACACAAAAGAAATGCAGTCTGTGAAATATGAATTCATTTAATTAAATGTTCTTGGAATTTGTTTTATTACACATTTTGTTTCATTTATGATATTATCAGAAATGACAATAACTTCAATTTAGTTAAGACAACAAATAAACGGACAACTTACTAACAAATAATTTCAAGTAAAGCCTTAAAGCCCGTTCTTAAAAATAGATCCCGAATTATTACGCAGTTGAGCTTAGCCCAAGGCTTATTTTGCTTCTCTCCATCATCCACCCCATTTAATGAATATTTTCAAACTATGCTTTTACCTTGCCCTTTAAATTCCTAATTAATTTCGGTTCGATAGGCACCCTGCACAACGGGGCATGTGTCACAAATGCCTGCCTGCCCTGCCGCCCAAACGACGTTCACGTAATCAATATTAATATAATATAGCCCACAAATTCATTATCGCAAACTTGTAAAAAAACGGTTCCGTTTAATTTAAGCGTCGCTAAATTAATAGATGTTTGCAGCAGAGGCAAAAAGTAGAGGGCAGCAGAATCCGGTGAATTGGTGCCGGAGGGAATGGCTTTGTAATCAGGTCAACAACTGTCCGGTAATTTGAAATGTGCATTAAGTCGCACGCCGGGGAATAGAGCGAGCGGCGGGGCAGAGCACAGCTGAAGATACGGATACAAACTATGTTGCAGATACAAATATATAGCCAATCATCGATACGAAAAGTACTCTCACTATCGAGTCTTTTTTACTTCACTTGGATTCTCTCTTTCTGTCTTTATCGTCGCGGGTCACAGCACTGAGGAAAAGATTTTAAATATGCGCCAAATTAAATGTAAATATTTATATTGGTAGTTTTCAGAGATGTAAAAAAATATTTAAAACCTAGAACTTAATTTCAAAATTCCTTATTGGTATAAAAATAATTTGTAGAAATTATTTTAAGTTTCCCAATTTAGTTTGTGGAAAACCCTAAGTTCAAGTGTGTCCTTTTCTGAATGATGAAAAGCGCTGGACATACGGACATATAAAAAATTCACGAACGGAAATGAAAATTCATGAGAATAAAAATCTAATCAGAAAAAAAATACGAAACAAAGGGGACACTTACTCTGACAGATAGAGAACGGAGACATCC
Organism: Drosophila birchii; assembly: GCA_035046345.1. Lineage (NCBI taxonomy): Eukaryota > Metazoa > Arthropoda > Insecta > Diptera > Drosophilidae > Drosophila > Drosophila birchii. The sequence continues at coordinate 4,395,021 of JAWNOA010000064.1, forward strand.
CCAAAGAAGAAGGACCATCGAGGGAAGATGGAAGAGCAATGGAGCAATGGAGAAAGAGGAAAATAAGTTGAAAGGCACTTTTTGCGCTTGAGTGCTGCTGCAAAGCGTGTCGCATGCCACCGGAAACGGAAATTCACAGCCGGACCCAGGACTCCGGCTACTTACTCCGCCGGATGAACGGACCAATGGACACACGGACACAGTCCCATGTCAATAGACAGCGACTGCCAAAGAAATACAACGAGGAAAAGAGTAGGGAGAAAAAGTGTTGTCAAAGGCAGAAATGCAAATTCTAAGAAATTGAAAACGAGTCGCAATATTTTAAAAAGCAAAAAGTCTTTGTATAAATTGTACTCGAGAAGGCAGCCGTAGAGCTTTCAGGACCCGATTATCCTTGACTTTGAAGTGCACTCATTTGCCATGCATGCTAATAATATGCATAAAATATGTATGCAATTACTCGAGCATTATGTGTATACCGAGTTGGGAGCCGCAAAAACGCTCGAGGGGGCTGAGAGTGCTGCAGCACAATTATGGCGTTAATTGGCGTAGATCTCCCCCCAGAATTTCGCATTCCAAATTGACAATTTCTGCCGGCAAATCAAAGACGATAGCTGGAACTGGACCCTAGCTACAGACAGAACCAGAGCCGAAGCCACACCCTGTCATTCAAGTCGGAGCTGCTGGAGAGACGTTGTCCGGATTTGCATAAATGTCCTGGATGCGGTCAGCGCAGATTTGCAGGTCGATGTGGCTCAGCTCACAGAACCCACAGTCTGCAGTCTGCAGCTTATTAATGCGACGTCCGTTGTCAGGTTTTAATTAGACTAATTAAACGTTCAGCTCACCTGGTCGAGGAGCGGTGGTCAGTGTGAATGGCGCGGCAGGTGTAAAGGTGTGCAGGATGTGCAGGCAACTGGAAAATATCGGATGCTAGTCCTTAATTGCGGATGGGCCGGAAGACTTCCCTTGCTTACTTTCTGCTGGCATCGAACGCATTGAAATATTCGATTTCTTAAACAAGCAAACCAATTCAAAATACGCAGTCCAAAATAATTTACTCTACATAAATTATAATACTCAAGAAAATTCCCTAAAACTTGACCCTAATATAATATTCAATAGACTTCCGTGACAAAAAAAAAAAATATGATAGATCACATCAGATAGATCATCTTCTTAGACAAAGTCTTTAATTAACGTGTTTCGGCTTAAAATATAATCAAAAGGTCATAAAAACTGATCTTTATTTTTATTAAATCCATTACTAGATAAGCATTGAGTATAAAACCAAGCAAACAATTCAATTCAAAAGCACATGTCTACATGAAAGAAGTAGTGGTAAGTAGAGCTCATTCGAATGTAAAGTAAACAATCTTCATATTTATAATCCTCAGATTCTCCTGCTAACCGTGATGGCTGTGATCCTAAACGGCTTTATGTTCGTCACTGGAAATACTCCGACCCGCCCAAGCTGAGATATTTTATCTTTGGGTACATCCGATCCCTTACCAAATCCGGCCCGTCGGCTAAATACCACAAACCAACAAAATACAGGGATTTGGTGTGGCTAATTTGGTGGTCGTTATCGTAATTAAAAAAATTAATGATGATATAAACTAAGGCAGTACAGCCAACGCCATTTTGAACATTTTAATTAATATAATAATACAATATATAATATAATATAATCGAATAGGAGAAAATACAGGCCAATTCTTATTTCTAAGATGGAATATTTAATAATAAAGTACTGCAGAAAATCCAACCTCTCAGCACATTTTTTTCAATCGAACCGCTTTTGCAGGAAACAGGATGTCGAAGCGCGAACGCAAGCAAACTGTCAATTGGCTCAATCAAATCAGAGCATTAAAATCGCATTAATGGTGCCAGCGCGCAACGACATCTAATCTGCGAAGATTGTCAGTCAGTCTGGCATAACGAAACTATTTCTCACCCGACTAACCCCTAACCCACTGTTGGCCAAGTCAATGCAGTGGGGCGTTAACAATAAAATGATTAGCCGCCACGGAAGCCCAACCTCAACGGGGCGGGGACAAGGACAACCTGCAAAGTAGCTGGGCGTTTGTTGAAAAAAGACAAATGAAACTTAATGAACTTTGGTGGGCGGTGGGTGCTCTGTGCTCCGAGCTTCGAGCTCCTTATTTCGAGCCCTGCGCCCTGCGTCTGCTGGCTAAACAACATTGACGCCGGCGAAATTCATCCCAACAAATGGCAGGCACTTTGCAGTGGCAGCACATAAGCTCCATCCAGTAAATTGATGCAAGCACTCTGCCGCTAAGTTTGGATAGTGTAGAGTATGCCTACACTAGCAACAAATGTCCAATAACGTGGAAATAATAAACAAATCTATAGAGCCTTTGAAATCAGGGATAAGTATTGTTAAAAATTAAGAAATGTGAAAGAATTTCACATTTTGGAAGTTATTTATATTGTATATCAAAGGGTTTTATATTATTTATTACATACTTTAAAGCGCCAAATAAATGTTTGTATTTTTTTGTTATACAAATTCTTTTTCCAAACTTATTCTTCTATTCCCAATTTTCCCTCGGTGTGCTTAGAGCGCTCGTAATGGCTGCAATAACCGCAACCGAATAAAATTCAATCTGTGGAATGCTCTGCGCTCTCGCATTTTCTGCTGACAATCTGCAAACATAAGTGCAGCCGGCGAACCAGTCGCATCAGAATCAGCCATGGCTTCAAGTTAAAAAGCACTCAGCACGGGCAGGGGCATCGGCATCATCTCGTATGTAACTCCGGAAATGGCTAAAGACATGGTCCCAGCATCCCAGCATCGGCATCTCCAGCTACCACTAGCTGCCAGCTCCCAACTCTCTACTCTTAGCTCGCAACTCCCATTCCGCAGCACCCAGACAGCGGAGTATTTCCAGCGCCATTTGCGCCCTGCACTGCATCAGCATCGGAGCATCAGCGCATTATTGGATGATTTATTGACGTCGATATGCTTAGTTGAGCAGCGTGCAGGCAGCCATTTTTAGAGTGTCTGCATGCGTGTCCCACACACACAAAGACACAAAAAAGGAATGAATGTCAAGACTATAATGTACCCAGACATATTTTCCCTAAAATAATAATATTAATATATAATTTCGAAAGAAATGAAAGTAGAACTTTAGCTGATATTTAAAGAGATTTCAACTCATCCTTCTTCTAAGGAATAGTTGTAAAGGTACATAATAATTGTGTAAAATATACTAAGCTATACAGGATATACAGGCTTTAGCCTCCTCATAAATACTATGTACTATATATCCTGTTGAATCCAAAGTACCCTCTACAAAAAGGGCGCACATACATGACTCTACATTGGCCTCATTAGGCGAATGCATCGGCGTCACCATCGCATAAAACTACCAGCGACTACGACAATCTTTCATGGCAGCGTCTCTGCAGCTCGTTTCGATCTGTTTGAATTTTTGCAAACTTTTTGCCATTTTGTCAGTCGTCGAACATATGGACTTAATGTTCGATTGGAATATGCCACATTAAAGATTGGGCACGCGCTGCGCCACAAATTGCATTTCGTTAGCAATGGCAAAATCTCCCAAAATATGCATATATCCCATGTATGTAGATATTTTTGGCTACCGGCGATATCGGTTGCCGCCCGCATATACTTAACTACAATATACATGCATAGATATACATATATAAAGTTAGAGATGCATATTCCGATGGCGATGCATTTGGCTGGCAGCTCAAACTAATTGCATGCTAGGCTGGATAAATGGGCCCTGGATGTCGATCAATAAGGGCCACAGGGCAGCCGTCGATTGCTTTATGCATGCGGAATACTATTTGCGTCTTGCCAAGCTCCTCACTCCCACACACACAGGAACGTACATATGCATAAGCGAAATGCGCTTTCCTGATGCTCCTGGCTAAAGGACACAACACAACACAACATACATCCGCTTGCCAAATATTTGCTTCCGTCAAATCAACAAATTCATACATTTTTGATGGCACTGCAAATGGAGCTGCAAGGCTCCTTTCTTCGGGTTTGTGTGCCATTGCTGTCAGCAAATTTCATTTCTTATTGTCAATCGAGAAGTGATATGCTTTTAGCAATAAGCAGCAAACGGAAATGCACACTTGCGTTTTTGCAGCGGATGCTGTCGCCAGAGAGCGGAAGTGGAATTGGCTGCGAGTCTGCGAAAATTCGTTGCCATTATTTATGCAATGGCAATTGTAGAGCGAGGCTTTTGCCCTTTATAACACTCTCATACAGTAGTTATCCACTAAATGGAAAATGTGTAAATTATTAATAGAGATAGAGATAGATTTGGCCATTAAATTGTGATGACTATAATATAAAGGAGAATAATTATTTTACTATGTATATAGTAGCTAGGAAAATATATATGTATAATTAAATTATAGTTATGATAACACAAAAGTATTTGGTAATAAATAATTAATTAAATAAACAGTAGTTTTATAGTTTAATGGGATTTTCTGGGACTAAAGAAAAAAACCACTAAATGCACATTACAATTTTTAAAAGTATTCAAATTATTACTAAAAGTATCAGAAAACCCATTACCTACTGTATATAGATTTTTCGCGCTTTATTTCTTAATGAACAAAATCGCATTAGCCGGCACAGTGATGGATATGACGACTATTATTAATATATTGTTACAATAGAACAAAAGCGCTGTGCGTTGAAACAAATTGCAGTCCATTGTCCGCCGGGAAAAACAGCTCGTGTAATTGCAGGGCAAATTAAATAACTCAATTTGCTTTTAGCCGGTCTATGAATTGGATTTGTATTTTATTTAAATGCAATTCCGTTGCTCAAACAAAAGCAAGGCGAACAAAATCAGGCAATGCCACTGGTACTGGCTCCTTGGGAGAATTGGCAAAAGCACTCTCGCTGATTGCGTTACTTAAGTTGCCTAGAGAAATTGGCGAGGAAGTGGATGTCCGAATGCAAGGACGTCTGATTTATCACCGGGAACAGGACGTGAGATAGTTGCGACTCGGCATCGACAGGATCTCTATAAAAGTACGTCCGTCCAAGTTATCGGTGTGTGTCTGTTTGCAGCAAAGACAATCAAAGTTAGCACGTGTCGTAAATACGTTTATGTAGCAAACAAAAATAAAGGAGCATTAGTATGTGCATATTTATGTGGACAGAGCTAAAATCGGTTCACTTTCCACTTTAGCAGGAGACGTCTTTCCGGGCAAAGTTTAATTGAAAAGTAAATATTACATTTAATATTGTTATAGTTTTGATAAAGCTTTTTCATAAAGTTTCTCCCTTATCTTCGATTTTAAAAACAACATTAAATTGTTTTTATTGATTTACCTGTCCCTTAGATACATAACTTTGCTCAACGAAAAAATTTACACTGAAAGAGACAGATAAGGTAGTCTAGACTCATCAATTTATTAAGTACTAATATTTGTTTATTTGTCTTTAAAAATTTGCAAAATAAACTCCACTTTGTTGACTTTAACCATTTTCTCAATAAAAATGTGTTCCTAAGACTTGTGGAATTTTTATACAAATTCAACCCGAGTCTGTGTGGGGAATACTACTTCCGTTTCCATTTATTTTATTGATGTCCCGGTCCCTCGGATACATCACGATTCCCAGTGGCGTATATCCACGTAACCTGCACGAGGACAGATGCTTATTCCCACATCGCAGCGATTTGTAAAACCCGACACCTTCGCAAAAACAGTGCGCTTGTCGGTTGTGTGTGTTGTCATTGTTGCTTTTGCCGCATTTCCCGGGGAAGACAAATAACATTTTCCGCCTTTCAAGATTTCATAACGCTTCAATAAACCCGAAAAGCATCGGTTTGCCCGGGTCCTTTGGCTCTTTTGGGTCCTCGTTAGCAAGTGTGCTTTTTCGGGTGCTGTCTTGTTAGTTGAACGGTTTGATTCATGTGGCGTCTGTTTGGGAACTCTGTTCCCGGACATCCCACTCGATGTCAGTTCAAATAAAACTCCTCAAAGTTGCCCATAATGAGATGCCCAATGAGGTCCCGACACTTCGAGCACAAAAACGCAATTAAACTTGGGTCAACCGAGGAAACCGAGGGGACCCAGCGAAACTTTTCAGCAAATTGACAGCTAATTAATTTGCCAATGAGCTGGAGGTTAGACCATCAGACCAGCGAACACCTGCCCGGTTGACTGGCGGATTGACTGACTGACTAACTGACTGACTTATTCGCAAATTGGGCACTTAAGTGTCCCGGGAGGATGCGCTTTATGACAGCGACAATTGGAGCTAATTAGCCGGGATTATGCAGGCGGCTCGCTGAAAACTCCCCCTCGAAAATAAATGAAATTCGTGAGTTGTTTGCAGAGCATAAATTTCGGTATTAACATGCTCATTGCTCAGCGAATGGCAGCCGGACACGAACCAGGACACCCGGATACGCTCAAGGATTTGCCAGGCGGGCAAATGGACAAAACGCGTCTCCCTTGCACAATTTACGAGTCCTCGGGTGTAATAAATTAGCCAAAACTTGTTACGCAAACTGAAAATGCCAATAAAAAATGCGTTGCGAAAAACAGAGGCTAATAAATTATTGACCTCCCTCCCTGGCATGTTGGCGCTTTTTGTGAGGCGATTTAATGGGAGTGTTACGATTCGTGTAAAACTGAAGCAAACATGGGAACATTATCCACTAAATTCTGTATTAGGGCAATGGAACGAACATTGTTATTTCATATTATTTACTTTGCCAGCAATATTCAGATTCAAAGCCGAGAATCAATCAGTTTAATTAAGGCCCAAGACATCGCTGTAATTGCTGAGTAACCAGGCAACTTTTCCAGGGCACACATTGCATTAGTTTTATTTGCGAAGCGCTTAAAAACGCATTGCACTCGAAGAGCAAATCAATTGAATTGGCGCAATGTTGCCAGGCAACTTTGACTGCAGAATCGGGATAAAAGGTGCAGCAGCAGAGCAAAGGAGCAAAAGAGTTGGCTCTCCTGCAGCTGCAGCACAAGGATCTCATTGTTGCGCACAAACTTTAAAAAAACTTTTCGAGTGCCCATCCGACTTTATTCACTCTACTCTGCCAGCCCCTTCTCGATGCTCGTCCCGCCCAGCCAGGACCCTCCAGTTGACTTTGAGTGGCTTTTGGGTGTCTTTAATCCACTTCAGTTCGGAGGCAGGGAGACATAATCATTCTGCATATTCAACTGCTCCTGGAACTTATGAGCTTCGGTTTACATTAAAACTCAAATCAAAGTTGCTCGTTCTTCTATTTGCATTGGAAATGCATTTTCAGAGCTCTGATTTTATTTAAAATTTCAATTTTTTCTCCTCGTTTCGGTCAGCACTTAAGTTTCGTTAAGCCATAAAAGTTTTCTGACTTTGGTAATCCTTTTTGGGCCTGGCTAATGCACTGATTTAGCTTATATAAAAAGCCATTTTTTTGTAGAATTTTTCATTTGAATTTACCTTCAATAATTTATTTTTCCTTACTTTCCTTGGAAGAAAACAGAATAGATTTTAGAGCAATCACTTTAAACAAATTCCAAATGATTTGTAAATAAAATTAAAGTGTAAGGAATGAATTTACTAAACTAAACTAAATTCTAGATGATTAATTTTCCAGTGTAACTCTTTCCAAGCCATAATCATAATCACTTAATATTTACATAAATTTGCATGGCAAAGTAAGTACAAATTGTGATTTCAACTACAAATAAAGATGCACTTAAGCGGCTTTACTTGCATTGCAAATAAATCCTTGACAGAGGAAGCAGTGCTGAGAGAGAAAGACTCTTCTGACATACATCGATATTCATTAATCCTTTTGGCCTCGTTCTCACACAAATCGACAGTTGAAATGTATAAAATATATAAAGTACATTGCGTATACCCAACGTTGGCCCATCAGGGAGATGTAATTAAGTGCCATAATGCACAGCAAAATCTACTTTCAACACATATGCCACACAGCCACACACACAGACGAACAGGATTTTTATTCAGTTAGGTATTAAAGGGACATAAACAATAAGTGAAACTGCAGCTGACAGCACGTAAATATTTATGAAATTTTCACAACAAACAAAATCTAACTAAGGCAAATAAATGCTTCCAGGCATAACCGTATTATACACTGCAATCGAAGCCTTTACGCACACACAGAAAGGCCGGATACAGAAGGATGAGGCCGGGAGAATAAGACACAGGACACGTGCGGTGCCTGCCCTGAAGGACAATGTGACCGATATGCAAAAGTTTCCGACCACAGCAACGAGAGAGGATGTGCTGACATTGTCCAGAGACAGTTACCTGTGATATTTTGTGAAATGCTAAAGGAAAACACAGGACTCTAGACCCAGGACCGAGACAGCCTCCATATGCACACACGAACCCACTCGTATAAACAGGATTATGTGTCTCGGGGGGGTTATGTAAGTAAGCTTCCGTTGTAAATTGATTTTGTAGCCAGCCGGACACACTGAGGGAAAATGAAAAGGATTTTCCCCACTCATTGTTGCTTGGGGCGTGCCAGGCCACCACCTGAAATTGAAACTACACAGGTCCTGCGATTCGTACGTGTGGACAACTGCCGAATTTTTAGGCGAACACGACAGAGGATAGCAAAAGATAATTGTGAAACCAAATAAAAATTTGCATTGATTATTATATAAATTTAAAGTTAAATATTAAAGAAATATACACTTATTATGTCATAAAAATAAAACAATAATTATCTTTGGAAGTTCCAATATTTTCGGATACAAACAAGTAGTGCGCACCTTTCATATACCATTCAAATAGATATTTCCATAGTTAAAGCTAATATTTTGACCTCTGCTTTATATATATTTTCCATTACATATTTGGGTCGAGTGAAAAGCCGGCCCAAAGTTGCATGAATGAATGATTTGCTGTGTGGAAATATTTTTAATTTTGGCATAGCTCTGATTTGATTGTGTCTGGCCAAGGCGAGTGCCAAGGTTTGTGGATTTTTCTGCAGCTTGCCCCGAGAATGTCCTGTGCCTTATCTTTTATATATATTTTTGTTGTCTTCTTTTTTGGTACATTCTGCGGACTGGAGACAATTTTTCGCTTTGTTCGTTTGACATTTGCCGGATGGCTGATGGACGGACGGGTTGACCGAAGGACTCCGCTATCTCTCCTCTTTCTTTCTGACAATGTCCATGCTTTTGATATTGATGTCCTTTGAAGTGTTTTCAATTAGTTTGCATTTCGCTTGTCGCTACTTCTGCCCTCCTTGGTTTCATACTGAGGGTTTTCTTTTCGTGTCCTAGGTATTAGGGGTATATAACATTCTTGTCACACAGGAAATTATATTTTTGAAATACTAAAACCAGGGTATTTATAACATTCGACTGTAATTGTATAAATATAAACAAAACTAAATACAAAACCGATAAACTCCACTTGACTGCTCGGTATCTACGAGTTGTTACGCCTCTTTCTTGTTTTACTCCTGCAGCGGGCAGCAGGCGAGAGGACTTACATATTAATAAAAGACAGACGACCAGGGGAATGTCCTGTGACCGTCTGCTAATTGAACGGACTATCCAATCCGTCCGGGACTTGTCAGCTTTGCGCCAAATGAGTTTCAAAGGTTAACGGGGAGAGGAAAACTTGCAACTGGCAACTGGTAACTGCACAAAACTGTCTACATGTGTCCCAAATTGGCGCTCAGTCGGATTAGCTGCTTTTTGCTACAATCACTAGCCCCTTTTTTTCGTCCTTTTAGCCCCTGCACTCAGGTATGACAACTGCGAACAGGTGGCTGGCAAACATTTACGTAAACTGCTCGACCCCTTTTCAGCCTTTCAACTGGCCATAAATATTTGCGCCGGCTAATTCAGTGAGCATCTGGGTCGCGCTGATCTCTGACACGGCTCCTGAATAAATTCAGGGCGAGTGGCAGGGGATCTAAATATCCTGCAGATGCCCCACTCCACTCTATACCCCATTTCCGTTCTGGGGCCATCGGCATAATTTACTTGGACTTCCGCTTTGGCTCACTCTACCCGTGATGTGCATATTTTATGCCCTTTATCATAATTTATGCGTTGATACGGCAAATGCATAAAATTAAATTCAATTCACACACACACACATTGGTCCTTTTTGTGTTTGCCGAATGCATTCAATTTTGATTTAACGTAATGCCGCGCCCCTTTTCACTGCAGTTGCCATTTTTAGCTTAGTGCAAATGACTGCTAAAATTTGCATAAATTGCACTTAATATACGCTCCATTTCCATATGAATATTACGGTGAGATCAGGTTATGCAAATGGAATCCAGACGTGCCTGATTGGATAATTGCCGGTAATCAACAACAAAACGCTTTTCTAACCTCTGTGAACTACGGCACAGGGGCCACAAATAAATTAAAAAGCGATTTATGAAAAATATAATTATTTGAATTTGAAATTGAAAATATTTATTTAAATTAAAAAGCTTTCAGTAAGAACTAATAAATTAAAAAAAAAACAAACAGATCTATTTAGAAAAAGCTTTATCTAGTTTTAATTTGGTTTTAGAATACTATTTTTATATAACTTTCCTCCTTTTTCCTTATCTACAGTAAACAAAATTAATATCTTCATAACCTACAAAGGGCAAAAATTATTTAATTAAGTCATACAAAGCCTGGCTCCGATTCCGATTTCGATTCTAGTTCTATTCCGCTTTCTTTGCTCGTTTTATTGAATTCGTTCGTGCAATAAAAATTTATTACCAGCATCCCCATCCTACTCCATCCCGATGGTTCCATCCAGACTGGACAATAAAAAACTTGCGGAGCAAAAAAAAAAGAAAGAAAAGGAAAACCGGGGAATCGGGGGATAAGGTTGGAAGCTGATGATTTTATCACGGCCAGCAGTTTTTCAGCTTGAACTGCGGCAATGGCCTTTTATTCAATTTGCGCGCTTCATTCAAATTGTTCGCCGGCCAACGGAGGGAATGAAATGCAAAAGTTTTGGCCGCCTTTTGAACTTTTTGGCACTCGCCACCGATGTATTATTGAGTCTGTAAATCGCCAGCTTGTAGCCAGTTAAGCCAACTGCAGCCGGCTACTTTAATTTCAATTTAACATGAGCAAAAAATGCGAAAATACGAGAAAGAAATAAAGTAAAGGCACCGCCGCGGGGCGCATAAAATGCGGCTTTAATTTGACAAGCAAAGTCTGGGTGCAGAGGCATGTGTGGTGCAAGAAGCAGGAAGCAATGGAGCTGTTTTTCGGGGGCGTTAAGGGGTTAAGAGCCGTCGCTACTGGGGCGAAGAAAAAAAATAAATCGCGTGAGTAACTTAACGCCTCATGTGTCAAGCTTGAGGATTCGATTCCCCGAAGATGGCCAGCGGCAAGTTGAAAATATGGGTTTTTACTCACTGAAGAAAATTGGAAATTTATCGATTTCGATTTTTCTCTGTTATTTTAAAATGAAAACTTTATGAGAATGTGTGATTCTATTTATTATAATTTATATGTTAAAAAGAGGCATATACTACTTAGTCACAATTCAAAGGTGAATTCCCAACTTTTTCTCCAAGTTCAAACTGAATTTTATTTCATTCAGCTGAAAGCACAAAATTTACGTTAACAAAATCTCAGACCCACATGATCGTTTGCTTAACCAGCCCAGGAGTTGGTCCTTGCTGTGCCAACCTGCCCATCTTTTTGGGGCTAAGGCTGGGTTTTCCCGACAACGTCTGCTTCAAGATCATCCTGGAGACCCTTGAGGAGGCCTTGGCCTGTAAGAGCATAGAGAAGCTCTCGTCACGTCTGCTTGCCCGGCGAAAATGCAAAATATTCGTACCGCAAGCAAGGCCGGCGAACGGCTGTTGCGATAATTAATTCATAATGCCAGGAGAGTATCCGCTCGAGTGGCCGAGAAGAGCAGAGCAAACACTTTATTAAAATTAAAATTTATCTAAATTGCGACAGCAAGCTATTCTATCCGCAAAGTACTTGGGCAACTCCGTTCGCCACCGCCACCGCCTCCGCCTCTGCCTCGGCCTGACAATGATGGAAGGGTTGTTCCGGCAAAGCAAAGTGTCTGGCCCCATTCTGGATATTTTTCCCTCTTTGGCCAGGACTCACTTTTCCCTTTCTGCAGAGCTGCACTCCTTGTAGCTGGTACTGCGGCGTCTTGTGTCTGTCAAACGTCAGTCTTGGCGCTGTGGAGCGTTGAAATTGAAAGCTCCGCTCGCTTTGTCTTCTGGCCAGGTGGTGAGAAAGCTGGCGGGGATCTGTGCGGGGTATGTAGGAGTTGGTGCAATGGTAGTGGGGGCCTGGGCCTGTGCCTGTGCCTGAGCATTCCCAATGTGTCACTTTGATTTATTATTTTCGACAGCCCTCCCCACGGAGCCCTGCTTAAAGCACTTGTGAGTATAAGCAGAAGGAAAACCATGCACTAGGATCAAAAATTGACAGTAAAATATGCTAACTTTATATATATTAATTGCAGGCATTTTTAAGACTTGGTTGGGACTAGGAAATTTCTTAAGATCACATTTTTCAAGTCCAAGATGTCTTCAAATATCATGTAAAATAATTCTAGAGATGTAGAAAATATCTATATATCAATAATTTCTATAAATGTGCATCTTGTAATAATTTTTACCTGAAGATCCTGCAATTTCTCTCAGTACATCGGCATCTGTGTGCGGTTCTTGGGGGGAGCACAGCTCGAGCGCAATTTTTCATTTCCCTTTGCATTTTTTACACGCCCCTGCCACTTTGCGTTTTTATCTCATTTATTTATTTTACAATTAGACAAAGTGAAGTGCACTTCCACACGGGCAACAGCTGCACATGCTCGGTGGGGCTGCAGGTTGGGGTCCGCAGGTTAGGGATTGGGGTGGCACTGGCAGTGGCAATGGCAGTTGCAATTGCAATCGCAATGGCATCTGCACCTCCATGTCCACATCCACATCCACGTCGGTTGTGTACTTTGCGGCATGGCAGCAGGCCAAGAAGCCGGGAACTGGGAGAGGGCCAGAAAAGGCACTGTGGGCGGCGGCCTTGTGGCTGTCCTAAATCAAAAGCTTACGGCCGAACTGCTTAAAATTAACATTAAGGCTTAAGTACGGCATAGCATAGGCTCATGGCGCACAGATACCAGATACGGGCGAACGAGATACTTTCTTGCCGAGATACTTTCTCGCCAGGGCTGAGCCGGCAAAGCAGGCAAGCAATAATCATAAAAGTAGCCCGCACACAAGTCTCTCGCAAAGTTTTCACATCGACGAAACAAATGGCAAATGGCCTGGTAGAAGAAACACTTAAGCGCCAGGTAAGTGAAAACTCAAATAAAAATGGCAAAACACCCCCGAAAAAAAGGAGGAAAACTTTTACAATGCGAACGCGACTCGATGTTGGGCTATTTTTTGGGGCCTGGCAAACTTCAGGCGCCGCTCGGATTCGATAAACCCCCGCCCGGCAGCTCTTAAAGGCAGCTTTACGTGAGGCTTTAATTCAGATTTACGGATGCCTCACACAAGGCTATCGGGGGGGATACAAGCTGAATAAGTTATTATGTATCAGAGATGCTTAATCAAAGATAACTATATAAAAGAGCTGATATAAGTGGCAAAAATTGAGATATTCACGCAAATGTAAACTAAATAAACTGCAAAATATGCTTTTATTATTGAATTGACATTCATTTAAAAATAATTATAAACAATTTAAAATCGAAGCATAAATTTAAACAAAAATTATCCAGAAACGCGATACTTTGGAGTCAAAACTTTAGACTAAACATTAACCGAATGCGTCGCCTTCAACAAGCCCATCGGCGGCACGTCTGCAAGCTCAGGTTTCGGCTGCTTAGACCGTAAACAAAAGACTATTTTTCTTTAAAGGAAATACATCATGATGATCATGTACTTTAATGTCCACTTAAAGTAAAATAATTCGCTCAATAAAAATGGGAAAGCTCAGCTGAATATAGCCAAACTCCACTCAATAAAGCTTTTTGATCTGCACCAAGGATTGATCGATACCGAAGAAGAACTTTAGAAATAAGTGCAGTTTGAGAGTTGAAAGAATAAGGTCCATTTTCTGAAGAAAAAATAAAACGTAAATAAGTATTTGTGAAGTGGAAACAGGCATATAAGAAATGTTTTTTATTTGTGCAGTGAAAATAGTTTTATGAATACATTCCTTAAACAAAATTTCGGTAATAATCATTGTTAATCTAAGGAAATTATCTAAAATTAACGGAATGTACATATTAATTTTATATATAAATGTGCCATAAAATCAGAAATTCACATATTTAAAAATTTTATATAATTATTGTCATTATTTAAACTGAATTATATTATTGATTACAGTAACCTTCTGCAAACATCATGGCCTTTGTGGAACTATCAGTGGTGGAATTGAACCAAGCACTTATGCTAATCGCACAAGTGCCAAGCTTCGACGGAACACCGGAGGATCTATGCTCATTTATAACACGAATAGAGGGTATCCAGAAATTGTATCAAACGCAGGATGAGCGACAAACCCGCATACTATATTTAGCAGTCGAATTTCGACTATCGGGTGAAGCTAGTCGCGTTAATGTGATGGGAGAGGCGGAGACCTGGTCCGAACTAAAGGCAGCCCTGGTCAAAACATTCACAATCAATACACGGTTTACCAAAAGCCTAGCAGATGAACTCGAGTATAAAGCCTTCAAAATTCGTAATAAGTTGGGTCTAGACAATGATGAAACCACAACCAAGGATGTTATTGACCAGAAGCTTTCAGATCGTTATTTAAAGTCTTTGAATCGACTCGATATTTCAACTATTTCGATTCTTAAGAAAGCTTCTCAAATGCGAGAATGTTACGAACGAGAATTAGCTAAGGAAAAATATAAAAATCTAAATAATGACGATGACTCCAATGAGTTTTGTGATTTGCATAAGAAACCTAATTCAGATAAAGCACCTGAATCGCCAAGGATCATTAGACGTGCGCAAAGAAACCTAAATAAAAACACTTTGCCACTTTAACAATATTTGAAATTATCAAAAAAATACCATTCAAAAATCTATATAAACAAAGTAATCAAAACGCAAAAGAGTTGTATGTAACCACATTTTGTAACTTTTTTTATTTTGTAACCCAAAATACATTAATAAATTTCCTCTTATAACTATGAACTATCCAGCTACTAGGCTCTTTGTTGTGTTTGATATCATAGAAAGGCGTTTCCAGAAATGAACACCAACTACATAGTAGTTTCCTTCGGTATCAAGTGTCTTTGCACCCACATTCCCTTTGCAGCTTTGATGCTTCCCTCGATGCGCCCTGGGCTTGGCTATGGCTATGCTTTATTATTGCGGCGTCAGCTCTTTGAAGTCAGCACAAATTTTGATTGCAAACGGCCAGCGGCCTGACATTTATTGCCGCCCAGCTCGGACTCTGGTCTGTGGACACCGTACTCTGGATTGTGGTGGAGCATTTGCTCGGACTCCATTTTCATCCTTTGCATCCTTTATTTGTAATTTTAGTTTGCCTCGAATTTAAGGCGTTCGGGAAAAACTAAAGAGTGCAACGAAAATGTGACAAAAACTAAGGCAAACTGCTAGTTTTCATTGCATTAGCCTGCCGGGCAAGGTTGAAATGTCAACGCAAGTCACAGGGAGACAATCATACAAACCGACACACACCCACTGGCCCAGAGATTTATCGGGAAATATGCAAGCTGCGCAATTTTGTCCCTCTACTTTTTTGAGCCAACCGAGCTGCCGCTTTAGCTATATCTTTTAAGCTTAAAATATTATAATTTGGTAATTAAAATACATTTTTAAATATTAGAATTCATTATGCAATGCATAAGGGCCAAATTTTAACTTCTTGAATAATTTAGTAAAGTATTAAAGAAGAAAGAAAATATATGGAAAAGCCACAATGTGATTTTTCCTTATATGCTATTTATTATTTACCAAGTAAAGTCACCACAATTATTAATCACTTTAAACAAATATCAATTGAACTTTGTGCTCTATTAGCACGTAAATTAGCACGTTTTACTTACTGACAAAATTTATTTATATATTAGACACTCACTTAATCTTTAATATTTTGAAAAATCCTTTTTTTTTATAAGCTTGCAGGGTATTATAATTTCAGTCAGAAGTTTGCAACGCAGTGAAGGAGACCTCTCCGACCCTATAAAGTATATATATTCTTGATCAGCATCAACAGCCGAGTCGATCTAGCCATGTCCGTCTGTCCGTCTGTCCGTTTCTACGCAAACTAGTCTCTCAGTTTTAAAGCTATCTGAATGAAACTTTGTAGTTAGTCTTCTATATACTCTCACTCGTATATATGTCGGAACGAGCCGGATCGGACAACTATATCATATAGCTGCCATAGGAACAATCGGAAAATTTTTAGTAAAAAAAATTTAACTTTGTCAGTTTTCAAAATATTTTTATCAAAGTTGGTATTTAGCCGTTTTTTACTATTTCTGAATTTCGGTTTTAATTTCATGAAAATCAGCCAACTATATCCTATAGCTTCCATAGGAACAATCAGGAAAATAAAAGAAAAAACCATAACTTTGTCAGTTTTCAAGATATTTTCACCGAACTTGATATTTAGCCATCTTATATTATTTCTGATTTTTGGTTTTAATTTCGTGAGAATCGGTCGACTATATCCTATAGCTTCCATAGGAACAATAAGGAAAATAAAAAAAACCCATAACTTAGCCGATTTTCAAACCATTTTCATCAAACTTGAGATTTGGCAACTAATAATTATTCCAGATTTTTGGTTTTAATTTTTTGTTAAAGTTCTGCAAGGGTATATAAACTTCGGTGAGCCGAAGTTAGCTTCCTTTCTTGTTTGTAATTCAAACTTGTCTAGAAGCTTTGCCAACACTATTGCCCCCGCATCTGAGTGGGCAACCAGAGTCGAAAAATTTGTGAAATGCGACCCAATTTTGTCGTATCGCAACATGGCAGAGTTCGACACATTTCCGCACCTAGACAGGGGCTGCAACAGAGGAGTATATCCCCCCTGACTGGCATTTTGTCGAGCTGTGCATTTCGGGCATGTGCAGGACGCCAAAAGGACGTGTGCCACGCCCACCACCCATCAGCCTCAGTCCACTTTTCATGGGCCGGCTGAGCCATCCGTCAGTTCGATTTATGTCACGCAAACACAGCAGCCCCGTGTGCATTTGCGTTTGCTAATTAACAAACGTTTGGTCTAATTTCCAGGTAGGGGCACATAATTTTTTTTGGCGGTCAAACTGACTAATTACACCGCAACGTAATCAACTGCAGCAGTAGTTCACTTCATCAGCTGGAAAATACTTTGTTTAAGCAATTAACCGCAGAAAAAAAATGGAATGAGAAGTAAGCTTCTAGGAATTAATTTAATAGATTTATAATTTAATAAATTATTTTTGTGTTCTATATTTAAAAGAAAATAATGTTTTTAAAATATGAAAAGCAAAGGGTATCGCTGACAGCCTTGACTTCTGCCGAAATGTAGCTTTAATATTTAAATCCGAAACAAGTAAAAAATTCTACAAAATTTATTTAACTAATTAATGCCACAGTTTGTTGATTTAATGATTTTAAAGGGGTCGTGTCGTAGGTTATTTGAGTTCCCTGGAAATATGTGCTGATTTACATTCAAAATCCATTAACGAGCTTATGACGCGTCCTTTTGTTTGCTTCACAATGGACAGAGTTAAATTATTTTGAAATTATTTCTATCGTTAGCGGGTGGTCTTTGTGGTCATGAAAATTCTGTGCTTTTTATGCAAAATGTTTGTTTGGCAACAGTTGGGGGCAAAAAATCCTAATAATTGAAGCGTTTAAATTCGCATCAATATAAATTATGCACAGTTAGTGTAATGAATATTTTTCAGTTAAAAACCACACCGACCCCTATGCCCAGCCCTTGTTTTGGGAAGCCACTCTAATGCGAGATTATCATGAAACGTGTTATTATAAAATATATTTCAAATAAATGCCCATTAAGGTTCATTAGTAAATGGTAGTTGACAGACTCTCGAAGGGTAATAAAGGTAATGGGTTTGATTTTTTATGTATTGGAAAATAGTATACATTATTTTTTTAGCTTAATGTATGTATAGTAATAAATTAAGAAGGAATATTAAGGAAGTTAATTAAATAAATTCCCAAAAGGGTAACATAGAGTAATCCCCACTTCGAATCATAAAATTTTTTCACTCTTTGTCTGTCGAACATGCTGATGAGGCTCTTCATAAGCACTAATGCCAGTAATTAATGTGTATTTGCAATAATTAATCAGCTGCTTGTATTTGTAATTGCCAAAGTGTGCGCTAATTCGAGTGTGAGCACTAATGCATCGAGCCATATATTTGGATTAGGCAGTAATAACAAATTGAGGGTACTTCGAGTCGAATTAATTAAGCTTGTCAATTTAAATATTTACAAAATAAATGCAATTAATTTCTTTAGAAGTAATATCCCATAATATAAGCAATATGGATTTGCCTTAGTTTTACCATAGACTTTAGCCTTAAATGAAATTCGATTAGCCTGCAATGACAAATCCCATTTCCAACCGAATTGGTTTCAATCACCAGGATACCTGCTGGCTATCTTTGCCGAAAACCGCAAAAAGCAATTATCAAATAAAGCAAAACAAGGACATTTTGGCCCAGAATTGCAAAACAAACAAAGCAATGCAAAACAACAGGAAATCAAAAAGAAAACAAAAGCAGCTCCGAGTCAAACGCAAAATGAAAGGACATTAAACATGAACGAGCATTGTGGCACAAAGTAAATGGCAGGATTAAAACGGCTCATTCTGGTTCTGGCCGTATGTGTGTGGGCTGCCAGAGGGCGGCGGAGGGTGGACGGGCATCCATGACCACGGATGCAAGGACACATCCCAGCCGCCGCCGCTGCCGCCTGGCCTCACCTCCTGAGCCTTGTGCAGCCTCAATGCCGCCACTTAAGCAGCGCTACGTGAGCCGAGAGACACACACGCAAATAACTGCGGGGGTAGCTTTTAATTATCTCGTTATTTTTTAATTTCCACCATTTCACTGATTTCATTTTGAGCACATCGAGCGCGACGGGCGGTCGGTCGGTCGCCAAATGGAAAACGGGAGTACAAAATAGCCGGCAGAAGGAGAAGTCGGCCCCGTAATCCCGACGCCATTCCAACCTGCTGAATATGCAGAAAAGGAGGACCTTAAGACGCAACTAATTCTCAGCTCGCTTAATTCTGTCCAGGTTGTTGTCTTTGCAAGACACGGAGAAAAATAATCATTAATATTAGTTATTATAATAATTAAGGATTGCTTAAAATACCTTTACATATAAAAAAATATTATTTAATATCTAGAGTCTTGACTATTCATTAATACAAGAATAAATTAATCTTAATTTGAGAAAATTGCATTATTTTAAGCAATAAATATAGTCCTACAAGACCATATTCTTACCAGTTTGTTTAATAATAAAACCTAACTGGTTTAACTGATCAAACTTAACATTTCAGTTAGGCATTATTATTGTCATTTTCCCCCTGTATTGTGATAATTTGCTTACGCTCTAATGGCCCGGCCACTTGGAGTGGTTCTTAAAGCCCCACAAAAACGACGGCGGAGTGTAAAGTGAGCTGAAAAACAATTAAGTCAGCTGGGGAAGCTCGACGACACCGACCGCCCGACCACCCAACCACCGACCACCGACCGACCTCTCGACCCATCAACCCTCCACATTAACATTAAATTAGTTCGTGGATTAACACGTTTTTCACATGCCGGTGGCATGAAGAGCAGGAGGGGAGCTCCAAGAGCCAAGCCCAAGCTCCATTACGCATACGACACGTTGGCGGAAAGGGTCTCTGAGGCGGGCAGAGAGATGGAATGGAAGGCACCATGCCGTTCTTTAGTTTCGACCCCTGCTCAGCGAGGCATGTGAAAGGCTTACTACACTAATTATACTCATGGCCGGCCTTTACTTTTCGGGGACATACATAGTTAAAAATACTCCAAAGTTTATTATTAACAAGAGAAACTATATTAAGAGATGCCATCCTCTCCATCCGGGATTGAATAAAATGAAGCTGACAGCTCCGGTTAAAGTAATAGCATTACAAAATTAACCTGAGGTTTAAATAAAATGAGGAAATTTGAGAATTATTTATAGCTTTAAAATGAAACTCGAGTACAATTCATACTTGGGCTTCTATTGAAATTATATAAATGTTTATTTACAAGCAAGCAATTGATATTATATAAAATATAAATATAATATAAAATGATTAAATAAATGGTAACTAATAAAGGTAATGCATATCTTTACTACTAAACTTGTTCCAAACTAAATATAAATAGGAAATTCTTATTGTTAAAATCAAAGCTTTATTCAATCTATTTTTTTGCAGAGAAAATAAAATATATAAATATATTGAATTTAAAATATGAACAATTGATTTAAATGTATTTAAAGTTAACCTCCCAACACATCTTGCAGATGAAAAGTTTTCCCCAGATAAATGTTACATTCTAAAGAGCTGCATAGCTATTATCTTCGCCACAACTGTGGTTATATTTAAATAAAGTTTCAGCTCGACCTGGCAAAGTTGCAGCTACAAAATAGGCTTCATCGCTCTTTTGTCATGCCCCGGCAAGAGCCGGCAACATATAGCCGTATATCTTGGAGCTAAATCAGTGGCACAATGAGCATATTGTATGGCTAAAAATTTAATGCTTACGTGCCTGCAATAAATGCCGGCATGAAGAATGCGATTGCGCCGGATGAAAGGGATATGTGAGGCGCATCGACGGCGCTGGCAAAGTTCATAAATAAAGCGTCCGAAAACCTCGGCTTTTGGCTTTGGTTTAAAATAAAAGTTCCTCTCCACGTCGTCGTCGGCGAAGAAAAAAATAATGGAGAAGTTGCTTGGAAAGTGCTCCTCTATAAAGAAAATCGTTTACTGATTTACTTGCTGTGGCGTTCGGTGGGAAAATGGGGAGGGATGAACGCTGCAACTAATAAAAGTTTTCGCCGTTCGGTGTTCGTTGCTGGTGGTGTGGCAGCCACACCCCCAAATATACACACTCGAGTCCTGGTCATCCTGGTTGAAATGTTTGCTGTTGTGGCTTTTCAGCAATTTCAACGCACGTCCGAAGGGGGGGCACAACAAAAAAGAGAAGCTTAATCCGCCCGGCACTTTAATAATGAGATTTATATTGAAGAGAAATTGATTGCCACGAAGGGAGTCGATAAATGCCAATAAACATTTGAGTGATCGGGCTTTATAAAAGAAAAATACATATAAGCTGCTTCCTAACAACAATATTTATTTTGCGAGAAGGGACATTAACCATAATCAATGTAAATGTCACATCTATTATAATAAAAAGATGAGTTATTGCTTAATGAATTTTTTTTTTTTTTTGCATAAAATGTTTATGTAGTTAAAATGAAATATGTATACCATATATGCTAAAAAATTATATTTAAGTTTTCTTTTTTCGAAGAGAGATGATAATTTGTTTTAATGGATTTCTACTCGTATTTCAGCTATAAGGTTGAGAAAGAAAAATTTCACAATTCCGACAACACACTCAGAAGTCCTCTACTTGATCGGTTGGAAAGGTAAAACTGATCTATAATACTTATGCCTAATATAATCGAAAATGCGTCCTTAAATAACGACGCAAGATTGTGTTTTTTATTTAGTTTAAGAAAATAAAAATATATTTATAAATACAAAGGACCTAATTTGTAAAGTTTTTTATTTAGATTAAGAAAAAACAAAACAATTATAAACAAAATCCAAAACAAAAGACTTAGGCAACGAACTTGATTACAGACCCAATAACTAACAGTCAAGCTAACAGCTAAGTTTTAACATACAAAACAACATAAATATTAAAAAAAATTATAATAAAATCTTTTAAGAAATCTACTGAATCAAAATATCCAGAAATTTCGGTTTGCATTAGTCATTTTACAACAATTTCATGAGCAATAAAAAAAAATATATATATATTATTAAATATATTTCGTTGAATAACCCTTTTACATTGTAGTTTAATAATCTTTTGTTAACAAGATGTCGACCTCTAGCGGAGGAAAAGATAAGCATGCTTCAAAAAGCGCTGCCAGACAGCTGCAAAATTGCCACGTTCCGACAGGTGTCGCAGGTGTTCCAGGTGCGATAGCAGCAGCAGTGCCCACATGCTTTCTGTTAAATTTAAAATAACAAATATTTACCATTGCATAAAAACCAGGAAAAATAAAAATAAAGCAAAAAATTATTTTAATTTATTTTGAGACGACATGTATAAAAAAGTGTGAGACATCCAAATAAAATTGGTATCTTGGTAAAGTCCAGAACACAGAGAAAAACTTCAAACTGTGACCCCTTTTGAAATCAGGAAGAACTTTTACAAATAATTATTTTATTTTCCTATGGGTTTCTTTATTCATTTCATTTGTCTTGTATTTGTTAATAAATACAAAAAGGTTCAAGCCGGTATTCCAATGTTATTTAAAATGTATGTGTTTTTCCTTTCAGTTTATAATTAATTAATTAAATGCAATAATTTATTATTTTAACAAGTAGGAAAAACAAATAGGAATATGAGAAAAAGGCAACTCCTTTCGCCCGACTAATTTCCTGTTTTTGTTAAACAATTTCCCAGCCCAAACTTATTCCAGTTGCTGTGCCAAAAGAAACGCAATTAAACTGGCTAAGTGACATCCAGTATCCACTATCCAGTATCCAGTACTCCGAGTCTGAATCAGAATCGGAATCAGAATCAGAACACCGCTGTGAAAAACACTCAAGAAAGTGTACCGACTGCCGCCAGCGGAAGTGACATTTTTGCCCACTTCGCACATATTCAATTAGGTGGATTTGCTGGCGAGATAAATTGATTAATTTGCCAGCAGCAGCAGCAGCACGGCAATCATACAAAAGCCAACATGTATAAATACAACAAGAACTCTGCAATCCGTCAGCAGTTTTTCTAGAACCAGTTTGCCGGCAAACAAACGTGTTGCCAACGTACGCCCACGCCTCCAGCATCGCCTCAGCTGCCAAACAAACTCTCAACTGCCGGTAAGTAATAGTGTCTCGGGTATCGAGTACCTATCCTCTGTGCATACGTCACTGGTCCGAAAACTTAAGCCGCCGCGTCTTAAGAGTCACGCCCACAAATCGCTTATGACGTATACGCCGCATGGGCTTTATCCATTACTCATACGCATACGTATGCGGCGCGTGTTGCCAATTAGTTAGGAAACATACAATTTGTGTCGCATAAAATTAACATAACTAAAAATTTTCCCACGATACCGTATTACCGATTATTTAAGCTCATTCCATAGTCATATATTTCCATATTTTGTTTTGTCTGTTTCGGTTAGCACGGAATAAATTGTAAATCGAAACCAGTTGCCAGTTCGCAGCGTGTCCGGTTGGAGGCAGGACAAAAGAATTCCTATTTAAGTTATTACTTTATATCTCATATCATCGGGCATCTGGTCTTGGGTCCGTTCTACGCTTTACATTTCATATATTTTTACTGCATTTACAGCGCCATTAATTAATGGGCTCGCCAGTCGCATACGATTTGCATTCATTACGATTTCAGTTCGGCTGTGTCCGTTCGCCCGACACTTCCTGATGCCATAGGCATTTTAGTAGTTGCTTTTCGAAAAGAGCTTTTTGCTTTAGCCACTTACTTTCTTTCCCAACTTCGGTGAATTTTTTCATTTGCACTTGAGAATCGGGGAAATTTCTGAAAGCCATTTTAATTGGTTAATAAGTAGCAAAAGGAACTCTTAGGTTTTCCTTGTTATATTTTTTGTCTATTAAATCCTAACAATAATATCAATAAAAAGGAGGCTAAGTGAACGCCTTTACAGAAATTTATAAATATTTTTTCATGTGCGACTTAATTAGAGCTGCTTCTTTGCATTCTTTAAATTCCTTTTGCTAAATCCCTGCACTAAAAACGCCATAAAATCTATTCACATAAAAATTATGCAAGATTTAGCATTCAAACATTTTTCTATATAGAGAAATACATTTTTTTTGCGTATCGTTTGCCAATTTGCATACGCTTAGCAACTATAATGGATATTTTATTGAGTTTGTACTGCTTTCGATTGGCTCAAACATCTGACGTATCTTAGCGCCACTGGGGCTGGCTGGTCGGACGACTTGCCTCGCATCTGCGACCGGCTTCCACATTTGTTTTGTTTTTTATTTTTATTTTTTTTATTTTGCCGCTGTCTCGGGCTTCTTTACGCTGTTAAGCTTTCGCATCTGAGTTTGGGCCGAGAGCATATATAAAATAAGAAGACAAACGAGCGATAATAATTATTTCCACTCCGCTCTAGACAGACAACGGTCGCAATTCAGGCAGCTCTCCTAACCAAGTCTTAAATAGAAATCACCATGAACTGCAAGCCCTTGATTTTGTGCACTTTCCTGGCAGTTGCACTCTGCCTGGTGCATTACGGTGGTGCTCTGCCCGCCATTGGGCATTACACGCACAAGAGATTTGGTAAGTTTCCTGGATTTCCTTCTTGAAATTGTTATTAATTTTTAAATATTTTTCGTAATGTTTCCTTTAGATTCCATGGGTGGCATTGACTTCATTCAGGTTGGTAATCAGAATTGAATGATTTTAATTTTGGTTTGAATTTGTAAATGTTGTAGAGTAAAACTCTTTAATTCATATATAAATCTTAATAGGAGCACAATAATTATTTTATTGCCATTTGAAAATTATAAAAATAATTTCTTAACGAAAAAAATAAATAAAATTCATTTAGAACTTATTAAAGTATTAATTTTCTAATTGAAAATTTAAAAATTAAATGTTTAATCCACTGAATTTAGAATTTACTAATTTATATCTTTCTTTTCATTTTTTAAACAGGTCTGTCTAAACAACTGCGTCCAGTGCAAGACCATGCTGGGGGATTACTTCCAGGGCCAGACTTGTGCCCTTTCCTGCCTCAAGTTCAAGGGCAAGGCGATTCCCGACTGCGAGGATATAGCCTCCATAGCTCCGTTTCTAAATGCGCTCGAGTAGTAAGTTGCCAGCAAAGAAGCGGCTCTTGTGCGGTGTGAGAGGTGTGTGGATATGGATATTGGATATGGATGTGTGTGTGCTTTTATGGCCTGTGACTCAGGTGTGGATTTATTTGGGTCAATGCGACGCGATGCTCAACACGAATCTTGGCGATCTTGGCTGCTGATGTCGACCACAACGATGATGAAACTGACTATGCTAAACAAAAAAACTGAATTTCCAGCACGAAACCAAAGAGTTCCTATTAATGTGTAATTGTATAGTGAATAAACAAATTCTTTAGAAAGACTTTAGACCTTCTTTTGGGTTTGGAACGGCTTAAAAGGTTCTTTAAAGGGTTAGGAAAATGTTAATAAATAAATAATAAATAAATATAAATTAATTATAATTAATTAATAATAATTAATAAATAATTAATTATAATAAATAAATAAATGCCTACTACCTTAGAATAACTTAATATAAATAATATATACTTACTCTTAACCCTCTTAACTTGTGACCATCTTTTTCTTTATTTTTTTTTAATTTTATTTAAAAAATACTTGCATATACAAAAACTTACATCGATACATATATATTTTAAGAGTTATTCATGTTTTCTTTATCGCGTTTTTCGGTTTGTTTCGATATGCTTTAACTTAATCGCTCTATTTCTGCTATTTAATAATAATATATACAGAGAATGTATGGGTCATGCACGGAAATGCTGGAAAGAGCTCTGGAGAGAATGGCAGTGTCAAGACTACTACTGACTGGCTACAGAAGTGTTTAATGGGCGGGGTTTATGGGTGGGCACAGACTAGTAAGGAGACTAAGCAGTGTGAAAAAGGGTAGAACAGGACGTCCCAAGACGGAAGTTACAGATACAGACGGTGGAGGCCAAAAAATGAATCGAGATTGTTGAACGAAACATGGAAAACACAAATGGCAGTTACTTCCTAAAGTTCAGCAGCGTGTCCGGTATTTCATTGATGTAGTTCTGGAAAAATATGCGAGTATGCAAGTTAGTATTGAAGTTAATGAAATCTTTACTTGAACTTACATAGAGCGAAGGATCCACGCCATGGCCGCCAAAGTCCGCCCATTTGGTCAGATCAATTGATGGAATGATGCCGCTCTTGCAGGGCACTCGGGGATTGCTAAATGTTAAGCAAATAATTAATAAAAATAATAAAACTAAAATATAAATCAATATATACATTTCGTGATCTGGCAGGACCATGGGATAGATCTGCACAGTGTCAATTAAATCGGTGTTGTCACAGATCAGTCGGGAAAGCTTCGCCTTTCGGATCTCCTGCAGCTGCTCTGGAGTGAAGGAAGATGGCTGGTTGGGCAGCTCATACCAGAAGCGATCACCTCGGCGCAGATAGCTCATCTGGGTGGCAATGACACAGGCAAAGGTCGGTCCCAGCATTGAGCCAGGCAGGGATTTCTCCGAGACGCCGCCAGACCAAAGATCAATATCAGCAGGGTGTCTGTAAACAAATGAAATAAGTTTAAAGTTCTTCTGGCAATCTTTAAAATAAATAAAACTACTTTTGTAGCTGTATAAAAGACATATAATTTATAGTAATATACAATATTACTCACTCAAAGATGCTGCCGTAACGCAAAACCGTCTCATTGGGCATGGAACCGTACATCTCGTCCCAGGTGTTCGAAGTGGGCAGTCCACAGAATTTACGGAACTCCATGTAGCCGGGAATGCCAAACTCACGGCCACGCTGCATGTTGAACGACACCAGATCCATGCCGAAGCGGGCGCCCTCCTTCTTAAAGAGATGGTTGGTCACCTCCTGCGTGATTGAGTCATCCATCGCCTGGGCCACTTGATTCATCAGACCCATGAAGTACTCATCCAGCACTCCGGCGCGATACAGGTCGTAGGGTCTGCGAATGAGGTCCGACAGTCGCTTCGAGGCAATGAACTTGTGAGCCTTTGACCACCGCTCCACTGCTGTGGGCAGCAAGGAGTGGCCAAAGCGAAAGGCTGCACCGGCAAAGGAGTCGATGATGCCAGGATTCACTGTCGAGTCATAGCCATCCCAGTAGCCATCCTTTTGCAGAACCAAACCGAACTTCTCCATCACCTCCTTGCCCAGCAGAATGGGCAGGAACTCGTTGAATGTCACGTGCTGAACGATGGCAATGTTGATGCGTCGGGCCTCCTGGAACAGGGTCTCGTCGTCCCAGTGCTTGTTGATCTGCGACAGGCCGGTGGCCAGGCGGTTGTGCTCCCGAGCCATCAGAGTGTGCATGCAGGTGAGCACCAGCTGCTCGTTCACTCGGATCTCGCCGCCCTCGAAGCAGTACATGCTCTTATTTGGTCGCGTGCATCCCTCATCCGGAATGTCCAGCTTAAGGGGCAGTAGATCCTTGAGGCCGTACTCCTGGAACACGGGATTCATGCGCATGAGACCACCGTAGCCAGTGCGCAGTTTGCGGGCAAAGGCCTCCTTCACTCCATAAACGGTATTGGCATCGATGACACCGGTCAAGGTGTTGAACTGCTGACGGGATCCTGGTAAGGCGAGAAAATATAAACGTAGTTAATTCTATATAATATTGAACCATAGGGAAAATATAAGAAATTCGATATTTTAAAAATTTCTATAAGTATTTTCGTTAGAAAAATTCAATTTAAAAAGAAAATTAAAATAGTTGTCTTAAAAGTTAAATTACATACACAAATCTATATTAATATCTAATACATTTTGATTTTAAATTCATTTTGTAAATATATTTAACATTTGGCTTGAATTAGTACTTGATAGTAAAACTTTTTTTCCTATGCTTAAAGAGCGGAAAACTCACCCAATTTGCAACCTGGTCGCGGTGAGGGGAAGCCGCGCACGAAATCAATGCACTTGACATTAAACAGACGGTAGAAGTAATCGTCATCGGGCACGCGGATCTCGTTGCAGTACGGATGCTTCAGATGCATCGGCCGCTTGCAGCACTCCTCGGGGTCGTTGCGGTTAATGGGATCTGAAATCGGAGATTGCACCAACATTAGATCTCCGTTCACATCATTGAAATATAGACAAATTTTATAATATCTAAAATATACATTTTTTAATCGAAATTCAATTGAAAGCAGTAACTTTTCAAATTGTTAATAAATGAAAAGTATTTGTTTGTAAATGGTACATGATACTTTTATTTTAAGGGAAATTACTACACATTAAAGTATCAGGAATACAGCTATATAATTGTATTTGTTTATATTTTGTTTTTCAATGAATTATAAAAAATGAATCAAGTAAAATAATTTCAAGGAATAAATTAAAACGTTTTTGTAGAAGACAAACAAGTTCCAAAATAATAAAACTGTATCATATTCAAATTACCAAATTCTTTTCCTGAAATTCCTTTCAATTTATGCATAAATGTTTATGGTATATCAAATATGTAACCAACTTACCCAGTGGCGTTCCCGTGAGCGTAAAGTCGTGATCCATAAACTGGCCCCAAGCGATGACCATCACGGTGCCGGCATGATCGTGGTAGCCGTCGTCGGGATGCATGGTGCGGGAGACCACACGCGAGAAGGGCAGATCCCGGCCAGTCACCGAGATCCTGGGTGCGTTGATACCGTCCGCATATAGTGGTCCAATCAGGCGCTGGAACGGGGAATTGGCTGCTCCCCAGGTGGGGTGCTCGATGTTGTTGCAGAGACCATCGAAGCGACGGTACTTTCCCGGACGACACTCCACGCCGGCGAAGAAGGGCGGACACACCTCCCTAATCAGGGTTTTGGAAGTGTCGATGGTGGGCAGACCCTTCTCGATCTCCTCATAGGACAAGCCGTAGCTAAAGAAAAATAATTATAAACGGATTTGAACGAATCTGTCAAGTGTAATTACAGCTGCATCTTAACGCAACTGCGGATATCGCTAAACTTGGCTTTTCCTGCCGCCGCTTTTTCTACGTGTAAGCTTGAGATTTTTATTGAAAAATTGCAAAATTATCGTATTAGCCCAGTTAGCAAACGGACCGCAATTAACGCGCTTTTCGACTGGCCAACAGATATTGAAGTTGATGCCTGACGTTGACAGTGGCAAATTTTTATATATACTTTCAATTGGTATCAAAGTTTTTTTTTTGCTGACAAACTGGTATTTAGTTGGCGGAGGAAACGGAGGCAAGAGTATGCCGCCAAAGGGACCGACACCATCTCTTCCTCGTGTGGATGAGAAAGCGAGAAAAGCCAAAGGGAAACGGCGTCCGGCCGCCAGCTGTTGCATTGTGTGGAGTTGGGAAGTGAAAAACTGTGAAACTTCACAGTCAATTGGCCCTGTAATTTACCTTCAGCTGAGTGTTGTGGGTCGAAAAGCGTGAAAGTACAGAGTCTGGATATCTATAATGGTTCATCATTGATTTACTGGGGCTATTCAGCACTCAGAGTAGTATCATTGTCTCAATAGAATGCCATAAAGCCAGGCAGCTCGGCAACTACTGCAACGGCCATTTACAACATGTTATTAGCCATAATCAAAAGATTATACAACGGCAATTCAGATGTTGCAGCTGCAGATGAAGATGCTGCCGAAGAAGAGGACGCGGCTCCCTGGACCGAAGCCCGTCTTAGACAACGAGTCTGAGTGAAAGTCGCACATGGGGAGGTTACAAGCTTTAGAGGCTAGCCAAAGACTGCAAAACTGTGGCCAACTGACTCGCCAACCCGCTTACCCAGATTCCACTCCCCTGCACAGCGAGAAATATTAACAAAATGAGATATCTCTCTTAAGAAAAGCTTGATTTTGTTAAGCGGGGAAATAAATGTAGTTATTATGATCTTCCCCAGTGCAGAAACCAAACTGGAAACGCTGTGCGGCATCTTCCGCAGCATCTTCTCGTGGGGGGCAGTCACATGACGAGGATTCCATTTTCAGGGGGCACCAACGAGGGGAGTCACGCGCACTCTCACTGGCTTACTGGCTCACTGGCTCACTCGCTGTTAGCCAAGCCAAAGCGGTCCGTTGCATAATCCCCAGCCCCATCGCCATCGCCATCCGCATCTCCATCCACATCCACATCCACATCCCCATCGCCGCCCGACTCTGGGCCTGCATTTGTTTACATTTTGGCGCTGCGAGCTCCGCAAATAGCTGCAAATATTTCTGTGAGGCAAAAATGCGGTTGCGCCAGTTGGGAAGAAGGCTTCGACGAGCTCTCAAATGCACTTCTTCAGCTGCCACCGACTACTGGCCATCAGTCAAAGCCGCTGACAATTAGCATTTGCATGTGCCAAACTTTCAAAAAGAACCAAGGCACACCGTCAGAAATTAGATTGTTTTTCATATGGATATTTTGCATGGTAAATAAATTATTTAGGCAAGAATTGTCTATCAAATTGTGAAGAGTTTTCTTTGAATAAAAAAGAAAAGTACATTTTTAAATAAAGAAAATACTCTGCTGTAGTTCAAAAGAGAATGTTTCTTTCTGTGCCTTCGAGCTTGAGTTCCGATTTGCAGCGAGCGTAGAACCTTGGAGGCAAGAAAAGGCTTATGCATATTTGATGACTGCAGGCGGTCTTTTCGGCGGTTCACTGGTGCAGTGGCTCAGTGGTGCACCATTCCGCAGAACGGAGCAGTGGTGCACGACTTAACTGCCTTGTCATGCGTGATTTGGCAATCGTTATTAGCGCCGAGGGACATGGTCGGAGTTGGATCAGAGCAGCTGGAGATCGTGGGCGTGCCAGGGCAACTTTCAAATGCGTTTAGCGCTGATTACTTACGTGCGGGCCAATTGGATGGAAATGTCGAGCAGCAGTTCGCCCACAGTGGCCAGTTCCTCCGGCTTCCAGTCCGACTTTGGCTGGGCCACATCTGCAAAAACATAAATGGGTTTGGTGAGCAGCTTTATGTATTTCATTTAAATCAAAGGAAGTATTTTGCAGTGAACGCAGAATTGTCACTTAGAAACTAAATTATAATTCAAATAATTCATAATAGAATCCAAAAACTAATTTGATCAAATCTTTTGGCTCTGAAAATACAATAATTTCACAAATTAATGTATGTAATCCACTTTAATAATTTCTATTAAAGTATAGCCCTTTGATTTTCTCAAGGAGTTGTAATGAAATTATATATACTGAAATATTTAGCTATAATTTGCCAAGCATAATGATCCATTATTAAATAAATATATCTTTTTTACTCACGAATT
The DNA here is from genome assembly GCA_035046345.1 of Drosophila birchii. NCBI lineage: Eukaryota > Metazoa > Arthropoda > Insecta > Diptera > Drosophilidae > Drosophila > Drosophila birchii. The sequence continues at coordinate 4,426,306 of JAWNOA010000064.1, forward strand.
CGCTTGCGTGCATCCAAGTAGGCGGCGTTGATGGCATCGTAGGTGATGCAAGTTCCCGGTCCATTGTTATAGGGATTTCTGCAAGTAAATTGAAGTGAAAGTGATTTCAATTGACTGTAACTGGCAATTTGTCTCTTATCACATGCTAACCACAAACCCAACCGACACACACACCCCCTCTGGGAGGCCTGCGCACTGCCAGATAACCAAATTATTGCCGGGCCAACGAGTTAAAAAGCCACGTTGAAAGAACAAAGCCAAGTTCTGCGTTCAGTTGCCAACTTGACGTGGCCACAGCAGCATCGTTGGGATGAAGGACAAAGAAGATCTGGAGCGGGCACGCATTAAACTTGCGGAAATACTGAGGGTCCATAAAGCAGACTATCGGAATGGAAAGTATCAGGAATTGTTGCAAAAGTCCTGCCAAGGACATCAAGGCCAACAAAATTGGCTAAAGTGGTTCAAATTAGTTTTGTTGCTTGCATTTTTGTACCTCATGGGGAAATACTATTACGAGGAACTTCAGGGAAAGGTATGCGAATCTGAATCTAACTTCGTTGGTCATTTCTATTCAACAATATAATTTAAACAGTTTCCTATGGTTAAATGGTTATATGGTTATAAATCTATATTTTACACTCAACTTTGTTTATCTTTTCTAGAATTGTTTTCTTTCTTTGCCACGCACCTTGCGTTATGCCCTTCGACCGCCTGAGAGTTGTGATTTTTGTGAAAATATAAAAGAAGTGCCCCGTCTTCAAAATATTAGCCCCCAGGAGTTTGAACAAAAATACGCCTATAATGCTGCCCCTGTGATTGTCAGTGATGCCACTCAAAATTGGACAGCAGTTTCGGTAAATACTATTTATAAATAATATAAACAATACCATACTAATAATAATAATAAATGTCTTATTTAGCTCTTTAACTACTGGTACTTCCGTGATGTCTATGCCAAGGCTAAGCAAAAGCAGCACATCAGAGAGTGCCAGTTTCTGCCATATAAGACAGGATTCCAGGACATATACGAAGCATTAGATTTGCCTGAGGATCGAGTAAACCTCGGGACGGGTGAGCAGCCCTGGTACTTTGGGTGGAGCAATTGCCATGCCGAAACGGCGGAGGAATTTCGGCGACATTACGGAAGACCCTACTTTCTGCCAGAGAGTTCGGAGAATAATGCAGTCGATTGGTTCTTCATAGGTACATCCGGGTTGGGCGCTCAAATGCATGTAAGTAAGGGGATCAATAACCTGTCTTTACTCATATTTATGAGCCTGAAGCCTCTCTATTCTTAGCTCTTTAGGTCATAGAAATTGTAGAAAATGTTTTTTACTTTGCAATTAGCAGAAATCCATAAAAGCTTTACGATTGCATTTTAAAGATGTCGAATTTTCCGGTTAATTGGCAGCGGAAAATCACTTTAAATCCTAAAGAGAATAAATCATACAATTTTGTCTAAATTGATTTAAAACATATAAATTTTCTTTTTTTAGATTGACAACGTGAGACTGCCATCGTGGCAGGCGCAGTTGGCGGGCAGCAAGCGGTGGCTACTGGTGCCACCTCCCGAGTGCTACCTGCAGTGCAAAAGTTTTGATGTTGTCGTCCAGCAGGGCGATATAAGTAAGATAAATTTATATATTCTTAAACGAAATTAAATATTCAAAATCTACTGGCAAATTGATTTCCTGAAAAAGAACTACTGAAGAAGCCAACCTTCAAGTCATAACTAAATCGTCTTGGCCTCATTGCAGTTGTGCTGGACACAAATAAATGGTACCACCAGACCTTTGTGCAGCCTGGAACCATCAGTCTGACCATTGGCGCGGAGTACGATTAAGTTGGACCGGCTGCCGGCTGGGTTTCCCTCGTGACAGGAAACGGCGGCTGCCCCAACATCTCCATCTGCAGACGGGACAAACCAAACGCAGACAAATATGGCCAACTGTTACCACTAACTGTTACAGTAACAAACTTAACTTTAACATTGCATTTTGCCAGCCATATTACTCGCTTTTCGCCAGCCGGTTTGTTAATTAAATGCCAAAAACACGCAAATTTCTTATGTCGAGCAGCTGCTGCCGCACTGCACTGAGCTCTGTGGCCCGGGAAAAATCTAACCAAAAATGGGGGCCGGCAGGCAACTTCCTCGAAAGGTGCGACATGTAAAACGCGTGTCAACGGCGACAACGATGCGTGTTAACAATGCGTAAGTATTAAGTAATTACAACAACATCCAGAGGAGCAGCAGATTCAGCCTAAAAGCAGTCTCGACCGATGGAAATATTCAGAGGCATGGCCAGCAGCACACGCAATGCAAAACCATTTCGGCCAAAAGCGAAATTTTTCACGATCTAGCAGACATATTACACTTTCCAGTGGGTATTTAGTTTTGGATTTAACATTTTTCAGCTTAGAAATTTATACAATTTGAAGAATTTTGTATGATTTATCAGAAATTGCTGGACTTTAGTTAAAATATTTGTAAATTATGGAACAAAGGTTTATTGATAACAACATCCTATCTTCGTAGAACAATTGTACAACTTATCAACATTTTCATGAATTATAAAGAGTTTCAATTAATTTTCAATGTTTTAATAACTTAGCATCACGTTTAATGACCTAACTAAATATATTTTTATTGAAAGAACTAATTATTAACATTATCAATATAATAAGGCAGTGGAATATATCTCCTAATAGCTTCTTTTAATTATTATAAGCGGTATAGTTTCATTTTAATTTAGATAACATTTTCGAACAACCTTTATAGTTCTATATTTATTTAAACGGCTGTAGAAACCCCCTTAAATCACTTATTTATATTTAATTTCCCTATTTTATAGAGCATTTCACAGTCGCCATTGCTTCGGCTCAGTCGTCTCACATATTTCTTGGGCAAATTTGTCAAATTGAAATCGAAAATGGCAATGTCTGGCACTTAACTGGTCTGCCGGTTAATTTAAGCCAAACAACAACAACAAGCACAAGAAAAAAACACAACAAAAATAAAGGATCACAAAATTTACGGCACTACGGTAAGTTCAATGTGCGCATAGCCAGAGTTTTGGGCCAACTAGAAAGTGGCTCGCATGCGGCACGCACTGCATTTAAAGCGAAGCCCCTCGCCGATCCACTCTGCTCCGCCCGGTTCCAGACCCAAACCCAATCCCGTCCCGCCCCAGACACGGACTTGTACTTGTTATCCTGATTGTAAAGTAAAAACTAATGTTATGAATCCCGAGCGGCGATCGCAGGTGCGCGCAGCTTCGAGGCGGCCAACACACTTCCTGATCGGTATTGAGTTGCAGCGGAGCGGCGCACACGGCGTATGCGTAATATTGTGAATAATTGCAAAAGCGTGTCGTAAACTCGCTGTGAAAAATATTCAAATATCATTTATCTATGCGAACATGGGTCTCTCGGCCTTTTACAATCTTTTTTTGGGGGTCTGAGCCAGAGTTAGAGTTGGAGTTGGAGTCAGAGTCGGCGTCGCGATCTCTGGGGAGCTACTTCGCTTACGCAGACAGTGGATGGAAAAAGATTCAGATACAGATGCAGATGCAGATACAATTGCAGACTTTCCGCAGACGGAGCCGAGACCGCAACGAAAGTGGCCCCTGCGAAAACCTGTATTTAAGTTTTTAAGTAGGTTGTTGCGGCCAATTTTCCTTCATTTTCCCATTTGACCAGCAGTTGGTTGCCAACAGGCAACTGGCAACAGCTAAAAGCCAGGTTCAATACCCAGGCCAAAGTCAGCGATAACGACTCACGTTTTGGTTGCCCGGCGACCCCAAAAATTAGCTCCACTTCTTGATGACCCCCAAGCTCTCGAAACTGGCAAAGACAATCGAGCAATTGAACAATTTGCAATCTCTATCTGGATCGTGTGACATTTAAAATATGTATATCTATGCGCTACACCGAAAGAATGCTAGTCTTTTGTGCCTTAATTGATACGAAGAAAATCTGTAATGAGCAATTTAGTAAGTTTAGTTTAAAGATAAACTAACAAACTTACAAGGCTTTGATTTAATAACATATAAATGTTTTGTGATGCCATTCACAAATCTTATCTTCCACGAAATGAAAAAAAAATATTGGTAAAATACTTTTTTAAAAATATATAATTGTATTTAAAATATATATTTTAAAGAATTAGAAAAGTGAAAGTATTTTAATCATAAGAACATATATTTTTTGGTGACATTTCTTGCCGTGCACACTGAAGTTCAGCTTGGGAGGCATTGTATGTTGGCAGCGTTTCAAAGTCACTTTTCGAAATCATCTCGAGACAAAAGTTTGCCATCAATGGCGGCAACAGCCCCACGGCAGCTCAGGTGTTTTTATTCCATTTTAGTGTTTATACTTTTTGGTTTTATTTTTCCTTTGGCATCTGCAAGTGTTGCAATGCCATTTGTTTGGGGTTGCTGCCGCTGCGGCTTTTTGTCGTGCGGTTTTCATTTTTTATTTCGCTACTAATAAATCGCACCGGTGTCTGTCAGGTGACTTCATGATGCGTCCGTCCGTCTGCATTACATGACTCTGGAGCCAAAAGGCTAAAACTGCAGCCACCAAGCTGTCGACGCGATTCGAGGCCGAAAAGCATTTGCTGATTGCCGTTAACGAGCCGCCGTGACACCGAGTGAAACGTTAGGAGCCATCATCACAGCTGAGAACACAGGCAAGTGTAATCCGAGACGAAGGAATGTTTTTGTCGCCTCCGGGGATGGATGGATATATAAGGCAGTAGCTGGAATTAGCTAGACTCATTGAACTCATTAATAGCAGCGCAGGCAGTGCCATGAGATCCTTGGCTATCCCACTCCGTACCTTTGCTTTCTTTGCTTATTTTTGCCTGGAGAAGATTCTCATGGTGACGGCTGAATGCCCTACAAAATGTCGGATGGACTATAGGCCTGTGTGTGCCCTAAGATACGAGTACGAAACACCCAACCAATGCACCTTCCTCAACCTGTGCATCCTTATTCTGTACATTTGCAAAACCGGACAACGTAAGTTTCAGATTAATATATGTATATGTTTCACGCAAAATGTAATCTCATTTATGGATAATTTCTATGGTATAATATTATAATAAACTTATATTTTTCAGAATGGATCGGAAATGATAATGAGGTCTGCCGAATTCATAGTGCAGACTGTGACAATATTCTTTACTTTTTTCGCAATAACACAAATCTCCTCACATTTGAAGGTGTAAGTAAATTAGGTGAGGACTACTAAAGACTAAAAAAAATAAATAAACAAAAAAGAAAAAGGTTTTGTATTTGCCGCCCTCTTAAATGCCTATGAAGACATCGGCTGTCAGATGTTAGTACTAACTAACTTGGCTACCCGCCCAGCGGGCCTCAAATGTATATATGCAAGTACATATAGATATATCTCCCCCTCTGGGCATTGCAAGTTGAAAAAATCAGCGCCAACAGGCAGCAGCCGCTGTTTCTGCTGCTAATGATTAGCTCAAAGCTCGAATGCTGTGTTGACGTAGGTGTAGAGCCGTGTTGCAGCCGCTCAAACAAACAGTGGAACAGTGCAAGCCAAGATTTATGGGTGTCAGTCTGGCATTCGTACACAGGGAGAAAATATTCACTATATAGATTGTGTTTTTTAATATTTAAGAATTTATTTTAATCTCATATTTTGTAATCTATTTTATTATTTTCCTGGCAACACCTTTAATCTTTTATTAACAATCCCCTCATAAATTAGAATCTCTTCTTTTTCCTCTCTGCACCATCTTTCGGTGTTGACGCTCAAATATTTGAGACACAAACATAACCCAGAATGCCACCGAAAGGGGCTCTTTTCGCCATTTCGCATAGCCAAATACTCGGTTTCTATTTGTACTCACAAAGTGCCGCGGAATAGGTTCACGTTGTAGTCGTAGACGGAGGAGCGACCAGGCCCGGCCAAGAGCAGAGCGCAGTCGGAGCCGTGGGATGTCTGGAGCTGCTCGCCAAAGTGATGGTACTGCGCACGCGCCACGGCCACCAGAGATAGTAGAAGTATTCTGCAAACGAGATGTTGAAAAAATTAGTGGGTTTTTTTAAATGATAAACTGAGTACTAGAAGCCATAGTTGGCAAATTAGTACGTCAATATAAAAGCACACATGCAGCGGAGGCGACACGCCCCGTTGACAAAACAGAAACACACCTGCGGCCAAAAGCATTAATCAGTCGGCAAGCTGCACGTCCATAAGTTAGGCCACAATTTGACAAATTGAGTTGCAGACACATTGGGTGAGCAAGATGTTTATTTTGAATTTTTTGTCAAGAATTTTGCATAAAAATCTTATAAATAAAAAAAGATAAATTAGAGAAAATAAAAAGGAAGTTTAAGTTGTTACTTGATTAAAGCTCAAACTCGCTTGCCCAGATGTTCATATTTTAGTTTTATAGAACCAAACTAAATCATATTATTCTATCTAAGACTTTAGAAGTCAGAACCAGTTTAATATTAATTTAGAATTTGATATACTAGAGTGCAAATATTCATAAGAATTTTATAAGACCAAAAAATATCTTGTCACTGGAGCTTTAAGTATTAAATTGCTTTGCATTTGTTGATTTTATTTCGTTTGTTTCTGTAATATTTTCACAATTTAAAAATTTGTATGCCAACTGCGTATATGATTTCCATAGTTTGATCCCTCAGTAGCTGAGTTTGGCAGCCAATGGACCCCATGTCCCGGTCGGCATTGTCTTCGGACAAGCTATTGTTTCGGGGCGTTTCTTTATCCGTCGGAATTCGACATCTGACATCTGGAAACTGGCAACTGGCAACCTTGCCTTTATTTCGCGGCTTTAATGCGCTCAGATTTATGACTTGCAGCGCGTGTTAATCGCTTGTTAGCTTTTGTCGCCTCACAAAACGAAAGCCAAAAACAAAACCCAATATTTTCGGGCAATTGTTAACGGCTCTTGGTGAGTATTGATATTGATTGCTATTGTTAATGCCGCCCTCCGGCAATGGCCAGCAGTGAAAGTCCCATATATGCCACGCCCGTTTCTTATATAATCGAAATAGAGGCTGGCCTCGGACACCCCTTAACACATAGAGAGCTTAAGGTGCTTGCAATGGATTAATTGAAATGTGTAAAGCAATTAATTGCTTAATTTAGAGACTCTGCGACCTGCGGTAGAATTAATTACATTATTATTAGCCTGAAAAGAATTACTTTTCGTGCTATTCTAATTTCAAATTTATATTAAAGAGATGGCCACTTCTCTAAGTTACTTCTGAAATAATCTCATAAAGATATTAAACAAATTTGCTAAAAGTTTATGTTTATGTGTGCTATTTATGTGCAATTTTACCTAAGATCATCAATGATTGTTGATAATAAGAAAAGTTGTAATAACACTCAGCAATAAATAGTGAAAGTAATATGCTTTTCACCTCTATTGAGGGTCTCATTTTGACGAAGGGCACAGCTCCCTGGGCATCGCAGATTCGCTTATATAAGCGCCAAGGGAAACAATAACGCACTTAAGTCCTTTCACTTTTCATTTGACAGTTGGACCGGGGCTTTCTTTTCCCTCTGACCAAGTAAAATGAGATACCTTTTATGGGTATCACCTTTCCAGGGTTCACTGAACCCCGGTCTTTAGCTGAAAAGTGTTAAATGCACCTGCTTGCATTATGCATATTGTGATTTTTGAATGTTGAACATCTGCTTCGTGAATGAAAAGCTTCGAAAAAAATATGTTACTCTATAGTTCTTATAAAAACCCTACTTGGAGTTGACGAGCTCATTTTTATTCCTAAAATTTGTCAACTTACATCATGAAGGGTGTCTGTATAGTTATGCTTATTTCCCTGAGTGTCCTGGCCTTGACTGAAGGTATCGTGGTAAGGCCTCCTGTACGGCCTCCTCCGTGTCCTCGTGCCTGTACAAGGGAGTATAGGCCAAGGTGTGCTGTTTGGAAGAGGGCAGGACGCACGAGTGTCTGCACTTTCTCCAACCAATGCACTTTGGACAATCAGATATGTGTAACAGGTCAAAGTAAGTAACTAATTGTAAGTATAATTTCTGGCTACATTTTTAATAAATATTTTCTTTAACAGATTGGCAAGTCCGAGATGAGGATAGGAAGTGCTGGCGCGATTCTCCGGACTGCGATACTCTTCGGAAGTAAACTGCTTTCTATGTTGACTATCATGACCACACAATAGGTAGAAAATATGGAAATACATATGAACCTCTTTAAGACCAAAAGAACTTGAAAAGTTCCCACTTATATCCGTTTGTATCCTCATATTTCCTCTGCTTCGTATACTATACAAATAATATTACAAAATGTTCATAAATATATAATATAAAAAATTAAAGACAGGGTGTGACTTAGACATTTTGTGGAACTTTAAGATCGCAAACTACACCAAATTTGATTAATTAATTTTAGTTCCCACCAAGTTAACTGAAGATTTGCTCACTCTTGACCGCTGAACGGGCATAATTTGCAGTTTCACAACTCTTTACGCTCCTCGAGCTCGGACCGCGTTAAATGCTTATTAAATCTGGTTACCAGCGAGTTGCTTTCATTTCGGCGGCTTGGTGAGCGAGTATTTTCGCACAGAAGTGAATTTGGTTCAAGGCTGCCCTTAAAATATTTCACAGAGACGGGGAGCTGGTTTTCGGTTCGTTTCGTTTACGATCGCAGTGCAGTTCATTAGCCGTCATGACAGGGCAATTAGAATGCGAACAAAACGCATTCGCCCACACAGACAGTCGGGTCGGTGATTTTTTTATTAGCCCGACATGCCACGCCCATGCGCGTGCCAAAATGGGGAGGAAGGAGGGGATTAGGCGCTACCGAACCGATATCGAGTGCAATGCAGACCGCAGATTTAATTGCCGCACCGGAGATGCAGATCAGAGTTGCTGGCAGCGGGCCAGCGGAGCAGCGGGCCACTGCGTAAGTCAATTAATTGTTGCTCGCCTTTGGGGCGACAGCTTTTGTGAAAGGCCAGCACGCAACGTCCTTCTGGCCAAGAGCCGATGCCAAAAGCCAATCCAGCACTGCCACTGTGGCCAAAATTTATGCGCACTCGCATGCATATGCAATCTTTACACCTGCCCGCAAGAGTCAATTAATTTCGCCTCGTCGATGGCTGGCCAAACGACTTTTACACAAAACTCCATTGCTGCGATGCAGCGCAGACTAATCCGAGGCACTTGGCCACATACACTCGGTGTACATATCTCGGATGGGGGGCCCAAATCCGACCTTTTTCGGAGAAATAACAACTGCCCAAGCACCGAAAGAAATTAATTCTGGAAATATTTGTAATTGGAATTTTTACTATATTTATGATAATATAATTATTCTGAATTGTTCTAAATAAAAGTATTTTTATTTGCTGAGGTTTACCAGTTAACAGATGACTTTTTATATAAAATCTTTTAAATTGTCATTGTCTTTTAAATCTTCATTGTACTGACATATGTTTTAGTGAATGAACAAAATGCATAAGTTAAGTTACTACAGAAAATGTATGCCTGATTTATTATCTTTATTATTATTGTCTTTTCTTTCGAGTTTTGCTCTATAAATACAATACCTTAAGTTATCGAACTCAAAGTCTGCGTACGATTTGATTACAACATGAGGGGGGGTCTTTTATATTTTGTTAATATCTCTCGAAGTTGCACAAAGAATTATAAGCCTCTTTGTGCTACTTTGAGGAAAAGTTCTGCGATTACTATTTGCACTTTCGCTAATAAATGTTTTTTGGACTCTACGATTTGCCACAAAAAGCAAAGTAAGTTAATTATTGAAATTAATATTATAAACTAAAGACAAAATCATTACAGCCTGGGAAATACTAGATGCAGATAATAAATGCCAACGGGATAGTTCCAACTGCGGAAAAATTTAATGGATGTAATACATATATTATAAATTAAAATCAATTAAAACTATGTACTTATTTCTGAAGAATCTGAATAAAATAATATAGATAGTTAACTATAATACTCATAAAATATTTTATTTGATAATAAATTCAAGCAAAAAACCCTTTATTCTTTCATGTGCATTTTGCGAACAAAAAAACGGGCGCAGTTGCCCAATTATATCCGCCATATAGGACTCTCCCTGTGCGATCTGCGCATATTTAAAAGCGCATCCAAAAGTTGACATTTGCTAATAATGCCCGAATATTTTTTTTCCACCTCCAAAAGCCGACACTTTAATTGCCCCGGTGCATTGTTGAGCGATGAGTGGTGATGGAGGAGGAGGTGAAGAGCTGCCAGTTGCTGATTGTATCAGGGTATAACTCTGATGCTACTTATGTCATCTTCGCTGTAATAGTACCTGGGATCTGGGACTTGGGACCTGGGGGACCTGCGGACTTGGAACCCCCCTGAAAAGAGGCGTGCCAAGAGCAGACGTAGGACTTTTTGTTCAAATCTTGCTTTGTTTGCAGCTCGTTGCCAACTTGCCGCATCGCTCGCATTGTTTGTATGTAAATTGCATGCCCCGACTCCCTGGCTCCGGGTTTAGTGGCTGATGTCATGTAAATGTGTGGAAATAACTTTTGTAATGCACAGACAGGGAAAATCATAATTTATATGCTCAGCGTTTTCATTGATAGTAAGTGATTGAGTATGTTGTGAGGTGAAAATCTGGCAGATGCCTGAAAGTAGTCACATTTTTTTTTCTCTAAAGAAACCAATCGCATTTATTAATAATGATTAAGTATGTTGTGAGATGAAACAGTGAAATATCTGACAAACATCTATACACTTTTGAATACATCATGCCAATCGAGGCTTCCAACTTAAAGTTCACAGCATTTTACTCATAAAGTGTAGATGACATTGCCTGATTGCATGATAACTGAGTGCAATTTATAATTTCCATGATGATGATTTTTATAGGCATTGTTTAATCAATTCAGAGCTCAGATTTTCACACAATAGGGGAGTTTCTATTGATTTTTGTAATAATATAATGCATACTCTTAAATTTTAGAAAAGTGTTTGGTAAAGTTATAGCAAAACTGTATGAATATAAAGAGTAATATTAAATATTTAATCATTACCCAATATTATTTCTCCTGTCAGCTCTACTTTAATTAGTTCTCATAAATATTTACTAAAACAATTAATACAACAACCTCAATATATTTATTTACTATTTAAAGTTTACAGTAAAACTAAAAATGTATTTAATATTTAAATATCGATTAACCTCGTTTTATTTTGCTTAGATTTAAACCGCCACTGTCATAAAGTTATTCTACAAGCTTGCAAATCGAAACCTCTTATTAAAGATCATTTATCATTAAGTAAACCTTAGTTAAAGCCACTCAATCGCCACGAGCCAAGTGCCGACAATCTGCGATATGTAAAGATCGAGATATGTATAGTATGTTGCTGCACTTCTGTGTGTTATTTTTTCCCATTCGCGGCTAACCCATGCTGAGTGGATCTCGTTTCTGGGCCTGATTGCTAATGCCAGCCATAGACTCGGCCTGTTTTAATTGTTGCACTTAGCTAAGCTTAACGTTTTGCTCTAGCCAATTGCTTAATTGATTCTGGCCAGACAGGTAGTTGCGCTCTCATGTCTTCACATCCGCCTGGCATTTCGCAGACGGCAAGGCAAAAAGCGACAAAACACATCCATCGATGGGGCACACATGGCGCATACTTGATAAACGGCAGACCAATTGCAACATGACGCACATTTATGTGGCATTAGTGTCGCCTTCGATATTTTATTGTGCCATAAATTGGCAATGCAAATGCAGATTCGATACCACAAAGCATTCGCAAAGATAAGCGGGCCAAAGCTGCCTTAATTCGCTCTCTGACCCACAAAAAATACGTTTGCGATCCAATCTGTGCGAGAAAATCTATTTAAAGTTGAGTGGAGTACATGGAAATAAAAAGTGTTTCAAAACCTTAGAAACCTAATTTATAATATATAAAAATTTCTTTTTATAATTAAGTTTTTTCTATAAATAATCAGACAATACTATATAGTAGACACATTTATATATATGGAATGAAATGTAAATAATATTCCATTTTACTCTTTATAATATTATATTTTTTCCCATGTACAATTCGCAGCATGTGAAGGGTTTTGATATATCGCCCCAGCAGCACGCAATTGCGATAGCATCTCGGACACGGCTTACGTGCGGTTTATGGACTCCAGCAACAAGTCTTTAATAGAATGTAACCGAAGCTGCAGCTGTCCAACCAGCGAGGCGAACAAGCCAAAAAACTAACTGAATTCAACTCCGATCTCCCGTCCTGCTGACTGATAACCAAACTGGCTGCAATCTGACGCTTTAACAGCTTATTAATTGGGCGGCCGCCCCTTGCAGATTTATACCTGGCCAAAAGCGCGGCTAATTGCACACAAATTGCGGCGGCTAAGCTAAATCAGCCAAGAGTAAATCAGTGAGACGGAGCAGCGACAAATTCAATGCCAGCTCTTTGACCAAAAAACGCTCAATGCAAAACTGGCTGCATTGCCGCCGTTCGATTGTGAATAAATCAAATGAAAACCACTTTTGCATCAGACTTTGATTGCACACACACAGGGAGAAAATTAATTTTAATTATATTTAAGATACATAAATCAAACTTCTTTATATTTTATTCATAGTTTTCTAGCATCAAATAAATTTTCTTATATTTCTTATATTAAAATTCTAAAATTGATTCTATAGACGACATCTGATATTATTGCTATATATGCCGCTTGATTGAAAGATTTTTCTCCGTGCAGGACTTTGTGCGTTGGCTCTTGGCGAACAAGCCGACCGCCTTGACTTTCTTAGCCACGTTTCGAGTGGTCTTATCCACTGCGTCTGAGCATCCTCCAGTTCTCCGTTCCCAGCTTCGAATACATACCCATCCCACATGACGAATGGGCCACGTGAGCACCAGACTTTTCAGCCTTTCACCAGTCCCCAGATTCCCCAAAATAGCTGCAACAATTACCAAACATTCAATAACTCGTAATGGCTGTACGATGTCTGGCAATTGGCACATCGTCTTGGATCATCATCATCGCCATCAGCCATCAATTTGAGTGCGAATGTTGCAAGCGCTGGTAAAAAATAAGCACAAATAATAAAACACATGAGCACTCCACTTGGCCTGCCTACAAATGAGCCAAGTGATTATTCGGGTTCGACTCCGAGCCGCGCTGAGCCTGGCTTTCGAGTGTTGCGTTGCCCAGCATACCGACATGCAGCATACTTGGGCTTTATTTAAATAGTTTTTCCGAAACTATGAAAAGCAGCCGAAAATATGTAACTGACGGTTGCATCTGTAACTATTACTGGCTGCTGCTGCTGCCGCCGCTGGCTGTTACTGTTCAATTTGCTCCGTCGGCTCACAGTTTTGCCATCCGTTGCCACATCATTTCTGACGAGTGCGCATACAAATCACAGCCCGGCCTGGCACTGCACGCCATTTGGGTTACCAGGGCTCTCACGATCCCGATCGACGCCGGTTTCTGGGCCGAATCTGTAGCTGTAAATCTGTATCAGTATCCGTATCCGTATCTGCTCCATCTGCTGCGAGTTGCGTCGACAGCCGCTGCATTTCAATAAGCAATCTGTGAAGCGAGTTCTCTGATAAGCGGGCGAGGCAGGCGTGGCGACGCGTCGCCTTGATCCCAGAGCATTTCGTTTTCGGTTCTCACGCTCGTGGGAGGGCTTACTCAGAGTGCACAGAAAAAAAATTAAAGATAAGAAATGCAGTACCCTTTATTTAACTAAAAAAATAAACCGAACATCAATTTAATTTAGAATCTTTGAAAGGACACACAATAGTAATTAAGAAAATTTTGTTTGCACAATACTAAAATCCTTTAATAACCTCCATTGAGGTTCTGTTAATTAAAAAAGTACTTTTAAAAAACTCCCATTCAGGTTCTATTAATTTGTAAAATTCCATCTCGGGGAATATCCTTCTTTAAATCCCTTGCAAAGTCAGCTTTTAAAATAAAATTGAACAGTAAACACAATGAATATTTGCAATAATTCCGATTGAACTTAAAAAATATTATTAACCCATTCACAAATATTTCATTGTGACTTGGAATTATTTCAGAGGCTTATAATTATTACAAACAAGGTAATTTTTCTTGTTGTTAATCACACAGAAGCTACACATATTTTGATTACAATGATTTCCCATACTCATGTCCATCTTCCTATGGGAAGTATTTCACGTGGGCCATAGAGTTTCGTTTTGTCATAGTTATTTGTTACACTTTCTCGATCCGTGAGTCAGCACATAAATAAATAAAAATTAAATAAAAGATTTTCACCCAAACGGAAGACAATGCTCGAGCACTTTTCGGGGGCCCGAAGATCGCAGGTGATGATCACGTAGTGGTACCTTCAAATGAATCTAAATGGGAGGTCCATTCATAAAGAGGGGCACGCTCAACCACTCTACTCAATCGAACCATCGCCGGCCTCTTCAATCATGATCCCTGCTCGTTCAGCTTTCTTTTGTTATAACATCAATCAGCGATGTTCGCGAAATCGAAGCGACCTCCGGCCGGGGCGCAAAAAAAATATCTAATTAAAAAAAATATATATAACGAAAATAGAAAACCGATACAAGAGGTTGTTGTGGGCAGGCATGACGTGAATTTGGCTTTTGAAAGTGAAATGATTTCGAGCAATTTACGTTAATGTACCGCATTAATGGCGCATCATCGGCAGCATCCGATGGAAGGAAATCTTTGGGCCAAAAGTGAATGTTGACCAGCATTCACTCCAAGAAATCGAGCAGTTGCCAAATGAATATGTACCCGAAGATACATACAAATATCCATCAGTGCAAGGCCTCCGCCAAATGATTTGTTTCATTGCTTCCTCGTCATCTTTTTTGGGGGCAAGGGATGGCCGGAGTTGTGAGAGTAATTGTGGCAGACACATCAGCCAGACATTTGCCCAAAAAAGGGAAAAACAACGGCAATATGCTACCACAAGCCATGGCTTTTGGCTGCCTCTCGTTGTCTGTTGAACCTTGTAAGGCGGTTTATGTAATGGTAACGAAGCCATAGCCACAGATTTAGCCTCTAGCTGATTTTTTTTTTTTATTTTTTGTTCAACAAAACAAAGGCCCCAAACACTGATCGATATAAGCGGAGGCGAATTTCTATAACTCCAAAGGCTCCACGATTTTCTGCATTTCAAACAAAGCGCTTTTGCTAATTATAAATATATAAAAAATAATAACAATAAGACTGCATTGAGGAGACAACACTTAAAAGATATATCCCTTAAAAAACAGTACTTTAATAATAGTTTATTCAATATATTCCCTAAATATCATATTTAACTTATAAAAGCCTGTGTTATTTTGTAGATTTTATTTTTAACTGTAGTGGACTTCAACTCTAGTCCTCATTAATACGCAGCACAATGCGCCTGTTTATCGCCAGGTCTCGATCTCGTACCCGATTTCAATATCGAGTGTTCGATTTGGAATCGAGATCTTTAAATGCACTTCACAGGCCGCTTTCCAATTTGGCACTAACGCCCTGCCACGATTGTCTGATTTATATGCGGCATGCAAATGGAGTGAGTCGCAACTGCAGTTGGCGGTGCGAAAAAGTGCTGGCAGCCTTGACACAAATTCACCAGGAGAGCGGCAGTCATCGTCATTTCTCTCGTCCTCTCGCAGGCCTGCCTGCCTGCCTGCCTGCCTGCCCGCAATTATGTCTGCATTTTATTTTATAACATTTCGCGAAGAGTTGAGGCCGGGGAGACCGGATTTGTGGCAAGTCACGAGGCAGATGTGGCCTGCGAGGAGCCAGGAAATCAACAGGTTGCTCCGTTTCTGGTCTTCTACATTTAAGGAGAAAGTAAAATGCTGCCTGCAGCCGGGCCATGATCGCCATGATCGATTTCAGCTGGCAACTGGTTGAACGTGAAGTTCAACATCCACTTACACATCCACACGTCCAGGCCATTGTGCAACGCGATTTGAACTTCGCATCAAATGTTAATGACCCCGTTTGGCCATAGCCGAAGTCTAAACGAAAAAAAACTAAGGCTATTCTTGGTCATAACCATGTTTTATGGGTCTTCGGAAAACAAATCAGCGAACGAGGCGACCCAGCAACCAGCGGACAATTAGCAGGCACTCGCTAAGTTTTTTTTATTTTATGCTCATTGCAGTGCTGTCCCTCGTACACAGCTATTGGCTTGATGGTCAGGCTGGGCGAGGTGTGAGCTGCTGCCGGCCAACAACCGTTAGGCGATAGAACTTGCCGGAAAGTTATGGCCATGTCCCGGAGGCCATGACAAATCACCTGGACACGCCCCACACGCCGTCTAAGCCTGATTAAAACGAGGGCTAGCGACACAGCCTTCGCAGCCTAAGCGGATAAGCTCCAGCTCGATCGCCTTGCAAATATCATTAAGATTGCACTTGCAAAAATGTTCATATTTTTCAATAATCTATGTAGTTTTTTGTTAAATAAAACTTAATCCTCAGACGATGATTATGACAGCTTGACTAAAAAGATAAGGCTGGATTGCCTTCAGGAAATCATCTGAATTTTATAAGCAATGTATATAGAAATTATATAAATCCTTAAAATTTAATGACTCTAATTCGATGTCCTTCTACTTTGGATTAATCAACAGAATAGTTTATATTATTAGCAGTTTTAAATGCATATAAAACGTCTAAGAATATTTTATTTCAAATGATAATATTTTAAATATTAATTAAGCTGAGAAATATTTTCAATTATAAACATTTAAAAATATCTGTTTAGTATTGGATCGGAAACTTTATATACCTTTCTTTATCATTTTCAAATAATGCAATTTATTATTTCTTTATTTTATTATTTATTATAAATGTAAGGAGTTATTTCAATCAAAAAATGTAAATCCATTTCAATTACAGAAAACTGATTTTATTTTGGTTTTAAAGTACCAGATCTTTCACCTCTGCTAATTAATTGCTAGTTAAATCGAAACTGGAAACTCCAGCTGAGCTCTATTTTTAAGCCCGCATCGGAGGTGTGATTTCGAACTCTTTTTCGGCGGAAGCTGAGATGGCCAAGAGCGTGACCTATACGCTCATTAATTTTGTGGCTCTTGGCGATGATTTGTTCATCATTACGAGCTGGGAATGGCGCGTGGATGGCCAGATAGAAAGTGGCAGGAAGCCATTAGCATGGGAAGTTGTCGGACAAGCAAAAACAAAAAAAACGCTAACCAACTCGCAGCACAGGTTGGCCTGAATATAAATGAACAAATCAAAACACATATATGGCGCAATGCCGTTTAATCATTCGTCGTAAATCCCCCGGAATGCCGCACACACCGAACGAAACTTTCTGTGCCAACGACATCAGAACTTTCCAGCCAAAGAAACCAAACACACACATTGAAGAAGAACGAAGCGAGAATGCCGGAGAAATGTTAACAGAAAGCCATCATAACCGGGCGGCGGACACGTAAAAATTACATAAAAACGATGAAGATTATGGCTAGAACCAGTCGCCAAGTTGGTCTAGACATTTTTGAGACGATTAGACCGATTACTTGCCACACACAGGAAATTAACTGGAAATATGTGTACCAAAACCGAGAGTACGGCTCATTAAGAAATAGCCAACGTTCGTACATACCTTAAGATCATTTTGTTGACGTTGCACGTTGCCACTTGGCCGTTGGCCGTTGTTGCTGTTAATGACTTCTTTAAATGCGTTTTCTGGTGCTTATATGGCTCCGTTTGGCTCGGTTTTATTATTTGGCGACCAAGAGAGCTGTGAATTAATCCAATTATGGTCGCGATGCGACGACGTCTGCGTTAAGTTGGCCTTAATTAATTTTGGACTAGCGCGAAGAGTTCACCGAGTTCGTTGCCAGAGTCTTTTGTTTACCCTATGTGCCAGAATGCGACAATGCGACAATTATCGGGCACCTGTTGCTGCGGGCCACTCTTACTATCGGGCTTCGCTTCGCCCTTTTAACACTTGCTTTCCTTCACACTCACACACAATACCGCACACACTTAATATGCACTTGGTGTTGGGGATACCGTTAGCCGTCAGCGCCTCTAAGTCGCTATTTTTCCGCCTGCACAACCGCCACGGAGTGTGTCCAACAATTAACTGAGCTCCACCAGTCGATGCTGCCACAGAAAAACCAAAAAAAAAAAGAAGCAAACAAACGCTGCCAAGGCAGCGCTGTCGGCGATGGCGTCGGCTTCGGTTATCAGCTGCCAAGTGCCGGCGGCAGCAGCAACAAAAAAACAAATAAATACAAACAAAAAATAAAAAGAACTAAAACAGACGCCCCAAGCCGAAGACTGAAGCCTGGCTTAGCTTGAGTTGAGTCGCAGCAGCGGCATCGGTTTTTGAGTGAAACCGAGTCGGCGGATTGCGTGCGCTTTGTTGTGTGGTGAAATCGGCATCGCCGAGTGGTGAAGTTTGTAGAGTGCAGTTCGTTGCTTAAGTCTTTTGATTTTTCAAATAATGTCAATCTTAACTAGCTTTTAAATGGATTTATAAAAATATTTCTTACTGCATATAAAATTATACGTTAAATTTAATTAACTAAAGTCCTTGAATTTCAAAAATTTTAATTTTAATTAATTCTTCAGTTGTTTTTACGAATACACTTTCCTAAAATTGTTATTATATTATAAATAAATGAGTTGAATTGAGTGAGTTGTTGTGAAGTTCGTTGCCTAAGTCTTTCGATATCCAGTCTACCGGCTGACATTTTAAATAAAATATTGGTAAAAAAAATAATTTTTCTTCTCAATTAAAAATATAATAAAATATGCAAAGTACAATTTATTGCAAAAAAAAACTTATAAAGTTCAAGGTTTTTAAAATACATTATTTACGAGCCCATGAATTATTAGAACAATTTAGAATGAAATAACAAATAAGAGTGCGCGACTTGTGTTTATTATTTTATTGATTCCAGTGATTAATAAGCGTACTGAAGATTTATATAATTTTTTTATTAAGATTCCAGGAATTAAGAATAATAAATGTATATTAGGGCGACTGGTTCCAATTTAATAAAATGTCTGTTGCTGTTCTGTTTCAATCGTGTTTATAAACCCGGATGATATGTACATATATGCAATCCAATCCTTCCACCGCAAAGAGAGAAGAGGGAGTCTCACTATATTTCTCCAACTAAAGACTCAATAATTATTTAGTGACGGCTGGGCCCAACTCCTACATCGCTATCAGCAATCATCCATGCCCATGTACAAATGAAATCTCAATCTGTTGTCTGATCTTTTAGCACTCGTATTTTTTCAATTTGCCAAGCCGGGCTGCACCTCCAGCGGACCAATATCACTTAGAGCCTCGTCCAAGCTGCGGCATATCAGTTGGAGCCAATTAATTTAATTTGTCAAACCGCACATACAAATCGGGGCGGGCAAGCCTCCGGCATAACTCAAAATTCGGCGGGAGGCTACAATATAAATAAATTACAGCAAAGGGGGGCCACACTCATAATAATGAGCGTAGACCAAGAGTGCGGTCAGAAAACGTCAAAACGCAAGGCAGTGGAAATTAATTTGGCCTAAGCAGCGCCAAATGGATTTGGCTTTTTCTTGCGGTGAAGCTAACTGAGCTCAGTCGAATCCATATCGATTTTGTGGCCTTTGGCTTGGGGCTTTGTTGCATTTGACAATTGCTTTGCATGAACGCACGAATGTTGTGCAACATTTTTGGACCACAGCAGCAGCAGGCAGTATTAAAAACAGCAACAACGGCGGTATTAACAATGTACCACGCATTTTTTTGAAAAGTTGTTCGTGCCACGTTTTTGTTCTTTTTATTTAACTCAATTTTTGTTCGGGGTTGACGTTGGCTTACTGTTGTTGTTGCTGTTTTGAGCATTAAACACAGAAATTTTTTTTATTATCAACCCGGTTTGACTGCCTCGACTGTCCGACTCCTTTTTCTCTAATTTAAACTTTGTTTTTTTGTTTTTTGTTCCTTTTTGATATTTGCTTTTTTAAACATGCTATTAATTTTTAATGGCGTGTGACATTTTTGTTTACGCATAGCCTCAATGTAGAGCAAAACATTAGCATGTCTGCGGTATTAGTTTACCATTTTTCTTGCTGCCATTGAGCCATTTGACGGAGTCTTAATTGATATTTATCGCCGGGCGATAGCCATGTACATCATAATAGAGGCATGAAGTCGTGTAGCCGACAAAAAGCTCATTACTTTGCCTCACTTGAAAGACTAACGCACTGGCACTTGAAGAAAAAAGTGTTAATCTAGAATATCTAGCTTTAAGGCTTTTAAACTATACATATATTTATTTATTTAAAGCTAACAAATAGTTATAAACATATATAATAGTCAAAAACCATATAAATAAATAAGTCAAGCATTATTCTCTTAAAAAACCTAAATACTTTTATTAATCTTACGGTTAAACCAGCACAACCATTTTTAATTGTAAACAAAAATCCTTTTTATATTCTAAGTCATAATATCCTTTTCATATTCGAGTAATTAAGTAATATTGTTTATATTGTATAATTATGTTTAATTGTTAAAGTTTCTTACATTTTTTTAAGGTTTTATTAACTCCATTAGGTTTAGTCCGTTTCAAGGTATGCACATTTCAATTTTATGTGTACAATTCGCCCATTTGATTAGCCTCACCTCGCCATGGTCGTTGGGGCCCGAAATGGTCTATCCAATCCGGCACATAAAATCCAATTTAATTAAGTTAGACCCTCGGATTGAGATTGAGACGCAGTCGGAGGATCGAAATGCAGACCGAGACCGGAGCAGACTGAGATGGAGATGGAGACCCACAGCAGCAGCTGCCACGGTAGACAACCTTGCCGGCATTCTTAACGTGTTCAAGATTTTTACCAACGCACTGCATTTAGGATTGTAGTTGTTGCTGCTGCTGCGTTCACTTTTCAAATGCTTACGAAATGTCAATATTCGGCACAAAGTTATTTGTTATTTGATCGAAGCGATTGAGCAATTGTTGATATTTAATTTGTGTGTGTGTTTTTTGTTGTTTCATTTTTTTTATCCATTTTGTTCTTTTTGTATAACGGTTCTCGCATTGATTTGTTAGCTAATTGTGTACGAAAAATGTAATTAAAATTAAATCGAGTAACTGGAAACCCGCAACGCTTGCATGTCAGCCTAACAAACGAAAAATAAATAAATAAAAAGTGTTAACACCCTGATCGCACAGCTGGTGACAACACGGCGTATGAGTCATGATTGCTTGGGGGAATGGAGTTCGAATAGGTTGCAAATGAAGTGTCTTTATGTCCCCAAAATGAATACTAAAGTTATCTAGCTACAAATAATAATAATAATTTGAAAAAAGAGTGGACTGGCATCTAAATCATTTGGTTCACACACTTTGCTACACTTTCTAAATTATAGAAATCGCCAAAATGGTAAACTCTTTCACAATTTTACGTAATTTCATTAAATGTTGCCGCCATGATTTCGCATTTTTTATTATTATTGCTTGCCCGGCTATCAAAGCAATTGGTTTTGCGATTTCTTGAACAATCATAAGCCTAATTTGCTGTCATTGTTATGGATAATAAACTGACCCTGAGCCATATAAGGCAAGGTTATCCATTATTAAACTCTCTTTTTGAAAAAGCCTATATTTTCAAACCTATTTTCAAAAATGCCCAACTTCCTGTGATCCCCAGCAATGGGTGTCTGCTTTTGGCAAAGCTAATGGCTAATCAGGTCTTCTATATGCCAATTAAACTGATGGCTGCCAGTAATGTTAGTTAAGCCATAATTGTATGAAAAGGGGCTTCTATGTTGTCCGTTCATGTATTATGCATATATTTCTTGAGGAGTTGCCCGAAAAAGCATATAAAATGGAAAATATAGAAAAACACGTCTTGTGACTGGGAAAAATCTGTGTTTTTGCTTTAGCTAACTTTAAAATGCGCTTGTAACAGATACTTGTAACTTCAAAAGGCCAATTTCAACAATGGTATACGCGCGGTTTCTGTCTTATTAGCGTTTAAAAAGTGCCAAAATAGGTCATTTTTGGTACTTTGAGGGCGATTTCCTGAAAATCGGTACGTGATGGAAACTTGAACTTGAACTTGTAATGTACAGACCGAGATCTTTCACAATCTGAAGGTTTTATTCGCCGTACTTTTTTAAGGTCCAGTCGACCTGTGTATTTAATTCTGAACAAAGATATAAAAGCAAACATTTTTCCAAAGGCAACATCAGTTGAAACACATTCAGCAATCGAGCACATAATTGTTAAATTCTAAATTATACAAAAAATGGCATTCCGGTACATCTTTGTGATCAGTGCTCTGGTGGTCATGGCCCAAGAATCCTATCTGTCCTCTGTGGATCAGGAATCAGATGTAGGAGTCCATAGCTCTGGAGCTCCTGTTGCCGGTATTTCACGAGGACATTCTGCAGCCCCGCAGCCCCAGCGTCCCGCCTCTGGTGATGGTGGTTCTTATGGACCTATCGGTGGATCCCAGCCGCCTCATCCCCATGGAGATTCTGCTCTGCGTAAGTCTGATGGACACAATCCCCTATCGAGAGCTACCAATCGTCCCTTTGGAGGTGGAGCCCATCCTTGGCGTCCCTATGGAGATGGAATCCATCATGGCCGTCCCTATGGAGCTGAAACCGGTCATGGCCGTCCCTATAAAGGTGGAGCTGGTCATCGGGGACAGAAAAGGTGTGCAATTTTAACGGCAATTGCACCTTTGATGAACCTGTTAATATGCCAATTAGAGTGGTTGCCACAAGTAATGCAATCCACCAAGACCACTTAATGTATTAAACATTTCTTAAATAGTTGGCCCAAAGCGTATTGCCAGCTCATACTACTAAGTGAAAAAGATTAAAGCCATTTTGGGACCAGGGTTTAAATCGTATTCAGTTTTTGTCTTTATTTGTCAAATTTTCCTTAAAAACGTTATATGCTTTTTATAAAGTCTAGGAGGTAAACATTTAATCAATAACGAATTTGTAATACCAATTCTAAAGAAGGAAGAAAGAAATCTAACTGTCGAAAATGTTAAATTTAATTTAATTTTATTAAGTTCTTATCCTAGCGCAACAAGTTTACACTTATAATTATAGCACTAGTCACATGAATTGAAAAACATATTTACTTACATGGACATATAATAATTACTTAATATTAAGACATTTTCTTCTTTTTCATTATCAAAAAACTAAGCAAAATGTTTTTACTATTATTATTTTTAAAGTGTGGATTTAATTTTTATTTTAAGCAAGAGATACAATGGCTTTCTGCTTGATCAAAAATGTACTAATTTAAGTTCCAAAAGGTTTGTTTTAAATTTTGGATCCACTCTGCCGGAGCCATAAAAAATTGTATTTATGTATTGCAAATATATATATTTATTTTGTATTAACTGTTCGAATTATTTTGTATGTCAGATAGATGGTTTTTTCTTACTCTATAGTATTGAAAAAGATTTTTGAATATGATTGCGATTCTTGTGTGTGTTTCCATAGCCTGTTCCTGCGGTAATCAGGCCACCTGCCAATGGTCGATTGTGGGAGCCACCAGGCGGTCTATAAGCTGCAGGTGATGGTGGATGTGGAGCTGCCTTGGGACGAGGCACTGTCCCAGGATGAGGAACGATGCCAGGACGAGGAACTGGAATTGCTCCAGCACCGCCATGATATCCACCACCCGATGATGGAGTTTGAGGGGCTGGACGCACTTCGGGGAACCTAATAGGCGCTCCCGACGTAACACCGCCAACTTGGTGTGCTTCCACTACGGTTTCTGGTTCAATTTGCAAAATGTGAGCTCCTTGGACTAGGACGAACAGGACACTTAACGTGACGATGAAGCGCACTGCCATATTTGTTTCCATATACTTTTTAATAAAAAATTTAAAGAAATGATGCAACCTTTGCAAGAAAAGTTGCTTTTTATACAAGAGAGACGAGCCGAAAGAGATATTTTTACTGATGTTAATATCGACTTAATTGTTTAAAAGACTTTTAAGGCTGTCTCATAAATCAAATGCATCTGGAGTTTCCACTTTAAAATTATTTTCGAATGATGAATTTTTGACCTTTCTACTTTTTTAATTATTTTCATTTTATATGCACGTGTCTACATAATTCAAATATTTATTTATTTAATGTATTAATTTAATTTTTTTGTTAAGCATCATTGTGGTTAAACAATGTTTGGCTGGACAATCTTCTATGGCCACATCTAATGCTTTGTTTAGGTTTTGCTGAATAGAATGTTTTTAGGTTCAAAATCGGATAGTTTCAGGCTAAAAGGGTCGCTGGTTGTGATTGCGGTGGCCCTGATGACGGTGCGGATGACCCGATCCAACCACAATAGGTGCAGGCACTCGGTGGGGATTGCGGATAGGAGCGACGGGAACTGCAACTGGAACTGGAACTGGAACGACTACAGCCACTGGCGAATCCTGGTGACGATGAATTCCACGCACTGGAAAAGGATGTGGGCCACGGTTTTGGGTCGGGCGTTGGGGCCTTGCTTGGGGTCCTGGAGAAACGACGACAACCGGAGCTGCGGGCTGGACAACAACCACAGCATCCTGGCCAGATCGCCTGATAGTCGAGGCGCTAGCCAGAACCAGGATGGCACTGAAGGCTATAACGAATCGGAATGTCATTTTGCTGCGATTATTCAATCCTAACTGATGATTTGAACAGAGAAAATGAGTGTTTTTATAGCCGAATCTTAGGGCTAAACAATTTCAATATTAACACTATTAACCAAAACTCAATTATACAAAATTATTAATATTTAATGTACAAAAAACAAACTTGATCTTGATTTAATTTGGTACGCTTTAAGGGACTTCCCCCTCCGAACTCTTTATATAAGCTTAGTTCACTGATCTCCTTGGCACGTGGCAAGTTTATGAACTCAGAAGACAAATAATGAATTTGTGTATAAAATGTAAAATGTAATCATATCAAAAATCTATCTATTTAAAAAGGTTACATTTAAATTTGAAATAAAAAGTTCAAACACATTGTTTCTAGCACTTTTTTAAATGTCCCATGCATGTAAACTTATGAATTTTAGTAAAAATAAATAAATATAAAAATTAAAATGTTAAAATATTTTATAATTATGCAGTTTCTTTAGGGTTGTTATCTACTAAAAGAATCACATTTATATGTTTAGATAAATCTCATGAAAAATTAATTTAATAATTCACTTTCCGAACGATAAATAAAAACGTAAAATTAAATGTTTTAAACTAGTAAATTGTATGAGAACTTTTGGGTTGATAATTAAAGCTGAATGAGGCTCAAATTAAATAAATTAATAATAAGGAACAATAATTCTACCACATGCTTAGAAACCAATATAGAGTGCGACTCAGTTCTAATTATGGTATGCCCAAAGAACATTTAAAATAAAATGATATAAAATAAATAATATTACAAAATAATAAATATTTATAAAATATTATAAATTAACCAGAAAAACAATATGTATATTGAAATTGTTCCATTATAAATACTGCAATATGTAGTTACAGAGATATTATTGTCGGACAAGGACAATATTCGAATAAACAATACAATAAGAATCGATTATATTTTTTAATCATATAGATTTTTTTCCAAAAACGAATTTTTTAATATATAAATTATAAAATATAAAGATCTTGCTGAAATCAATCTATCCTTAAAGATAGCTTCTTTGCATACTCATTAAAAACCGCTCCCAATTTACAGAAACACACACATATTTTGTATGACAGTTATATATTTTTGCAAAAGTAATCGAAAGTTCTTTTTGGGAGATAAATAAGATAAATAGTAAAATGGCATTAGAATGATTGTCTACGGTTCCAAGTAATTGTTGATTTAATACGGCTTCTGGTTGCGGTTCTGGTGGGGATTTCCCTGGCCTGTGTTGGCACCGCTAGCGGGACGATTGGCAGATGGGCGATTGGAGCTGCCATAAGGACGATTAAGGGATCCACCAGATGATCGACGAGGACTACCACCATGAGGACGAGGTCTAGGGGAATTTGATCCGCTGGATCGTCTCGAACTGCCAACAGAGCCAGCGGTGGAGCCATAGCCAGATGCGGGGCGTTGAGGTTGAGACACCGTGGGATGTCCTCGTGGAGCACCGGAAGACCCAGAGGAAGCTACTCCAGAGTGATGGACGCCAACATCAGATTCCTGATCCACTGAGGACAGATAAGATCCTTGGGTCAGGACAACCAGAGCACTGATCACAAAGATGTAACGGATAGCCATTGTGCTGTGTTTGCTTGAGGTTTCTTCAGATGAAACTGATGCTTTCAACAGAATATCTGAATGGTTTTATAGTAGGGATTATGGAGATTTATTCAAATAAAAATCATTATAACTGTTTTAAGTAAAATATTTAATTTAAACCTTGAATTTCTTGCAGGTTTTAAGGTAAATGTAAAATAAGTTTACTGACTTGCTTAGGGGTGAAAGGTTTACGAACTTTCCCTAATTTATTTTTTGTTATTATATTCTTTTCTACTTGTAATGTTTTCAAATATTCCAAACTTGAAAAAAATATTATTTTTGGCTTGTACCTTACAAAATATTAAGAAAATTCTCAAGTCCCCTGACAAAACAAACTGAGTTTGAAGATCAAAGCATGCGATTAAATTGAGAACTGGGCTTAACTCACGTATAACTCCCATTAGAGTAAGTGCCTTAATAAATTAATTACATATATGATGCAGTATTCTAAAAGTATAAAAGTTAAACAAAATTCAAGGGAAAACATCAGTTGTCTCAAGTGCAATAATCAGAAATAAACAAAAAAAAATGGCATTCCGTTACATTTTCGTCATCAGTGCCTTCATCGTCCTGACTCAAGGATCCAATATTTCTCCAGTGGATCAGGAATCGGAGGTTGGCGTCCACAGCTCTGGCGGAGTGTCATCTGGACCTGCTGTATCCGGTATTCCACGCGGATACGCTGGGTCTCAGCGACCCAACTCCGGTCATGGCTCCGCTGGAGGATCTCAGCGCCCTCGTCCCCAAGGCGGTGCTCGCAGACCAGCCGGTGGTGCTCACCGTCCTTCAGGTGGTGCCGGTCGTCCTTCGGGTGGTGCCGGTCGTCCCGCTGGAGGCGCCAATCGCCCAGCTGGCGGTGCCCACGGAGGTCGCCCAGGTCAGGGAAATCCTCACCAGAATCGCAACCAGAAGCCTTAGGAAGTCCTCTGACATGCGGAACGTTTGAACCTTTTTGGAATCCTGATTGTCCTTCTTCTTCCCTGTAACGATTTTCACCTAGCTTTCTTCTGCAAATTATAACAATTGTTATACAAAACTAGTTCGTTTTTTAATTTTTAATGGCTTATTTCTGGGATGAGAGAAACATAAATAATTATAATCAGTATCTAGGTACAACCTTGGGGTAATTAACTTAAAACATGTCCTAGGGGCTCGGCCCATGTTAAGCATCATAGTCCACTTTAATATTACTATGGGTTTATTTACTACTTACTACTATAGTATTATCATAGAGCAATTTTTAATAATTAATTTTTTTTTATTAAAGAATAAAATTAAGCCCCTTAAAGATTGCAATGAAATCATTAAGAATCGATCCATTCATCCAGTGGAAAAATACCTAAGTGGAAAGATAGAAAGTGAATAATCAAACATATGTTGATTCTAATCATTCCTGGGCAGCCAAAGGATACAGCAATTCGAGTTAGATTGAATTTAAATTATTATTTTGATGTTGTATTAAGTAAAAACAACGAAGTTATGTCATCCTTTAAAACATGCACTTTATATTTTACATATACCGACTATTCCTGTGACAGATCTCTTTTCAGTCGTAAAGGATATAAAAAGAAGTAATCTTTTTTATTGAAAGAATTGAAATACCATTTCTTGTAATTTTAAAGTATTTTTATATTATTTGATATTTTTAAATAAACTAAAATCAAGTGCTGAAGCAGCTTATAAGGGCTGCCGGATGTGACTGCGAATCCATTGAAGGTTCGCAAGACCAAACCCAACAGCACTTGCTTGGTGGGCGTTTAGAATCCACCGAAGGAGGCCGCAGTCCAGGATGAGTGGGATTGTTTTCGGAATCCTTACGACGTGGAGCATAAGAACGGGGCTCAGTCAATTCTGATTCTATCACCAAATAATCTTCTCCACTAAAAGCAGAGAGTAAAGGCTGGGATACCGTTTGTAGTCCTGGAACATCATCCTCCAAGTCCTTTAGCTGAGAAAAAATATTCAATCCTTGAGAAAGGACGATTATTGCACTAAGTACTAAAACTAATTTGAGTTTCATTATTGTTTCGAATTGTTGTTTACGCGAATACTGATGGTTTTTATAAGATTTTATTTATATTCGGGAAAAATCCGGTTTAGTTTTTTTTTAATGAATGTAATTAAGGTTCTAAAAGCACTCTCCTATATGATTCCAATTCAGAGCATCAAAAACCTTGGGAGAAATAAATTCCGGTTCTGCCTAAATATGCAAGTAATTAAAGCACTTTAAGGCCTTCTTGTCTTAAAAAAAAACTGATTTAAAATGCCGCAAACTCAAAAAATAAAACGCAAAATATTGTCCGATGTGGAAATTAACTTAAGGTTAACTCATTCGATATCAAAACTAACGAAATCGTAAAACAATTAAGACCAAGACAAAAGCCACCAAATATAAAATAAATGAATACACAGAATCCTACTAGAAACGAAATCAGTACCACCCAGTAACGCGTTCAAAAACTACCCAAGACAGATCAAAAAGCCAATTGAAGTCCTCCTGGTACCAGTCCTCTGGTATTTAAATTTAAGGAATTGGATGTGATTTTTTAAAACCATATTTTGCAAATCCCTATTATCTAAATCCTGATTTTCCGAATGCAGCTTATTTTTTTAATTACCAGCAGTTAATTTTTTAGGCTTTGAACTTTGCAGATAGTCTTATTCATACTTCTTCAGTCTACATCTTGTGGGCGATATGAAAGAGAGGGAAAGAGCGTAGAACGAGCAAGTCCGCCGCGCTGTAGTTCAAGCTGTGGCCGCTTGATGGCCTTTTTTACAGGGCTTGAAACCAACCTTCACCTCGTGTACCTATTATTTTGACCAGTAGTTTCCTATACTTACGATTTGCAATTTCAAAAATAACATTTTAAACGTTCTCAAAATATTAAATCTTATACATAGCTGCCAAAGGAGCAAATTAGAGATCAGCATAAGTTCGTCGTTTCTCTCTCAGATTTTTGTTTCATTTAATAATCCAATTGGAAGGAAATACATAAATACTTTGGTGCCCCTAAAGTTAGGTTTATTTTCCTGTAATATGTTAGATGTTTCAGATTTCCTTAGGCATTAATTAAACAAGACCAAACCCTTTCGGTAAGAAGTGATAATATTTAATTAGTTTAAGAAATCATATACAGCTGTACACAAGCAGCACATTTAAATAGCACTACTTAGAAGGTAGGTTTTTATTTTTTTTTACGGTCAGGATCAGGATCAAGTAATTTTGGGTCTGCAGACACTTAGTGAGATCTGCGAGCTGTGGGCAGATGGTGGCACTCATGCTGGCTAATGTGTCGCAGAACTGAAATATATCAAAATGAGAAATTGCTACAAACTTAGATAGTCTCGTCTTACCCGGCTGCAGTTCATTGCGACGCAGGCAGTTGAGGATCGCCAGTTCGCAGGCGTTTCCCACATGGAAGCAGGAGTGTCCATCGGTAGCATAGGTAGGACTGTGAGTTCTGGGGCAGTGGATGGTAGCATGGCAGTTGCGGTGGTGGTGCAAATGGCTCACATGGGCTCCGTGGTGGCCGTGGTGCTCATGATGACCGTGGATTGAGTGCAGCGGTGCCTGCAGGTGATGATGATGAGATCCCAAGAGGTGGTGATGCGACTCAGCCAAGTGGTGTTGATGATAGGACTCTGAGAGGTGGTGATGCGACTCCAGGTGATGATGGGGTCCGTGCTCGTGATGATGCTCCTGGGACTGGTAATGGTGTCCACCGTGGTGATGATGGTGGCCCACCTCAGCTGGCTCGTGATGGTGACCATGCTCAGCCTCTACAGCATCCTCGACGGGCAGATATCCGGCCTGGGGAACTTCTACTTCGGCCTCAGCAATGTCCTCATGGACAGAGCCCTGGACAAGGGCCACCAAAACGCTAAGAACAATGACGAAGCGCAGATCCATATTTGTTTAGATAATTTACAACGATTTGCTTTGTTACTCGGGACACAACTGATGTTACTTCTCGGAAAGGTAAACGATTATATACCCACGGCGCAGTAGAGCCGTGGCCAAAATTTTAAACCTGGCAGAAGCAGCATTTCAATTAGAAATTAATTAAAAGATAAGCACTGCAATGGCATCGCACATAAGCGGCTAATTAAAAAATATAAATATCCTAACGCAAGCCGTAAATCATAAGCTGCATGGTGTATGGTATGGTGAGGCTAGCTGGGGCGTTCCATTAATCCAGTTATCTGCTCTACCTAGAGCTCTGACCCCTGAACCCTGCGTGTGGCAAATCAGAGTTTACTGAACCCCTCCATCACGTTTCCAAAAGAATGCTCTGAAACAAGTTTTCGCAAATAATGAATCCAGCTGGGAATCAGCTGCTAGAGGAGCATTGGACCTATTTCTATACAAATTTATTTGTTTATCTTTAATGTACAGTTTAAATCTTTTCAAGAATTTTTAAATGGTTATTTAACTTAGTTAGTTATTCTAGAATTACTGTAATTTAATATAGAAATTTATTTGCTGTGTTGTTTTTTTAAATTCACGCAAACTACTGATTAAATATTATTTATTATTCTTCCATAAGCTTATGTAGTTTATTAGATTAAATATTAGTTAGTGTTTTTTGCACTATCGAAACACTTGTGACTTTAATTTCAGGCCTATAAAGCAAGGAATATAATGTGCACCTTTTAATATGTTTATTCGATTTATAAATAAAATAAGCACAACACCAGATAACAAATAACAGCTTGAATTATTTGTTTTCACTAAAACAAGTAAAACAATTCATGATTTATTCAAGTGCTTAAAAAAGGTTTTGAATATAATATATATTTCACAAATATTTGCGCACTTTTTAGGAAACAGGTTGAGTAAAAAAACATGTTCTAACTAAACAGTAGATTCCCAAAAAAAATATTGTTAAAGGCAGTGGCTACCAAAATCAATTCAGAGGTTTTAACAATATGTTAAGTACTTTGCCTAAGTTTTAATGTGATATATATAAGTATATGCACAATTTTAGTTTCCTTTTTTTGAGTAGACACGGTTGAATATCCTTTGCCAACCTGTATTTTCTGAATTATTTAATTGTCTTTGGTCAGTTGGTAAATAAATCGGCAAGCATTATTTGTGAGTCTTGAAAATGATTTTTCAAGTCTACATTTTAAAAGAATTCCACGAGCTGAGGTGAATAAATTAGTCACAGCATTCAGTTACTCTGAAATCATTTTACCAATAATTTATTCATTGGTCATTGCCACGAGTTCAATAATCAAATTAATGTGCAGGTGTTTGCTAGTGGCACATGCCAAATATGTAAAAGATGAAAATATTAACTCCTTTTTTTGTTTATTTTTTTATTGCTTTTATTCTAACTGCTGAACAATGGCACCAATTAAAGAATTCATCATTTCTATGTAGTTTTCTTTTACGAAGGTATTTCTTCTGGCATTACTACTTGGTGGTGATGTTAAGTGGTTAATATTAAAATATTATATCATACTACATCCTCAGTATCTGGACATTCTCCTGGCATAAGCATAACCAGGCTAAGAGTTACACGGAGTAAAAAAATAGTTAATTGTTAAGCTTTTTGATGAGCTAACTTCGCTTCTACGATGACTATGATGACTTCTTTAGATTGCAATATTGAAAGCGATGCTAATATGATTTGTTTATTGATACGGCCGATTTCACGAATGATCAGCCATGAAATTATTAATTAAAGGTAAGAAATTTCCTTAAACTGTATACATCAATTTTCTCAATTGATACATTTTCAGCGGTCAATTTAAACAGCTTTGAAATTGTTTGAAACAAATATTGTTCTTTAACGGCTCATTAAAATGGAATACAACATTTAATATTCAGCAGAGAATCTAATACTGATTATATTGCTATGATTATCAGAATCAGTTAATATTAATAATTAATATGTTATTATTATCCAATTAATAATATAAAATTAACCAAACAAATGAATGCTTATCTCAAAAACATCTCGCTTTCTATATTTTTATTGACGTTAAACAAATGTGCTGTTATGGAGCCTAAGCATGACTTTGTCAGGTTTCAATAATTAAATGCTATCTTCTCAATCTTCCAAGCTATTTCATTAGTTTCCTATATGCTTATGAATAAATATCCCAATCCCTTTATTTATTTAAATACTTTTATTTATTTTATATTTTACAGAGCACATAACACACACTTTCTGAATTTTGTTCGAATATATACTTAGTTGAAAAATGCCCAAAAACTTTAAAAATACTTCAACGGGAAATTCCAAGTAAAAATAATTGAGCTAACATATATAAATCACTTTATTTTGGAATCTCTCTGAATAGTCTCTCGGTTTACAAAAAGGCTGTGAAAAATAAATGGCATGTAAGTAAATAATTGGTTCAATTAATTTAAATTACACTTACTCTCGCCAGTCCGACAGGTGTGAGCATTTTTTTCGCACTCATTGCCAAAGCTCCGGAGTTGACCCTTGTAGATTCCACCTGTGGGTTGGTACACCTGTGGGCAGGCATCGGCGCAGAACTTTTGGCACTCCTCCTTGGTTGTGATCTTCAAGGCTGAAAAACAAATGTTAAATTATATAATAAATGTATATAAAGACTTTCCTACCTGGCTTGCGGTGACAATTCTCCTTGTCAAAGTAGCATTTGTTGCGGAAGACATTACATCCTCCTCCAAGAGCCCAAACAACATCCTCGGTGTCTGGGCAATTTCCCGAGCAGTTTGCACTAACGTGGCTGAGAGCGAGGCCAAGGAGCAGGCATATGGCGAGATACGATTTCATATTGAAGATCTTTGTACTAAATGCTGAGCTTCGCGATGAACTGAACAGGTGTTTTGTTCGACGCCCTTTTATACCTGTTTTCGGAGGGGGCGGATCTTCGGAAATCTCAATAATAGGAAATATATGCAGAAACGTCACGTCGATTAACAGATGTCGGGGATTTTTTCCGGATTATTGTTTTAACTAATTTACACATCAAACAACGAGCAGTAAACGCCTATTAACTACCTAGTAAAAACTACCTATGTTTGTATAAAATAATGAAGAAAAAATATATATATTTAAATAAATATATTATCATAAATTAAATATATATAAAATAAAGTGTCACTTTTATTTACCACTTTTATAAAATAATTTATAATAGTTTTTGTAAAATAAAGCAATGAATTAAATCAATATGAACGCAATCAAATATACCCTTTAAATGACAGGGTATAAATATTTTCAATTTATTCAATGAACTCTTAATGGCTTGCTCAGCTTCTGCTTTCACAAATTGGATATATCTTTTTTCTATAATGCGACCGTATTAGATTTCTTAATTAATAAAAATTATACGGCATAAGCTTTGGATTAGAGACAGACTCGAAGAACACATAATAATAAAATCAATTTGGTTCTTGAGAATTAAATTTAATTTTAATTGCATGTATATTTAAATAATTAAAAAAAATATATATAGAATTTAAATGATTTCTTTATATTGAGTTCTTTTAATTAATATAATGTCCAGAAACCACAATTATTTTATTTTCTATTTTAATTTCGTAAATATACCAACATTTTAATGTATTTCAATGGAGTATTTGTATTTTTAAGCCGACGATATCCGCCAAATTAAATGAAATAGAAATATCAGTTTGCCCATATTGTTTTAATCCATTTATTCATATTCCTTTTTTAACAAGAATCCTTCTTGGTTTACAAATAAGCTGTAAAAAGTTAAATTTAAAAAATCTATTTAGTTTTAGATTAATTTCTACTTACTCTCTCCAGTGTTGCAGGCGTGGGCTTGTTTACTGCATGCATTTCCAAATTCCCGGGTTTCCCCCTTATAAGTTCCACTTACGGGTTGATAAATCGCGGGGCAAATGGAGGCGCAGTGCGGCTTGCACTCCTCCTTGGTGGTAATTGCCAGCTGCTCTCCTACAATATTTTACAAATAAAATAAATTCTTTAAAAGCAATCAAATGATCTTATCAAACCTGTCTTTCGTGTGCAGTTCGTCTGATCAAAGTAGCATTTATTGCGAAAAACAGAGCATCTTCCACCGTCCAGTGCCCAGACAACATCCTCTGTGTCAGGACAGCTTTCGGGACAACTGCCGCTAACATGGCTTAAAGCCAGACCCAGCAACAAGCACAGAGCGAATAGCAATTTCATATTGAATGTATTTCCACAACTAAGCCGGTGCACAGCGTGTTGCCCTTTTATATATGGGTTCTACGAGATATTATTCGATGTGAATAAATATGTATTCAAAGAGGCGTCACTAGATAGCTAGATAAGGGGATTTTTCCGTATTGTTGTGTTCGCTAATTAACGCTTTTTCGATTTTAAGCTGATAGACAAGGGTATACTTATATTTGAAAGATTTTTATCAACAAAATGCTTTTGCTTATATAAGTATTTTGACAAAGGAAAAGCTTTACAACTTCCAAGTTATATTCAAATCATTTTTAGTAATATTTTTATTTCTCTCGTTATAAAAAGGAATTATTATTGTCATGGTAAGATGCTTTTTATAAGTAATTCTATTAAAAATATTATTATACAGGTAATTTTACTAAATTTATTTTGAATATTGTGCATGTACAATTGATGAAAACAAATATACCCTGTAAGTTAGTGAGTAACTTAGTTAACAAATATATGTACATAAAATATATTCGTTGGGCTCGTCCAACCTGAACGTGAGTCGGTCAGCTGTTATATTTGTTTTCTGCTCAAACGAGTTCCGTGCCGATGCTCTCTCCCTGTGGCCAACTCTCGTGACTTTTCTACAACCAGGTTTTATGGCCAAGTTGAGTCGTTAAATAGAACAGATGTGTTACCTCATTGGCGGCTCGTTTAAGCTACACAGACTGAGACCGCGTTGGGGCAAATCCAATTCGCCGTTGGCCCACATCAAAGGCGGTGTAATAGCGTCCGATGAACACATCCCCAAGTATCCAGAACTCTGCATCCATCAGGGTAAAGGCAGAGAGGCAGACGCTGGAACCATCGTCATCGGTGGCCCTCATCACGTAGTCCCTGGGCTGCAAGCCAAACCGTTGGCCGCCAATGATGAACACTATCTCGGGCAGCTTGTCCAGCTCGGAACAGTTCAAGAGATACTCATTATTCGAGGTTGGCAGTCCTCCTAGGAGGCTGTTAATAATCAGGTATTCCCTGGGCGGAGCTGCTAGCAGCGAAGTACCTGTGTCTGCAATGGCCTGGCGATGCTGATTGATAATCTGGCCGCCGACTTCCACACCGTCCAGGTGGAACTGCCAGTACCCGACACGGGTGAGGGGCACGAAGGTCAAAGATCCCGAGAACTTGGTGGCATCAACGCCGCCGAACAGCAGCTCTCCCCCTTTCCGTTCGCTGCCATTGCGTTTCAGGTAAAACGAGAAGACGCACTTCTCCACCAGACGCTGCTCACACATGCTCTCGAAGAGCGGAGTAATCTGCTCCTCGGCTATAGCCCGAAAACCCAGTCCAACGATCCCCGCAAAGTTGGTGTCTATGAACGTGGAGCCCGGCTCGTGCATCGCCATGCCAAACGTTTGATTCCTCACCACCAGCTGACCGATGGCAACCGTATCCTGGGCCAATCTCCCCGACAAGCTGCCCGTACCGTAGGCTATGGCGAACCTTCTACCATCCGGAACATAACTCCTCGAGGCACTGGAGTTGTAGCGATGATGATGCTGGCAGGCCAAGTTCTTGGCAGAGCACGCGGCACTCGGTACCCAAAGGTTGGCAGATCCCGTGTCGAAAAGCATGTTGAAGGGCTGACCCGGAGTGCCAATGCTGACCGGGCCAGCGTACTCCAGATTCAAGCGATTATCCAGCGTTTCGGTGGCTCCACTGTTCCGCAATGTCGTCTCCTGTACACCATCAATCACATTGTACTTGGCCAAAAGCGACGTTCTACCAGCCCGATGTTGACGACGACTGGCCATGAAAGTGTCCTGAAACTGCATGGGAATGCGGATCACTTGACCCTGACATTCTGTCCAGATCCACAGGAACAGAAGCCAAAAGAGATACTGCATAGTTGACCGATCGATCCGAACCGTTTGTAAATTCCCTTTAAACTAATCTCCAGGGAATACGGCGGCGATTGTTTTATAGAGCAATTTAATGGCCAAATTCGTCTGGCATTCAAATGGAATTGCCGATTTTGGCAGTTGAACGCACTTCAGTGTTTGTGGTAAATAGGAGATAAATAGGGCGAGCACATTTAATTGAATAAACAAAGCAAGTGGCAATTACCAAATTAAATCGTGCGAACACTGGGATAGATTTTGTGAGAACTTTACGAAATTGTATTGTTTTTTTTTAAGCTGAAAAAATTCTACAACTAAATAGTTTAATAATTTGTAGATTGGCTAAAAATAATTGCAGGTTGTATTCAGAATTAATAATTTATAAATATAGTAGTTATTTTGGCTTAGATTGATTTTTTAATGAAAGCAATAAAACACGAACCTATGTTATTATTCTAATTTTTGTATTTATATTTTTGGTTACATTTTTAAATCTTAATATTTGAATTCATATTTTAGTTAACATTGAACCTGTAAAAGGAGCGTCTTATTATGATTTTTGGAAATAAACTTTTACAAAAATAAACATAATGTTTCTTTGTTAATTAGTTTCTATAGATCATATGCCTTAGATTATTATAACTCTACTCCATCAAGACCACAGCAACTTGTATGTTTATCCAGCATTTCGCACCGCCTTGGCCAATCCTATTTTCTTAGCGACGGCATCATAAACAGTGTAGTATCGCCACAGGAAAACATTGCCCAGCACCCAGAAATCCATTGAAACAGGAGCTACGGCCAGAACACAGATCTCTTCCTGGTCTTCAACCGACTTTACCAGATAGTCGTCGTGTGTGAGGGGAAATACCTTGCCGTCGATGTGCAGATGGATAACCGGCAGAGATTTCAACGTGCAGTTGACGACATAGTTACCATTCATAAACTTGACTGGCAGAATTTTTAGGAATTTATTGTAAGTATTCGTCGGCATCAAAATCATAGATGTGCCCGTGTCCAAAATGGCACCCTCCTTGTCACTTATTATTATATTTCCCACAACGGCCTGGCTTATCTCTAGCTTCCAAGTGTTCGGTTGCATAACTGGCAAAAAGTCGAGTTCTCCCTCAAACAAGGACTCGTCGAAGCCACCAAAGAGTAACTCCCCACTGGGAGATTCGCCCGGATTAAGGCGTAGGTAAAAAGAGAAAATGCACTCCGCAACCAATTGCTGGGCGCAGAACAGCTCCAGGAATGACGTCGTATTTTCCCAGGCCATAAGCCCCAGATTAAGGCCAACTAATCCATCGAAGCCGACGGTATTAAAGGCCGCCTGTTGCACGAACACTGCTTCTCCAAAGATCACACCGGGCACGTCAACGCCGGCAAAGTGAAGGGTGTCCTTCGATAAATAGCCAACAACACTACCAAATCCGTAGTGCAATGTGAAATTGCGACCATCCGGGACATGGCTAATAGAACTGGAGGAATTGTACTGCATGTGCCGCTGGCAGACGGCATTGCTCTTGGGGCAATTCGTGGAGGGCAGCCAGGTGTTCGAGGAACCCGTGTCGAAGAGCACAGTAAAATTTTGCTCTGGCGTTCCCATCGAAATGTTTCCGTAATATTCCACATTTTGTTGAGTGTTTAGCTTCACTAATAGCCTTTCGTTGCCATTTGTTAGATTGCTTTGCAGGAATATCTCACTTTCATGTGGTTTTATCCTGGAATATAGTGGCACTCTTAAAAGCTTCCTACTGGCCAGGGTTAGGTCTAGAACCGCGAGAAACAAAACCACTATTCGAAACATTGTCAACGAGCTTACTTTCGGAACTGAGTCCTCTCTGCTTTTGGAATTGCATCTGAAATTGTGTTCATGTAACTGCACAGCTGTTCAGGGTAATTAGTCAAGTGGCTGGGTCAAAAACTGGTTAGCTTATTGCACTAGAAACTGGCTGTAAAGTTTTGGACCGTTAAACTCAAATAATTATTTTTTAATCGATTTATTAAACCTCTGAGGAGGTAATTTATCAAATTAAAAGTTAGAAAAGCTTGATGCTATATTGCAGATCCTTTATTTGAGATCAGAGTTATTAAAGATTCGAAAATTTAGGTTGAACTGGCAAATCCGATCTTATTGTTGGCCATGTCGAATACCGTGCAGTAGTTCCGTATGTACGGATCGCCCAGGATCCAGAAATTCGTATCCATACAGGTTACCACCGATATGCAGACGGTGTTGCCCTTATTAGTCTGCACTCTCATCTTCATCTTTTCGCCCGGGATGACGAACTTCTTGCTGTTGATGACAAAGGTGAAGTCCGGTATCTTCTTCGAGCACTTCATCCAGCACTCTCCGCTTGAGGTCTCTGTGCAGCCGATGATCTTGTTAATCTTCCGGTAAATGCCACACGGTGCGGCAATTAGCGAGGTGCCAGAGTCCACGATCGCCTGCGCGGTGCCGCTAACCTTGGTGCTGCCCACGTAGAAGGCCTCCAGGGCGAGCTGCCAGTAACCCTTCTTGGTCACCGGAGTGTAGGTATAGCTATTCGATCCGGTATAGGCACTAGTATCGGTGCTGCCGAAAATGATTACTCCTCCGCGACTGGAGCTGCCGCCGCCCTTCATGCAAATGGCGAACTTGGGCGCACTAATCACACCTTGGGAGTACATATTCTGCACCAAAGTCCTGACATTATCCACGGATATGGACTGATAGCCAAGGCCCAGAATGCCATCAAAGATCGCGTCCACAAATGCTGAGCCCGGTTCCTTGGTGGTCATCGCCAAGGTCTGATTGGCCACCGATAATCCAGCTACTCCCACCCTGTCCTTGACCAGGACCCCTTTCACAGCACCCGAGCCATATTGTATGGCGAACTTGGTGCCCACCTTTATAAAAGTGCTGGACTTTCCCGGATGATATCGATCATGTGTCCTGCAGGCCTTGCTGGTGCAATGCGGACCCGGCACCCAAATATTCGAGCTTCCCGTGTCGGGCAGCACAATGAACGACTGCTTGGGTGTGCCGACGGTCATCTTGCATGTGTACTCCATGTTGCCCGTGTTGGTCAACCGAGTGCTTCCGGAGGTCTTGGCGAAGCTTCCGCCATAGCGATTGGCCACAAAGGCCTTGTCCGCCCGCAGATTGTCGGTGGTCCGCACAAAGTTCTGCTTAAAGTCCAGGGGAATTGTGGCGTAGCTGGAACCACTGCTGGCACTCGAGGTGGATGTCTTCTTTCGGTTGGATTTCTTGGCCAAGCTAGTTCTGCTCTTATTCCTCTTGGCCGCATTCAGTCGTCGTCTCTTTTGATTATTAGATCTGGCAGACAGTCTACTTCCACGGCGGGCATTATTTTTACTAGTCCTACGCAGATTGCGTTGCCTATTTTGAACGGCCGGGGATTTGGATCCTGATCTGGTTTCGGATCTTGCTACCGATCTGTTAACCTTTCTCTGCCTTCCCTCGACCAAAAGGACGAAGAGACAAATTACGGCACACAGCACTAGAACCCTGCAGCGCATTTTGGCCGAATTAGAAAGACGTTTGATAGACACTAACCCTCGCAATTCTGGTTGAATCGATTTTATAGACGCCAGAAGTGTCTGAATTTCTTCTTTTTTTGTTTTTTTAGTCAAGGTCACCAGCGAAAACAGCTGTGGGAAAGTTTAAATTTCCCTAAGAAGCGTAATAAGATAAGTAAATAGCAACTAAGCTCATGCAGGTTTAGCTTAAAAATAGATCGAATGCGAATTAGGTGAAGTCGGGCACGTTGATCAAATAAAGACCTATCCCAAATATAAGTCAGATATATATATATATTCGGTCATTTATCTCAGTATATTTTGATTTATGTTTTATAGTAAGGATATGCATATAACTACTTTAATCCATCTACATTAAGGTGATCCTGAAAATAAACCTGAAATAAACACAATTACTAAACAGTTCACATATTAAAAGCTTGAATATGTAACAACAATTTTGTTATAAACAAAACTTAAGTTTAAATAAATTAAAATCCTGTTTATTATATTCATTCACTTTTAAACCAAACCAACATTTTCGCAAAACCATATATTTACAGTCTTAGACAGCTGTCAATATTTGTTAGGCTTATTTACGTCACAAATGTGCCTAAAAAAAACTTGTTTATTTGACAATAAAAATATTTTTAGCTTAGTTAAACCGACTGCAGTTTGTAGAAGGTTGGAGACATTTTTCTAAGGGCACCTCACACCAGTCTGCAAGGATAAATGTTTATATTAATTAAATTTAAATATATAAAATGTGATAATAGTTTTTTCCTTACTCAAGTTATGGCGACACGAGCTAACACCCATCCTGCAGCCATTGCCAAACTCGCACTTTACAGATTTCCCATTAATATTTGTCTCTCCACAGACAGGCATGTAAACTGCGGGACAGATTTCAGGACAACCTTCCCTGGTTTGTGCCTCGATCTGAATGGAGAGGAGAAACAAGCTGAAAATGACAATCAGCGACTTCATTTTCGCTTAATTAATTCTGACTGATTTCTGTGATTTGTGACAGCCAGATGGGCTTTTATAGGCCAATTTAGCGGGGATGAGCTGCCATTGACAGGTTTTGAGTAAATACAGCTGTGAAATTCTCATTAAATTTTAATAGTACAAAAATAAATTGCATTCAGACTTGAGTTACACACCGCCCTTATCGAGAGCCATCGATCATGCGCCTATGGAGCGACAAGACAATCCAAAATATTCCACACCCACCGCTCAAACTGGTTAACCGCTGTAACCTTCATTCACTCTGGGATCACCTTAAATGGCTGCGGAGTCCGAACTGAAAACGTGCTGCCCGGGTTAACAATTATATGTTTGAATTTCAATTTACAGCGATCATTTTCTGCCACAAATCGATTCGTTGCGGCAACCACTTGAACTCCCTAAAGAGATCGGTGGGGCGCCAATGGAAAGTCGGTCATGCCTGCTCCATGGACGTGGGTGTGGATGCTCTTGGCGGTCATGAGTCTGACACTCGGTCAATCCGTCGCTGAAGTCATTAGTGATGCTATCCCTGAAAGAAGGTCTGGAAAAAGTGCATGCCAACAATGCCATTTACTCTTTCCCAAAGACGAGTATCTCGTGAGATCTCAAAAAAATTATAGGAAAAGGTTTCATAATGTTGTCCTTCTCGTGGAAGATCGCAAAACGGGAAGAGACATTAAAATCTCCTTTAGAAATGGCATCAAAAACGAAAAGGGAGTTCGAGTCCTACAAGCCCAGTTCAAGTCCAAGAATCCGTGCCAGATATTTTCAAAGAGATGCGTTTATCGGCTGAT
Organism: Drosophila birchii; assembly: GCA_035046345.1. Classification (NCBI taxonomy): domain Eukaryota; kingdom Metazoa; phylum Arthropoda; class Insecta; order Diptera; family Drosophilidae; genus Drosophila; species Drosophila birchii. Next base: position 4,468,004 of record JAWNOA010000064.1, read on the forward strand.
AAGTCATAAAACTGGACGTCCTTATAAAATAGATTTTAAGAAATTCCAAAAGAATGGAAATCGTATTGTCAAGCTTGCCCCTGAGACTTGACTACTGGAAAAAAATTTTTAAAACAAACACCAAAAAAACTTTGTCAAAATTTTTCCTAAAATGTATACTCAAGCTTATTAGAAAATCCAGAAATTAAAGCGAATATTTATATAAAAATAAGACTTCTTTTCAGTTTGATTTTGATTTCTTAGTAGAGTGCCAGGCGCTTTAAGCCAACAACACTCACAGCTCCCATTCACTTGGCTGCGACCTGTCGACTGTCATGTCTTTTTTTTCTTTTGGCCAAAATGAAGCAGACCGAGCGGCGGGTGGGCGTTGAAGTTGGCCAACGAGATACGCACACTGTCACTAACGCATGCGGTGTCGCCGAGCTGACAGAGCCGGAGATTTATTACTCAAGGAGTTCACATATCTGCCAGCTGCTTGTTTTCTTTGCTCCGAATCGATACACCTTCCAGAGACAAAGTCAATCAAAATGTGAAACAACAAAAATTGCGCGTGCGTAGATATTGCTCGTACTTTCGAATTGAAAGCCAAAACCGGAAATCTGCAAAGGCAATGACTTTCAAAAATCCCAGACGATTAATGCAATCAAAGCAGATGAGTGTCGATGAGATCTGTCTTGCAAAGTTTGCAGATTTCGACTGACCGATTGATGTCAAGCCAATTTCTTGCTCTAAATCTGACTTAAGTTGGCGTTAAATTAGATTTCTCCTAGCTCAAAGCATTAACTAAATTGAAAATTCTGCACTTCAGTTTAAAGTTTCAAGCAATGAAAATTTGTGGGCTCGTGCTTTTCTGCGTTATATATTCATCTATAAGAATTGAATCTAGTATATATGCCGGAATTGTAAAGTGTGGAAGTAGTCGTTCACTCACAGCAAATAACCGTTGTCGAAAAGTAAGTAACACAATTTATTATGTATTATCGTTCAAGAGATTATCATTATTTGTATGCAAAATAAATACCTTAATATTGGCTTTTGTTTTATTAAACAGATGGTATAAAAGTATTAATGTACGCAGCTGTTCATACATTTAAGATCGAGTTCAAAACACTACGCTTAAGATGGGTTTGGTGGCTTTATACAAATATCAGTATCCAGGGGGAAGCGACTCAGTCACCTATTATCATTTATTTCGACATGTACGCCAAGTGGTCGATGCTCGCTATTTTATTGAATGGATTGCTGTACCTAAGTAATGCTCAGACTACGGATTGTTCCAATAACTGTATGCTTCGTGCCAGATGTACGCCCTACTATAAGGACCTGGTTTGGGCAGTAGTGGACCGTGTGTGTCGTGTTTTCCAGAATGGCTGCATTTTTGGCAACGAAAACTGTATGAGGGCCAATCAATGCCTGCCACGTAAGTTATTATTTCTTGAAAAATATGTATATTTATATACATATTGTTTATACTTCTTACTATAAATATATTGATGAAAACTATATAATTTAGCTATGGTGGCCACTACCAAGGAGAAGTGCATGGAATCCTGCCCAAGGATGTGTTCTCGCGGAGCTCCGCCGGTATGTGGCTGGTTTCCCTTCACGGACAGCAATGGAGTCAATGGGGGACGGAGTCTGACCTTCCGCAGTCGCTGCCTTTTGGATCTATATGCATGCCGGAACGGCGAAGGTAAGAATACAAATATCTAAATATATTTAAACTTATTTTAATTGCATTTTGTTTACCAGCTTATGTTAATGAGCCGCAGATTGGAGCTTGCCCTGCTGAAAATTAACACGCTAACACAAATGTATGTTCAATAAACAAAATAAATAAACGTATAATTTTAATTGCATCTTACTTTTTATTCTGTTTGTATGTAATAGTAATAGTAATTCTACGTAACAAATTAGCGTTTTTTAAGATTCAGATACTAAATAATAAAAAAAAATATGAATTTCAGTAATATAAAACCTATAAATACATTTTATTTCAGCTGTTTACACAGAAGTTTCAACGCTCTCCCGGAAGTTCAGTATATCCGTATCCAAGGGTATATATTCTGTTCCTTTTCTGATAATTATCTCATTAATTAAAATGGAAGCTCTAAGATTGTCGCTGCTTTTGGCTCTGCTTTGTGGGTTTCTCCAACTTGGTGATTTTATGACTGAAGATTGTTCCGGTGCCTGTACGTTTCAATTTCGCTGTGATCCCTATTCCGAAAATCTTATTTGGACCATATCGAAGAATGTCTGCCGGGTTTTCAAGAACAAGTGTGTTTTTGACAATAACAACTGCCACAGAAAAAATCAGTGTTTGAAGGGTGAATGTTAAACCCATTAATACGTTTCCCAAAATGAAAATATGGTTTTATTCACTGCCCGTGTAGTTCTGGTTGAAACATCGCAGAGGAAGTGCATGAAATACTGTCCAGCTTGTTGTCCTCCAAGTGGAACACCAGTTTGTGCCTCATTCCACTATTTGGACTTCCAAGGAAACAAAACAGATCGCCGAATCACATTTTTAAACCGCTGCCATGCTGATTACTACTCCTGTCAAAACGCAGATGGTAAGTAGAATTGAAATTATCACAAATTAAATATTAAAAAATATTAGTCGGAGTATTTAAATTTATTAATATATTTATTAAATTTTGTATATTTTCAGCTTACATTGGTGAACCAACGATCGGACCTTGTACATAAACAAAGACTCTTCTAACAATATGTATTTCAATAGAATTTAAAATTATTTAATATAATATATTATATAGCATTCAAGACCCCTAAAAACCATACCATAAATAATATAATATAATATAATAATATACGTGATTTTCCAGAATTAATAGTGATTCATATTTATTTCAGTACCTAATTGTAATATTTTATAAGGTTAAAAAATATTTTGTTATTTGGATAGATTTATCTTGATCTTGATCTTGATCTTTGACTTTAAAATTAAATTACACGTGATTACCTAATTTTCTTAAAATTGTATTTAATAAACATTCCAAAAAGATATTTAATAATAACATAACTCCACCACAATTTGCTAAAGCCTAAAAGTGCACTATAACTTGAAAATATAGTACCCTAAATTAAATATAATATATTAAGGCATGTTTTGATGTAATTTTTTTTCTTACTACATTTTAAAATGTAGTATTCTTAATGAACCTTTGGAATCTAGACCCCATGACGTATTAACACGTGGATTGTATATAGATCTTTTGTAGAAAACTACCCTTTGTCTCTGATCGACAATATGGCACTCGAAATGAGTCCGCTGGCTGGCCTAAATCTGATCATATATAAAACATAATTAAGGCAGCAGCTGCTGACAGTTCCACTGCCCTCTTCCCAAAATGAAGTTGATTCTCCTGGCTATTCTGATTGCCTATCTAGGAGTTACAGACTCCCAGAACTGCACTACTACGTGCAGACCTGGCGTCGAATATCTGTGCGGTAGAACGCTTCGAAATGGCAGGATGATCTACTGCACCTTCAGAAATCCCTGCGAAATGAACCTTGTCGCCTGTCAGAGACGGGAAGGTAAACCATGAAAATTCCCTTAATCATTTACCCTTTATTTATTTGCAATTATTTCTGCAGAGTGGACAAAACATTTGACAGGTCGATGCCCACGCGATTCGGAGGAGTGCAGACTTTAGGGGAACATTACCCGGCCGCAGGAGAAGCAGCTGAATATTTTTAATAAAAATTGTACAAATATTGACACAATTGACAACACAAAATATACAAGTTAATACTGTTTTTTGTCAGACCTAAAAAATTTTCTGGAAAATAATATTTAATACGAAATTTTAAAAGAACGCGTACGGTTGCCCAGTAAAAATGCGAATAGCCTGCACATTGGGCGAGAAAGTCATCCTCATTTGTGTGCTTCTGGGGCTCGGTGTTGGGTTCGGGGTCGAGGGTCACATATTATTTTCCCTGACAGGTACAGGTAAGTTAGAAAACTGGAAAATTGTACATATACAAAGATATTGTGTGAAATCGTTGGGCTCTGGTGTATTTCAGGTTCCAAGAAGTGCCATGATGTGTGTCCCATGGGCTACCGGGTGGTGTGTGCCCTGGATGTTTTAGACGGCTGCCTGCGCACCTTTGCCAGTACCTGTGTAATGCGAATTTACAACTGCAAGTACCAGAAGGGTGAGTTCGGCTCTTGGTATATTCAAAATGATCAATGATGGGAGGTCAGAAGGCTTCTAGCCTTCGCTTTTTGATATTAAGAAGTCAGCAAATGATATGTTTATTCTTATATAATTTTTTGTTTTAAAAATTTCATTAAACTTGATCTGTTTATTTTCGCTTTAATTCAGATTATCGCATTATAGCGGAGCGAGCCTGCGAGTTCATCACCATAGACGACCTCGATAGGCTTGCCATCTAGGGGCCGGTGGCGGAGGCTGTACGTGATACTGACCGTCAACAGAGGACGCCAGTGGCACAGCGCGCACGCGTCGTATACGCAACGTGTGGCGCGAATTGGACATAGCCGCGTGCGGAAGCGAACAGGCCAGGATATACCACAATACTCTCTGGACTCTCAGACTCAATCTCTAGGCACGCGTCACGTCACCTCTGCGAACGAAAATCGCAATTTCTTCTCCGTTTTCCCCTCAGCAAGGCTGTCCTTTTTGTACAACTCGATTTACATTTTAAAACAAATAGATAAAATCTAAAAAAATTATTTATTAAATCTGTTAAAACGCGTAAAGAGAGCCCCGTAGACGTGCTGCGAAAAAGTGAAAAAAAGTATACAAAAGAAAATACGCCAAAGCGCCGCAGATTGGCGCAAGTGAAAAATTGTTTGGGCAGGCAGCAGGAGCAACTCAAGGAATACAATTCTCGGGATACTCGGGGCTCGTGAGAGCTGAAGGCTGCAAGGTTTTCTCGCCCAGTGATTCAATAACAGGTTGGTTATTGTTGCTGCCAAAAATTGTTGCTTAATTGTGGATAAAGCGATGGGAAAACAATAAATGTCTGCATTGCATGTCAGCAAACTGCGTATCATAAATTATGTATAACAATTGCTTGTGTGTGTGTGTGCGTTGGTGTGTGTATTTGCCACATTTTGTTGCATACACTTTGGCATTGTTTGTTGTTCACTCACGTGTGAGTAATAAGTGGAAATAAATTATATATTTTGTTGTATTATGATTAAGAAGTGCATTTTATACTTTTGATAAGTAAATAAAAAATTTCGAGTCATTGATTATTTTAAGAAAAAGGTGTTTCATATTTTCCAAGAAATGTGTGCTGTTCCTTAAATTGTATACATTACGACAAAAACATACCAAAGCTTCGTGCAAAAAGCTTCCCTCAAAGCTTAGTGCGATTTTTGGCACTATGTTGATTTACCAGGAAAGTAAATATAATATATTGAATTATTTTTTTATTATTAAGAGCATAATTTTGTTAAATAAAAAATTAGTATGCAAAAAGTATCTTAACAGAAACTTTCTTTTGTACTTTATATTTATTCTTATGCTTGATATAATTATCGAAACCACTATAACTAATAAAAGTAGTTTCAATTCCTTTTTTTTAACAAATTAATTAAAATGTAATTGAAATGCGCGCCTAATGAAATAATCGATAAGTCAAGTACAAGAAGTAAACTTATGTCTAAAAAGGCCGAATACAAAATAATGTTGTAAAAATGCATTTTATTGTTTGTAACATGTATAAAAACATACAAGAAATATAATTGATTTTAAAACACTAAATCACTTACAGTCACGACATTCTTAAAAATAACAGTCACCGCTTGGAGGTCTTCAAGTGCCATCTCTAGGTTTGTTATCAATTGTTATCGGTGCGGAACAACAAAAAAGATGTGTGCAAATTGAATAATAACAATAGTGCGTGCGGGTGGTCTGATCGGAAAAGAAGAAACCAAGACAAAGAATATTAAGTCAGTTTTAATTGATGGCGTGCTAAGTGAAATAAGTAAGTTAGCAAGGACAATGATACATCCTGTGCGGTTATCTCTGCCTTAATCTTCGAGATGTGTGTGTGTGTGTGTTTGTTATTGCAAATACTCAAGTATGTGTGTTTTTGGGCCGATTTGTGTTTGGTTCCCCGCCCACAAAACGAGCCAAGAATCCAACAACAACAACAGTGGCAACAATAGAGTCCGCAATGCATTGGGAACCAAAGAAATGGAAATTTACCATGAATCAGAGAACTGTCAGAGAACCCCGGACGACCGCCTCTCTATCTATCATTCCGGGGTCTTTATCGTAAGCTGCGTACAATTCCCCTTGCATTAGCCGATCGGCCGAATGAGATCCCCTACACGAGAAAAAAATATAAATTAAATCATTTAAACAAAAGGTTTTTAAAACCTAGGTAAAATTTATTTTCAAAAATTAAAAAAAAGGAATTTTTTTAAATTATATTTTTTACATAAAATCTTTAAAAATAACTTTAATTTTAGAAATACAATACAGAATAGTAGAATTATAGATTTATTGTCTTAAATTTTATTAGATTCTTAAACTATTTAGATCTGTCTATAATTCACAAGGGGTTTTAAACCCCTTAAAAATGGTCTAAAAGCTTGCAATGCAATTTTTAAGGCACCGATAAATTGGTTGCTAATATTTACGTTGTATAAATACAATTTTAAGCTCATTAAACCCCCTTATTATTTCTATAGGCCCTCCATATATGATACAACATTTTAATTTTTCTTTTATATATAACAATTATAAGTGAACTTTATGATATATTTATTTTATATACATTTTCCGGTGCATATTCCACTTGAGCGACCGTTTAATTGGCCTCAATGTGCATATTGTTCGCATATGCTAAAATCTGTGAAATTTGAGAAGCGTGCCTCACAAAATTTTTGTTGGCTTTGAATAACAATAAAGTTCGGGTTACGCGGCGTCCGGTATTTCAAGGGGTTGGTCTCGTAACGGTAAATTGCGGTGCACTTTCAACCTTTGGCTTTGACATTGGCTGCTCGGGCTTCCTTTTCCAGGAATTGTCTGACACCCGCTCTCACTGACCTTGACATTTGCCGTTAAAATACCAGGAGGAACATTCCTCCGTGTGTGTGTGTCGTGGGTGGGTGGGTGGTTGGCGGAGGGTTGGCAATTCCTTCACGAACCCCGCGGCATTGACAGCTTTTAAAGTAGAACCCTGGGCAGGGGTGAAGCATTCACTTTGCATACATTAATATTTAATTTGATTTAAGGAAACTTCTTTCGTTTTCATCAACCCTGAAGAAATCACTCAGGATGATGTAAAGGAAATAAAATACATTGTACAAATATGAAGTTTGTAATTATGAAGGATTTTTTATGTACAAAAATGAAAGCATAACTTTATAATTTACAAAGTTTATATTTTTACAATATTTAAAATGATTAATGCAGGCTTCATAAGCTTCTCCTGTCTTCTATAACTTTTATTTTTAAATGGCTCAGAAACAGATATAGATTTAACCTAAAATATATGAGTACAACCAACTATCTCATTGTCAAAATACTCCATTTATAACTTATTTGTTTGCCTTATTTTGACGTCACTGTTGGAATGCTTAATTATTGATTTGCGTGTATAGGGTTTCTGAAAACTTTATGGTCAACTGGCTAATAAGGAGCGACGGCGACTGGCAAACAAAAGCAAAAGTAATAAAGCCGGTCTGTATGTGGACGGGGGAGATGGGATTGGTGGGAATGAGGAGAAGGATTGGGTGGAACAACCATGACGATGACGCACGATATATGATTGCCGCCCGGCTGACGCACAATTGATAAAGTGCAGCCATAAATGAGGCGAGTATTCATCCCGGGCTTTCCTTTTTCTCTGATTGCACACAGAACATAAATCCAGAACAAGGATTACGTTTGATTTTTTCTCAGAATTCTTCAACAGAAAAAGAAAACAACAACTTAAAGCTGTACTTATTCCAGGAAGTACAATTTAAAATGTTTCACAAATATCAGTTTCTAACAACTTGTTCTTTTTCTGTGCACAGGGTAGAGCAACGAGTTCCTCCAGCTACGGCTGCTGCTGCTGTTGCTTGGGCACACTTCTGGGCAACGCATTGTCGCCGCCGACCGCAAAGCTGGGCAAAATTATGAACTTGTGTTCCTCGGGCGCAACGGCATCGACCACATCGTTATCGTCCACGGGCCAGGCGGAGAGGAGCGGAGGAGTCCCAGGGGGAGGTGCCGGAAGCGGCGGAGGCATCGGTGGCGAAGGAGAAGGTGGAGGTGGAGGCGGAGGCAGAGGTGGCATTACTAGCGGCGGCGGCGACACAGGTCCCTCGGAGGCCACACACTGCTTCGGCGGAGTCGGTGGTAGCTCCGGTGCAGAGGAGTTGACCAACGCAAACGGCCCGGCCAACGGAGGAACGAGTGCAGCCACAAGTGGTGGCCCACAGCCAACTGGCAGCAACAAACACAGCCAGCTAAACAACGAAAACAACGCAACCATGCCGCCCGAAACGCGTCCCAAGATGGTGACCGTCAAGCATCCGGAATCTAACAAGCCCAAGCCCACCACCAAGAAGAGCAAGCCCATCCAGGCTGATCAGGATGTCATCAAGGCGCTGCAGAGATGCCGAGACGAAGGCAAGTAAATCATTTGAAAAGGAATTAACTATCTTACTTTGGCTTTCAAATTTTTCTCCGCAGGCATCAAGCGGTTGGACCTGAGCAACTCCTCGATCACTGTTATTCCCAGCACAGTGAAGGAGTGCATCCACCTGACGGAGCTGTACCTTTACAGCAACAAGATCGGACAGCTGCCGCCGGAGATCGGATGCCTGGTGAGCCTACGCAACCTGGCGCTGAACGAGAACTCGCTGACCTCGCTTCCGGAGTCGCTGCAGAACTGCAGCCAGTTGAAGGTGCTCGATCTGCGGCACAACAAGCTGGCTGAGATTCCTCCGGTTATCTATCGACTGCGCAGTCTGACCACTCTCTACCTGCGCTTTAATCGCATCACCACAGTGGCGGACGACCTGGGCCAGCTGGTTAACCTGACCATGCTGAGTCTGCGGGAGAACAAGATCCGGGAGCTGGGCAGTGCCATGGGGGCGCTGGTGAACCTCACAACGCTGGACGTGTCGCACAATCACCTGGAGCACCTGCCGGAAGACATTGGGAACTGTGTGAACCTCCGGTCCTTGGACCTGCAGCACAACGAGCTGCTGGATATACCCGATAGCATCGGTAACCTGAAGTCCCTGGTGCGTCTGGGCATGAGGTACAATCGGTTGAGCAGTGTGCCGGCCACCCTGAAGAACTGCAAAAGCATGGACGAGTTCAATGTGGAGGGCAATGGCATCACCCAGCTCCCGGACGGCATGCTGGCCAGCTTGAGCGGACTGACCACCATAACCTTGTCGAGAAATCAGTTTACAAGCTACCCGACTGGTGGACCGGCACAGTTCACCAACGTTTATAGCATCAATTTGGAGCACAATCGTATCGATAAGATCCCCTACGGAATTTTCTCCCGGGCCAAGGGCCTCACCAAACTGAACATGAAGGAGAATATGCTGACTGCTCTTCCCCTGGACATCGGCACCTGGGTGAACATGGTGGAGCTGAACCTGGCCACTAATGCGCTCCAGAAGCTTCCCGATGACATCATGAACCTGCAGAACCTCGAGATACTCATCCTGTCCAACAATATGCTCAAGAAGATACCGAATACAATTGGGAATCTGAGAAGGCTGAGGATTCTGGACCTGGAGGAGAACCGCATCGAGGTGCTTCCCCACGAGATCGGTCTGTTGCACGAGCTGCAGCGACTGATCCTGCAGACCAATCAAATTACGATGCTACCGCGCAGCATCGGCCACTTGGGCAACCTGACTCACCTGTCTGTTAGCGAAAACAACCTGCAGTTCCTGCCCGAGGAGATTGGGTCGCTGGAGAGCCTCGAGAATCTGTACATTAACCAGAATCCCGGCTTGGAGAAGCTACCGTTTGAGCTGGCCCTGTGCCAGAACCTCAAGTATCTGAACATAGACAAGTGCCCGCTGAGCACGATTCCGCCGGAGATCCAGGCGGGTGGACCGTCCCTGGTACTGCAGTGGCTCAAGATGCACTCGCCATACCGCCAAATGTGAGATGTGGACGGCGTCTGGCGCACCGTCTACGTGGGCAGCGACTGCTACTATCAGTACGAGCTGCAGGCGGTGAGCCAGGCGCCCGGTGGAGGTGCTGCAGGTGGTGGTGGAGCTGCAGCGGGAGGAGCAGCTGGCGGAGGATCCTCAAGGAGCGGTGACCGACGCTAACGGTGCGATCTCAGCTAACGGGCGAGAGATCCTGTTCCCACACATCCTTCAACCCAATCCTCTAGGGGGGAAACTACATTGGTTAGGTGCTACAACTTGAGTTTTTTTATTGAAACAGTTTTTTAAATATATTTAAGTAATATTAATATTATTTAATATTTTTTAATTTAAATTTATAATCCGTATCAATCAGTTTAAATTAAACTTTAATTATAAATTAAAAACAACTCAAGATAAAAATGCATCTTTAAATTGATTTAAAAAAATCACTAGAAACAAAAATTTTAAAAGTTTCTTTGAAAAGTTAAAGTGAAGACACACAAAAATCTTAAAACCAGAGAACTGACGAGTGTTTTGAGATTACATTTATATTGTATTAATACCCTTTTGTTTAGTTTGTTTTACCTAAACTTAATTTTTAAAAATATGAATTTGTAAACCTTTTCTTGTGTGGTTTCACCCCCTTGACCCCGACTGGAGTGCGTTGGCTGACAAAATCATAGCTTTAACACGTTATACCAATGTCCCGCGTATTATAAACTGCCCCGATTTGCTTTTTCTTTCTGTGTTCAAGTCCAGTCCAGTTCAGAGTCCACAGTTTAGGTTCTAATTTAACTCATGCTTCCAAAAGCTAGTCAAAAAAAAAAAAAAGAAATACAAATGTAACATGCGAATCGAAACGAAAGTGAATTGAAAGCTTTAAACCTTCTGTTCGATCTTTGGTCATAGAGAAAGCTAAATCCAATGTTCAAAACTACATAAAAATACGCAAGCGCCAAGGAATTGTTTGAAAACAAAAACACAAAAACAAAAAAGTGGTTAAGAAATTATTAATCTGTATACACATAAACCGTAGACGTATTTTGTATAAGCAAGCGCAAAGAAAAACTAAGCAACAAGTATTAAACTGTGTGTAATTTGTTAAAACAAAAAGAAAAGATTGCAAATGTATGTTTTTTTTTGTGGCGCCCCAAATTGATCGGCATTTTATATGTTAGTCTAAGCATAACTTAACCACAAAATAAATCAACTGCAACCAATTGCACTAGCGAAAGATAATGTCGTATACTTCATGTGCGTTGTTGTGTGTCTGTAATTAATTTGAATGAATATTTTAGACGATTTCAAGGCATTTAGTTACCATAACCATAATCAACGACGATATATGTATGTATGTTTGCATGGAGAGTAAGCCAAGTTAAGAGTAAATTAATATCGTCTAATGGCACATAACTGATAAGCGGAAAAGATATTTAGAGATAACGTGGACTCATAGTTGTTGTTCTTCTGGAAAAGATTGGATTTCCCATGAAAAGATTGGAATAGTCTTTTGACAAAGAAAGTTTCTCTAAATAAATTTAAAAAAAAACTGTTTTAATTATGTTTAAAATATTGTATACGTAATTGCATTTTGTTGAAGACACTTTTTAGTAACTTAAGACCGATCTGTCATTTAATCAGCTCAACAAACAACTTATTTAGTTTAATATCGTAAACTACATGTCTTGAAACACAAAACAGAGAAGAAAGATACAATTTCGAGCTACTCTCCGCTGCAATGCAACGCAAATGGGCTTTAAACTTTAAACAAATCTTGAATCAATAAATCAACGAAGCTAACTTTAACTGTTGTGCATCCAAACAAACATATTTACACAACTTTTACACATCTATTTTTTGAGAAAAAAGAAAAGGAAAGAGTCAATCAAACACTCGAGATACTATACGTACGTATTTATTTCAGACTCTATGGGATATAGTATGCATAGTATGTACATATATTTTTCAAACAAACTGTATGCGGCAGGGTAAACTAAAATGGCAAAAGTAATTTAATTACAACAAAAAAAATGTAATAAAACGAAATAAACATAACGTATATTTCCAACGGTACAAAAATGAAAACGTAAATGTAACAGAAATACAAATAAATGTTAAACTGAATATATTCGCACGCTAGGATAATGAACACAACACACCCGACAAAGGAAAAATAATAAATAAATAAAACAAAGGCAGGAAATGGAGGCAGAACCTGAATTTTGGCGAACTTTCGAGCCAAATTCGCAAATACAAACAATAAATGTTAAACGAGGTCAAGTTAAATGAAAGTGAAATGTACAAGTTATATGGTAAACGCGATCAAGTCAAAATATAATGATATTCCTAAAGTGAAAAACATATTTAAGCATACCCATAAATATTTGCGAAATAAAATGAAAACAAATGTTAAAATACGTTCTAAAGAATACGGTCTTTTTAAGTCGGGCTTCTAATTTTTTCAAGTTGGCAATGCTTTGTGAGCGTTATTTTGATCACCGATCTGTTAGTACCCTAGACTCTAGATTTCTTTCGGATATTGATGATTTAGTTAAGAAGACAACTCTAAAGCCTGACCACATTCCTTGTAAGTACACAAAAAATATTGCCTCAATGGATTTACCACATCATTGAAATCCGGATTATAAAGGGGCGGAATGTATGGATTTATTAGTCATGACATTAAGTTGCCATTATTTCATTCTGGCCCTTGTGTGAGTTATCCCAAAGTATTAATATATGGAGGGGTATATCCTAACTAACCCACTCAATTCCGAGGTAGCAGCTCAAACAGCTGTTTCCAGCTCTTTGTACCCGGGAGAGGTGATAACAAAAGACACAACATTTCGCCAGTCAGTTTATAAACAATTCCCAAAGCAGAAGCACAGCGATAAGGTGAGTGATACTCCAGGTAGGAAATATATATACCCAAACTACGTGCACGCCATAGCGTACTGAGGCAAGAACCATAAATGCGCAAAAGGTCAGTGCAAATGTAGGCCTTTGTTTTGCTGCCTGTTATCCAGGAATCGCAGTGTGCATCCATGTTCTATTTCATTTCAGGACCGATCAGACCTTAGCTCTTCATAAGCCTAAATACATTTTGCTAATACCTGTGTACTTTCAGCGTAACCATGAAAACCTTTACATCTCTACTGCTGACCTTGGTGTTGGCCTTTCTCGGTCCAGACCCTAGCTACTCATACTCCCCCAGACTGGATGCTAGAATTATTCAGGAAATAAAAAGAGAAGAAGCACTAAATCACGCCAAAATTGCCAGGGAACTGGTGCATCGTGCGTCATGGAGCGCCTTGGGCAGCATTTCCACCAACAAAGCTGTGGAAAATTATCCAATGGTCAACATAATCTCCGTAGATGACAGCGATGCGAATGGAAACTCCACGGGCTTGGTGCACTTCCTGCTGACTGATCTGGATTTCACTGGACCAGACTGGCAAAAGGACAATAAAGTGACTTTCATGTTCTCCGATGAACAGACATTAAGGTGCAAGGCCGATGGCAAGGATCCAATGGAGCCCACCTGTGCCCGTGTCATGCTCAGTGGCCAGGTAATCAAGGTGAGTAAAGGGATCATTAATTCATGTGATAACCACCGAAAGTAATGTCTACTTTAATGATTAGCTGGATCCCAACGGTACCAACTATAAGGCCGCCATGGATGCCTTTATGAAGCGTCATCCAGCAGCCGTCCATTGGATAACAAGTTAGTACTAAAGAATTTATAGAATGTATTTCTGTTTTGCAATCAAAGGATTCCGTATTTCTATTTTCCATGCACACAGCCCACACATTCTACCTGTGCGCCTTGGATATTAAAAATATCTATGTGCTGGACTTCTATGGAGGTCCCCACCAGGTCAGCGCCTCGGATTATTATGCCATTAAGCTGTGAAATTGGCTTATCAAGATGGAAACCAGTGACGACTCATGTTTTTAAAATGAAAATTCATTGTTTCAATGAACTGCAGAACAAATGACTAAGGAGACAAGACAAAGCGCATTCGCTGCCAGTTATCAGTTAAGCTCGGTGATTTCCTGTCATGGGCATTGGCTTTGTACAATAAAAATAAGGAAAAAATATATTAACGTTAAGGTTAAGGTGATCCCAAATCGGCTAGGTTTTATATATCAAAATTCAAACCTAATATTAATTTTAAGACAGCCCACAATAAAATAAACTAAATCACATCGGTTAGTTTTTGTGTATATTTTAAACGGAAGTTTGCAAAGTTTATATTTTTTGGCGTTACGCCTTGGATTAGTCTTTCAAAAGGGGTTACAGTGACAAGGTGTCCACCTTAGTGAGAACCGGGCACCGTGCACAGGGTGGCGTCGATCTTCTGCAGCTGCGGCAGGATGTCGCGGAGCTTGGAGCGATAGCGAATATCCTTGGCCAGCGGATTGTACTCCAGGTAGATGGTCTGCAGGGCCTTGTTCACTTTCAGCACCTCGATGTTCTTCCAGTCATCCACGCCGTTGTGATTTAGCCACAGCTCCTCGAGGAGTTCGAGGTTCTCCAGATTGGCAATGCCCTTTAATCGGTTCTTGGCCAGATCGAGGGTCTCCAGCTTCTTGTTCTCTGAGACGTTTTCAATGGTTTCAATTCCATTCTCGGATATGTAGAGCTCCCGGAGATTAGCCAGTTTTTCCAGGTTCTCGATCTTTACAATTCGATTGGCCTGCAGACTGAGTATCTCCAGGTTGACCAGCGTATCAAGGTTCTCGATCTTGGCTATCTTGTTCTTGCCAAGAAAGAGTTGCCGCAGATTGACCAACATCTCGATGTTTTCAATCTTTTTCAACTTGTTGTCGCCCAGCTCCAGCATAGTAAGGTTGGTCAGCATTCCCAGATTCTCGATAACTGTTATGCGGTTTGCCACAAAGTAGATCTTGTCCAGCTTGACCAGCTTGTCGACGTTCTCGATCTTGGTCAGGCGATTGAAACTGAGGTCCAGCAGCTCCAGGTTGGTCAACTCATCCAGGTTCTCGATCTTTGTGATCTGGTTGTCGTACAGCTCCAGCTCCAAGAGGGACGTCAGCATGGACAGGTTCTCAATCTTCTTGATCAGGTTCCAGCGCAGGAACAAACGCTCGATCCGCGTCAATGGCTCGAAGTTCTCCAGCTTCTCGATGCGGCGATGATTCAGGTCCAGCTCATAGCAGTCCGGATCGATGGTGATTACCTCCTCAATGGAGGGCACTTCCTCGGCATTAATCACCTGGATGCCGACTGTTGGCTTGGCGGCTTCAGTATCGTTCATTAGTCTGTCGGCATCGCCCATTTTGTTTTCTTATAAAGCTTTATTTACTTTTAAAAAAATCTCTTAAATGACTTTTGGAAAATTCTATGCCGACTTGTTTATTTCGTTAGCGCAGGGTGTCGAGTGAGGTAAGGTGGGTTTTTGGCGAGGAAGTTAAGTCAAGTCACAATTCTATCGGACCATGTAAACAACCAGAACCTTAAAAATCGCATATATTAGATTTATTTAAGATTTGATATTTGCATTTTAGCCCTATTGCATTATTTCTTTATAAAGTTAAGTTTGTAATTGGCTAAATATTTAATTGGGAATTGCGCCACCTATTCAATACTGTACATTCTAGAGATGTGTAGGTGCAGACCCTGTAAGTACAAATATGTACTAATAAGCTAATAATGTATAAACATTTTCTTACAGGCTAATACAAATGACTTACTACTGCTTGTTTAGTTAAGAAAACCGTATAATACTCTTCATCCGTGATGTACCCAAGCCGGTGTGTTTACTTCACGCTAGCACATTACACATCTCTAGCACCTTTTTGTTTGACAACAGTGTTGGAAAATGGCGATACGATATCCGTCAGCTGTGCACGGAGCGTGTAGATTTCCATTGGCCATAAATTGCGAATTGTTTAAAAAATAGCGTCGAAAATGCTGTGAGTTGACAGTCAAGAAGTTGTGCGAGAGCCTCTATCCCAATATTACACTGGAAACGGTGGCCTGCAAGAAGTTAAACTAAGGGAAGTCGAAGGAATCCTGCCAGAATGTCGACGGGTTTAAAATGTCGCAATTGTGGATCCAACGAGATCGAGGAAGATAATGCTCGCGGAGATCGGGGTATGTATAGATTGATCTATATATATACTGGTGTACTTCACCATATCCGTCTCCATCTAGTGTGCATGAACTGCGGTTCAGTGCTTGAGGATTCACTCATTGTTTCCGAAGTCCAGTTCGAAGAAGTTGGCCATGGAGCTGCCGCAATTGGCCAGTTTGTGTCGGCCGACTCGTCTGGCGGAGCCACCAATTATGGGTATGGCAAGTTTCAGGTGGGCTCAGGCACCGAGTCCCGCGAGGTGACCATTAAGAAGGCCAAGAAGGACATTACTCTGCTCTGCCATCAGCTGCAGCTCTCACAGCACTACGCCGACACTGCCCTGAATTTCTTCAAAATGGCCTTAAGCAGGCACTTGACACGCGGCCGCAAGAGCACTCACATCTATGCCGCCTGCGTCTACATGACCTGCAGGACAGAGGGCACTTCCCGTAAGTGCTGAACCTACAGATGTTGAGTAGCTCGTTAATCCCTTGACTATCCCCCGCAGATCTTCTCATCGACATCAGTGACGTTCAGCAGATTTGCTCCTATGAGCTAGGCCGCACCTACTTGAAGCTATCGCATGCCCTTTGCATCAACATACCGTCAGTGGGTGAGTGCCTGTCATGAATACAAAATCAATCGAAAAAAGGGATGGTTTCCTAAACAACATAGGTTTCCTAATTATGCTATTCTGAGTATAATCAGTTTTGTTATTTGGTTGCAAACGAAGAAACAGTCTTCAGATTTGTAGAGTTTAGATTCAAGTGGTACAAGAAGGTTGTGTTCTTATTTGCAATTTGTATTTCATCAGTTAAATGTGTTCGATATCTGAAGAAACCCTGCAAGCGTTGAAGCTCATAAACACAGCATATCGTAGGTGCCAAGATGGTTTATAAAATCATATCACAAATGCGGATGCAAACGGCTTTCGTCTCCCTTTGTTCGCATATGTCGACTGTTTGATGACTTAAGATGTTTGTTTTGTTTTTAATGTTGTGCTCCGATTGAAGTTGAAGAGTTAAGTTTGAAAGTCGTTTGTGCAACAACAGCCATATTTTATTTTATCCCTCCACATTCCCTCAAATATATTTCAAGCTGCAAATTGTAAATTCGGAAAAATCTAATAATGTATTTTGTTTGATTAAAGTACATAATTGGTAATAGATTTATAATCAATATAGGATAACATTTGCTTTATTTATATCGATTTATTATATATGTATATAAAAAAATGGTAATTGTAGGAGACATTCTTATCAAAAGCAAAAAATCAGTACAATTTCCAAAAGAAATCCATAATGTCGAAACGTAAAACTGATTGTTGCGCAGAGCAGCCTAGAATATAATGCGTATAGGAGCTGAGTACGGGGCTTAATGTCAGTAGAAAGGCATGTTATGTATGTGAATATATGTATGTAATGAGTTATAATGGAACAACTACGAAATGGAGACCCTACAGGAGCTATGTTCGAATATAAATAGATAATATTTGCGCATACTCGGGCTTTACTTTTGATTCACTTATTACGTAAACTGGTTAACTTGGCTTTCAAATTCGTCGTATGCAATTCTTAACATGGCTTATTATCCCTTGAATAGTAGGTATAGGTAGGTGTATATATCGTTATCAGATCAGATGAGTGTATATATGCTGGCAAAAAATATGTTTGCTATGTTTGCTATATCGTATTAGTTTATCCCCTCAACTCTTTCTCTTTAGAATATTGGTTAACGCTAGCTTGACTGATTGCCCCGAATTCACTGCTTATTGCATTTACATTTACGATGTCTGTGCGTTTCTATATAGCGCCGATTTCACTTACCCCCCTATATCCACCCCCTCTCAAGTCGTACGGAACGTATTAAGTTTTTCGAGTCAACTACTAAATCTGCACCTATGTGTGTATAAAGTTATGGGTGTATATATATTCAACTTGCTTCGATTTTGAAAATATCTTCTGTATGCATTTTGCCAACAAACTGTGTACAGTGCGTTTCACAACTGCAGAACGGTTGAAAACTTGACTGGCTTAACGTGCTATTGGCTATAACGAAGGGAACTTTGATTAGTTCCTTAAATCGAGTGACTTTCTTGACATGATCTCGTTCCCAGAGCCGTGCCAAAGCTATAAAACGCACTGTCTCGAGGTGTATATATACGTATGACTATATATAGGACTATTATGAAAACTAGAGCACTCTACTATAGTGGTATATGTCTATATCTGTATATAGGTCTATAACTGCGTCTAAAACTCCAATTTGCTTGCTTGTGTAGCACTGAAAACCCATGAGTTTCGATTTTGTAGCTGTATTGGTCTCCTCGATTGTTGCTGCTGCTGCTGCTGCTGCTGGCGATAGTAGCAGGCTCCCTGCCACTCAGCGCAGTAGAGCTGTGCGCATCAAGTGCTGCCCTCCGCGGCCAGATCCTCCCCAGAACCGTTCACATTGTTGCTAGTAAAATTGCTGCCATTGGATGTAGCAGATCCAGCCGCTGTTGCTGTTGCTGCTGCGGCTGATCCTCCGGCTCCTCCTATTGGCGTTGCACACAGCGAATTCGTGGGCGAACTCATAGCCGTCATTGTGGTGGGTCCATAGAAGATCAGTTCGGGGATCTGGCCGCCCTGTACGCCAGTGCCGTTGGTGCTCTCCGACGAACACTGGAACTGGAAAGTCACATTGCCCATGAGCACCTCCGACATGCCCTCCTGGCCGAAGAAGCTCAGCTCGTTGCCGTCCAAAATCACGGAAGCGGTGTAGTAGCACTCAGGCTCGATTTGAATTGGGTTCTCGAAGAAAACGTGGAACGTGTTGCTCGAACCGTCCGAGAAGAACTTGGTGTCGTTCTCGGCGAGGGTGCGTCCCAGACGCTTCAGCTCGATCTTGACGTTGTAGTTGGCGGCGCCAGTCGATGATCCGTACAGCCCAAAGCCCACAATGAAGATTCTGCAGGAATACATTTGGTATTAAAATTATGGATGAGCTGAATGACATGTCTTCGCTTACCTGCGATCCACGGAAAACTGAATGGAATCACAGCGTCCGCGGTATCGCCACTGATTGGAGCGGTAGGCACACGACTGGAAGCGATGGCAGACCTGGGTCTTTAGGCCCGCCCTCGAGCGCGTAGGAAAGCCCAGGGAAGGCTTAACCTTGGCGGTGAAGTGCAGGAACATGTCGATCGTCTCCTGTGATGAGAGGATGCCAGTCTGGGCCACACCGTTTGCGAACTCCTCCAGCGACATTGTGGGTATGCGGATGAGGTGCAGGGCCTGTCCCAGCAGTCGCCGCTTATTCTGTGGCGTATCGTCGATAGTCATCTTTTCGCAGGCATTCAGGGCCCAATTCAGAGCTGCCTCGAACAGATGGATCTCCTTGCAGTTGAGCGTCTCCCGCGAGAGGATCGACTCGAAGGTCTTGAGGTCAATGTCCACAAAGTCCTCGGACTTAACCGCCATCTCGGCCTGAGCGTCGATCACTTCCCAGCAACGCTGCATCAGTTCGGGCTCCTCGAACAGACGCGATTGACTGAGAAGTAGGCAGGCGTTTTTTGCCGTCAACTTCACCTCTAGATAGTTGACGCAGGCCCTGGCCAGATGGGGCACAATGTACTTCTTGGCCGCATACAGAGTGGCTAGGATGTGCTCAGGTTCCAGTTTGATTTCATCACAATAGAGATACCTAACAAAACAGATTCTGATGAGCATCGCTCGTGAAATGTAGGGCCTAAATTATAGATTACCTTAGCAACGTTAAGAAGGCAGTGGGTTCGACGTCAGGCACTTTAATTTCCTGCTTGTTCTCCGCCAATCCACCATAGAACATGGCATAGAAGACGGAACTGCCCGTGGCGAGAATGTATTTGTGAGCGGGTATAGTCTGAATGGGATCAATGTCTGTTTCGTGGAGAATATGTAAAGATATTAGGTTCTATCGTTGATTTTAGACATCGAATTACTTACCGAACTCCCCACCCACAACAAACTTGACATCGGACATTAGCTCGTTGTTGAACATGGCCGCGTTCCTCTCCAGCACCGTCGCCTTGCTGGCCTGCCAGTTCGGATCGGCCGTATCAATGGCATTGGAGGCCGCCACAGCCGCGAAATGCCAATTGGTTCCGGCGGAGCACACGTACGATCCACTGCCGCTGGTGGGTGTTGCCGAAAGAGCAGCCACCGCAGCAGCTGCCGCGGAACTGGAGGGCAGACAGAAAGCTGTCGGACTGCCAGAGATACCTCCGCCACTGCCCCCACCACCACCGCTGCTACTGCTGCTGCTGTTTAGGGCGCCCGGCGAGGCCAGAGGTGACGATGGAGCACTTATGGGCTGCGTTATCTGTATATTGTGATCCGCTCCAGCAGAGGCACCGCCAGGCGGAGAGACTCCTCCTCCTCCCCGCTGCTGCTGCTGCTGCTGCTGGTGATTGTGGGGCGGCGAATGGAGCAGCCCGTTGCCATTGTTGAGTGTTTCCACTGTGGATTAGAGGGAATAAAAGATTAAATGTTTTTTGGGTTATATGGGTTATACTCTCTAGGCTGACTATTCCCACCCAGCTCGTTCAGAATCAGCAGCACGCGTGGCCACATTTGTGCAACTTCCGCTGCGTGTGCATCGTAAATAACGAATGCCAGGGTCTCCCCTTTTTTCCACAATTATTATGCCCCAAAACTACAGTGGAGCTTCTTGAAGTTGAGTTAACCTTTGGGAATATTAAAAGCATATTTTTCTAGGTATATTGATTTATAATAATGAAATAGGAACGTTAGCGGCATGCGGCTTCTACTTGCTTTTTGCTTGGTTTTCCCTCACTTAATTTTCTATGTACTATGTAATTTTGTATGTACGTCGGCCTTTGAGAATGCAAATTAATTGCTTTTGACCCTCAGTTCATTATTTGTGTGTCATCAAGAGCCGCAGTGCTTATTTTATAAAATCTTTAAGCTGTTTTGACTTGGCTTTAAAAGGTCAACCTACCCATTCAGGGAATATATATTTCAAACAATTTAAGATTTAACAAAAGCAATTCAATCTTTAAATTTAAAGTTTTTCTTACATTTTATTTTGAGTTTATACAGTTTTTTAAATATGGAAAAAAAAGGTTTACTTTGTTATAAATTAGCATTTTTATACATTTTCCCTTTTAAATAAAGACTATATTTCTTTACTTATTAAACTTGATAAAAAGACTTCAAATTACTGCAGTATTAATAACAATTCCAAGTAGTAAAGAGTGAGTTTTCCTGGTTTCACTGTAAACTAAAAGTGGAGCGTCTCAAAATAGCAACGCATTTTGTCGCTGTTGTTGTTTTTGTTGCCAGACACAGCCCCCCCTTTTGACGCCCCTTTTCCCCTGGTGACACTGCCTTGCCTGGCTTTGAGTTGTGTGAAAAATCAATAACTCACAGACACACACGGCGGCGACGGCACCTGCCGTCGTGCTGCCTCTTTCTTTGTCTCCGCCCTTTGCCACGGGCCAGCGCTCCCCCTGGTTTTTCCTCGGGATGCCCCTTACCATTGATCCATCCGCCATTGGGCTGGGAATGCGACATGCTCTCCTGGTTGCGTTTTCCAGCGGATTTAAGCGATAATCTGTTCAGGGGATTATTGCTATTGCCGCCGTGATTGTTGGCAGAGGAATTGTTACTGCTGTTGCTGCTGCTGGCCATCGTAATTCGTCGTAATTCGCGATTCTACGGAAAGGCAGTTAACCACTATTAACGCGAGGGTCGAGGGTTGTAGCTCCAAGCACTGGCTGTTTAAACATTTGCATTCAATTAACCATTTTAACGCCCTCCATTTTACTTTTCCCAACTGCGCTTTGTTGTTTTTTTTTACGGTTTGTTTGATTTTGTTCTTGTTCGTAGGGTTGTTGATAATATCAATATATCGATATATTTTTTAAATAAAATTAAATATTTTTATCACGATATATGACAATCTGATATCGAATATCGATATGTTTTTAAAATACTTTTTTTATATTTTCTCATGTTAGAAACGGAGACACTTTAAATTTTGAAAATTAAGCTATATTTCCACTGTGATATGAAATATTATATATATGTGTGCCTATATATATTGTTCCCATATATTTGGAAAAAACAGCTAAATTTGTAAAACAGACGTTAGCAGCGATAACGATAACATTTCTGTTGGATATAGTCACCCCAGACGGTAGTGCTGGCTAACGTGAGAGCTGGGCGCGTGTTTTGAATTTGAATTAGCTGAGAAATGCGTCTGCTTTGGGTTTCGCAAGCCATTTGGATTATATCATGGTCAGTCGGTACTAATAGGTATTTCCGTCATGGCGCGCCATTAAAAGGCGTACGTGTGGGAGCAAATAGGACCGATTCAAGAGTTATTGTACACCGGGGGAAAATATTTAAGTAACATAATTTAAAAACGGAATTTAAGATTAGAATTTATCCGAATTTGTTTAAAACTGATGGATATCTATTCGAATTTCATGTTTTCCCTTGGATATCCACATTTATTTCTATCTTTTATCGACTAAGGCAGCCTTGCTGCTGGCTTTACCTGGTATTAGCATGCCCCAATCGTATTTGGACTATTATTTATTGACTGTGCCCGCCGCATACATATTTAATATGAAGAAACAAAACGCTGAACTTGAAATCGATTTTGATGTGTTTGCTTGGACAGCGATCGAGCGAGCAAGCAAGCCAGCAGACCAGCGAGGGAGCTCGCTCACTTGTCCAAGGTTTGTTTATCTCTTAGCACATTCGTGTACAGTAAAACCAGTTTCTGCAGTAGCAGCAGCCGGCAGCAGATCGAAGATGTGTGCCGAAAAATAAAAAATGTTGTTGACCTTTGCCTAAGCTAATTTTTGACTCATCACCATTCCCCCTGCCCATGCTATTGCCGCTCATCTGGAACATTCGTTATCAAATTTTGGGCCTGAATGCAGCTTATAAATTAAATGTGGGTCATATTAACCCTATAAGTTATTGAGTTATCCTTACTCTGTTCTGGCGGTGGCAACTCCTCGTTCTCCGGCACTCGAGCGGCGTACTCCGGCTCATAGTTGTGCGCGTAGGCGCTGCCCCAATGGCCGGCAAAGTCGTCCTCCTCGAGGGTCAACAGGTGGTCCAGCACCTGCACGCCGCGCTCGAGGGGGCCGTGGAATTTGTTGATCAGCTCGGAGAGCCGCAGGTTGAGGCCGTAGTTACCCGAACTTCCGATGCTGCTCGATTCGATGGCCCAATAGAATAGGTGGCGTCCCAGGTGGCTGCTCAGGTGATTCGCAAAGGCCTCGATCATCTTTCGGATGACAGGGGCGAGATCATCTTCACATAACTTCTGGTGCCTGGTCTGAAAGTTTAAATAAAAAAGAGAATACTTTTACTTTCTATGATCTTAAATAATGGAATTATTTCAGTTAAATTAATGATTTTCAAATTGATTTCTTGTAAATAATGTCTGCTAATTTCTATTTTGTTACATTTTCATAGAAAAATGAACCAAATGTGAGAGACAGACCGCAAAAATGGTAATGGCAGAGCACTCCTATCGATCTGACCGCAATCGTAATTTCAGATACATGTAACATAATCTGATTTTTATGGATATAAATGATACAATTTGGAATCAATTTCAATTTCTGCTCGCCGCCTCTCGATTGAAAAATTGCCAAATGCGGGACTGCTGCTGTTGCACTTTCACTTCTCCGTTTCCCGCTAACACTTCCACTTCCACTACCATTTTCATTTTCATTTTCAACTCCAGCTCGCACGCATTTGTCGCATTTTATTAGCTTCAGGAAGTGGAATTAAGTCGGATACCCCGTTGTTGGGCGGAGGCCCTCGACCAATTTTGGCTTAACATTTTTTGGGTCAGCTGGAGAACGAACCCATCGCCCTCTCCCTGGCTGTATCTCTGGGTACCTTTTGCACCTGACTCTCTGGCAGCGGAAATTATGCAAGCGGCTATTTTTAATTGGCAGCACCGCGAAGTCCGTAACCAAAACAAAACGGCGACAGACATGAACATAAGTCTTGGCTCTGAGAGAGTCTCTCGCCTTACATTTTCGACTCGTCATGGCGTCTTGCCTTTCTTACACTCAACAAGTCTGTGTGTGGTGTCGATATGTGGGGGATAAAGGTGGGCATCAACCATCTCTCTCTCCACCTGACATGGCCACGCCTCCAAATAAACAAAGCAATTTGTTGTCGGCGCCTCTAATGAAGTTCTTCATGCTTCGATTGCCTGTGGAGAACTAGGAACTTTGGCAGGCGATTCACCTTTGAGGTGATTATCTCGAAAATACATCAACAACAAATGTGATGAAATATTCTATATTATATATTATATATGGAATGGAAGATTCCACAAATGGAATTGTTTGTATTAATAAACTTTACGCAACATGGAATAAATCAAAACTTGGTGGTGGCTTTTATAAATTTGTGGATTCAGCATTTATTTGAAGTCTAATCAAGGTTAGCCATTTGCTAACTGCGGTTAAAAATTGCTGAAATACTTAATTTGCAATAAATATTCCCTCACATTTGTACTAAAATTATAAATATACTAAGGTTTCCAGCAGATTTTCTGGCTTAAATCAATGGCAAATACTGTGCTTATAAAATGGCTAAACGATTAACTAACCATAACAATTTTTAGAGATTTATATGAAGTTCATATGATATTTAAATAATGGCCTAAAAATAGTCTACATAACATAACTGCACATAAAATATAACATCCTGTGGGAGGATACGAAATTTACTTCTTGAGTTCAATCCTTCCTCAAAAGAAAGCATTCAAAGTACAAATCGAACGAATAAAAGAAACTGTATAAGCAGAGTGATCCATTCTTAGAATAAGTGTTACAGATATCTATATAAATATATCATTTCTGCTAGAGTTTTATTAAACTTATCTCTTTAGGAGTTAATCATTAATTTTACACCTGAAACAGTTGGAACAACAAAAAAACCCTCAATAATCCTCCATGAATTAGTTAATTTTTAATACTGTTTTTCATTAATTGATGGACTTGTTCTGGGCAGGTTATTGCACTTTTTCCCTGAACCTTCTGCCATATGCAAAACACACGCATACTATTTATGCTAAATTAATTTCATGGCTTAACAATCGAGTCACGTTTATTATTCATAGGCTGTGGTCCCTGGTTGTTTTCCCCTGCACATGTAGTTTTCGGTTTGGTGTATTTTCGTATTTTGTATTTCTTGCACTTTGTTTAATTTAAATTTTAAGTTGTGTTTTTCGTAGTAATACTTATTATTTTCCGCTCTGCATTAAGGCGCAATTCGAATTTGCCGCTTGCATTAACTCTTGGGCTGCCCTTTTCTTAATTTTATTCTCTGCTGCTGCTTTTGTTGTTTTCCTCGGCCAGTTGTTTTTACTGGGCTCTCTCGGGGGGTTTATTTCATTTTTCATTGCCTCTTTAATTGCGAATGGTGGCGACCCACTTTTGGCCAAAGTCTCGGGTCAGCGTCTCGCGCACACACACACTCTGCCAGAAAAAAGGTGGTAAAGGGGAGACCCCAAAGCAACGCCCGCGTAACACTTTCGATTTTATTTCCTCATTACACGCTCGCTCGCCAAGAAAACAAAAAATAAATCACAACCACCACATCCACACAAGATCACACAGCAAGGCGAAGACACAGCACCAACAAAAAAAAAAAAAAGTGAAGAGTTGTATCTTTTTCTTACAGTCTTGGGTCTTTTGTTTTCTCATTATTTCGTGGCCCTTTTTAACGAGCTCCTTTTGTTGCATTTGCCATTGGCCAGGGCATTTTGCAATATCCACTCATTTAGCTGATTATCCCAAAGTGTCATAAAGCAATTAACCCTCTAAGTAATTCCCAAGCTTCAAGAAAAAAAATATATAGAAGTTGCTATTTATCATAAAGATATTTCTTCTGTCTTTCAACACTTTAAAATTATATTTCTTTCGATACAATCAAAGACAGGAAAGCAATTGACCTCTGAAGCCCCCTCGCCACTCGCTCACGTGGCCAATATCATATGTATAAAAAAGCAACCTGTCGAAGCTCTCCTCGAACCCTCCATCCGTCAAGCAGTCAAGTAGTCCGCCAATGAGCCTGTTGATTTGCCGATTTTGCACTTTAATTGTGTGAGCTTGTCGGATTTTTGTTTTAAATTTTGTCTTGGCTTTGTCTTGGCCTTTTTTGTTCATTTTATTTCGCTTTTTTTTGTGGCCAACTTTGTAATCTGATAAGGGCTTCAAGGAACGAAATATCAGTTTCGAGTTACTGAATTGGCTTTTAAAAAATTGGTAGTAGCTTAAATTGCCTCTTGAAGGTCATTCACTTGAGATTAAGCCAAAAATAACACGAAGGGAATGTATATCACAGATAAATCATGGATTCTTAATACATTTAAAAAATGTGGGTCAGCTTTATATAATCTATTTCTATATAATATATAATATAATCTATAATCTATAATAAATGCTAATAAAAGGTAATTGTAAGAACTAAACCAGTCTAGGGATCCGGTATTACAATAATTGATTATTGTAAGCTACATTTTAATGCAAGTTGACTTCCAGCCTTGCAAATTTTAATCTAAACGAACCCAACAAAATTTGCACACAAACTGTTGTATATTTCCTAATAAGAATTTATTTTATATTCCATAGAGAGTTCCTTAGAATATTATTGTTCAATTATAACCAATCACTTTATATATATATATAAGGGGCCAGCTCAGGGTCTAGGGGCATTTCCGAAAAATCAGTCTCTAATTCTCGACCCCCTGAAAAGTCTGAGTTCCATTTGGCTAGAGTGCCAAGTGAGGTGTTTCCCATATGAGTTTGGACCTCGCTTCAAGTGCCCTTAGGTTATTTCGCAATTATTCAGACCTGTCGCCGTCTTCGGTCTTTCAGTCTATCGGCTCTTGAGCCAGTCTTTGGCTTTAGACGCTTTAATTTGCGGATAATTTTATATACATTAACATGCAGTTTTTCTCACTCACTTTTCATATTTCTTGGGATTATTTGGTAAGTCATGGTTGCATTTTGTCTAATGACTTGACGAATTAACATTACTTTTTTTGGTTGCTACTTGTATTTGTACAATCCGTAGTTCGTTTTGTCTTGCATTCAATTCTTTTGGCCCAGAAAAATCCCCCTTTGCCAAGCTCTTTTGACTCGGAATGATGATTTGCGGAATTCTAATTCTGTTTCTTTGGTTATTGTGACATATTATTTCTTCTCTTTTTTCCAATTTATGACTGTATTTCGATTTCAGCTGAAACCAGTTTGTGCAAATTAAAGTTTAAGTTTTTTGTTTAACAATAATCGCCCGTCATCATCGAGTTGCTTAATATTTAAAATATTCATGCCGGCAAATGGCGCGATTCTTGAGTGGAATTCTAAATGCGAATCCGATGTCCAGAATGGGAATACAAATTCCTGTTGTGCTTTGTTTGGGAGAAGCCCCGCCTTATTTTATTTTTATCTTTTTTAGTTTTTTGCCAAAGTTTACTTGGTTTTGAAAAACAAACACGCGTCTGTATGGAACTATGAAATGAGTGATCTTTGTTCATCTCTTGGCTGACAGCAAGCCGGGGAACTTCAGTCTACGACGGACGAGTGGTGGTATTGGCAAACACCGAGAGTGGGAGGGTCGTCATTAAAAACAGCACCTTTCGAACACAAAACCATAGTTATGAGCAGTAAATTACAGCGAAATGCATGACAATTAAAGGTGGAGAGTGCGGCTAACATGTAATTACACGGCGGGACTTATTATTCCGCAGGGGTGATAAGAGAGTTGAGCCTTGATTGAGATCTCCTCTGGGATGTTTACACTGAGGCTTTGCTCAATCATTAAGATTAAGATCATTAAGTCAGTCATTAATTCACTTCATTGGCTTTTCTGTGAGGTGGCAGCACTTTGGCACATTTAATTGTTAGCGGAATTTAGCGAAATTGAATTTATTCATTACAGGGATGACTCTTAAAAGGGTCTTAATGGGTTAAGCACAGTGTTTAGACAATCAATTAACCGCATAGATCAATAAATTCTATCTCTAAGCACGTGACGTAAGGTGAGAGATCATTTCCAGGCAGGGAACATTATAAATAATTATCAAAACGGAATTTTTGGGACTTTATATTTGCACTTCACTCGCAGCAATTTTCTTGGGTGTTTTTTTTTATTTTTAATTTTTACACGCTTAACCGGCATCGCAAAGCCGTCAGCTGAGTGTTGTGTTGGGTGTGTAAGTGAGAAAAAACCACACACAACACACACAAAAAAGTGCACATAAATTAAAACGTCAACAGAAGAACAAACAAACGAGCTACGCGCACTTTGCCAACGATTATTATTATTATTATTACTTTAACAAGCAATCAGACAAATATACACACTTTTTGTAATTTCTTGGGCGGACGGGCGGCAGACAACCCTGATGAAATGGGTTTTTTAGAGGGACTTGTTCCACGCAGCTTGCTCTCTTTTGTATTTTTTTGTGGTTTGCGCAGGCGCGACGACCGGCCACGTTTTATTTTTTGGGCTTTTTACTTTATTTTTTTTGGGCTGAGACTCTGCGACTGCGCGAGTCAACGAACGAATTCGTTGTGAGACATACGAATTTCTCGAGTGAGATACAAAACCGGCAACTCGAGACCCACAACGACCCGATCGACAACGATCAACGTTCGACAATCGGCTGCGCTTTTATTGCATGCGATATGCTTGACCACAATTTGATTTTTATTTACTATATATACTATACATATATCCAATGGATAGGTGGTGCTAACCAATTTTTATGCTTCAGCTTCTGTTGACACGACTCTCGAACGAGACATTTCCTCAGATTGCATTTCCTCATTTATCGCGCGTTCTTGGACAATTACGAAACAATTAAAGCTGCAGCAGCAGTAGCAGCAGCAAAGCGCAGTTAATTGCTGGTGTGGAAGGGAAACTCGAACCCAAATTGCTGGCATTTTTCCACCAAAATGCGAAGTAATCAGCGGCAGGGGGCCGAAGGGTAGACCGCACCCGAAATGATAATTGCTGTCATGACAAACGCAAAAATAAAGTTTAAATAATAATCATTTCACTAGCCGCAGTTGCAGTTGCAGTGGCAATGGTACGGAGGCGGTTCCTCTGCTAAAAGAGGGGTTCCGGGGCGACATTAAGAAACCATTAGCAGCAGCCGTGCTGGCAACTGTCAAGCAGCAGCTCAGCACTTTAAAAAATTAGACCAAAAGTCTAAAATCCTTAAATCACTCTTATTATTATTTCCCCCTTACTGCAGCTTTTAGAATTTAAGCCATGTTTTGGCAAGGAAATCAAGCGATTACTGCTGGTATTTTAGAATCAACATTTAAACATTTATATTTCCCAGTGCTGCTGGAACAGTTAGCTCAAGTAACAGCTGTGCCGGATGAGTGGGCGCCGGGCTGAAGGGTCAATGCAGTCACAGTTTCCAATCGCAGTTCGCAGTCACTGCCGCAGCAGCGGCATCATTTTTCAAGTGGACCACTTCAGCAGCAGCAGCAGGAGCAGGAGGGGCCGCTGCTGGGCCTCCACAAATGTGCGCATTCATTAGGGTTTAATAAATAATTTTTTCTCCCTTTTTGCGGAGTTCTTTCTGTTTTTTTTTGTGCTGTTGTTGTTCGTGGAGTACAGTTAGCGAGACTTTGACAAGCATCCTCATCCCCCGGCCATTGCAGGGGTTGACGCTTAACAGCATCTGCCTTTGTGTGTCAAGTGGCGCTGCATAAACTACCGACTGGGCTGGATCGGGTGGAAGGGCGGCGGATTTAGCAGCCAGACCTGGGCTAATGTGCCCTGTACAAGGCTGGTGGCTAAATAGTACTGCAAAATGCAAGACAAAATTAATAACTGACTGAAAATCGTTGGGTATCGAGGAGGATTTTAAATATTATTCCATACTATTTTCCTTGTTTTTTACTTAAAATTCACAACTCTTATTTCAAAAGAACTTAATTGCGGGTTTAAAGCTTTACAATTCATTGTTGTACTTTTTAAGGCACACTAAAATTTAGTTATTATATTTTTTATTGCAAGTAAAAAAGGAGGATTCCCCCATTATGTAAGTCTTACTCAAGTCTGGCATACAAATTATTATTTTCTAGTAATTATATGAATGATTATATCCGATATGGTTTGACGTTTATAAAGCTATTACTCTAACAATTATGTAAAATTGTAATTGTATAATTCAAGTGACCATCCATTTAGCCCACTGAAAGCCTAAGAAAATTGTAAGTTTCCTCCATTAACATACGTATTTCCCAGACCAATTTGTAAACTCCAAGAGAAGTACGTATTAAAAAATGCTGAAATGCCTGGCAAATATCTTTGGCAAGGTCGAGTGCTCGCTGGTTTTGATTTTCCAATGCGTTTCGCACTGTTTTTCTAGGCGTATTTGTTTGTGGTGCGTTAATGGCTGTTTGTGCTTTGCTTTTGTTTTGGACACCGAAGACGACTGGGCCGAGTGTTAATTGCACTGGCTGGCTTGTGGGTTTCCTTGGCTGGTTGCTCTATCTTTCATCTAGTTCAAATATACCTAATTATTGGTTTAATAGGCTAAATGAATGGCCGAAACCTTTTTCGCGGGACTACGTGACGTATGCGTGATGTTCGTTTAAAGCCAGATAGTTTTATCGCATGCTAGAAAAACACTTTTGGAACTGACTTCGGCCCAAACGCTCTCTCGGCTTCCCGCTCTTAACACCTCTCGCTCTCATTGCCATGTAAAAGTTGAATGAATTGAATAATATCAGACCTGAAGTTCGGGTTCAAGATTGTTTATTTCGGCAGCTGTCCATGGAGACGTGGGCCCGGGCCGGTTATTGAATGTTTTCGGTTTCATTGGCTAGACCGATCCGAGCCGACTTCAAGGTCGTCGAACAAGTTCTTCGGCTGATGCTCTTGCAGTTTGTTAATTTTTATTGAAATCTTTTGATTTTATTTGGAATACCCTAGGTTATGTTGGGTCTATTGACAATTGGTTAAAGAGTTTAAAAATAAGCTATAACAGAATATTTATATACTACCTGAGTAAGTGTTCAAGAGAAGAGAGAGTCTTGAACAGGTATTACAGAAAATATAGGTAGATCGATATTGTATCGAAAGTTTAAACTGTCGATAAGTGTGCGATAAATAATTTATGATAAATTATCTAGATATTTTAATGTGGCGATAATACCATATTTTGTTGTATTTAAAAAGTCCGATATATTAAACTATTTTTTATTTAAAATGTAGCAACAATACATCCCAAGTCATTAAATTGTTTTTGAAAAATACTTGCCAACAATTAAATACCTTTAATACGATAGAGATTCTTAATTAACAAAAACGTAGTATTTGTAGGAATAATTTTTTATTAAAATTTGTATATAAGGTACAATCGAAATCAATATTCTGCTAATTAGTTCCTTAAAATCCCGCTTTAATTCGATTAATATTAAACTGCTAATTGGTAACCAGATCTACGATTTCCAATCAAGCCGGAAGGGTATTTCAAGCTTTGGTTTCGTAGTTTTCGACTTGTCACTTCCCGATACAATTATTTAATGTATTGCTTCCAGGTTCATTTTTATACCCTGTACCAAAGGTACACAGGTATTATAGTTTTGTGCGAGTGCGATATTCTGTAACAGGCAGAAGGAAGCGTGGCAGACCCCCAAAAGTTACCTAAATATTGATCAGGACCACTAAAGGAGTCGATATAGCCATGTCCGTCTGTCCGTCCGTCCGTCTGTCTGTCTGTCTGTCTGTCTGTCTGTCCGTCTGTATGAACGCCTAGTTCTCAGAGACTATAAGAGCTAGAGACACGAAACTTGGGATTTAGACTTCTTATATCTGCACGCAGATCAAGTTTGTTTTAAATTTTTGCTGCTCCCCTTTTTGGTGGAGCTATTCGAAAAAAGCCATATATCTCCCAAATTTATAAAGCTATGTAAACCATATTCAAAACCTTGATGTATTTTATCAATATACACAGATTGCCCAAATTTCATTGCGATCGTGCCATAAATAGCGTAGATATAGGCTTTTTACTTTATACACATTATGTGTACAAGAGGCAGCCCAGGCAGAGGGCTCCAAATAAAACAAAACGTTTATTATACATTTTAGTTATGTTCACATTATTATGAAATTAAGAATACCAATTTCAAGTTGGTTAGTGGTGCAGCTGTCTAAGCTGCAGTCTACCCGAAAGGCTTTTTCTGAACAAAGATTAGTTGTCACGAGTTCGAATACCGGCTGCGACGGATGAAAAATTTTTTTGTATACATTTAGCAATTTTTTTTTTTTTTTTTCCCTGTAAATCAAAATAATTACAGTATTTAATAATAAAAAATAAAAAAATGTAAGCATAGGACTATCTCAATTTGTTTAATGAAAAAAATTTTCTTATGCGGCAGGACCCGAACCCAGGTCATTTGCTTACACGCAAAACACGTGCAGCTTTACCCACTGAGCCATCGACTGTGCTTCTAAAATTAAAGACATTTACAATACATGTACCATACATTTTTCTCCGTTTTTAATTTTTTATTCTCCTTCTTTTATATAATTTTGGCACACGCGTTTTAATGGTACAGGGTATTCTACTGTCGGGACACCCGACTGTATGTCCATCTTGTTTGTAATGTATTTATTTCACTTGCAGATCCGTGCTTGTATATCATGCGCTTCGCCAATCGCCTGCAGTTGGGTCCCAAGACACACGAAGTGTCCATGACGGCTCTGAGGATTGTGCAGCGCATGAAGAAGGACTGTATGCACTCGGGACGACGACCCACCGGCCTCTGCGGAGCAGGTGAGTGAACCGCTTAACTCTGAGTTATGACATAGTCGCTAAAGGAAATCATTTTCTGTCCAAAAAAAGCTCTGCTGATTGCTGCCCGCATGCACGATTTTAGTCGCACTCTGGTGGACGTGATAGGTGTGGTCAAGATACACGAGTCCACGCTCCGGAAGCGCCTCTCCGAGTTTGCTGAGACGCCCTCCGGTGGCCTGACATTGGAGGAGTTCATGACCGTTGACCTGGAGCGTGAACAGGATCCGCCATCATTTAAAGCGGCACGCAAAAAGGATCGTGAGAGGATTAAAGATGTGAGTCATAATAAAAGATATACTGTAAAATTTATAATAATTATCTATTAATATTTTGTTAAGTACTTGAGAATGTAACCTCAATTAACCCGTTTTAATCTTGGCAAAACGCCTGAGTTGGCACCTCAAAAATATAGGTCAAAGCCCTAAAGAGTCGGATTTTAATTTCTAGACTTCCCGTAAAATCTCCAATTAAGCTGTTTGTTTAGTTTAATAATTCTTCAACCCTTTTATTCCCTAGATGGGGGAAAATGAGCTCACGGAACTGCAGAAGGAAATCGATGCTCACCTGGAAAAGGACTTGGGCAAGTATTCTAGCAGCGTGATGCGTCAGCTGACTCAGGGAAAGGTCGACACGACGATAAGCTCCTCTCCAAGCACACCCAAGAACGTCTCAGAGACCGATCTCGAGATGGAAGAGTCCAGGCAGTTCATTGAACAGTCCAATGCCGAGGTCATCAAGGATTTGATAGCCAGTAACGAGAATGTGCAAAGGACAGAGCAGGGTGGTTTGATGGCGGGCATTGAAGGCTTGCGTCCCGATATTGAGGCTATTTGTCGGGTAACGCAAAGTGACCTGGAGGATGTGGAGAAGGCTAAGCAGCCCGCAGCAACAGAGCTGTTTATCGACGATCTAAATGACGATGAACTCGATCAGTATGTGCTAACGGAGGAGGAGGCGCTTTCCAAGCTCGACCTGTGGAAGAATCTCAACGCTGAGTATCTGCAGGAGCAGAAGGAGCGCGATGAACGGCTGGCCAAGGAGCGGGAAGAGGGCAAACCGGAGCGGAAAAAGCGCAAGCCGCGCAAGAAGGTAATCGGTCCATCGTCCACGCCCGGCGAGGCCATCGAGAAAATGCTGCAGGAGAAGAAGATCTCCAGCAAGATTAACTACGAGATTCTCAAGACCTTGACAGAGGGCATTGGTGGGCTGACGGGTGAATCGCCTGCTTCGAGCGCGGACACAAAGCCTAGCACCCTGGATGATCTGAAACTGCAGCCGGCAATCGTGGAAGAAGGTCCCATTCCTACGAAAAAGGGTCGCTTCAAGCCAGCTTACGATCTTCCAGGACCTAGCAGGAAACGACCCAAAGTGGAGGCGGGTCTACCAGTTAGCCAGCCAGTTGATGAGGATGTCAAGCCAGCTGTGGTTTTGGAAGGAGGTAGGTCCACAGGCTAGGATTTAATCAATTTATGATGCTCATTTCTTTATTTTATTTACCAGATGATCTGGACGAAGATGTGGAGGTTGAAGCTGAAGAGGCTGACGCCGAACCCGAGGCGGAGGCCGAGGCCACTCTCCAAGACATGCTGAACAAGGGCGGCGAAGACGATGATGAGTTTGGCTACGGCTTTGACGAGGAAGAGGAATACTAGGATTAAGTTCGCATTTAGTCTTTAAAGCATTTTAGTATCTTAGCACTGATTTTATAGTATCGCAACTTACCCGTAATACGATTAAACTAAGCTTTTAGAGCCCGTGCACTTGTTGGTGCCCTGGCAATGTAAAGAAGCTATTAAATCATGGCCGGGCTCTCCTCGCGGCCATTTACATGCTTAAGCCATGTCGGTGGGGCAAAAAAGGAGGAGGAGCCAGTACTCCGGGCTGGTACTTGTAGTTCGCTTCTAATTGTCGGCGCTGCCGTGGTGCGCGCCTCCAAGTGCTGCAAATAAATATTTCACTCTTAATCATGTTTTGCACTTTGTTTTGCTTGCCTTTCTCCAGGCGCTGCAGGCGGCCCAGCCATGGCTGAAACATGGCTTGACTCCACGGCCGTAGTTGGAGTCGTAGCGGTAGCCGTAGCAGTGTTGAGTGGCAAGTGCCCGGCAATGAGCTGTTGAGTCTGCCCAAGCACTTGTCTCTGCGATTTTATAGTTATTATGTTGTAATTAGTGTTAATTTACTTGCCTCCGGTTCAGCAAGTCAGCATCCTGAGCGCCGGACATAAAGCATTGCATAGTTTGGCGGGATGTTATAGCTTGGTGCTCTCAGCCGAAAAACGTGTATACCGAAGAAATTAAGTCTAATCAATTAAGAACTATGTATGTCTTGTATATGTTTAAAAGGTACTATTTTTTTAAATGCTTAAATTTGTTCTTGTTTTGATTTAAAATAGCATAATTTTTAGGCTGTTTATCAAGCCATGTTTAAGATTGCGTAACATACTTTTAGGTCGACGATTCCCTTTAGGTTAAGGTTAATCTAATCCTCTCATGCTCTGTTAATTCTCCCATTTACCTGTTTTATTAATTCAAAAAATCAAAACATAATTAAAAGCCTTTAAGTAATTCACAAACTTATCGAGAGATGCATAATTGACTCTCGATTTTTATTTTTCATTCGAAAACTAAAATGTTTGCAACTTTCCTGTTCTCAGAACATGAATAAATTTCACTTTCCAGCAAATTTATGCCGGAAGTTAAGTTGAGAACAAGCGTGGTTGGTGCCCACCACCCGGCTCCAACTTTAAACTCACCAAATGGTTGCCGAAGCTCTAGCTGCACTTAATGCCCGTTCGCTAATTTGCATAAGCCCACAGCCCTGGGCCCCTAAGGATAATTATTAATAAAATGCACACGGACCGGAGCCCGCTCGAGGGTCCTGATGGGGCGTGGCCCAAGCCAGGCCGGGCCAAGGCTTAGCCAGGCGGCCCAACTTGAAACGATAATGTGAATTGTATGCACATGTAAATCCCCAAGCAAATGTGACAGTAAAATGGCAATTAGTAGACATCTTGACTCGACCGACCAGCCACTTGGAAGTTTCCCCGGTCAGGCGACTAATTTATGCGCAGCCAGTGCAGGACTGGCCTGGCCAGGACTGGACGGAGGTGGAGCTGCTCTATCACGGACACGCCTTTTGATGCGGATAATCGCACGATTAAGCGCATTAATCGCCGATGATATAATTTTAACGCTATATTCGCTTCCTCTTAGGACTTTTTATAGGTCGCGTAACTTTAGCAGGGCTTATCAGGCCAGGGATAATGGGTTACAGAACATTAATTAACACTTAACAATATATAAGTGCGATTTATGAAAGGAGGAGGCTAGCATAGACAGGTCTTTTCTATGCTTGATTCGAATTTTTCACAACTCTGAATTACTATATAGATTTTCTAGGGTAAATATTCTTTGTAAAATCAAAAAGTGAACACTTTTTGCTTCGTGTTTGTGTTTAATTGGTTTCTTGGTGATCCGCCGACTGTCACTTGCGGCATATTAATTAAAAAGTGTTCTTTTACTGCTAAAATTCAATATTAAATATATGGCATATATACACATATATCGAAAAACACACGTTGGCAATATATTTTAATGCAGTTTAATTAAAAATGTGCCAAGCTGAGGTCATTTCACAGTTCCGGGGATTTTGTTTGCTGTTGCTTTTTTCTGTGCGTGTTGATTTACTTTGTTTTTATATATATATTTTTTTTGTTGCAATGTTTTCACTCCTCCACCATTTCTCTCAATACAATTTTTATCATTTACACTTTATTTGCGGATTTGGCTGCTTTATTATTAAATACAGCGGCCGCAGGCTGCCATGGTCAGCGACTCGCTGGCGACGCTGGAGACCATTTTGAAAAGTATTTAATAAGTGGAAACAAATAAAACGACGGCGGAGTGCCGGCAGCAGCAAATACCGAAAATGCGGAAATAATGCTTTTAATTAAAATAACTTGTGCGGGCGTATAGCTCTGGTGGTGACGGTGGTGGTGGTGGCCGAGCCTCGGTGACAAATAAGTGAGTAAGTTCCACCGATTGTTTAATACGCTGAAAAAGAGCTGCATTAAAGTATACGCAGTGGCTGCCAGTGTAGCCGTAGGACCAGAATTTAAGTCAATATTAAGCGCAGAAAGTCTGATTAATTAGGCTCCACAGCTCTGAGCAAATTAGTTGTATTAAATTGAGTTTTGCTGCGACATCCGGAAAGTGGATAAAGAATTTTAAAGCCGCCCTTCGATTTGCGATTTAATGGGTGTGCGGGTGTGCTGCAGTTTGTGTGTGGCGACTAATTTATGCGCTAATTATGTTGTGTTTTAGCCGTCGAGTGTTGTTTCGGCCCGATGAATAATTAAAACGCGTTTTCCCTGCGTGCCTATTAATTAAGCCGCTAAATGTTTTGTTTAGTAATTTGTTTTCGGTCTATTAAAGTGGGTTAAAAGCTCGCATCCCACTTACAAAATAAGTCCTTTAATTGGACTTTCATTCGGTTTAGTTGTCATTTAACTGGTGATCGGGTATTGATTTATAAATGGCAGACATATTTTAAAGGGTTTTAATAATCTAAGTATTTTTTGAAGCACCCTAATAAAATTTTTAATGTAGGTTCAGAGTTTATTTTACAATTTTGGTTCTAACAAATAACAAAATCCAAGGTATAATCCAAACTGTTATAAAGTTTAGCGATAATATCTGAGTATCCAACACCTAACTGGCTTATCAAAATTATTAATTAGAGCAGATTCCCATAATTGCATTCAAGCCAAGTTATAATTGACGTTGTTGGCAATGGCAACCTGCTTGCCTGCCCAATCAGCGGATCGCTCCTGTTTGCCCACTCCTGTGACCGCAAGATGTTCGGCGGTCCACGAGTGTAAAGAGGGGATGGAGGTCCTGTCGCTTGACCAGCTATTGGATGCCGCTGATAACGGCCAAGGCATTAGCAGCAGCAGGTGAGCGGCGAAGGCTGCAGTCAAGTGGCAGCCAGTGGGAGGCGTTGCATCTGCGGAAGCACGCTCCAATGGCACACGCACACAGTAACCTACGGTGCTGCGGCAGTTAACAGACAATTCCCAATCGTCCTGGCTCACGCACACACGCTCACATAAACCACGCACATTTGGGCCTGCATGCAAATATGCAATAATAAAGTAAATAAACGCTTGCCAGCCGCCATTAAGCTGCAAGATGCAAAAACAGCACGAAAGCATAGTGGGACTAGGCTAAAGAAAATTGTATTAAATGTATAGTACACAGACTGTGCTGAAAGGTTGTTGAAAAATATTTATTTATTATTTATTTGCCGGATTAAATTTAAGGTTTTTTTTCATTTTAATTTTCTATAGTCTATAATAAATTTTAATCAATATTTAATACTTAAGGATGGTTTACTGTACTCATGCATCTATCGCCAGAAGCGTATTGAACATAAAGTGCCTGGCAAACTAG
Organism: Drosophila birchii; assembly: GCA_035046345.1. Taxonomy (NCBI): domain Eukaryota; kingdom Metazoa; phylum Arthropoda; class Insecta; order Diptera; family Drosophilidae; genus Drosophila; species Drosophila birchii. Next base: position 4,506,532 of record JAWNOA010000064.1, read on the forward strand.
GCAAGGCTGTGATTGCAAAACACAAGTGCAATTACCTGGCCTGCAGGCTCAGCATACACATACATAAGCCCACCAATACCGATAACTAGCGTCGCCACACATAAATATTTACAGTCGAGCTCAAATTCAAAATTCGTAAATCTCAAAACAAAAATATTTTCTAAGAGCGAAAAGTTTATAGAACAGTTTAATCCTTAATTATATTTTTACTACATATTTAATTGTAAATAAAAACTAACAAATATATTTTATATATATTTATTTTATATTATTTCTTGGGTTTTTCAAAATTGTTTTACCAAAATTTTTAACTAAAATTGCATTTTAATATTCACAAACAACGATATGCCAGTAACTGCTATTATTTTGGCTAGAATTGTGTGCGTTGCAGGCTTTTCATGAATGTATGTTGGCCGGGCGCCACAAAGTAGGCAACGATAATGTCATAAATTCAATGAATAAACATAAACGGAAAAAGCAGATACGCACACACTCACGTGCATAGATGGCACACACACGCACACACTCATAAACAGCAGCTGCGTGAGTTTGGGTGTTGGGGTTTCACCGCGAAATAGGCAACAGCAACAACAATAACAGATGGGAAACAAATAGCAACAACATACCCGGTAACAACAACGCAACATCAACATCAACGGTGGCAAAATATGTATTAGCCCCCGAAGTTTACTAACAAAATTAATTATGCGAATTAAGCGCAGTAAAAGCACTTTAAGCAATCCCCCTCCTCCACTCCCAGCATCGCTCCGGCGACCGCACACCCCATGCCACCGAAAAAACCCCTTCCAGATCCTGTGGGGCCATAACATGTGGCGCATTCTGGGCCATGTCATGGAGGCTACACTTGAAGCGTAAAGTATTTAATTTTTTAATAACAATTTTTACAAGAATTTATCGCTTTTATTGACCTATTACTCCAAACTAAGCAGCAATCATATATTCTTTGATAAAATTTATTCTAAACAGTACTGTCCGACTAATACAGATGATAATAATTTGAAATAAATTAAAGTTTAATTCTCAGTGCAGGGATAAGGTGCCTGGAATGGGCATCGTAATAGAGGGAACGCTGAAGAGAGCGTGGTTGCGGAGAGGCCAGGACCCGGGGACCGAGCATTGTTCAATTTATGCGTGTTTGTATGCGTGTTCCACTCAGGAGTTATACCGTCCTCGCTTTCCGCCTCTCGCCCCGCTCTCCCCACTCTCGCCTTTTCGCCAGTTAGCAGTTTGTGGGCGCCAAAGTAGGCCAAGCACCCGGACCTGGCCAAGTGCAAGCCCAACAGCCAACAGCCAACAGCCAACAGCCGGCAGTCAACAGCCAACAGCAACAACCAGCAACAAGAACCGACGGCAGCAGCCTGGAAGTTGTTTATTTAAGTGTGAAATTTAAGTGCAACACTGCGTAATGTGTAAGGACCCAGCATATTTAGCATTATGGCAGGAGCAGATAAGCGACATCGGCTTTAATAACACCCAGCGAGCAGGGGTAACTGTGCAGTCGTAATCATAAATTGACCTGCTAATAGATAATAAAACAAAACACCAGCGAGTGCAAACATCAGCAGCCCAGGGGAGCAGCCTGGGGGTAAATCCGAGATGAGAAAAGTGTTATTGCAGCGGAAAAAAGCTTGCGGAAAAGCGGAGTGCATCGCCGCGGCGAGGGATTCTCGGCGCCGCCGCTGACCGAACGAGATAAATAAAACAAATTGTCGCCGATATTCTGGGGTCATGCAGACGCCAAGCCAAATTAGCTAAAAGTTCGGACAGCCACTTAGTTAATTGCCACTGCGATTCAAATTAAATACATAAATATTTCTGCATTTCATTCATAAATTCTGCAAAAGAAACAAAAAAACATGACACTTTTACACCACCCTTTCGCAAATTTTATTTATGAGTTCAAAATTCTATAGATAGACAAATAAATTTGTTATTTTTTTGTTAAATTTTATGTAATTGCAAACAGTATAAAGAGGGCTTGTTAGTTGTTATCCTGTTAATATTCCAATTACATAATATTTATTCAAGCATACCGAATAATTACTTTCCAACGACACCGTTTTAAAGATTAGAATAAATTGGGCATATGTAGGTTTCCTTTTAATTGAATTCACAAAATTGTTTAGACAGATAACAATTTGCTAATGATAATAAGGGTACACTATTATTGTAATTGAATTGTTCAGAGTGAATTTTATATATTATGATTTTATTAGCTAAGAAATATATACAGTTGTTGAAAAAAAGCTTACATATACAAATGTACATAGATATATTAACAAAGATACGAGGATTTATTGTAATTGTTATTTCTTTTTTAGCTTCAATGCGCATAAATGGGTAAACAAATGACCATTTCCTATAATTATTGTTTGTATTTGTACCTAGTAATTGGATTTTGTTTGTTGGCTATGATGATTTTAAACGGCCTAAAAGAGGTATACATTAACAGCTTAATATTATTTTAAAACAATTTAATTATGCAATTTTTTTAAATTTGCTTCAAATAAAACTTTATTTTTAAATATACCATGAACAAGTCTTAATGACTTCAATTTTTATTTCACTTTGTTCCAGATATATTTATCCATATATGTATATATATATTTTTTTTTTTTGTGAACCCCAATATTTCACTTTCACCCAATTGAGTTCATAATAAAATTGTACAACTGGCCAGGTCGGTAAATGTGGATATTGAATTGCTAATGCAATTTTTTGTAACTCTTTCCATACGATTTTAGGTGCATTGATATGGAAAAAGAAAAATAAAGCTCATAGGAATTGACTAATAAAAAATTCAATTTAATTAAATTATTAATTATGTGCAGAATTTATAATTAAATTGAATTTTTTATTAGTCAATTCCTATGAGCTTTATTTTTCTTTTTCCATATCAATGCACCTGTGGCTTGTGGGATATTCTGTCGATTTTGTAGTGTCGATGAACACTATAAATCAACTGTCAATCAAGAAATGCTGAATAAAAGAAAACACAACTAAACTTGAATAAAGTTTTAGCAAACTTTACTTTTGGCTTTTGGCCTCCTCCTCAGACAGAAAAACTCGAGACGGAAGTTGATCCAACTGGCAGAGCGAGTCCTGGCCACACCAGAGTCCAGCCTTTTAGCCCTCCTCACTGGCCGGGAAAGGCCAAAAAAGGATGCTGCCATCAGAATGGACGCTAATTAGCGTGCAAAGTTAAATAAAAATCAGCGAAAATTCCGCTTTCAATGCAGCATGGCATATGGTAAGATAATTAATTAATACTCACTCGCCTGATTGGTGAAAAACGATAGTCGGGGCCGAGGCAATTAGCCAAGTTCTGGGCCCAGGCCAAAGGCAAACAATGATGAACCCTTGCCGCTGCCGCATTCCATCGTCCTCCCTGGCAGCTCCTCCAGTCTCTTTCACCCGCTGTCTTGCCATCTCTCCCTTTTAGCTCAGATGCAAAGCGTTTGGGGGTGGTGGTGGTCATACACATATAGACATACATATATCCTTATCCTTATCCTTTTATTTCCTTCACTCGACGAAATACAGGATTTTGAAGTTAAGCAAAATGTGAGGGGTTACAGAGAGAGCACTCTCTTATAAAGTAAGTTTATAATATTAATTAAGTTAATTAAGACAGCCATTATTTAATATGATACTTTAAAAGTAAAATAAATAGCTTGCTCTAAAAACCCATTTAAATTTTGGCATAGTTTCGTATAAAATATGAATTTAATGAAATATATATGTGTGTGAAAATTATTATAATAATTAACATTTGTTTGTGCCAATTAGTTAAAGCATTAAAAACCCATCTTTGGCTTATGAAATTCTATTCAATAAAATTATCAAAGTTATTGGAATAATTTACAAGTCTTGGCTTTTAATTAAAGCACTAAAATCTCGACATTTGTCTTAACAATTCCCATAAAATTTAATTTACCTTAACATTTATAAATTAAACTACTAATTAAACATTTAAAATTTTTCCCTGTGTTTGTTTTTAGCTTTGTAGTCGCAACGCTTTTCTTTTCTTTTCTATTATTTTTATTTTTTATTTTATATTTTTTTGTTGCTTAGCAGCCTTTTGCCTTTGCACTATGCTCTCACGATTTTGTTGCCTTTGTTATTGTTGTTTTTTGCCGGCTTGCTACTGAGCTTGTTTCTTGAAAAATAATGACTGCACATTAAGTGTGTGTCTGCACACACATACATACACAAACACACGCTGGGACGAGGCAAGTAAAATGTCAACAAATGACAACAGAAATATGATGCAAATGGCTCATGTAAGTGGTTCTTGCCGCCGACATTTATAAAACAGGACAACTTACAATGCAACAACAGCAAAGCGAGCGAGAAAAGCGGAAAAGTGGGAGTTTGGGGAGGGGGCTCTCTGTGTCCATTGTGTGTAAGCCCGAGGAGTCGGAGCTTTTCCATTTTACTTGGCAATTTTTCATTTCTCATTTCATTCCGCCTTTCACTTATAAATTCCCAGCAAGCTTAGAAGGGCGAGAAGCAAGTGGCGAGGGTGACATTCGCTTAATGCTGAAATTAGCCTTAGCTTAAACATTGCGCATACGCCACGTTGTCCGGAAGAGAAGGAGAAGGGGGAGTTGGCCCGGGACAGAGTCTTTGCCATTGAAATGCCTTTCGAGACTCTCGACTGCAATTAAAAGCGCATTTAATAGAAATTGTTTGAGTGCAATCGCATGCCAAGGACATCCCAAGTACAAAGCCCTTGAGTGCCGGTTCATACCTTGGCCATACTTTTCCGATTGCCTTGCATATTTGAATGCCTCGATAAATTGTTTGCCTGCACGGAGAGAAATTTGATTTATAGGAATCTATGTATACTGTTAAATCTTATGGTATATTATTAGTTTAACAACCGATTTACTTTACATTATATGTTGGTTATAACTCAATTTTCAATATGCATTTTCTCTTCGTGTGTCTGCAATCTCTAGTCTCTAGGCTTAGTGAGAATGCGATTACTTTCTCGGACTATGTGGCTAATCAGCGTTATGTGCGTTAAGTCAACAGCCGCATCAACATTATCATCATTATTTGTACAAAATGAAACCGGGAAAAGCCGATGCCAAATCCGAAAGCCGCACACTCACACAATTTGGCAATTTGTGGCAAACAGCGGTCAACAAAAAGGCATCCCGGATGCTCCGGCCAGGACTCTGCTGTGCTGACATTCGGTTAGTCTGTCAGGCCGTCAGTCTGTCAGTCAGTCAGTCAGTTAGCTAGCCAGATGGTCAGTTGAGCAGTTGGTTGGATTTGGATGGTCCTGAACGCTCCTCCACTCGACCACATTGATATTCCACGCTCGACGCGCGCTGCTGTTGCCATTGGTCATTGAGGCTCACTCATCCTTCCATCTCCACTCCTGGCCACTAACGATAGATGTCCTTAAGCCAACACACACACTCACTCGTCTCTCACATATATTGCTATAAAAAAATATTTATCTATATGGCGATATATGGGCTGCATGGCTGCTATCTGGGCAACTTTGTCCAAAAAATGTTGCTGCTGCTGCTGCTGCCGCTTGCCGAGGAGCGCTGCTTTGTTAACTTTTTCAGTTTAATGAAATCAATTCACAAGTCACGTTGTTGCTGGACAATAAATACATCAGAGTCCATTTAATAAAATCATGATGTGCACTTTGGGATGATACTCGCTCGGTATACACATACATATATACATCATCCATGGGTGGCCGGTATCGATTCGTAATATTGCAAATAACTTTCGGCTCTCATTGGAATGCCGCATATGGTCTGTATACGGTAAACGGAATATCCTTGTATCCTTCAACACAAAACCCCACCCCAACCCAACCATCCCAATTGCTCGATAAGTGCGCGGCAGTGCTAAAACTTAAATCAAAATCCACATTGAGCCACTGCAGCGAGGCAACGGACCACCGAAGGACTTACTGGCAATTTGTTGCGGCTTCTGGCTTACGTTCTCGGTTCATTATATTGATCTGTGACTTGCCTGTTTGGTTTACGTCTTTCGCACACTCATTTTTATTTGAGTGCCCCGGGCATCCAGAACTGATGAGTGGGCAGAGCACTGGCCGGGTGGAGGAATGGATGGATGGATGGATGAGCTTCTCATACAACAGTTTTATGAGTGCATCAATTAGGGGGAAATCTATGGGGTACGACCGTACACACCATATTTGGTATTTGCTATTTGGAGAGTTCCCAAGGTTTGTTTTCAGTTTTGCAAATTGCAGTTGCCGAAGTTGCAAAAGTTCTATAGGTTTGTTATTAAAAATGGTCGAAGAAATTGGAAAATATGTCAATATAGCATCTCTTTGTAGAATAGTTGGTTTCTGGAACTAGTCAACCGAAACTTGATGAGGCCAGATATTAAGATTATTAAAGTATAGAGAGAAATATATAATTTACTATCTTTTATGTTTATTTCATGAAAAATGTGTACTGAAAAATGTTCGTTAACATTTTTACAATCAATGGGAATTCGTTTCAACTTTAATAATAGTTGTCAAGCTGTTTTAATTGCAAGCCTGTATATAAGGGCCTATAGCTTCATGTTTCATTATTAAGAAGTTAACGGAAGTTAACACTTGATCCTTTGTTAACACGGACTTCATTAGCTAGAACGGTTTTACTTGTTTACAAATATTCTTCCTTTCCCCCTTTTAACACTATAAAAATGTCGTCCTTATAAGATTTCAAAATAAGGAAATAATAAGTGCTACAGAAAAGCTTAGTTAGCCAGCAAATAATCAAAATAAATGATTTTTCTTTTATAAGAAACCCCCAACAAGAAAATAAATTGAACGAAACGGCTTAAGCTATAAATGAATTGAAACTTTTTTTTTGATCCTGATGAGTTTTAAAAATTTTAAAGCTTTGTTATGAATTAAAATTTAAAGGAACCAAAAAACATACAACTGTAGTATAAAATATTAAAAATAATAATATTTTTTCCATTAAATAAATTTATATTTTGATTAATTTAAAAGATATTGTTTTTGCTGTCACCACTTTTTAACAATATTTTCATAGATTACCTGATTCTGCGCACTCCCGCCAGAACAGCTGTTAAATGCAAATCCTGTTCCCAGTATTAAACGCACAAAAATAAGCAGAGGATGCAGGACCTTACTTGGTCTTACGTACCCTTTCCTCCATCTCCAACTGTGCTACACTCAGCTGATTTCAGGCTGCTCTTTCGGAGCAGTTCTCTTGAACCTGACCATAGGTAACCGCGAAATCCTTGCCACTGAATACGGCGAATTCGAGGGTTTTTCTCTCTTAGCCGAAGTCCGGTCGTGGACACAACTGGCATACGGAAAAGCCGAAGCCCATCGTAGGCGGACGAGAACTCACCATCGGCTGGCGAACGAGTCAATGGTGGAGCCGAGGCCGAACCCGATCCCGATTTCTGGGTGCGTGTACACAGCCTCCGTGCATATCTGATGGCCAGCGAGGAAATCAGTCAGATGCGTGGCGAACGTTGAATTTAACGGTCGGTTTGGCAGTGAAAGTGGAAAGTGGAAGGAATCGTTTCGCTCAGCGAATGCTTTTGTGCGCAAAATAGAAAACAGCAAGCAGCAAACCACGACAAAGTAAAACAAAATAAAAATATATATCGAAAATACAAGTAACAAGGGAATATGAAAGTGAAATAAAAACCGGCAGCGGAGAAAAGTAACATCTCTTGGATTAAATACCGAAATGAAAGTGCTTGTCTAGTAAATACTCTGTAAATATAAATTCTCCCGGCTGGAGAGTTGGAGTCTTCAAATTTGCTGGTAAATTATTCAAGCAAGTTTATATTTTTTTCTGGGGAGCGACAGCTAGCCGAGAGGCTGGATCCTGTTACCCGGCTCCTGTGCTGCCATAAAGTTATACAAATTATTGCCTTTTTTGAATGGTTTTATTTTCCGTTATTTTGGGCTGGCTTTAAACTTTCGGTTCACGCAGCGCTCGCATTAAATTTCCTATTTTGTTGTTTTCCTGCCTTTTATTTCCTTTCAGCCATTCGCGCGGCACATGCGGCGTATACGCAATTTCTTTCCCTTCTATTGTGTCTCTGTGTGCGTGCGTGTGTGCTTTTGTGTGTGTGTGTATAACCTACATTTCTGTGGTCCTTGTTGTGCCTGACAGACTGACAGTCGGAGTGGTACGAAAAACCGGGGATCTAAAGACGACCGTAACTGTGACTTTGCCAGCTGCGAGTTAATTTTATGGATTTACGCCGCCTGTTTACTTGGCTTAAATACTGACTGATCCACAAGTTGGCGGTGCTTTGTATTAATAATTTTATTATGACCAAATAGTTTGGCGTGAGTTTTTCGGCAAACTTGGTCTGCTAATATATATGTACTATATATAAATATTTATATGTAGGATGGACGGGGATGGCCGACGTTTGTCTTCATCAAGTTGGGCTAACTTTTAGCAAGTGATTGTTGATTTTGTTTGATTTGCTGCTGTTGTTTTCGTTTTGTTGCTGTTGCCTTTATTTGATTTTAGTACTTTGGCCAAGTCAACATTCGTTAGCAAAAATTTCGCTCACGTTCCATTCGACCGAGTTCTCGATTTCATGAGTTTTGGATGCTGGTCCGAGGATGCTTCTATTTGCTCCTCTGTTCCGCCGCTTAGCCAGAGCAGTTACCAATTTAGTATACGTATGGAATGTATGTATCTCCAAAACAGAGAGGGAAATTAAATAAGGTATTGATTTCATTAGTTTTTGTTTAGGAAATTCTTATAAAAATTAATTAAAATTAATATTAAGACTTATTGGTAGGGTAAATTCAAGTAGACTATGAAGAAAAACATGATTAACAGGTGTAAGTATTTTTAATTTCAATGTAAACTCTTCCTGTTGAAAGATTTTTCGTTGTTAAGTAGTTTAAAATATTTTAAAACATTTTATAGAATTTTATATCAATTTAAATGTGAGAGGTATCACCCAAAAACTTGAATATCCCCTTAATTATGCTAGATTTTTTAAGTCTTGACAGCCATTTCCTAGAGCTAAAAACTCCTAATTTCCTAAGAATCAGTTATGCACTTATTTTAAAACTTCTAATATATAAATATTCCCCTATAATGGAACATTTTAATATCCTTTCAGTGTACTGCTTTCTCTAGACTATCCTGACTCCTCCTAGTTTGCTTTTCTCGCCTCTTGCACTGTGCATACTGTCCGGAGTACACAAATAAGTATATATTCCGCACAAATCGGACGGATATACGTATATATAGTACGCACTGGTTTGGTTTAGTTGCGGTGGTGACTACAGCTAAGCTGAGCTGTCCTTAAGATTATTTATGCGGTGATTAGCCGCGTTGAATTATTGCTGAAATTATCAAGTGTGCTATAAAATTTCAGTGCCATTTATTTGCACAACTTTTGGCGGGGCTCACGTACTAACCGAACGTACCCCCAACAAACTCATCTCCACTGAACTCCACTTCACTCCAGTGCCGTGCTGTACACTCCACGTCGAGCGACGGCTTGACGTCTCATGTGTATCGTTCAGTTAGGTTTGGATTTCGGGTTCCGGCTGGGCTTTGGTTCGGGTTTCGTTCGTTCTCGGTGCGTGCGAGGAGTGGTTGTAACAAATTGCCAGAGTTTGATTTTTAAGTGTAAAATATCGCACAATGAAATTGGATTAATTACGTTGGGGCCGCGCGTAGATTGCGTTGGCTTCAAAAGCCAAACTCTATTGAAGGTGGAGCCTTTAAAGTTTTGAACTAAGCTAAATGTAGAAATGTCATAAAATTCAAAGAAAATAATTTGAAAGCAAATTATGAATATTCTTGTGATAATCTCATGCTTAAATTAAAGTTAGCAAGTAAGTAAATATATATTTCCTTGCCAAATACTCATGCTTAATTACAGGCCTCTAGCCAGAGCTGATTATTTACTTATCTTTATTATTAATGAACTGCCAGAGCTGGCCAGTAAGGAGACTATAACTAAAAATAAAGCCGCTTGCAGAAACAAAATAGGATTATCCTCTTGGTTCAGGGAAATGAGCTTTTACAGGAGCCTTTCTGCCCAACTTTCTCCCACTTAGCAAGCAACTAATTGCGTGAGCCCCGAACCTGGGATTCCAATTTGAAGCAGAATCTGCGGTAGGTCCGAGGCCTCAGCTCAACTGAGATTAATTACATTTAAATAAACACGAATGGCTGCAAACATGGCCAAGACCGCAACAGTTACATGAACAATTCAACCGAACAGACAACAATAGACAGCCGACAACTCTCTCTCTCTCTCGTTATCTGCAACTCTGCTCTGAATTCAATTGAATTCATTTCCATTTCGGTCTTGGAGGCTACTTTAAGCTGATTACGGCCAGATTCAGAGAGTTTCTGCCGAGTTATATGTGAAATGGGCACAAACAAAATCATTAACTTTTGTTGCAAAACCAGCAAATTCCACTTAGCACGCAAATATTATACATTTGATGTGGGTAACTGTATCTGATGGCAATAATGTAAACAGCAGGGTTCAAATTAATAGAAGTAAACCACTAAATTTACATAAAAGTAAATAAAATATGAGATAACATCATTGCCAATATTCTTATTGTAATTAAAGGGATGAAAGGGAATTTTAAGTAATATTTTAAAAGCATTTTAATAGACAATCACAACAATTTAAATACCATTAAAATCCCTATTTCTTTGCCTCCAACTGTACATGTTATTGCTTGGGAAAATGAAAGTCAAAGCCGGGTTTAGTGCCGGGATTAGTGATAGCACGAATGAAGTACATCTTCCGAGCCGTTTGCATATATGGCCAAAAGGCCCAATGATTTATGACTGGAGCGGGGCCGTCGGACCACAGACGTCGGACGCAGTCGGCAAACTTTTGTCCCGCTCACAATTGGTGGTGAAAAGCGTGAAAAACTGTCGGCCACATGGAAAATCTCAGTGTGAGTTGGGTAATGTGGGGAATGTGGGAATGCGGCAGAGTAAATTCAATTTTACGTTTCACAACTCAGCATGATTTCTATCAAGGCTGGGGAATCCCCCGTACTGCCCTGCATTGTGTACCGCAAACTGATTGCTTTCGGTGGTCCCTCGACTGTGTGTTGTCTGTGTGTGGCTGGGTGGTCTCTTGGTCTCTTGGTGTCCTGGTGCCAGTGTGTTAGACCTCTCCCCCCCCAAAAAGCAGGCTGCATAATAAAAAAAAAATCACTAAAAACTTGTAAAAGCATCAAAGCGCACTTTCTGAGCTCTCAGCTCAAAAAAGTTGCCCTTGCCTTGGTTCTTTGTTGTTGTATCCTTAGTGTTTCCTTTACCATATTTGCTGGCTGCCATTATTGTAGTTGTTTTTGTTGTTGTTGTTGTTGTTATCGTTGTGGAAAGTTCACAACTTTTGAAGTGAGTTTTGCGGGCGGCTTTTGGGGCTGGCTATTGGCGAAATTGCTTTCTGATAGCTTGCTCGTGTATTTATGCAGTTTTAATGAGCACTGCTTGTTAAGAGCTTGTTGTTAATACAGGAAATTAATAAGTTAAGTAGCCATTAGGTGGCTAAGTGCAAAGTTCAATCGCCGAACAAAAAGATTTTACAGTGTAGAAAAAAGAAATTGAAGAATGGAATAAATAAGACATTTTTATGTTCCATCAATCCAAGGTAATAAATTCTTTTCAGTACCGTCTGAGTACAAACACAAGCCAGATTTTTCCTTTGGCGCTTCGATTCTTCTATTTTTGTGACTGGCGCTTAAGCCGCGTTTTATTTTCACTTGAGGCAAGTGCAGTCATCTGTGAAAATATTGGCAAAACTCAAACAGCGCCAGCATTTGACATAAATCCATATTATCCCTTTGTGCACAAATTGACATTGCACTTGTAAGGCGATTGGCGAGACTCTGCTTGACATCGCTCTTTCTTGGTACCAGGACCCCTTTTTTACCCCTGCCACCGGGCGTCCCTTAAGTCATACTTTTATCTGTGGCTTTGTTTTCACTGGCAGTGCCAGTGCCAGTGCAGTGGGAGTGGCATTAGCAGCCGTCGACAAATGCAGGAAGCCCTGGAAGCCCTGATAGTCTTGATAGTCAGTTTCGTCCTTGGCACGTCTTTGCACTTAATTGAGGCTGACACACCGCTACACAGTAGGAAAAATAGAGAAAAGAAGGATCTCCAAAAATACAAGTAAATAAATAAATATGCAAAATTATATACAATTTAATAATAACAACGCCATATAAAAATAACTCTTAAGATAAACATACAAATAAATGAAATATTTGTTATAACAGAATCTCATTTTAAAAATTTCAAGTGTCTAAAAATTTAAGGAATTTTCTAACCTCTCCTAATAATAAACAGTTTACGGTCGTTGGCTCAGTGTACCCACTCTCGCATAAAGTGCACGAAATTAAAATTCATAATGTTGACTTTAATGGGGCTAATGCTGAAATATCAAAGCTGCTGGCTTAGGTGCCAGCGAGCACATCTCATAGATTAGCCGGAGCTGCCATGTAAGCGGAGCCAAGAAAATCCTGGCCAAAAGGCGCCTTCCTCTTGTCAGCCGGCAGCTCGGATGGCTGGTATTTTATTATGCGACACGCAGCCCAGGCCACCTTTCCCAAAAATTCGAAGAGGCAATGGAGCAGGGACCCGGGCACAACTTTGACGTTATTAAATTATGCGGAGATTTGCGCACATTTTTTTTTGGTGTTGTTGTGTTTCTTGCGTTGCTTCCTTATTTTAGGATTTTTTGAAAGCCTCTTGACGTTCTTAATGATGAGCCCAGCTACTAGGCCGCCGACTAGGCCGAAATTAAATTATTTTATTGCCGGAAATTCATTAAATCATGCCTTTATGCAATTTCCAGACTACATTGCCGGCATACCCAAGTGGGGAATCTGTCAATTTATCGGTCTTTTTGGCCCGTAAGGCGATGACAGGCCATCGGCATTTTGGCCACTGCCACTTCGCGGAAATGCCTTTGATTAGTACGTGCCGTTGTTAACATTTCCATTATGCTTGTTATAACATTTATTTTATTGTTTACCCGTCCTGGCCCCGGAAAATCGATTGAGTTGTGATCTATTTCCAGACACAAATCCCCAGCAACGCGACGAGACAATGCAAATCTGACACCGCCAGCGGTGTGGAATTTTATTTATGTTCCAGTGCAAACACTGGACAAAAGGCAAAAACGGGGGTTCCCAGTCGAGGGCTTAGTCCTGGCGAAGTCGACAAACCAAAAAACCAAAACAATCATCAAAATAGAATCATAAAAACAGTTAGCAGCGATCATAAATTTTGCACAAAGGCATAAAAACTGTGCCACGTGGAGTGCTGCGACATAAAACCACCGATTCCCTCCCTGCACTGCATAGATATCTGGGATATATAGAGGTATATATACATATGTATATGCTGTGTGTTCCACAGATATATGGCCTCGACATTTGCCGGCCGAGTAATCCCTGCAAATCAGCAGTTTTCCCAGCCACCACATACATTTCGTCTAATAAATCTCGGAACAATAAAAGAAAATTTACATTTTTATAGAAGCGGCGTCCAAAAGAAAATCGTTAGTCAATACAATTTAATATTCGATTTCATCGGGCTTACCTTGCGTATGAGTAATGCCCATGAAATTGCATTACCCAAGAGCTGGACGAATGAAATTCATATATTATTTCATCGTCTGGCCATGAAAATAACTCATTAAAATGCTAATCGACTTTAGGCAGACTCTATCGCAGTTAAAGTTGTTCTTGAAGCGACAGCAAAGATTTATTTGTGGCCGAGAAGGCCCAGAAATAAATCATGAGCCCCGTCAGACAGAAATAAATCTGTATCTGTATCTGTGTATATATTTGGGGATGGTGCAGGACACACGCTAATTCGCGTAATTTGCCATAGGACCACTCCCCACGCATTAACTGAATAAAATATGAAAAAAATGCGTTAATTTTTCAGCATGTTGCATGGCCAACTCAATTTGTTCACTGGGTTTCAGTATAAATAAATACAGAGAAAGGAATACTTTTAAAAAAATATATATAGAGAGTAAAAGAGAGAAAAAGTGAAAAATTGTATAAAAGTTATTTCTTTGTCTTTTACATCATATTAAAAAATCTGAACCAGTTGTTAAATATTAAATAATGTTAATACATTTTTAAACTCTTTTTTAAATAATTCTAATCGTTCAATCAATATTTTATTTTGAGTCCTTGAAATATTATTTGTTTTCTGCTTCAAACCTTGTTTAGAGGATTTTTCACTTACAAGCATGTTATTTTTATATAAAAACATAAATAATACTAGTAAAGAATATTTAAAAAGTCCTAAATTATATCTATTTTAGGTTACATTTTACAAACAATTTAGTTATGAAGAAAGGGATCCTTAAATCGTACTCTTGAAATATTAATTGTTTTTTCATATGAATTGAATAATCCTATAATAATTTCAATATATATTCAATATACATTTACACACACTTTTCAGTGTACTTTGTAAAACGACTCCCCGATGATTTGGCTAACAACCATTTTAAGTACTTGACATGAAAATTGCGTAACAAACCTCAAGCCGGGACCCATCTGTAAAATTAAAAGCACGCGAAATTCGTGCTCCACTGGCCGGGACACAATCGGAGTCCCCCTGTGTCACTCCCCAAATATCCAAAGTCCAAAGTCCTGGCTCACCCTCGCATGCTGATGCTGCACTGATGTTTATCATAACCGCCTACAAGGACCACAAGGACAGGGACCACAGCAACAATATGGTTGGCCATTGCCGCGCCCAGCCAAATAATTTGCTGGCAGGCGTAGCTAATGACCAACTCGTGTAAGTGCGATGGATGGATGGATGGATGGCTGGGAGGAAAAGTATGGTGTGCAGGATGAAAAATCAGGACACAGTAACCACAAAAAAGAAAACAGGAAAATCACCAACAATCCCGAAAACAACAGCAACAATCACAAGTTTTGTTACAAGCAAAATGATGGCATGAATTCATCATGGGAGTGCTGGGCTGGAGCTCGGACTCTGTCTGTGTCCCCGATTCTTGCTATTCCACCTCCACTCCGCACTACTGCTTTGGTCCTTGTTTGTCTGAAATTTAAAATGAAATGCACTGACCAAAATAAGTCTATAAAAGTTTAGAATATTTATACAGTGAATTGATTGAAGTTAGCCAAAGATCTCAATAAAAAGGTATTTTGCTAGGTCCTTGAACTATGCTAAATCCTAAAATATTTTTAAATCTGTAAGCCAGAATGGTAAAAAATATATATCTTTGTTATATAAATACCCATTAAAGTTTAGCTTTTCGCTTTGAAATCAACTATTTCCTGGTCCCCTGTAATGGCCAATGGTTAATTTTTCCACTGTAAAGACTCAAAGTTCTTCTCGCTCCAGGGGGATAAACAGTGGCTTGGGAAGCGGAGAGGGAGGACGAGCACGAGGACCAGGAGTGCGGCGACATCGTTCGCTAATTTTATGCTCTTTTGTGATTTCTGTGCCGGACACACCCTGTGGGCAAGTTTAGTGTCCTTTCACTTTCCAAGTAAATGCAAACTTTGCGCGCTTTTGTCATTAGCGTTGATAGCTGTAACGTGAACAGGAAGCCGGCGAGATACAAAAGTGGTCGTTGGCAGGGGAGGAGCTGGAGGGAGAGCGGAGATAGCTTCTTGCTGGCTGCCTTTTTGGCCGCTTTTCATGTGTTGTTGGCCCTATTTGCTACTGCCTGTTGTTTTTGTCGTCGTCGTCATCTGGTTTGCGGTCCCCAACAGTTTGGTTACTTTTAATGAGCGGGGCGTGGCACACGGCCTGGGTGGGTGGCAAGTAGGGAGGACGAGGGTGGTGCTCTCATTAAGTTGCGGTCGTACTGTTTTATTTCACTCCGCTTCGCCGCTCCCTCGCTCCTCCGCTCCGTCGCTTCTCGCCTAATGAAAGTGAATTATTAAATGAAAGCCCAAGCAGTTGAATGGAAACAGTTGATTCCTTCGTGGAGTGTTGAACTTGTGACCCATCTATGTACTTGTCGTTGGCAGCAGCACTCCTTCAGTCAAGTTTCGTTGACCCAACATCAAAGACATTCCTCCTCCGTGGGCTGGCCAAGTGGGTAACCCACTTGGAAAAACTGAAACAGATTCAAATAAGGCTCTCTCGCTGCTTATTATTAAAGTGCCATCATCGTCTAGACACATGCACATGCTGCTGCATATCAAATATGTATGCTAATGCTAAGCTGGCATTTTTAACAAGTTCAACGGAAAGTTACTAAGGAATTTTTTGGGGGGTTGCAATACCCTTGCTTTGGGGTGCCCTAATTTACAATTTATGTTGCTATGTAAATTTTTATTAAGTGAGCCACTTGAGGGGCACCCTTTCTCGTTTACTTTAATACAATTGTTAAAGTTTACCCTTTTTATTAAGTTATAGAACTTCAAACGGAAGTTTAGGACCTCTTGGCATAATTAATAAAGAATCTTGGATGGTGAAATTTAAAGACAAATTTGCTTGTAAATATTTGTATGTTTTATACAGATGTTTAATTTTTAATAAGCAAGACTTTAGTTCTTTATCGAGTAAGTTCTCAATGATTAAGCCTGTGATTTATTATTCCAATGACTTGTCAAACTTCCTGTCGGATTCGAAATGCTCGCTTTTACCCAAAAAAAGTCAACGAGCATAAAAATGTGCGCCTAATTACACGGCCAGAAAAAAGAGGCACGGCATTTGCATAGAATATGAGCTGACATTAGTATTAGTGGCGGTGGGCGGTCGCATCTATGGGCAGATTCATTTAATTTGCACTCGTTTTTAATTTATTCGCCAGATAAAAGCAACAGCTGGCCCCCAGAGACGCAGACAGGGGCAAATTAAATATGTTGTAAATAAATCAGACGGCAGAGTGTATGAATAATGAATGGGGACGTGTCAACTGCCGGTGTTCTCAATCTTGGTTTGGGTCTGCTTTATTTCAGTTTAGTTTTCTTACCGGTCCCTTCTGCACTTTTCTTTACCCCTCTATTTTTGGGGTTTCTGCTGCTGGAGGTTGCCTGTTGTCTGTGGCATCAACTGTGCAAATATTTGTGCAAACCGCAGGGTGAAACAGATTACTTTTAGTTATACTCGGTGCATAAAACAGTTTCAGCAACAATTTATGCAAATGTTTGAACAATTGCCATGGGAGATTGCGTATACGCTCCGT
This sequence comes from Drosophila birchii, assembly GCA_035046345.1. NCBI lineage: Eukaryota > Metazoa > Arthropoda > Insecta > Diptera > Drosophilidae > Drosophila > Drosophila birchii. The sequence continues at coordinate 4,523,749 of JAWNOA010000064.1, forward strand.
GGTCCTCCTGCACCTACGATCTTCTGCGGTGGAATTTTCTTTAATTAGTGCAACGAACTGTGTATATTTCATCTGGTGCAGTTGTAACGCTTTTTCTAGCATAATTGCAGCGGTTGGCGGGGACTCATTTGAAAGTTTTGGCAGCATTAACCGCACCAAAGCAAAGCCACCAAAGGCAACAACGGCAACAGAAGCAACAAGCAGCAACTGCCACATCAGTAGCATTAACAAACTGTAAAAATACTGAGGAAAATAGTTGTATATCATATTTAAATTATAGTCCTGCCATAGGATCTGGCTAAACAACAACAGCAAACCATTTAAAGGCGTTGATTTATAAAACAAATAAAAGTTGATGAAGTTTTTAATTGAAAGTATATTAAATTTATAAAATTAAATTAAATAAATTAAAAATTAAATTTATAAATAATTTTTTGTCAGTGCATTGCGAAGTGTGTGTATGTTATGTATGTGTAGCTGCCTTGTTTGATGGACACTCACACACACACAGTGAGCTTATGCCTGGAGCAACATGGCGGCTTTCCTGCGCAAATGTGCAAATATTTCACTTGCAGCGCCTGGAGTTATGCAACACCAATTGCCAAGGCTACTAATTAGCGTCTAATGCAGAAGCGGAAGCCGTAATAATGTGGCCGACTCCTTGGGAGACCAGGAGGGACAAACCCAGGCTTAGTGAGCCATTTCGTGACTCCTGATCAAGACGCTAAAATGGGAACAATAAAAATCCCATGAATTCGGAGGAGAGGCAGGACATCAAAATGAAATCTCACCAAATGGCCCTACATAAAACTTGACAATTTGTTGGTCAAAACTTCTCACTCCCTGGTCAAGTATTTTGCAAAACAATACGCCATTTAACTGCTTCAATTTGAGTTTGGTTGTAAAACTTTCCCTTTGCTCTTCACTCGAGTTGCTTTTTTTTCTGTCTTGCTCCCTATTTTACGTACATCTCTATATAAATCAGGGAGGGAGCGAGAGTGTATATGTGTGTGCGTAACCTTTGAACCAGCGTAACAAAATGGTTGAGGGAAAAAATTCTTGCTTGCCAAGTTTATTAAAAGTTGCGGCAAGTTGCAGACACAGTGGGACCTAGTTCCCACCGAAGGCTGCTGCGGTGTGCTACGGGAAGGGGGGTGCGACAGTGGGCCGTGGGCGTGGCAGGAAGTGAGCGCTGACAGCCAGCAACTGACAAATGCCAACGCTAACTCACTCAACTCCACGCAAAATGAAATAAAAAAGAAGAGAGATTTCAAGTTTCCTTCATCGCACTTTCTTTTGTTTTTGTTTTTGGTTATTGCCTTTGTTGTTTGTGTTTTGTTTTTCTTTTTGCATTTCGTTTTTGGCATCATGTTTGAGCGGTTTTTTATTATTATTATCTTTGACCTGGCCTGGGACCTTCCTTTTGCCCCTTTTTGCATGTTTCTCAATATTTTTATTTATGACCAAAGTTTTTCGGCCCTTCTGCATCTTCTGCGTACATTTTGGTTTGTGAGTGTGTTTTTGGGTCAATGTGTTATATACTATATGTACATACATATATTACAAAGTGAAATTATAATGGCAGTTTGGATATTAGAAATAAATGCAATTTTGCTTTGAGGACAATAAATAGTAATTTATGTATTAGCTTTTTTGGGAGAAAGTCAATTAGCATTGTTTATTTAACAAAGAATATAATAAATGTTGTAAATAAATTAACATATTCGTATTTTGCAATGCTCTTTTTATGTAAGCTTGACAAAGGGAACCTGTAACAATTGTAGTAAATCATGAACAATTTATTAATTTAAATACAAAAAGCCACAAAGCTTTATTTCATAATTTTCAAATAATGCTTTAGAAATTGAATTTATAATTAGATATTACCCTGATTATAAATGAGCTGCATTACCAGAATTTCCTTATTATGCAAACTTTTCATTTTGTCTCAGAAAATTCACTTTGTAAATTCCTGGCCAAGAGTTTTCTGGAGAGTTTTCAAAGTCATCGCTTGCTTTGATCGGTTTGGCAAGTGACCCATAAGAAAGCCACCTGACGAGATTCCAATAAACATCAAACATGACCGACCGATTGCCCGGCAAACAGACCGAAAGTCCGACAATCTGAACTTTTGGCACCAAATGCCGGACTCACAGTTCAACAGGCTTTAGCTTAGGCATCGATAACGAATCTGCTCCTCTCGATTTCTCTCCGCTTCTCTGTGTGTGCTGTCTCTCCATTTCGTATCTAACATTCTCCGAGTAGCACTTCTCCCCAAAGTCTCCAGAGAGCCGGATGACGATGATTCGCTGCTGATGTCGATACGAGTGTGGATGGGTTTGGAAGAGGCTGGGTGGGATGCTGGTGGGTGATTCTCTGGTTCTCTGGCAAAACGGTTCTGATTGAACACAACAATTTTGAAATTGCTAAACACACACGCACACAAACAGAGTGGGCGGAGTGGGGGGAAATGGGAAAAAAAGGGGGGAGGGATGGGGAAAATAGAGCGGAGTGGGGGGAGTGTAGTGCGCCACTCCACGTTCGCATTACGTGCTGGTGACATTACTGCCGAGACAACGAGAAAGTGAAAAATTTAAAGAGCCCTGCGTTCTGGATTCAATCAATTGCCAGAAATTCGCATCTGCTGGCATCATGCACTGGGGCAAAAATTGTTGAAATTTGATTTAAATAAAGGTGTTATTTGTTTTATCAAATTTGATTTAAGGCTAAACATTGTATCTTCGTATACAAGTTAAGTAGTAACTACAGTTCTTCAGATAGTTTTCTGAAGCATATAGCTTATATGTATGTGCTAGATTTTCCTTCCTTTCTCTTTGTCTGATTTATTTTCTCTCTGTGCACCACTCCCAAATGTTTGGCCTTGCTGTGCTTGGGGTATGTCTCGCATTTCCGGCACATAGCCGTTAAATGATTTTTAGCAAAAATCGTGCGGACATGACACACTCAAGTGGCTACCAATCGGAATCCCAGTCGCCCCCGGCGACTTCTTTCCACTTCCCATAGACTGCACGTGATTGCTCAGCTCCTGGCCGCTCCGCCTATAGATGCGGATGGAGATGGCTGTGGCGATGGCGATGGAGACGAGATGAATGTACTGAGCCGTGTCGAGTGGCGGGTAGGATGCTCGAGTAATTTCCATTAAGTAAGTGTTTTGGCACTTGAACCTCGACTGCAGTGGCATTGGCTGCTGTGATTGCATTAGGCGACAAGTGGCTGCCCGAGTGACAAGTGTTGGGCTCTTAGTTCTCTGGGTTCAGAGGTCACAGGCAAGAGCAACACAAGGAGCAAGTCTTCTTAAAGCCGCTTAAGCGACTCTTTGACGCAGTTTCCTGTCCAGGACTTAAAGCCTTCTGCCGTTTTTGTTGTGTCACCTTGTTGCAGTAGAAAAAAAGATTTAACTGAAATAGTTATTTATCACCAAAATATAATATTTTCTTTAAGATCTAAATTTATTCTGAGAACAGTTAATATGCCTATTTAAAGCCATTTTCTAAGTACTTATATAATTATTTATATTATTTTGTCAGTCATTGACTTTTTCTCCGTGTGGCTTCTGGTTGCTGTTTTGTTGCTAGTAGTTGGTTCTACCTGAGCTAAAAGTTGTACAAACAACAGCTGGCCGGGACTGGCGGCTGTTGGCCTAGGCAACTGGCCACCCACCCAGCCTCTCGTTATCATCATCATTTGGGTCGTTATATCAATGTATGGCTCTGGACCGACGACGAGGGCGGTTAACAAAATCTTCGTTTTGAAAATGCCATTTCCGACAATTTCCCGGAAACGTAGCTTCCGCCCAGGGGAGAATGAGAAAATGTTGGCGGGAGAAAGTGGCGACAGACGACGATGCTAATGGCGCCATTGTTGTTTTCTATATATATTGAAATATATACATATATATATCGGTATATATTTATATAAATTGTCGTGTTCAGACGACGACGCCGGCCGGTTGAGAAAGGGCCATAAAGTCAGAAGATTGGCGGCCTGACGCTCATTAGGCTTCTCAATGACAAGGACCTAAATCGAAGCTCAGGTTCGTTTGCTTAGCAGTCAAAGGCAGCTGGCGAAATTACCTAGGTAAACTATGACGTTGTCCTGTTTTTAAGCCAAAGGATACCCTGGTATTTTCTTTAATATGAAGTATCTTCCACATTTGAATAATATATCTATTTAATTTGTATTTAAATAGCAATAGAACATCATTAAAATTCGGAATTACCCTAGGTTTTACTATTCAGTGTTAACTAAGCCAAGCTTTATCCAAACCTCATACGATTCAGTAACCCAGAGAATTTCAATATACACCTTTAGGTGTCCAATTCCCACAGTCGTTGATTTAGTTTGTTCAGAACCCACAAAGTGAGAGGTTTCTGGAAAATCAGTTCGGATGAGCTGCTGCTGTTGCCGCTGGTGGAGTATGTGTTTTGGATTTTCTGGGAATTTCCGATACGTTTAAAATTGATTTGACTTCCTACGCCCTTTCCGGGGATATGTAAATACTCGTCTCGTAATTATTTACATATTCAGTGGGGTTGTGCATCCTGATTAGATTGATTGGGCCTCATTTGCATGATATTTCTGGCTGCCAGCTGCAGGTGCTACAGAGATTCACCTGCCCACGCTTGGCTTCTGATTGCTCAACCTTTGTTCATGAAGTGGCTTGCTTTTCGTTTGGCTTTCAGCCTGTTTTCCACTTGCTTTCTGCCGGTTTTTCTTTCCTCTTTTACCCGCTCTCAACAGGAGCTGCCTCTGGGCTTATTGGGTCAAGCGGCCTGGCCACAGAAATGTGTAGCGAGCGACAACAATTGTTTTATAACCGACAATACATCCCCGCCAACCCAGTCATCAACTGCTACTTTGGCCTTCGGATGTATGCAGAGAGAGAAATAATGAATATGTTTTAGTGATTGAACACAATCGAATTTTTAATTTAAAAAATTAAAACAATTTACAAATTTATTAAACCTAATTTCGTAAGAATCTATCTCTAATTTCTTCGACTTTATTCTAGTTTTTGTTCAGTGTGGTTATGTATGGCTCCTCCGCTGGAAAATCAAGTTCATTTCTGTGCAGTCTGCCGTGCCCGTGCCTTTGTCGAGGAGGCTGGGGCTTGTACTTTGACTGGGGCTTGGACTCGGAGTCGGCTGTGTCAACAGCGGCCACAATAGGTACTCATTTGTAGTGAAATTTTGGTCAACAAGGCGTGACCTTGCTCCGCTTTCTCCCCCTTTCCGAGTCTGTGTGTGCGTGTGTGTGTGTGGGAGAAAATTGCTTTTATATTACTTGGAGCACTTGGTGGGGTTTTTGCCCGGGTTTTCTCCCTTTGCTGCTTCCCTTCTCGGTCCATGTGTCATTATGTGGCTCACACATTGTTGCAGCGCCTGCTGTGTCTTACACTTCCGTTCTGGCAGCTGCAGACACGCCCAACACCCTGCGCCTCACCTCACCTCACCACACTCCACCCCATCCGCTTTTCCTAACCTTTCGGGGTCAGTTTTCCTCGTCTTCGCACGCAGTTTCCCGGCCGAGTTCTTGTCTTGTCATTGTTTGTTTAATTTTGTATGCCGGATATCCCGGCGTGTTTTTGCCATTGTCCTGCTGTCAACGAAATGCCAGCAACAATAACAGTAACATAAAGTGTGGGCGTGGCAGCATCCCCCCTTGCCCCACAACCCCACCGCATCGCCTCTTCCTGGCGCCCTTCCATCAATGTTTATGCCGCTGACAACAAAAGAAATTAAATTGCCAACACTGAAATTCAATTGTATCCTCCTCTCCGGGCTTCACTCAAAAATTCCTCAAAGTTCCCCGGTCCGGGGAGGTGGGAAATGACGACATCTTGAATGGTTATTGCCGTTGACTTATTGGAACATTGATTTTCCCTTTGTTCGGCGGGAACTGGGAGCTCCGGCCCCCAATTGTAGGAAGTAAACATTTTCGGCGCTTTCAATTTATTAAAAGGCGCGTGAGGCAGCCATAAAAAGGTCAATGATTATTATGCCTTCCATGCAAAATAACAGGCAGTGTCCAAAAATAGTCACGGGAGCCCGGGAAAGTGCACAGAGAATAATTGGAGCGAAGATCAAAGGTCAATTAGATAATTCTTTAAGAATTTATTCTAGATGTTTTAAAAGATTATAGAGTCAAGGATATGCATTAAAAAATTAAAGTATTTGTGCGTTTAGAGATTTACTTAAATAGTTTAGTCCAGCATGCGCTAACAAATTTACAAACTATATTTAGACAATATTTGCATCTCAGACTCATAGCCAAAATATTTTGTAAATTTCGGCTACTATAACGCAGTTTCCTGCAGTGCATCAATTTGTTTGGTTTCGGCTTTGAGTCAGTCTTGAGTAGTAAGATGGTGCCTTCAGCTGATGGAATTGTTGCGGTGCTTCAGGCTGATGAGATGGAAACTCTGCTGTAGAGACTATGGTTTCTTGATGATAGTTCAGTTCGCCGCTACCACATTAATATGGAAATTTAATTCGCCAGGCGAGCGAGAATTTCTCTTCCTGGCCATAAATCAACATTTAACACAACCCGAACATCCGCCATTCGCTGTTTGCCCAACAGCATATTCAATTTTTTAAGCATTTCCATTTTCCCTTTTTTTCAGACTGTTTGCCATTTTCCATTAAAGCCTACTTTGCAGCGCTTTAACTGCAATTAAAACCATTAAAAGTGGGCATAATTAAAAAATTTTGCCCTCTTTATGACGCAATAATATATTCGCATATAGCCTTTATTCCAGCCATAAGTTCCCCCTGGCCAATCCTTCGTTGATCTCTGATGGTTAATTTATTTATTGAAACAAACAACAAAGCCAGACGATTAACCGCATACACAAACAAAATCAATTTCAACTTTACCTGAAAATTCGGAGGTGAAATTTTGATGGAAAGTGGTTAATATCGTTTTTTATTTATGGTTTAAGAATTTTATATGCAAATTATTATTTTCGTATTTTATTTTTGCTGAAATTTAATTAAGAAGAATAATACTAATTTAGAAAATATAATTTCTGCGTATTTAAAACCTTAATGAAGGCCTTGGATTAATACTTAGGGTAGTATTATTATATTTTTTAAAGATATAAGGATAAAGATATTATTCGAATTTTGAGACAATGCTTTATTCAACAGGCAGCATGACGTTATTAAGGTATAATTTGTTACTTTGCCTATTTAAAAATTATGATATTTAAATTAAAATCCAAGCGATTATTTTCTTCTGTACCAAATAAGGCTTTTGCTTTAAGACCCAAGAGCCTAATGGGTGGCAACATGTTACATTAGCATTTCGCCTGCGAGTGTCTCATTGTCCAACTGGCATCTAATTCGGATACAGATTTGGCCTCTCTGTGCGAGAAATGCATTCGCCAGATGCAGCTGCAGTTGCTGTTGCATTCGATTACAGCCAGCGTATAATTGTGCAACGCTAATCAAAGCGAAATCGCACTTAGGCCAGCGGGCGAATCGATTAACATGCCAAGGATGCATTTCGAGATACATTTGTATCTGCGGGGACTGTGCAGCATTACATATTATGGCCATTACCATTACGTTGTTTACCCCGAAATGCTTGGCAACCAATCATCTAATTGTTACTCGATGGTATGCAACAAAAAGCGTTCCATTCACAGCACTAGATTGCCTTTAATTGATACCAAGGTGACGCATAAATTTATCTATGAAGTCTTCAAATGCGACCAACATACAAAGGCTCTTCGAGGCCTCCGAGGCTGAGTGTATTCACGCAGTAACCGGAAATTGTCAGAGTTCTATGAAGCTAGGTGATGGAAAAATACTAGAAAACCCAGAAATTCATAATCATAAACTGTGATTTCAATTGTTTAATTTATTTATCTATTGTGTTTAATGTTATATATGAACTTAGCCTCGAAGTCAATGATAAATTTGTAGTAATATTTAAAAGAGAATTAACTAATTTTGGTATAGTAATGAATATTTCACTAAGACGTCCTTGTTTTCGAACAGTGCAGAACATCCGCACTCGACAGTTGGCATGTGTGGGGGAATTATTATCTCGTACTTGCCCATGTCAAAGAAAATTTGCATTTTTCGGTTTGACAAAAGGACCTAGGACGAAGGGCGCAGGACGCAGGACGATGCAGACAGGTCTCTCTGTGGTGCGATGTCATCGCGTGTTCGTTGCTACAACTACGAACTACTCGGTGCTACATCGAATACCAAATTGTCTGCCACAATGGACCGACAAGGTGCTAGATTGCAAGAGCGAGTCCGCTTTAAATAGAGCAACAATGTGTGCAATGACAATGAGACTGAGACGAGAGCTGCCAGCAAAAGTAAAACACAATTCAGATACGGTTCCAAACATTCAAATGTGCAGGAGAAACCATCGAGGATGTTTATTGGCTTTTTAATGGCAAATATTTTCGAAACCAATGCAGTTTTTGAAAATAGAAAGTAATTGCTTTAATGGTTCATTTGGTTGCCAATGATATCTTTTCAACAAAATTTGAAGTGAAAGTTAGAGCCTTAGAGTTGGCAGGAAAAATTCGAATGTAACTTATCTTCCATTCATATCTTGGTATAACGTATACAATTTTTAATTTCTATCCCTGCTTTTTACCGCTTTTCCCAAGCGCAACTTTATACTGACAATTAATTAGACATGTGTTTTAATCGCTTGTCCCTGCGGATAATTTAACCGTATTCGAGTACACGGCCTTGAGTCCGCCATAAACACCAAGGATCGTTTATTGCTCTCGGCAGACGCAAAATAACAATATCGTACACACCCATATGGTTCTCCGGAGCAGTGTGTACTTTCCTTCGAGCAGCCGCCAATCCGCCCATTTAATTGTGCGGTTTCTCAGCCATTTTTATGTGTTTTAATTTTCATTGGAGCACTAAAAACTTGTCAGCGTCGTCAATGTCAGCGAGCTGCTGCTGCTGCAGGGGGAGAAACTGGAGCAGAGGGGCATCTTGAGGAGGCCAATAAACACTTTTATAAAATTCTCAAATCGCACGTGTTGCGTTTGTCAAGGGGTTGGAAGTGGCAGTGGAAGTAGACTTCCCTCGACATGGAGACATACAATACTATAAAACAGCTAAGTGCATGGGCATGTTGTTGTGGCATATAGCTCCATTCGGATCCAGCTATACTATATGTATGCATTAATCGAGGTGTGCTGCATGCTGGCCATAAAAACCAAGTGGTGAGTGGGTGCACTCAGAAAATGAAATCAAAGATAATAAAATATATAACTGGCAGGAAAACCTTAATTTCTAAAGATTAACTTTATATATTATCTAAATTGGTTAAATCGGGAGTTGAAGACTCACTCTGCGATTTAGCTTATGAATATATATTGTTGGAGGTCATTTGCTGCTATTGAATAATAACTAATTATAATGGGAACAATAGGTTTGAATAATCCCATTAAGCTGCTAATAGAGAAACTAATTTAAACTAATAATACACCTTTAAAGGAAAATCTGCCTTTGTTTTAGTGATAAAATAGGTTATTTATAGGCTTATTTGAAACAATGGAAGGATAATAGATAATATGTGAATAGTAACCCGGATCTGCAGAAATAAAACACTGGACCTTGATACAACCTTTGTTTCGAATATATACTGGCTGTGCTCTAATGATAAAATAGTTATTTTGGAGGTTTATTTAAAACAATGGAAGGATAATTTGTGAATAGCACTTCGAAGCTGCAGCTGTAGGTTATTTTCTGCTTGAATAATAACTAATTATAATGATACTTATAGTGACAGCTAGTGCAAGGACTACATAATAATGAAAAGGATACATACTAGTTGAGGAACTTGGAAATATTTGTATGCATCTTTTCTGTAGATAATATTACATTATTGTAGAATTATAAAAACTTTTCACGATTTTGAGATCTCCCTTAAAGGAAAAGATTTTTCCAGTGTGGCGGGAAAGTCGTTGTGAATATGAAGACGGCATCGATAAGCTGCCAGAAACATTGCAGCGCGTGTGCCACATAAAAATGGCATTTTGACATGGCCACCGGCGAACGGGTTACGGGTTAGGGGCACATTTCCGAAGGGGGCCGGCCGGCTAATGAGCATTATGAATGCTTTCCATGATGTCATTGCACTTGAGTGGATCTAGTTGTACTTCCCCCTTTAACGTGGGGTAACCTTCGCACTCACCCCCTGGACACATACACTCGCTGAAGACTTACAAAACACGGGACATTCAATGGCGCAACATTTGTTGCATGCTGGCAGTGGCGGGGGTGGCAAAAAAGTAATTGCAACTTAAATAAACAAAACGCCAGAGCAGCGACCGCAGGGCGGAGAGCCGACAGTGGCCGTAACGGGTTAAGTGGCCGCATCCTCCAGTCGCCTGAAAGGGTTAAGCACATACTTCATACATATATGCGAGGAGTAACATATACGAGGCTGAAGGGCCGGCCAGCCACTTGTGCACAGCCTCATTAGCAGGGACAAAAACTCTGAGAACTCACAAAGAACTCACTTTGTTCTCGTTAAATTAAACTCTGCTTTTTGGTCTGTTTGCCTGCCGCTTTTTGTGTTTAGATGATTTGTTATTGTTTATTATATTGGCTTTCGCCTTTGCTGCTGTTGGAAACAGGAAAACATGGCTGAAGAGGGTGGTATTTTCAATGAAAACAAGCCAACATTGGGATTATAAAAAGGAAAAAATGTTAAAGCCCATCGTTAACAAATATGTAGAGATATTTACATAAACAACTTCGATCTCATGGTTTTCCTTTTGGTTGCCTGCCTCTAGCAACATGTTGCTCGCGTTCCAGCGGCGCCAGGAACATGTTGCCGCCGGAACTTGCACCGCACTATGGGCGAAAGACCATTATCTGGTAATATAACTTTAAAACGAAGTAATATTTTAAGCCAATATGAATTTGATTGCAATTTAGTTAGATTATTCAATTGTTTCGGCACCTAAAATTTGCAGAATAAACAAGCGATTTATCAGCTCCCCTTACAGTAAATCCTGAATTAACAGATAACTTAACAGATTAATTTGTAATATATTTTTCATCAAAAATAAAAATTATGAATGATGTTCATAAATTACTCAATTTTTAACATTATTATTATAATAAAAATCCTAAACAGAAAATCCAGGCCAGAAATAGATATTTTAATCCTCTCTCTGATTGAAATTCCTTCTACATTATTAAAACTTAAGTTTGCGACTTTTAAAAAATTGCTTTTTTGACCAGAAAAAGTGGTCGTTTGCCCCATTGTCATGCGTACTAATTTTGGAAGCGCTAGCGCGAGCTGTCTTTCGGGGTGTGTTCTTGGGGACGTCCTTAGGACTCCTCAGTCGTCTGTCAACTTGTCGTAGGCGCGGATTGTCGCTCCCGGGGAGGATAGCACGAGTCTGGTTCAATTTCGGGTTTCGTGTCGGTTGTGCGCGTTGTTGTTTACATGCCAAATACAAGCGGTTCGGCGGGGCACAGCTGCTGGCCTATATTTAATTGCACAACAACTAACGCGTGTTTGTTATTATTCATTCCGCCTTGCAGAGCACTTCCGGGGAAAAAAGCGGAAAACAGCTGGACACAGGAGCACCAAATGGATTCCGTCTAAACTGGAGCTAAAAAGAAAAGACCAGAAAAAGATCAGTGGAAAACGTTGGTCGGCAATTAATGGGCGGAAATTGAAATGTATAAACAATCAGCAAAATGTGCAAATTCGTCGAGTGCCAATCGAAGGCCAGCTTGAGTGAAAGTGAAGAAATAGAGCGGAGCGCGGAAATTATTAATTATCCGACTGCTTATTAGCGCGCTCTTCCCCAGGCAGCGCCCAGACAGACACTTTGTTTATGGGCCAATTTGCCAAGGCGCAAATAGAACCCAAAACCGCCGCCAGTCGGGCATAAATAATTTGCATATTTCCCCCAAGACCCATCCCCATTTTCCATCTCCCCCCACAACCCCTGAAAAAATATCAAAACAGACAGTGCGGCGTGCGAAGCTGAAGTGTTTATTAAATTGTCTTGGCCGCCGCAAATGCAAGACATTTGCCCGCCCCTCGAAATGCTGGAACTGCAGCTCCGCGGAGATTTGTCAGCCGCCGAAGATGAAGCCTCGGGCGGAGGCGAAGGCATCCACAAAATGCGACATCAACCTCGGCAGAGCCGGAGAAGACAGCCAGACTGCCGGATAATTCCAAGCGGATTCCTGCTTCTGCTCCTTGCCGTTCTGCTGCTGAGCATGGGTAAGTCCACCAGTCCCCTCGATTTGTTTAGTCTAATTTTATTGCCAATGATTATGTTTACCGAGCAGCAAACATCAAAAGCCATCAAACATATGGCAAGAACGTTTGCAAAATTGTCTCAAAATAATATCATCTTTCAGAAGCATTTTAGGTCATAAAAATATATTCTCATGTTCAGCAGCTGTTTTAATTATTGAAAGGTAGTTTTAAGAGATCAATTAATATACTAAATATATTTATACCAGACATATAGTTCAATTCATTCAATAAAGCACTAGGTTTATCCCTAAGATTTCCACCATTTGACACTATCCAACGCACTTTAAGAGTTTCATTTGTTCAATTTAATGAAGTATTTGTCGGGTTTCCCCACTCAGCATCTCTTTCCCGGGCTGTCATCCCTTTTCAAGTGGTATCTGGGAATTTTGGAGGCAGGACCAACAACACTGTCAACCACACTCAACCCCTAACTCAATTGACTGCTCCACTTCTAGTCCAATTTATATATATTTTTTGCCAAGTCCGATGCCGATGCGGCTGCTCAATTAAGTGCCTCCAAATGTGACTCCAAACTCTAGTTTTAACCCACGCTTCACAAATATTGAAGCGAACCACAAACAGCCGCAGATGTACACCGGGGATTTAGCCTGACAACAAGTATTAATTAATAATAAATAAATACAGAAGGGCTTTGAAGATATACATGTATAAAAAAAGACATAATTGAATGGAAAATCTTCTTTAAAAATTTTAAATAAAAAAAAAGACAAGGGGGGTATAAAGAGATTTGCTTTCTTTTCCCTAAAACAATTTATATTTTCTCATGTTTATTTGTTTGAAATATAATTAGCTCTTTTTCCGAGTGTACACACAAACAATCGATACTTGAATTGACATTCGGAACAACACTTTGGCACAATAAAATACAAATAAAAGGGGCACAATTGATTGACGAAGTGGCAAAGATCTGGAGAGTGTGGCAGAGTGGTAGAGTGCTGGGCAATAAAAAGGATTGACAGCCAGTTTAGCAGCGATATCTAAGCGGTGGCAAGGTGTCAATCCGGCAGACGAAAGGGGTAAGGGCACCGATACAGCTGCGGGAACGGGATCCACTCGCCTCGCTGTCAATGACAATCAGCAGCGGAATCAGAATCAGATCCGCACACACAACACACTCCACTCCACTAAACTCACCCACCACTCCACTCTGATCCATCCTCCGGCAGCGACGCTAATGCCGATTCAGGGTGCTTGTAAAAACTTTTTAATGACCCCTCCGGCTGCCGTGTCGTCGCCATGGCCACAAAACTGAACACTATGGGCCCTCGGAATCGAATCGAATCGAACGGGGCGACCTGAATAGAATGTCATCCAATGCCACTGGAGGACGACTAAAGGACGAGTGCAGGACCGCAGGATCGGAGGAGGAGCCGTCGGCACTTGCCAAAGCAAATCTGTGTCAGGCTGTTGCTCCATTACTCGGCTGCTAATGAACAGCTTAAGCAGCGCATTTCATCGGTGGCATTCTCTCGATTGCCATCGGTGATGCTGTCCTGGATTCTGTTTTTAGGCCACTTTTTAGCATTTTTAATGTGTAAATAAATCAGAAAAGATAACTATTTTCTATTTAGTTATGAATATAAATGAGAGAGTGCATGTGGCCATGAATGTGGGATATTTTGATTTATTTATGAATAATTTAGAGCTCTAAAAATTGTAATGTAAATTGAAGCTTTATTTTGAGAGGAATAATTAAAAGACTTAGATTTAAAAAATTATTTAAAAGACGTTTAGTCTTTGATAACAAAATTTTTAAACAAATATAAAATCAAATTATTCGTTAGGAAGCATAAACATTTATTAGTTTTCTGTCAAATTGTATTTCATATTCTAGAAAATGAGAACATAAAATAATAATATATGTTAGCATTTTCTCAATAGATTTAAAATTCATCTTAGCTTTGAGTTGATTTTATTTTCGTATAAAATATTAGTGAGTTAAAATCCAAAATTATAGCATCTCCGTTTGGAGTGCATTTTTCGGCTGCCGCGGAGGAATTGCCATGAATAGGAGGAGACAGAGATTTGTGCGCCGTGATCCGCGACCCTTTTGGTCTCTGCCTGGCACTCCACTCGAATGCTCTCCACTCTCCCATTGCTGCCGGGAAAGTGCATCGGCGGATTCGGAAGCGAAATCGGAACCAGATTCCGAGGCATCAGCGCTTTATTAGACGCGTTGCTAATGGATGGGGTCGGGTTAATGGGCTGGGGTTAGTGGCAAAGTGGTGTATTAGTAAAAGTGAATTAGAACTCGAAACGGGCTGCTACCATTGTTCTGATCGACGACGGACATTCCCCCAAAATGAAGTGCGCCCATAAATCAGGGCATTGGGAGCTGCGCGGATTAGCAATAAATTCGATTTGATTTTCCCGCCTCTCGGAAACTGGCACTGGCTGTGGGGTTTTTATGGTTCGCTGACTGCGTAAGCCCTCGTACTCCACCGAAAGTGCATAATAATCAGGGACACATTCCCATAAATCCCATAAGCACACGCATTCGTAATCAATTTCGCCATTTGCTCAATAATAACAACCAAATGCAATTCAACTATAATTTTGGCATTCGCTCGAATGCATCAAATAAAAATATGACATTTTGCTGGCCAAATCGATTTACTGTCAATAACGACTATAAAATACTCAGTGATTTGAATGGCAAGTGCTTGTCAATATTACTGACACTTTTTACTAATAAAATATGGAGTTCAGTGGTTAAAAATACTTGAAGATAATGTTATTGATTTGTAAATTAAAGATTAAAACTTCTCTTAAACATAATGGGTACCTTTCTTCTTAAATCCAAAAGTACATGCCCACTTAGACAGAAAACCACATATAGTTTTTTGCATTATCATTGAAATATTAATTGCTAAATAATATTGACGGGCGGTAAACAAATTACAAATAAAATATGCAAATTTCATGTGGTTCTGCTCTCAGATATTTGTGGAAATGCCAGCGGCATATATATGTATGGAATGTATGGGTGTGGCACTGCCCACCGAATTTCGGCCAGCGAGCAATTATGCCAGTCACGCAAAAATTGCCAAAAGGTAAATCGAATTGGGTGCCTTTGCCGAGGGCAGGCTTAGCGCCGCCGTCTGTGTTTGTATATTATTAATGCAATTTGTAATTATTTGTTTCTGCTCCATGGCTGCCATATATCCCGTCCGTATGTGTTTGTATTCTATTTGTTTATTTGTTTGCTTGCCACAACCATAAAATGCAATTATCGCGCACAAAGAACAAAGCAGAGTGCAGGGCAAGTGCACCTCTTACTATAAACCCCTGGCGATTCTCACGCCCCAGGATATATGTATGTATATATATATATATCCGACCTCGAAAAACCGAGAGTGTCAGTGAGAGTTTTCGGAAAGCTGCAAAAGTTGTCCCCAGCATCGGAGCATTTGGCATTTTCGCCTCACATTTTCGCATTTGCGTTGCCATAATTAACTTATTTTGTACATTAGCAACAGATTTTGTTTATTAACGCATGTGCGCTTGCCTTCGGTAATGCGATACCATTCACCCCGCCCCACTGCGAAGCTCGGCGAGTCCTCGAACCTCCCCGAAAATCTCGGGGCTTTAATGTCCTCGGAACAGGGGACAGGGACCACAGGGCGTATACTTATCTTTTGGCATTGCGAAGCGAGTTTATTTGTTTTCTGCTTGTGGTTTCTGGAACGATGGTGGGGTTGGTAGGTTGGTGGGTCGGTGGATCGGTGCGGACCGGAGCTTGGCATTTTGTGAGGCTGCTGCCGCATAATTTATTTATCATTAGCAAAATTTGGCAAGCACTGGAATGCTTTCCCCAGTCGCTGTTCCCCCCCTTATCCGCCACAAGATGTTGTGTATTTGGCTAAATAGTTGAAATAATTAGGCTCATTAGAAGTTTTGTAGGTTTCAGCTGGATGCGGAGTGTTGTCTTGATTGACAAGTGCAAATTGGTATTAATGCACAAGTTCGAGGAACTTCAAAAGCCGCAGGCCGAAAGGAGAGAGCTTATGTTCCATTTCACCAATTAAACTGAAGTAGGCTGGAAATGATAGACAAAGTTAAGAAAGAATAATTTGCTTTGTGAATATAATTAGGATTTGAGGAAGTACTGACTGACCCATCAAGAAGAGAACCCATTTTTTTATTGGAACTCCAACTATATAGCGAAATATCCTTTACTCCTTTTAGTATTCCTGCCCTATTCCATTCAAATCCGGCTGCCATATTCCCCAATATTTAAACTCCATCTGGCAATAGTTCACGTTTAATTAAGCAACGTTGCCAAAAAATAACTGGAACAAATCACAGCGACAAAATCGCAACTGGCGCACCCAAAAATACCACCGTTTTTGTTTCAGACTGTTGTTTGTTTTGTTTTTAGTATTTTGTGAATATTTCTGGCACTGCCACTCCCACTCCCCCCGAATAACAAAAAACAATAGCAAAAACTTGTTGTTCGCCGAGTCCAAGTGGAAACTGTGTGTGCGAAATGCAACAGCCGCAACAAAAACGACATAAACTTTTAACAATTGCAAAACCAAATAAACAAAACGCAGGGCGAAACAAAGGACGAGCACTAAAAACTGCTGCAGGCTATAAATCTGCAATGGGTGGTGTTGAGCGGCTGGCTGGGTGGCTAGTTGGGGGTGGTCCTTGGGTTGGCAGCGAAAATGCCTTCAGGGCATTTGCACAGGCCCGGCCCCCATTCGCACACAAACATTCACACATTACGGCGAGTGCGCCTGCTGCGTAAATAACTAATAAGGCTCGGGGATAAATTTCAAGTGCAATTTTGTGAGCATCGTAACCAAATACAACTCAAAACAAAACAACACACAAAAACCCACGGCCGCCGGCTGCTGGCAGGACTACATAGCACACAAAAGTTAAGCGTACTTCTGCTTGGATGCACAGAGAACAAAAACTACCTAAAATTACAGTAGTATAAAAAATCATCATGGAGAGAAAGTATTTTGATGTATTTTTAAATAAAATATTATTTAAAATAAAACAGCATAGAGTAAGCTTTATTTAAAGCTCAATACTTAAGCTGTAGTTTCTAGGAATAAAACCGAAAGCCATAATATATATTGGACATAAAATAGTCGATTGAAATCTATATAGGTTAAATTTAAATTTGCAAATTTTTGCCTAACAAATACTTACTTATATTATTTCGATTATATATATTTTGTTATGAGATGTTCTTTATCTTTATCTTTTAAGTTTTAGTTTTAGTTTGAGCCGAAGTTCAAGGGCATTTTTTGTTTAAATTAAATAATTGAATATTTTAACATTCTCTGTTATACATAAATTTAATCAATTTCAATATTACAATTTATAAATGACAAATTTAAATACATAAATTTCCGCCAGTGTACTAGATCTGCGTTTTGTGTGCAGCACGTTTCTATGACTTAATTAAAATTATGAATGTTTTTGCTACTGAATCTCTGGCATGACCAAAAACCAGACAGAAATGCTCGATGGAAATGCGGGTGAAAGGCGGGAAAACGGGAAAGCGGGCAGGATGTCCATGGCAAATGCGCTTTTTGGCGGCGGGAAAACAACAAACAAACGGGCGAACAAACAAACTAGTAGCATCAATTTATGCATAAATCAGAAGGCACAAAAACCATGCCAAATTGTAAACATAAAACGAAATGGATATGGCGGAGACCGAGCCTGAGCCCAGTCCCCCTTTGGATTCACCACACACATACATTTAGCCTATTGACACCACATTTATGTATGGACCCGGAGAGATCTAGTTACCAAAAATGAAATTTCCGAATGCCATTGTCGCTTATCGCCCGCTCCTGTCGCGCCTTTCCGCTCGCCCTTAGTCCTGATTTTTGGGGAAAATGAAAATTGCATTTAAATCAGGGCACAGATTAATTTTCTAATCAAGCACAGCGTTTGACTCGCAGTTTTCGCATTTGCCAAAATTTCATTTCAAATTGTATTACTACTAATTAGAGGTATTTTTGGATTTTATATATCAACGAACCCGAACCCCCGCAGCCAGGATCAAAGGCAGGTAGACATGGCAGGTGATTGCTATTTCGGCGAAAAGAAGTGGCAACAAACGACTTGTTGAAAGACCCGACAAACTGTTGGCTCTCAAAACTGATACCAGAAGCGATATAGAAAAAACAGCGAAAAAACACCCACAAAAATATGAATGAAAAAAGGTTTTGAAAAAAGAGGAGAAGAACAACAAATGTAGTTGCGTGAATTCGCGTTGCCATGAAGGAGAAGTAAAAACAATTTTTATCTGAATGTGAATAGAGGAAACTAACGAAGTTTGAATACCTCGGAATATTTTTTTGGAAGTGTATATATGTTAAAATTCCAATATCATTCTATTTACCTCCTAATATTCTTAGAAAGATAAGCTCACAATATTTCATTACTCTAGTTGATTTTGACTAAATTGCAACAAAATAAAGTGTGAAAAATATACAGAAAATTCAAATCGAATTGTCAGAATGTGGTATGCCCCATGGCCTAGAGCTTAGGGTACTTGGAATAGTGCTCGAAGTGAACCGCCTCTTGGCGGAGTCGATGAATGCCATCCAATTTTTTGGCCCTGCAGCTGACGCCGGACATCGGGCCAGTGGGCAATTGGAATGGAATGGACCGGGCACTGGATATGCTATTGGGAATGGAACTCTGCTGATGGAGATGGAAACGGGGGCCGCAGGATCCGGGGGAACGGAATGGCGGATAGCGGATGGCGGATAGCACAAACGGTCAAAAGTTCCATTAGTGTCAGGCCATGAATGCTATTTACAAGCAGTTCGCGATGCGGCATGCGAGATAAGCGCTCTGACGCTCCGGCCGGGCCAAATGGAAAAACTGAATGAACAAGAAAAGCGATGGAAAAAATATACTGGCCTCGTGGAGGGAAAGCGGCACAAACAAAACGCACAAGCAAAAAAAAAAAGGAAGGCATAAGAGAGAATTTGCTGAACTAAAAATCCATTCGGCATCGATGCTGGTGCCGAGATAACAAAATGTTTGCTGCCCAGCCTCAATTGAGTCGTATTCGCAGTGGCATCGCTGTCGCAGTCGCAGTCGCAGTCGCAGTCTTGGCCGTTCCGACGTTGCGTATACGCCAAGTGAACAGGGCCAAAGAAGCTGGAAAACAAACTAAATAAATACGAGCTAACAGATGTGGATATATACGCACTGTGGAAATAATTGCGGGAATTAAGGTTTTAAGATATAAATGAGAAGTAAATTTCTTATAAAACTACTATTTTAATTAACATTTATTATTTGTATAAATTAATTATAGTTGTATGACCTTCTTTTCTTAGTTAAATAATAAATTAATAAATGATAAATAAATCCATATGCTTATCTCATTTATGGGAGGCATTTTAATGATACTCTTGCTTAAAATATTAAACAATCATCTTAAAAAATGTGAAACTAATTAAAAAAAAACACCCGTTTTAATTTCCTCTGTGTATATTTATGTGCGTAAGGAGTAAAGCAAATGAAAATTGGGGAAACGGAAATGTGAGGGGTGGGAAATAGAATAACCAACTAAGCACGCCAGCGAGCGACTTATGTGCAGTGCAATGTCACCAGGACGAAAATAAAAAATATAAATATAAAGAAGAGAACACCATACTCACACACATGCATACATATTTATGTTTTTAGCAGTGACTGTTTGCTTTAACCCCGCCACCCCGCCCCCTTGGCCGTCTGCACAATATTTGCACAGTTATCCTTTTTGTTTTATTTGCTTAGCGCTTCTGTGCAAAGCGGAGGATAACGAAAGACTATCACGAGACCAAGGAGTGCCGTGCCGGGCGAGTCGGGGCAGTGCAAGGATAACCCCGGGCACCCGAGCACTCGGGCCAAAGGGCGGCATTTTGGCACATCATCATCGCCATCATCAACATCATCATCATCCACTCGAGCAGGCAGCCCTCGGATTAATGTTTGTTATTATTTTTTCATTTATCGCATATATTCCTATTGTTTACCCAGTCCAATGTCTGTTTGCAGAGAGCAGACAAGGAGTGTTCTTTCTTTCCTTCATTTCTCACTGCTCTTACTTTGTTTTGGCTCCTTTGGGGCCAGCTTGAGATTGTCGGGATTTTGTTTTTTATAAACCACTGCCAGAGTGGCCAAGAAGACCCCCAAAAAGTGAACAATATTGGCTGGGCAAAAGGATAATCGACCGAGAGATGTCAATTAAGTGCTGGCAATGTTTATCAAGTAATAAAAATCATTATTCGATGTGCCATATCTACTTTTTTTAGTCTAACAATAAAAGGAATTCGATTAGGAGTAAAAAAGGGATTTTTCACATATGTTTTAAAGGGTAAATAGATAATAGTATTATTTTTAAATTTGTAAATTTAATTGGCCTTTAAGGGGATTACAGAAAAAAAAACCAGAGATGTTAAAAAATGAATCCTGAAATCAATTAATTACTTGTGTTCTTAATTAAGAGCTTGAAACTCGAATTACCAAAACGATTTAAATTATTTTACCTTTTTTCTTTGTAATTATTTGATTGGATATTTGATTAAGAGACACATAATTAAATTGTCGTTTGTAATTGAATTTAATGATTAAGCAATTAGCAAATGAAAATTGCAGAATTCAAATGAAATCCCGGCCCAAACCCTTCGCACGGCTCATTTAGTTGCCATAACACACAACAAATTATGGTTTGCGTTTCCATAATCAGCATTTTTCATTTCCTCTGGCGAGGTGTGCCTCGCCCCGGACAAAAGGAATTTTAACTAAATTATGTTTGGACCCTTTGTTTATGCTGATGCCCTCTGGACACGACACGAACGGGTTTGGTTGCTTTTCGGTTATGCTGGACTCCGAATTGCGGTTTGGGTTGGGCCCACACCCTCTGCCCCGGGGGTCCACCGAGCCCGTAACTGTGACAAAGGCTAAGAGCTAAGCACCGTGGCGGAAAAACAAATGCTACTCTATATAGCCAACTCTACTTTCAGAACTTCTGTAAGAGCCGGGAATCGTAGACCATAACTAGCATTTTCGTTTTTATTCGAAGGGTTTTTACTTCTTTTCCTGCACTGATAGAATTTTGGCAGAGTTAGAACTAGATTTTATATTAAAAAAATTTGAAAAGTAAAATAATTGTAAACGAAATACATGGTTCATGGACAGGGCTAAATCACTTTCTCAGCAGGCCGAAAAGCAGCAGAAAATGTTGTCAAATGATAATAAATGTTGCTAGGAACATGTCCCTCGTCCCCCCCTTTAAAACCGGTATAATAAATACAATTTAAAATATATACTGTGGTAGTAATTTTAAAATAAATAAAATTAATATTCTCTGTCAATCATTATATTTTCCTTGCAGTGTTGCCCTTTTTCCTTTGCCGAATGCACTTTTGCCCGAAACATTTTTCCATTTGAGCTTTTTTGTGTCCGGCATTAGGTTTTCCAGTGGTATTAGTTCAGTGTTGGGCGTGTGCGGGTTTTTGATTTATGGTCTCGAATTGTGCGAGTTGCGTTTTTTATGTTAATTAAATTGCTGCGGCTTTCGGGATGAGCCTGGATGGGGCTGGATTCCTGCTGAAGTGCATGTTGGCCGATGCCTGACGAAGTGCACTTGGCCAACCCTTCAGCAGGCGATCTAATCCCGATGTTTGACCAAAAGCAAACCGAAACACGAACCCACCGACCCACAGCTCTTTGAACTCGACTGGGCAAATGAACTGCAGCACGCTTATTGTCACTAAATGCTGTTGACCCAGCAGGAAGGCTTGGCCTGGCTTGGTTTTGCTTGGCTCTCGTCCTGCTGTTCTGCTCCCGTTTCCTGTCCCGATCCGATCCGAGGAGGAGCTGTGGCAGTTATTAGAAATTCCATTATGCATGTGTATGGGACGCCTATGTGGGCTGTGTCAACACGGTTGGTTGGAATTCAGGACTCCAGACAGGTGGCTCGTCATCAGCGTTACACTGGCAATAATAATTGCAAATGAAGAAAACTCAAATGATTTTTGAAAGTTTTTGTGATTGAAGGTAAATTGTAACTGTGATTTAATTCGTTAGCTTAAACTAACGGAGCAAATAGGAAATGCAATTCATGAATTTAAGGTTTTAACATTATACAAATAACATTTTTGCCGAGTGGTCGCCTTCCCTGCTTAAGTCGTCTTCTCATTTTCAAAGACCTGCTGTTTCTGCTGAATGATAAATCTTTCAATGAGGTGCTAGCCAGCCAGCCAGCCGGGCACTGAGGACGTTGATAGGAAACCGAAACAGAAACAGAATCAGGAGCGTAGGACTAGAAGAGCCTGGTAAACATGTCAGGGAGCTACAACAGCGGGACTCAACAATTTCCATTTTCAATGGAAGCTGCAACAAAAGCCTATTAAATTCCGAGACAATGCTACCCACACGTACGCTTGAATGCACATAGATATTACATGCCAGCTGCCCGATGTTTGTTTAAGCATGCCTCGGCTCCCACCACTCCCCTCTCCAGATATGGAAAGCGACTCTGCAAATTATAATGCTGCGATATTCATATAGGGCCGCTCTGCTCTGCTTCTGTTTTGGCAGCTTGTTTGCCTTGCATGGCATTCACGTTTTCAGGCTTCACAGTTCAAAATTCAGGATTCAGAACTCAGCAATTCGCATGAAAATTCAGCATTTAGGCTGGAATTTTTGAAATCCCTTAACATTGAACGCTGTTTAGGGCAGGCACCCAATAGGAATCAATCAGTTGCAAACTAAAACTAACAAAAAACTATGCTGAAATCATAAATTTAAGGATTCTGTGAAGCTCTAAAACAAAAGTAGTAGATTTTCTCTTTAAAATTTATAAAATTTTTGGTTAGTTTGTAAGCTGTTTTAGTCTTCTAAAAAAAAAATACTACTAATTGGTAGACCTGCGAAAGTCTGCTATGAATAATTACAGTTTAAATATTAACCCGATTTAAAAATGTTTTTAATAAGGAACTAATTCTTTCAAAGCGAATTGTGAGCGAAATGCCAAAGGGAACAGGCGTCACAAAGTGGGATCTAACTTTTTAATTTTGGCATCACTTGCGGTTTCATCGCACCTGACACCCACCAGCCCACCAATCCCAACCAATGACGCACTCCGGTTGGATGCCAGATTGGAAAACAATAAACCAAAAACAAAAAAAAAAAAATAAAAATAACAGGATGCTGCGGGGGAAATGTGGTGAAAAGAGCGTGAAAAGTGTTTACTCTCCCGGCAGGTGGCAGGGCATTTCTACCAACGTCCAGGGAGCACGACAAAGAAAATGGAAACAAACAAGGGCCGGCTGCATTGATATTTAGCAGGCAGGCAGAGGCAGGCAGTCAGGCAAATCCCCCTCCAGATCCTGGGGAAATCCTGACAAAAAAAGAACTAACAACAACAGCATGAAATGAAGAGGGCCAGGTGGGTCCTATTTCTGGGTTTTCGCCTTGGTGGCTGCCATGTAAACAAATCGCAAAAGGATAAGGACAAGGCACTTGTAAGCTGGCACTTAGCAAAATCGAACAAATATGTGACTTTTGCGCAAACTTTTTACCTTCCCAACTATATGCCACTGTGAGTGCGAGTGCTAGTGCCAGGGAATGGGTGTGTGTGTGTGTGTGGATTTATAGACATTGTTTGGCTGCTCTTTGTTGCTTTTCCTGTGGAAGTTGTGCACCCGGCTGTGTGCTATGATTTCTTACTGCTGCACTTTCCACCTAAACACTAACAAGCAAAGTTTTCCCAGCAATAAGCAAGTATTTGCGGTTGCATTTCGCTGCTCCAGCTCCTGCTGTTGCTGCTGCTGCTCGGAAAACTCTCAGCGGGCGGGCCCCGGCAACTACACTTTCCAATTTTCAATTGGCAAACAAGCGGAATTTTCGATTTCAGTGTGCAAATATTTATGGGGCTAGCAAGGACTTTAAGGCACTGCTTAAGTTAAGTTGTGCCCTGCCAGGCAGGTGCGTTTATTTAGCAAAAATGGAACTATGTTTGGTTTAGGAAAACTAACAATTTAATTAAAAATTCCTTTAAATATATCAAGCTCTTTAAGATATCAAATATAAATATATACATATGTTATGGTTTTACAAGGTACCTCTTAGTCTTATCGATTGCTTGCATATTTTTTTTTGTAATTTGTTTGCTGTTGTCCCTGGTCAGGACACACAGGCAGTTGGCCAATTATGCTGGCAGGCCCCGCTGGTCATTAAGGTCAATGTGCAGGAATTCATTTTACAGGCTGCAAATGGAGTAAATGTTAAAGGGCGACTCAGCAGTATAATGAAAATCATGCCAATTTTCTGTGGCATTTTCCAGGGAGTAAGTAGTCGCCGCCAAAGATATCGCCCGATATGCAAACAACTCCCGAAGGTAATGAATTACGTACAGCTGGCATGTAGGGAGAGCGAAAGAAAAAAATGAAAACAATTTTATTTTATTCGCCTCGCGAGAGATTTACAAGGAACCGAATCCTTGCCCGGCCTCACATTCCACAAAGCTCCTCGGCCCGGGCACAAAAGGGACGCTGCGCTGCGCTGGGAAAGCCGCAAATTATGTGCCATTATTCTTAAGGGCACAGCCGCATGAAATGTGACCCAAATAAGATATAAAAAATTTTTGAGTGCCTTGTTAGGCTATGTTGGCTTGTAAAACACCCGAACTCCAGTGGGCGAGGTTCGGGGCTAAGCTCCGGCCGGGTGGCTGTTACCGGGCTGGCGCCTTGAATTATGCTACGCATTTGTTGACAAACGACTCTGAAATGGGCGGTCATAAAGTTGCCGGAAATTGGCGTTGATTGTTTGGTAATTAATAAAACTTGGCGAGCAAACAAGGAGATTGCCTAAGTAAGTGAAGGTCGCGGCCTAGAATCCATAAATCCTGGCCACCGTTTTGGATAAATATTATAGCAACAGCACTTAAAACGTCGATTTAGTTTTGGCCTAAATCATCATCAGCATTGGCCTACCAGGGAAACTCAGTTATGAATGGAGTTTATTTGGGCTTTGGGCTTACAGGCCAACCAGCAGTTTTTATCATAATATTTTTCAGGCAATACCATTCGTTTGGATAACTGCCGCTACAAAATCCAACCGTAATCTATCAAGCTTTCCCATGGTTGAAAAAACATTTATAAATCATTTAAGCGCCAAATATGACAATCATTCGACGAGAAACATGAACAAAAACACGGTGGCCAAGGACTTAATAAAACAGCGACATTTTTATTACCCTTACCCTTAAGGGGTATGTTTATGGCTGCTGGAATTATTTAAATATAAAAATTTATATATTTAAATATAAAATTTAAATATAAAATCTTGGAATAATCATGGTCATATATCATATATATAGTATATTATTTATTTTAATATACTCGTAGTTTTAAATAAAACTATTGAAAGTGTAAGAACATAAAGGAAACCCATTAAGAAAGCATTTTATTAGTTTGTTATTGCTGCTATTAAATATCCTTCGTATAATAAAGCAATAATTATTAATTTATTTGCCACATTTAAGGTATATAAAATAAATATTCAAGGTGCAAAAGGAAATATGAGAACTTATAGTATGGCAATTGTAGATACCCAATATAAAGGGTATCCATAAAAAATATATACCAGCTAAATTGAGTTTTCAGCATATTTGTGTGGCGTTTTAAGCATTTGAAACCCAAACCGACGACAAAAACAAACTGAAGCGCCCGAAAAGCAAGCAATTGTGGTGCAGTTAAGCGGCGGATTAAGTGTTATCAGTGTCGCCGCTGCCACCACCGTCACCGCCAAGCCTGCTCTCGGACAATATTTCAATAATTTATTAAAATAAATACACTAAATTGGAATCCCCCGGCTTTGCATTCGCATTTAATTTCATCACCGATTTTTCCCCCATTTTCTCTCCCGTTTTCCAGAACTCGTTGAGTGCGCGCTGCGCAATGTCAATTTAATCATCGAGCCACCGGCGGTGCGACGGGGTCAGCATGTGGTGCTGAAGTGCATGTACGACCTGGAGGGGGCACCGCTATACTCAGCCAAGTTCTATCGCGGCCAGCTCGAGTTCTACCGCTACACGCCCGGCGAGTTTCCCAACACAAAGGTCTTTCCCTTTCCCGGCATTCATGTGGACGTAAGTATAGTTACAAAAATATATATTATCAACTTTAAATATATTTTAAAAAATATAGATTATTAGATAATTTCAGAGGATAATCAGAGGCTAATATTTTACTTATATTTTTACTAACTCTTCTAAATTGTTTCAAGCTTCGAGAAGTTAGTAAATCAGTTAAAGTTTTGTTTAAAGGCCTTAAATATTAATAAATATTTTACAGAATATGGAATGAAATATAATTTAGACATTGTTGTTCGAAGAAATTACTAGGAAAAGAAGATATTCTATGTAATATTATTAAAATAATATCCTGCTAGTATTTTCTAATTTTAGTCTTTTAATTTTAATTTTAATTGAAAATATTTATATCAATTACATATATTTGTTATTATTTACATATTTATTTTGTTTACTTTTATATTATTTTAATCATTTCAATAATTTTTTTAAACTAAATAGCAAAGCTACCCTTCCTTCCAGAGTATAAAAATGTAAAAGAAAACAAGTAAATATAGCTGTGAGGAATTCGGAATTTTCCAAAAGAACAAATTGTTAAAGCATTTTCTTTTTTACTTTGGTTTGCGATGGCTTCTGAAAGGACCCGAAACCGGACCGAACCTCACTTTGATGTCCTTAATTGCGCGCACACTGCATTTATTTATATTGTATATTTTAAACTTTCCGCTCATGCATATTCAGTTTGGCAGTTTTATTGTTATTGGCGGTTATTCAAAAAATGCCAGGAGACACCTGGCCTGACTACCGCCACCGCCGACGAAGTGCCGGACGGTGGGACGGCCGGAATACCGGCTTTTGTGGGTGCTATCAACGCGCGGCTATCTGCGGCAAAAATTTAAATGAAATTTTTGCCTGCTGCGTCTGAGTTTTGTCGCCCACCTGCAAAAACTGCAATCTGCAATCTGCGCAGAGCAAGGACCAGGGGGTGCTGAGTGCGGAGGAGTGGAATGCGGTGCCTGAGGTCGGAGAATTGAGTCTCGGCTGGGGTAATTCTACTTTGGCTAGATTATTGAAAAAGTTTACCCAGCCGGCGGGCGGTGCTGGGGCGGCGAGGAAGAGGTCCTTGCAATTTCGTTGCTTCGATAAAGTTGCTCCGAATCTGGCTAAATATTTCATCAGGCTATTGAGTTTGTGCCAGCGAGTTTATCTTTAGTTTTTTTTGTGCTGCTCCTCTGCCATCGCTCTCCTATTTTTATTTTATTTTTTGTTATTTTTTGTTTTGTCGTGGAAAACTTTTACTTTACCTAGCTAAAGGCAGTTTTTCCTTGTCGCTCTGCTCTGCTCTGTTGGCTGCTGGCAGTGCTTGTATTTGTTTGTTTTTAAGCTGTTTTAATAAATTTAAGTGCATTTCTTTGTTGGACTCGATGTCAGATTGCGGACAGCTGAGCGATGGCAGGTGTGGGTACTCGATTTATAGTTTTTTGTTGGTAAAATACAAAGTAAATAGCACTAAGAGTACCATCGAAATGTGTGTTTATCTTTAAGTGTGCCTCTGGGTGCATAGACTCATCCTTCATCCGATAGTTAAGTACAAATTCTGTTCTTCTGTTCCTCAACAGGTATCCAGCTCGAATGCCACCCAGGTCCTCTTACGCAATGTTGGATTCGGTCTCTCTGGCAACTTTTCATGCGAAGTGACCGCCGATGCCCCGCTCTTCTCGACCGCCACCGCCGTGGACACCATGCAAGTTGTTGGTAAGTCTCTGTCTCTGTCTCTGAGTCCTATGTCCCGATTGCTGAGTGCTGAGTTCTGTGTCCGTTTCCTAAGCTGATTCATCCAAATTGGCCTAAAGTGCGCTTAAAAGCTTCCAGGGAAGCCAAGTAAAAGAGTGAGTGAGTGTATCAGCTATCGGGCAGCCTTTGACATTACTCTCCTTTGATCGCCGGGCAGTGTTCCGTGGCTAAATTCTCTGGCTGTGGAAGCAGAGAAAGTTTTTCGCCTCTTTGGCAATTTGTTTTTGGCCGGGCCAAGGTCACAGCAGCTGTTTCTGCTGGTTGCCAAAGTTTTGTGCTGAAAATTGCGTCATTAACAGGCCATTTCGTCTTCTGGCCAGATAAGCGGGCTGCCGCACCAAGGGGGTTGGCTTAGAGTGGCTCTGGTGGGTCTGTGGCCCATCCCCTGTCTGGGATCATTTAGCAGTCTTACCTGTGCCCCACGCATTTCACGGCTTTATGCGTTTTAAATGAGCGTGGTGCGGCGCGCTCTGAATTACGAATTTAATCAGCGTGGCAGGGTCATGAAATCCAATGAGCACCAGTCCGTTACGGCTTAACAATTATATGGTTCAAGCTTAGAGGGAAGAAGACCAAAAAAAGTCTTTAAAGGATACACAAACAAGGCAATATATATATATTGTTTAAATGTAGTTTATACAAATAATACTTGAAATTAAGTCTGCAAATGCAGTCTGGGGCCAAAGGCCCAGGAATTGTTTAGCTTTAAGTGATGCAACACATGGGGCGTATCCGTAATGCGGCCTGACTCGATTGCGCTGCCTCAGCGCTTGTCGAAGTTAATCTTTCTATCCGTTCGGCCTCAAGCATTCGAGAAATGCGCTCCGACAGCTAAATTCTGCTTTAGTCGCTGATTTTTATGCCACTTGCTGGGCAGGATTTATCCCCTATTTCCCGCGATTTCCACAACACTCCATCCGCAATCCCTTCGACTGGCGGCGGGAAAGCCCGCTGTGTGTGCGTGTGTTTGATTGAGAGCTCGTCTGGGTTAATGGCTCACTGGCTCACTGGCTGCTTGTTGCCCAGCATTAAACATTCAGATGTCTGCCGTTTTGGCCTACACAGGAATAAACAAAGTTTGTTCAATCTAAATGTTGTTCTGCAGCAGAAATACTTTTAAACGAATATGCCAAAAAGGGATTACCTATGTAAATACCTAAATCAAGACTGACTTAGTAACCTTTTTTCTCTGTGTAGCCTTTATTAGATTGGCATCGCTCTCGCTTTCGCCTTGCCACCCGCCGCCAGTTGACTGCTTTATATTTAACGCCGCATTTAGCCCATTTAATTGGCCGCTTTCGCGTAACTAGCATCTGGGGATTAAAGCCTTTGATCGTGTATTTGCTTTAAATTCATGAGGCCAGAACAGGCCAGGCCGTCAAGGACGCGCCGCTCGACTTATTAAAGTTTCATTAATAGCTGCGGCACTTAATTGGCTGCCGCTGCTCCGGCTACGGGTCTCGGCCTTGGGTAC
This sequence comes from Drosophila birchii, assembly GCA_035046345.1. NCBI lineage: Eukaryota > Metazoa > Arthropoda > Insecta > Diptera > Drosophilidae > Drosophila > Drosophila birchii. The sequence continues at coordinate 4,553,409 of JAWNOA010000064.1, forward strand.
CTCGGCTCGGTTCTCGGTCCTTGGTCCTTGGTCCTTGGGACATACATCAATGCTGTTTCGGATAAGCCAGTTGGGAACTGACACACTGACAGCCGCCTCAAATCTCGGGCTTTGTCGGTTACTCGCCGCGCCCTGTATCCTGCGGCTTGCCGGCTTGGTTTCGGCATTCGGGTGTTCGGGCGTGGGCTCCCGGCTCCCGGGCTTAGGCCTAATGTCGTCGACACTAAAACCCCAATAACTTGCCGGCTAAACAATAAATTACTGCTACCACCAGCTGGCAGAAGCCGTAACCGACACCATATTGTATTTTGGCACAGCGAAAAAATATACCGAAATTAGTGTCATATTGGGATGTCAATTTTGTGTGTATTCATGTAAATAATAATGTACAGTGTTGTGAAAAAATCTATATATCTTTATATGTTTAATTCAATTAAATTCGGTATTTATTTATTAAAGTATTTTTACTTAAATGCTTTAGCTTAATTTTACCAATTAAATTTAGGTAAAGTGCACATAGCCAGATATCTCCTATATTCACTTGACATTTAGTAAGGTGTTTTCCTTCATCTCGTAGAACAGGTCAAAAAGTCCTTGCCAGCCATCTCATCAGCGTAAACTCTCGCTTTAATTTCATTGATTTCCCGCATAGTTTTTCGCAGCCTGATGTTTTATGCATCGAGTCAGTCAGTCAGTGTTAGTTGTGCGCACTCATTCGCTTATGCAGCCGCCGCGTTCTCGGTGTAAATAACTCTGAGGTTTAATCGTGTGTTAATGAGCTCAAGTGGCAATCAGATTGCGGCCCAAGGATCCTGAAAGGAGCCCGCTGAAAGGAGGCTGCCAGCGTCTCGGCGTCTGCGTGGCACATAAAATAAACACTTTGTCCTTGCGGGGCGAGCCATTCAAGGCGCTGAGACGGTGGCAAGGTTATTACGGACGGTAGTGGTGGGTGGTGGCAAAGCAAAAGGCTGCTGGTTCTGGCCCCCAAAAGTTATGCTAATTCGGGCTTTCATTAAGTCACAGCCCCTTTGTCAACCCCGCCACCCCGCTGCCCATCATCGTCGTCGGCTGGTACGAGTCAAAAGTTTATAGTTGGCAAACATTTGGCCAGCCTTAAGTTTAATAACTTAATGACACAAGTCGAAGCTGAAACCAAGTGCAAAGTAGGCTGGTCAGCTGCTAAATTAAGCCCAGCATTTTGCTGCTTTACACTGGTTGGAGTTACTTGAATAAAAAATAAAAAAAATCAAGAAAAATTGTATTTCATATTGTATTGTAAACTATTAGTAAGAAATAATAATAATTTCATCTACATTTCTTTAAATAAAAACAAGTTCACTTGATTACTTGATTTTTCATACCCTTACAAGAAATTCATCTTCAATTTTTGACAATTTTTGCGGTATTAGTTCAGTGTGCTCTTGGAGACTGACCCTCATTAGGAGGAATTGGACGGCAAGACTCCCGGCCAAAAACGGCAAAGGAATGGCAAAGCCGGCCAAGAAGCATTCGATGCTGGCCCGCAAAAAGGTCAAAATCTGCAAGGCAAAAAGCGCAGGCGGCGGTAAGCTGAGGTCTGGGTCTAAGGTCCGGGGATTGGGGATTAGAAAGCGGCCAGGACACAGAAAGTCGCCCTGGGCGACTCGGGAAAAAGAGCAAAGTTGCCGCCGCCTTTGTCATGGAAATTACTTTCTTCATTAGTTACTTTGTTGCTTTCGCCGGGTCCTGTGGCACATAGTAGTGGCTCTGGCTGTTGTTGCGGCCGGCTTCGGCTCTGGCTCCGTCTCCGTCTCTGGCTCCGTCTTGGTTGACTTAATTAAAAAGTTAAGCGTGGCGAGAGCGAGGACTAAGATCCTGGTCCTGCGGTTGTGATTGAAGGGTTCTCGGGGCTTCCGCCTCCACTTATGCGCCTATTAATGTGTCTTGTGTCAGGAGGTCCTGCTAATTGAATTGTCCCGGGCTAAACCTTTTGCCAAGCCTTTTTTTTATTACTTTGATTATAAAATATCATCGCTATATCCTTGACATATATATTTTTGTGCTTTTTTTCAGAACTGCCCGACAAGCGTCCTGTGCTGCTGACGGAGCACACGCGCTATGAGCCCGGCGATGTCCTGCGTGCCAACTGCAGCACTCCACCCTCGCGACCGCGATCCGAGCTAACGTTCACCATCAACAACATGGTGGTGAGTAGCATAAACATATATATTATATATATATGCATATATACATACTTCTGTTTTCAACTCTGCTCCACAATCATTCCAATGAAATATTACCGACCTGCCGGACGACGACGGTCTGTTTCAATTTATTTTATGTTTTCGAGGCGACTGGAAAACAAATCTGACAGCGGGTCAGCGGCTATTTTGTGTGTTCAAAGTCCAGCCGGATCCTTTGAAGTGCTTGCTTGTCTATTCTGCTGAGAAATGAACACGGAAATGGGCTAGGACAAGACTTTAATCAAAAGGGTTCTGGCTTCGTGTTCACCCCCTTTTTTTTGTTTCTGGTTCTCGTTTCTTATATATTTTTTTCGTATTTTTCCACCATTGCGCCTTGGGGGCTCGTCCATCCGTCAACGTGGCGTATGCGCAATTTCACAGCCTGCCAGCGAGCGTGCGGATTGTCATGTGTATTAACAATGCATATGAGGCGACCGAATGGGGGAGGGGTGTGGGGAAATAGGGCTAAAGAGGGAGGAGAGTCCGCCGCATCTGTGGCCGGAATGCTTTGTCATTTAGTTATTCTGGAATTCAGATTTCTATGCGGTGCAAACACCAGCTAGATCCTTTTATTCGGAGTGCTGACAGTGCTGCCGAAATGCTACATACTTTAAAATAAATATCTGGAAATATTGAAAAATATATAGAAATATTACTTTGGTTTTCCTTTATCTTACATATGAATTCCATTAGTTTTAAAATGTATAAAGAAGCTCCGATATAAACCACGAAGATCGAGTGCTGAGGTCATAGCTGCAGGCTGCCAACTCTTTGGCTGACAGTTTGTGTGGATTCTCACTTCTGGTTACTGTCATCATTCTGACATTGTTGTCCTGTGAGCAAATTTTTTATCCATTGCAATTTTATGAATATGCATGCCGCATGCCACATGCTCACTCGTCTTCACTGTGCACAGTCTCTCCCCTGCTTATAATTTTGACCCAGGCCCCGATGTCAAGAGCAGTTCAGGTTCAGAATCGGTCAAGGCGAGCGAGGCTCCTCTTTTCCGCTCTATTTGCGGTTGAAAGGGGTTCGTGTCTGTGCCAGGGACACTCGAAAAGGGAGAAGTCCTTCCAACCTGCATCCTGCATCCAGCATTCACGTGCCTAACAGGTTGCACAAGTTTTTCCCACTCTGCATTCAGCATTTGGCATTCGGCGGCAACCGCATTAAGTTCCCATCTGATTTTCAAGTTGCTTTCCATGCCAAGGATGCTACCAGGCAGGGCGGTACCGGCCAGGGATTTTGTGTAAGAGAAATGCATAATTTTCCAACACAAAAGATTTGAATTGGTTTGTGGTTGGGAAGATATTATGCGGGAACCCGACCAAAATTTGCGAATATGTATGTGAACTGCATCAGATCTAAATTCGTATTGTTATCAACGGAGAAAGGTATTGTTCTGGTAAAAAGCCGAAGATCTGACTACACTCTTTAAAGGGCTGAAAATTAGTAAAGACTTTCTGTGAAAACTCACCTGATTTGAGAGTAAATGTAGGATATATATGTACAGAATTATATTGTTTAAGAAACACTTTATTTTTATTCAGTATTCAAACTTGTTTCGTTGCCATATGTCTTGTCTTTTTTTCTTTCTCTTCAAAAAGTACACAACATTTTCGCAAATATTTCCTAGGACCTGAGGAATGCTGAAATTATGCTTTTAATCGAATTATGTTTGCTGAATCTCGAATGCTGATTTCATTAGCCAAATCCCCTCAAAGGATATGCTCTCTATTAGCCTTTAAAGGCAGAAGTTGGAGAGCGTTGTCAGGGCCATTGAAAAATGGCTGCCACATTCCAGAAGCGCACTTGCCAAGCTCGCATTAAACATGATAAATGAATTCAAATCATTTGCACCGCAATAACTCGCAGTCGGAACGAAGAGGGGAGTTCTCGAGGCGAATATTCAAAAGGGGTTGTGTTGCCTGGAAATGAAATGATAGCTTATCGGCAATGCCTCTCGAAATGCCACCGATGCTGTGCGGTGTGGGTTTTAGGAGGGGCGAGGGCTCCTGGCTTCAGGCTCCAGGCTTCGGCGCCATGGGGCTAATGGTGGCCCAAAGGAGCTGCAAGGACATCGAGAACTTTTGGCAATGGCAACCAATGGCAGCCAGACAACAAACAGTAAGCAAACGTGGCAGACATTGACTAAAATTGAGTAGAAAACGATACCGCAGGAGGAAGATATATTACAATTGCCGATCACAGGAAACAAATGAATATTTCATGCTGTGCAAATCAACAAGGGGTGAGCAACAACACACTCGCACACCCCTAGGACACACACCAGCACCCCCACCCACACACACAACCAGGCACCTCCGACATTTCCAGCAAAAGTTTACGTTAAAAGGTGCGCCGGCAAGGAGCCACAACTTTCTGTTGACAAAAGTTTTTGCGGTAAAATGCCACAGGAGTAATTTGCAAGAGGTCCGGACTACGTCCCACACTTGCAACCCTCAAAAATCGTCCTTATACACAGACAGCAGCGGTCAAAATAGTAGGCTAAGAGAAAAGTATAAAACCTTTAGAAGTAATAAGCTTGGCACTAATATAAAACTCTATTTTGATAAGCGAATATGGTAACAACATCCCAAGAAATGTTAAAATGGCTTGGGCTTAAGCTAAGAAATTTGGGAAATAAAATCTTTTAAAATATTTATTGGATGAATAAGTTACCACATCATGTTTCGTTATATTTCTTATTATGTTTAAGTTATATCCGAGATATTATATACAAAATAGTTTAGTGATGTAACTACCTTTTTGACCTGAACTGTGCTTCAACTTCCGACCCCCCTGGTGACATATGTGCCTTCGGTTTGAGACTGCTGCTGTGGCTCCATTTCGGGTTCCTGGCTGCTTCCGCCGCCCTGGGACCCGGGCATTAATCATTCGGCATGTAAATTGCCAATTAATAACTGCTGCATGTCATTTGGCGTCGGCTTAAAAATGCTACGCAGAATTTGCCATCATCGGGGTTGAACGAACCAAGAAAAGCGACCGAACGAACGGTCGCCTGGCCAAAGGAATTCATCCAGGGGTGCTCTTGCCAAACTTCTAGGCGCATTCGCATTAATGAAGACAAATAGCACTTGAGCCCTGCCAAATTTAGCGGAAAATTGAAAAAAGCTTCGCAGCCATAGCAGTTGGCAGCCCTTTGTGCCATAGTTCTCTGTATACCTACTAGCATTCTTGGCAGCAGTAAGCCAGTTACCAGCTCACAGCTACCAGCTCACAGCTACCAGCTACTAGTTACCATTTGCAGTAACGGCCCGAAAGATATTGCAGTGCTATCCACAATTTATTTGTTATTGATACGCTGGCAATGCATTGTGCACACAAACACTCTCACGTACGACAAATTGTGCACTCCCGGGTCGATGTATTGGATGAAATATAAAATATATTTATTGTATTTTTGCCCCAAGTTTGGGAGGGACAAGAAAAGGAGTCGTCGCCAGCTCATGGAAATTTATGCCTGCAGTCAAAGTGTCGCTGAGAAATGAAATTGGTAGAAACCGAAATTCCAGGTCTTATATTTTTTGGACTGCAAAAGAGATATATATATAAAAGTATTTGTTACTACAAGAACTTGTAGAGAGAAATGGATTCAAATTCCCAAGTCCTTTTCTTCAAGTTTTGGTCAACTATAATGCTGTATGTGTTTTAAATCTTTAAAGTCCAAATAATAATTTTCTAAAATAAAACCCAAAAAATATTCATTCGTTTCATACTGTTTACCACTTTTCCAAGTTGATAATATAGTATAAAAAAGTATACTATGCTTTTAGTGATTCAAAAGCTATTAAAACTTCTCTAAATATGACAAAAAAACCCAAAAATGTGCAAATGGTCTCATATCTCAATAAATAAATATAGCAAGAAGGGGATTACTTGCATGAGTTTCGGTAGAGAAACCCCGGACGATCCTAGGCTCACATAAAGTAGTTATATTTCCGGCTTATCTCGGACTCGCTCTCCATTAGCTTGAAATTTTTCTGAAAAACTCTAAGCTGAGCTGCAGCCTTGGTAGAAATTCACACATCAGTTCGAGGCCTGAATTCTTTAGGGATATTTCGTGGAGCCCAAGGACACTGGCAACTATCAAAAACACATATATATGTATAGTATAAGTCTAATTCCCTATGTTTGCACAAGGCCCAGAAAAATAAAGAAAAACTGGCAAGAAAAATACGGAAATGGAGGGAGAACTTTGCTGCTTAAACATCTGCTTTTTGGCACATGCACATGCGTATGGGGAAAAATTATTTATCAAAGCGCAAATCCTTTCGCATACACACACGGACTCTCGAAAAGGAGAAAGAGACTCGGAGATGGCGACTGGCAGATTCTCCTATGGCAACAATTTTACAGTGAATTGCACTAAATAACTGCCATTAAGCATAAAAGCTGTTCTCGCATGAAGGAGCTGCTGGCAGCATTTAAGCCAAATGCAAGTTTAAGCATCTTGAAGCTGGCGCAAATAAAGTGGACTTACGCAGCGAGGACACGGTCGTGGATCGAGTTTGGGATATACATAGATACAGATACAGCTGCGGATGTGGACCAATATAGAAGCAGAAATGGTGCATAAGGAACAGAGCTCGAAAATGCTTTGAAAAGCTGGCAAAAGCCTGCAGAGAACTGGCTAAAACTTTCGTCAAATGCGTCGCAGTCTTGGCCCTCTTCGTTTTTTAGCCAGCCAGTGGTGGTGGCCACTGGCCATGTCCAGTGCTCGCTCTGTCCTCTGTCCAATGTCCTGGCATGTCCTTCTCCCCGATGCCGCAGCCACTAATGTGTGCAATTGTGTGGGGCTTCTTGGTTGTCTTTTTTTTATTACAGGGTACATGGTGTGGGAAAGGGTATATTTTTTATTATATTAAGGAGAGAGTTTTATATACTTAATTATGGGATTTTAAATTTAGAGATTCTATTAACCATAAAATCGTATTAATTTTTATGCAAAACTTATTCTAATTTATTATTAGATTTTATTATTAGTTTGTTATAAATTTCAATTATGCGAATTAAATTTACCAATCAAATTTTGGGTTCCTTGAAAATCCTTGGGTACACTTTCGTCGTATAGTTTTCTTTAGAGTTTTTTACTTAAAATTGTTCCTTGTGTTTGTGTTGTGCTCAGACGCCGCTGCTTTTTGCTGCATTGCATTAACACAGATAAAGTTCCTTGATACATAATTTCCATGCATACAGAAGTGTCTCCCAGCACATGTGGCAAATCCCCCGACATCCGGCCGTACTCCACCCCCATTGGCCCCTCCATTGCTGCCCTGCCCTGCCCCCTGCCTTTCACCTCCCTGTCCTTTGGCAAACTGTGCCAACTTGCAAATGGCGACAAGATGCTGGCTGGCAAAAGTTTTTTCCTTCTGCTCGGTCCGTTCAAACGGCCAAAAGGAGAAGTACAAACAAAAGTATTACGAGCGTGAGGGCTAAACGTTGCCAAATGTTGAAGCCTTCCTGTAGAACACCATTCCGCTCCTGTTCCCGCGCCTTGCCCACAACCGCCAAGCCCCTCGAGCGCCTTAAAATATGCAAATGCATTTGCAAGCGTAAAATAAACAGGCGCAGTCTAAAATTATAATCCCCTTGTTTGCTTCCAGATGCACAGGGAAAATAGCATTTGAAAAAATAACAATAAAAGGGAATAAAATAAAAGTAATTACATTTTATCTCGGAAATGTACTTAATTTTTTTAATTTAATTTAAGTTGTCTAATTTTCATGAATTTATATGTTTGCTCTTCGGTTTGTTATTGTTTTATTTTCTGTGTGTGTTCAAAAGTTCCTGGTTTACTCCTTTGCATATATCATACAATAGGCCGTATCTTTCTTTGTTATTTTTATAAGAACTATTTGAGAACAACATCTTTGCTTTGCAGCTTACATATTTGGGGTATTTTAGCATTAAATTTACATTTCATTATTACTTTTCCTTTTTTTTGTAATAGTCCTGAGTGATATAACCAAACACCTGGCATTTCGAGAAATAATTCTTGTGAACTATAAATAAATAGTTAAATAGTTAAATAAATATTTCCACCTTATGGTTAACCTTTATATTTTTCTGGACTTATTTTCAACAGATCACCAACGTTGAGACCCAGTACATACGCACCGTAGATAATCTGATTGTCTCGCGTATTGCGCTGAAGTTGCAGCTGCAAGGAGTTCACTTTTCCAGCGTGAATCCGGCCATCTACAACAGCATTTACGGCATGAACTCGGTGTACGGGCACGGGGGACCGGTTTATGCCCCAAATCCGAATCCGGGCGGATTACTTCTGCGCTGCTCGGCACAAATCGGGGATCTGTACCAGGAATACAAGGAAATCGAGCTGGGCACACCACAAAAGGATCCGATACCGGCACGTGGTGAGTGAGCAATGCCGCATGGCCGTTGCGTCCGATCCAGATCCAACTGACTTCCGTTTCCGGTTCTTTCTTTTCGCCATTTCGCGTGCAGTCACCCTCTCGTCCGAATCGAGCCTGAAGAACCTTTTCAGCTCGTATTTCTCAACTTCATCGGCTACGCGACTCTGGCCCGGCGTCTATGTGGCGCCCCTTATGTTGGCTCTGCTGGCGTCCTTATTCCGGCTAATTGAGGTGGCATCCGAGACCGAGACCGATAGCAAGACGGACAGCGAAGGCGGCAAGAAGCCCAGCCAAGGACCCCCGAGGACACATTCCAGGGAGCAGCACACTCCTCCTCTGTCCAGCTGCAGCGTCTTCAAGGCGTCAAGACAGCCACTGGCCTGGCCAGAATCGAGGACAGAGACCCTGGCCTAGACGTGTGTTACCAGTTACCAGTTAGTTAAAGCCCTAAGTAATTCGAAATGTGTTTTGGGGAGGTTCCCAGCCGCGAAGAAGTGAAGTGTGTCCAAGTGACAAATGCCAAACTTGTATCTAATAAGGCTATGAAGTGGTTTATCGCTTAAAAATCGAAAAGTCATTATAGATAACCCATTTCTTATCTTTATTTAGATCTGCAGGTACAGTAGCCTGACATTTATACCTGGATACTCCACCACTTGAACAGTTCTGGGAAGCACCGCAGTTCTCAGTTCTTCTTCTTCTTTTGATGACTGCTTTTCATGTTAATTTCCCTTTGTTCCCCCAAATACCGCACTCTGAGATGTGGTGCATACTAGCGAGCTAAATAAATCGATTAACGTAAAACCAAACCAAAAATGAAAACAAATTAAGGTTAAGCAAAAAACATTTATAAACTAGCATAGTTGTAACGACAAAAAAAAACATAAGAAAAACATGAAGTTGAACAGCAAAGCAGCAAAAGAGTTTAAAACCTATTAAACAGGACATACACAATTCAAATATAAATGTTTACACGAAAACAAGAATCCAAAAATGGGTTAAGAAACACGAAAATATGCTAAGTACATCAAATTACTGATTCTACTTTAAATGTGCAAAATAAAACCAAAAGTTAAGCAGATAAAAACAAAGTAAAAACGAGAGCGAAACCAAAATAAACCAAAAAATCAAAGGTGTGTGTTTTGAAGGAGGCGGAAAATGTGTGTAAAATATATTTAAAGTAAAATATTAAATTAATTTAATTTAAAGTAAATAAATCAAAGCCTTGTATGGGCATATTGTAAATGGTGGTGAAATTAAATAAAAATGTGTGTTAATTTTAAAACTCGGCGAGTATGCTTTTCTTGGGGTTTGTTTTACAGAACTCAAAGGTAAACTACAAATTTTAGTTTAATAATAAAAAACAGGCTTAAAAAATGGCGTAAATAGCTTAAATATTTTCCTAACCTTTTCCCAGAAGCTTCCTTTTATATTTAGCCTGGCCACTGACCCATTGAATTTTCCAATTCAACAAATTTTCACTGTTGATTTTTGGCGTTAAGAAATTTTACTCAACATTTTCGCAACAAAGGAAAGTTCGTTGTTTTTTTTTTCCTTTTGGAAAAACCACCCTTTCTGCTTATTGTCTGCATTTAGTTTGCCTGCCAAAGTGTGAAAAAACTTGCCGTTACGCAGCGGAAGATCTGAAAGAAATATAATAGAAGGAATCTAGTACAATGCAATGCATGCACCCCTTCCGCTTTTTCTTCGCTTTTCCTTCGTTTTTTGCCGTTTCCGTTCTGCATGCGCATTTTGTATTATATTTTGTGCTTCCCTTCCTAGTTTCCCAGCCCCCTCCCGGACGCTTTTCCGAAATTATTGAAGCGCGCTTTGTTATTTCTTTTCAATTGCGGCCGAGAGGAGTCGTTTCTTTCGCATTTCCAAGGGGCACTCACCTCCCTCCGACTGTTATCGCAAATAATTGTAGTTATATGTATATATTCGCATGCACATAAGGATCCACTTTCCTACTTTTTTTTACCTTCTCTCCCATTGAAAACGAACGTCTGTATGGCGGGCCAAACATTTAAATTGTGCGTGATTTTGCATAGAAAATATTTCTGCAAATAAATAGAGAGTTCAACAAAAAATAAAAAAAATTCGCATTCCGCAATCGTTTGCCCAGCGTCTGGAAAGTTCTGCATTGTGTATTTAAATTAAATTGATAACAAACAAGCTTCAAAATAATGGGAAACCGCTCTTGATTCATAGCAACTGAGTGAGTCAAAATCCAAAACTTAAGCAATGCGGTTTTGTGTCGGTTGCAAATGCAGAGAATCTCTGACTTCGACGGAAATCATCCACAAAGCAAACGAATTTATGTATTTTTTTTGTTTAAATCAGAAGTATTTTTTCATAAGCAAAGAAATATAAACGTAGAATATTATTTTGCAGGCAAGAGGGAGAGCTTGTAGTGAAGTTAAGGAAAAAGAATGAAGACAATAAATTTAAAGATGTTTTATATGAAATATTTATTATATAATAAAATAATAAAAGGGGATTTAAATAGGAATAATTCTAAAAATAATAAATTCTTGTTCGGCTATTAATATTCCACATTTTTAAGACCTCTTTAATACAAATCAGTCACGAATTCGTAGTCGTTAATTGTAAACCGCGGATCGTATCTATCAATTAGGACGCAGACCCTTTCACCGCAACAAGATCCTTCAATTATTCGCTCAACATTTCCCACGCATGTTGCTCGGAACAAGCACTTGGACATCAACATTCCGCAGTATCCGCATCCGTATCCGCTTTGATTTGAAATTGTGACTTTTGCCGGGGCCAATTAGGTACTTCATTCTTTTGGTAGGACACGGACACGGCCCAGTATTTTTGTTGCCCAAATGGAACAGGAACAGTAGCGGAAATGCAGCGAAATGATGCAGTGCCTGCTAATTGAAGTCAACTAATTTGCATTGCAGATGGCAGCGACATGGAAAAGGCATGCACATGTCCAGTGTCCTGCGTCCTGCGTTCGATGTTTGGTGTTCAGTGTTCAGTGCTCGCTGTTCGCAGCTCGAATATTGGACCACTGCTTATTTACGTGCAATTAGACGGCGACGAGTACGTGTCCTGCGAAAAAACAGAATGGGAACGGGCACGTAGGAGTGCACAAAATTGAGTTTGACAGACCGCAGAGCACAATTAAAATCAATTAGCTGCGCGCATCGAATTACAAATTGATTTATTTATGATGTTTCCATACCCGCCGCAATCGCCGCTCCGGTTTGGTGGTTATACTGATTGTTATACGGCAGGCGGCGGCGGTGTTGGTGGTGGTGGTGGTGTCCCGTCTCTGTTTGCTTTTCTCACGATATCCTGGGGGATACCGGGCAATGCTCCTGCCTGACCTGCGTGTCGCAGGATGTCAAGTGTGCATTTCAAATGGCCAACTAACGCTGTCCTCGTGTCATCGCGTCACCACTTCATCGTCAGCCGGGAAGCCAAGTCCCCGCATGCATCCCAGCCCCTGCTTTCCAGGTCCTTCGCTCGCTATTGCACTCGAGCAGCGTAAATTGATTCCATTGATTCCCGCTCAAATTTATAGTTAGCGCCCCGGGGAGCTGGCACTTGACTTTCGCCTCAATATCATTGCAGAGCAGAGCGTGCACTTTATTCAGGGATAAATGCCAATCAGTTGCAATAGAAATGTTGTATTGAAAATGATTTATTTAAAGGGTTTAATTTTGTGTTGATTATCTATGGATTCTGTTAATTAAGAGCTTCTACTTTTAGTTAGTTCCAGATACCTCTTCGCGGTTGTTCGATATTTCTTCCAATGTTTGTCCTCTTGAAAAGCGTTTAATTTCCATGACCAGAGCGAGGAGTTGCCGAAGCGTGATTAACGAAAATGTGCGTTAATTGTGCATGAATGCACTGATTAATAGAGCAAGGACTCGTACTCGGACTCGCAATCGGAATCCGAATCCGAATCAGAACCGCATTAAAGCTGCCGCCGAGCAAATTTGCAATCACTTAAAGCAAAACGCAAATGAGGCAGGACGAGTGCACAATAAATAATGACAATGCAGCGACGATAAGCGATGTGGTCCAGTCTTTTGAATTTTATCCTGGGGGCTCTGGGGAGATTTGACACGCCTCGAACTCATTTAAATTGTCAGAGAATCAGAGATACAGAGAGAGTGGGAGAGATGCATTTATACAGCGAGAGAGCTTGGCCTGTTGGCCCTGTTTTTTTATCACAAATATTCTCATTCGAGTAAAGTGCACAATGCAAATAAATAAATGCGAAGCCCAACTCCCACATCTGTCTCTTCCAGCGGCAGATGTGACACTTTTCGCATAACTGCAAATGGGGGAAATGCGGGACCTCAATGCCAGATGGACGGTTTCATTTGCCATTGTTTGCTCCACGACAGTTGCCACTGGACACCGTCTGCTGGTCACTATCCACTGTCCACTGTCCACTGGCCACTGGACAATTTACAATGGACAGGGGACATGAAGACTTATTAAGAAAAGTGTTGCTGCCTCATGAATAAACAGTGCAATGAGATGTGATGCCTTCGCATGGACTGAAAGCCAGTTGTCAGTTGGCAATTCCTTGAGTGCCGCTCACAAGGCCTCCCACAGGGAGGAGGAAGGAAACGAAGGCGGAGAGGAGTGGCCAGCCAAGGGTCCTGCGGAAGTGCAGCAGATGCCAAAAAGACGAAGACGTCAGCCTCTCAAGAATCTCAGAACCAGAGCACTTATCGATCCATATACCATATGGCTATGGGATATACAGCAGGTGCTACAAAAATAACTCGTTATAATTTTAAAGAGTAAAAGAGTAATACTTGTCCTGAAGATAATGTAATCATGTTGCTACGCATAAATTTGAGACAATTTCTTGGAACGTCCTGGACAGCGCCTAACTAAATGTCAGGCCTCGGCAAAAAAAGGGTTCATTAAATTAACATTTAACATTTTAGATGCCAGGAAACCTGGGGTGGAGATGGCTCGGGAAACTTTTGCTTGGCCTGCCTCGTTTATGCAAAAGCGTCGTCGCCTTATTGAATTTGCACTAAGCAACTTTTGTCGTCCCCGGACAAGTGCTCCAAATGAGTGCAGAAAAGTTTGACTAACGTCCAGGACTTGGCAGTGGGACTGGCAGTGGTCAATGATCTGTGAGCACCGGGGAGCGAGCACACACGAAACAGAATGGTATTCGGAGTAGGAGCGGTCATTATGTAAAGATATATATACATATAAATATATATCTGGTATCTGCCATGTGCGGGGGGATGATACTTGGACACGCGCACGCCTTCGTGTAATAAACTTCAAAAAATAATTTCGGCAACGTCTACGACAACTAAAACTTGACACTTTGCAAAGAAAGTTTCTGTGGCCTGAGTGTTGTGTCCTTTCCGCCGACCCTAAAGAGGAAGCGGGGGTGTGGCAGCCGGGTGAAGGAAGTTGGGAAGCCTCGAGTGTGGCGTGGGCAGTGACAGCTTAATTTAATTTGCGCACAAATTTCCAAACTTGTGAGTTATCGAAATTTTCACATAGTTGTTGCTGCCGGGTCGGCCATAATGAATTATGCAGCAGGAGATGCACTCAAGGAAAAACTGGGAGACCTACGATGAGAGAAAGATAGATCATCTGTATCTATATATATTTTTTAGGGAATTTATTTTGCTTTGGAAAATGGCATTTTTCGAACTTATTGTCAAGGGATGTAACTGTCCCGTATCTTTATGTAATTTAATTTAAAAAGATTCCACTAATGTTTTTAATTCGAAGTTTCTTATTAGAAAGGCTTCTCAAAACTTGAATTCTTGAACTAAGATTTCATTAAGAAATTAATATTAATTCAAACCTTACATTTTTTGCAATGCTTCTTGCTTAGAGTTCTGTTTTTACTGCCAGTGCAGTCGAGCATAAGTGTTTCAAACTTTCCAAATAATTAAATTTTTGAGACAACACCCTAGAAATCCAGAATTTGACTGCTTAAAAATCCAATTACTGGAGACAGTAGTCTCGCATGCCAATGCCAATCATCATAAAGCAATGCGGGGAGCGTTTTCCAGTCCCCAGGCCCATCAAATCGGATCGAATTAAGCCGTAGAGAGACAGATACAAGTGCGCACGAGTCGCCAGACAACAAGACAAACTTTTAATCCATATTAAATGAACTTTTCTGCACAATTTTCATCAAATTTATTTTGTATTTATTTACACTTTTGTTTGGTTTTTCATTCGCCATCACCGCCGCCACCCGCATAGTACTATACACTGTGTGTAAGAACAATGGGGACGAGAAACTTTTGCCATAAAATTTGTTTTTATGTGCCTTGCACGCGGGGAGGACTTCTTTATATGCCAACTAAACCAGAACTGGCAAATGCCTCACGTTCTTCATTATTTTCATCGAATAGCTCCGAAATTGTTTAGCTTTTTTATTAGTTTGAGCTGTTCTTGCTGCCCTCGGGGGCCGAATTAAGGGATTGTTTTTCCATTTCGGCAAGAGCTCGAAATTTAATAACTTGTTTCACTTTGACTACGCTCTATGCTCTCTGCAAAACTATTTGAGCACTAATTTAATTTTAATGATTTTTGTGCCTGGCAAAAAACCCCTCCCGCAATACAAACAAATTACGGCGCACAACAAGTTTGGAACAAACTTTTGGCTTAATAGGGTAAATGCAAAAGCGAACGCACTCGTAAAAATGCAAAAACACCAAAGTCGTTGAACTTGCCCCGAAATGCCCAACAAGTTGCCGCCCGTTAAAGTTGCCGTTGCAGTTGCAACTGCCATTTCTGTTGCTGTTGCCTTTGATGCTCGTTGCAGTTGCCAAAGTCTAAGTTAAAGTTAATTGTACGAAACTTAAGTGGACACTTAACGCAATTTCCGGCTGAAAGTAAGGCAGAAAGAAACAAACAAACAACTTTTTGCGTCAAGATTTTGTTGCAAACTTTTTTGGACGCAGCCTTGAAGTATGCAACATTTACCCATATTGCTCATACGCAGTGATGTACTCCATACAGTTAAGGTCAGAGTAAGGACTATAAATAAAGTGTTCTCAATTGTTTTATTAATAGGTATTTTGCTGGTTACTAAAAAAAAAGTAAGTAGTAGCAAGTTTACCTTAACATTTACCCATATTCCACATACGCAGTGATGTAGTACATACAGTTAAAATGTTCAACATTGTTTTATTAATAGATACGTTTTTTGGTTACTAAAAAAATTACCTTACCATAATTACTAGATTTTCTAATATCTTAAAGCACTGTAATAGTTTCTTGCTAAAATCTCTTCCTCACCTGTTTATAAACCCAAATATATATATTTATGTATATGTATATATGTTTCACTTTTGGTCACTTTGGGCGCAATAAATTTGCATCTCGTGCAGAAACATTTTGCACTTGAAGCGTTAAATAAAATAAATAGCCTTAGCCATTCCGAATGCTTAAATGCTTGGGGTCCTGCATAGGAGAGTCTCTGTAATATGCAACACCGACAATGTCCAAAACATCCAGCATATATATTTAGTAGTAATGTGTGTGTATATGCATATAGACAAACACATGTTACAAGCAGCTGCAGTGGCCAGTTGTTTATGGCTGCGGCTTTCGGGATAAGGGGACAGGGCAGGAAACCGGAGGCGGAGGTGGAGGTGGCAGGCGCTGCTGGAGGTCAGAGGTCCATTGACAAGGTTTTGTTTGGCCTGCGTTGCCTTTTGTTTTATGGCCTATGCGCCTGCCGGCAATAAATTTATAGAATATTTAATATGCATATTTGCAAATAAATGATTTATGCCTGCGAGGTGTGTGTTTGTGTGAGTTGGCTTAAGTGCGTCTACATATGTTCGCTCGCCTGCCCACATTCGGGCTCCTTGCTGCCCGCTTCAGTTTCAATTTAGTTGCAAATTTCGTGATTACACTTTGATAAAATAGTCCGAAACGAATGTTCATGAGCGTATGCATTTCTACTTTGATAGAATCAAGCGTATAACAAAAATTGGGTTAAGCTGGATAATAAAATTGGTGACATACAGATGTTTATTTTAATAAAATATTCTTCGTTAAATTTTGACAGTTACGAATGGGGAGTATTTTATTTATTAAAGTCTGGTTTTATTTTTTAAAAAATTTATATAAAATAAATTGGATTGGAATAAGAAAAGAAAAAGTGTAATATTTTCGCCTTGATCGCTGAGGCCTTTTCGTTTCCCATCCCATTTTCACTCCATGCTATAGGCTAATGCTGCCTCAATTCTTGCTGTCTAGGATATTTTTGAACTATTCGAACTTTGAGGGAAATATTCCCCAGCACTAGCAGTTTCCAAGTGTAAATGTACCTCGTTCTTATGTTCGTTTTATTGTGTGATCCATGTTGTTGTTCGATCAAATTGTGTGTAAAAGGTAACCAATTTTTTTTGGGTGTACGCACGAAAGGAATTTATGAGCCATCAGCCACATGTTGCTGGGACATCCGCGAATCCTGGATCCAATTGCAACTCCCTACACTTTTCCATCTACCGAGCATGCACAAGTAGATGCACAAGCAAGTTGTACAAAGTTTACACAAAGTAATTTGTATGCACTGCAATTGAAATTCTTTTGTAGAACGAAATGAATTCTTTTTGTTTGCGTTTTGGCCCTGACTCTGAGAAAGAGAGACAGGACCAAGGACTCAAAGACTGGAGCTGCGACTGGGACTGAGCCGAGGAATCGCGCTGCACAAAAACCTCGGCAAACTAGTTGAAAAATTTGCTTTTGAGCAGAACTTCAAACTAATGAAGTGGAAGTCGACTAGCCAACTGCGTCTGTGCCTTCCATCCGACGTCCGTCTGCCGGCTGTTGGCTGCTAGCTGCAGAAACTAAAACGAATACAAATTAAATAAAATAGAATTTCTGTTTTTGCCCTTTTTGCTAATTTGCATGCAAATTTTTTTGGCCAAGCCAGAGTTTGTATCTCTTCCACACGGAGAATGCATCTCTGTTTGATTTGCCTTCAACACCGCTCCGCCCAGCTCCGTTGCTGCTCCGTCGCCCCTGAATCCCGAATGCAGGAATTTGATTTCACAAAGGGGAAAATCAATTGTTCTGGGACTGCACGTACTCACTTTTTATCCAATTGACTCACTTAGTTGCCTTAATCTGGTTCAATAAGTCTCTGGCCGGTTCAACTTCAATTTGTATAATTAAAATGCAAATTGCCGTATAGCCATCGGAGATGGAGGACAGGGCTCGGCAATTGTTGAGGGGCTGTGTGTCGCAAATTAAATTTATGAAAATCATCGCTGAGAGGTCTTCAGTCCTGTGGCCACAGCTCATTAAAGTCCTGAGTGTTCCTGGAGTTCTGACAATGTTTTCGTCGCCTTTGACATTTGTTTCTACGGCACTGTGGGGTAAAAAGGGGAATTTATTAGGGAAGATCAAGTGGCTTTATCAAAAAACGTTATGTAAAGTTAATTTTTAAAAGCTTTTGAAACCAATATGCCCTTTAAACGTTTCCAAAAAGAAACTCTTATTAAATTCATTATTAGATATCGATCATCCATTTGTAAAAAACACATTTTAGCTTTCAGATAAAACCTCATCGAGTTCCCACTGTTCACCTTTCACCGCAACTCTGTTCGTCGCGTGTTTTAATTTAATTTAGCATAATATGCTCGGCTTCATGTTTGGTTAGCTGCTCCTCGGGCGGTTTATGCTCCAGCCACGCCCGGTTTTCCCTTGCTTTTGCCTTTGCCCTTGCCCATTTCCCGTTTTCCATTTTCCCCGGCGGCGACGGTGTACACTTCGCTAATTTTTGGCGTGGCTCAGCCGAAAGCTTTTAACATAATTAGTTTCAACTTTCTGACCACGTTTCGTTTTTGTCCGTTGGCCTGGTTAGTGTTGCGTTGCACACTCAATTGTTGTGATATGTTTGCCCAGCCAGCTAACAGCAGCAGCAGCAACACAGCTGCGGTGATTAAACAGCGGCAATTTCCATAAACCAGCAACAGTTTCAATTAAAGCAAGAGCGGAAGTGGCAGTGGAAGTCAAAAGTGGAAAGTCCGCTCACGAATTCGCAAACAGCCGAAGGGATAATCATCAAATAACACATTAGTTATCGGGGGCAAGCACAAAGTTCTGCTTTTTGTCGGCCCTATATGGCTTCGATCGAAATTACCCCGATTTGGATTCAGGCGTGCTGTTTTTAATGTCGGCAAGCCTCGTAAATTCGGCATATAAATTAAATAGCAAACAAATATCAAAGGGTTAATATCAGTGTTTGCAAGGGTCACTGATGCACTTACAGAAAGAATACTAACAAATATTATATTTATAAATAGAAAGCAAAGCTTAATATTGATTAAGGGGTTAAGTTGGATAATTCCGTTTTCAGATTTGTAATAATTATATAAAAAATTATAATAGTTGAAATAAAACTTTTAATCTATCATATGAGCCGCAATGCAGTATCAGCATTTAGGCATTTAGGATCTTAAAAATCATGCTAGTTTCTGAAAATTCTGCTAATCCAGCTATTTTCTCTTTGTGTAGTCATAGCCAAGTTAGGGCCTGTGTGTGCGTGGCCCGGAGTCTTTATCGGTTTTCAATCCTTTTGCTCGGGTTCGGGGCACATAAAGATTTTATTAGTTGGCACGTGTTAACACGACTGGGTGCCCATAGATCCTCGGACTAAATCCGGTCATTGATTGGGTTGATTGGGCCCTCCGCCTGCGAACATGGCCCGTCGTCGTCCTTTATTAATAAAGTTGGACTCTCGAGGGGCGGCGGGGCTTTTGACTTTGGTCTGCCAACCGAAGCGTAGAAGGCGCCACAAGTCAAGTGACAGGCGGGGCAAGAACCGCCTTAAAATGCAATCTTGGCAGATATTAATACTCAACAATAAACACTTTGAGTTGGCTTTGAGGGCCTCACCCCGTTGGCCCCACGTTGACACCTGGCCCCCGCCCTGTTTTCCCAGTCGAAAGTTTGTTGTGGGCGAAAATGCTAATAAACTCGAGCTGATGCGGTTTCATTTCGGTTTCCATGGCAGCTCGAAATGAGCAAACAGATGCAAATCTGTTGCAGCGTGCAACCGAGCGGCATTTGCATAGGCAAATGAAAAGTGCAGTGCGGCAAATTTAAGACTCGCATGCGGCTTTAAATATTTTCTATCGCTCTCGCTTTACATCCTTTATTTTTTCGGGGGCGGCAACAAATGCCACAAGCACTTAGCCTTAGCCTCGCCCCGGAAAATGGCAAAGGGAGAGGCGAAAGGGAGAAAATGTGGGAAAAGTGAGAGAGAGAGGGCGGACTGCCTGCCGGACCGACAGGCAGCTTCACTCAAGTTGACAAGCGCCCGGCTTCCATCCTTGTGCCCTGCTTTCAGCATCTTTTGCTGCACATCCACAGCTACAGCCACATCCACCTGTACATCCGCATCCTACAGCAACATGGCATCGTTTGCCCTGATAGTTGCTCGTTGACTAAGTGACCTTTGTGAGCGCTAGAATGCACCAACCTGGTCCAACTTTACCTTGCTCGCCTGCCTGCAACTGGCAGGTGGAAAGTGAAAGGCGGGGTGGCGTTTCCAGGAAGGCAGACAGAGCATACTCAGTCTTACACTGTTCAAATTATAGTTCTCATATTAAATTGATGATTTTTTATATTTTTTATTACGTCAATTGGATTTTATAGGCCATAAACTAAGCAATTTTGGAATTTTAATAAAAAAGTACTAGATAGCCAAGTGATTTGTCAAAGAAAGCTATAAAGAAAGTGGAATTGAAGAGTATAAGTTCATTTTGAATTCTACTTCCCAGTTGGTTACACTCTTTATTTTTTATTTTATTTACGCATTCAGTTTGTAGCTCCAGTGTATGCCGAGGCAAACATGGTGGCACAACGCCTGAGATTCTCTTCGCCGGAGATCTCGTGTCGCCTGTCACCTTTAAATAATGTCCCACGACGCCTTTCAGCACAAATCGCATGTGAAAAGTGCTTCACACATGAAGTGTTTTTGGAATTTTTACTACGTTTTTTGGATTATGATCGCATGCCCGTCTGTACATGGACAAACCACTCGTCAGCCAAGCCTAGCGCCATCGCAGAAAGCGGGCTGTATCAGCGTTCTAGCCCCACTGTTGTGTTGTGTGCTGTGTGCTGTGTGCCGTGTGCCGAGTGTTGTTGTGCGGCAAGTTATGGACTTTATTGCGCTGACAGTGGATTGTGTGGCTGGCCTGAAGCCTTGTGGCCCTTCGGCCTTGGACAACCACTGCAGCAGGCAGGCGAAAAATTCGGAATTACACTTCTGGCTGCGATAATTTTGGTGTGGCCTAGACGGCGAGTCCGGATTAAAGTCAGAAATGTGGGAAATAAATTGTTGTATTTGTCTAGCATTTATTAGATTTATCTCTGTTATGTTTTCTTTTATAAAGGTTGTAGTTTTTATTTACTATGCAGGCCAGAAAATAAAGGTTATGTTCTCTATTCCCTTTTAAAGATATACAAGTATAAATAGATCAATATGTAGTGTTATTTTGTGTAAAAAACCAATAAAAACTAACTTTAAGCCTTGGCATAAACCAATCATTGTTAAAGCTATTTTTTTGCGGTGATCAGAGTCCCCCACAATCCTTTAGGAATTCGATTAACATGTAATAATTTATCTTGCTCCGCTGCCTTTGTGTTGGCATTTCGATTTGCATGTCCCTTTGAGATTTTAGTTGCTATTTTTCTCATTTTCATTTTCATGTTCATTTTCATATTCGCTTTCATTTTCCCTGCTGCCAGCAATCCCATCGTCATCAGCTGCAGCCCGAGTTCCATTCATAAATATTTGTGCTGCGGACGGGCGGACGAGGGAGTGAATGCTGGTGGAAAGGGGGATAGATATGGCGATAGAGGGGCAGGGATAGAGGGCAGATGCCGCAAGGATCTGTGGGAGTGACATGTGTCTGGGGAACAACAAGCTGACATTTTGTAATAAATATTTGATGACTTTGATATGCAAAATCGCAAGCCGCTCAAAAATTGGTTTAGCTTTAACTGAGCTGGGATTTCTGCGCGTCCCCGAGCTGGCAAACTTTCCCGACACTTTCTTTTAGTTTTCCTTTTCACACTTCATGCCAATTCATTTGCCGGCCAGAAGTGTAGAGGAAGCGGCGTGCATATAATGTCCTTGCTAATCCCATGCCAACATTCTCGTCTGCGATACAGATACATATATATTTTCGACTATTTTGGCAACTGTTTGGCCATTTTGTGCGCTTAGTTTTATGGCCACTGCAGCGTGCAGGCTCGCAACTTAGCCCAACTGCATGCATTGTTGCGTTTTAGAACCTCGCCAAATGTTTCTGTTAATTTGCTTTCAGTCGCCACACATGGCGTATACGTAATGCCCCAGCAAGACACCGCTTGCAGGGTGCTTGTAGAGCGTGAACGCTGGTCAAAAGGCATTCCTTGAGTCGAAATTGGAGGGCAGTGTCGCGGCATATCCTGTAAGTGCTCTGGGTCCACTTGATGCTCCACTAGATTTCCTTTGCCCTTTGGTCATCGCCTTTTCCTCAACATCCCTTTAGCTGCAGCTTTATGAAACGTATTTTGCTTTGTGCCTTTGGCCCTCTGGAATTTAATTACCCTTTCTGAGGAGTTTCTCTCTTTTTGGGAAAAAGATTTTAGAGCAGAACTGTTGTGTTACAAGTTTCTAACTCTTCTCAATAGTTTTCTAAGCTTAATCTACTGATTTAAAATTAGTTTTGTGTATTAGAACCTCCATTAATATGTTTCACAGATGTTAAGCCTCTTGAATTTATGCTACGGAAGTAATGGCAGAGTATTTTAAGCTCGGGTTTCTCAAATTGCCCCTTTTGCGCTTTTCTGCTTCACGTCACGCCCGCCAGGTACTGGCTATGTGCTGAATTATAAATGTAGATTTGTATACTCGAGCAGGAAATAGCTGCAGGTTGTGCTTATGCCTTTTGAGTGCACTTTTGCCCGACCCCTGGTGGATTTTCCCGCAATTTCCTCTGGCAAATCAAATGGGGAAAGACGCGGAAATACGTTTCCAACGTTGCGCGTAGACTAATATTCTAATTTAGGATCTTGGCAAGCCATTGACACTCGATTTGAGGCCAAGGAAGTGGACCTCGGCGCTTTGTTTTTGCCGGTTCATTGGCACAATGATGTCGGGCGTTAAGATATTGATGCCTCGGATGCTGATAGGGCACGACAAGGGTTAAGCATATGATATCCAATTATGTTGAATAAGCTGCACAGCGAGGCACAACACAACACATAATGCAAATGGATTTCGCTGAGTAACGGCTCCCATTGCTGGATAAATAAAATTTGTTCGAGTCGTGCTTTGCATTTCAATGCGGGAACATCTCAGTACTTATCGCCAGCCACGCCCCCCAAGACCTGGCTCATTTGCCGCCCATAATGTGCATTGATTTGCATGAAAAGCAGAGCTCGTTATACGCACATTTTGCACCATTTTCAGCTCTGGCCACGTCTCAAGGAGCTCGCTTCCCCCTTACTGCCGTACTGCAAGCACTTTCATTATTGAAATACTCTTAAATTATGGAATATTTGCATAATGCGATAAGGAAGCAGAGAACTGGGATACAAAAATAGAAAAGTACGACTTCTTTCACTAGTCGAAGTGAAGAAGAAGCGAAAAGGTTTTGCATTCGCTGGAAGGAGATGTACAACAAACCTTTTATTTTTCATAACTTCTTAATGGCTCTTAATATATTAAACAGAATTTAATTAGTTTATGTGCTTCGCAGACTGCTTAAGTTAATTAAATTGACGGCTTTAAGAAATAAGAATCATTCGGACATCAAACAGCTGGCAGTTAATGAATGTGGCACACACGGCGTATGCGTAATAATTGCGACAACAGTTTATTAAACGCTCGTATTTACACGCTCCCTGGCCGGCAGATGATGATGAGCGATTTATCTGCAAGTCACGTTTCGGGTACTTAATAAATGGCCCAGGCAAATGTGTGAAACAGCATAAATACTGCTCTTTACATAAATTACCCCGAGGGTTCTATTGTTTGCAGGCTCGTTTTAAGCCCTTAGCAGTTAACTGGTATCCGTTGGCATTAAATCTTCTGGCCGGTAGGCAGCAGGTGGAGCATTGATCGGCTTGTATTGTTATTTTAACTTAACTTGCATAATATTCTTGGGAAAATATATATAGTTAAACAACATAAGATGAAAGCCACTAAATTGGGTTAAATCTGATTACGAAATGTAGAGACAATTCACAATTCTGTGTTGTATTATTGGGAAGCATTAAATGGCTCATTAAATTTTAAGTTGCAATATTAGAACAACCTTCTATTTATGAAAATTAGGTCTTACTTGCTAGTTGATTATTTATTCTTTGATAAAGAAGTATAATATTGAATATATATGTTATTTTAGTTATACAACATCCTTTCTTTTGTAGCCCCCAAAGGATTGTTTACTTTGGCCACATTTATCACCCGGGGATAAACAAATTGATTTACTTTTCATATTTCTTGTTGGCCGGCCTTGCCCTCGACATTCGATGTCTCAATGTCCCTGGGAAGATGTATGAAAAACCATTTAATTTTATTTGACTTTTGTTGGCTGGCGAACCACGGCTTAAGTGGCCGGCCACTTATTTATGGCCTAAATGAGCACTTGGCCTGCAGTAATTGTTGGCCACGTCTGCGATTGCCCGGGCCCTCATCTAAGCGCAATTTATGCTCCATTATAATTTCCCGGCGATTCCACCTAAGCAAAAATAACATGAAATATGGCCAAGTGCGGCTGAAAAATGTACGAAGGCGGCGGAAAGCGGAAAAGAAACAGGAAGATGGAGATGGAGCAGGGAAAGGAAAAAGAATGGTGGAACTATGTAATATTGCGCATACGCCCGGCTGGCTGCTGGCTGCTGGCTGCGATTTGTTTGCCCTGGCGGCGTGTCGTTAATTTAAAATTATGTTTACGATGCCCGACCCCGTTGTTGATAATAAAATAAATGAGTTTAATGCGGCCCGCCCCGCCGTATAAATCACATTTTTATTGAAATTGCTGTTGTTGCATTTAACCGAGGCGAGCAGTGGGGCAGCGGTGATGGTCCGCTTGTCAGGACCTTCAGGCAAATGAAGTTTTTTAATTGAATGCAGTGGCAGTTGCAGCTGCAGCTGCTGTCAATTTGACTGCGAATGGGCGCGTCTCTGTCCCCCGTTCAATACTTTTTGTATGTGTTTCCTTCGGACAACCCCCGCACATATCGGAATGCATATTTAAGTGGCTTTTAAAAGCCCTCAGAAATCGTCTCAGCTTGCAGTTGTACAGTTGACCCCGTAATTGATTGTCACACGCCGCAGCAATTAAAATGTCAGTCATTGCAATTGTTTCCCTCTTATTTTGACGGTCGATCGGGTGTCGCTTTTGCAGCGGGTTCCGGGTTAAATTGAAAATTAACTGTGCATATTTCATGCCAAAACAATTTGCGTTTATTTGGCGGTGCAAAAAAGAGGGAGAGCAGCACAAATTCCGGCTTTCAGCTGCGAATGTCGCTTAGCATTGGCGACCGCAGGATGACTGCTGCAGGGACGGGTTTCAGGAAAGGAGGTGGTGTTGCCGCTGAGGTTGCCCTGATGGTCACTTGAAACAAGTGGCCAACAACAAGGGGCAACGGGCAACGGGCCACTGCCAACTGGCAATGGCAATGGCAAAGTAAATGCTATTACCATTTAAATTTCTCTAGCTAACCAGGCGCAAAAAAGGACACTCGAATGTACGTTAGAAGCCACCTTTTAGACGCAATCATTTACCGTCGGGCAAGGCAGCCGGTTAACTTGTTCATTTCAATGGCTTGCACGAAGGATTAAGGGCCAAGGAATTTGTTCAGGTATTTTAAAATGGAAGAGTGGTTACCTTGATTTGCCTTATCAGAGCAGGTAAATGGGATTTAGAACTGGCCTAAAAATAAATATACAAGAATTAGTTTGAATTTTATGTATTTTAAGAAAAATGTATGTTTCAGGTTCTTTAAATTTTAGAATTTTAAATGATATGATATTAGAGGTTGCTCATGTATTATATTTAATATCATTTATTATTCAACTTTAAAGAAATAAATGACAGATACATTAATTTAATATCTAAAAAACTTCTTAATTTAAAAAAAGTGTTTTATTTTGTGAGTAGAAATAGTTTATCAATTCATGCAGAAACCTTTACTACAAATTAAATGTAAAATTATACATTTTTTTAGGGAATCATAATTTATAATTTTGTAAACAATATTAAATAAATATTTTCATAAAATTAGCTGCAAAAGTAAATGATCTAAACACACTCCCCCCGTCTGACCGCTAAAATCACTTTGCATTATGCCAGCGAAACGAAGCACTGTCAGTGGCGGCAGTGCGTCGCTTCAACTCGCTTATTTTTGTTTCTGTTGGAATTGTTCAAAAGTTAGTTTTAAGTAGCTTCGGACAAAGCATGGTCAGGGGATCAAAGGGGTCCTAGGACGGGAGACGGGGCTGGGCTTTGGTCCAGGGATTTGGAGCTTTGGCTTTTGGGAGTGAGAACATTGTTATTTTTGCAATTGCTGCGCTCCGCAGCCCTGCTCATTTACTTTGTGCCTTTTGTGTGTGGCCTGGCATGTAAATTGAATTCAAAGTGGGTATTATTGCATTTGTGTCCCTTTTCAGCTGCTTTGTATTTGAGTTTTGCTTTGTTTGCCTGCCGCCAGCCGCCTGCCAAACGGCAAATGGCACCTTAACCCTTTAAATACAGCTCACAAAAAGGACTAGATATATGGAATCCTTACAGCATTTGTATAGAAATTTCAATTGTAATGAAATCTACTTTAGAGCGCTTTAAGATATGATCAGGAAATATGGAAAAGATTGTTACTGCTGACTTTGTTGACTTTTTGCTGACTTTTTGCTGACTTTGCTGACTTTGATTACTAATAAAATTTCATAATATGTCTACAGATTTTGTACATTAATGGTGTAAAATTGATTAGATGAGTTGATCAAAAATTATGTTATTTCTCAGATTAATATATATTTAGAACTAATTTCCTGGTCTTGACCACTGTCCATGTTAATGGGTTAAGGCCAACCCTTTCACGCTCGGCGACCCTCGCAGCTGGCGAAACATGCAGTTGAAAGCCCCGACAAGTTGATGCTGCTCCGGCGGATAGTTTCCAGCTTGGAGCCCCCCCCAGTTTCACTGGCTGCCTGCCGCAAAGTGTTGGATCATTC
The DNA here is from genome assembly GCA_035046345.1 of Drosophila birchii. Lineage (NCBI taxonomy): Eukaryota > Metazoa > Arthropoda > Insecta > Diptera > Drosophilidae > Drosophila > Drosophila birchii. The sequence goes on from JAWNOA010000064.1 coordinate 4,580,258, forward strand.
ATCAAAGCCAGGACCCAGCTCTGGCGAATGCCATCAAACATAATAATCAAACATCAGCAACATAACAAACGACCAAAGCGACCCAAAATGCGGCGGCTGCTTCTTTGGCTGCTCTCGCCTTTTGCCAAATGCCTTTTGGCCAAGTCTGCGCACTTCTAGCAAGCTACTGAGTGCACTGGAATAAAATGTGGACTATCTAGTAAAAATTCAAATTAAGGATAAGTTTAGATAATATTAATACCAAACTAAACCCTTAATATGAAATATATTTATGATTTAATATGATTACATCTTGTTTACTAAAGAAATTTAGTCTCTTGCTAATTTTTTTTTATGAAAGATTGATTATCCACTTAACCCAGACTGTTACCTTACTTTAATTTTTTTCTCAGAGTGCCACTCGTCGTGGGCTGCCATATTTCTCAGCAGGACCATTGACCTGGCCGCGCCCCCTCCAATGCCGCCAACCGACACCGCCAAGAAAATGTTTTCACTCAAAAGCAAATGCAATAAAAAAGGCAATTTATCAGCATAAAATATTATATGGCATGCCATTGAGTCGGTTCATTTTTTCCTGGCCTCGAAACTCCAACTCCTATTACACGGCTAACTGTGGCCCATTTACGCCTTTCCCAGGCGCCGCATTTTAAATTTAAGCCACCGAATGGGATTGCATGTGTATGCGGTTATTCCATCTTTGGCTTCGAGATGGGGTTCCTGCGAACGCTGTGCCGAGTGGCTGGCAATTGTGGCTGTCACTCAAATTAGCGCCATTTACAAAGGCATTTGCATGCTTTTGGGCATGTCACGCACCACTCACCACCCACCGCCCAGAAAATCAACCCAACCACCCATCCGCCCACCGACGCAATGACGCATTCGCTGGCCTGTGTTGTGATTTACAAGTATTTGCCAATGCCTGAAGGCACTTGAGTATCTGCCGCTTGTCGGCATTCAGGAGCACTCCGAAAAAAAAGTCACAATTAGTTGATACTTTAAACCAGAAAAAATTAAAGTAATTGGTAAATATTATTTAATAGTTGTATTGTAAGTTGTGTTTAAAATAAATATAATTTTATAAAGTGCATAAGGAAGAATTTTGAAAAACAATATATATTTAATGACAAGAATTGCCTGAAAAATAAGAAAATATATCATATTTATTTAAAAAATTTATATTTAATAAAAAGATATGTAAGATATGTTTGAATCTGACTGCCTCTATTTAAAGCTGTATTAATTGCTGATCACCCTGTTTTTCTTATATTTTTCCAAGTGCATTCTTATTCCTTATTCCTGTGCCCCACTCTGTTGGATCTCAGTGTTCCTGTGTGTTTGTACGGCTGCAACCTCTCGTTGACATCATTTGCCAGTCAGTGGCTGCTTGTCGAGCTCCACGCATAAAAAGCTGCTCACTCGTTAGGCCCACTTGTTCAGCTCCTCTCTGTTATGTTCCGCACTGTTCTGTGCTGTGCCGTACTGTGCTGCTTTGTGCTGCTGCTGCTTATGTGAAAGTCAAGGGTTATCATTATGCGTCCTAAGTGCGCCTACAACTTAAATTCTGACCCACAACAACGGGGCACCAGCTGTAGTTTCTCTGGTTGCTGTCATTTTCCAAGCAGTTGCAGCCAAATTGTGCCAACGCCTAGGGGAAAATGTGGCTCCTCCAACAACGGCCGGGTGGGTCTATGACCAAGTCAAGATGCCAAGGCCGAAACACGCAGAGCACACATACAATGGCTGGTGACAACACAATGTTGTTGTGTGCAGGCATCGAGATAAGATCATACCACAAAACAGGACACTTCTTGGCTTGGACCCTGGCCAAAAAACACAAAAAAGGAGCTAGGAAGAGCAGCAGAGCCACCGCTGACAAGTTGGGAAAAGGAGGAAAAGGACTGCCGGACTGGCAGACGGGGCCATCTGCTTAAAGTCCATTCCGAACTGCCTTGGCTTACATAATCAATTAGCTATTCAATTTGGGCCAAAAGTTTCTCCCTCTGCTGATAATTCCAGGCCGAGGCCCCTTCTTGTCATTGCAACTTTTGCGTGTGTCCGAGGAATCGTGTAATAAACTTTTCAGCATATACACATCCACATCCACACCAGCTCCACCTCCACCACTACAACTTACAATTCCACCCATGATTGCAGCTTTCAAGGGGCTAAGGAAAATTTCGAAGGAGCCCCGAAAATTCGTTCACATTTTTTGCCTCTTGCCGCCTGCGCTAGCCCGTGGTGGTGGCTCGGTTCCTTTTGAAAAAGTAGCTAATTTAATAACAAATTCTTGGAAAACTACACGAAAAAGGCTTAAGTTCTACATGAGTAAAGTTATAGAAAAGTTTAAGTTGCCAAATCTAATTTGCTGAGAAATGCTGCCGCACAACAAAAACAGCAGCAGCAGCAGCAGCCAGAGAGTTGGGTTCGAGTGTGTAAGCCTGGCCAGAAGGAGGAGCCGAAGCCGGATCCCATCCAGGATTTACTTTGCCTTTTGCCGCCAGCGGACTTTGCGGCTCTCAGCAAGTCAAAGCTGAAATTGGTCGATATAACACTTGGAGAAATTACTGTATTCCAGAGAGTTAATTATAGGAACTTAATAGAAAATGGATGGATTAATGGATTAAAAGATTCTATTAAATAAAATAATGCAAACTTTAATTTCATTTCAATTGAAAATAATTTTAAAACATATTTATATTGCTCAGTGCACATAAGGTAAAGTGTTGGGCTCAGTAAATGGCAGCAAATTCTGTGTATGTGCGGAATTCTATTAAAACAAATAATGCAAGAAAGTTAGCCAACGGTTTGGGGTTTGTTTGTGACAGTCCATGACCTGGCATAATCAAGTTTTTAACGAATCGAAACTCGGGACAACTAATCATAAGTTTATGCAAACTTAATTCGTGCTGGACTCAAAAACAAAAGGGGGCAGGCATCGGAATGCCTTAAAGTTACCCACTGCCAAGTCACCCACTCTATCGCGATAATGTGAGAAAATCCTTTGCCAGACACTCTCCAGCTTCTCCCCCGTTTCCCTTTGCTGTCATGTCACACCGAGTCGTGATTTATTTGCGCGGGAATGTCAATAAATTTAATACGCGAATATAATACATTTTACAGGCAATCAATCAACCTGACTTAAGCGCCACTCCCACGCTCAGGCTCAGGCTCACACTCGGCGGGAAACATGCACAGAGCTAAGCTTTTATAATCACAGCACTTTAAGAAATGCGACTTTGGCATTTCACAAATACATATCCCCATCAGCAGGATCTTGAGGTGTCACTCGGAATGCTAGTATAGAATTTTATTGAATTTTTAAATACTTGGCACAAATAATATTAGAAATACAAGCATAGTTATGTATCCAAGGTATTAATATATATATATATAATAAACTATCACTTCGATTCTGTTTGTTTTTAAACATTTTCCACTTGATATTAAACCCATTTCACTGCTCTCTTTCGTATGTGTGAGTGTGTGCTTGACTGAAAATGAAAATATTTAGTTATTAATGACCAGCATGGAACTGGCTGTGGAAAGCAATTTCCACAAATGAAACGGGCTCCGAAAATAATCACAGCCAAACTTTGATTTAGCCCACTTTCCGGGCCACACACTCGCTGTATTGGCATTTCGATTGGGACCCGTGGAAATGTGGTTCAAAGATCCAAGCACTCCGCAGTGTCCGCCTCGCCACTTCCCCCCTTTTGAAAAGCCAACACAAGTGCGCGGCGGTGAAAGATGAAAAGTGCATTCGGACGGCGAGGCGTGTGTTCGCTTGCACACGAGTGCCAAATTCAATTTGGCCAACTCCCTGGAAAGCCACAGGCCAGCTCTCAAGCTCAAGGCCCACTCAATGAGTTTAAACTAATTGCCAGGTGAGGAGTGGCGCAAATAAATCAAAGCGAAAATATTTCCATTTCGAGGTTTCGCGCTCGTCTCGAGGCAGCGCCAGCAAAACACATTTCAATCCTGCCCCATCCGACCCTATCCACAGCCCAATCCCAGCCAGTCCTTTCCCGGGAAAACAATGCAATTTTTACTGTTTTAGCGAGAATTCCACTCTTGCCCCGGCATGCGGAGTACTAGTAGCGCCGAGATGGAGTTCTGGGTGGCAGTCCGCCGGACAGCCGGTTGGACATAATGAAGTCTAGTCCCCGGATCTCTGCTCTCGCTGTTACTCTCTGCTCTAGTCAGTCCGGGTTTGCCATGGCAACGTTAAATGAAAGCATAAGCATAAATATTATTTGAAAGGACGAACTGCTTAATACTCTTCATTAAATTTAAAGAAGGTAATATTGGGAGAAGGTACCTAAGTCCAACCAAAATCAGAAGCCTTTAAACGAGTTTAAATGTTTACTAAATAAATCTGATGGTATTTTGGTTAAAGAATAAATGGAGTGAAGACTTCCATCAAACTGAAAAGAATATAAAATATATATTTAATTGCTGAATAATAAAATACAGAACTTTATATTTTATCTGCATGAAAAGCTGATTTGGGGTAAATCCCTACAAGAGCTAAGCCTGTGTTTTATTTAAAAAATTAAGACTTAAATATTATTCAATACATTTAATTGATAAAACTTGTTTCTATCTACATTATGCTTACGTCTCCCTGTTTGTCTAAATCTCGCTATAAATCCTTTAACCCCTTGAGAGAGTACTAAAATGTGAAAAAAGAAATGCACAAAATCAAGTCAAAAGCGCGAGCGTGCTAAAAAAAATTCGTGAAATTGAGTTTGAAAATAAATTAAATTATCGCGCCGCTCCATGTAAGTAGTTTGGCAGGAGATGGCGGCGGGGGCACTGCGGGTTCGCTGTTGTCCAAATGAATCAATTTCAACTTAAGCGGCAATTTAAAAGGCCAGCCAGAGCCAACTTTCGACACGCAAATCTAGCAGTCTGTTCAGGGTACACAGAAATCAAAAGGTTTGGAGAACTAAAATGTAAAACAAAATCAAGAATAATTTTTAAAATGTCCTCTAAAAACCAACAAATAACATAAGTAGCAAAAGGTATCTTGTTAAGGTTAAAGTTGTTAAATATTTTCTTATTTTGCTGGAAAATCAAATTTAAATATTTAAAAATCTAACAAAATACTTTCGACAATAACGAAAGCATTTAATTATTATTTTGATTATGTTTAATTTTCTCCTTGTGCAGGCATCAGACTCGTTGTCCGTTCGACCGGCTCCTCCTGCCAGTTTATCCATCTATCGAGCTGTCTGGCAGTTTTGCATATTGCTTTAACCCCCGGATCCAGATCCGGCGATCCGATGTCGGACCTTTGGGAGTGCCACGGACAAAAAAAAAACAAAAGGAGGTGAAAGAAAAAGAAACTATCTGGCGAAATACTTGCGAATTCCATTCTATTCGACTTTTAAATTAGTTTGTCGGACTTGGGGCCGGAGACATCTGACAAAAAGTTTTCCCCACCGCATCGGCGGTGGACCGACCACCAAGGCCCGAATGCAATTAATGATGGAGCCACCACAGCACAGTACAATTGGCGAAAATGCAAATGCGAATTGGTCATTACAGCGACTAATTTCGCGCAATAGCTCAATGGCTCACACATGCCGCCGGGCGGCAATTAAGGCCCGAAATCAATGAAATATGATAACGTTTTATTAGGTAAGCACTTGTGGCAATTTGCAGCGGTCAATTTAATCGCCTGACAGACAGACAGACATTCAGACTGGGAAAAGGGCGAACGGAGGAGGACGAAGGGAGTCCGGCAAAAGGCACGGTAGACTCTGGGGAGTTTGCCCACTTTCTGTGCCTTATTTATTGTTCAGCAGGCAATGACAGCAACGTGACTCGCAGAATGAAATGCTGGAAAAATGATAACGTGAATATGGCCATGACACCCAAGGACCCACGACGAGGACACGGGAAACGCTGAGGTGAATTCGTCCTGGCACAGTGGAAGAGAATGGAATTTAATTTTGGTAAGCAAATAGAAAAACCAAAAGGGGGCTTTAAGTTATTTTAATAATATATTTAATGCTCTATAAAATCAATCAGAATTTGTTTTAATGTTAAAAGTACTATAATTTTAAGTAGTTTTTTTTACTTATTAACCTCTTTAACTCTATTTCATTTTATTTAACCCAAAAACAGGCCCATCTTTAGGTCCACTTTGCAGAGCATTGTGCGAATGTCTTGACACAATTCGTGCGAAATAAATTTGCCTGCTTAAATTGCAACTCATGCTCAGCCCTGGGTTCCTCATGCTCCGACTGCCTGCGATGGCTAACCTTGAACGCTTCGTTAACTGCATTTAAGGCTGCCTTTTCCGCTTTTCCGACTCCATTTCCCTGCCATCGCACTCTGTCGAATCACACCAAAAATCGTATATATATATATATAAAGCATATAGTATATTTGTACTTGCAGCGCATTTCAAAGCGGAAAATCAGAGCTGGAAATGGCAATAAAACTTTCTGTACACCAGAGCTAAATATGAAATGGCTCATATGTACGTGTTGCGTAAATAGTTAAAATTCATTAAAACTTTTGCAATTACTGCGCGTCGCAAAGTCGTTAATTATTTTCCCTTTTCGAATCGTAGGAATCCAGGAAACCCTCAAGAATTAAGGCGAAAAATCAAGCCCGGCAATTAGCAGGTCGCCGTGCCGTCCTTAATATGCGCAATTAGTGACTGCCGATTGGCCTTGTTGAGAGATATTCGATTATCATAATTATGGGCTTATTGCCCATTACAGGTCCTCGGACCCTTCGAGCCTCCTACCCTTCAACCCGAGATCTGCGACCCACATAAATATGCAATGCAATTTATGCCCATCTTGGACTCTGACGAACTCGTACTCGATTTGTTGTCATTAAATTAATGAAGTTTACAGCCCCTTCTTGTCGTAAACTAATCTTAAAATTTGTCAATGTCATCGATGTGTCATTGTGTGGCCAGTTTGATTGCTACGTGAGTTTGTACTCTGGATTCTGTCGAAGAAGTATGGGGATTCTACACGTCGAGAATCACATGAGAATTGCTTTTCCATCATCACATCCGTTATCAAATGTCCCAAATCACTAAAATTACTTAATTGCCTTGCGATGACATGTGGAATGTCTTATCGGAAATAAAGTCATATTTAAAATATTGAGGGAAACAATGATAATTCTAAGTGCAACATATACTTCTTTCAGTGTAGGCCAAATCAGAGGGCCAGGTAAGCAGCATCTGGCCGGAGAATCGTAAATTAGTTGGGGCAATTATGTTTACCTACATCTAATTAGCCTAATTGAAACAGGACAAAAGCTCCGGCTGCAGGGCCTTCTACGGTGGTCCTTGGTCTCAGCATCTGGGCATCTGGGCACCTAAGCATCTACAGTTCTCCGATGGCTCTGCTTCTCGAGTTGTCGAGTCTAAGGAGCAGCAGTGCGTGTGCTGATTTGCCCGACGTGGAGGCATCCAGTGTCCCATCATTGCGTATGCCACTCAGACACGGCCAAAGCGAACCAAGCTGGCCAATATATCGATCAGCGGAGTGGAGCTGCTGCCTCTAAATGCCTGGGCCACCACACTTTCGGTTCACCTCAGGCGAAACCGGGAGCTTCAGGTGTTTCAGGCAGCCATCCCGAGGCACTTTAAGACTTGCGGCTGCGGTTGGGCGGCAGCGGGAAGACTGGGAAACAAGGGCGGGAAACTGGGGGAAGCGCGGGCGAAAAGCTACTGCCAGGAGCACAAAAATGGCGGAAAATGCTGCCGGAGTGCCGAAATCGGGCGGGCCAACTGAAGCGTTATTCTGCAACCGCGACACTTGGCACTGACGCGCCGCATTAAGCACAGGCGAACGGGTCTGGGTTTCAGCTGTGCGCCCACATCCAAGGGCGGGCGACTAGGACTGCACATCAACAATTCTGGCACTGGCACTAATTCACTTAAAAGGAGTCAGAGGATTGCGGCAAAATCTTCCTGAAACGAATAATTTGCAGTAATAGATTATAGGTTCCTTGTTTTTAAAGCTTTATCTTGGATTTTTTATTCAAGATATTTATAAGTACTCAAATTTATATTAAACTCTTCAGCATTCATCTTAAAACTTAGCCAAAGTATCTCCTAAAGCAATACATTTCTCATGCGGCGTAACTATTCCGTTGACCGCAACTGTATACAGTCGAGTGGTGCGCATTAGTTGCTGCTGCTAATTTCTGCAGTCGCTGTCGACTGGTGGCAACTTGGAGCGCATCATCAACGCAAAACTAATGCGCAAACTTTTGCGGAATTTTCACTTTTAATTGTTTGAGTGTTTGTTGCAAGCTCACAGACTCGCACACACACTTGCTCTAGCACTCCCGCCCGTCCGCGAGGATTAAAAGGGGGCGTGGCAACTGGCCACAAACACCGCAATTTAGTTAAAGCATAACGGCAGGCAGACCACAGCAGCAGCAACCACAGAAGCAGCAGCAGCAGCAGCAACAAAAATTGCATCAACTCCAGTTGCAGCTGCAACAATCTCAACTCGAAATCCGAAAACCACTGTTTCTGTCCTGTTCTGTCGGCGAATTTAATGCTCCCCTCCATTTTCACAAAATAGTTTCACTCCTTTGAGCTGCTCTTGGCAACTCGTTTCATTTTGCACTTGGAATGCTCCACCCTTTGTCGTTGATTTAACAATTAATTCGGTTAAAAAAGGAATGCAGCGTTTTTAACCGAATTTTGACTAGCATTTAAATTACACTAGTTAGCAAAATAATACAAGGAACAGACTGCCAATGACTCCTTATATCATAGAGGCACTATTGAAAAATAAATACGAATTTTACTTCTATCCAATCAAATCAAAGTCCTTTAGGTAAGAAATTTACTAGAAACTCAATTTTAAAGTTTGTTAAAATTCTGATTTTGTACGTTGAATAAACAAAATAGAAATACATCAGTTATGAAATACATCAGTTACACAAAAGCTAAAAAAAGACGTCACCTATTAAATAAATCCTGTTTAAATATAAAAAAATACAAGTTTTTTTTTATAAATTAATGATTTTTAGATGATATTTGAATGAAACTCCATCTAACATCAACAGGCTTGCAAAATTAGTTGCGTGCAAACTAGTGTTATTTATTATCCCTTTCCCAGCAGTAACTTGTTGAACCCTCCTTTGCGTTCGTTTACTATTGCATTTTCCGGTGGAAAATAGCCAAAGGGCCAGTTACCGTTGAACCTGTTAAATTTATTTAATTATTTTTTTTCCAGGAATTTCTGCTTATTTTTGTTCATGAACCGAAAGAGTTTACTTCGCGGCCAAACCACTCGCTGTTGAAAGGATTGCGTTATTGCTTCTGACATTTATTTAATTGAACGGCACCGGACCCTTTGGTTCGGCGCATGGTCTGGTAATTGGTCACAAATTTTATAATAAATATGATATATGGCCGGTATCTCAGATGCCCTTTGATTCGACGCCGAGTTCTGTAATTGGTCACAAACTTTATGAAAAATATATGGAAAGTCGGTATCTCAGATGTCTTTTCTCGGAAATGCAAATATAAATCATACGCCACGTGTGCTTATGATTTTATACTTTAAGCATGAAGCTTTTTGTAGCCTTGAGGTAAGACTAGCTTCTTAAGGAGAAAATCTACACTTGGAGAACCTATACCTTTAGAATTGATAACAAGTTCTTTATTATTTGTTTAATAAATTACGCAGAAAAATAATTTTTAGTTTCTTGAGTTATTTATAGTATAAAAACCAAATAAAAATCTTGCCAAACCTTTTCCTTCTACACACAGATTTTAGCTTGAATTTTTGGCCAAAACTAACCCGCTTCAACCTGGAAAAGCGATGCAAAATGCGGATGCAGGGCAGGCCGAGGGCAGCACAATTGTTTATTTGCAAGGAAATTCATTTGCCAAATTGCATGCGTGCCTGAGAGTGAACCCGCACCAGGACTAGATCGAGAGCCACTCTAAAAAGCCGGCGGTGCTTAGGTCTGCTTTCGGGCCACTCCCGAAATTGTACTCCTGACTTCCTCATGTTTATCTACATTTCCCAGGGCTTTGCTGCAACGGTTGCAGCGCCGTGCCTTTGCTGATGCAACTATAAAATCGTTTTTAATTCATTTTAGAGCCGGCCAGTGCCAAATGCAAAACTTTGCCATTATGCTTCTATGGTGGTCTTAGTTTAGCCCGCTGAAACGGGGGCGGGGATTTACGAGTGAGCAGCGTTTTGCGTTAATGCGACGAGATAATTTCCGGACACAGTTTAATGGAAAAGTTTGTTGCCGAAAGTCCCTCTCACTCAGTCAGTTAAAATATCAAAGCAGGCAAAGTTACTGCTGAATCAGCGGAAGCAGAAACACACAGAAAACTATATTAATTATTTTTATAAAACAAGAAGTGAAATAAAATTGAACCGTGTTTTAGATAACAAAAAAATTCGTGCATATATTTTAATATTTTGTAAATTCAAATGGCCAAAACTAGGAAATTTATTGCATTTAAATTGGTTGCATGTTGAATGTATTCTTTAAATACTTTTAGGAAATCTATTAAATCAGTTATATATTTTTAAATAATATTTTACACTCTTAACAAAGAAAATATGTGTGCTAAAATTTCTCAGCGTGTTCGCAAGAGGTTAACGTGATCCGAGGCAGGAACTAGCTGAAACATTGGTCGAGCTTTATGTTCCGGCCGCCACTTGCAGGCGGCGCGGGTTAAGCGCAGTTGCTTAGCGTGCAATCAAATATTAATTGCACTTGGCACAATGTCAACTTTGTTTGCCCTCTTTGGCGGCAAATGGAAAGATGGAAGGGCTGAGGGGAAAACTGGTCGCCTGGGTCAAATTATGGAACGACAACTACAGCAGTTGCAGCAGCAGGAGGGGCAGCATCAACTGTCATTGCTGACATAACAAACAATGTAAAATGCACTAAATTGTTGCCTCAGAATGAAAAAGATTAAAAGGGAAAAATGCCACAGAAAGTGGAACGGGGAAAGGGGGATCAGAGGTTTTCCTGCAATCAAATCAAAATGGGAATTGGGTTTTGCTGGGTGAACTGGAACTGAAACTCAAAACGAAAACATGACAAAGATTGCATGTCACAAAAAGCGAGCCAGGCCGGGCTCTCAGCCTGATTGCGAATCGATATCGGGTCGAACTGTGGCCAAATAAAGTAATTAACTCACTGCTCCTCATTACGTCGAGAATCTGGAAGACAAAGCAATAAATCAGACGATCTTTGATGGAGTTTCCCGGCCAAAGTACGAGTAATTGCAGTAACCGAGTGGGCGGCCATTAAAATCAGCACATTGGCGATTTCAATTATGGCTGCACGTCAGCCTCATCATCGCCGTCGATGGCCATCCTATAATTTAATTTGATTTTTATTTAATTGAAATTTATAACAACAATGGACGAGTAAATAACATTACGAACTGTGCTGTGCGCTGTGAGCTGTGAGCTGTGAGCTGTTCGAGCTGCGTGTGAAAAGCGAGATTCATTCGATTCGCCTCGATTCTCGATTCTCGAGAGCCTGCGAATGTGAAATCAAATGAAGAATAATGAGATTTACTGTTATTGTTATTGCTATTGTTATTGTTATTGTTCCACACTGCATTGCTCTCGATTCTTATGACTGATTTCATTTTGTCAATTTTCCATCATTCGAGTCCCTCGCTTCTGATTGACAGCTGAATGGAATGAAGTCCCAGGCCGATAACAAAACTCATATCCTTTTGGCGAACACACACTCACAGGACGAATGATGGCTGCTTTAATGGGCAGGACGGGCTAATTAAAGTAATGTGATTAGCACAAATGAACCCAAGTGAGTTGCACAAAGAGAAAATAAAGGAATTAGTTAATTTGTTTATAATTTTATAATAATTCTATCCAATTAACGCAAATTATTATTTCAACGCAAAGTTCACAAGACTTTCAATGTGAAATGTATTTCTAATTTTCCCCTTAGGATAAATAAGATTATGTTTTATCTAAAAGATGGCTCTTTAGTTTTTCCAATAGTTAAAAATTCTAAGAAGCAGTTACTTCTTCAAAAGCCATAAATATTTGAAAGTCCTTTTAGTTCCCATTATAATCACAAATTTCAGGTACTGTTTTTTCTCAGTGCCATAAAAAGTAAAACGATTCCAAGTTCGGGGCACGACAAGTGGAAAATCTCTTCATTGTCATTATGGGCTGCGGTTATTCTTGTGGTCAGCCTCTTCGTTCTCCCACAGACACACACACATTTAAAGATTATGGCATTTGAGTTCTCAAAGTGGATTAACAATGCTCTCGGGGGCCACCCAATCCCCACCACTTCGTTCCGCACTCTTTCTGCCAGCCAGTTAATTAAACAAAAACTATGAAAGGACCCTTGCTGCTGCTGCTGCTGCTCCTGCGGACCACTAATGGCAGGCATTTGGGATTTGAGTTATTGTGAAGCCGAGCAATGGCATTTTGCGGGCTTGCTCTCTTGCTTTCTGCTAGAAATGGAAATTGTGCGTTACGTATACGCCAGGTGGGCCTAGTCCCGAAGCTGTGCATCAAAAAATTTTGCAATCGTTTTGGCATTGAAAATATTTTCAAAAGAAATGTTATACAGAGAAAGAAAATATTTTACTTGATGCAAACAAATAATGAATTTGTTTCCTTATAAACGATTTTTTGAAAGATTAATTGAGAAAATTGTCTTAATAAAAGACAATTGGAATTTAATGACTAATTAAAACGAACTCTTTTTGCTGTGGATTTTGTAGTTCTGGCTTTCGTTTTTTCCTTTGTTTCCAGCTCTAGTTTTTGGTCTAGTCGACAAGTGGGCCGAAAAGAGCTCACGAAGGCCAATAAGTCAGATGACGGGGCCATTTGGCTAATTGCACGAACGTGCGGCCGTTGCTCTTGACTCACTGGAAAGCATCCTGGGAACTGGAGAGCAGACTCAGAGTCTGGCTCTGGCTTCGACTCTGACTCCAACACAGACTCAGATTCGGGAACGAGAATAAATCTAAGGGGCGCTCTGGCATCCTCCAGATGCTCCGGCAGACGCTTGGCAGCCTATCCCGGCGAGATCCCGCGACGCAGTCACGTTGAGTTAACAAAACTGATATAAATTATGAGCTCGGCGTATATTTTACACAACTGTCAGCGCAGTTGCGCCACTAAAACATATTCAGCTCCTAATTTTTTGCCGCTCCTCGGTAGCAGAACTTCGTGGAAGCGCCCGTGCTCCAAGTTTATTCCCTGCTTCGACAACTTTGCGACATGTTGCAGCCCCCGCGAAGGAAGAAGCAGGATTCTCGTGAGACGTCGCGCCACGATATGCTTCCCTGGGCAATAAATTCGCCTCCTGCACCGACATCCGAAATGCTCACCCACAAGCCGCCGCTTCTCGCATCTCCTGGCTTGGCCTGGCCCGTCCTCAGCCTCGTCTACATACCCGAGTGCTTGGCTATTCGCGCTTACATTCCAGCACTCCACTTACCAGACTTTCGACACTGGGTAAAATCTGTAATATTATTATGGATTGTAATGGTGTAAATTTAATGCAGAAACAGATTAAATTAAAACGAACGTCAGGGCTTCCTAATTTCGTTTAGGGAAAATTAATTTCTATTAAAAAGCATCTTTAAGAATTTTTCCTCAGTGCAATTTCTATAATATCTTCGACTCCTACTTCGGCTAGTTCGTTTACTGCTTTCACGGCTGCTCTTCCTTCAGCGCACAGAAAAGTTTGTTGCCAAAAATTTGCCGCCATTGGGTGTGAAGTTGGCAACCCATGCCGAAGTGTCCTAGTCTCCGGTCTCTGCTACCCTCCCTTTTCCACTCCACTCCACTCTACTCCACTACACGCCCACTTTTCCCGCTTTTCCAACTCAACTCCATTCTCTTTGCTGTCGGTCTTACATACTCGCATATTTTGCTGGTGCGGAATACCTTAAGGCTCTTGGCGTGAATTTTATTTCAGTTGCCGGCGCTGCTGTTGTGGCCGTAAACATGCCGACACACACCCCCTCTTCGAAAGCACACACACCCACACACATGTCCTCGCTCTGACGCATAAAAGATACACCTCACAAACAGAGTGTTTGATGCACTGAAAGATACCAAACAGTAAGCTTCAAGCCTCAAGATCGGCTTAATATGACTTATATAGATCGGTTTCGAAACTTTCGAAGCATTCATTCTGAAACACAACCACAAAAGGTTCAAATTAATTTTAAAAACAACCATAATTGATTATAAATATCAATAAAAATTAAAAGCTCTATGAACCGACTGTTTTCTTATCCCAGAAATATATTTTTTAAACAGTAATCCTTCTGAAGTTTAACAATTACTTCCACTTCTTCCTCGCAGGCAGTAATTTTCATTTTATGAAATATTTTCCTAAGTGCATCGGTTGCGTTTTTTGAGTTCACCTGGTGGGCGGAGTGTGGGCGTGGCACTGGCACTGCACACTCGAAACACCTTCCACAGCAGGAGGCAGTCAACTTTGCGGAAAATCGTTTGAAGCGCTTTGCACTTCGTCGACATCTTTCGGCTTGCCAAGCTTCCTCAGGAGCTCAGTGTGTGTGCTGTGTTGTGCGGTGTGTATATGCCATGAATTGTTCTGCAACTAAGCCAAAAACTTCAGCCTGAAGTTGACTATTTATGGCTTTTTATTTGCGGTCCGCTGGCTGCTGCAACTCGCGATGATCACTTTGTTGGGTTGAATTTCGTCTGGCAACTTTAAGCCGTGATCCATTGGCCGGAATCCGCAACGGGCCATAACTCATTTTGGCCGCTGCACGTGTCAGCAGACTGAGTGTGACAACGGAGGAGAAGACTACTATGGCGTCTGGTGGCCGGCAATGCACCTTCCGGTGCCGGTAGGGACACCCTCAAATCCCGTTCTCATCGCCACCAAAGTTCACCCTGAGGAAACACACAACCCACGCAAACAAACGCAGACCGACAGCCGCAAACAAACAAAGACACCACCGCACACATTCAACCCGAAACTTCTCTAGTCTGGCCTGCACTTAGCGAAAAAATTGTGCCAAAAAATATTATATGTAGTAAATGCACAGATATCTCCCAGATTATCATGATTGCGAAGATTATAGCTTGCCAAGCAATCGAAAAAATTATAATTAATATAATTTTCAAATCCCTTCACATATTACATATATGCATGCCCTCGAGTGTAATGCTGCCTTGGCCCGAGTCTGGTCCCGGCAATCAATCCAAATGATATACACATTTCAGACTTGGCTCGGTTCTCGGCTGAGCTCCTCCCAGCTCCGCTTGGCTTGGCTTGGCATGTTTGCTTAGGGTGACGGAGGGCGAAGGATTTGATGTATTTGACAGATAGACTCCGTCCGTCGGTGATTTTTTACGGTCGGATGGGAGGATGTGGAGGATGTGGCCTGCGGAGTGCGCACAATATGTCCAAGTCCTGGCCAGGAGCATGGCATGAGCAATCGCTCTGCGGTCAGCGGGCCTTGGGATTATTGATATTTAAATGGCAGGCAGGCAAATTGCCTGCAAAATATGCAGCGAATATGTGTAAATTATGCTTATAAATAATGCTAATGCCGCACAGTGGCCATTATCATTTGATAATATATTATACATATTATATATTTAGTACAGCTAGAATCTAAAAAAAAATAATCTCATTAAAATACTTTATATTTTTTTATAAATTCTCGCGCAGCTCATTACCTTTAATTTTTTATCGTAAAATACAAGTCAGGCAACTTTGTGCCACCATTTTTGGTAACTCATATGCAAATTTGGGAGTTGACTGTATTAAAAATGCATTAGACTCCCGGCACACGGTACATGACAGGGGCTTAGGCTTAATTTAATTAAATAATGTGGAGCAGCTGTCCAGCGATCGTCATCCGACCGGGCCACACTGGCATCTAATTAAAATAATGATACTCCCAACCCGGGTTCTGCGGCCTGTTTTCCGCAGGAAATATTTGCGGGGCGTGGCGATTGCCTTGGACACTGCAAGGACCCGGGACCGGACCCAAATCCGAGGTCGGAGCCGGAGTTTCCGGCCAAGAAAGAGCGGCGGCGGCATCAGGGCGTAACGAAATGCGCATAAAACAGGGAGAATTTACAACCAGAGTCCTTCTTAATGTGCCATGGCGAACCACAGGACACTGCCTGCCAGAAATCAGACACCAGTCGCAGGAGGAGCTGCCTTTCTGGGCGGCTTTTGGCCTCATTTTGAGCGTTTATTCATTGTGCCTTTTAAGAGCTTCCGTTTCGTCACGCATAACGCTTTCGAACGACAATGACACGAACATCAAAATCATCAGCATTATCTGCACAGCCACACGGAACACGAAACACGGAGTCCGGGCTGCGGACTGCGGACTGTGGACTACGGACTCCGGGCTCTGGACACCGGACCACGGCCTCGATCCGGGAGTTTCGCCAGTTCAAAAGTGTCCATGGAGGGTAGAGCTCTTAAACGCCCGCAATCCAACTACAAAATAGAGTGGGGCCCAGAGAACTTGGATGGGTCAGAGATGGCCATTTGATCTCTTTTGAATATTATTTTGATGAAGATAAATAAAAGAAAAGAATTACTAATTTACTTACTAAGATTAACGAAGATTATTAAACTACGATTTTACGCAAACACTCTAACTTATATTTATTATATTTTTAAAAGTTGGTAATGTTAATGTTAAAAATATGCTTTAACTTCTTCTCGGATTTATTAGTATTAACACCTCAAATTCTATTTAATTATTTTATAGAGGGAAATCATCAAGAACAAGATCTTTTAAATTATTTTCCGTTTTTTTTTTTCAAAATATCTTCTTAATGATTATATTTTAATATATTCGTTAGAATGAATTTAAATAATTTGTACCATATTAGAAACAGGAACAATAATGAATATTAAAATAAGCTTTGGTACTGATGAGAAATATAATATAAAATATTTTTAGTTTTATGTATTTATTATCCTCCGAGGGAGTAGCTGTCATCACTGACTTGAGGTTTTCGCACCGCACTCCTGCCCGTCCGCTAGTTTAACCAATGAGTGAGGTGTTCCTGTCCGACACTCCTTGCCGCCTTGTGTCCTTGTCTGGCCATGTTTGACAACATCTAGGCAAAATGGCGTCGCCGGCGTCGTCGTTGCCGTTGAGGTCCTGCATGACATGGCGTATGCGTAACGTAGCGTTTACGAGCGTGTTTTTATCGCAATTGACATCATCCAAGGCGCTTGTAAACATTTGTGCATATTTTAATTTAATGCTAAGCACAACTATAAGCACATAAAATTTCATTGCACTCGCCCACTCGGCCAAGGCAAATAAATAAGCAGGCAGACAGACAGACAGAGACACAGCACACATAAAGGGAGTTCCGTTGGCATAAGCAAACAATTTATATAATTACCCGCACAGTCGCTGCGCTTAACTGATTGCTTTATTATTTTTTCGAGTGTCATGTTTGCCGTTTTAATTCCGACAACAATACGGCAGCAGCATAAATATTTACGAAAAGCCCGAGCCAAGTCCAGCTCGTCCCGCAAATCTCGTCCGCAGTAATAACCATAATGGCCGGCTACAAATAAAAAACTCTCGGCTTAAACACATGCAAATATTATGGTAAATAAATTTGTACACATCATCAACACATTTACTGCGCGCTGGCAACTTAATTACACATGTAAACAATTGAATCAATAGCACAATAAAAACCACGGGCGCCGAGCACCATCTGCTGCTGATTGGTCTCGGCCAAATAGTTGGCCAAGAGGTGTGCCCAATGATTACGGCCAGGAAAAGCCACACTTTGAGGGCACGAATCACATTTGAAGCGGGAAACATTTCCATTACATATTAGTTTAGGAGGCAAACTGGGATATAATTAAATTAAAAGTTTGTTAAATTTCCAACTAATCCCACACATATTTGGCCATTTTAACGAAACATGTTAATAAAAAACCCCCATAAAATCCATTTCTATCTAAAAACGAACTGTTTGCAACACCTTGAATGTTATCCTGGCGAATTCAACTGAAAATGGCAACCTTTTTAATGCCACTCGACGTGAAGTGAAATGAGCAGTGGCTGCCAGCGGATTTTTGTAATTGCCACTTGTCGTGTAAATAAAACGAGTGCCACTGTCAGGATGTCACATCCTTTTGGCATTCACTCGCTATACCTGCATAATATTACTGCTCACACTTTTTCCGCACTTTCAAGTGGCGCATTTTCAATCGTTTTTTCGTCAGGTGCAATGACGCATAAATTCCGGCACAATATGCAGCCACTCAAAAGTGGCCCAATAAATGCGACTGGAAGTGGCAATGTTGCAACATGAATGATTCGGGGCGATGCTCGACTATAAATAAACTCTTTATGCTGGCATTAATAAATAAAAGAGCGCCGGCACGGGCTGGGTAAGGCCACTAATCACTGCGCTGATTTATTCGAATTGGCTGTGGAATTTATGACAAGATTTGCCAATGCCACCAGCTCCCGATCCGTGGCTAATTTTAAATGGAAATGTATATTCATTCCTCCCCCCTGACCGCAAACAAATCAACTCAAGTGTATCGAAATGGGGTTTCGGCTGCTGCTCCCCCGCCATCTTCATCATCATGATGATAATCATCCTCCTATTATACCATAGTATGCCATCTCCCCTCGGTGTTTCAGTGTGCCAAAGGCTGTGACATTTCATTCGCCGGCAATTAGAAGTCAATTTCACGCGTTGCTCTCTCAGCGAAACCATAAATTAGGCCCGACACTTGTCCGGCTGAATGCGACTTAAACGGCTCAAGGTATTATTACCACCCAGTTTATATTCTACAGGGAATAGGAAAAGAATTGAATGCCCAAGCAACGCATTCCAATCGGTTGTAAGAACAATATAAATTCGGCAAAAACTTTTAGGAATATTTTAGCCACTTCTAATAATTGTATTATTATGAAAACGAAAGGCTTTTTTAGAATATGTTTACTCAAACTTTGTTTATGTGGTAAGTACACCTTAAAAACTCATATAATTTCTATATTCTGACATCCAAAATATCTTAATTGACCTGTAGTCACATGGCTATTATTGAGGAGCCCATGGAGTACTTGTAAAGTGAGCCGGAAGTCTGGAAAAGGCAGCTAAAGGTGCTAAAGGGAACTCAAACATGATGCCAACAGAAGAAGGTTGCAAAGACTTGAGACATCTGACTGCCAAGCCATCCTTGAGGCCGTTCCTAGTGGCAAATCTATCCCACTTCGTGGCTTCTCCCATCGAAACTGACTGGGTTAAGGAATCTGTCATTCAAAAGAAGGAGGCTTTGGCTCGTCAAAATTGTTGATTGCCTGAAAATCATTCGAATCTATTACTCTGCGACAAACATGCATAAATTAGCAACCAGGAATCCAAGCTGATTGCATTTTACCCAATTAAGACATCCATCGATTAAGCCATCAATCATATTAATTTTGAATATGTGACAAGATGCCAAATCTGACTTTGCAAAATCATATTCCACAGTCAAGGAAGAAACCAATAAGCTGGCAAAAGCGGAATGCAAATCCTCCTCAAACGTGCCAAAAGTCAAGTGAAATAAAACGGAAGTCGCATTCGATGGCGGAGACATTTGATGGCCACCGGATCATTTTTCACTTCATTCCTAAGCCGGCAAAGCGTAATTTATGATGGGAAATTCCTAAGACGAGGCGGCAGGCGATAAATTTACAGTTTGCAAAACGTTATTAATTGCTAATTACCTTCGAGCATGATTAATGCCCGCCTGGTCTTCCAGTCTCGTTCATCACCGTATTGGGCATCTCCATTGATTTGGCCCTTACACAGAGCCATAAAATGTCACATAAATGATAAAATATTAATTTATTAAACAAAATCACACACATTTAATTGCTTAAGATTTACTAAATAATGTAATTAAATAAACGTAAGCCATCACAATTTAATATTTCATCATTAAAAATATTACAAATGAATAAAAAACCGAAACCGTTGTGGCAAGCTTGAAAGCCCAGTTGTGTGTGATAATGCAATAATTTTCCCCTTGTGTAAGGAAAGGCCATATCGGTGTTTCCGCTCGATCCGGGCGTCAGCCACGTGTGACTTTCTTTCGGGCGGGTGTAAGGGGCCGAGCGTGAAACTGCCGTGTAATGTAATTATTGCAAAACTATTCATCATGTTTTGGGCACTGCCCCCGGCGAACAGCAGCCACTTAGATGCCGCGCCTGGGGTCTGTCAAACGTGGCGTATGCGCAATATGGCCCCCCGACTCTTACTCGCACCCAAGTTGGAACCCACACTCAGATTTAGATACAGGCAAACACTCACATGCGTGCGGAGGTTAACTAATTAGCATGTCAAAGCCATCCATAATGCCATACTGAAGCAATTTCAAAGTGTGTTGCCAACCCAAAGGCGCAAATCCCGTTTAATTATGCTTTTATATTCATAATCCCCAACCATGTTTTTCAGCATAATGTAGACTATGGGCCCTTAAAGGACACACATCCCTCGCGTCTATCTGTTTTGATTAATCCTTTGTCAATGGCTCGGACTTAAGGCGAGCAATTAATTTGTCCTCAATGGGACCCAAGAAGGCGGTTGCTTTTGCTGTCATACAACAAAACGACCAACAACGCACAATATAAAATTAAATTAAATTTGTCAATGGGCTTAAAAGACACGAACTGGCTACCAAGATATGTGCAGGGTTGTTCACAGAAAATTATTGTGTTGCCGAATAATCCATCATGTCTTGCCGTTCAAATTATAAGTAATTCGAGCTATGACTATTGCAAAGGTTTTAAGTCACAAAATCTTTATATTTTAAATTAAATGTATTACAATTATGCAATTTAAATTGTTGAAAGTTTCACGTTCAGTTCTTTCCTTTCATTCTATACAAACAAATCTAAATCAAAAGTATCTTCAAATAGATTTGGTTTATTCCGCTAAATATAATTTGTACTCTTAAATAAATATCAATTATTTTCAGTCCAGTTCAGGATTATTCGTGGTCTGATCCTTCTTCTCCTTTTTTTTTGAACTGTGATGGCGGTGCCTCCGTTGAAGCCCGTACACGTGATTCCTGTGCTCGTACACTGCTTCACCACCCTTCTTGTGAACACATTTTCCATCCTTCGTAAGGACCTCGTATGGTCGGCAAAGGCGGGCACTTCTCAGTTTCCTGCCAGGCCCAATGTAGTTTTTTCGGGGCCGATTGTGAGAATTAATCGGGGGACCAGTGTTGGTGTCCTTCTGCTTAGGGATAATTTTTATCGTATTTGAAATCACAATCTGATCCACATTCAAAATGTTGGATTCCACTGGAACCCTAAGCTTATTCCAAGAACCCGAAGCTTGGATGGTAGATTGTGGTTTATTTTCTGAGGCTTCGGATGCTGCTGGAGAAACTATTTCTACAACGGATGCTGTGACTGGTGCTGTGACTGGTTCTGTGACTGATGATTCCTCTTGCCAGCTGAGTACAATTAAACCCAGAAATATAATAAATTTGCATAGGCAGCAGTTCATTCTGCGGCTGTCCAACAGTAGATTTTATTTACAACTGAACCACAGTCTCTGGTGGTCATGAAGAAAATCTGTTGGTGATTGGCCCATCCAATCTATTCGTCTGGCTGCTGCGCCATGAAAAAGTATGTTAAAAGCGAAATAATTATAGCCACAAGTAGAAGAAACTAGAGTTGTTAGAGAAGTATTTTTATTTGCAAATGATTTACCATTTAGTATATGATGTTTATATCCCAGTAATATCGCTGTATTCATACTGATCGTGAATCGACACGTGACACGTTGGGTAAATCCAACTCATATGCAGCTCATATAAATCTATATTTGA
Organism: Drosophila birchii; assembly: GCA_035046345.1. NCBI lineage: Eukaryota > Metazoa > Arthropoda > Insecta > Diptera > Drosophilidae > Drosophila > Drosophila birchii. The sequence continues at coordinate 4,602,110 of JAWNOA010000064.1, forward strand.
AAGGCAAGATGTTCTAGCGGATGTCACTTGTGGTTACACTTGACTTTTTGGATCGTCTTCTGCGAATGCATCGATTTTTTATTCCCTGAACCTCATTTCGTCTGCATTTCTTGCCCTTTCGTAGTTTTCTCCCCGGCAGGAACACGTACCTCCGTGGTCGATCTTTTCCCAAAATCCGTCGGTACTCTTTTCTCTTTTCCGGTTTGTCGAGTTCATCGTCAGCATTGCGGTCTTCCTGCGAAGGTATGACACCGAGACTCGAGTGCATCACAGTGTTGTCACTGTTTAGAGTGCTGCTAACCACCGGAACCCTGAGCTTATTCAATCTTTTTATTTTTAGACTCATGTCCCTCCTTAGAGAAACTGCAGGTTGGATTGTGGAGTTAGGTGGAGTTTCTGCATTGATTGTGTTGTCAGCCTGAAGAGTTCTCCCAAATAAAGTGAACCCCAGGATCAGTCCGCTAATGCAGCTAGTTTTAATCATTCCATTAAACTATCTCGATTCCTATCTGAATATAGACTAAAATGTAGTTCCACTGCTTGGCATTAAATAGACGTTTTGTTATGGTAAACTTAATGTATATACCGTGACTTTCCGTGAGATACTAATACCAATTACGTATTACATATTTACTTAGCTATTTATTTAGTTAAGCAGACACTGTTATACTTAATAGTTAATTAGAAGGCAAGACTTAGCAAGTTGGTTTAATAAAATTAGTTGAACCTTTTAAAGTTAATACTTTGACTATGTTAAAAATTATAAATAATAAGTTTGAACTTCCAAAAAGTTATGTTTTTAAAGATCTTTTAGATTCACTGATAATCGGGAATCAAGATATAAGTAGACATTATTTTGAGGTAAATAACACAAGAAAAATCAATTTACGGACAACAAGAGATCTCTTTTTCTAGGTACCTATGGGAGAGTTTATTCCCCTCGGCGGCTTGTTGTTTCGTTGTGCAATCTCAATTTCCCCCACAATAAAATTAATGTTTTACGTAGCCAATTCCGAATCGTTTATTTCACATAAAAATGCGATAAATAAGCGGCGCATCCTGTGCGACGCCGTCGAAGAAGACGCCAAGGATAAGCCGCCGCAGTTGCTGTTTCTGTTTCTGCAGGTTGTGGGTGGTTGTTGTTGCCGTGAAGTGCGGTTCCTCTCCATGTTTTTATTTTACTCGTTGCGCACCTCCAGCATCGTGTATTTATAGCGCAAACAATGCAAAGGATGTTGTGCAAGGACATACGCAGCGGATTAAAGCGAAGCGGGGGCGGGGCACGATGGCAGTGCGACGGGAAACTATGAAAGAGAGAGAGGACTTTCGAACAAAGCGACGCTTCTCCTTCTCGGTCGGTCTCCGTCCCTTTGACTCTGCCTGGTTAAAAATAAAGAAGGAGCCACCACATCGAGACCAGGAGACAAAAGCTGCTTCAGCTCCTACAGCGCTGCTTATGTCCTGGCGCTCGTTCATAACAACAACAACAACAGCGACTGAACTAAGAACTATGGTGATATCAGATCTAGGAATGCCCTGAATTATGGAATGCCTAGGGTAATGTATTAAGATTGATGTTTTAATTTACTAATTAAAAATAATTTATTGAAGATTCAACGATGAACATGATACAGTGACTTAAAATAATAATTCTTTTAAATAATAAATGCTAAAAACTATAGTTTAGCTACGTGTTTTTATTAATTTAATTTTATTTATTAACGAATATATATATTTTCCATATAGGTTTACATGTAGTTCTTGTAAAAGTGAATACAGTTCCAAAAAAGGGTATCGATATCAACTACTACCAAGGAAGCTGGACAAGGAAAAACGAGATGAAGTGGTTGTAGTAAGTAAGAAAGAGGCGGCTACAATGGTGGGCCACGTGACCCCGCCGAAATCCTGGCAACTCCTGGTCCTCGTTTTGCGGCTGCTGTTAAAAATTTCATGTTAATGGCCACACGAAGATTCGCTCTTAACCCTTTTGCCCCGCGGTTGCGTGGGTGCTTCGGTGCCTCTTTGCAAGCAGTGGGTGTCCGTGGGTATCCGTATGTGTGTGGCTGTGTATCTGTGTGCGGGAATTTGGGCAAGTGTGCGTAACAGGTCATTGTCCCACCGTTTTTCGGTCGCACCTTTATGGCGAGGACAAGGCAGCTTATTTCCTTTGGCCGTCCTTTTTGCAAATTTCATTCCAAGCCCTGCACACGCAAGCGTCCTGCGCGCCATCCCTTTTCCGTCGAAAAGGAAATTGCTTTAATTAAGGATATCTTGTGAAATGTTTGCTCATATTTATAACCCCCACCGTTGGCTGCGAAAGGTGGAAAGGTGAAAACTGAAAAGTAAAAACTAGAAAAAGGTGCGCAATCAAAGGCGGAAAATCGTTAGAGAATAAAATCGAAATAACAAAGCGGCCACAGGAGAGAGATACGGAATAAAAAGGACAAAACAGAAGGGGACGCAGACAGACGCAAGACGAGGACATAATGCGCTTTTCTCGCTGGTGGGTACGGTTTGTTTTCTCCCCATTTTGCTTTTTTCTCTTCTTTCTTTTTTTTGCCGAAGGACCTGCGGACATTTCGGTTGCCTTCTGTTTTTCCAGAGGTCCTTTGACTATTTGCCATCTTGCCGGCTTCATTTGTTTGTGTTGGCTTGTCAGCGTTCAGCGCACAGCGCCCAGCGCTTTGGGTATTTCGCCAGGATAATAAGATAAAAGCTTTAGTGCCATTCGGGCCAAGTTAGTTAATTGCGTGAATGGCAACGGCGCTCTCATTTTATTCCGCCTTATACAGCTCTTATTCCGATTGAATCGTGCAACCAAATTGGGTGATTAGCAGTTGCAGTTCACCGGCGTTAATCCCCCTCCTGAGTTTGCAATCCCAGTCTCTGATCCTTCTTTTCCGTTCGAAATTTCTCCCGGTAGCCAGGCTGCCGCTCATCTTTTATTCAGCACGCAACAATGACAAGTAAAATTTCACCAATGGAGCACATGAAATTCATGCAAAACACTTTGATATTCATATACTAGTTCTACGTGTACAGAGAGAAATAAATCAACAGCAAACGGCAAACCGTGCAGAAGGGGATGAAGTTACTCTGGAGGGTTTCTCTATGACTGAACAAGGGAACAAAGTGTAAGGCATCCTATAGGAAGGAAGGTCTAGCTGCAATCTTTAATTCTAATATTCATTTAAATAAATCTTCTTGTGAATGATCTTCTTGATATTTTGACATTTGTATGTAAAATTTCAAACAATTAAATAACAATTTACTTATTTATTTTTTGCAGTGCAATCGTGCATATATATCGTATGTATATATATGTATATAGCTGTTTGGCCTGCCTCAAGTGTTGAGCAAAAAACAACAAATAAACATGCAGCCAGGCAGGCAGGCAGGCAGGCTGGCGGGCAGGCAGCAGCAACAAACAATGGCAATTGTTTTTGCCAAACACACACTCTCGCACACACGCATACATTCGACACTTGCAGTGCCGCCTAAATGTTCATGAATGCTCCATAAAATATTAAATGTTTATGAATTTCAAAGGGCCCCTTAGTTCATTTGCATAATCCTTATGTTTGCCGGCAAGTGTTTATGCGTGTGTTTCTATGTGGCCAAGTGTCACATATCGTTAGTCTGACTTGTGGCAATAGCTGGAAATGTGTCACATCAGCCTGCAATATGAAGGATGGATGCTGGAGGATGTGACAGCGGATCGAAGAAGAGTCGAGTCGGTATCAAGTGGCCCACTTGCTTTTAATTTCTAGTTAGCCTTTGTCTGTTTGTATTGTTGCTGCGAAGCCTTGAAAATCACCGAGAAAATATTGTAAAAAAAATTATATTAAACAAATTAAACCAGATAGAAACTCTTATACATAATTTCCATTTTAAATGCTACATTAAATTGAATTTATTCCTCTTACTTTAGTATTTAATTTTCTTTTACTGCACTCCTTCCGCTCCTCGAAGGACACTCAATAGGGAAGCACGTCCGGGGACTTTTTTATGGCTGCTGGTGCATAGTTTATTGCATCCGCTTCCTGTTGCCATCTAGCATCTCCGCATACTTTAAGGCTAATTCGTGTTAACATTTTTGCCTCGTCCTGCCGTTGTTATGGACACTGCACTCATTTTCTGCTGTTTTACTCTTTTTTTTGCTGTTGATTGCAGTTCATTTGCATAGGAAAGCAGTAAAAATCAGGGCGAAAGCGACAACCTTCTTATCGAGGGGCGACTGTTTCCTTGACTTAATTGCCAGTTGGCTGGAAACTGGACCTTATTTATGGAGGCCACCAGCTTAGGCCTCGCTGCCGGTGGAATTAATTACCAATATATAGTAATTATCTCCTATTGGGTCACATGCACAACCATTTGCAGATTGAATTTTGGAAAAACAACACCATATTTTGATTTTTAGATCAGGATATAGATAATAAATAAAATTAAAATGAACAATAGGAAACCCTTGGTTCATGAGTAATTTGTTAAGTATTTTAAATTGTATTTTACGGCTGATTTCAATTTATCCTTTAATTGTATACAAATATATTCATTCTAAATATATTATTTTAATATTGATTCAAATTATTTAAAACATATTTTTAGGATATATATGTTTTAATTTAATTTAATTCAGTTAATTTTCTACAAAAAGTATATTTTTCTTCTACATTCATTTCATTCTTTGATCAAAATGAATTCATTTAATTGTTAAAATATTTGTTAGTCAGAAATAAATAGTTTTTAATTTAAATTATATTTTTAATATGCCAAGAAGTGTAAATTTCCGACTCAAAATTTTTTCAAGTGCATTTCCCTGCCCGGTGGAGCCGTAAAAATTTATGACACAATGCCGCTTGCCAAACAAGAAATTAAAAGTTTGCGACCCGCACTCGCCAAACTTTTCCGCACACGCATGTGGCGCAGTGGAAAATTTATTAAACTAACTGCAAATTAGTGCACAATTGCACACACTCGCACACTGACACACACACATGTGAGCAGCAAAGTTTCCAAGCAACAAAAAAAAAGGACTAGGGGGACCAGGGAAAAGTCACCGACTAAGGGAAAAGAAAAGGCTGCAGCATAAATCAAGGCGCCTGCAACGGGGACTGCCGTTAGCCGTTAAATAATGTTGCCAATTGGCTAAATATTTCCGCCAGATTGCTGCTCCAATTTCCACAGTATTAAATAGAAGTGGCGCCGCGCCTGAAAATAAAAGTAACGCACATCCCCGACACACAACAATGCCTCTAAGTGATTTTCCTTTGTCACTGGAAAATTGTAAAACAATTGTTATAAATTCTATGCGCTTTTTTGCGTTGCCTTGTTTGGCGCTTGATAAATGCAGACAATTAGCCAAATGGTTGACTGGCGCCAGCTTCTGCCACGGATAGACAGTCAGTAGCCGACTCCAGTTACACTGCGAGAAAAGCTGCCAGCTAATTGAGCAGCAAACAAAATTTATAACAAAGCCGAATGAAAAAAGTATGCATTTTTTTAAGGCGATGTGCAATTTAATATTTTAATAGAACGAATTGAAAATTTTCTGCTTTTAATTGGCAATTTTGTTCACTGAACTTTACTGTGCTGTAATACGAGCTGAAAACCAAAATTCCAACACTTTTAAATGCATTGTGGATAGTTGCCAAAAAACACCACATAAATTTGTTCAGCTCATAATTAATTTTCTAATTTCTGCGCATTTGAAATATGGAATTAAATGTGGGTAATTAGAGACTATTTTAATATAGGTAAGTTGCAGTTAAACAAAGTAAAAATAAATATTAGAAATAATTCCAATTAAACAAGAAACATATATGTATATAGAGCCTTGAATACGAATATTATATTTATCAGAAAAGCTGAGCCTGGTGCACATTCAGTTTTATTAAATTCCCCAGAAAGTGAACACCTGTGAAATCTCTCCGCACATAGTGTGTGCGAAAACTCTAATACGTTTTCAGGTGGTATCTGCATCACTTTGGTGGCCGGATTGCTATAATTATGTGAGATGCTTCCACTACGATGCTACAAGGTGCCTTTCATGACTATTTATGAATGTCTTGCAGCTGCCACTAACACACTAATTGCTAACAGAGATCCGACCCACTCGATTCCCATCGAGCTGCACTTGCCCCAGCCAGACGATTTTCGACAAATAAATCCCCACATGGGGCCAGGCTCCCATAGACGCCACATTTCCTCCGGGAGGCTTGAGGAGCTGGAAGCTGGTGGCTGGGGAGGTCCCACTCGGTGCATTGCTATTTCCGTTTCGGTTCGCACACAACAGCAACAAGCGGAAATAGCTTAAAGGATATGGCTGCCGTATTTGGGGTGCAGCCGGGATAAGCTTTCTGCATGCAAAACTATCAATTTTTACTCGATGCAAGTCCCAGTTCCAGGACGAGTGTGAGTGCCAGTATGCAAAACCAGTTTGCAAATGCTGCACAAGTTTGCGAGGAATTGAGACAAGGCAACTATAATTAGAATCGAAAATGTAACCAGTCGGATGAAGTCGTATAAAGTCGAATAAAGTTTTGCCGAGAATGCAGTTGCGAATGCATTTTCCCACAGATCAGAGCCGAACCTCTAATTATTGACTTTGCTAATTGGCAATTTATAGGAAATTGTCTTCAGCCAACAAAAGTTTTGCATCCAAAGCAATTTCCTCCAGTTCGATTTGTGCACTCGGAATAAATTTAAGCGCATTGCATTCTCTATTCTCTGTAAGTGAAAATGTTTTTAAATAATATTTTATCGCTGTTTATCTGAGTGTAAATCGGTAGATGCAATTTCCAGTAAGTTAGTTTGCTTGTTTTACCCAAAAGAATTCTAGAAAGTTTTCATCAAAGGCTTCTAATATGCGTAAACAACATTCGAGTTCGCCCTCTGACAGGACCACACACATTTAAGGATACAAAATGTCGTGGCCTAAACGAAGACAAATAGTCGAAACTTTCTTAGCTACCTAATTGAGAAGAAAATTGAAAATTTCTTTAATGAAATGCAAAAATGATATAATAAATTATCAATTGCGTACGCAAGAGAGAGCGAGTTTTCGGCATCTGTCTGGTGAACTCAGGGGAAAGTCCTTGCTAGCTTAGCCGAAAGGAAAAAGGAAGACTGTAATTTAATGCTCTTTTGCACCTTCAAATCCTTTCAATTTCATAAGACACGTAATCACATTCGAAGTGCTCGCCACCCTCGTCCTCTCTGGCGTAATCACCAAGCACTTGATGAAATGTTGCAATTTATATAGACAAACCCCCGCCCAGCTCGTCGCCATGTATGGCTTTGGGGCATTATCCTTGGAGTCGCAGGTTGCAGGTGCAAGTTTGCCAGCTTCGGGGCTTCCCTGCTTCAGGTTTTACTTCAATTTTGACACACTTGATGGACTCCATGTACTTGGAGGGGGAACTCAAACCAATCCGCTTTCTGCCGGCAGTCAAGTCATGCCCTATTTGCAAAAGGAGAGCGGACTGCATAAGTAATGCATTTCTTTAATAGGAATGCCGAATCCAATTTGACTGATTTCTCCTCTGCGTATATAATTTTTCACTTAGAAATCCGGCAACAACACATGCACTCTGCTTGTGCTAGCTGTGGGTTTATTTTTTAAGCATTCAAATCGGGAGAAGAGAAAGCTGTAACACTACACAGGATATAAAGCAACATTTATATTTTTGCTAATTCTAGTTTCAAAAGAAATAGGTGATGGTTTGATTGAATGGGATTTCATGTCATATAAATTCAAATATTGCATTAAGATTAGGAATTTTTACCTTCAAGGATCTTTTGAAAGGCTTATCTCTGGCTACAGCTTGATAATTCCCCCGCTGTTCAAATACTTTTCGATTGCAAAAACACCAAAAGTAAAGCGCAGCTGCTGCCAATTAAAAAAAAAACGCTAAGCCTGGGGCAGCGCTTGGCCACAGCCAATTAGCAGTTGAGCAGTTTTCAAATTTTCACCAGGCGCGGTTTGTGCACTGTAAAAAATTATTAAGAGGAAATCTATTTAGTGATGATAAATATATTTTTAACAGTAAAACTGGAATACTAGAGCTCAAAGAAAATATTAAATTAAACTTAAAATTATTTTATAAGCGCTTTCTTTAGTGATTAGAATTTTATAAATATTTTCAAGTTAAATATAGTAAAATAAATATGGCAGCTATAACATGTATAAAGTATTTGTTTATTTAATTATTTTGTCAAGTGTAAAATGGTAGTGGAAGATACATAGGTGGCGGTGGCAGGCTACCCGAGGGCAAAATCAAAAGCTAAGCCTCGCATAGACCTTGGCTGCTCCCCAAACTAATTTAGGCGCAGTCGAGCGTGCGGAAAACTTTCCAGATTTCATAGAACATTCCTTTTTTTTCTCCCATTTTCGGCATACATATGTTGTGCATTATTTGCTGTAAAATTTAATGCCACCAGCACCACCCAACCACCTCCGGCTCGTGCAGTGTAGTAGCTCATTGTTGGTGGTGCTGCTCTAAGCCCGATACCATCTTGCAAAGGTATGTTGCAATTGGAAATACATTTGTCACACTAAAACATAAATCAAAGATAAAGATAGATAAAATATTTAATTACTAAATAATAATACATTTATATTCGTAAAAAGCTTCCTTAATTAATTAATAGTATTCAGAATTGTCGGGTATTCCTTGGTCGGGAGGCAACTGTTTTTTTTATCTCGTTTCAGGCTCCTCACGTGCACCGCGTGCGGTTGGCTGGCTAAACGGACCCCGATGGCAGGGCGCTTAAGTTGTTTTGCCAAAAACTTTTTGTCATGGCTGGGACTAATTATAAAATAGCTCAAAGGCAACTCAAGGGATGGCCAGGCCCACACTGCTGGAGAGAAAAAGCTGCGATAGGCAGATGGCGACACACGGCCAACTTTTAAGTTGTTGCGGGAAGGTCGGCGGGGGCTAGTTGGCAACATGTTGCCACAAACTAAACATTTGCCTGCCAATTTGTTCTTATTTATTTTTATGTTCGCTTTCGCTTTCCTTTTCCCAACCCGATCCAGCCCATGTGGCTTGTAATGTTTGGCCATTAAAAATAATAGTGCGGTTGTTTGTTGTTGTCTCTGGCCATGTTGTTGGGTGTTTCACATAGACCGCCGCTCGGTTACGTAAAATTTTACCTTCATATTTTCCATACACATATATTTTTTTCTCTGTTCTGAGCTACCTGCCGAAAATATGTAACATATTTCTTTGGAAGGATTCACTGAAGAAAATAATGTTGATTGTAAGATTAGGCATATTAAACAGGTTTGTTTAAAATAATATTTTTTAGAATACTACAAATCAATTGGACAATTAAATATTTAAGAATTGTGTTGTAATTTCTACCTATTTTGCAAGTTAACTTAAAAAGAGGAGATAAATAAACCCCTTCCATCTAATTTTCGTTGTTCTTTTTAAACTTAATAATATTGTGACCTAGCTTTAAAAAGAAAATCTTATGATTTATGTGTTTTTTTAATAAATAAATACAAATAAGTTTATTCAAATTTTTGTGAAATTCACTTTAAACATTAAAAATACGATCCAAATTTAATTCATTTAATTTAATAGTTTTAAGCAAAATATTTACAATAATTAAACAACATCTCTCTTAAGCAAATACGACAAAGAAATTTCCTTTCAGTGAAATTGTAAAAAGCTGATCCTAGTTATTGGCAAGCCGGAGACAACAACAAGCGGGCCTTAGGGCACCCTGTTTTCAGTGTCTGTCTGTCTGAAAATTGGTGCACACACTCGCCAACCGAGTTACACAAAAACCCTTTGGCAATATAAATAAAAGCTGGCTGGATAACAAAAAAAAAACGTAAAAACCCTGCACGATTTAATGTTTGCTAAATTTGTGTCATTTAGCAAAACGATTTCGATTTTTTTCTCTTCATTTTGGGCGGCCCAATTCGTAGCAATTAATTTGCCGGCAGCGGGCGGCTGGCGGAGGACGGAGGGCCACAAGTGCTTTGGCTATAACTCAGTAGCTTTATCAAAAAACCACTTACACACACAATAAAGTTAATGAAGCCATAATTATTTGGGTTAACAGCTTGCGGCTCGGCTGAGAGGCCCGAATCCTGGCTCCTCGCTCCTTGGTCCATTTGATTGTGGCCAATCCAGTTCGGTAGCCAACAAATCAAAGTGAGCATTTGATAAGTAACCGAGTTGAACGAATACATTTGGGCAGCGGGCACATTTGCAAGCCTATTTAATAAATAGACAAGCATTCCGAGGGCCAAAAACAAATGCGGAGCATCGGACTCCTTGGAAGGAGCTCACTCGCATTACCATCAATTCAATGGCCTTGTGTCTAGGGTCGTCTCCTGAATAGGGGTTCACATCCGATTGAGCTATCGAATTACCCAATATTTGCATCACAAGTCATCGCACCTTTCAGGGGTTTCAGGGAACCCTAGTCGCATGGTAATGGAGATGGGAATCCGAGGCTAGAAATACACTCTGTGAAACGTTTGTATTTATTTTCGTAAGTTAGTTTCAAAAATATAAATTATGGATGCCTATTTAAAGCCTATCTCTTTATCGTTTATGGTTAAAATAGAAGTAAAAATACTAACTATATTCTGTTGTTGTTGAATCTAGATTTAGTGGAACTCTCATCACCGACTTTGGAACAAATCCCATTACTATACCCTCTGTCAGGCCTGAAACTGTAATTGGCAACACAAAGGAGTTGAAATAGGACTCGAATGGGCTCATAATCCAGGCGCCGCACAACAGAATCCTTTACCAATCACGCCAGAAGTAATGCGCCCTCGTCTAGACACGGCCTTTGAACCAATGTCTCAGCTTCGTCTGCGGCTCCTTGGAGTGTTGGTGACGTGAATCGAGTCGGGCTAACCGAAAGCGTATCCAAATCAAAGGATTTGGCCTGCTGTGCAAGTTCGATGAACTGCGCCGCTCAGTCGCTCCTCGCCTCCTGTGCTCCAATTAAATCACATCAGTTGTTTTCCCAACAGATTGAGCTTAATTTTAGCGATTGTGATGCGGCGTTAAAAATCATATTACAATTCATAAATGCGCACGAGTGCTCCCAAATGACTTTTAGCATAATTACTCGAATTATGAGCGCACAATTTGTATAAACCATGAAAAATTGATGCCGCAACTAAAATCAAATGCCGCGCCCGAAAACTGTCAGAAAGGCTTGTCATTAAACGCTATTAGCGGAACGTATTAAATTACACGAACTGGCGTTGGATTTATGTCCTGTTTGCCCACCGCAAATGCACAACAACAGAGGGTGCAGGCTCCGAAATATAAATAATAAACCGGAAAATATCCCAAGGCCCCGCAAATGCCACGGTTCGGGGCATTCGGGCAGGTAGCACGCGCGATTTATTTATTTGCCTTCCCATTTGGAAATCTGTTTGCATTTCCCATGGCAGCCCAGATGTTTGCTCGGTCGCAGGCTTTGTCAATAGTTGCCGAGATCAAAGTGGACCCAAGACTAGCTGCCCGGCGAACAGGTGGACGGGTATGCAAATTTGCAAAGCGATATCAATGGCAGATAGGTATCAAAGATGTGCTTGGCTTTAAAGTACAATTTAATTTGAAATATATTTAACTGAGAAGCTTGATTAATTTTTTAATTTTATTTCAGATATAATTTCCTTAATTTATAATAATAAATATATATTTTATTATTGCGTTACCTATTTTTTATTGCATTACTTTAGTGTCTGGCAAATGCATGCTTCAGCATTAAAATATCTATTTAAAAAATGCCCTTAATCGATATATCCCGCTGTGATATCCCCTGGTGGTTTACGTTCATTCGCAACCAATTAAGCTCATTATCGTCGGGATTTCCTTTTTTAACTCGCATATCGTATATGTGCATATAATATTATCGTTTCAATCGCTTAATGAGATTGCAATATTTAATAATCTGCAGACTCGCAAGGCTCAGAGGCTCGAAGCCTGTCAAATGCAGAGGAAATCATGATATTAATTAAATCAGCGACACAATCGAATCAGAACTTTGCTAACGAAGGAAGCCCATCTAGTTTCTTATATTTGCGAGTCTCTCAGTTGCTGCATATTGCATATTATGGACACGTTTCAGCCGTTGTTAATAATTAATTTCGGCCCCAATTTACAGCAGGTACACAGGCGCACAACAAAATCTGTTGGCTGGCACATAACTTGGATGGCATAATAAAACGCTTCCACGGCGGGCACATGACGTCCAGGTTTTTATAAGCTGTCAATTTGTTTACGCGTTGTCGCTGGAGGTGCTTCTGACTTTGACTTTGTCGCAGCTGAAATATTAACGTGTCTTATGATGGGCTGTGTCCTGCTCCTCGGCGACACTGGAAAAAACAAGAGCATAAGACAAAAACAGAGATCTATACGAAATATCTTCGAATAATCTTTTGGGTATATTTATTATATATTTCAGAAATGCAAATTTCGAAGTGATCCTGGAGTCTGGAAAACTGGTGAAACCCCTAGCCCGGCGAATTCATTGTTACTAACTGAAGTTCTTCATGCTAATTTCTTTCACTGCAGATGCGCATCTAATTCGCTCATGCCGCATATCCATAATATTTTCGCCAGTCGGAAATGCCCCAGGGAACTGGTGGCTCACACTTGGTCCACCTCATCATCGGCGCAATAACACGGGCAGACCTCAGAGGAAAACAAAACGCCACATGGAGGCTCCGGGTCTATGGAGGTTTTTGGGGTCGAGCCGTGTCTCTCATGCGTGCGCTTTATCTTGATGCGTGCAAGGAGGATGTGTATGCCATTTTCTTTCCTCTTTTTTTGGGGGTTTTTGTATTTTTTTCTTTTTGCTGAATGTGTGGGTGCTGAAGTTGGCGACAAACGCATAAAACAGCATAATTTGTCAGCATGAACACGGCTGGCACACGCCAGTGGCATAACAATGAGCCGAGTGGCGTTCGCCAGTTGCCAGCTTCCGCCTTTTTGTGATATTTGTGATATTTGCTATTTAAGCTAAAGAAACGACAAAGTCAAAAGAAAATCCTTAGGTATGCCAACGATCGTAAATAGATTCAGACATTCTCACATTTAAGAACTTCTCGTAATTACCTTTGGTTCAATTTAATTAAACAAAAGACCACACTATTATGGTATATTATTTAAAACTAAACTTTACCAAATTACAGTTTTCAAAATTGGTAAACAATTGGCAGGACTCGACCACCCTTATTTAACTTTACAGCAGCATTTTTCCAGTGGCTATCTCACTTATTTGCGGTGCCTTTTGGCTATTTTTGTTTGTTGGCTGGAAAATTTATTTTCGTTTAATTAAGGTTCACCTTTTGCGTTTTTCAGATGGCCAAAATAACACACAACAAAACGCAATGCATCAACTAATTAATTATGTGAAAAATGAACCAACTTTTGGCATTTAGTTCTAATGCAGTTCTTTCGCATTTTTGGCCTCAGTTCATTACTCACATGGACGGGACTTTTCGATTTCGCAGTCGAAATACCTTCAACAATGTACACTTGTGCTGCTGCAGTGGCCTGGCCTCTCCTGGCCTGGTCGGAGTGGCCCGGGCATGTTAATAATTGTGTGCTCGTATTACAATGCCGCGCTTGGCCTTGTTTCATATTTTTATTATGATTTGTGGCCGCGCCGAGTTTCCTGTTTGCGGTGCGCTTCAGTTCGTCCAGGTCCGGAATGCGAGAGCGGAAAGCGGGGAAGGATGGGGGATGGGGAGCGGAATGGATGGACCATGGACTCCGGATCGGATCGGGCAATTAAAAACTTTCACGCCCGGGCCGGAGCAATTGTAGCCGAGCGCACAAAAGTAGACTATACCAGTTATTGCCATTGAAATCGATTGATGGCACGCTCCATTGCCTCGTCGATTATTCCTGCGGCCCCATGTGTGTGCACACACATATATATATATATTATAAGAAGTGCGGAAAGGGGCCTCCGACACTTGGAAAAAGTCGTTGTGCAATAAAAGCATTTAAATTCGAAATTATTAAAATTAGCAAAGTAGGTCCACTAGGCGGATACGTAATTTAGAAAAACCCTAAAGATATGGCAGATAATATTAGAAAATGTCCTATTCCATGAAGAAGGATGAAGAAATAGCTTTGCTAGTTTTTTCTCTGTGTATATCCTGTTTCACCTCCAGGTGCAATAAACTCAGTAAATTCCTCCCAACAATCGCCAACAATCGCCAGCGCTGCTTCGCTGCTGCTGCCGCTATTAAAACTGAATATATTCATTTGCGTTATTCGCTCTCAATTTGCAATCGGCTTGCATATGCGAAAATATTTAAAATTCCTTGTAAATACACGCTCGCAGGCAGGCAAGTCAGTCGACAATGAAGCCAAGCCGTGCGAGGAATGCGATTCAATCATTTGCAGAGTGCCGCCCGGCCACAAGAGCCTCCTGGTCTGGCCCAGTCCTCCGACTGGCAGCTAATTTAAATGGAAATTGACATAAAAACATATGGTGAAGTGGGTCCACCGCCCACTTACATCAAAAGGATCTAGCGCGGGATGGTTATGTTCCTTGGTGCCTTGCTTCCTTGCTCACGTAATTAGCTTGTTTTTTATGTAATCAAAAGCGACGACAGCCTCCCTTGTGGGCCGGCTCGCTTGCTACTCGAGAATTTTGATTTAATTGTTGCCATGGCAGCATATTCTTTTAATTTGTGCCAATTTATTTAATCAGACATTTGTTGCCGCTGTCTCCGAGGCACTTCCTCTTTTCTGTCTTCGTTTTTTTCCCTGCTGCCAACAGCTACCCGCCGCCTTCTTGGTATTTGTAATTAAAAGGCTCTCTCGGTCGGACCAGCTAATTTGAAAATTAACTGCCGCTGTCTATGAAGGAGGCTTTGAGGACTCTGCCCTCACGTTCAGGTGGACCCATAAAAGTCAGTGGCAGGGAATGGAAACTGGGAGCTGCAAAATGGAAAATGGAAAAGCACGCGGGCAAGCAATAAAAAATAATACATTTATCAATCAAAACTCCAATGAGCAAGTTGCCCAAAAGTTGCAGCATAAAAATATTCATTCAGGGCAAAGAAGAGGGAAACCATTCGTTTAATGGCTTCCATTTTGCCAACGAAATTCAACAAGCCGCAAGGAGACAGCACACAGTGGTGTACCTAGGGGGCTTTGGTGGGTTAAGTCTGCATAAAAGTTATATTCAGACTCAATGTTTAAAGTATTTAATTTAAGTGATTAAATATTTAAAGACAAAATATGAGGAAACTTAATGTACTTATTGAAGACTGAACAGCGTTGTTTACCATAATAATGTTAAAAAAGGTTTCTTTAAGAGCAATTAATTTTTCATTAAACAGTAAACACTTGAAAGCTTTTGGCAGCTGCTCATTTTGTAGGTCCTTTAGCAATAGATATGTGATATGTTTACCGACAAAGTGTAGTGCTTGCTTTAATTGTTGATATTACTAATGTTCTCATTTCGAGAGTTTAAATATACAAATTTACCAATGCAATCCCTCCTGCGCCACTGTAAGCTGAAGGTCGGGAGTGAGGATGTTACAGGATTCGCGAGGACACGAGAAGGACGTGCACGAAATGCGAAAGTTCACGCACGTCACTTCAATTCGAGAAGGAGCATCTCCACCATTACCACCACCACTTGGCACCACCAACAATGTGGGTCAAGGCAGTGGGGCTGCGGGATAATGCTAATTTGTGAATGCCTTTTGTTGCGGTAGCATCCAAAATTCACTTCATTAAGAAGCCATCGTCTCTCCGGCCCTATAAAAATATCATAAGCAAAACTTTTTCAATATATATTAAAGCGAGATTCGTGTTTTTACTTGATGTTTTTTATTTATTCATTAATTTGTTGTGATGTTCTCTTTTCGTTTTTGAGGGCTTTTGCGTGAGCTGCTTATCAACTGATTTTCCCGCACTTTGTTTTTACACATTGCCGCGGTCGCGAAAACTTTGCTGATGATTTCCCCTCAGTCCAGATTTCCTTGGATTTTTCCGCCAAATGTTTTTTAATCTTTTAAGTGAGTGAGTCGCATGAAATGAGTACGAACAGCCAAGCTAAATAAATAATATTTATACGCAAGTATTTCGGTATCTGGGTAAATATTTAAAAGATGGGGTAATTCTTTTTTTCTCAGTTTAGTCTTTGGCGTAGCTGGAGCTCTGGAGCTTTGTAGAAGTTTGTAATTAAATGCAAATTAAGTGAACCGTCATTTGCGCCTTGATTTTTTACCCTTTTTATTTTTTGTTGCCTTCATGCCATTGAAGGGCATGCAGATAATTTTAAACTTGTTGGCAAACTCTTATTGGCAAAGTCCTCGATAAAGTCGCCGTCTCTATTAGCGCCAATGTTGCGTTAATGGTGGCAAAGGGGAGAAAACAGGAAAAACCTTAAAAAAAATACGAGGAGCGGGTGAAAGCGGAAGTGTTACCCGTGATTGGGCCAACTTTTCTAATTAGCGTCAGTCAAAGGATTCCCAAGGACCCGTCGTCTTCTTCGTTAAATTTCGTATGCATATCAAATGCAGCTTAATGAAACGCATTTTCCGCAGCAAGCAAAGGCAGCTGAAGTTGATACCAACGCAAACATCATCATAAAATGTGCTACCAGGAAAAACTCCTTTCCAAGGCATTAGAAATGCCAACGAAAACAAAACTAACACGGAACTTTTCATCGCAAAAACCACAAAAACACACGCGCCAATCGACAATGTCGATTATATTTCGAGCTGAAAGAGCGAGGATTCCAGGGATTCAGCGGATTCAAGGCGTGGTTGGTGCGGGAAGCGACATGGCAGACGGAGACAGAGACTCCTCTTGGCAGCTGTTGAAAGTTAAACCGAAAAAGCATCAAAAGCGGCTGCTGCTCGTAATTACAGATTGCAAAACGAAACGAAACGAATCGAAAAGTAAACGATGTCGATGAAGTTGAGCCGGAAAGATGCGGAAACAGATACGGAAAAGCGAGATGCAAACCCGGCAAAACTTCAACTTCAAAACTGATGACTGAAGCACTCGCCGGAGCCGTAAAACTTGCCACCCCACCTGGCCTGTTACCTGGAACGGGGCAAGTGGGAGAGAAAGAGTCCTGCCTTCCTCCCGAAAGGGTAAACTTTGCACTACAGCAGCGCCGTCTTAAGCGATTTTCTGCTACGCCAAGCTGCACAACAATATTCAGCGGAGTGCACTGCAAACGTACCGAAATCAAGGACACATCCTGCGAATCAAAAGTAATCTAGAAACCATTCAATTATGGTTCAATCTCCCCAAAGTTTTATCCATCTTCTGTGCCTGAGTTATCTCCAAATAATGTGAGCCGATAATCGAGTTGTTTATTTAAAGTTTGAGGCGTCTAAAGATGGTTTACCTTATTATAAGATTGCAGATATTTAAGTTATTAATGAGACAGGAACATTTTACAATATTTGTGAGTAACTAGGAATTTATTTTATGGACTGGGATTAGTATATAATTGTTAAATAGGTAAACAGACTTGTTTTTGTTATATATTTAATAAAAAAATATTTAATAAATCTCTAAAAACCATTTATCTATAATATTTGACGTTTTAACTTATAGAATACGGACTAAGGAAATTATTGAAAAATGTTACAGATTGGTTGTCGATTTATTAGACCATATTTACTCTTGTTTTCTCCCAGTGTAAGCGGGAAAAGATAAAAGTAGCCTAACGTAGGCGCAAAGCTCGGCGAATATGTGAGCAAATTCACGGCAAACGAATGAAAATTAAGAAACTTGCAGCCAGCCAACGCCCCCCAGACACTGGGCTGACAGGGGCGTGGCAGCGGGGATACCTGGCGCTGATTGCATCGCCTCCTGAGGCAAGGGGGGGAGTACAGGTGAGATGGCAGAGATGCCTTACTTATTTATGGCGCACAGGTAAATGTGTGCATGTGCCATCATCTTGATAAATGTTCGCTGCCAGTGCATGACTATGGGAAATGGATTTCGAGCTGTGAGACGCTTCTTGATTTAGCATGCGGCTGAGTTATGCCGCCACCCACCTGGTTCCCCCTCGCAGCATTTGGGGGAACTTCAATTAGAGCCAGGCCGCGCAGCTCTTGGCGTCAAAGTTGCAGATGGTCAGCAGCTAAGTGGCGGCCAAGACGCGCTGCCATCGCCCCGAGAAAGACGCACTTACAAAGACAAATGCCGGCTAAGCTGTCCTCCCTTGAAATGCAGGCAGAGAAATTAATAGGTAACTTTAGGGGATTAATAGGAATTTATGTATTGAAAGCAGGCAAATACTTTAATAATTATAGGTAGTTAATTAAACATTTTAGAAAAGATTAGAAATATATATCATCATATTTTTCACCTTATTTTTGCACAGTGCAATTTCAGCTATCTGGTTGCGGGGCGTCTTGAAAAATAAACGAGTCAGCATTTGTAGCGTTGATTGAATTGTCAGAGGTGAGCTGAAGAGCTAGGGTGTCCTTTCTGCCCCGCCTTAGGAGGACTCCACTGACATCCCCACACACACATACACTCACTCTGGAAGAGAGCGGAGCTCGTCGCTCGTCGCTCGTCGCTCGGCGCTTTTCAATTAAAACTATTGTCAACGACAATAAGTTATACAAGTAAAGAGCCCGCTGCCTCAGCAACTGAAGCCGTTGACAGTCGCACGTACGCTTAATTAGAAAAAAGTTGCATTTTTGTTCTACTGCCTGCTTCCTGTTCTGTCCACCTACTGGCCACCACGCCCACAAGTCAGCTGTCAGCGCACGGGCAGCACGCCCACATTTTGCAGCGGAAGTAAATTTACACTTCGCTCCTTGGCTGCACTTTTTATTCCTTTCCGACGGGAGCGAAAAGCGCGACTAATTTTCTTGAGTCCCCCCCTCCCCTCGGGCCCAACCACTAGCAGGGCACGTCCCACTGCCAAGAGCCGCCGCGTAATCCCAGAAAATTGTATAAAAAATGCAAAGCCCCCAGGCTGCCATCCACTCATAATTTTCTAAAAACTAAGCTGAGGTCGAGGGGGTATGGCGTTTGGTTATTTTACACCAGCGAAGACTGCATTTTGCTCTGTTTGCTTTTGGAGCGTGTGACTCGTTGGCCTGGCTTTTGTTCCGGCACTCATTACTGTATGATTTCTAGGGGTATATAGGGGGGAATAGTGGGGAAAATGTCGGAAAATATCAGTTTTTACAGCATTATTGTTTTATAATTAGAAATAGCAAATATAACTATATAACTAAGACCCTTAAAAATACTTCGAAAAATAAAGTTTTCGACAATTTTCCGTACTTTCAGTGGGCCTAGCAAATATTTTTCTTCTTTGAACGATCAGAAAAAAAACAAAAACAAATCAAATACTAGCAGTATTACAAGGATGATCTATACATCTATATATATAAAAATGCTCTGTTCGTATCTACTTCCTTTATAGACTTGAAAAGTTCTGAACCGTTTAAGCCCAAATTTTGACACAACATGCGTTGAGGTTCCAGCTCGGTTATTGTCTACTTTTGATGTTGATAGCTTATCTGCGTTGGCGAATATATCAGTTTTTTTTTCGCGTTTCCCCGTGCCCCTACTGCTGCGCCCTCTATGAGAAATAATTCCCAACTTATTGAAAGAAGAAATTGGAGATTAAAATTTTATTTTTTTGTTCAGTTTCAGTAAGAAACGAAGTCATGCCACCCAAGAAGTCGAGTTTGGGTCGTCGTACTCGCAATACAGAAGCAAAAAGACGTAAGATTTCGAATATGACTGACGAAGAGCGGGCCTCCATAAATAATAAAAAAGAAATAAAAATATCTAAATATTTATATGGACTTAAGTTATTCTAAAATACCAAATATTTCCCCAGAGGTCTAATAAAATTCCTATTAAAAAAAAAACTGGGTATTTAATATTCCATACGCCGACCCTTTCGTTTCCCCTTTTTTTCGACGCTGTGGCTTTCACTGCTGACTGTTGGCTGATTTTCCCGGCTCCATCTCCATCTCCGGCTCCGGCTCCATCTCCGCCTCCTTTTGGCTTTTCCCCCACCGCCACCTTTTGACTTGCGATGGACAGTGGGGAACCGTGCCGGATGTCACGTGCGCATCATTTTCCAACAGCTTTGTTGCTGCTCGTCGTAATTATAACAAGGCGCAGCTTAAATTAGTTGGCCGTGGCAGGCACCTGAGCTGAACCCAACCTGGTAACCTGTGTGCGCTGGTTCCGTTCTTCTCGGACCCCGGATCCGGGCATTCATTAAACCCGTCCTCGCTCGCATGCGATTTTTATGGGCTCGCTTGGTCCTGGCCCCACGCCCCCGCTACCGCTGCTGCCGTAGTCCTTTGGCGTGGCTGTGAGTCGGTTTATTTGGCCCTTTGTTTAGTGCATTTTCTGTCAACGTCAGCGTGATTAGTTGTGCCATATTGTGCCACACGCTTTGTACTCGCTCAGTGACCTGGCGCATTGTCAACGAGTCCATTGGAGGTTGGGTGGTGGCAGCAACAAAAAATTCAAAATTTCCATATTCGAATTTCAGTAGAAAGCAAACAAATCTGGCTTAATTATGGAAATTTTATACTTGAAGTACTAGAAGAAATTTTTTAACTTGTACTGTGCATCTTTGAGTTTTGGAAATATCATTAATTATAATAAAAATTATGGTTTTAATTGAGATAAATTGTCCGTAACTTTTGGGAATTAAATCAATTAAATTCAGTTTAAGGTATAAAAATTAAGGTATACTAATCCATGAATTTTCAATTGAACTAAATTATCTGCTCTTCACAAAAATCTAGTCTGATGGCTTTTATGGGATTTTCGGCAGTGTGGGTCAGGTGTATAAGCAATTAACAAAACGATGGGAGGCACGAACTCGACCCCAAAAAATTCTATATACACCTATATATCATATATATACACACACATATCTGTGTATATGGGGGCCCACTTGACTTGATTCCGCTGGCATCTGTTGGCTCTCTCGGCTCCCAGTTTTCAGTTTTCAGCTTTCGGCTTTCAGCTTTCTGCTTTCAGCTCACAGCTGGCGCTTACATCATTAACGGCATCGTTCTTCACACACGGCAACACATTAGAACACTTTAAGTTGCAACTAATGAGACTCCAAAACATAATTGTTGGCATTTAGTTAGATGAGCGGCGCCAGGTTGACACACACTCGTACACTCGCACACCCGCACACTCGCCTCGCACACTCGAAAAGTGACACGGCATGAAGATGAAGCAAATAAACAGCAGCAACAAAGGTGTGTGAGTGGGTGTACGTACTAGGGGAGTGCTAGTTGGACAGCCTCAACGAAAACAAATGCACCTAATGACACAATTTCCCACACACTCGCACACACACACACACTTAGAAAGTGGAGCAGGAATAACTGTTATACCCGCTAAGAAAGAGTGCCTTTGAGAGAGAGCGTGAAAAAGTCCTGGCCTCTCTTCGTTTTTAAGCCGAAGCTGCTGCGGCGAATTGGGGGAAATCCCGCGAAAATCGGCTTTTGGCAATTCGTTTGCCAGTTGAAAGTGGCCAACAAAGCCAAGCAGTTCTGGCCAAGCCGGCAAATGTGACGAGCGAAAGACGAACGACGACGCGTGTTAGCCAAGTTAAGTGAGTGAAAAGCGAGTGATCTTCGACACATACTGGGACTCCATGGAAATTGATATAGACTGACTCTGGCATTGATTCATCAGCGATAATACTTCAAGATTTTCTCTACTTCCGGGTATGTTTTTTTAGTTGATTTTCCCTTTAACTCAAAATCCAGGAAGCTGCCTTTAAAATCCCGACAACTGGTCGAAGTTTTACGTTTCAACTTGTAACCTAGTTTTTGTTAGTAATGCCATGTGCCTCCTTGTTTCCAAGTGCGCGCTTTTCT
This sequence comes from Drosophila birchii, assembly GCA_035046345.1. NCBI lineage: Eukaryota > Metazoa > Arthropoda > Insecta > Diptera > Drosophilidae > Drosophila > Drosophila birchii. The sequence goes on from JAWNOA010000064.1 coordinate 4,623,984, forward strand.
TGTACTTTACGCTGGCGCGCTGCTTTCCGCCTCTTTTCCTGTGCATTTTCTTGAATTTCTGCCATATAAATTCATGTTTGAACCACCTCCAGCCCCTCCACCCATCCTCAAAAAAAAATAAAGAAATAAGCAAAAAACCAGATGAAGAAAATCCAACGAGAAAAGGGAAAAACACGAGAAAGAGAGCAGGACTGAAAAGTGCAATGGCAGCCCGGAAGCGGCGGGCGGGCAACTGTGATTTGTATGAATGCTGCCATTAAGCTGACACGGCTTGAATACACCTCCCCGTGCGGCCAACGAGGCGTATGCGTAACGCGAGACGGGCACTTGGCACAGGCGGTGGCGTATGCGTGATATGTGCTAGGAAGAAACTTTTAATCTGTCCGCGTATTACACAAAAGTTTGGATCCCTCCACCCACATATCTGCCACGAATTCAATTGCCTTGAGTTTTATTTAGAAACAAATGGTGGCTGGGACTTTTCCATGCGTATTTTTTGTTTTCGGTGTTGTTCTTGTTGTTGTTTTTATTTTAAATGACATGAATTAAGATAACAAATTCGCAGAACACAGAAAACACAGAAGCAAAGCTAAAAGAAAATAAGAAGGAAAACAGGGAAAATGCTGTGAAACTTTTTTCCCACCCGAGACAAAAGCCCGTCAGGAAATTGTAGCGGAGCGCAAATAGAAAAGCCGGCAGCAACAACAATTGGTAATACTTAAGCCAAAGTCGCGACGCTGTCAAAGTCAGGAAGCTGAGCTGGGACGAGGGAAACCCGCCTGCTTTCCCATGAAAAAGTCTAATAAATTAAGCAATTTACATGAATTGTCGTTTGCTGTGCAGCAGCAGTAGAAGAAGCCGAAGCAGCCGCTTCCTTAGCATCCTCACTTTACTTATTTTCCTTACTTTCCTCATTTTCCCTTTTTTCCCGCCCCGTAAGACAACTCATTTGTATGTCTCTGGGATTTGTCAGGGGCAACCCCCCCATCCATGCATTTGCCAGAAAACTTTGCCACTCGCTGACAATGATTCAAAAGCCAGGTAACCGAGGAAAATCCAAGCAATTTGTTTAATTTCATTACATTTCGGTAAGCGAGTTGATGTTGTTTTGCAGTTTCCAGCGCTGTATGCGCTTATCTCTGCACATTTGCAACTTTTACCGGACCCATTTTCGTTTTGGGCTTCCTCTCCGACTTGTTGTTTTTATTTAGAAATGAAATTTATGTGCATATTTTGGCCATTTTGACTTTGAGCTGTTTTTCTTGTTGCACACTCGTGTATAAATGTCAACTCGAGTGCCACGGGGCACTAAGCATATGGTGGTATTCTATCTCTCTGCCTGAAAATATTTTATATGCTTGGCGCTTTTTATTTTTGTATCTTTTGGCGAAAGTTTCTATGCCCCACAGATAACCGGCAACAGTTCAAAGTTTCAGCTTTGTTTATGTGTTGTGGCAGGGGTGGACGTGGACGGAAAAGTTTGGTCGGCGGAGGCTTAGAGCTAATTTTTCGCTTAAAGTCAACATGTGGCACAGAAACCTAATCAAACTATTGATTGTTTGACTGATTGTGGCAGCAGCTGGCAGTGTTTTTATTGCGAAAGCGACAGGTAAAAGTTGCCAACGAATGAAGCAACTTTCCTTCATCTTGGCTTTAACTTTTCGGGAAAGTTTTCGCATTTCGCTTTGCGCTTGGCGCTTTCCCTTTTGGCGCCACAGGAAATTGATTTCTGATGTGACCCCCGAACTCCTTCACCGAATTCTGTGAAATGGAGTCATCAGATCACATCACTTTGTGCTGCTTTTGGTGTTCTGTTTTCTTGTTTTCCCTGCTTTTTTGCTGGATTCGATTTCGCCGGGGGATAGACACACAGGTTAGGTGTTATAACCCCTTTGACATGCGTAAATATTTTCCCTGCACTCTGCTCTCCCCCATTTTCCGCTTACTTTTTATTGATTTTGCATAAGCAGCCGAGCGGAGCGGTGCGGTGTGGGAAATTGAATCTCACATAAAACGCTGCAAGTACTTTGCATATAAAATCAAGTATACGACACGTTGGGCCCCGACGCACTTGTTTGTCTTTGAGCTGCGAAACTACACACAGCCCTCGACAGATAGCCGGGACGAAACCGAACCGACAACATCTTCTTTTTATTAAGAATTTAGAATCCAGAGTTCGGAGCTGGTCAAGACCAAAGGCAAAGTTTCCCCGGCCTCAACTTGCACTCTGGCACTTAATCAACAACGAAACTAAATGCGGTCGGTGGTCGAGGAGTGTCTCTCCTGCTTCACATGCTCCTCGTGCTCCTGACAAATGTGTAAATACCCAGACTCGCCCCGAAGGCCACATGCAAATGCTGTTGAAAACATTTTGGCAATTGCATAAAGTTTTACTTTGCCCCGAAAATTGCTCAAGCACCTGCTATTCTATTTGCAGTGAAATAAAAATAAGGAATTTCATGCTTTCATCTGCACAGAGCAAAAATATGAATAGAAAAGTATTATTATTTCTGAGAAATTACTGAGTTTTTTCCCCGCAGACAAGAGGAAATTTGGTAATCTTAATATAATCAACTAAAACGACTTTATGCTTCGTTTTTGGTAAAACTAAAAGATTTATGAAACGTTATTGAATATTGTGGAATATTCTTAGATATCCTTGAGAGCTCTTTGTAAGTAAATTTGTCAGTGTACATTATTTTTAGTCCCAAAAAATAAAAAAATGTCTTATATTCGTTGCATAATTATTTTTTTTATGCCCAACGAAACACACATTTTGTCACTGGTTGTGGCTAAAATGGCATTTTTGCGCTTATTTAAGCCATTGCATAAATTTCAACTGAAAATAAATGCCAAACCATACACACACACCCATGTGTGTGTGTGTGTCTATGCAAATTTACTTTGTGGCAGGAGGGGAAAACGAGGAAGCGGAGGTGAGAATGGAGGATCCTGGGGCAAGTGCAGGAGCCAGGACCAAGGCATAATGTGTGCTGGCCTTTAGCAACCAGACAGACGTGTTTCAGACATTTAGCATATAGCCGCACACTCCCCGGCACACCCACACCCACACCCACACACACACACTGAAGAAGTACACCCTCGCACACACACTCTCTGGCAGGAGGCCGACACACACACATGCGCATGCTTCAATGTCAAAGTTGTCCAAAGAATGTGTGCGAAAATATTTTGCGAAATAAGGCGCGAATGAAAAATTTATAAAATATTCAAATAAGCACTTCGCATTTTAGCACCACGATAAGGAAATACTCGCCCTCATAAAAAATATCTGTGGCTGTCGCAGGCGAAAGGAAAAAATTACGAAAATATGCAAAATTTTCATAAAATTAAGCAAGATGCAAGGGGTGTCCAGGGGGCGGGTAGGTATTGGCTGATAGTCGAACTTTTTTTTTTAACGCAAAACCAAAACCAAAACCCTCAAACTTGAGCGATAAAGGCAAAAACGTTTCATTCGGCAAAAATAAAACGATAAAGGAGCAAAAATAACGAAGCAACAAGAGGAGGAAAAAACTATTTAAGTTTTAAGCGTTTGACGCTTTACAACCGCAAAATGTCGACACAAAGTTTCACACGCATTCCACCGCCATTTGCTTCTTTTCTCCCTTTTCCCCCTCGAAATGGGGGAAATGGGGAAAATGTGAAGCCGAGCAAAGGCATCACTTCATTGCCATGTTAACCCAAAGTCATAAAGTCAAGGATAAAATGCAAAAGTGCCGAAGTTTTAATTTAAATTTGAGCAGCAACGCGCGCAGCGCAGATAAAAAATATGATCTCGCAAAAATAATACAGAGCGGGAAACTTTTGTCAGGCCAAAGCAGAATGTACGAGTCGCTTGGTCCTCCTTCTTTTTGCTACACTCACTACCCCAGTTGCCAATAACTCAGCGCGGTTCCCAGATACAGAAATTGAAGTTTCTGGCAAGATGACAATGTACAGAGAAAAATATCACTAGCTTTTGGGATACTTAAGAAATCTATTTGTAATAAAACAAAATTTGTAAGGGAAGTCGGTCGTAATTTATCAGAATTAAGATAGAATGTCAAACATGGGAAGCTCAAAAGAAATTCCCTTAAAATATTGTTTTATTTATTGTAAGAAACATGCCCTTCAATTCATTTATAAATTTATCAAAAAGATTTCATTGTAGAATCAAAATACTTTGCTTAAACAATTCCTTTGAGGAGTAGCTCTTGCAGGAACCTTTCGACACCCTATCGCTCTTATCCCTCCACTTAAGTTTCTTTCCGTGTGACAAGAAGTTCGAGAGGAGAAAGTAGAAAGTAGAAAAAGTGGGTCTAAGAAGGGCCGCAAAAGAGTTACGATGCCTTTGAGTAAAGCACTTTCTGTGGTGGCGGACCCAGCCAGCCGCTGTCGTTATCTGCATAACTCATACGCACTGTGGCCGCCGCATAGTTTATTCGAGAGCAGGGAACAGAGAGAACTTGAGAGCGGAAAATCCAGCCAGAGAAATGTCGGGAACTGCACAAAAATTTGCAACACATGGCAAACGCTTCCTGCAGCAGCTCCCCACACATGCTGCGATTTAAGCTTACGTAAATATGGCCAGACTTTCCAGCTTTCGCCCGGCATTTTTTCATCTTGCCAACCATCCTTTTCCCTCGCGCCAGTGGCTTATCGACTTGCGCTTCTGGCTCCCACCACCTGGCTCCCGCCAGCAGCCAGGTAAACTAGGTAAACTCTTTGCGGCACGAGTCGAGTATTATCTATGCATGAGTGTTTTTAATTTCTACGCCCGCCTCGCCGCAGCGTCATCTACGACTTTTTGCCCTGATGCCCCGATTAAGCTCCAAGCCACCAGCAGTTAAAGGCCACTTTGCCCAGAAGATGGCAAAATAAAAAAACGAGAGTAGAAACCCAAACCTTAGTTATTGAAATCCACAGAGTTTATATAGTGCGGTTAAGACCTTCTCTCTTTAGTAATCACCATTCAGCAAGTTTTAAATACTTTGATGTATGTACGGCATATTAAATTTTCAGCGCAGCAGAACTTCTTTAATATTCATTCCGAAATTAATCAATGATACAGAGGGTCTAGTAAATTAACCAAATATTCACCACATGCTTTCCAGTATTCAGGAGCAGCTCTCTCATACTTTCTCCATCAATTCGTCGACTCTGAGGCTCAACTCTTTGGCGAGAAGGCCTCAGCTGTCGCCATCCATCAAATGCCAACAGATCCTTGGGCCCAAAGAGCGGTTCGCCCACCCATTTCGTGTGGCTCACTCGTCGCATTCACGCCCGAGCAATGAAAGGCCAAGGAGTGCGTTTGAATAAGGAGTAAAACAACAAGTCGGATCCCTTTCAGCTGCTTCTGCTCCTGCCTTCCACCCTTTAACACCATCGCATCCCCATACCTTCATTTTCACACCCTTCTCCATGACGCACTCTGAGCGAGTTTCCCGCAATGAATGGCTGAATGACAGGCACAATGAATGGCACCGGCGGGTATGTCCGAATATCGGAGTCCTGGAGGGGGTAATGGGTATCGCAGTGGACAGGACATGGAATTGACAAGCAGCATGCTCCGAACGGGCTAAGACAATGGGCAATAAAGCGGTAACAGGCGAACTCAGCGCTAACGAACAGAACGACGATGTGCTGGCCTTTTCCAGTGCAAATTTACCGCATTCTGGGGTCGAAATCGACTAGAAAAATACCTTTTGATGTCTTATAAACAATAAGTTTGATTAATTAGTGACTTAGCTGAATAAAGACAACCCGCTTATATTATTTGTTATATTCCTGATTCGACTTACACTCATTCTAAATAATGTTAAATATTAATTTTGTATACTATTTTATTCACAAAATATTTCAAGAAATATTTTATTGTAAAAGCTCTTTATTTATAACTAAATACACAAGTTAAAAAGAAGTTACTGAAGTATTTAATAAAATAGCAACGCAAACGCATAAAATTAACGGCTTTAAGTCGATTTAAAATCACTATTTTTGGTAAATTTTAAACTCTTCAATAATAAAACAATGTTTTACACCTGTGACTCTTCTTGAAATATTCGTTTTTTGTCAATTTTCCTATGTGTCCTTGGCTTATATACTCCTTAACAAATGGGACTTTATCGAAGTTGACTGAAATAGAAGGACGATGGTTGACAAATATGCTGGCCTACTTGCAATAACCACAGGGGAGTCGTAAAATATCCGCTAGTGACCGACCCCTAAAAGTGGAACTTTCGCAAGTCGCAAATCATTTAATTTGCCATCGAGGAAAAGTTCTCGGCATCAGGGCTCGAGGTCCAAAGAACAAAGAATGTCTGGGTCAGTGCAGACAGGTAAACAATGGGATCTGAGAAATTTCATTAGCTGCACAGAAATAACAAATTTAAGCTGCAGGAAGGTCACAGATAAAACTGAAAATAAAATTCACGAGAATTGTAAAACAAAACGTAATAAAATGGATAACATGGGATGCAGACAACGAGCGGTTGTCATTGGTATTATGTCCTCGATTCTGTCGGAGATTGGATGTGTGGCAAATGAAAGTTTCGCTGCTGATTGAGTCAATGATGATGCCATTAAAAGTCGCAAATTGATGTTTTTGTTTCAAATGTGTCAGCTGTGTGTGTGTGCGTGTGTGTGTTTGTGTGTGCCAATTACAAGCGTTAGACGCTGTTATTCGCATTCTAACAACGGAAACAAGCCAGAGATTTATTTTTGATATTTCCGCTTTGGTGAAGCAGCAGCAGCAACAACAGCAACAGCAGCAAAACATCAGGGAGAAACTTTTTCGATAAAAATGTAAATTTATTGGATATGTGTGACAAACACGCTACAGTGCACTGAGAAAATACATATTTAAGTGGGAAGATTTAAGATTTAAAACCAGTGGCTTAAAAAATCCGATAAACAAGTTAGCAGAGAAAAAAAAATAAGAATTTGTAAAGCCGGAAAAGAGATTTAAGTAAAAACAGAAAAATAATAATGAATATTTTTAAAGTTAAATAAAAATTATATATTTATAAAAATATTTTAAGAATTCAAAATATTTTTAAAAATAACTTCAATACAAAGACTTGGGAGAACACATAATTATAATCTTCGACCCAAGTTTTATGACAATCCCGAAATTACCTGTATTTTTTTATTTAAACACTTTTTAACCAAATTTATAATTACATTTAATTTTCCCCATGTGTATAAACAGCATATATAAATACACACATTATTCGATTCAAATGCGAATGACAATAATAGTCATGTTTTTGGTTGATGAAGAAAGAAACATGGAAACAGCCAAGGGGAAAAGCTGTGATCTCTGCTCATCACGCACGACTTGAATCATATTTTTATGGTTTTTTATTGACACATTTCGATATGCGGAGTTAACAACAATTCATTCATTTGGCTTTGACTTCATTATTATTGCAAGTTAGTTTGTTGTTCGATTTCGTTGGCATGTCAACTGACTGACGACTGGCTTTTTAGTAGTTTTCAAGTCTCGACTTTATGTAGCGTTGCGAATTGTGTAAAAACAGCAGAAAACTTTGCGTATTACATAAAAAATTTATCATATACGAGAGCACATAATTCCTTTTGTAAGACGATTTGTAAGGAAATAAACATGTTTGGACATCGTCAAAGGACGTAGGTGGCCCAGACAATAGGCGTAGAGCATAAAAAACGGGATTTAATGGCCAAATTAAGTTATGGCCAAGCATAAAAAGTTCCCTCGCAGTCAGTTTATTGCTCAAAAGAGTTTTCACTGACAATGAGGGAAGTAAAAAGCAATAACACAACAGAAACTGAGTAGCAAAAACGTGTAATTAAAAGATTTTAAGCAAACAAGCAAACAGCTCAAATGACCAACTGCCACAGAATGTGTTTAATAAATTTATCAAGCAGACAGACTGGAAAAACATCAGCAAATAGTAATTAATACCAAATAATTATGTATTTAAGCAGCACAATAAATATTAAATAAAAAAGGCAACAAATTAAATATTATTTCATGCTGAGAATGGCAGGCAGAGCAATTTTAAATAGCAAATGGAATTTAAAGGGAAATATGTAGGTTTTTCACAGCCATCTCGCATTGCAGTAGAAAAATGCAAAAAAAAATGTAGAACAACAAGGACGAGGAAAGCCGCCAAAGACAACGTTATCGGGTGGAAATTATTCTGAAACAAAGTCACCGACAAAGGGACACAATAACAGTTTCCCCTTAAATGATTGGAGGGATAAAACATATTTTTAAATCAAAGCTGGGCTTTGGGTTGGGGTTTGGACAAAAAGGGACTTAACCGCTATTAGGCCGTATTGTGTGAGGAAAAGCGGCAGTGGCAGTGTTGGTGGGAAATCCAAAAAGGTTACAAATAGCCATCATAAAAACTTTATTTGTGCAAAGGATTGAAAACAGGAGTCGGCCAAAGGACAAAGACGACGACGTCCCATGCATGCCAAAGTCGGTGTCTCACTCAAACCTAAAATGCACTGGGAAAAATCTAAAAAAGGTATTTTTAACCTCTTTTTTAAGCTGAGACATAAACTTTAATACAATTTCTGATATCTAGCAATAAAGAGTATAAGTATCCTGACAGAATAACCTTCGATTAACATTAGTAACAATCACTTGTGATTTTTTTCTCTCCGTGTGGATATATCCTTTCCCCTTAATATGGTCAAAAGTGAGTTGGGTTTGGTGGGGCGGTGAAGGTCGACAAGCGTGTTTATTGTTGTTTATGTGCCATGATGCCTTCCCCACAATTTGCAGTCCTCAAACTCCCCTTTGATTTTCGTTATTCGTTTCGATTCGATTCGGCTTGGATTGCGTTTCTGTGGGGCTTTGCGATTGCCTTTGTTTGGCGTTGTTAAAAAACATTTATGCGCCATTATCAAAAGCAATGCGACGCCCACAGAACCACACACACACAGACACATGTTGCTTATTGTTGTTCACGAGGTTATAGCCTTTGATTATTGCCAAGGATTAAGCTATAATTGCGTATCGCATTTCGGTTATTTGTTTTCATTCCACGTCCCTGGTATCGGTTAAAATGGATTGTGTATTTCAACATATCGAAATCATTAGCGCTGCAATATGTTTTGATGATATTCCGAGAGAGCCCTTAAGCCCTTGCATTTGCACTGGACGGAGGTATAATGCATAATCAGGACTTAGTGGGTGACAGTGGGGCGTCTTTAAGTGGAAAACCCCAGAATTTTGGTTGGACTCAATCAGGAAACCACACACACACACAAACACACAAGCAGATATCCTTGGTAAGAGCCCAAACACGAACACAAATGTGGGTGTGTGTGTGTTGTGTGTGTAGCAGCTGGAATTGGTTTGAAAATTTCAGGCATATTTGGCAACGGGTCATTAAATACGGAAATTGAGTCAACAAAAGCCAAAGACGCCAGGAAAGGAGCAGGAAGGATATATACAAGCCACTAACACACACGCACTTCCACCCACACAAAGCACACACTCACACATATAAAACAGTGAAGGCCATAAAACTAGTGAAGAGATCCGTTTGATTGGAATTATTGGATTTATTACGAATATTAACAATTATTTAATAGAAATTAATAAAAGTAATACTTCCAGTTTTATACATTTTAAAGAAGTTATCAGTTTGACATTAATTCTTTTCCATTACTTTGATAATCCTCAAATACAACGCTAATAAATTATATTTCCATAGTTTCCATCCTAAAATATTGCTCAATTTATTTGGAAAATATCTAATAAATAATTCCTGGCATACAAAATTTTAAAACTAATAAATTTTAAACTGGTTTTAGGCATTTTCGTAAAATATTTTTATTTGTATTTTATTAAATTTTATTAAATTAATTATGCTTCCATTGTATATCGATTCTTACTTAAAATTACATTAAAATAATTTCGGAAATACCTAAAAATGAAATATAACTTCTTAAAATAATAGATGGTTTTATAAAATTAATAATATTTCTAAATATAAAACTACTTTTCTGAACTTAGCTGCCCAAAACACACGTAAATGGAGTGCCCAATACACAAACACATTCAGAAAAAGGAAAAAAGGCAGCAAACATCAACAACAACATCTCGGAAGTTTTATTTTTGGTCTGGTTGGGATCGCTGGCAAAAGTCAAGCTACATAAAAGATGCCCCGAATCGGTTACTTGTTTTTGTTGGCCCGAAAAAGCCCGCCGCCTGGCTTTTGATTATGTAACCCTCGGTTTTTAGGGACCCCAACCAAGCATAACAGATGCAAAGCCCACGGATAATTGCCGTGGAGAGGGGGCTGCCTTCGATTGGCTGCCAATAACAGAGCAGCGAGGACTCGCAGGACCTCTGCTACATGTCTGTTGTGTATGTGTGTGTGTGTTCCGAGTCAAAGGTTAAACTAAGCAATGTGTTGATTGCGGGTCAAGCGTGAAAGCGGTTCAATCGTATTTGCCAATACAACTATTTAAATTGTTGATTTTGTGCAAATGTTGCACCGAGTGAAATGGAAGTAGTCTTCATTCAAGGGATTAATAAGATTGATTTGGTAATTGCTGGGTTTTAAAGGTGTTTTGGAGGCAAAGAATATGTGTAGTAAAATGTAAGAAAAATATAAAAAAATTCCCAAAAAAGGCATCTTTAATTGATTTCTTTCCCTGAGCTGAGTGGAATTAAAGCCACCAGCTGAGCAGGCACAGCCTCTCTCCTTCTGCCATCCACAAGTTTTGGCCACAAACTTCCTTGATAAACAAAGCAGCCTGAACTAGACAACCAGACGCTCCAATTATGTTGTACACAAGGCAATAAGGATTGCAGGAGGTGCTGTCCCGGCTTGCGTATGTTCTATATCACGAGCCCCCCTTCTACCAACCAACCAAACGCACGAGAGTGAGTTATAATTGAAATAATTGCTGGTTATTTGGAACAATCAGCACCGCAGGTGGGCGGCAAACTTTGTCCATGGCTGTGGCGCTGGGTCTGGGTTTCAGTTTATCCACCCCCCAAAGGCCCCAGAAACACCGAAAATTCGTTCATATTCCAGCTGCACCCGCTGTGTGCAAACAATTCCTCATTAAATATTGATCGTAACTTATCCATGGGTAGATAATTGCGGGGTAATGCTGGGTTTGGCCATTTTCTGGTCAGTAATTCGATAACCTGCAAATCTCTGCGGTTGCTAAATCGAACTGATGCTATATGTTAATGCTGTTCGAAGTATTTAAAAGAAAAATTGGAGTTGTAATCCTTTCCTTCCCTTTCACGCTTAAAACTGAAAACCACATACGACAATTGCCTTTATTTGGCTTAATTAGATGGTTAGGTGGGCAGTATATATATCCTTTGTTCCAAAGCAACTATAGCTCGCGGCATGCAATAAACATAATTAAGACGCCTTTAATTCAGCCTACTGAGAAATGCCAAGAAAATTAACTTTTCAGCATTGTTGGCGACAATTTCATGCAAGAACTGCCGCCGCTGCAGATACTCGCCCCAAGGCACAACAAGCGCAATTAACATATTTTATCAATCTTTTTTTTCTGGCCCCGCTGCCAGCTCCACTTACGCAATTTAAATAACTCAAGTGGCAAACGGCGCAAAAGAGCAAAGGACACTCGAAGCAGCCAGGAAACAGAGAAAGAGGCAGAGGGGAAGTGCGTTTGGGCTGGGCTCGGGGTTACGGGGTTTCATGGCTCACAGGTCCATGGACGTATGGCGAAGAGTCACCAGCTCCATAAACACATTAACACTTTGCGTACGGCCGGGGTGCTTACTGGTGGGCGGTGGCAGGGTGGCAGGTGAAGTGCTGGCGGGTCAAAGTTGGCCAGGCAACATTAAGCCCGCCAAGTATTTTCATTTTTTCACATACATCGTTGACTCGTACACTGCAAAAAAAGGTGATTTTTAAGTCTAAGAACAATAATTAATATTGATCAATTCTTCAGATTTTTCGTATAAAGTATATAGAGGCTTAAAAGTCTTATAAGTAAGTTGATAACGTTAATGTAATATTTAAAAAATATTATAAATTAAATTCGCTGTTCAAGACATAACTATGGCCTTTAAAACTCTTAAAAAATAATATTTAAAAGCTTGCCAAGCATTTTTTAAGGTACTAAACTAAGTTCGTATAGTTTTTCCTTTCCAATCTATAATTTTGTTGGCTAATTTGTACACCTTTTTAGAAGTTTTAAGAAGCCTATTTAAGTAATGTAAAACCCCCAATAAATTACTCCATACACTTAAATATTATATATTATTTTATCTTTTAAATTAAAAATTAAATACATACATTCTTGTTACTAAAAATCTTGTAATTTATTCCATTTAAAAACTATGTAGACAAGTTCCACACAGAGTTGTATCCTTTTTCTCCCAGTATCCTGGTGGCTGGTTGGGATGTGGGTCGTCTGGCAAGGTCGCCTAGCAGCGGCCAACTCACGCACTTGGCGGATAAACAGGATCCGCAGGATATGCGAGAGTCTGCCACATAAATTACACTTTAATTTTGCAGCATTTTTGGCCACGGCTTATAAATCAGCCGGTTTTCGGCGAACGCGACGTCGACAGCTGCTGGTCCTCCGCCGGATTCTCGCACTCGGCACTCGGAGGCCTGCTCCTCTGGCTCTGTCGCCTCCTTTTTCCGCGGGGCCAGGCCACTCGCAATATTGAAATTTCAATTTAATTACATAGAACGAGGACCCGACCCCAGGCTCAGGACCAGGCCCATGTGCCCGCAAAATGAGCTGTCGTTGTGGGTCAAAAGGAGCGAGTGGAGGAGACGGCGGCACCGCGAAAAAAGCCAGCCGAAAAATTACAAGGGAACCCTGTTAGATGTGCTCACTTGAACTGAACTGCTCGGCGGTTTGGCTTAATTTGTTGAGATAATTGTGCCGAAATTATATTATTATTAAATTCGCATCCGTTAGTCGTTGGGCTCGTCCTCCTGGCTTTTTTTCTTCCTTCATGCTTATTATGAAAATTGGATTTCAAGTGCTGTTGCTGTGTGTACGCCCGTGTGGGTGAGCTTCGACCTTCCTCTTTTCGTAATTGGATTTTGTGTGAGATTTGGCAAAAAAAAAGCTGAGCAAAAGGAACGGAAAAGGCCAAATGTTATTAGCTGGGGGTCACGGGCAGAGTCCTGGAATCAGTTCCACAAAAATCCTTCCTTGGCCGAGGAAGGAGTTCCATTAGGATATAGCCTGAAGACCCATTGCAATCCTATTTGTGACTCAAGTTCCGCAAAAACCATAGAATAACTTAGCTCGAAAGTTCCCGGGCATTTCGGCCTCATTTATAAATTTCGCACGCTCAGCGAATCGTGGATTTAAGGCTAAACTGGGCGTGGCACTTGCCAGAGAACAACAACAATGCCCTGTTATTCTGTAAACTTTCGGGGCGGGGCTTTTAATTAATTCGCGGCACCAAAAGTGGAAACAGAAGCAGACGCAGCAGCAGCAACAGCAGCCGCAGCACAAAGATTCAAAGTCAAGTTGCCAGTGAAATCAGCAGAAAAAAAAACAGAATATACACAACGAGAAAGAAACGAAATAAATGCGTATGAATTCACAAAATATGATTATGAATAAGGGCCATTCATGCAAAGGCTCAGCTGCCGAAGAGGAACCGCAAATGTGTGAATGTTGCCACATGAAGAGGGTTAAGTGACGGCCGGCGGGGAAGAGGCCAGCCGGGGGGTTAACCACATGCCGATCATGGGGCGTACAAAATCAATTTTAAAGCGTATTTAATAAAAACGCATTTATGCGCATTCTGCGGCAATTAAGTGCAGCAAATTGCAGGCATCGGATGGATGCTGCAAGCGATGATGCTGCAGTAAGCCCAGGAAATGAAATGATGATGCTACTGCTCCGATTAACCCTTTATCAAAGTAGATCTTCGACTTTAAAACGTTCTTATACAGCACTACAATTTAAGATTTTTATTTCAGTTTCAATTGAATACTTTTACCACATTAATTCTTATACATTTTAAAATATCCTTTAGTGCATGTCCGCATTTTATAGTTGCCAACGGGTTAAGGGCACGTGCTTGTCCCAGTAATTAAGCTGATGTGAAAATCTTTGACTTGGTGCGAACACAGCGAGCAGGCAATTAAATTGTCCGTAGGACAGAGCCTACCGGCTTAATGCCACCGGTGCACCCGGCCGTGCTGGTGATGACATCACCGGAGCATCGCCCCACACTATCCGGATCAATGTCATCGACTGCAGCGACAGATTTATGACAATCCGAGGGACTTGGCCACGTCCAACTCTCATGCTCACCTGACAGCTGCCTGATGGCCGGCCCCCTTGGAGGACCGAAACTTTGAAATCAACATTTCAATTTGTTGGCGGCTGCCGCTCTGGCAATTTGGTGTGAAAAACTTGTAGCTATTTTTAAGTCATCAGCGGGAGCAGGCAGCGGCATCATCAGCAAGCATCTGCAGCAGTGGCGGTGGCAACAACTGGAGTTGCCGGGCAACTTTTATTGCCCATGTGCGGGGCATGTCTTCGTGCCAATTGCGTCATGCCAGGCGAAATGTGTCAAGTGAGCGGTGACTGATGTGGCGAGTAACAAGGAGTCGTTACACACTGAACCGAAATTGGGATATGAAATTAGGAACTACAAAAGAAATTCAATAAGGCAGACTTAAAGAACTATTATTGAATCACGAGAAAGAGAGCTTAGCTAAAGGGTATTATACTTAGGGTATTACCTTTCAATGCCTCTTCTAAAACCACTCCTTTTCTTCTGAGTGCAAGGCCTTCCCCTTTTCCACCCCCACATTTGTCTTAAGCAGTGTTGCATGCAAGAAGTATGCATAAAAATGTACCATTCAAGCGCTGGAATTAAAAGTAACGAGAGAAACGCTGCCGGCACAGGAGTTGAAAAGATGCCAAGGAGCTGCTCCCCAGCCCAGGAGCAGGCACTCGAAATGGCGTTGGCTTTATTCCGGCAATTGTCTGGGACAGTTAACCCCAAGGAGCACACGACTCGCAAGTCGGATACATAGCAGCAGCCAGTACATAGGAGGAGGCAGCCCCTCTTGAGCCGCTGTCATTGTCAATGTCTCCAGACAAATGCGCCTGAAATGGCATAACAGGCGAATGAGTTTCAGTACCACCACTCGGAAAATGCGAGGGGGTTTGGGAATTTTCCACGGAAAGTGCCTTTTCCGACTGCCCACCCCTCTCAGCCCACGCAAATTTGGTGCACGCGCAATGCTAATCTGCTTTTAATTAAACGCAACTCGCAATGGCGAAAAGTCTAAGAGGCTTCCTCCGTTCAGTTAGCTAATTGTCTTTTGTCATTTGTCTTTTTGGCCAAAATATGCCAGCGACAACCGACAGTTACATATGTGGAAATTCACAATTGCCGAGCGAGGAATGTAAGAATGGCCCAAATGACAATTAAAACACAAATGTATCCTTGGCCCTGACAGTGACTGCTTCGGTAAGGGCAACAGAGGTTAAACTCAATAATTGTATCAGAGCTAATTAAAATGAATAGAATTAAGTACGATGATAAAGGAAGAGCTTTTTGGCATTTATTTTTCTTTGGTTTTTTTCCTTGTTGTGGTGGGCATACATTCTGTTCTTCGTTTATATAAGACTCTTTATTTCGTTCCATTCTTGTTTGGTAGAGTTATTTTATTGATCAATAAAACAAATATAAATATATATAATACAAAACATTAGCTTAGAGTTAAACAATATAAAATGTATTTGGGAACTTTGATGATTAATTTCAATAAATATTAATATTTGTACCCTGTAACAAATTTTAATTTACATTTAATTACAACAGATAAATTTTAATTGCTTCGCTATAAAAACGGGGAGGGATATAAAATAATGCACTAACATGCTTTCTCACCCCTTCACATTTTTTGCGGCACTCTACAATTTGTTGGAGAAAATAAATTCCATTTTCCAATAATGATAAATGGCAAAAATATTAGGGAAAATCAATCAAAATATGAAAATATGAACAGCAGGCAGGCCTGCACAAAAAAACCCAAGAACAGAGCAAGGGCAGGGAAAGCATATAAAATATGTCAAACACAATTAATTATGAAATGCATAAAACAAAGCCACAGGCATAAAAACAACAATGGGAGGCCATAAAAGCGTCAGAGGATGGAAAATGCATGAAAAATGCGACAGACAAAATTATCATTCATAATAATTTGTACAAACAAAATGGGGGATCGGCAAAGGGGGAGTAAAATTGTGCGAGGGAAAATGTTTGCAACTGTAGCCTAGGTAAACAAAGGCAAGCAGCGGGAAAGATGGGGCAATAGAATGTTTCACGTCGAGCCAACAATTACAAAAATTGATGTTTTATTTAAAATACCAGACGGCAAACAATGCTGGCCGAAGGAGGGCCGAAGTCGGGGAATAAAAATAACAACAGCAGTGATAATGTTGCTGGCAACACATGTTTACAACAGCAGCAAGAACCGCAGATACGGCAGCAGCAACGGCTGACAGCAGGCTGGAGAGGCCCGTCCCTCTTCGAACAGAACGTCAGACGCCTGCGAACACATTTTAATCAATAAACAAACGTGAAAATATGACAAACAAATTAATAAAATGCAGCAAACGCCGGTCGAGACAATGACAAAATATTATAAATGCATCCAAGGGCTCTTTGTGAGCGGTGTACACGCAGGGCAGGGGGCAAGTGGGGAGTGAGTGAAGTGGGAAAAATCAGGGAAAAATCGGGGGATAAGGTCTATATATAGCGCCGCAGCATCCATCCCTTTCCCGCTCAGCCGTCGACTAATTGTGACAATTCGGTCTCACACAAATGGCATAATAAATGTTGAGCAGAGGAAATGATGTGTGAAGTGCATGCCTTTGTATCCCCCCTTAACCCACCGATCCGCTTAACTCTCTACTTCCCCCTCATCGGGATGCCAGACAACCGATGACCTAGCGGAAGTGATTTTTGGTTTCAGCGCACGATTTTCTGTCAGCTGGAAATGCATGGCACAATGCCGATGCTGGTGCCGGGCCCAGCTATTAGCCAAACTTTGTTTACACTGAGAGAAAAATTAATAGGCCAAAACCAGCTTTGATCATTATGCATTATCCCATTTAAACATTTGTCATATGTAGTCTACAAGCATCTGAAACATATAAAAATGTTTTTGTTGGTTGTGCAAAACAAATATAAAACTTTCTCTATTTAACAATTAATTTAAAGTGATTTTTATTTTGATTTATTTATATTTTATGACCCTTATATTGTGAAATTAAAAATAAATTTCTTTATCTTTGACTTTGCTAATTTAAAATCAAGGTTAAAACTATCGTTGCAAATTCATTCCTTTAAAGAAGAATTCATTTTTGAGGGCAATAATGCTAAATCTAATTCTAACAGGGAACTATAAAATTCGATTCACGCTTTAAAATTTTTAAATAATAAAATATTTGCACTCTCTACCTTCTAAAAATTATAGGTTATCCTACGTTTTTCCCAGTGTATAATGGGAACCAATCGCCCTTCATTGTTTACGACACAATTGCTGAACAATGCCAAAAACAGGAAGCGACGATATGCAGAACTCTTTTTTTCTCCTTTCGGGGGGCAGATAGATAGATAGTTTGAAGGACTGGCGGCCAGTGTGCGGCTTCCTGCATTGAAGCGCATAATTGAGCAGCGGGGAAGGTCGTAAATAATGCAAAACCCAATTGCGGGCGGTCAGCGAAATAAGCAAATCCAAATTGGATGCCTTCGAGTGGACGGGACGGGCTGCTAATTAGTCCCCGGATCGCATTTTTGGGCGCTAAAAAGCGATTTGAGTAAGGTCAATGGGCATTGATATCTCCTATCTCGGTTTGGGTCGCGATGGTTCCCAGTCCCAGTGCTAGTCCCGGTCCCTGGACGCATAAATCAATCCGGGCAACGGTCACGGCACGTGACGATCGTTGGAATTTTTATTTGGAACTTTGTGCACTTTACGAGGCGGACATAAAACTAATATTTCTGCCTGTGTCAACAACTAATTGAAGTATTTTCTGGTCTCCTTTCTTTCCACTATGTTGCAGGGCATGGCATTTCTCTCGTGCAGCATATGAAGTAATTAGGAGTAGCACTAAAAACATCTATAAATGTCAAAAGACAAACAATTTCGCGGAAGAGCGACTGCCAAACAGTGCCATCGACACTTTCCAGGCAACATGTTGCTGGGAGTCATAGACAGCAGCAGCAGCCGCAGCAGCAACCCCAAGTGACAGCAGCAACATCAACTGACGGCAGCAACATTTGTGCGTTCAGTCGCAATTCTGACAGTTCCGTGACGCGTTCGCCGGGCGGGCAATGAAGCAGACCCTTCTCTATATTCAACAGAAAAAGTGACGTCAAAAGTGTAAACAACAAACACAAGATAAATACAAACAAACGAACCAAATACGTAACCAAGTGTGTGCCACCATATAAATAAGAATAATTAAACAAGAAATGCCGGAGTGAAAGCAAATAAATTAACATAATTTAGCAAAGATTTGCCGAGACAAGCCGACATTTATTTCGCACTTAATTAGTGTCCGACAGCGCCGACAATGTGGCAGACACTATCAACTTTAAGCACATCACTCAGAGAAGCAACAGCAGCCGCAATGCCGGCAACCTGCAACTGCAACAGCTCGGAAAACGCGGAAATGCACAGTCACAAAGTGGGCAACATGTTGCCATCAACAGACAATGCGACAGCGGCAATGCGTAGGTGTCGCTGTCGCACAAAAATCACCAACAGCAGCAGCAGCAGCAATAGCAGCAGCAGCAGTAACAATAGTAGCAGCTGCGGCAGCAACATCCTGCAGTGGCTACTCCTGCTATGCCTTTTCTGTGGTAAGTAGAAGCCGTCAAATGAGCCATGGTCGAGTGCAGTAAGTGACTTTTAACAAAACGCGCTTAAATGTCTCTGATTTAGTGCGCCACGCCCCCAGAAAAAAGCACATACACTATAAAAACGACACTTACACTGCCAAAAAATAATAAGAAAATATATTTTCCTAGATTTTTTTTGTATATATTTCCAAGTTATAGTTTTACCAAGACTGTCATGACTTGGAAAATATTTATTTTCCTTTATAAATCTGGATATACTTTAGGTTTTTATGATATTTGTTTGGGTTTACTGTCGATTCGAGATCTTGGCCACCTGATTTGAGCCATTATTCCCGCCAGTTCTCTGGGCATTCCAGATGCACCCCCAATTTTACAGAAATATTTTCCTCCAGTGTAGAAAAAAAAACAGGGATAAAGCAGAGAAGACAAACCGCCAAACCAAAGTGATATAGAGATGTGCTGAATGAAAAAACTGCTGCAGTTTTAGCCCTTGAATAAGATATACAGGGGGAGAGTCGGAGCAACAAAAAATAAATAAAAACGCTCAACACAAATCAAGATGAATTTCCGTGCATTTTTGTGCAGATTTTTGTACAGCTTTGGCAAAAAAGAAAATAAACCATGTACAGAGAGACAAACACACATGCCCAGCCAAAAACTAAACTAAAAAGAAACCACACACACAACACTGAGTTTCTGGTTTTGGTCTTTTTGTGCCCTGTCTAAAGCGCTACAACTGCCACACCAGCAAAAAATGGCTAAACAGCAAAGAAAAACATTTGAAAATAGCGCCAAGAAATGGAAGAAGATTAAATGGCAACCGAGGGGTGGTGGTGCTGGTGCTGGTGGTACGTCAGCGCAATATAAATTGACTCGTGTTTTTCATTTAAACGTTTCGCCGCCCTCCAGCTCCAATCGCCTTCAATAATTCGACTGCACAGCAGTTGCAGCTGCAGTCGCTGCCACTTAAACCTGAAATTAACTTTGGCCCACGGAAGTATGCAGCGAACATGGCAAATCGGGCAACGTGAGCCGGCCATACATGCCCATCCCGCACTGTACGGTGGACGAGCACTTGTGGCTACCTTTTTTTGTGACCAGCTTTCCTTCGTTCTTGCCGGCATCCCGTATTGCTTGATTATTTCGTTTGGAAATTGATGCTGCCATCAATTATAGGAAAGCACAGTGAAGAAGAGCAAGACATCGGGATGGGAGAAATGAATCCGGTTAGCAAGGAGGCACCAGAGTCAGATAAAGGCACAGAGAGCGAAAGTCGTAGCTAATTGGATGAGGGATTTTGCAAAAATGTTTAATTAAAATGTGTGCGTGTCTGCTGCCAAGATGGAATATTTAGTCTTAAGACTTCAATATCGGCTTTCCTGCACAATCCAATATCAGAATTTCGTTATAAAATCTAAGCAGAAAAGTTTATTATGAAGCCCTGAAGCCAACATTCATTTCGTTTGAAATGCATAGTAACTTATACTGTGCATTATCCACAGACTTTACTCTCGGTTTTTGCAGAAATTCCAGATTTATTCAAAATAAATAAACAAGTTAGTTTCCTGCTAACGATCCTCGGAGTAAATATACTCGTTTTAAGTTTCATTATTAGACGGATTTCCTTTGTTTGGGCTAGACCATTATCCTCGTGCAGTTTGCATTTTAAAATTTGGTTTATCAAGTTATACATAGATACACCCATAAATACCTGGAAAGTCTGAAAGCTGAATGAAATTCTTAGCTTGGTTTTATGTTTCGCCAGCAAATTGAATTTCTGAGTGTAGACCAAGACCAATGGACGGCAGGCGTGTGCAGTGGAGTTTCCATTGCCGCCGGCTGATTGGTTGCTCGGATGGCTTTAAAGCCAACGCTTTGTAATCGATGGCCCCGCAAAAGCGCTGTGCAGTGCTAAAATAAACCGAAATCAATTTGGTTAAGCCCAGACGGGGCGGGACGGAGATGGAGTGCCGGCCACCCACTTAGCTAATCAGGATAAATAAATATTTATAATTAATTTAAAATATAAACAGCAGAGCGGAGCTCCCGGGCGGCGCAATTAATTTCGGCTAGTTCGGGGACAAGGACTGGCAAGCCGAAAGCAGAGAACTGAAAATGGAAAAGAGGGAAAGCGGAAAACTTTCATTTTGATAACAAGGCAAACAAGCAAAGTGCTCATCGCCCAAGATTCGCAGGCATATGAATAAATGACTGAATGCATGAATAAGCAATCAACAATAATGGCCCGAGGATACAGAAAAATGGGGTTGAAAAGTGGAGATACACCGGGAGGATTCTTAAATAAGAATCCTAGAAAAACGCCAAGTTATGATTTCATTAAAACTTTATTCAATTTAAGTTTAGGTTCATCATAGTTAAATTTACAGAAGAAAATTGAACAAAATGTAGTACCTTAAAGGAAAGCTTTTCTTTAAAATATTTTTATGAGATTAATTTAAGAAAATTCTGCTTAATATTCTTTTATATTTTATTATTTAGTTATTTTTGTTTTCTTATTTTTTTCTGTGCAATAAAGGTGCGTTGTTGGAGATGGAAGATGGGTATATTATGAAAATATATGCACAGCGAAGAGGTGAGGAGGATTCAAGGCGACCCATGCCATGGTCAAGTGCCAGGAGGTGCGAACGAGATGCCCAGCTAATGAGCCAAGTCATCAGGTGTTGGCCAAATGGGCGTTGGGAACTGTGGGCGGGCAGTGGGCGGTAATGGGTGGCGCTTCAATGCGGTTAAAGGTGGCCCAAGGTGGGTGGTCAGTGGTGAAGTGCGTGAGCCTGTGCGTGCTTAATGAACTGCAATCAATGGCCAGGTGCCAGTCGATAAGAAACCCAAGAGGCGGCCCATTGTGCGTGCAACATGGTGATGCACGCACTCAGAAAAATAATAGGGCTGTTATGTATGATGTATTATATATGTTCAAGATAGAATTGAAAACATCCATTAACCAGAGCTATGAATAAGATAAAAATAAAAAAAAAGAAGGCAGCAAAATAAACCATATAAAATACTTAACTACAATAAACCAATTAAATAATATAAATTAATTAATAAATACATTTCAAATAAATTAAATAGCTAGTAAAAGATTATAGACTTCACTGTATATATTTTATTTAATTTTCATTTCGGCCGTGTGTTGGTCAGCCAAATTGATAGCTGGCGATTTTCAGAGCCCTCTGCCTAGATTGGCGCATTAATTAAGCACATTTTGTTGAAATTTATTTAAACACACAACGCCGAAAACAAAACAAGCACATGTACAGAGGAAGATAGAAAGAGGTGGGGATAGAGATACGTGCGAGACACGGAGGGAGAGGGCGACTCCACACACCTCTTGGCTCGCGTGGATTGGTTTTGGGCGTGAAATTGCCTTCAACGTTTAATTAGAAAAGGTTCGTGCGGTGGTTTATTTTTGGCCATCAACCGCATTTTCTGCCTGAAACCAACCCATTCGAATTTCCACCACCACGATTCGCTGCAATTTGTTATCAGAAGCGAAACACGCACCTCACCTTTCGAAGTACTGTCTTTGTTTACCTGGTTTTTGGGATAAATTAAAGGGATTAGATTGAAGGGAAGCTGGGTGCGTGTGTCAGAGTGAGTGTGCCGCACAATTAGCCACAAAATCAATTTTACACAAAAGCAGCAAAAGAGTCGGAGTAATCAACGCCTTGGGCTGGCAACAAAGCGAATCATTCCGATCGGTTACAGCCATTATCGATTGAAGCCTCCTCTCAAGGTGCCGGCATTAAATTAAATTAAACTACACATGTGTGAACGAAATAATAAACTAGGGAGCGCAGGGGGAGCGGGAGGGAACAATGGTACTAGTATATTGTCAGCAATATTGGTAACAGCATGCGGCCTGCCTGCCTGCCTGGCTGCGTTTTTCCATCTCCAGCTTTGTGTGCCAACTGTGTGATATAAAATATAATTGAATTGATATGATATGAGGCATTCGGAGAGGCATCCAGCAGGCCAACACAACAATGGCCACCCACATGGCAAACATTCATTTTTATCTTTATTGGCCTCATGCAAATGCGAAGCTTGAGACTCAAAGTCGAGAGTCTCGGTAAAACAGTAGTGGTTAAAATATTAAGCATCATTTTTAAACTTTTCAATAGTTAAGCTCAAGCACTGAAACAATTTCATTTTATGTGGCTAGATATAGTTAACGGGTAAATATTATATTAATATTCAATATTATTTACTTATATTAATATTAAAGTACATCACAGAACTATTCCTTTGTACACAATTGTGAGTACAATAAACATATAGAAGATGAGATGTAAAGTCGAGGCTGATGCCTGTTGTGCCCATGTCCTTTGACAAGCTTATTGATGACTGCTGGCCGAATGCAGAAATTCTTGTATGAAGAAAATGGCATTTATAAAATAAATAAAGATGGAAAGGAAAATATCAGAAAAGGGTCTAAGTCCCAGACAAATTTATCAGGCAAATAAAAATTAATTTTTGACCTAGCTGTGTGTGGATTTTAATTAATCATTACCATGGACAGCCCGAAGGATTCTTCTTATATTCAAAGCATAAATATGAAAAGAAATCAAATTTAAACCAATTAATATGTATAAATACAAGTTTAAGTAAATTAAAGTCAAAAGATGCCGGTTAATGATTAAATTTATTAAGAAGTTATAAGTAAAGACTAGTTGATAAATATTATAAAACAAATTTAGATTAAGTTTTAATAAAGATAAAGTCGTTTCATGACAATTAAACTAACCCCCTTGACATTCCAACATTTTCCTTGATGAAAGACTATTTTAAATCCATCTAATATAATTTGTCAGAACGAGCTTGAGTACATTAAAATCATCTAAAAACATTTCAGACTCACTGCCAGTTGGAATTAGCAATAAATGTTGACCGAAAATGTTAGTCGAATGGCAAGTTTTCGCAGCGCACAGAAAACTATAAAAACTTTTCAACATTTCAATTCATAATTCAACACATAATTATATAATGCCGGCTTTGTCTATCTCCACTCGCAGGCTGCCCTTGTTGCTAGTCCTGTGGCCTTCCCCCCTCGCTCCTTGCCGGACTGTGGCCAGGCGAAATATGTCAGAAACTTTTCAAAACTGTAACAGCGCCAATTTGTCTACAAAAACGTTGACCGTACAGCACTCAGTGTGTCCCTACTCCCATGTCGCCTCCCCCCCTTCGAAATCCTGTAAAGCATTTTTCCACCCACTTCAAATGTAATTTCAACTCAAATTCTGCTGTATAATATTTATGCAAATATTTCCACGCTCCCTCTCTTGTCTAAAATATATTCTGTTGTAGTTGCTTATGCATTATGGTAAATAATTGCTGGTATTTTTTTCCGGGTTGGAAAAGTTAGGTCCTTTTTAGTATTTGTGTAGCTAAAATATTGCGTTAATTATCATGAAATGCCACAGCATATAATGTACATGCACTGAAAAATTTACAAATTACAGTACTAAGATCATAAGCATAAATAAATTTATATAATAATTATATTTCATTTCTAAAATATATATTTGTTAAGACTTTTTCCATTAATTTGATTATAATTTGATTAGGCTTAATAGGCAATTGAGATGCTTGGTATCTTTAATTTTTATGTTTTGTTATATATGTACATGTCCTACTTATTTTCCTCTGTGGATATGTGGATATATATGTATATAGCTTCAAGGCGGCTGTATCTGTTTGATCCTGTCGGTCTTTCTGTGTGTGTACTATGTGCAACCGCGCAATTTATATTTTTGTTAATTTTGTTCATTTTTGGCCACGCGTAATTACATGAAGTATTCATGTGTAAAATTTTGTTATTGTGTTTGGCCTCGTAAATTGTTTAACTTTTAAACATTTATTGGATGTTGGCCGTATCAGCCGGAAAACCAATTTTCACTGGCCAGAAAAAAAGGGAGGGAAGAGTGGAGTGGGGAGGGTGAAAAGTTTTCATCTGTTTTTTTCTTTTTGTGGAAGATGCGAAGCAATTGACAGCGCAGCGAAGAAAACAAGACTTGAAAACTAACATCAAATATTTAAGAGGCAAAGCTGGAGTCTCTGTCTCCCTTGGCGAGTTGCCCCGGAAAATATGCAAGGCAAATTTTTCCTACCCGGTAAAATTATTGCACATCCATGCTCCAAAAGTCCTCGAAAAGCGAGTGGAAAATCGGTCTGAGCTCCCGGCAATAAGTTAAATTAGTTTCGCCAGTATCGTGGCGTCTTGCCACTTTGTTCTTCCTGCTCGCCACCGCCACCATTCCTTATGACAATAAAAATATTACCCATAAATTATCACAAGTGAGTTCATCACATGGCTTGCACTTTTTCCTTCCCCTTCCCCATCCGATTTTCATTCACAATTCGCCTGTCTGTAAAAAGTTCGTCTGGCTTTAGTTTAGTGGAAGCAGATGCTCAAAAGGATGTTGGGGTCTGGAGGAGGAGTCCCCTCTGGAAACCCCTCAGCATTTACCGCGCTCATTTGTAACTAAATCTGGGCTAGCTCAGCTCGGTTGCGTGGCTGAAAGTTTATGAGTGTGCGGGTGGACTTACAACCAAACATTTCCACGTCCTCGGAAGTCAGAGGCGGGCCTGGGAGAAATTAAAAAGGGATTAAACATACATTACATTATATCGATTGGCTAGGAGTCTTAGAGTCTTTTAAAAAACTTGTTTTATAAAAAAAAAACAAACAAATTTATACTGAATTCTGTGCTTAAAACATTATATATTCGAAGCTTTTCGACATCAATTGGAGGTTTTTGAAAATCAGAGTGATTTCTGGAGCATCCTAGTAGAGTATCCTATCCTCTCTATACCACAAATATTGATACAATTAATTAAAGTTCACTCGTTGACAGGACTTACAAATATTTTTATTATTAATATAACTTCTTTGAAAATAAAATGTTGGATTTTACAATAAGCTTTATTGCATTTTGCGACGCCACCCCTGGAACACAGACAAGAATACTGGCGCATATGTGAGTGTTTGCGCAACTGCATATTGTCATAATGGTGAATGCATGATATATTGAATTTTGCAGTCAATAAACGTTTTATGATCACAGCTGCACATATTTCACAATTTTCCTCTCGTTTTTCCACTCTCTTCTTTTTTGTGTGTGTTTTTGCCGCTTTTGTCGTGGCAAAGTTGCATAAAAGTTGGGCGGAAAGTGCGACAGCAAAGAATGACGATGGGGCGGAAAGCCCGTTGAGGGCAATCGAAAAATTTAAGGTCATTATGTGCGGTATGTGTGTGTATGGCACAGAGTTCTCTGTCATCAAATCCGGCTAAGCTGGTGCTTGGTGCCTGGAAAAGTCCAAGTTGATACAGATCCCTGGCAATCCATCGAAGGACCATAAAGTTGTTCAAGCTGCCAGATGAAATCACTGCTCACAAGAATTCATCATCGATGCTGCTGCTCTTGCTCTGCCTGCCTTCCACCATCGGCATTTTCCGGGGCCAATCTCTGCAGCAGGCACTTCGACTGCAGGGGCTGATGTTGAGCTAAGCTCGGCCTAATTTCCAAAGGCAAATGGCCGCAGGCTCAAGCGGCAAACTCCGACCGATGAGTGCGAAAAAAATAGTACATACTAGACATAAAATGAAACGGAGGCCAGACAACAGAAAACACAACAGGAAGCTGTCCATGAAAATGAAGATGAACCAGCAGGAGCAGTACTAAAAGCAACAAGCAGCCGTTGAGCGGATATTGTGCCACTCCCAGAGGAGGTGAGGAAAGTGGGCGTAGATATACAGAGAGGGAAATTAAGATCTGAAAAGTATAGAGGAAAAACTGGATTTGATTTTTTTGAAAATAAATTCTTAAATTAAAGACAAATATTTACAGTTCTTTGCTGATTTCAAAATCAATTTTATTTATTTTGAATCCACTTTTATAAATACAAATAAAATGCATTTAGACTTTGACATTTATAGAAGTATGTTATTCTCAGTGTAGCACACACATTGATTATGCTTCGTTGCTATCACGATTTCTATTCGAAACAAAGCACAGGCGCAAAAATAGCAAAACGGAAGTAAAGACGGTTGAAGCGGCACCAAAAAAAATGGCAGCAAAGAGGTTTACAACTTCTCGTAAGGCGGCTTAAACGATTTGCGAGTTTATGGAAAGCCAAACACACTCTCAACGCAAACACACACGTCACACAGTCACACAGATGATGCCTCTGTCTGACTGCTCCTCTCACTGGGTGTGGATGTGGGAGTGGGAGTGGGCCTGGGCATGTGTGGAGGGCCAGGATAAGCGGCGGGGTCGGGCATATTGTAAAACAAATGGAAAATTGCTTTTTGATGTAGTCAGTCAACTTTGCCTTGCCTTGCCTCGCCACCATCATCATCGACAGCGATGACGATGTGGGGAAATGGGGCTGTGGAAAATGGTAGTAGAATTGGTATTGGAATTGGGAAAATGGCCAAGAGGATGGGCTCGGTTCTGAAGATCAGTGGTGCCTATAGAACGAGATATGCTGCAGAGAAGTTTAAATCCTGTTTTTAAAATTATAAAATTATACAAGAAAATTAGTTCCCGGTTAATAAATAGAGTTTACACAAGAATCATGTACTAACTCAGTGCAACATTATACACAAATAGCATAATTAACAGGCACCATTATGCCCTAATTAAATACCCACTAGCATTTGCAATTTAAGCTGATATTAATGATTGATTCCATCTAAATGGGGCACCACTGATGCAGCCTGACTGGCAAGTTGAAAGCCTTTAAGCGCCCAGGAGTATGATGATGCATGTCATTTGCGCTCTGCTCTTGCAGTGGCTGCAATTCTTAATCCTGTGGGGCTTATGTGCGACAGCCAAGAAAAGGACCACGATGGCGGATGTGCTGATGATGAGAATGTGGCAGCCACTGCTGTCGCCAGATTCAATATTGTTTCACGCTCCTGGACGGGTATGCAAATCCGGACGAGGCAGTGAGTGTGAGTCCTTGTTTGGGCTGTGAGCCCGATGAGCCGAGGCAACATCGAACGCTTTTAAAATAACAAAGGGAGCCTGAGATAACTCCCCCACAAAATTGAGTCATGCAGGAAAGAGTCCTCCTCTCGGCTACTGCTAACTTTACAGTCTAAAAATATTGTGTGTTCTTTGATTGATATTGGATCCAAATATTGATTCCAATTCTGTCTTGTTTATTCAATTTATGTTTTCAAAATTCTTTCTTTAAATACTTTCTTGCTGATCCTAAAGTTGTAATTTTACAAAAACCGTTTTATATAAATTATTAAGTTGATACAATTTTCTCCACGTGCTGCACCCAAAGTCCTTATGACACCGCATCCATTTGAATAAGTCTCTGTTCCCCCTTTCAGATTTCGGAGAGGCTGCACTGCGTGATGTCAATCTGCTGGTGGAACCGCCGGCAGTGCGAAGGGGTCAATCGGCGGCTCTGCGCTGCGACTACCAACTGGACGGAGCGCCGCTATACTCCATCAAGTTCTACCGGGGCCAGATGGAGTTCTACCGCTACACGCCGGGCGAGTATCCCCACACCAAGGTCTTCCCGTATCCCGGCATCCGAGTGGACGTAAGTGCGATACCCCCAAGGGTTTTGTTCGTAAGTAATGGGTATTTTTGGTCCTCTTTCTGGGCAGGAGAACGGCTCTAACGCCACCATGGTGCACATACGCAACGTGAGCTTTGGCCTGTCCGGACCATTTAGCTGCGAGGTGACGGCGGATGCACCGCTCTATTCCACGGCCACCGCCTACGCCCAGATGCAAGTCGTCGGTGAGTATGCTACGGTGTCCTGACAATGACAAACAGAGCCTGTCTCATTAGTTCTGGAGCGAGCTCTGGCAGGCAAGAGCGGCGAACAATGGCCAGAGAAGAGGTCTTTTGCTTCCTGTTCCCTGGTCCTTGTTCCTTGGTCCCTGGTCTAGTATCAGCAATTAAGAGCAGAGTTAAACGAAGAACAAGTATGTGAAAACTAAGGGAAATGTTGGCTCTTAAATTATGGCTGGATTTCATTAATAGTTTGAAATGAAAAATAAAGTAAATCATTTTATTGTAAACTGAGGAGTCTTAAAGATCATGAAACATGTCTGATTTAACAGATTTGTAGTTGTGCAGTATTGTTTATAAAAATATTGGAGAATATGTGTTATTTATTAAATTTAAATTTATGTATGATTAAACAAGGTCTAGTTTCGCTTCATTTTATATAGATTTTACATATATACCAGATTATAACTAGGTTTGTACAGACGCGTTTCAATCGGTTTTCTATCTTCCGAACTCATTATATTAGTAACTATTTAAACGACCTTGTCCCATAATCCAGAATTGAACATTTATTTATAGTATATATATAACCAAAATTCGTAATATTTTCAGAGTATCCTGAGAAGCGTCCTCAGCTTTTTACGGAGCATACGCGTTATGAGCCCGGGGATGTTCTAAGGGCCAACTGCAGTACTCTGCCCTCTAGACCGCGAGCTGAACTACGATTTACTATCAATAATATTCCGGTGAGTTATAAAATATCATAATATATGTACAAATAGAAAGCAATCTTTAACAATATGAAATTATAGTTCCAAAAATATAAGTAGACAACTATATATAGATAATAAATTATAACTAAACTCTTCGGAATAATCAGGGGCATTATGTAAATCATCAATAATAACCACACTATAAAGTATAGATTCCAAAAATGTAAAATTAAATTGTTTTATAACCCTGGTTACGATCTGATCTTGAAGAAATTAACGTGACCCTCAGGGCGAAACGCTTTACAATCGACAATTAAGAAGTCTTACATCAAGCCCCGCATTGATTGTTAATTAATGCCCCGACTGTATCAAGAAGTTTCGGGCCAAGTGCGTGGGGGATTTGCCTAATTAAACAGCTTTGACTTGGCTAACGGCATCGTAAATCCTTTATAATGGCAGCCACCACCGCTTCGCTTTTGGGAACATGTGTGGCTTGCGTTTAATCCAAGGCGACGTGCCTCACAAAATTTGTCCTTTATTTATGAATATGATGTAATTTAATCAGAGCCAAGCGACTGAATTACAAGGCATCTCGACTTAACTCGGCTCGACTCTGCTCCTCATCTTACCTACTTAATTAAAAATCTCAAGTCGAAAAACCGAGGCCAAGAAACCGTCGGGTCGAAAAACCGCTTGTGGGCAAAATGGAGTCAATAAAGCAAAAAAGGGTTTTGCGCCTGGCTTCGGCCTCTGATTTGATTGTGAGATTTTCCCTTTTTTTGTCATTTATCATAAAGATATGAGGGGGTGAGAGGGTAGAAGTTCACGTTAGACATATGCATACATATGCACAGTGGAGGTGGAAAAAATAGCACCGAAAAAGCTGTCGATATAATATTATATGAAATAAATATAGAAAATATATATATTTTAGGCATGTATAAAAACTACAATTGGCAATAATGCTAATTAATTAAAAATATTATTCTTTGAATATAAATAATCATTTAATTTAAAGAAATTAAATCACAGTCTTTATTAAAATAAATCCGTCAGACTTGCTAATAAAATGTTATAATTTTGTTATGTATTTACATAAACATATCCACGATATGTGGCTGGGCACCATCATTAGTCATTTCGGGGGCGCTTCCATTTCTGCATCAATTCTGCGTGGCCGCTAATCAGTTGCATAAATCAACAGAGAAATGCTTCCGGCAATCGGTTTAAAGCAATGCCAGATCCCAATTCTTTGACCTAACCCCGAAATCCTTTATTTTTTTGTTGCTCCATTTTTTTCCTTAGCCCCAAATGTTATTAATCATAGCCGAGACATAAAATAAATTACGTTCAACTTGTGGCAAAAACGAAATTGCCGGACGGGCCAGTGGACAGCATGGACCACCGACAAAGGGACAGAGGACAAAGGACAACGGTTTTTAAATGAATTTACGAGATGAACAAATTTTCAGTTGACACGCCCGCTGAACGAATTCAACTTTTCTACAATTTCCAAGAGTGTGCGGGCCAAGGAGGAAAAAACAACAAGAAGAAAACTTATTAAACGCTTCATAAATTTTTATATTATGTCTACCCACATCATCAGACATAACGTGTCCTCCTCTGTCCGTCTGCTTTGTTTTCTCTCTCTCCTTTTCTATTTTTTCCTGGCCTCGTGCGCCAGTGTGTGTCTTATCCTGTCGCTTTATATCTGCCGGCTGTAGTCTACTTTTTGGGGCATCGACACCCACACAGCCCACAGGACTCACATGCAGGCCGTTTAACATTTTATCTAGACTTCTTCGCAGCCAACTAATGACAGAAACCGAGACAAAAGTACGCCGCTGTGTTCGAGGATTGCGAATAGGGAGCAGAGCCGGGTCTTCCCCCGACTGTCACATAAAATTTTATGTTTACACAGGGAGAATAATATGGGTATTCATTTCAAAACTCTCCTTTATTGTCAAGTGAGTGAAAATAAAAGAATTCTTTTGATTGTGTCTAGACGCATAGATTAGTTTGTCTAAGTTAAAACCTATACTTTAAATAGGTTTTTATTCCTCACAGAGACTCATATATTTATTTCCCCCTGTGTACTCTGCTTATGTTGGCAGAAAAAACAAATAGGGGATAGGATAGCAAAAGTATAGCCTCCATTTCTGTGGCAATGGCCATGCAATTTAGTTTCATATGCCTGAGCATTAGATGCCTTTTTGATATTGAATTATGATCTGCACGCCGGAGCTGTTCACGCTCTTTAAATTAGATGGAAGCCCGGGGATAATACTCTGTCACACAAAACAATGCCATAAATAATTCCGAGCTGAAAGCATTGACCCAGCACGTGTTGAGTTCAAGATTAAAGCTTCTCCCTTAGCACATCCGACTAATATATATATCTGGTCCACATGTGTGTGACCCACTGCCAGTTAGGGGGGCGAAGAAAAAACTTTAACGACTCACATAATTTGTTAAAAAGTTTCTGTCATATTAATGGAAAAGTAGCTCAAAATGTGCTCTGCCCTCCTTCCTTCTCTATTTTATTTTTCCCCCTGATGATTCAGGGGAATTAGTTGGGATTAGGGCCAAAGTCTGACCATTAGACATGAGGATTTGTGCGGCCATCGATTTTTGATAAATTATTTATTGAGCACAGCAAAACTAAGGACATAATTAAAGCTTGGCTTAGACCATGATTAATGGCTGCCTGAGGGAAATCGATAAGGCCAGTCCGGAATCGGTCAGAAATTTAAGCTAATTAAAGCCAAAAGGCCTTTGATACCTTCAAATATGAGCCGAGCTGGGATCCCCAAGCCAATTAGCGAGGCACATCAAATGCAATTCGGCAATGTTAACAATAAAATCAGAAATAAATTCATGCGCCTGTGTATTTTCCACACAATTTGCATAATCCCATCTAGGCAGAAATTATCAAGACGATATTAATTGCCAGGCCATCAAAATGAAGTTGCCCAGATAGCAAGGATCCCCGAAACACAAACAAACACAAACGCAAGGCCAACTTTCTGTTAGCCAACGTTGTTTGAAAACAATTTGCAAAGGGCCAAAGTGTTTAGGCCAGCAAATGCGAAATGCTCATTTAATTGCCAAGAGGTTGAAGGTTCTCGATGCCATAAAGGTAAATCACAAGAAATATGAGGGTATTTTCACTTTCGGGTCGCTGCCTCAGCCACATGCTTAATTAAAGCGCTTGGCTTCTTAAGAGTGTCTCGTAAATTACGCGGCATTAAATCGGCAGAGCCCAGATAGGGACAGGGATACCCGCAGAGAGGGAGAGAGATGTGGCAAAAGAGTGGGACAGCGACAGTAGGACAGAGGTTCTTGCGGGAGGGAAAACTGAAAATGACTTTTTATGTGGCTGCGTCGTCTGGGCTTTTCCGCTACCAGCATAAAAATAAAAATAAAATTCAAATAAAATAAAAAGGATAAGCCAAAAAACGCACAAAACCCAAAAACAAAATGGGCAAGTGGGTGTGAGTGTGTGGGTGTGTGTGTGTGTGTGTGTGATGCTGTTCGTAAAAAGGGTTAAAAGGCGGCCGACAACAAAAAGAGAACGCTCGGCAATAAAGAGCTTTTGCTTTTAATGTTGTGGGTGAGTGGTGAGGAAATGAAGGTGAAGAGATCCTTAAGGGTTCCTGCAGAGAGAAAAATATATTTTTAATGTAAATTGAAATCAAGAGCATACCAGATTTCTTGGCTAATCTAATGTAAAATCATAATTTGCAAAGGATATTCTAAGATGAGATTTGTTGGCAGTACCATAGAGGTTTTTTTTAAATTTATTTTTTACAATAATAGTTTCAACTTAACATAGAGCTAAATTTAATGAATTATAAGCCATTCCACGCAGCTTTTCTGTAATATAATAATTTTTAACTATTTAAAATATTATATAAATCATTTCTAAAAAGTACTTCAAAATCATTTCCCGCAGTGCATCCCCTTAGCTGACCCAAATTCCCACCAAACCCGTAATATCTTACACCTTTTTGTCTTGAATGGGGTGCCCCCAAAATACATGCATAAGTAAATGGCGCTCAAATGAGTTTGTAAGTGGAAATGAAATGCATATTTATTGTATTTAAATTGCCAGCGAGTTTTCCGGCGCATCTTTCGCGGCGGCTAAGCTCAGGTTGTCATGTGAACTTTGAAAAGTGGGGAAATGGGACAAGGGACACGAAAGGTGGATGTGAATCAGCAACAGGACATCCAGCCGAGCGGAAATGGCAGCGTGAGCGTTTTCAAAATGGCGCCTGCATTTCCTCACACATATATATATTTATTTTTTTCTCGCAACAATGGACTATGCGCCATTTACGACTAAAAGCATTGCACACGGCAGTTTAGAGTTTTCTTTTCGCGCCAAAAGGAAATTGTGCAGCGAGAAGCGAGAACTCAGGCAAATGAAGCGGAAAGCTCGGAAAGCACGGGAGTGTCGCATTGCATATGCATACGCGTTAAAATGGTAAAAAAAAATAAAAATAGCAACACAAATATATATATATAGAATATGCATCAGAAGTCTGACTTAGGCACTGCTGTTGGTGTCATGGCGGAAATGAAATTTTCAGCGCTGCTCAAAAGGCATCAAATAAACAGTTTTTTTTTAGCAGCAACAGCGCCAAGCAAACATCCTTCACAGTGACAACAACACTAGCAACCACATGGACACACACGTACGTACGTATATACACTCGAACAAAATGCCGGACACTTGCAGAGGCGAAAAAACCAACCAGGCGGATGAGTGAATAAGTGTCTCTTGATGTTTCTGTTGTTGCCATAGTTGTGTGTAACATTGAAAACTCGTTTTTAAATGGCAGCAATGCCAGCAGCAGTACCAACAACAGAAACAAGAGCAACAACAGCTACAACAACAACAGTAAAAAGGACAACAACTCGCCGCAAACAACAACAAAATATGACATACCCATGTCCGTTCGTTTCGTTCGCTTTCAGGATCCGTTTCCTTCGCCTCGCAGTTTCCATTGCGTTTTCCAGCACACTTTCCTGCTGCACTGGGCAAAAATATGTCATTAAAGATGTATTATGGTGGAAATTTATCTTATTTAGCCGAAACTAGGTTTAAATTATTCAAAAAGTGTAAAAATAACATTACTTTTTAAGTAATTATTAATTTTGACTTGAAAATATATAATAACATCTTTGGTTCTTCTTAGTTACTACAAATAAATATGTAACATGATAATTTTATTCAATAAAATTATATATTCTGATTTTAGAATACCTATTTATCGGCTGAGTAGAAATCTTGGTATACTTTTTGGGGCCCCTTGATTTTTTCAGCTGGAGAAGATTATGGGAAGCCTTTCATGAATTTCTTGAAGAAAGCGTGCAATTAGATAACAGAATATTTTAGTGATGGGAAATTAAAAATCTTTAATATATTATAACAATTATATTATATATAAACTCTAGATTAGATTAAGGCTTTGAGTTTTATTAAACAGTTTTCCCTCAGTGACTTGGTCAAAGGTTTGGTCACTGGCAAGCAGCCATGGCCCCAAGTGCAACATGCTTGTAATAACCCTCACACACACCCACAATCATATAAGCACAGACAGTAACGAGGGGTCAGTTGCGGGGGATCTGGACAGACAGACAGACAGACGACAAATTGCCATTCATATGCAGTTGCACAAAACTCGAAGCGAAACTCTACCATTTTTTCCCCTTAGCCCCTTTTGCTGATTTTATTTCTCCTTTCTGCCTGTATGGTGGAGCATTATTCTCTGGCTTCTGTAAAAGAGAAAGGGGGCGGACGCCTTTGGTGGTGGAAGGGACGCAAGGGACGGCTACGGAAGCGGAAGAGAAAATCAGTTGCAACTGCAATTGCAGCTGGAAGCATGCCATGAATATTTTAAAGCATACTTTAGCAGCTTGCAGAGCTTGCATTCGATTAGTATTCAAAATGATGAAAACCAAAACAATATTGTGGTTGAAGTACAGCGATTGATTTGATGGCTCACTCGGCTACAATAGGGGTCAGATAAATAGTAGCAATACGATCACTGACCTTTGTTAAGGATTTTTGTTTAGCTATAACTCAATAAATAAAGAAATTGTATTGGAAAAGTTTAATGGAAAATAATAATTTAGCTAAAATCGGAAGGTTTTTGGATGTTTGTATTACAACACCCTAGAATGTAAAGTGAAAACCGCAAGCGTTGGATTATATAAATTATGAATATACCACATATTTTCTTCAAAGCATTAAAGTAATAACTCCCCATAAAATAAATATATATCTCTTCTTTTCTATTTTCGACAGGTGACCACGGATGAAACGCAGTATATTCGATCCATTGACAATCTGATTGCATCCCGGCTCAGTCTGAAGCTGCAGCTGCAGGCGGTTCACTTTGTGGCCGGCTCCAGTGCCCATGGAAATGGAAATGGTAATGGCAATGGAATTGGCCTTACAAACGCACTGCAGATGGCCAGCGGCTCAGGAGGTGGTGGCCTCGTCCTGCGATGCACGGCGCAAATTGGCGATTTCTATCAGGAGTACAAGGAAATCGAGCTGGGTACACCGCAAAAGGATCCGGTGCCGGCCAGAGGTAATCCACAAATGCAGTAACTGCCAACAGCTAGAGAGCACTGAGAGAAAATTGTTTAAAATTAAAATTAATTGTTTTTAAAACCATTGCATATAGCATCATGTTAATTGCCTGCTTTCAGGCTTTAAAAAAAAGAAACTTTTGAAGTATTTTCTATTTACTTTTCTTTGTAACTTTTATAATGATTAAATCAAATATTACTACCATTTTTTTCTCACTGCACAAATGCATCTGATTTGACCATTGCAGTGACGTTGTCGTCGGGCACCGGACTTCGTGGCTTCTTGGAGACCTATTTTGCCAAATCCTCGGCTCGCAGCCTGTGGCGCGGGGCGGCGGGGAGTGTAGCAGCGGGCTTAATGGCCACGATATTAACCAGGCTGATTAATGGTAGCTAAATGGGCGCAGGATTCATGGACTTCATGGAGGTGCGACGCGGCGGAGGGATGCGGCGTGGGGGATGTGGAATGTGTATAGCTTATCGATCAGCAATGGAAATTAGAGAGCCCTCGGCCGTAAACTGCATTATTTACCTATCACGAATGCAATTTAAATTACACCCACAGACACACCTGGGTTGTCCGTCTGATTCCCGTTAAGCTTCGCGCATACACACTCAGCCACAGATCCCATAAACTTGTAAATATTTGCTTTAATGATGTGAACGGATACACGTAAATGAACTCGCACACCTACACATAACACACATACATACATATATACACGCATACACACGCGCAACTAATTGTTAATTAATGGATTATTTAATGATGCATAAAATATTGGATAAAATATGAATGTTTCATTTGCATTTAGCTTCAACCCAAGCGGATATCAACTTAATGTTTAAGCGGAGTAAAAACCAAATGTAAATCGTTGAAACGATTAAAAAAGCAGGAAGAGAAAAACAAAAACATAAACATAAAACAAAAACCATAGAGAAATGTAAACAATTAAAAATGCCAATGTCAAGACAAACCAAATACATTCAAACCAGAATAAACAAAAAGTAATAATCGAGTTCTGTTTGTTGTTTCTTTCATTTAAATGGGAAATTAGTTTATTGATATAAGTATTTGTCTCAAAAATAAATATAATTGCGGGTTAATTTAACTAATTATGTGATTAATAATTGGTTTAGGATTTGATAATATTTGATTAGGCAGCCATTTTGGCTAGGTAAGTAATATTGTATGAATCGTTTTTAATTTATTTCTTACTTACGCAAATTTTTAAAAAACTAGAGGGCGAGCAATGAGTTGGCAATACTTCAAAATGGGAAAGCATAGACTATTTAATTTATTGTATTGTATTATGGCTAAAACTCCTCTAAAAACTTTTAGCCCAAGCCAATTTTCAGTGTAACTTAAAACTCATTTCATTCTGTTTCATTTAATCTGTGAAAGAACAGAATATTTTATCTTAAAATATTTTTATAAGCGATCAAAGTTCTGTCTCTGTTGACAAGGACATATGTACATATATGTATATATAAAACAAATCAATACAAAATATGTTATTTCTCTTTATGTATAAAATGAAAATTGTCTTCCAAGAACATTTTGCCTATCCACACAATACAGAAATCCCTCTAAGATTTTCCCCATCGATTTCTAGACACTCGTTCCTTGGCAGATTAAACTGGAGCATTTAAATGACAGCGCGCCGAGCTCAGCTGCATGCTGATGTCTGTCTTTGGCTCAAATAAATAAGGCCGTGGCCAAATGGGCGTGCCACCGCCCATCGCCATCACTTTGCGCTGACAACTGAAACAAATTCGATTTCAAACGCGTTTTGTGCGCGTTTTCTGCCGCGTTGCGGATCGCGCTGGAAATTGTGTTGCATAGTTCTAGGCGGCTGATATTAAGGTCCGTCTCTGATGCAATTAAACCCAAAATATATGGGAGCAGGGCCGAGGCCGAAGCCTTATGGCATTTAGCTCTTTCTGCACTCGCCCAAAAAGTCATTAAAAGATAAAATCGCAAAATCAATTAGCCAGAAACTTTAGCCGGCCGCGACTCGGACTCCAACAAAAACTCTTTCTGTCTATTGCTAGCGCCAGGCACTAAGTTGAGTGCTGAGTTTTAAGAGGTTTTAGGGCCAAAAATTTGAAATTTAAAACAGAAAAAATTGCATAAAAAATATTTTATGAACTTAAGCAGCCATTTTACAGCGCTAAAAAGAATTAAATCATAAACAAAGAAATTAAAAAAATCAACTTAAATAGATATTATTTAATCTAAAAAACTATCTTTAAATGTTAAATCTCTTGTTAAAAAACATTTTAAGGCTTATTTATTTAGTTATTGAAAATATATTAAGTATTTTATATCTTAGAGGTGCTATTTTTTTAACAGTTTGAAACCATTTGAACCATAAACATGCAACTCTGTGTAATAAAGTAATCATTAAATCATCAAAATTAAGTAGTCCATAAATGAGATATTAAAAAAATACTAATTTAAATTATAATATATTTAAGGGCCACCGGTAACTTGAAATCTAGAAATACCTAATGATTTCCTTTATTTTTCCTATAAACCTAGCTATTTTCCACTGTCTGGACTTTGGGTCAGCACTGAATGAAGCTGTAAGCGAGGAAAGACCGAGTTTCTGGGCGCCATCGAGCCTGACCATAAATTGCAACACTTTTATCGTCTTCCCAGGCCCGCCTGCTGTTGTCCTTGTGCGCTGCCTATTTTTGCTTGCGCTTGGTGCTTGCTTGCTTCCCCGCTTCCCCGCTCACTCGCTTGCCCACTTTTTTCCCGCTGCACAGTTGCGCACAGTTTCCGATTTCCGTTTCCGCTTTTGCGGTGGCCGCCTTGGAGTTCGGTTCGGTTTTTATTTGCCGCACACTCGCTCGCCTCGACGCTTGCATAAGTGGGCAGAAATCAGCTCCTCCAGTTGGCCACAAAGTTTGCTGTTCGTATGCCCGCTGCCGGCCTTTTTTGGCAAACGCATTTTTTCATTACTTTCGACTGGCCGGAGGCCAAGAGTCTGCACAGAGAGAAAAATTGTGTTTAGGATACATGTACCTATTTTTGTATAAATATACCTAACTTTATATAAGAACTATATTATATTTAGACTATTATTTGTTTCTCTCCGTGTCCGGGAAGTAGGAAAAGCCGTGGCCAATGGGTATATGCCTGATGGTAGATGGCAAATGCATTTGCCTGCAAGTTAACGGCCGATGGGACGGCACTTCCGCTCGCCGCCTCATTGGCCACGCCCAGAGAACAAAAAAAATATACAGAATATTTCCCATATATGTACTATACAAAAAGGCGGCGGCCAAAAGAAGAAGCCAGTGCATGAAATACTTTTATGCAATTGAAACGAATTGCGAAAAATGATTTATGCCACAGCATTAAAGCCCAAATTGCTACAGTCGAAAGGAAGCCGCCGTGATGTATGGTTATGCGATACGCTTCACAAGGCAATCGGCATGACAACATTATCCCAATAAATCGGGAGGACAGTTTAAGTACACATAACTTAATCAAAAGACAGTAAACAACATAAGAAAATAATCTTTACTTAAAATAATTTTTAATTATTTCATTCAATTGAGAATAAGAAGTTGAATACATTTAATAAGGCCTTGATTGTTTTATTATCAAGCTCATAATTAACTTTATTTATATTGTATTATAATAAGTTTGTGCAGAATTATTTTTTTAAAAGAAGCCCCAACTTACATAGCTTTTCCTAGAAATCGTAATTAAAGACATGAGAACTGATTTTTATTACGCCAGTGTCCCACGCAAGGATCTCGGCCTTGGTGCCCACTCAGTGTCAGTTTGAGGCCAGCTCATTACAGGTCAATTAATTAATTGAAGCCTGCCAAACGGACGAGCCGAGCTGCCAACCAATATAGCCATAAAAGTGAATGGGCCGTCAGCTGAGCATACATGGAGACCGAAGACCAAAAACACACACCAAGACAGAAGAAAGAGGCCCAGAATGAATTGCTATAATCACTGGAGCAAAAGCAGGAGCCACTCTTCCTGGATGGAGAAGGTGGCTAACTGAGGATATAGGGGGGAAAATAGGAGGCACATGGAATGACATATTGGCCAACGAATTTGATTCGACCGACGAAGTTCATGGCATTTGACCATGGGCAATTCGAAATTCGACTTTTAATGGCCAACGAATCGGTTAAAGGGTAACTACCTCCTCAACGCTTACTCCTATCCTTTAGCTTCCCACTATTTTCAACCGGTATGGCCTGACAATTCCCTCGTTAGTGTGTTTAAAACAGAGTCATTCACATTTCTAAAACCATTCGAAATCCAAGGCCAAAGTATCCAAATGGTTGTTGCCACAATTTAAGGATTATGCACATGGAAATGGAGTTTTAATACGCGAATCCATACTTAGGGGCACCACTCGCAACTTTGGTAATTCAGCTGCTAGGCCATACATTAGCATAAATTTGGCCACCCATTGTCATGGTCTGATTTGGGGGCATGTGTCAGGACCCGGATTGATGCCATGAATATTTTATTAACATCGGCACGCTCCAACTTTCGACCTCGAAAAAATAAATGTATTTATGCAGTTGCGGGCAAGATAATAGCATTAGGAATCCAGATACTCAATTTTTATTTGGCTTCAATACGATATTTAATTGATTTTAATAAAGTATTGGCTTGCTTTTCTGCATTCTTGCTAATATTTTCTTAAATAAAATATTAATTGAAATCTTATTGTTAAATTAAGGGGGATTAAAAATGAAACCAAATATTAAAACTGGTGCGGCTTTCCAACTTGATGAAGAATATAAGAATATAAGAAGATGTCTCTATCGATCTTAGTATTACGTTGACCTGAAATCATTTAATAATCTCAACTTTTTCTGCTATTACGTTGACCCCAAACGTGTGGTGGGGCAACAATTTTTATGTAATTCCGCAACTGAATCGGGCAAATGAAATTTTCGCACGAATTTGCATTGCATATTGTTCGGGGC
The DNA here is from genome assembly GCA_035046345.1 of Drosophila birchii. NCBI lineage: Eukaryota > Metazoa > Arthropoda > Insecta > Diptera > Drosophilidae > Drosophila > Drosophila birchii. The sequence goes on from JAWNOA010000064.1 coordinate 4,664,924, forward strand.
CTCTACGTGCAGTTCGCTGACAAATCGTCATTAATAAAGCCTAGATGAGTGACTGGCTGAGGGAGAGAGTTTTTTCCTGCCGGTAGCTGCTCTATGTGGGCGTGGCAACAATGGGTCTTCGTTAGTGCAACGGCAAACCTGGCGAACGGCAATCAAAATTCAATTTATTTACGCACACAATTTGATTTTGATATTTTCACGCAATTTTCGCTGGATTCCTTTCTTCTGCTCCCTATAATTTTTATATATTTTTTTTTTTGCTGACTGCCTTCGTCTGTGGAAATTAAATTTAATTGCAAATTACCGGGCCAACACAAAAGTGAAATTAATTATGAGTAAACTAAAATGATAGCTAATAAGCATTGTAGGCAAAAACTAAAAATTTAATTAATATTCTCGTTCGACACAGAAATTACACGACATAACTCGCAGTGCCAAAAATAGCTGGCCAGCTAATTAAACAGCATAATTTATTTTATTTGTTAGCCGGCATAAAAAAGGAAACAAATGGGAGAAAAAAACGATATTTCCCGCGAAAATGTAATCTATATAAACTTGAATGTATATACAACGATATTGGAGTTGTTTTGCAAGAATTAAATGTTATTTAATAAACCGAAAATGTGCATTTATGTCGCATATTTGCCACGGCCTCATACAAATATCAGTGTATATATTTGCTCTAGTAATTTGCATTTAATTTCGTTATATGCTAATTTTAAATTATAGCCCACACTCTTATCCTCCTCTCCGCTTTAATTAAACAGGCATAAATGTGCGGATATAAATTTCGCTGGGCCGATGGCTCCCCGCTTCCCGCAGAAGCCGCAGCCATTAAGCGGTGTTTAAGCCATCAACACAGCCTGTCAAACAGCTGGGGCCTCCGATGCCAGATTTTCGTGTGACCGATGATTCGCAGTGCAATTTTCGCTGCAGTGGCCAACGAGAAGGCAAATCAAACGGTGTCCCCTTCTGCGGCATAATCACACATTTTAAACAGTTGTCATTACCTTTTCTTAGGAATTTCCTCTCTTAAAAGTCCTAATAATCTAATAAAACCCTTTAAACACTTGACCAATTTGGTGTAAATTGTTTACCTCTTCAGTATATCAGTTAACAAGGCATTATTGCATATCCTTTCCTCTCAACAAAAGTTGAATTTCATCCCGCAATGTGTCATAATTGCTGAAAACCACTCGTCCTTCGGCGGACAAGTGCTGACAGTTAATGCACGCAAAGCTGTCAGCCAAACGAGACAAAAGACCGCCGACCATTTGGCTTTCAACTGATGATCTGCAGCCATTTAAAGCTATCAATTTGCCACACCTGCTGGCTGGTCAATACAGTGAAAAAATATCTCTTAAAAGGTTGGAATTTTATATATAAAATATTATATTAAAAGAATGAGAAGCAAGGATCTAAAATATGCATTTCATAAGTAATTAAGATGCCTTAGATGATACTACGGACAAAAATCTTCTTTTGCTTAGATCAATACTATTCCCGTTGACTTCTTCTCCAATTTTTAATGAAGTTTATATGTTTTGTTCCTGTGTTCATGCTTCACAGCATCACGTAGTCTCGACAGTTGTCTGAGCTCTACCAAAATTCCACAGTCAGAATGCCTAATTGTGGCAAGAGCACATGCCCACGCACACCAGGATGCCAGGGCAGCGGCACAGGCACAGGAACACCTGCACAGCATGCAGGTACGTAAGCTCATTACGCATACGCCGTGTGACAGCCAAGCAAACAATGCCAGCACGCTGCCGCCGCTAAAGACAGCAACAGAATCCAGAGTAGCAGCAGCAGCAACAGCAGATGCAGCAGTTGCAGCTGCACCAGCAACAGCAACATAACCACATCATAAACGTTGCAGCCACAGTGGCACGCATGAATTAAGCATTCCGCAAAAGTAACTGCAGCGCAGCAGCAATCGTAATGCGTGGCAATTGCCGGGGACTTTGGCTCACAGGTTTTGGGCCAAAACACGTACACACACAGCGACACTGCGTAGTGCATATATCTGCAAAATGTTCCCGTTTCGGCCATGTTTGCAGGCTGCGTTGGCGGCGGCTAACCTTTAGCCGAAGTTCAACACTGTTGCAGCTGCACTTGGATGCTGTTGTCCGTCGAATGCCAGCGATTTATTATGGACAACGCCAGCTACTACACCCAGGGAAGTGTGTTTGCTAAATCAAAACTTATTAATTTAATTCAAAATCCTGTTAAATATTGATTAAATATCAATATAGACACTCAAACAAAGCTTCTCTTTTCTGTTTAATTATCATAACTTAAGTCTTTAAGTAATTAAATGTTATTCAAAGCACTTGGATTAATTAGCTACCATTTAAATATTATTGTTTTAATGGCAGTACTACCTTCTATTGCAAATATGTATCACCCAATTTTCTTAGTGTACAAGACGGACCATTCCGAATTGCCATGCAAAGAGCGCGGTCTTGTCTCAGATGCGATTCACGACTAAAATTTATAAGCGCCAATTCTCTTCGCGAGCCTAAATCAATTGCAATTGCCGTTTGCAGAGTATTTCTTTGCAAATTCAATTGCCAATTGTCAATGTTATTTTATTTGCGCGCCTTTCCGTTGACTATAAATTTATCCTGGTCAACGGCAAGCGACAGCCAAAAAACAACGAATCCAGGCAGCTCGATACCCAATATTTGAAAATGGTGTCGTCGCAAGTCGAAAAGAGTGTCGTGCTTGGCTAACGAAACTGTCTTTATATCCTAATGGGGCAGCCAGAAGGAATATAGAATTTTATAAAATAAAAAAGAAAAGTAGGAAAAAAGCGAGAAAGAAAGCATTTGCCGCAAAACTCGCCGGCCGCAGTAAATTCAGGACAACAACGGCAACAATAATAATAACTTCATTTCCGTGACTGTCCTGCATAGCAGTCGCTATGTATATATGTAGTATTGTCCTGACAGTGCTTAGCTTTCCGTAATTGTTTTTTATTTTCTCCCCTTGCCGTGTGTTACCTTAACAAAAAAATGTGAAATATTTTCCTACATCTCTTATTTAGTTTTTTTCTCCCCCAAAAATATTAGTGTGTTTTGCACACTTTCCTCTCTGTCTTTGGCCTTCTCTTTTCCTTTTTGTTATATTTGCGGTTTGCTTCCGCTTTTCCACAGAGCTCTTGGCCAAATTTTATTTACGCATTTCATTCGATTAAAGTCGGTTTGCTCTCTCCGAAAATTGTGTAATAGAGCACTGTCAAATTTAATTTGACAAGGATGTGAAAAGGTATTCGTGGTATTCGAGAGATGAAAAGCATGGCCCCGGAAAACACAAGATGATTTCCTTTAATAAAAGCATAGAGTTTCCACTTAACTAAGCTTTAAGGGTTTTTGGTTTTAAAGCTATACTAGTTGGATTTTGCATATTTTTAAAAAAGAATGCTGCCATAAGGAAAGCTATTTAATTAATAAATATTGATATATTTTACTTGTTCTCCTATAAGTTTTTGAAGCCAACTTGAGAAATTTCAAGAAGTACCACAAAGAAAACTGCTTCAACAAATTTTCTACTTACACTTCCATTTCCAAGAATTCTTTGCCTTTTGTCAATTATATGGGGGAAAACTTATTTTCTAGATTTTGTTAGGGAATGAGAAAATTATGCGAACAACTTAACGGGAGGCCTTACAAATTATTTCTACATTCAATTAAGCGAATCTTTAGAAATTCATTGCGAATACTTGAGATTATGTAAATAAGAAATCCTGCAAGCACACACGCACCCAGCACTTGAGAAAATTAACAAAATTTCAATCACACTTCATTAGCAGAGAGAGAAATTTCAATGTGTTGCATACATGCGTATATATGATGTTGGATGGGGAAAATAGGAAGCTTTGGAGGCTGCATGTGAGGGTGGGAACTACACAATGGTGGGTGGGGATTTCGGGGGGTTTTGGTTGAATTCGGGTGGTTTCAAGGTGGCGGTGGATCTCATGTGACAACGCACCGCACATTTGGCAAATGAAATGTTTCAAGAGGCAGCGATGATGATGATGGCAGAGGAACCTTCGAATTAGTATTCAAGTTGCCGAATATTAAAGCACAAAATTTTAAGGAAAATGCAAAACTAAATACTATAATTTACGGGTGAGAAATCAAGTAAAATGCTATAATATAATATACAAAATTATAAAGACAAATAAATAAGAAATAAGAAAATAATAAAGCATTATTACTCCGACCTTTTGAAACTCACAGAATGAGGGAATAATGTTGAAAAAATTCTACTTCTTCTATTTAATCGAACCTCAATTATATAAATATATTTAAATTAAACCGACTTGTCCCGGAGTTAGCTAAAGCCCTTTTCTAAATAGGATCGCCTATCCAGCTATATATTCTCTGGATTATATAAAGTATTTGTGACATTCCTTTCCTTTTTCTGAATCAAATTTAATTACTTCAGTCGCGCACACAGGCAGATAAATATTGTTGCAAGACTTGAGCAATATTTGGCCAGTCAGAGAAACTATATAAATATTAGAGCCCCAAACCGCATAAATTGGGATTTTTTTTGGATCTGTGTGTGTATGGGGAGCAAGAGGTGCATAAAATACTAAATGCTCTTAAAAATATTATGCGGTTGCTTTTGGCCGGGAAGTGAGAGTGTGATGTGTGGGCGGTTGGGTTTCTGGTTTTCGGTTGTGTGTGGCCATCATACCCTCCCCCTCCATGACTTCACATATTGCCCCTGGCGCCACTAAAATATTATTTCATGAAATTTGCTTAAGGATGCAGCAGCATCAGCATCGGGATCGGCGGCTGTGGCAGCCAAAAAGTTTGCTTATCCTTGAAAGTTTATTTTATGCCGGAAATAAACAAAATTGCTCTCGTTTGCGGCCCCACATGGGTTAAGGCACAGTGTCAGCTCGATGGATGGAAGTGTTTCGATAGTTCACAAATATTTATTCAATTTATTTAATATTTAAACCAGGGACCGTCATCATTATAAGTTATACATATTTAAAAAACTTAAATGGTAATGATTATTTTTCGATTTTTTTTCTCTAGTCATCAGAAATAATCATCAGACTTGGGTGAAAAATATATAATTTACAATAAAAATAAGTTTTTTGGCTTTGTTGGTATTGTTTTGGTTTTAAAGGGAAGCAGTTGAAGTAGGTCATGGCAAAACAAAAACAATTGATCAGCTGATCCCTGATTTAAACTCTTGTTTTTATTTAATATTTTTATAATATCGAATTTCATGAAAAGTTTACCTCCTCCACAAGGGGTTCCCTTTTCGAGAGTCACCTGTATTGGGAATGCTTTCCGTTGCTGATGCCGATGGTGGCGCAAACGCAAATGCATCATCATAATAAGTGGTGTGAGCGGAACACCTGGGGAGGGGGGCGGCAAAGCAAACAGGTGTGGCAGCCAACCTGTCGCCCGCTTTATTGGCTGCTTAAAATCTTTGACAGTTGCGCTTTAGTTTGCAAAACTCCCCACCATGATTTAAGATTTATTTAAGACCGAACTGAGAAAATCAACGATTTATGAGTAAAACTACTAAAACCACTTTTAAATCCTTGTCTTTTAACTTGAATAGATTTCGGTACCGTGGAATCATCTCCAGGATTTTCAGGTGACTTTTTCTTCAGTGCGTGCTCTTGTCGTATTTGACAAGCTGTGTTAGCAGGACCTTGGCAGGACCTCTTCAGGAGCTCAGGAGACGGCTCTTCACTCGACTGCCGGCGGCGTCTGTTCAGGCCAGGCCAAGCCAGGTCAACTAAAATAAATACACAATGTTGTAATTTAGAAGAATATTTGCACAGCAATTATTTTCATAGCAGTGGCCGCAGTCGAGCGGTAACAAGGCCAAAAACAAAAGTGAATTGTTGGCCCTAACGCGGAGGAGGAGCCAGTCAGCCAGCCTTCCAGCAAGCCGGCCATAAGATACCCGGGTCCAGTCCGGGACAGAGGCCACTGCGAAAACATTTAATTGTTATTTTTACCAAATGAATGGCAAACGGCCCGCAGCACACGACACAAATTGCGGTGTGCTCATTACGACAATGTGCTCTTGGGCGGGGAAATGGGTTGACGTTGACTCCCATCTCGCATCTCCATTCCGTGCCATCCAGAGGTCTGGGTATCCGAGGATGCCATCAGCATCACCGCCAGCAGACAGGGACGGACGGACCGCAAACGCTAACGCATCTGCCATCTTTCATGCCTCGCCTGACACACACTCGGGAAAATTGGGGAATAAGAGCAAGGAAAGATTTGGAATAAAATAATTAAAATGTTTACTTATGAAACTATACTATTTTATAGTTTTTAGTATATAAAAAATTTATACAAATTGCTATTTTATGATCAATTTCGCTCAGTATACTTTCCCTGGCGCTAGCGCTTCTCCACAAAGCTGCATTGTTGCCTCGACCTGCGGCTGTGTAGAACGCATTGAAGCGAGTTGGCCAAGTGGAGCACTCCATTGCGTGCCCTGTGCCATATTTTTTCCACTAATTAAAATAAACAAAACGCCAGAAACCAACCAGGCAACTGGGCATCTCTCGTCGTCAGCAGCAACTGCATCTGCATCCACATTTAGTATGCATCGGGACAGGAAAGTCAGTTCGCCGGTGGTTGTGGCACATTTGTTGTTAGAAAACTAGCGCAAGGTTGCATGCTGTGGGCTTGGGACCAACCACAATAGATGGCAAACAGTGGATAATGGTGACCTGTCCTGGCATTGACATCCTTTTGACCATATCAATTCACCAATGAGCACCGGAAGTACAGTGAACTCGGAGCAAACTTTTCTGCAGCCAACAATTACGAGCAATTAGCCAGGGTTTTCTCACTTTACCCCCGAGGCAATAGATTAAATTACGTATACGCAGCGTGGACAAGAGCTTGTAATGACGTCGTGAATAATAGCCGGTAGTTGGTGAAATTAAAGCCAAACCAGAATTGACTGAGACACTTAAACATGTTTATTATATTTCTTAAATTATATTATATTATTATTATTATTATTATTATTATTATTATTATTATTATTATTATTATTATTATTATTATTATATTTATTAATTTTATACGCGGAAAACATTTTATAAAATTAACTGATTTCGATAAAAGTATTTAAAATGGACACAATACCTAGGAATTGAGTTGAAAACATTACCCTCCTTGGTTGCTGATAAATAAAATAAGTTGTAAGTCCTTCTTACTAAGTGTAAAAATCACTTCCTTTTCCCATTATTAAAATACAGAATATACCCTTGAACTCTGAGAAAGCAGAGTAGAAAAACTGATTGAAAAGTGCATGCTTTACTGCAGGGCAATACTTGTCGGTGCCCTCTCTATACTTTCATTAAAATCTTACATAATATATACATACATATATATATATATATATATATATATAATAATTTTAATAACAACTTTTTAATTGCTTATTCATGTACCGCCAAGGAAAACTGCTGCCGGACCCAGGTCCAAATTTAAAAAGAAAAGTACCATTCAACCGCCCACCAAAAATGCCACCCGACGATCTCAGTGATGGCCAAGACACTCGAAATAAAAATTGAGTAATTATAATAATAATTATATATAAAAATGATTATGTAAGAGAATATAAAATATTTACAATAAAAATAATGTTTTTGCTGATAACATTTTGTTCTTAACCTTTAAATAATTTTTATCTAAATTATTTTAAATAATACTACAATTTCCACTATTTTATTTTCGATTTTCTGTCAGAGTGTGGTATAAACTTTTGCTTTTTAAATGTTTCTTTATTAGTTGCTGTAATTGTTTTTTGTTACTTGCGGGTAGCGGGGGCAGGGGCCGAGGGGTAAATGAAAACTGGGATTTTTGGGGGCTTGGGGATGGAACAGTGAACACGCTTTTAACTCCCTGATGCTGCGGTGGATGTGGTTTCGCCCTGTTTTTGTTGTGGTTCTTGTTTTTGCTTCATCAAAGAAATCGAGACGAGAGTTCTGGAAACTTTTCGCGAAATGCAGCTGCAACAAAGTTGGCCAAGAAATAGCTGAGAACATTTCATTGTTCTCGCCGTCGTTTTTCGGACTTTGCTGTTTTGCTTTATTTTATTTATATTTTTTGTATTTCTTTTTTTCTGCCGCCTTGTTGTTGTTGCTGATATTATTTTGTCTTCTGTAAGCACACCGGAAATGCTCCAATTTCGAGTCGAGCCATTGCGGAAATGCTTGGCAGCGAAGGACACGAAGGGAAAAAAGGACATGGATTTAAATACATATATCTATGCATATTTATGATGTTAAATCTATAAATATTATAAAGGACCTTAAATTTATTAATCTTCATAAGCAAGTTACCCCTTTCTTTACCTTTTTTCCTATTTTGGTTGGTATTAACCTAAAATTTCTGCATTTATATTTTATATATCGCACTCGATACTGAAATCCTTTAAATGCAGTTCCGGAAAAAAGACATAAACTAGACTAAGAGAAAAGGCTGCAATCAAAGTCTAATGCACGGAGACAGGAGTGTTTTTATGGTAAATGGCTGTTTGAGCCAGAGACATACAACTATGTACAGTTGTATGTACATTTATTTGTGGCAGCAAAACACCAAAAATTGCAGCTGCAATTTGCGCCTTTGTTTTGCTGCCCGACAAGAAGTTTCTTCTGCCCAAAAACTTTTGGCCACAACAAAAATAGTCAAACGCCAGACGCCAACCAAGACCTGAAACCAAGACCGAAACGTAAAGCGAATAAGAAACTCCCATAAATAGATGTATATAGTTGTATATACAAACAGGAAGATTTTTGAATCACAACTAAATTAAAGAAATGCTGTCGGCGACAAAATATTTTGTCGAGGCATGACCAACTTTCGGCAGGAAGAGGTTTCGGCTGGTACGGAATTTAGCAGCTCAACTTGGCTGCTTTATGCTGCATGTGTGCTAGAAATTTACTCAATAAACATTAGCATATTTGCCGAAGCTGGAAATGCAATTTATTCCCAGCACACGCAGCCGCAGAAATAGCTAACTTTATTAATTGTTTGTACTAGTTTGGCTAGGTAGTCAAGAGACATAATATAAAACTTTGCTTTTACTGAAAATCGGAAATCTTTAGAATTATTTTATTTTTAGGAAATTGGGCTGCTAAATTACACAAAATATTATCAATATGATGTACAAAATATTGTAAAAATTCAAAATATCGATAAATTCTTAACGGAAATATTCCTAATAAAGTATGCAGAATATACTATACAAAACAAAAAAATGTATATATGGGGAATATATTAACATCAAATTTATCCCAAAAATTAATTCCTTTATACATTTTAAAGAATTCCCAAAGATTTAATAGTGCATCTTGTGGAAACTACCCCAATACATGACTGATGACACAAGGAACCCCAAGCTCTGGGCTTGAGACCAACGTATACACAATCCGCAGTCCACAATTCATTGACAAGCTGATAACAGTTTAGCACAAGTTAATTGCCACGAGCCAACAAACTGGCAACAGGGCCAGTGAGAAAGACAAAGACGTATCGAGCGGTGGGAATACTCTCGGATACTCGTACTCGAACGCAGCCACAATCGCATATCCATGTATTAACACATCGGGGGATCAGGTGATGGACGGCGGCCATGATGTTGACATGTGTAAGTAAACTGGAGAGCGCACAAATCGATGGCCAAATGCACAGGAACAGGCACATGGCCGGGCAACTTGACACATGTCCCTGCCGCCGGTGGCAACAACAATCAGCAGCAGCAGCAACATTTAGAAGCCGCCAACTAGGAAACGTCGAGGAGCGCCAAGCAGCGGCAACAGCTCATTAGATTAATGACGCTGGTAATGGATTAGCGAGCATCGAAGGCGACACCGAGCGGACGAGGGATGGTCACTGGGCACTGGACAACGGACGCTGAATGCTGGACGACGGACGATGGCGACTTTGTCGTCGGCGTCACTTTGTCTAAGCTGGCAACCAAACAGCAGCACGTAATTAGTGCCATAGGTCGGGTTCGAGTTTGGCTTAGGTCTCCGGATCGGGAAGCGTTGAGCGGAAACTAGACCGTTGCCAACTGGACAGCAGATGCCAAATCCACCAAAAGAAATATTATTGTTATTAAGAGTACATTTAATGGGGTAACAGAGGTCTTTAAAGAGGTCTTTAAGATTTATTTCAGGTATAAACCTTGTATTGGCTTAGAATTATCTGGGATGCTGTCACTGCCATTATAAAGTTTACTTATTTTAAAATCAATCAATCCTGATTATAAATCTTTGTTTCGTTAAGAGTATTCTTAAGAATCCTTTAATTTATAATACGAATATTAGCAGTCACAATTATTATCTATATTTATCATTTCAGTTTAAATTTATATTTCTAAATTCCGACACCATTCTTCTCAGTGCTTTTAACAGTCCATTTGCTTCAATGTTTGATGAAACCCACTGACGTTAAATGCACATTTAATTAAGCATTTTAAATTTAAGCCTTCGGCCGCCTCGCTTTCCTCAATATTAATGAGCCAGCAACCGGCGATGAAACAAGCAACTTATTCACTGGCCAATTCGCCATGACAATGTTCTTTATAATATCAATAATAACTTAAGCATCTTTCGCGTTCCGCTCCCCTTTGCTGCGACAACGACGTTGACGACGACAACGCCTGCTGCATTTCAATGGGGCCGCTTCTGGAAATCGGACGGGAGTGAAACCTTAACAGTTAAATATATACCATAAAAATACAATTGTATGTAGCGTCGTGTCTGTGTGAACTTAGTGCTCTGCTTTTGCTTGTTTTAAAGGCTAATTTGAATAAATGCCAAAAAGAGCAGAGACGATGGTAATTGAAAGAATTTCAAATGCCCTTAAAATGGAGTGGTACAAAATTATGATTGTGCATTTATTTGTCAGTTCAGAGACTTTAGAATAATTTAATTTTGAGTAAATTAGAAATTGTATATATGTATATATTTGAAAAATAATTAAATAATGGTAAATTAAGATTTATTAAGGAGAATTGTACGTGTTTAATTTTAAAGACAAGGATAATATTGCCTCGTTCTTTTTTTATCAAATTTTAATCATGGACAAATATAGATCATATTAATCTTATAGGTTAATGTTCTTTACCTTATAAAATATGGTATAATGATCATCAGATCTCAAATGTATAACATAAGTATCTGAAAATGTAATATTGGAGAGCTTAATATTTTACGACTTCCTTCTTTAATTACTCTACCTTTCGCTCTAATTCATATACCCCTAACAATAGTGTATTCAGAATGACTAACAAGAAACATTTGTAACTTAGTTTTTGCCCCACTTCTTTGGCAACGAGATTTGCATGCTGAACAGGCTGACAGTAAGCTCTGCCTTCCACTCATATTTTGGCCAGAATTTATGCCCAACAGGCAATGAGAACTTAAGTGATTTCGGTTGTAAGCTAATTGAGAGAGCCTGGCCACTGGCAGTCGGCTAAATGACAGGCTGTCCGCGTCATAGCACCACCGAACCCACTGAGCCGCTGGCTGAGCCACCGACATCACAGCAGTTTCCACCACCAAATTGACAGCATAATTTTCCAAGCGCTATTTGACGAATTGATCGGTGCCCGAGGCAAAAACGGTTGAACACTTTTCCACTTGCCACGATAAAGGTTTGTCAATCTGGTTGACGTTTTGTCAGTTGCACACAGAGCAAAAAATAACACCAAAATTGGTTACAACATTGAAATGGTGGAGTTTTTGCGACTGTCTGGAAAGGGTTAATTGGCAAATTTAATTCAGTTATTTTTCTGACATTTTTTTTGTGGAGCAAGGAAATTAAATTTGTAAAAATATACATTTGTAGTTTAAATAATATTGTTGGTATGATTTTTATCAGCTCTTATATTTAATTTTCTATTATTTAATGAATAATCATTTATATATTTTCTTATGCATTTAGAATTCATATTAATTTAATTTGTGTTATAAAATGGGAAATGTATAAATTAAAAATATTGTAAACATTTTGAAATTACGAAAGATAAAATTCTTAAATTATTTATTTATCCTTAGAAGATGGATGTTATCGGAAAACATTGATTTTTTACATTGACTTAATTGAAAAAAAATCTTTTACTATTTTAAATACCCATTTTTTTATTTTTTCCCAACCATGATATCTTTTTTAATTGCACATACCTATAAAATATCTATAAGTATTCTGTCAAATACCAATATTATCTGCCATCTTAAATTTAAAATTCATTTTGTACTCATTTTTAAAGCATAAAACTCAATTCTTCCTGCATGTATACCCTATCTAAGCTCTATTTAATCTGTTTTTAATTAAGCACTTTTTTATATAACAGAAATATAGTTATTGATTTAGCATAGAAAAAATAACTGTGTGCTTTCAGTGCACTCTTGAGGCAATTTTAAAAGAAGCGCGTGTCAGTGGCTCAAACACGCTTCTAAGTTTTAGGAACTGAGCTCGGTGGCTTGCATTGCATATCTTAAAGAAGAAAGTCCCAATTGTCATGCAGCTCACGTAACAGTGGCTCTTTTTCTTATATTATTCAATATTTGATTAAACCAAATGCACTTTTATAAAAAGCATTCTAAATTTAAGTCCAGCCACCTAGCTATTCCCAATATTAATAAACTCGTTGCTTCTAAGTTTTATGAAAAAATGCCAAAACACCAACGGAACTGATCTTCGTGGCCCGGCACATTGTTTATCTCGATATAAATATATGGCATTTGGCATACACCTCACGTCGAGGTTGTTTTTTTAATCGACGCTAGTTTTTTGTTGCTCCCGCTGTCATATTTTACAGCTGCGAAATGCGAACTGCTCCTGCCCGCTGTCCGTTGTCCATTTGTCCGGTAACTCCTGTCCAACGACTACTGGCGTTTCGCATTCAAAATGTCATGTTGTCAATCGCCTGGACAAGTGTCCGCGGCTTATGTGCGGTCTGTAGATGAGCATAAATTACGAATGTCAAGGAGTGCGAAGCGGCGGGGCGCCTTCATTAAATGTGCAACAGTTTTTTCCCCTTTGTTGCCCATTCATTTATTCCGAAGCACTCACTAGACCTGGACGTCACCGAGTTATTTGTAGCAGGATGTAGGTCGGGATCGACCTTGGGAATCACAATTGAAATTGAAACCGAAAGCGAAGTCAACGACGCTGGACGTGTCTGCATCAATTACAAGATATCAGATAACTATTGGGTAAATAAGGGAAGTCAGGCTTAATTTAGTGAATGAAACTGGAATAACTTTAAAGGGATGCCCCCAAGAGCAAACGTGAGAAAAAAATGTCTACTTCTACAGGCAATTTAGATTAGTACGCCATTTTGAAATTCCAGTTAATTAAAGGCTCTTGGAAGCTTTAGGTATTCTGATTGCATTACCAATAGGCACTTGACTATAGAGTTTATCAATTTCTAAGTTTAAAACAATAAGGAAAACTAGCTAAGAATATATCTGGGTAATATAATTTAAGAACTAATTAGGAAAACAAAATTAAATTAAAAATATAACCTTTTGTGACTTGAAATTTATTCGCAAAATATTCATAAAATAAATAGACCATATTCGCAAGTTTGCAACATTTGTCAAATAGTGTCTACATTTGATGTCAATATTTGCTTTGACGATTATATATCAAAATTAGTTGAGTTAACAATTCTGTCCACGCAAATATAAAACTATTTCCGCTCTAGCACAGCAAGTGCAAAAAAAAAACTCACCCATTTCGAGTTCATTGACCGTAAAACAACTTTGCAACTTTTTGAAGAGTTTGTATACTGTTAACGATTTGTGTTTTGAAACAGGGATAATAATTCGTTATAAATATAAAATTGTAAATATTTATTTTGTACTTCTTATTTTGAATACAATTTAAAAATATTTCTTCATGAAATTAAATCAACAAATTAAAACGGGTTAAATAGTTGTGTCACAAATTAAGCTGCTATTATAGCAGGAGTTTAGAAGAGTATCTTTATTATTTCCTATTCAAATGTAAAATTCGATACTTAATTTATTTTATTTAAATAACAATTTATTTATAGTTTCTTTCACAGTTTCATATTCAGATTTTGGCGTGAGAAAAGAAAACAGTTTGGACAAGAAATATTTGCGAAACTCCTAGCACCTAACTGTAAATCGGAGGTATCTAGTTACATTTATCTAGCCTCAATACCACCTGGAGAGAAGAGGCAAAAACACCCAATTGCCGGTATGCCAAATTTAAAGCACGTTTGACAAACCGACGCGAAAAAAAACGTTTCAAAAATTGGCCATAAAAGTTGTGTTATTGCCCATGTACAAACATCTCCCCCGACAAAATTCTCACATATAAATTGCCCGGAATTAAGCGAGCCCCAGAAAAGGGGTGAACCTGCAGAATAAAATCAAAAACAGAAAAAATACAAAGCGGAATAAAAACCAAATGCGAAAGTAAATGAATGCGCGCGCGCCCCGTTCTGGACTTTCTCTTTTCACAAGCGTGTAAATAACATTTTTATTATATTTATACCATTTATGTAAAGCACCCAAACCCCACACAAACACTCACACACCAAGTCACGCCCCCAAAGCAGGTGTGACACTTTTTTATTATTTCAGTTTCGGTTTTTTTTTTTGCTTCTGTTTTTTTGGTTTTGTTTTTTATTTTATTTTATTTTTTCGCCGGCGCGCGTTTTACTGACCCACTTATCACGCGGTGCGGCATCAGAATGAAGTGGAAGCGGGGCGGCCAAAGCTTCCTCCTCCTGGCGGCGGAAAGAGATGGGAGCAGATATTACATATACATACGTCATATAAAGAGCAAAAGCAACTGTGCAAATATTTTTATGCGAGCAGCTCCCCATGAAACAATGGCCAAAACAGTGGGATTATCACCAAGGTAGTACACGTGAGACGGAGATAGAGAAATCCCCAGAAGGCGAGACAGGAATATATTTACAGAGAAAAAAATTAAGGGAATTGATAGATAAAAAAAATACATAATATTCGATCAATAATAAATAGCTGTAACTGGAGTTAATGTAGCAACAAGGCTATGAGACCTTTGATATACCGCTGCTTCCATTTATTGTAGAAATTTTTATCAGACAATTGATATTTTATTAAATACAAGAAAAAATAATAATACTTTTAATGAAGCCAAATTATTTAAAATAAATTCTTTGCTTTACCTTTAAACAAAGTGTTTTATGCTTAGTAGTGGCATAATATCATTAACACTAAATAAACAAAATAAGTCGTTAAAGTAAAGCGGATTGACAAATATAATAATACAATTATTATTAAAGAAAAGAATAAATTCAACTTAATATACTTATAATAAAAGATAAGAATAAATATTTATAAATAATAAAACTGCTAAAAAAGCATAACAGATTCAATATAAAATACTTAAGATTCATCACATAAAAGAATATCTCCTTACTAATTTATATATCCATACAAAAAACATCCGAAAATGTTTGTTTATTTAAATTTTTTCCTAATTTTTTAATTGATGTATATTGATAAAAATAAAACGTAATAAAATATAATAGTAGCATTAATAATTAAATACAAAAATCCGAAAATACCCATTGCTTTTCCCTCGCTGTAGGAAGAGAGAGTGAAAGAACAAAAGTATCAGGGCTCCACATTTCGTAGGCCATGAAATTGTCAGCGAATGTGAAATTTTAAATAAAATGATGAATTTATGGGAGTCGCAACTGTCGTCAAACGTGCGAGAATTTCAAAAGGCAAATCAACTGGTTTCGAACGTATGTTTTGGTTGCCAGGCGTGCATCTTTTAGATACTTTTCGCCCCATCCCTGTCTCTCTTTTTCTGTTAACTGCATTTATCAGAGGGGAACAAAACATTAATAAGAACAAGCACAATCCATTCAGAAAAGAAACGAAGGCAAGCAAACAAATTTGCCAAAAATATATACTTTATATTCGAATATTCTTCTTTAAGATTGACTTAACCCAAATATTGGAGAGGGAGCAAGAGCCGAGGAAGAGTAGGAAATAAATGCAGTGCATTTTCAGTTAACGGAAACCTTAAAGACATAAGAAGGCTATATGCAAATGATAAAGCAAATATACAGTAGAGGCTGAAATAATAAGGCCAAATATTTATACATAAAATAGGACATATATTTATGCCACAAAATACACGCCTTTTAGTATTCAAATTCGCCTAAAGAGCTAAATATCATTAAACGATTTAAATTGAGATTTAAATTAGATGTACTAAAAGTTTTTTAAATATCAAATAATTGAGAAAATTTTGGAACAAATTTAAATAGTTTTAATAATATTTATTTTTTAATATATATATTGGAATACAACACAGAGGAAATCAGATCGGATTCCTTGGCTGCCACCGAGACGGATTACACAATTCGCTGTCGAAATGACTTAAGCCCGAATTTCCCTACTGATTTCCCCCCTTTTCCCCACTCAATCTTGTTATTGCTTTTGGTAGCGAGCTGCTTGAATAGCCGCTGTGCCAACAATAATAATGGTTTCGGCTTTCCATTCCCTTTCCCGTTTCAGCAGCAGCGATGAAATGATAATTTTATCAACGCCACAGAGCTCGCTCTCTGGCATTCAAATTGATTCTGTGGATTCTGGGCTTCGGAGCAATTAGATTTCTTGCCGGGCAAAATTAATTATGCGTGCACATTTCAATTAGAGCGGGCTACTTAGCAATTAGAAGGTCACTGGGGGACCCCAAACACAATTAACTTCATTTTTTACTCTGCAGCGTAAATCAACTTAAATTGTTATGGCTTTTAATATGAAGTATTCGCTGGGTGTGAAGAGGCAAATGAAAATGCAAAAGCAGATACACAGGAAAAAGAGTTTGTAATTAAAATGGAAAGCAATATATTTTACACAAAAATCACATGAAATTGGTTTAATGTTTGCAAATTAAATTCCCCCGTTTTTGTTTTATTTACTAAACCATTTATATGTATTATAAATGTTCTTTGCATTTTTTAAAGTGAATAGATTTCCAGATATCCGACATTTGCATGACGACAACACACCGATGACGAGGACAACAGCGACGACGACGCCTCGAACGCTCTGCAAGATTTATTAGCGCATTTGACTTGATTTAGCTTGTTTATGTTTTTGCCGGGCAAAACTTATGGCCAAGCATTATGGCCACAAAATGGACATCGAAGTTGTAGTAGCCGCCCAGCAACCTGCGTGTACAGAGGAAAGGTGTTTGCTGCAACACAAGAGGCAGGGGGGCCATTCCAGCCGAGTGGAACCTCCGCTTGGCCTGATGTGCATCATAAATTATTTTGATGTGCGTTTTAGTTGCTGCTCCAGCTACTGCTCCTAGTCCGTTTTGCCCTCATTCTGATCAGAGGTGCTAAATCAGGAGCAAAAATAGTTAAAAGTGGTAGGGAATCAGGAAAATTAGAGGGTTTATTTCTAAAACAATTTTTACCATATAATAAAACTTTCTAATTGGTTTAATTAAAATGTAAATAAAAGTTCTTACTGTAGGGGTTTGGCAAGCACACAAGCCTCAGCTCAGCAACAATGTCTATTTACATTCTTGTGGTTACTATTATTAAATAAATTTTAAATACGGTCGGCAATAGGGCCTCAACAAATTGTAAATATAAATAAACAAAATCATCTTCAAAATTGAACACTCCTAATGTTGAATTTCCCTCAGATATATATCCAAGATGCCATCACCTCTGCTGCTGCTGCTGAAAAATCTGATTGGCGCCGAGCTGAGATAACTCCAGTGGGCGGGTGGCCAGGTGAGGGCAGGTGTTAAATGTCTTGTGCAAAGTGCTCCACATAAATCGACGACAGATGTGTGTGTGTCGGAGATGCGACTTTAAAATGACAATGACTCATTTAAATGATCGGCATTTGTTGCTGGAGCCTCCAACTCCCCCGCCCGAAATGTCCTTTGAGTAATGTCCAGCTCCAGCTTTGATTTGATCTGGACAGTACGCAACGAAAAACAGGCGCACAAATTAATGAGCATTCAGTGTCAAAGGCGATAACAATGGCTCTACCAAAATGCGTCCCCTGTCCGTGGCAGACACAACAAAATAATCCTTTCGCCATGCATAAAACCATTAAGGTCACCTCATGTCGGGTGCTAATGTTCGTGTCTTGTAGGTTGTCACTGGCGGAGACAAAAACCCGGGCCGAATGCAGCGTCATTCATCACAACAAAACGAAACAAAACAAAGCTCGAGTGCTCGAGATGAGAAGTTGGAACACTAGCATGGGTCCTGGCACTGAAGGAAATATTTTCTAAATTTAAAATAGATGTTACTACTTTTTAATGTGATATTTTCGAATTCATTTATATTGTAATTACTCTATTTAATTGTTTGTTTTGCGGTTTAAGAATTGATTAGTTTGTTTAACAAATTTATGCTGCACACTACTTTAATTGCAAAATAAATTAAAATGAATTTGATAAGTTAAGAAATCAGAAATCACTATTCTTAATGCTGTCTGAAAATTTGAAATATACATATTTTCACAACCCTGTTCAGCGGGAATCTCTTATTTGGTAACATGTTTAATAGTTTTAATACGTAAATTAATCTCTATGTTATATATGTTTATTTTGTTAAAATCAAATAGTGCCAAGATCCTATTCTACATATTTGAATAAATAACTAAATTCTAATAAAGATATTTGGTGAATTAATATATATACAATTTAAAACATGTGTTAAACGTTATATTTTCTCAACAAATAAATTAAAAATTAAACATATTGAATACATTTTTCAATATTTATTTATATATTTTTATATTGAAGACCTTTATTACTTGTTTATTTTATTAGAACTAGAAATTGTATATTTGTAGAAGAACAAAAATGATATACTTAATTTCTTTCAACATTTCTTACCAAAGTGTGCGGATAAACCAGGACAACGCTCGTTCGTTCGTCCCTGCACTTAAATGTCGAGCAACGAACCCAGAGACAAAAACGGCTCATTCGACTCCTGGCAGCCCTTTTGTTTTTGCCACATCCGCATCCTCATTCCCAAGCTCCACATCCCCAACCCCGTCTCAAAAATGCCACGTTCCCGTCCTGCCGCACTGCTGTCCTGCCGCCTTTTTCGGAGCAGCAGCGCAGCTCACTTAAGCTGTCTCATGCATTTCGTTTGGCCGCACAAACAAACAAACAAATACACAAAAACATTTTGTTCCTGCGCCCCGGCAAAACTGTTAAAAAATTAAAATGCTGCTTAACAACTTTGCCGCATGATAAATGAGCGCAAATACACCAAAAGGTGCTTTCCCGCCCCGCAGTCTTCCTGCAGTCCCACCCTCTCACCTGTTCTTATTGTTTATGGTCCTTTGTGCGGGCTTCGTCCAGTTACAAAAAAAGGGGCTAAAAGTGGCGAGGCGGGGGCTGTACGCAAAACTGGCAACGGGGGAGCGGAGACTGTGGCATATTTAAGACCAAAGTGTCAGCGTAATTACCAAAAATGAGCAACAAACAAAAAAATTCGTATATATAGTAGGTAGATGATATGCAAATTGATTTTAATAATAAACTGGCCGCATAATTTGAGATGAAATTCAGCAGAAAACCAGAGTCAGCTTCAAGATCACAAGTGTTGACTGAGGCCAAATATGGAGATTGATTTCTTGTTTATTTGCTGTTTCAAATGAATTAAAGAAGTTCAGAAATCATAAATAAATGTATATTTATATTGTAAAAATATCTGTATTATGGATTTAAGTAGGAGTGATAATCTTATTTTCCTGGATTTTAAAGTTTCCTAAAATGTTAGACATAAATTTTCCTCTGGCAGTGACTTAAGATAAGCAGCTTTAATATACATTTTTGACAAGCCGAAACTTAAATATGATTTAAGAAGAATTAGACATCAAGCTGATTTAAAATTAAAACCACAAATTGATCTTAACTTACAAAGCATATTCTATTCTACAAACAAATATTTCTTCAAATTTCGTCATTCTTACAAATAATTACAGGTATTTTAAACAACCTTTTACTATTAAAATACTCATTAATCATAATTGAGTGTTTTAAATTCTTTTACATAAAGACAACTTTCAACAACTTCAATTTACGGACGGTACCATGTCCGTTCAAGTTCTGCACCCGAAACCATGTACATTAAAGCGACAAGCAAACAAACAAAGTTTTAATTAATTTAAAATTAACCGCCCCACAAAATGAAACAACAAACAAACAAACAAGTTCGCTGTCCTGAGTCCTGTAGCCCGATGCTGATATGATTGCGGCTCATTAACAATGACTCGGAAAGTGTGTGGCTCGGCCATCATTTACACGCGCATATAACTAATGATAATGGCTCACTTAATATGCCAGCCGGGAACGGTTCTCGGTATTTGCGTAAAAAATATTCAAAAGGGACACCCGGGTTCCTGGAAATTATTACAAAATATTAAAGGACACATCACACAGGGAAAGGCTCATACAAATAACACTTCAGCCATTATTGCGAACGGGATAATGAATAATGACAATAACAGCAACAAAAATGTCCATAATAGTGAAAATATAAATGACAACATTATTAAAGAATCAGCGAAAGCAAAAGGACAACCATGCTCATAACTGTCGCATTTCCTTTCAAAGTGATGTCAATGTGAATGAACAGAATAAAAATATGGTTGGAGAGCATTTAAAGGGTATATTGGTACAAGGATATCTTTGAATTAGTTAAGGAAAATATTACAACCAATTATATTTTTAGTTATAAAGGATCTTAAATATTTAAATATTAGTTTAAAGTCTTTGCTGTACAGAATTTTTTAAGTATTATTATTTCAAATAAAGAAAGAGGTTTTTATTGATTCCCCTTTGATTTTTTTAGGCTTCCTGCTTTCTTTTTACCAAATGAGAGTACTTTATAGTCTTTTTTACAGCATTGTTCGCCACAAAAATCTATGAAACCGATATGCATACGATTTCCACAAACTGTGAGGTATATAAAATATAAGTATAAAGACTGAAATATAATTTAATTATTTGCTGCCCGGACAACGAAGCTCACGGCTCCGAGAGAGCATGGCAAATGAGTTGAGAAGCGCGCAGCTAATATAAAGAAAAATGTAGGAAACCATGAACTAAATAAAAAATATGAGGTAAAGGTTGTAATATCCTGCCGTTGCCGCAAAATAGAAAATATCCAGAAAGAATTCTGAGGGAGCAAAATATTGCAAATTAAAAAAAAGAATCGCTCACCTGGTTAGCGATAATATCATTTGCCACATCAGATAATGTACAATTTCGCTGAAAAATAATGTAATGTTCAAGGGTTGGCCAAAGAAACAGCATAATGAATGTAAATGAGGCTGAATAATAAATTAAATAACAGAGACAACACGGCGTATGAGCTACGTGGAAGCGAGATTTTCACATTAGGCGCAGAGACCACAATCTGTAACCACACACGAATTCAGCCTAATTAATAAGACCGACATTAGATATTAGGCTTCCGTGTCCGCACGAAATGTGTCATAATTTCTATTTATGGTCGGGGCGGACAGCCCTGGCCACGTCGCGTTTTAATATGATTTAATTTAATAAATTGCAAACAACTCCTCGGTGAGCATTTGAAAAATTGCTGCGACAAGCACGCAAAGTTCCCTGCAAAAAATAAAATTAGTTCAAGCTGGAAATGAGATGAGGACATTTTAAAGTGAAAGGCTAATTAAGTAATAATTCGCACGCCAAAGGGAACGTATATATGTATACTTGGTTATTAGGCGGGTTAGGTCATCGGCTTTGGGGTTATGGTAATGCCCCGAGACCAATTAACCTTTGACAATCATATTCCTGCCTCACCGACTTCTAGCCACATATATTTATGGCCTACATGTGAGTAATTATTATGGCAGAAAAGGCAAAAATATAGCAGGGCTTTATGGCGTAGAAACCATAACAATGTTTATTGTTGCAAATTACAAATGTTAGGGCATAAAAATGTATCGTAAATACAACACTTAAGATATTATTTTTAAACGCCATCGAGCCCTCGCGCTGACCAAAACAAAAATGCTAATGCAAAAATGCTGAAATGCTGAAATGCTCAAGTCAACAGACATAAGAATAACCATTTTATGATAAGGCCACAATTTTATTGCACACCCAACTGGGGAACCGAAATCCGAGGAGAGTTGGCCCAAGTCAAAGCCAAAGCCAAAACCAAAGCCACAGCCAACTGACAACAGAGGAAAGCCGCTTTGACAGCCATTTACAGGCATTTCAGATGCACTCAAGTCACTTGCTAGATATCCTGACACGCTAACCGTAGATAAGGCTCGTAAAATGGGGCTTTAAGGCGCCGTAAAATACAAAATAATGAAATCAAAAAATGCCAGCAAATGAAAACTTAATGATTTCATCTAATTATAGCTAGCGATGCAAACAGCAAACTGCAACAGCAAAACGGCCAGCAAAAAGGGAGGAGCCAGGCTAATTTAGTTAGCCGTCCGCACTGCGGAAATGCCACAAACACTCGTCGACACTTTGCGACCAAGTCGCCAGGAGGAGTCGACAGGCAGCTCACTCCTTCACTCTTCCAGTCCTCCAGCTCCCTGCCATCATCATCAGAATCAGAATCAGCATCAGCTAACTATGACAATCTATGACATCTGCTGACGTTCGCTGTGCCTCTGGCTTTTGCTTTTTGATATTGCTGTTGATTTTTCTGGGCGCTAAAGGAGAAGGTTTCGAGGAGTGTTGTCTGTGGCCGGGGACCGCAATGGGACTGTCTAAATTTAGATACAAATGCTGCCTCAGACTGTGCCTTTTATGGGCTTTGATCTTGAACCAAACAGTGCTCAGGTCTTGGAGGGCACTCTAAAGAAAATGAACTTTTAAATTGCTTTTCAATTTGATTAAGTAAAAAGTGGGTACAAAAAAAAATATGTTTAATAAAGTTTTTTTTAAAGAGTATTTAATTAATTCAATTTCATATTTAAATGGATTATTTATAACCTAAAGTTTTGTTAAATAAAAGTTTATTTCTTTATGTGTCCCATTTTGAGTTGGAGCTCGAGTTCTTGGGTCTTCTGGCCAACGCTAATTGTCCTTTGGCATTCCTTCTTTACATCATCATCGCCTTCCAGGCGTTCTGTACATTTTCGCTAGCTGCATCCACAACAACTAGGCTCATAATTGGTGTTTTAGAGTCTTTTGTGTCTATATTTAGATTTTCACCTGAGCAAACGCCTTGATTATATTGCTGAAATTACTGTAATTTGCCCTAAGTAGACATTGCGTTTGATTTACCTGATAAGTGATGTTACAGCGGCTGCATTAAAAGTTTTAAAACCTTTAAAATCATGTATTTACCTTTTCCATGAACCCAATCAATTATCGCAAAGGTAAAAAAGTAAACATATCGCACACAAGCCACTGTGATTTAAATGCAAATTTCATTCTGCATATATTAATCGGTGAATAAAAGAGATGTGCCAGGGGGACGTCGGAGATTGAAAGGTAACACGGCCAGATGAAGCTATCACCTGGCCAGACAAAAGAAATTAGCATTAATGCGTCATAACATTTGATGCTTATTAATTATGGGCATCAAAAGCGGAAAAAAAGGTGAGGCTTCCCGCCCTTACTCATTGGCTTCCAATCTATGCAAATTATGGGAGGAGAATTCCCCCAGTTCGAACCCCCTATCGCAGGGCGGTCGGCCATCAAGTTGGCTTCTTGGAAGCTGTCAGCCGGTGAATTGAATAGCATCCCACAAAGCTCGACGACAGCTAAACGAGCTTGAGCTCTCTCCAGCTCTGATTTTAAGGCGCTCGAATTAGCTTAACATTTAGAGAACGATTTGAATATTGCCCAGTTAGGCGGGCGAATTGATAGCGATCAGAGATTGGGCTTTGAAGTGACTATGGGTTGCTCTATGTTTATAAAAAATTAAAGGGATCTCAGTATATTAAAGTAAATTTATTCGAAATACTTACATTAATCATATTTGTAAAATATTAAGTTATTTGGTTATTTATAGATGAGCTTGTATACAAGCTTAAGCCAAATCTGATTAGATTGCATTCCTGTAACCAAAATATTTTAATAAAACCAAAAGCTCTCATAAATAAACTACTTAAGCATGTTATCAAATAATCTAGCTTTGAACTTTACTAAGAAATGTAAAAAATAAACACTTACTATAGAATAAGCTAACTATAAATTATATATGGTTATTCTCAATCCTAAATCTGCATCTAGTTCAGCTTAAATAGAAAAGCATCTCTTTAAGTAATTAACTTAGATGGTGGAATTTCCTTTTACAAATTTTATTACTCGCCTTTTGTCTGTGATTGTGTTATTTCCTAAAAAACAAAAGCCAATGAAGAGTAGCATAAAAACAATGCCATTGGGCGGCTTTTAATTACAAGAGCAACCGGTTTGTACCGTTCCCAAATACCAAACAAAAACAATCGCCGCTCAAGTTCAGGGCAAGCACCAAGAGCGCGAAATATTTTTGGCTAAATCAATCAGCCAACTGGTAGCGATTGCTCAATTGTATCCGATGGATACGCTCCCCCAAAATATGAAAAAAAAAAACAAAAAACACACATAGCCAGAGGCGTCGGCATGGCTGAATAGCCGACAAAAACCAATTTTTCTCGGTCACTGGCACAGAATTTTCGACAGGGTGTGGGTACTGCCAAACAACAGCTCCGGGAGAGAAATATATATATAAATACCATAAACAATTACAGCACCAATGCGGCACGTCTGCGACAAGTTTATAAAAATTCAGAGGTTGTCTCTTGCACTGGATTTACTTTTAATGGCCTGCCTTGACCGCCGTATCCCCCATATGAGGTCTGTGCCATTTCATTTCGATTATTGCGATTTGCTTTGGTTTCGCTTTGTTTTTGGCCATTTCTCGGCTGGCAATTAATTGGGGAAAGAACTTTCTATTAGCCGCCGTCGTCATCATCTGGGCTCCTCTCATCAGCATGCATTTAAGGCGTCAAGCGGTGAAAGTACTGATTTGGAGACAGGTCTCTTATTTTTTTTGTTTTGTTTTCTTACTCTTCCCACATGGTGTGTGGGCCCTTCTGAAATCCGCTTGTTCGAGTGCTTAGTTCGCGATAAGAAATATTTTTTGGGGTTTCCTCAAGTGATTTCGGCGAAGGAAAACATTAAAATTTACTTAACTGTATCTAGAAGGCTGTCTGCAGGTACAAGTCTGTATATTTCCTTGATTTAATTTTATTTGTATTTTTGAGATGACGGGCCGAGAAAGCCGCTTTTGATGCGTCATTGTCAGCTGTGCTTTTGCGGCCTTTTGCGGACTAAGAAGTGTTCTCTTCTTAGAAATCGTTCGCTTATTTGTACTTTTTATTATACATCCCCCGGTCTCCCCCCGATCTTGGCTGGCATTTAAGCCAGATATGTTTATAGGCTGGCACAAAATTGGGTTACAGCATTTTTGACATTTATTTGGTTGACTCAAGACGGGGTTGACAGACCTCTGAGATACCCGAGATAAATGAAATGATATTAGGTCAAGAAGTTGGGGTAATGAAGAAGCTGAAGTTTTATTTAAAGAAATTCTAATCAAAACATTTCGTAAATGAAAAAATAAAGTTATCTTTGTTTGCCTTAATGGCAAACCCAAATATTTCACCCCCCAAAATTAGCCTGAAATCCGGCTAACTAATATTCATAAAAAATAATACGCCAAAATCCCCTCTCTTCTGTGGTAGCATTTTCAATTTTCAACAGGCCAAATTGGAAAATCTGTGGCGGCAAACCGGGCGTAACCGACACCGAGACCGACCTTTCAACGCACCGCCGAGGCGTGGAAATATTGAAAATGCTCGCATTATGATAATTTAATGCGTGTGATTATTGAAAATCATAATAATATTTTTATGGCTGGCACATTTGTGAGGAGAGCCGGAGAGGGGTCTTAACACCGGGCTCAACAAGATGCGATGCGATGCGATGCTATGTGATATGATAGCATGTTGGCTGGGCTGGGATGGGATGGGAAAGATGTTGCTGATGTCGTTGTCGCATTATTATTGTTATTACCAAGACACATTCTTTTTATCAGCGCAGCGAAAGTGCCAATAATTCGGGGCAATTTATTATTTTAGCATTTGTATATCAAACAAACGCACACACGATGTCTCGGCTATTTACGAATGCAAATCACGTGCGAGCATAAACTGCCAGAAAAGCAACAAAATCGAGAGAAAAAAAAGCAAATAAAAAGGAACAACAACAAAAAAAAAGTTCAAGTCGGTCGACTGATGGCGCCAACACCTGTGCTAGGCATCTCCTTGAGATACAAGATACACAGGGAAAACCTTTGGAATATTCTGCTTAAAAAAGAGATACATTTGGTCGCCGTCTACTTCTTTTTGAATCCTATAGAATTTAATATTCCTTTTCTTTTATTTCTAAAATAAATCTTTAAAAAATATATTAACCCAACCTTTTCTATTATTTCTGATATATTTTCTAGAACCTTTCTTTAGGCATTGCCTGTGTTTATAGTTCATATTCAAAGATGAGGCAGAAAACCATTCTATAATGTACCTTATTTCCTCAGTGTACTACAATATTCCGGCCAGTATCCGCCCAACTTTGCCAGAGTGAACCTGACACCGATATTGAAAATTTAGCAAAGTGTGCGGGGGAGGCAAAAAATCAAGGCAGAAGAAAAAAAAGACAAGAACACAATCTTGGACGAATTTAAATTTTATTCGGAAGTGGTTCAGTGGAAAGAAACCAAAACCAATACGAGAAAAATATATTTATTCCGTCTGCAAAAAAAAAGCTTTCACCGTAGAGCGCTTGGAATTAATTTCACTCAGATAAATATAAACATTTTTTTATCTTTATGGTTACGACAAAAATTCGACGAGAGGATTTCAATTTCTGGAATTTCTGGCTGGAAAACAATCCCCTCACGTTCATCGCTGATAAGGGAACTGATTTTGTGGGTGGCCAACAAGGCTTAGATATTGAAACATTTCGGGAAATGGGAAATGGGGAGGAGAATTTCAAAGGGAACGGAAGTGAGAAATTCCCCAGGATTGCAGTGTTAATCAGTATCTCTTAACCCCGATGATATACCGATTTACCGCCTGCACTCTGACTTAATTAAAGGCCCATGAATCACCTGTTGCTCCGCCAGAATCGCTGCTGACAAACAGTAAACAAATATTTTCCGGCATAAATCAACCAAAATGAGCGAACAAAACAAAAAACGCGCAAAGTGAGTAACGAACAAAAACAACGCTCACAAAAAACAACAAAGAAAATTAAAACAAAAAGCAGCTGAGGGCTCTCCCTGTGAGTTGGCCAATCGCAGAAGACAGGGCCAAAAAAAGCCCGCTTGGCCAACAACAAGAAGCCGAATTCTTTGGCCCCTCTTCTTATTTTCTTTTTTTGGTAAGAATTCTGGTTTTAATGCGTCCGAAAGGGAGGCAGATAGAGCCAGCCAGCGCGGCAAAGGCAAAAATTCGCAAAAACAAAAAGCGACTGCGAAGTCGGCGTCTTGAGAATCTCCAGCTTAACCCTTGAAAGTTAACATATCAAAAAATCGATCTGTTGAATTGAATTGAATTGAATTGATTACTTGGAATCAAACTTTATAAATATTATAAACAGGAAATTGCGCAAAGAAAATATTTCTTACTATCGTTGATTAGAAAAGATTATGGAAATAAACAATTTTTTAACTTTTAAAATGATTTATTAAAATTATTTGAATTCAGAAAATTTATTTCCAATGATTTTATAAATTTAATTTTAAGAATAATTAATTATAAATAAATCGAAATAAACTGAGCAACAGCATACTGAACCTAACAAATTAAAGGATTTTAATTTAAAATATTTCTTACTATCGTTGATTAGAAAAGATTACGGAAATAAATAATTTTTAAACTTTTAAAATGATTTATTAAAATTATTTGAATTCAGAAAAATATTATTACCAATGATTTTATAAATTTAATTTTAAGAAGAATTAATTATAAATAAATCGAAATAAACTGAGAAACAGCATACTGAACCTAACAAATTAAAGGATTTTAATTTAAAAGATTTTAAAGGCAAAAAGAATAGTTATTTTAAATTACAATCCAACAAAATGTTCTTAAGATGAATTGACCTGTGAAGCACATTTATCTATCGTAAAAAAATATTCTTTCAAGCGTTGAAAAATCTAAAAACTCACAGATTTTAAATCTACTATTTGGAATCCTAAAAACCCCATTTTAAACCCTGAAAACCCTTTTCCTATCCTACAGTTTAGACAACTATTTCATTCAGCGTTTCTAGAGCGTTTTTCAATGGGTTAAAATCAAGCGAACCGCTTACAATTTATGCGGCAGCGGCCGACGCCAACGTTGGCAGCGACGTCAACTGCGAAACCTGGCTTTCATTACAGCAAAAAGATCGCGAATTCTGCCGGGCCCAGAATCTGGCAGCGCAGTCGCCAGGGGCAGTGGAACCTCATGATGACGTTCATTAGCGGCGGCGGCAGAAGAAATTCAGAACGAGGGTATAAAAGAACCCGGCCCCACTGACCATTGCAGCAAAAACTCTCCCGATACGGTTACGCGTGCGCCGATTCCGGCAGCGACTTTAAAATTTCCCAAAAACACATATCCTGACGGCAGGATTAATCAGCAAAGTGAAGTGTTGTTCCCAACAAAAAATTTCCAAGTGCGCTCCCCACAAAAACAAAGTGTCAAACAAGAAATTCAAGCCCACAAAAAAGGGCAGAAAATAATAAGAAAGTGGTGAGTGGAATAAAATTATTTTTACGAGTAATTAAAAAATATATAAATTCTTTTTTTGACAATTAAATGCCCATAAACTACGTTCCAGTATTTAAAATATATAACACCCAATCGCCTGGCTAATTAACTTGATTTAAACCTGAATTACAAATAAGCCACTGCCAAAGTTACGATCCATAAAATACAAAAATATGCATAAATTAAATAAAAATAAAATAAATAATTCACTAAACACAATAAATGGAAATCATTTAGCGAGTTCAAGGGCCTACAATTTGTATTTCATTTGTACTTGCCCACTCAGAGCCAGAAATAAAGCAGA
This sequence comes from Drosophila birchii, assembly GCA_035046345.1. Lineage (NCBI taxonomy): Eukaryota > Metazoa > Arthropoda > Insecta > Diptera > Drosophilidae > Drosophila > Drosophila birchii. The sequence goes on from JAWNOA010000064.1 coordinate 4,694,077, forward strand.
CAAATGAGAGTTCTGTGAACTCCGAGTGGGAACCTCTTTTCTGCCGGCATTTATCTATTTTTATGCGGTCCTAAAACCTCCATCAAACCCAAATGAGCAACCACCTCAAAAAGGGACGGATGGGAAAACCTCAGAATTAATAGCCATTGCTCTCGGGTCTGAGAGTTTTTATTATTGTTTATCAGGACGAAATTTCGCCATGCATTCAAAATTGAAGTGAAGGTCGTTCAGCGAATTTCCCCTGCAGCTGCCTTAAACGTAACAATGTAAACTTTAATTGACACCATTGTTCGGGCCACACTTTTTTTGCTCCATTTAACAGCCCATAGATTGCCGCCGAACGCGTTGACAGGAGGGGCTAAAAAAAGAGATGTCGTGGAGCATGCCGGGTAAAAAATGTAGGAAAGATAACGAGCCCAGGGGCAGAGGTGGGGCAGACTCTCCTCCCGTCTGAGCCATGTCAGTGAGCAAGTCCATCAGTCACTCAGGCCCAGTGCGACACTTCTCGATGCACAGGGATAAATTCTACAGAAATCGGTCAATAATTTAATAGAGAAATAATATTTAAAATACTAGGCAAAGATTTAAGTCCTATTTTTCAAGAATAGTCAAATTTCTGTAAAAAATATACATTTTGCAATGAGTATACATAAGTAATAATTGGAACATAGATTTAATAGAAAAAAACAACACATTTCTAAATGGAAAACCAGTAATTTGAGACCCTTAAAATTACTTAAAGGAAATTAAATAATAATTATAAAAACTATTGCAAATTCGTACATTTCCATTTTATTTTCTATAATTTCCTGCTGTGCACTAGAGCAATAAGAACAGTTGCAAAACCATCGCTGACCAGTCATCAATTCCAGGCACGTTGTTCAAATTATTATTATGCGCAAAATCGCAAAAAGGATCTCTCGGCCGGGTTTTAGCCGTTGGTAGCTACTGCTTTTGGCCTGCCACTCGAGCAGACAATCAAGAAATTTAAATTTGATTCGTTGCGCAAACTGCCACAACATCAACACAGCAACAAGAAGTACTTTCAGGCAAAAAGCGCACTCAAGTGTCAAATGTAGGCAAAGATAAGGAACAAAGAAACGAAAAAAAATAGAAAAGAGGAAAACTCACACTTGCACTTCGATCGAAGGACGTCTTCCTTCTGCATTTCAACTTGACTTCTTGTCCGTGCTTTTTGCCCTCTCCTTTTTCAGCCTTAAATGTTCACTTTGTCAATTTGCCTGCTCCGCTTTAGTTTTACAGGGATTCTCATAAATTAAATTGTTTGTCGCAGGACAACGTCGAATGTTGTCAACATTTTGTAGTCTGGCGATTTATGAGGTGGCGTGGTCAATAATACAAATAATTATTGAATTTTAACTTATTTTCTCAAACTTCTAATAAATAAATAACTTAATAAATTCTGTAGTCTCTTGAAATAAATATATAATTATCATAAAATCTCGACATATTGATTTAAAGTTTAAAATACAAACAAAATTTGTCTCTATATTCTGAAATATTAAGCATACGCACTGTGGCCATATATCTGGACAATTATCTCACTTTCTACAGCATTCGGGGTGGGTCCAACCATCTGCACAGATAAGGATCTCAGAGACAACCCAAATGCTGTGAAAATTTGTTAATTTAAATTCTATACATTTAGGGCGCCGGCAAATATACATATTAATAATATTTTTGCACACGCTGGGCCAAGCGGAGACCGAGGGAGGAGCGCCAGAAAAGTGAAATGATATCGCTGGCCGGACATTATGCATTCCGATGGCTATCTGCCCAGTTCACTTGCTCAGAAATTATGCTAATTTTATGTGTCAATTATCTGCCAATAAGCACGATGAGGGCTGGGATATATTTTTTGGGTTTGGGTTTTTTTTTTGTACGTTTGCTTTTGATTCTGGTTTTGGGTTACTCGGCCAAATGGGGACGAACCCTGAAGTGGCCGCTGTCCATGTGTAAACATGATTTGTGCCCGTCAAGTGGTCAGGTTCTTTTTATTTTTCTGGGTCTCTGGCCGCCGCAATTTGCATATTTTGTTTGCTTTATGCAAATTGGAATTGGCATCTCTTCTCTTCCCCTGCGCCGGCAATAAAACCAGGAACCCGCTACAATAGGACCCAACCAATTAAGTAAGGCCATTAAATGCATTGTGTATCTCGTTTTAAGGCATTGACCCAGTATCGAAAACTGTGATCTCATGGCTGAGACTATAATTAGCCAGAATTTGTGTCTGAAATCAATCAGCAGAGCCAAAGATATTTCACTTCAAGTGCCAAATTTCGCACATTCTCCAATTACGCTCTCAGCCATAGGCGAATGACTTTCTCTGCCCAAGGCAAAAAAAATATATAATTCCAATGTCTCAACCATGATGCAATTTCAATTAGAATGAAACGAAGCGTGCAAAAGGGCAAACAAACAAATAATAAAAAAATAACAAACAAGTGAGCAGACAAGTAAGCAAACAAAATTACCCAAGACAAACAGAAACAAAGTAAGACAAATAAGCAAAACGCTCGAATTAAGCAACAATTCAACTTCAACTTGAACTCCAAGCGCGAGGCACGCGATTTCTCAATGATGTAATCGATTAGATGAACCCATTATCATCAAACACACACGCAAGCCTGGCTACACTGAAAGAAATAGAGTTATTTTAAATTTTTTTTAGGCATTATTTTATTTACCTTTATAACTTTACATTTTTTAGAGAACTCTAAGAGAAGAAACATTTCCTACAGATTTGTATTGTATTGTCGTAGATGCATACCAAACTATTTATATTTATTATTTAATTCTATGCCGAAGATCGTATATTTTCCTCAGTGCTCAAATGTCTCTCTATATCAGTTGTATCTGTGCAAACACTTTGTTAATGGGCGAAAGTCGAGAGATCAGCCGGCGAAGATTGAAAGAAACTTCTGGTCATGTAATTCCCAGGCCATTCTTTCCCCATGAATCAGCACTTCCAGCCGGCAGCCGGCAAAGAAATCAAAATAACATACAATCCGTATAAAAAGTGTTACATTTAAATCTGCTTTGTGGCTTCGGAGAGTGCTTCGAGTGCTGAAGTAGAGAGAAGCCACTCGACTGGCCAACAATTCCATCCTCCAACTTATGCAACCGGCAACCGGCGGCGGCGTCGAGCAAATTACCATAAAATCTACATAAAAGCTTCCGTGTAAAATTTATTTAAAACAAATAAAAAGTTACAACAGCAACAAAATAGAAAAAGGGAAAACAAAATGTACAAAATCCTGTGGACACTACATCTTCGGCTAGGCGGAAGCCCGGAGAGGTCTTGTCTTGTCGGCCAGGGCCATAAACATAAGCATAAACATAAACTGCCGGCCAGAGCCGTGTAGACAACAATTGGCAACAGGTGTAGACCGGGGCCAAGACAAACCTTCGGCCAGGTCTTGCCTTAACCTCAGCCTCCGTCTCCGTCTTTGTGCTATGTTCTTGGGGCCCTTATCAAAAACAGTCATCACTTCCCAACTCAATTTGGCTGAAGATGAATTAAAGTGAGAATTAAAATCATTTGTTTAGATAATCCCAGCAAATTTGAACACATTCTTAAATGATAAAATAAGCCAGATTAAGACTTTTATTGAAAAGTTTATGTTCTTAAATTAGTTTAGTATTAGAGGGTAAATAAACTTTCATTTGTAAAGTTTCTCGTAAAGAGCATACACTGTACCGTCAGCCTTTTGACAGTACAAAGGATCCAAGTGCATAGTGGGGACAAGTGTGAAGCCGGACCGGGACACGTGGCCCTCTATTCGAAAACGGGTCTTAACTTGGCTTTGACAATTTTGGTTGCCCTGCTGAGAAGTCGGAAGCGATTCTGGGCTGTGTTCTACCCATCTCCATCCATTCTGCCCATCCTGTTCCATTCGGTCCTTGTGTCCGAGAGTTGTAGCTCAAGCCGTTGGCTTTTGTCTGTCAATTTCTGTGTTATTGTGGAGCGGTGAGGTTGCTACGTGCAGGGTCTCCTTTTCGAATGCCTCTCAAGGCCTGTCATTGTGCAAATTTACAGTTTTTCCGCCAGCTCCGGCTCCGAGTGGCTCCGTTTGGGGAAATCTACGAGATTGTGCGGCATCAAATGCGACACTAAAAAGACAAACACGTTTTCTATTGAGCCGAAAAATTCCCCTCGGGAGTCGGTCTCAAAATTAGCCGAATGAAAAGGTTGAAAGGTGGCCCGGTTCCCTATCTGGAAATGAAAATGGAAATGGCCAACCAGCCAGGCAGCCAGCCAGCCACCGCTGGCCATGTGTGGCCGAAATAAAGCGAGGAGGAAATTAAGTAATTATGCACTTGACTGGCCGTTTTTACAACTGCTCAGGGCCCAATTCGCCCCGGCATGCCAGGCACACCATTTGAGCCAGTACTTTGCACTGGGGAAAAATGTTAAAAGAAATCAAATGAAAGCTATGATCTCAGGTAAAATTTAGGTAAGCTATAACCGAGGCATAGATAGGAGTAAATTTATATACCTATAAATGTATACCTAGAAACAATGGTTTTAAATGGAAGGCACAGGATATTCTTTAATTAACTCTGGCGAATCTTAAAGTCTTACTTTAATTATCAAATACCCAAACAAGTTAGAATTATTTGGTCACCTTTTTGATTTTTCCCCCGGTGTGAAATCCAGCACACACATTTTTCCCAGCTTCTGGTTCCCAGTTGTAGTCAGCGTCCGAGACCCACTCCCAGTGCCTGTCCTTATGCAGATACCAATACCAATTTCAGTGGGGCCCAAAAATGGTCTGGCCAAAACACACACGGACTGCAGTAGCAGCAGCAGCAGCAGGCGCTGCCATTGACGGAGCGAATATTGGCCCATTGGCATCATGTTCGATTTTGCAGACACAGCGACGTTTTGTCTTTAACTAAATTATAGCTACTGCCCATGGACATGGATCGGAAGGGCCAGAGTCGGAACAGGAACAGGATGAGGAACAGGAAGCGGAAGTCGAGGACAAAAAGGGGCAAAATGGCTTCGAAATCAGCTTTGGCCCAAACTGAAATGTGCCAAAAACTCTCGACGAACGAGAGTCCGGTGGCTGCCACTGCCTGCAACTGACGTGATATCACCCAACCTCAAGTTTTTGAGCCGGACCCCGGGACTTTGGCTCCGCCCGGCAGTCAATAGTCAACTAAACTGCATCAAACAGCCTGCCAAGCCCCCCTCTGTCTAACTATCTCCTTCTCGGATTCTTCGTACACGTAAAAATAAAAGGAGTCACCTCTTAAGTTTGATTTAAACAATAAATCAAAGGGCTAATTTGTGACGAACACACAAGAAACGAACGATGTAAGGCGAATCAGGAGAATATGAAACTCCAAAGAATATTATGAACTTATCATTGAAACCATTGTTAACCGGTTCGAAAATATATATATAAATTTATCTGCTTTCTTATCTTTAAGACAAAATTTTATATATTGGTATATTTTTCTTACTATGATCGCTTTTCAGGAGAAGGAAATTCTCCTGAATAAGGGCTTTACATATATTTTTCCATTTCATACTTATTTTGAATACAAAATATGATTATACATATGCCATCTATAATTATTGTTAATATTTTTTCCTTTCTTAATTAAATTAAGTTCACATTTTTCTTTTAAAGTTCCCTTTAAAATACTTTACTTATTTTTGTGTGTATGCTCCTGTTTCTATCTCCATTGCAGCTTTGGAGGGATATCGATATAAGGCATTACCTGCTAAACTGTTTGGCAGCAGCATCGTACAGGTAGAGAGTCAGGTAGAACTAGGTGGAAAGACAGAGAGAGTGGGACGGCGGCGGCAGCATGTCAAACAGTTTTGCAATTGTTTCGAAATTGTCTCTCGTGCAAATGCAATTTTCTTCAATTTCATTTGGGCGGAGGCGGAGGACAGTCAGTGGTGCCAATGCCAGTTGGCAGTTGGCCGGGTTCAGGATTTTACCTTATCCGCACGGATACACCGAGGAGAAAAGCCAGTCCTTGGAATTTGTAGAAAAGTTTAATTCAAGTTATGTTCAGTGAAGAAGAAACTTTAATTTATGCAAAAGAAAATAAGTTTTATAACAATTTTCATAGGTCTTGGATGTACTACAACCAAATACAAGTTTTATGCTGATTTATTTTATAACCAATAATCTGCAGTTTCTTTTTTTCCAAGTGCACATTTAACTGGAAGAAGAGTTTAATCTATTACATAAAACAAATTGCAGATTTGCTCATGTTTTCCCCCTTAGCATGACATTTAAGTTACTTGATTCTGCCATTTGTTTGTTTGTTACTCCTAAGTGGGCGTGGATCAGGTGGTAATGGAGACATTGGCAGTCGGCCGATAAGCTTGATTTCTGTTCTGTCACAGTCCCTGATTCCGATTTATGTCCAGTGGCATGAGTCGCCACAAAAATGGATCGAACCAAGTACACAGATTAAAAAGATTTCGATTTTGGGTTTCTAATTTCCGGGGACCATGAATATGTGTGTTGTGTAAATAAAAGTTATGCCAAGGAAATTGGTTCAGAATGAAAAGTTAAGGTTGTTTGGGGTCTATTAAAATCGATTAAGGCACCTTACCAACTCCCGTCCTTTCATAGTTTTGGTCAGTTTTCCATTGCCATCAAAATGCACTCCATCAGCCGCACAATTACGGGCTCAAAATGCAACAATTTTATTACACAAAGCTTATGGTCAGACTAACAAATATATCAAAGCTAAAAGCCTGGAACATTTCCCAAAATAGCAGAAAAACACAGAGCACCGAGCATAGAGCGGGGGTCTGGGGGCATCCCGCAGCTCATCTCCAAAAATCCCCCATGATGATCCCAGTGAACTCTCGGTGAACAATGGCCCAATGTTGACATAATAAAACGCACATAACTAGCGGCGAGGGAGGGTGGAAAGGACACAAGGCCGCAGATGCCACAAATTCCGATTTTCCACAAACACACACACACACAGAAACACCCATATATGGTCAGTAAAAAATGTTATTAAAAAATATATCCCATAAAGAGTGAAGGGAAAAGGATGAAAACGAAGGGGAGAAGCGACTGGGCTGGAACGGCAAAGTTGGAAATCATATAAAAGAGAAATCAATGCAAAACTATGGGATTTAAAAGCGCTTTAAATTGGCCAAGAATATGCAGGGCCATGGGTCATAAAATTGCGGTTTCATTACACAAAAAACCTCAGCCATGACATGAGAGGATATAGGATTGAGCACTCGAAAGAAATTCGTACTGAAAATGAGAGCAAAAGGGATTTTTGTTAAAATAAAATAAAAGCAAACATTTTTAAAGAGATAATTATTCCATTTGCTTTTGAAATATATACAAAGTTAAGCCGAATAATATGATTTTACTCTTCGAAATACAAGTATATTTTGTCGACTTTATTTTCCCAGTGATGGTTTAGTCTATGATATTAAATGTACGTTGGAATGGTAGCCACAAAAAGAGAACACCAACCGTTTCTTCATCGAAAGAGACAGTCAGAAGAACAGACTTCGGATACTCAATAGATCCTCTGCCCCGGAATAATTCAAAGTTAACGATGTGTAAATACTCAGGGGCTTAAAATGCAAAAACCATCCAGGCTGGCAACCGAAAACCGCAATTATGACAACACAGAAGGATTTTGGGGGTACGGTACGCCAAAGAAACCAATTACTTCGGAGCCAAGAGCTGCTATGATTTGTCCTTGGTTCCAGGCAAATGGTAACAAAATTGCAACCTCGTTTGCTGCACAAATGAGCCACAATGTAGCCAAACGAGGCCGGGAGAGGGAGAACAAGATGGACAGGGCCGAGAACCGGCCGAGACAACTAGTAGACCACATGGACACAATTACCGACAACGACAATTACCCGCCGGCAATTTGCCGGCATTAACACCCATCGCACACAGGCTTTTATAACTTCTTCAGTGCCTGCTGTCCGCGTCTGTCCCTTGGAAAACTGAAACTGAAAAACGGCCAAAGCTAAAGAAGACAAGAGCGAAGCTATACCTCCTGCCACTGGCGGCTGCATAAATTTATTATGACCGCGATGAGATTGCAAGCGCGACCTTGAGAAGCACCTGGATGATGGTCTACGTGATGCCCCGCGGGGGCCTCCTTCGCTGCATTGTTATTCCAGCTCAAGCTCCATCATCATCATTAAAGCCCGGCCAATAAATTAGCAGAGACCAAAGCGATTTACAAAGGTTTTTATTGTCCTGGTCAGCAGCATCACAGGTGTGGACGGCTCAAATTGAATTAAATGTCGATGGGAGCTCTAGGGAACTCAGACAAGACAGCCACACAGAGAATTAAAATACCTACCTCAAGGCAGGTATTCTTCTATAGAAATATAAATATATTTTAAAGGTTTATATATTAGCTGCAGATTTAATAAGAATTTATTATTATTTATTTACAATTTCAATATTATGGTCTTAAGCAAAATGTAAACTTTAGAATCATATTACATTTTTTCCTGTACATCCTCTGACTGATGCAACAGCTTAAGCTCACCCAAGTCAGAGATCAAATGGGACTATAATAAACTAAAACTACAAAAAAAAAAAAAAAAAAAAAAAAACAAGAAACCCAAAAGATATACATCCAAAGGGGGCGTTTTTGAGCCTAGGCAACGCCCCTACCATTGCATGCCGCGTGATTTAATGAGTTTCACAGACACTGATTTATGCCTAATGACCGGGCCTAAATCGTTCCGCCCTTACACAATCTGCTCGAGTGCCGCCGAAATGGCACAACACACACTCGCACACTCGGATATGCAAATTATAGTAAACATGGCAAACAAATGCAAAACTAAATTGCTTGAAATAAAACTTTTTGGCAGATTTAAGCCGCACATCGAGCGGGCGGACGGCGCAGGGCCGTAAAAGAATGAGAATATCACATCAGAAGTGAGCAAAACAGATTTGTCACAAAACCACAACAGCCAGTAAATCAGCATAAAGGGCGAATGCAAATCAAAACATTTCAGAAATTATGACCCGGCCAAGTTCCCGCACCAAAGAGTGTAAAGGGTCGTCTGCCGCAAGACCAAGCCGCAAACTGAATGAGCCCCGGCATCCTCGGCGGAGGATTCGGCGGGGAATTCGAATGGGTTTTTGGGGCCCCAGACATGGGATTCGTTTTCGGAGTCGGATTTTCGGGGCCTTCTGTGGAGAGCGGGAATGATAATTGCCATGGCTGTGGACAGGGGGGGAATTCCCGGAGAATGCCCAGAGCAAGACTTACAGCCAAAAATTTAAGTAGAGTTTAAAAAGCCAAGGAATGGAATTTGAAATTCCCTTTAATAAAAGTTTTACTATAATATCAAATTAATTACAGCGCATAAATTTGACTATTTGCTTATTTTGCCTTTTCTTTCATATATTTATATTCCACAGTTTTCATATCTGTAGAAACCCTCCTATAATTTAAAAAGATAAGCCTGAATATCCAAATGCACAAAATAATTTACAACTCTATTATTTTTCCATTAATTAAAATGCAAAAAAAAAAATTATTATCAGGATTGAAATGAACTTTTTTGTGTAATCAACCAAAGAAATCAGTAGATTTATGTAATAATAATATACTGATGTGAATTATATTTCATTATGCTCCATGCTTTATCCCCTAATATCGAATTGCGAAAATCATAAAATGAGGCTACCCTGACAGCGAAAAAAGACAGGAAAAACCCAGCTTTTTACCCAAAAAGTTACATACTGATGCCAGCGGAGTATGCAATAATTGCTGCTCTGTGTGTGTCAGATGAGTATATGTGTGTTTGTGTCTGGATGCATGCACAAAAGATGCAAATCAGCCGGACATCTGGACGCAGACGGACGGGCTCACTCTCGTGAGCATAAATAAGTCGTCTGCACCGCCCGCCTAGACCACGCCAAAAATCTAACGAGACCGTATTCATTACAGCCCAAAAGAGTGGCACTACACTGCACGGAAAACAGTAGAAAGTACCTTTGAAATTAGTCGTAAAGGTGAGATTTTAGGAACTTACTTTTGACTCCATAAAGGAACTGCTAATTAGGTTATTTTAACTTATTTAAGTAGTATTTCTAGCAAGGCTTTAATATTTTGAGCCTAAAAACTTCCTTTAATTAATCAGTTTTTTTATTAATATTTTTCCTTTGTGCATTTGGCCAGCAGTAGACATAGATGGCCAAAACGGGCCAGGGTAGCTGGGCTTAACAAGCAGCTTGTTGTTGGCCAGCTCTCAGTTGAGCAGACATAGGAGTAGCCCACTGACACTTCCGTTTAGGCCTTTTGTTTTTTCTTGTTCTCTGCTCTGTTATAACTCATGCTAGCAAAAACAAAGCAATTAAAAGCTTTAACTTAAAGCACAACATCACATTTGTTTTACTCAGGCAGTGAAGAAAATATACGAATATTTGCATGTACAGTGAAAACTAGATACTATGCACAAATCAAGAAAATTGAATTAACTCTTACTAATGCTAACAGTATCTGTTAATAAATTTGAGAATAAATGCAAATAAAAAATGTATTTATTAATGAGTTTACCAAAAGATCAAAACGGAAAATACATTTTCACTCTATAAACTACATTTGTATTTCATTTGTTATCATAACTTAAAGATTTCCACATTTATCAAATATTCACTGTATTCAAACACACATTTCTCATGACTTTATTTATTTATGGTCGGCCAGTTTGATGCTTATTAAATAGTTTTGCATTCGAAATTTATTTCGTTCAGTAAACCCCTTTCTTTGGGGCAATAATTTTTGGCTTTTGCCACATACACACACACGCACTCACTTTACAGGCATTTGACTTTTAAAAGTCTCGGGTGCGTTTCTATTTCATTTTATGGATATAAATATTGCCAGCATTTTCTCAGGCATTTCGTACTTTTAATTGAGGCAAATATCAATTAAAAGCATAAAGGAAAAATACCAGTTTGCCTGGGAAATTAGTCAATAAATTCGAAACGACTTTTGGGGTTTTTAAATGTAGTATTCTTTTTATTTTATGGAATACTATAGTTAAGGCTGTGGCAACTCAAGTATGCTAACGTTCAAGGAGCGCTTGATATCCAGCCAGTTTCCTAGAAGGCGAAGGAGGAGGGAAATTCTGTGGAAATGACAGGGCGTGTCAAGTCCTGCCAAACAAAGCCCGCACATGCGTGGGAAACCCCCACCATTTTCCTACTTCATGCTACTTAAACTTCAGCAAAATGTTCTGTCATTTTGACAACATTACACACACACGCATGGTATAGGGAATTCTGGCTTAGTCTTTCCCGGGAAAAGACAAAAACCCTAGAGGAAGAGAGGGAAAACTATCGTCATGAAGTCAAGTATTAAGCGAAAAAAGCGTCAGAAAAAAGACTGTGAAAAGCGGGGAAAACTAACATAACTGCGGAGTGGTATGTGCTTGAACAATAATAGATTCACACACACACACACTCTGACAATGAGAGATGGGTTCGTGGTGGTGTTTGTGTTTGGGTTGCAGGCAAAGTGCAGATCAAATGCAGTTAACTAGCTTGTTGACATCTTCACACACAATTTGCTGACAAACACAAACAAACAGATTCAAACTCAGGGAGATTTTCCTCCTCTCATCGCTTTTCCGCATTTTTCCATCTTGCCAGCTGGCTTTTGTTTCAGGAGCGTTTCCCCGAGACAAGAGTTTGAGTTCGGAGAAAAAGGGTTTCCACTGCATTGTTGCCAAAACCCGCAAAATACGCAAGACACGACACCTGTGCAAGATGAAGTTGATGGAAAACACTGAAAGCATTGATAGGAAATATTTATTTTGCTTATAAACAATATTAAAAATAAGTTAACAATTGTTTTAATATTTTGTAAAATGTATTTAAATGCGAGAAACGTAAGCTTTAAGACCTGAGAAAATATCTTTTCAGAATACTTATTTCTTCCATTTTCCCCCAGTGTTCTGTTTCCTGGTATATCCTCATATGTGGGAGTGCGTGTGGCACACGAATGTATTTTTCATAAGTTAAGGAAAATGAAGAAAAACAATGTTGTTGGACGAAAGGATTGCCGTTGCCGTCCAATTGCAACGTGCGTTCGCAACAAATTGCAGCATAAACACCCCTGCTCTCAGCCCAGTGGCAACTGGAGGGGGAGTGGGGGTGGAGGCTGCACTCATGCAAAAGTAAACGATTTTTAAATGCAATTCCACAAATGGCACCGTCCAGCAGCACCAACACACAATATGCAAGCAAGTTGTCAAAATATATATATTATATGGGCTGGTTAAAATTTTATGCCCAGCCAAAGATGAAATTTTTAAAAGCACTTTGATTTGCTCAGAGCCCACCTGGGGGTCTGGGCTATAAAATGTCTCATGGAATATTTATGTCGGCCCGTAAAAAAAGCAAGGAAATAAAGAAAACAAAACCGAAATCCGAAAATATTTGTATCTAGATGCGTCGCCTGAGTCTGCATGACGACTGTCTCTCCCTCAATTTCAATCTCACTCCCCCTCTCAGGAGCATGCCAAGAAGAATTGCCAGCGATCCCAACGAGCAAGGATTCCGAATCACAGCTGCTTCAGAACTTTTGCTCAGCTCTTGACCCCCGCCAAAGTCCTGGAAACTGTTGCTGCTGCATGCCACATGGCAGACAGACTTGCTCGCATACTTTTGCGGCCTGCATGCCAACGAGGTACTCGCTCCCAGGACCTACGGCAGGGAAAAGCCATCTGCTCCTCACATACCCTAGTCGCAGGCTAAAGGGAGACACTGCACGAAAATCTTTATTAAATTTAATTGCTAGAGCAACTTTAAGATCAGTTTTAGGTGATATTTTAAACTTAATTTTATATTGCAACTTTGGGTGCACTTTTCCTTAAACTTTACGTCTTTTTTTCCAAGTTGTTTTGGCTACAAAACTTATGGTTTTCAGTGCAGTGAGTGTCCCTTAAAAGTGGCTTGCTGCCATTTTATTGCCATTGCATACGCGTGTGGCGGGTCAGGTCAATGTGGTTCAAGCGCCAAATAAAATTCCTTTACAGCTCACTTAGACCCCTCGCCCGCTTGCTTAGTATTCAAAGCCCTTTACTCGCTTCATTCGACTGGGAAACCATTGCAGTGCATTTCCCCAGTCACCTAGCAGAATTTTCCTTCGATTATGGCTCGCTCCTTACACATACGGCCGGAGAATCTCGGCCTTCGATTATAGAACGTAGCATACTTTTCCGCACAGGCATGCACAAAATGTCAAAAATATGCTCGGCCAGTTCGTGTGCGTAGTCAGGAGATGTGTGTTTGTGTGTGGGTGGGTGTATCTATAGCCCTATCCGTTTCCGCAACTCAGAGAATGTCTGTCGAAACTAATGTTTTTTGTTTTTTGTGCGTATTCCGCACAGACAAAAGTCAGTCAATGATACAAACAACAGACGGCAAATGGGGAAAACAAGAGGAAAAAGTCATAGCCAAGAGCCAAAGCAATGCAATGAACGTAATTACAATTGAAATGTCCCTGTGTGTGTGTCCGGCAGGGAGTTGGATAAGGGAACAATAAGCACTGACCAGCAGGACACGACTTTTGTTTGCTCAAAAATATATATATGATATCTCTACTGTAAAGTTTTTAATTTTTTTAATATAATATATGTAAATGCATAAAAACATAACTTTAGTAAAATTAAAATCGCTTTTGCTGGCCAGTGTAATCCAAAAACAACAACATGTTTGTCAACCGGCATACACTCGAATTTATCAATAATTCCCATATGGACACGGATCCGAAGTCCTTTCCTTTAGCAATTACACACACGGCTTGGTTCTGTAGACTCTCCTTTGCCTGCATTTTTTGTGTTCCGAATATGCAATATACAATATCCAATACCCCATGCACGTGTTTTTCGTACTGCTATGGAATGTCCAGCCATTTTTTATTTCATAGCCCGCAGTTATGGCATCTTCAGTGAATCCTGCATTCATTTCAATACAAAAATCCAACGAGGGGCAAACATTTTTGTGAAGAGCGAAGATTAAAAAAAAAATAACAAGGCTTTTAAATGATTTCCCTAGGAACAACAATTTCTACAGCATTTAGCAGTCGTTACTGAACTCTTTATTATTCAATCTTTAATTTTATAGTTTAGCTAGAATTTGCCCGATAAATATCTCGTTGTTATTCGGAATATATATGTATGTATATCATAAATAACAGCCCCCAGCTAAACAATTGTACTGTACTAATATTAATATGGAAGAAAGTTGTCAAACAATTTATTTTGCCAAGTAATTTGCTTGCATTTATATTATATTTATACTCCTTGAAAGTCTTTAAGTTTACTTTTTTTGCAAGCTGCCAGATTTAATGACTTTAGCATTTAATTATTAAGAAAATTTATAGAAATAATTGAGATGATATAATAGGGTTGAGTTTCTGATAAATAAACTGGAACAACATATATATTTTCGTAGTAATTAAAAATATATTTCATCTTAAATAATTTAATCGAAAAATACCTTAAAATCCTTTCAATAGCCTTAAATTTCGGTTGTGGCATCTGTACTGCTACTGTTGCCCACGTTGCTGCAATTGCCAGTTTTTGGCCAAAGGCAAGTGACAAGCAAAGGTGGCCAGCAATTCAGCCTGCCACCGCAAACACCCGCGAGCAACATGGCCAAGTTTTCGGGGCCGAGAGGCACTAGGTAGCTTGGTACGTAGGGGCGTGACCCGGCCTAGGCTGGCCAAGGGAAAACAAGCGTGCGCAGATTCCGCCCACAACAAAAAACAGGATGCGAAGCAGCCGCGTATCCTGCGCCTTTGGCGGTTGCCTTACTGCCCGCTGCCTCCTGCCGGCTGCCGGCAGAAACTGCAACTGCAACTGCCACTCGAATTTTGAATTACGAGCAGGATGGGGCCGCGTGTTTAGATCCACTTCCCGGCTGCCTTTGAAAGTTTTATGCACTCTCTCCCGCACCTCTAGTCTCCCCCTCATAACTTTGCAAGTGTACATAAATTTAATTTCATTTTATGAGGCGGCCCAGCAACATCTTTGAGATCTTACTGGACATAAATGGCACTGAAATTTGTTATAAAGTGTTTTAAGAATAATTTTATAAATTAATTAATTATTTAAGCTTTGAAAGTAAGCTAAAAATACTTTAAAAATATGACAATTATTGCATTTAATAAAATAAATGCAAATGCATTTCTAAATAAAAAGGACAACAAACTATTAAAGGAATCTTTAATAAAAATTTAATTTTTAAACCACAAATATTTAACCATATGTTGTCCTACTGTACATGGCACCCACTAATGCAATTTTATTTCCCTCTGCCATTTTTCATTGCAGCTAGCCCTTTTGCCACAGGCCGCTAGCCATTTTCCTCTGCTTTTTCGGGGGCGGCGCTTTTCGGGGAAAAACTGTTTCGGTGAGTTAAGTATGAATTATGTTGTTTTAGCGCCGTGCTTCTGAGTTTGAGAACTTATTGAAATATGCGACAGCAGTAGAAACTTGCGTGTGTGTGTCCTTCCTTTTAAGCTTAATTGAAAGTTCCGGCCAGTTCGGGCCTTGGCGGGGCCTCTCTCCAACTAACAATATGGTTGGTGGTGGCAAAGTTTTTGGCCAGGTTATAAATTAGCTACAGCTGGCCATGAGAGTAAAGGTAAAGGAATTTCCTCCGGCATGCCATTCAATTGAATTAGGGAATTCACATCTTCAGGCAGCCACACAATGTCTCGAAAGCCTCGAGCTCACCACAGCCCAGAATCACATCACATCAGTCACATGGAAAAGTTGTCGGCGAATTGTACTATCTTCATCTTGAGAACTTTTCACGCACAACAAATTTCGGTAGTGGAAAACAAGTCGGAATAGAGGAAATGCCGGAGTGAAATCTAAGGAACGAACGCCAGAAATCTTTTGCAGCTGCTCATAAAAATGTCAGCAAAATGTCCCGCCCTCTTTGCTCTTTGGGAAAAACTAGTTGCAGTTGCTTTTGTGAGCAATTTGTTATTCGATTTTTATATGGCCATGCAAAACTTCAGCAGTGCACTTAAAGAAAATTATATAATATGATGTATATTATTAGATTTAAATAATTGATTATTATGTTTCACAATATCCTATTGTGATTAAAGTTTTACAATATATGAATTATTAATATAAAAATAGTATAATATTCAAAACCAAGTGTTTATTGATTCTATAAAGTTCAATCCCTATTTTTCACTGCTGCAACTTTACTCGAAAAGAAGCTGAAATAGAAGATGTAGAAGTAACTTGGCTGGCACCACGGAAATGGCTCGAAATTGTCAGCTGCGCAATGATGCACATTAAGTGTCAAGTGCCAAAAGTTGTTGACAACAACAAGGGAGTTAGAGACTGAGTTTCCTCAGACGTCGTCGCCGAGTGCCATTGACATATCGCGCGTCATTCCCCCGGACTCGACTCACTCATAATATTTATTTATTTTCCCCCGTTCGATTTTTGGCAATTTCCAAACGTGCTGCTTTGTGTAAACAGAATTCCCAGAAAGCCAAGAACCCCGCCCGAAAGGCGGTTAAAGCCTCGGCACAAGAATGAAGCAGCAATAAGGCCACGCTGACGCCGAGCTCTCAATATTTATTTACGTTTCAATTTCTATTTAGAAGCTGGGAATATGCCACGAACGTGCTGCACTTTGTAGTTGCAGTTGCAGCAGAATTACAAGAAAAACGAAAATCGAATATTTAGACGCATGTTTGTGAGAAGTGCAATATGTCTTTATTACTTTTGCGCAACTGGAGTTGCGCAGGGATTATCTATTTGCTGGGCAAATACATAC
The DNA here is from genome assembly GCA_035046345.1 of Drosophila birchii. Lineage (NCBI taxonomy): Eukaryota > Metazoa > Arthropoda > Insecta > Diptera > Drosophilidae > Drosophila > Drosophila birchii. Next base: position 4,710,909 of record JAWNOA010000064.1, read on the forward strand.
ATATGTATGCCGAATCATTTGCATTTTAAAACTCATGCGTTTTCATCAATAATTCGGAAAATAAAATGAAAAGGAAGAGGTCTGAGAGTGACAGCAAATGAAAATCACTTTTCTCTCGGGCACAAACATGAGTTTTCCTCTTCTTCCGAGTGCATTCAATTGTAAAAGTTGTAAAATCAACAAGTCATTGGCAAACAGCGGCCCAGACGACAACGCAAAAAACATTGCTGTTAAAATATTTTGCTTATTTGCATACAAAAATACACACTGAGAGCAGGGAGAAATAAAGGGAGGGGAAAACATAGAGCCATACACAGAGATAAACCATCCAATATACAGAAATTTAATTTAAAGTTTAGCTTCATAAACACTTCTTCGATAAATTTAACTTCTTTTGGGATTATTTATCTTTTTTAATCTTCTTAAGTTGCAATCAAAAGCATTTTAATGGCTTAACTATTGTGTGTTGAAAGTTTTTTTTAAATTTAGCGACTTTTATTCAAAAAAAATTATCTGTTAAAAATTGTTTCAATCCAAAATCGCTTACGAAAAATATGTAAAAATAATTTCTTTCAATAATTTAATAATAATTTGGTCTAGATTTTATTTTAATATATAATTTTCGTTCGGTGCCGATGGGATACGTGGGTAAGCAAACAGTTGCTGCCGGGACTGGGAAATGGCTCCCGGGTAGAAATGGGTGCCGGAACGCTGGACGGACAGCCAGTCAGGTGGCTGATGCTGCTCAAGTGCATGAAAGAGAGTTGCCATGGCTGCCAGCGGTGCAGAAATAACTATATTTAGAACCGGAAACGGAACCAAGCGCGTCCACATATGTGTTCGTGTCTGTGTGTGTGTTTCAGGAGCAGCTGCAGCAGCAGCTTTTCTGGCAATTGAAACTGCCGGGATTGTATTTGCTATTGAAAAACGAAGAGGACTGAAAGGGAGAACTAGAACTGGAGCCTGGAGGAGCTCGAATTCCTGCGACACCCCGTTTCCGGAAAAGCATATTCCCGGCAAATGCCAACATTAAATACGCCCAGGAAAAGTCAAGAATTATATTTATTGCTGAACAAGGTCTTATATTGGTCACTTTGTTGATTCAATTTCTATTGCATTGTTTTGGACAATTTCAGCCAACTAAGCCCAATATTTAAATCAATAAGCCAGTCCAAATATCACGTATACGTAGCAGTCGAATCGAGATTAGTGACACCAAATTTAACAAACATGAAATAAATATGCAAAATTTATAAAATATTGAATTTGTAATACCCTACATTAAAAAATAAATAATATTATTCATAAGTTCTTCTAAAAGTATTTCGAAAAATGAATTCTAAAATATTCTTATATAAAATAACGTACAAAAAAACAGCTAGGAAATATGAATGTTTATAATATTAATAAATATAAAAAACAATTGAGAATAAAGTGAAATAATTCACAATTAAAAAATAACATTTAATGGACCCAAATTTCACATCTAAATGGAAAGTGTTTTTAGCGACACCTTCGCTTTTGAATATATCCTTTAACAAATACAAAATACTAACAGTTTAAGTACACTTTTTTGACGTTTTAAAGTCGTAAAGTGGAAACGCCAAAAATGGCTGGTAACTTTTTTGTTTGCATGGCTTTTTCGGCCGGACGACCAACATTTTTGCAATTCTTGTGCAAATGATGCCCTCCGGAAGAGCCAGGACACATGGCTCACGGCGTCCACACACAACACAGACCGGCGGCCAATGGGAGAAAAGGGAAAATTGGGGACACTATGGAAATGGGAATCGAGGAGGGGAGGAAACTCTGCGTCGCGTATCCGCAAAATCAATGTTAAGCTTGTAACGTGCAAAAGTTAATGCCCAGTCGGGCCCAAAACAGCAACAAAAACTGACCACACGGGACCACCCAAAAGCGCAACTAAAAAGCCAAAGCGGAAAATGGCCACGAACAAAACAAAAAACAAAAAAATAGGAAACAAAACCAACCGCGAAAATAATCAACGAGACGTAAAAATGCTGCCATATTTAATATGTAATTGTGTGTGTCTGTGAATGCAAGAGAAACAATGAAACTTAAAATTATAAATGCAAAAACGGAGCTCAAAACGCCATGAAAACCAAATGAAAATCGAAAAACCAAACTCACCATGAATAGATATTGCTTCTATATATAAACACACCTAAATGAAAAATACTAGCAAGCGCTTGTTAACTTTTTGAAATCAAATAAATAACAAATGGGAATTTTTGGGGGTTATTTTATGTAAATAGTAGAATTGAACTATTTTCTAAGAACTTCTTGTAAAAATAAATCTATTAAAAACTCTCCTTCTTTATTGACTTAAAACCACTCAAAATTGTGAATTACAATGAGCAATAAAGTATTTTTAATCAAAGTTTATATATAATAAAATTATTTAAATACTCAAGAAATCATTACCAAACTTTGAAGTATATTTTTAAATATTTAAAAGTCAATTTTAGATACCTAAATCTATTATTTCTACCGCTACTATATAATGAATGAATGACATACTGTTGAAACCAAGGGCTTCTAAAATAACAGAAATCGTGTACAATATTTGGGTACACCACTTGACTGGCATTGTTTTTTGTGTCCATTGTTGCTTTTCTGTTGTCATTTTTAAGCCAATTTCCGTTCATTTTGACGCTTCCGCTGCGCTGTCCCACACACACCCACAAACATCCTCGCAGAGAAATATTCTTTATTCTTTAAACGATTTTTTGGTCCTGCATTTCGGGTTGCTGTTTCATTCCACTAAAACATTTAAATTTGATTTAACTCTTTTATTTTTGGCCAAATAAATTATTATTTTTCAGAGTCTAATATGAAACAGATATCCTTATGCATCGAAATGTACGACTAAGGCACTTGCAATCAAATTGTCTGTTAATAGCCACGACATCCGGATCAAGTCAAAGATAAATATGTTGCCAGAGCAATAAAACATTTAATTGGATTACTACATTTTATTGCTTTCAATCGAACGAAAAGTATATACATATTTCTCAGCAATATCTTATGTTTGCAATCAGCTCATCATCGTTCTCTGATTTATGCTCACAGATTGTGAAAACTAATTTACTTGCACCATTAGGCCACCGCAAAAGTAAGCCAAAACTACAGATGTAATTGCCAAAATTATAAAAACGAACCAAAAAAATAAATAAAATTGCATAACATTTTACTGATGCCGATGGCAAATAAAATCTTTATGGAAAATATCAAATATTGTAGAATTTTGCAGATATATGTATGTACATGGCTGACAAATATAAACAAATGCAATTTACTTTACACAAATGCACTTGATAAAAACCAACATCCGAATTCAAACTGAGAGTGGGTGGAGCTCCCAGGGCTCCAAGTTATTATTTATAGAAAAGCAGTTTGCATGAGTTGGCAAAAAAGCCACACAAAAGCAGATTTAATTGTTTGTTAATTTATTTCAGTGAAATTGAAGGGCAGAGGGCGGAATTTAATTTTAAGTAAAATCATAAAAGCATTGGCATGAATGTCTTATCCTATAAATATTCACTTAAGGGTAGATTTTATTATATTGTTTTGTTGAGTGAAAATTATTTACGATTTCATTCTGTTTATTAAATGCTTGTTTTTAATGGCCATATGAATATTTTTATAAGAAAATGATGGGATGATTACTTTAAAATTAAAGAACTAAAGTAAACAGACACATCTTTTTCAATAATTTAAATTAAATGTCATTTCGGCCGAAAGACTATGGCCGACTCCCGTCTGTACCTCAAGTTTTCAAATTTCTGAGTACAGAGTACAATAAATAAATAAATGTCATTTAGGTTCATTGAAATACTAAAAATAATATAATATAATACAATGTAATAAAATCTATATTAATATATAATATATTTAATATATACTATATTTGATTTTTATAAAACGATAGAAAAGATCAATTAAGTTAAAAACATTCTCTCTAATCTTTTTTAAAAGTAATCATCAGACATAACAGTGAGGAAAAGATATATGTATATAGGTGTCTAGAAGGTCTACATTTAAGGGGTCTTTCCTGAAATGAGCAACGCAAACGAATTGTAACACAGGGCGAGTATATTGCCATTTTGGCCCTGTGGACACAGGCTCAATGCTAGCAACAAAAAATTGTCCACTATGCAAACAGATTGTTCGCTGTGCTTCCGGCGAGGGATATGATGCTATGTTGCAGGCCCAAATACAGGGGGTATTTGTTAATATTTTGCATCTCGTTTGCGCTATGGCCGATAGCCGATGACAGTTTGTCGCACAATGTCAACAAGGCCGGCGAATTGCATAGGTCGCTGAAAATGGCAATATGTGCGAATGAATGGACATTCGACCGCCGCGGGGGCTGGGGCAAGGACATGCATGGCACACAGTTGTCACTCTGTTTGCCGGATAACCGTTATTATATCCTACTCCGTGCGTTTGCATGGCCCTCGTTACGGCCCTCGATCCATTTGACATTATGACAACGCATCATCGGGCACAGTTGGCAAACTTTAGCCATCACATCGTCCTGTAATTTAATTCTCCACATCCGCTCCAGCAACTATGTCAAATGTCGGATGTCGGTTGTCCACTGCTGCGTCGCTCATCACCTTTGGCCGGCCAGTGCAACTTTTTAATAAGCTCGATTTGGCGCGTTTTAATTAAAAATTGTGCCGGAGACCACGTCGTAAACACACAGAAAGAAAATAGTATGATTTAAAGATACATATAAGGAAATATTTTACTATAACAAAAGTCTCCCATGGCACCTTATGGGCCAATGTTAATGGCTTTTTTGTAGTCTCTTTATTAATTACAACATTTTTCAATACAATTATATTAAAATAAAATATAACACAATTGTATTTTACCTAAAAATATAATTAATTAACCCTCAACATTTTTGTAGTAAAATCTATTATAATTTAAATGCATTTCAATATGTTTTAGAGCAATTCTTTGCAGTGTGTTTGTCATCACTGACCCGCTGGCCAAATGTATGTACCCCCCCTAGAAAGCGCTAAAGAAATTTCATTACATTGGCAGATAAGTGTAGATCGAAAGTGTATATAGTTGCATCCAATGTTGGCATTTCCCACACACGCCCACACGCATATGAAAAGTTTTGAGAGAAAGTTTCTCATTTTAAAACCGAAGGGAAAACCTCTGCCGGTCATAGTGTTAAAAAAAAACAATAAGGGTTAAATAATGCATAATGAGATGCAGTTTCGAGAGTACATTTTATTGCAAAAATAACTGGAGCAAAAAAGAACAACAATTTTCCGTAGCGAAAGGTGCACAAATTTTATTAATTTCCACAGCCAAGGAATATCGTTGCCTACTTATGCGCGCACGAAAAAGACAAATAGGGGTTGATGATAATGGGGTGGAAGGGTGGCATGGGGGACGAACAAAAACCCACACACACATGTTGAGCAAATATTATTGCCTTGTATTTCATTTTTATGTTGACTTTAGTCTCAGTTCCTTGGCTCACACCCGAAATACAACAAAAGAATGTTTATTTGGCGTGTTGCAGCAACACAAATAATTGTCGAACAGCATGTTGCACGCGTTTAAGTGCGTGTGACTGTGTGTGTGTGCCTGTGCGGTTGTGTGTGGTTATTTACGATTGTCGTAAGAAACTTAGATAAATATTAAGTATACGCCACATTGTCACGTCAGAGACTAATGAAAAATGGCTCTAGTCTGGCTAACGAACGAAAAATTTATGCTGATGGAAAACTTTAAACGATAAACCATCGATAAAAACCAAACGCTGTTAGTTTTCCGGAAAATTCAAACGGCAACAGCTGGGCGAACAAGGCGAACTGAATGCACATATATCTCGCTGGCTATAGAAGTACACAGGGAAATGAATAGAAAAAACGTAATCTTGAATATTGTTTATTTAAACCGTCTTTTATATATTTTGAAAAAACAAAAAAACATTACTATAAACACAGACAGCATTTGTCAGATTTTCATTTTAATGATTTCTCATTCACTATAACTTTCTCTCCGTGCATATATATATACGCCTATCCATGTCTATATGCCATCCGCCAAAAGTTAGCTAAAACATAAAAAAGTCTACCGCGTTTCGGGGAAAACTCGATGATGCTCCTGCAGTTTTTGCCTCCTGCCAGTGTCCATGTGCGCGTAAAGTCCATTAACATGAAAGGCAAACAAACAGGCAGCCAGGACACTTCATAAACAACGATGCTGCGTCCTAAAACTCAAAATAAAAAAACACTCTAAAAAAAAAAAAAGAAATGAATAAAGGGAATATCAAGCTGCAGTTTGCCACCGAAAAAGCTACCAAGGAACGCAGCACACACCCATGTTGAGTAGAAATTTTGGGGTAGTAATTTGATATTGGCGAAGGAAAACCAAAACCAAAACTAGAATTATATTAATTGAAGCATACCATACCGGAGGAGTGTAATGTTAGAAAATACCTACCCTGCATTTCGTTATTAATTGCATTTCCAGCTGGGAATGTGAGCTAAGCAAACAATATCTAACTTTAACCACTTGATTAAACGGAACTTGTAATTTTACAATGTGAACTCATCACCGAACTTCCTCTCTCCCTTCTCTCTTGATATATTTCAGGTGTTGGAGCCAGAAGAAGAAGACCAAGACTGAGGGCCGAAAAGGTAAGAGAGCTGGCTAATTGAACGAGGGCGAGCAAATAGCTGGAATCCGGACAATTATTGTTGCCAGCATTGGTTAGGTCACGCCTTTAAGCCAATCAACTAAATAAACAATACGCATACGCCATGTATGCCAAACACACACATATACACAGAGTGGCCCAAACGCTGACCCAACACGAAAATTCAAGGCTTAAAATCTAACCAAATAAAGGGATTGCGATTGTGATTGGGCCAGTAGACTGACAATTATTATGGGAAATGTTTTTTGGGAGGACAGAGGCATGGGAGGTCATTTCATTGAATACAATGGCATTAACAACAAGAACAAAGATGCGCACACAATTGAGCAAATATTTAGTGAAGGGAAATAATTTCTAATAGGTTTTCCTTCCAATTGAAATCGGATATTATGTTCTGTCTGGCCGAGAGTTCGTGTGGGCGTGTGTGTGTGTGTAACAGTGGCTGATTGTGTTTACGCAATGTTTGGCAGAATTACCCAGAACTCCATGCAAATATTTGCCTTTCCTTTGGTTTTGGGCCCCCAGAACTTTTTAATTAAATATATATATACATTCCGCACTAGAGCTGCTAAGCGATTGCTTAATAATAAAGACCGTATTGTTTTTCCATTAAATTTGGCTCAGCTCCTTAAGTTGGCCCCGGAGAAACTTCTCTGCTTCCTCCATGTTTCCATGGACTCCAGCATTAGATATGCAAAGCACACAACAACACACACAGCAAGTGCGTTCCGAGGTCAGGGCTGGGCAGAAATTAGAGCAGAAATTAAGCAAACAACTGGTGTTTAAGTTTGTCCGGGCCACTGAGAAATTAAGCTGTTGCTACAGAAGGGAAAGGAACTCCAGCAAAGGAAAAAAAAGACGAAACCAAACACAAAACACGATTGTGAGTAAATATTCCGGCGCTGCACAAAGTTTCTTCGGCTTCAAGAAGCTTCTGCCGGGCGTATGTACGTGTGTGTGAGCGTGTGTTTATTTCACACCTGAAGTGTGATGAAAATATGACAACAGAACATAGAGCACATCCCACCTGAAGACAGGTGCCGAGTGAAAATTCACCCTGCACCTGGAACGTGTGACTGTGGGGCATTCGTGCTTGAAGAGTTTTCTCTAGCTTTCTCTCTGCAAACAAGCATAACTTGAAGCTCGTCTTTCACACACTGTCTTCTAGTTTTTTTTTTAACTGCACTTTGGAAAAATATATATACCACTGATACCTATATACTTTTTGCGCTCTGATAGGTCCAAGAATCTATATGCTGAAATTGCAAAAGAATTGCCAGAAAATATTAAAATTGTTTAGAAATTTTCTAATTTTAAATATTAGTAAAACTCTGTTTATCTCTCTCTCTCTCTGGGTTCTAAAGAAATCTCTAGGGTTTTTAAACCCCTTAAAAACGTGTTTAAAAATATACAAAACATTTTTTTGTAAACCTGTTTTTACGATGAAACATTTTTTGGAACAATTTTTAATGGTCTCTAAAGCCTTTAGTGATTTCTGTAGCTGAAATATTTTAAATTGCTAAGATTTTGATGTTTCAGTGTTTCAGTTGTTATTCCTTATAGCAGAATCCTTTGGTTTATGCCCAACATATCTTTGGCATCAAGATCATCATCACCATCATCGTTGCCTGCCATCGATACTGTTGTCTCTCATCACGCTGAGACTTTGATTGAAAATGCAAATCGCAAATAGTTGGCAAATATGAACAATCAGTTCATGTTTTCATTCGTTGGCTTTTGTTTTTCATATGTATAACCATTCAGTCGCCCTTTTTCCATCGCCCATTTCTGGCACTCGAGCCAACTTTGCCCCTTCATCATGATAATCAACTTAATCGACGGCATTCCATTGCAGACATCGGAAAATCTGACAAGTCACCAAACTTTACCTAAGCCCCAACTGCCTATTATATTACTTTTCCACCCCAAACAAAAAAAAAACACGCTTAGAAGCTATTCATAAGCATTTGCCTGATCATCGAATGGGAACTATATACACACACGTGCAATAAGGCAAAAATGTTCATTTAATGTTGTATGAGAGCAAATATTTTTATGGCCTTGACAAATCAGTTTTCCTGGTATTTTTTATAATAAGCAGCATGACAAAATGCCCAGCCCACCCACACAAACACACACTAGCACACAAGTCAATTGATTGGGGAAATTCGGAAATTCCTTTGGGCAGAGGGTGAAGCTTGATGGGGAGCAAAAAAATAGAAGCCGTGCAAAATTCATTCATATATGGCCAGGATTGATTTTGGGAAAGGCCAAGAGGTTGTAAAGCAAGTCAGCACTAAACCAAAATAGAAACAATCATGGTCGAAATAATAGGATTACAATTTTTTAAATTATTTTCTTTCTTTAAAAATATAAAAAATATTTACTTGAACTTGGTAGCAATGTCAATATGTCTTAGGATTTAATATCCATAGACGTAAATATAATACATGCATTTACATATATTATGAACAATTAATTTAAACCAAAACCAAAAAATGTATTTAACAGTTTTCAAAGCACCTCATAGAAGCACTATTTCTAGTTAAATCCTAATAATGGCTAGTAACTTGACCTGTACTGTGCTAACTGGCCCAGGATATATATCAAACACACTCACGGGACCACGAACGAAGAAAAGAGCAAATTTCGTCTGCTTTTGTGAGTTGGCTTTCCTGTTGCGACAACGACACGGCATTTATAAAAATCATACGCCCTGTTGTACCAGCAGCACACGGCAAACGTGGTGTCTCGACAAAAGCAAACGGCAATATATTCGTATCGCTTGTCAGGCCACATGTTTCGCGAACGATTTCCGCATACGTAATGTCGATTTTGACAAAAACTGTCACCTTTCTCTCTCACTCTGCCTTGGCCCGCCCAGGACAATGAGTTCCTCATAAGAACATCGGCTCCTTGGCAGGCGCCGTGAATTCCCATCATTAACAGGCTTAATCCACTTGCCGGCGGTGCGTTGAAGTGTGATGGATCCGCCCAGTTAAGCAAATCACTTGGCCATTGTCTGGGGCGGTTTTTTACTTTACCAACTTTCTCTGTGATTTAGCCATAATTGAAGGTGGCAGCAGATGGAAGCTTGAAACCGCGAAAGTAATCAATGAGTTCAATGAAATCAGAGTTTCAATCACAACGATTAGGAATTTAATAGAAAAATTTAAGACTAAAATAATCTACTTAGTTTATATATTTAGTAACTTTTGTAATTTAAAAACAAACTAAGTGCCTGGTATAAATATGCAATTTATGTCAGAAATCTTATATTATTAATGTATTCACTCAAACTTTATAAATAACCGTTTATTTATAAAATTGTCGTCTGTAAGGCAACAATAGAATCGGAAATAATAAAGGCTGTAACTAGGGGAACAAATATTACGCAGCCAAATTATCTAACAAAGGATATTCTCTGACAGTGATGGCTTTTCTTGAAATAATTTAAATTTTTATAGTCTTTAAAAGGTAGTTTCCTGAACCAATAAGGAGTTATTTTAAAAATTTACAAATTAAACCTTAAAACTATACAACCTTAACTGTTGCTCATACCAAAATCCAGGTGTAGCGAGACAAATACCCAAACTACTGGCGATAAAGTTTGATGAGTTATTGAGTTGTTAGGAAAGAAGCAACATAAAGATAAAAGCCAGCACTCTGTTGGCGTGAAAAACTACCATTCAATTTGGCGGAACCTCCTTCTTCCCTTCTCTTATATGTAGTTTCTCCTCACCTGGAGAATACCTGCTTCAAGTTGTAAGAAGTTGTCATTCGGCAAACACTTACAACACATCCGCACACACACATCACACGCACGTCAAATGTGACAGGAAAACTTCTCCGGATGACAATTGAGGGGGCGTGTGTGAGTGTGATGGGGGCGTGTCCTTGGACAAGTCCTTCAATTGCTGTCGCAAAAAACTTTGCCCAATTTAAAGAGGCAAACAAGCAAGCCAGGACCAGGAGCTGAGATATTCTTAAAAATGCACAAGAACAAAAAAGAAACTAAAACTAAAAACTAAACTAACTAAAAAAAGAATTTTAATAAAAGAAAATGTATATACCTCTTATTAATTATATATTTTATATATTTATATAATTTTATTTTAAATATATAATATATTCTTAAAATGAGTTATTTTTAAAGCGTACTTTACAGTGTATTTTTCAACTGTTAAGCTGAATTAAATCAGTGTTTCTCTGTGGGAATCTGTACCCTAATTTCAAATATAAACCGATTTTATGCTCAGTGTGAAAGCCGAAAAAGATCAGGTATTAGTCACGCCCTGACAGATTCCGGCCAAGTCCGTTGCAGTGTCTTTCGGCAATCGCTCCCTCGTCACTTGGCAACGATTCCGAGACTGAGACTGTCAATCAGCACCGTAGATATATATTTTTTGTTCTTTTTTTGTGTTTTCCGATTTTCGGGCCAAACAAACCAACTAATTGGTTGAAATGCAGAGCAGAGAGGCAAGGCAAATTTTTTTTTTGTTGCTGCCAAAAAGTTTTACGCTTATTACACCAAAGGCAAAACAAAGCCAAGCCATGCAAGAACAAAAATAAAAAAAAAGAAAGAAAGAAAGCAAAAATGGTGTTGAGAAATTCATGATTCATTAGCAAAGTCAGCCCGGCACAAGTGAGTAACTTTTCAGCCACGTCTATTGCACCGCCTGGCAGCTGCCTTCTTGGCTAATTTAAATTCTTTTGGCGCCACATCGCAGCACCCAACCGCCGAACCACCAACGGCGGCGGTGGTGCTGGTGTCCTATTAGAAGAAGTCGGGCATGACAGCTCCTTAAGCGCCTGAGTGATTGACATCAAAAAGGTCTACACAGCAGCCAGAGCAGATAATATAATGAACGAGCCATACACAGCTCAAAAAACATGTTGACAATTAAGGATAATCAGAGATAAGTTAAGATAAAATTAAGTTTAAATATAAATAATTACAGAAATATAAGCAACTTAGATGCATATAGATCTAAATTAAAATATTCTCCCCTTTCAACTCTACAAAAATTACACTCTCTTTCAGTGTCCACATGCACGGGTGTTTTGGGGATATAATTAAAATTTCGCATCATTAGGAATTTGTAAATTTGCCTAAAGTTTAAACACTCAATGCCCCGAAATTGAATGAGAGGGCAGTTTTGTGAGAAGCTTTTTTTCCGGAGTTGTCCGCACTTGAAAATCCCTCAAAGGGAAACTTCGAAGTAAGCGCACTAATGATACACAAAAATAAGGAGGCTTTATTTCCGTAGAAAATACCCATGCTTAACCGTGAGTTGTCAGGGAAAACAATGTTCCTCCCGACACTTGTTCAAAGGTAATTTAAACAAAACGAAAAGAAAAAACAACTGAAGAAGCGGTATCAAAACCCAAACATTTCTTCAGGTTGTTGGGGCCAAGGCAGCTCTGCAGTTTCCACAGTTTCGGCAATCAAATCCTGTGTGAAATGAAGGGACAACCCAAACTCAAACCCAAACCCAAAACCCGAACCCATCTGACAAGCGTCTTAAGCAACTGGCTAACAAATCTCACTAAATGCCAAGACAAAAGTAAATGAAATTGCACTAAATCTAAGGGGAATTTGTCTTGACGAAATTTCAACCTTTTGGCCCCCCGAGTTCCTTAGATTTGGGGGGGCAGGATCTGGGAACCTCGGGCGGGCATCGTCAAAAAGGTACGAACAGGAGGCCTAGGCCAAAGTGATAAACCGTTTCCACTGACATTGCATATAAATCTGCGACAAAGTTGCGTCTGCCATGGATAGCTCCAAATCGGGCCGGATTTGTCACGCCAAATCGTTGGGAATGCTTTTGGCCCTGTTTATGCCCAGTTTCCCACGTTGCCCCATGCCCTGCCCCGCAGTTGCCGTTCCAGTTTTCAGTCCCCGGCTTTTGCCATTTTACCATTTTACCATTTCACCATTTTTAGCTACCGAAATTCGCACAGCGAGAAGAGAGTCGTAAATCTTTGAGTAGCTTATCTCCAAACAAAACTGTGCGCTTTTTTAATTCGCTGGGAAAATGTATGCAAAACAAGGGCCAACGAAATCAAGAAGAAATGTAACCGAAAAATGCACAGAGAAAATGTTAAATGTTTATTTAAAATGAGGCACATGTTTCGCGGGAAAGAACGGTCGCAATATTATTTATATGGGGGGGAAAGTCGGGATAACAACTTGGACGAGATGAGTCTGGAAATTAGGTTAACAAAGACCATTTTTTGTTGTTTATATTCCTAGAACTTAGATCAACAACTTGTAAGCCGCTTTTCACTCTCGACAACCCGCGACACCCGGAGACACCCGTCGACCGGGGAAAAACAAAAGCCAGAAATCCGCTTCCACATTTCCCAGCCATTTATCATAAAATGCCAACACAATGCCACCGATACGATACGCAGAACAAAAACCAAATTCAAAGATTATGTCTTCAACTTGATAAACGAGATGTCACGGAAAGTATTTTGTGTTGTAGCCTTAACACCTCAGCGAATCGTATAACAAATTGGTTTATTGAACAGACACAACATCAAAGTTTCGCCTCTAATTTGCAATTGTTTTAGTTGGTAATTAGGGTAAAGGCCCAAAAGGATAGGACAACACCAGAACCAGAAAATAAAAACAAAACAACAATAAATCTCAGCCAAGATAATTTGATGAATCTGATGATGAGACTTTGATGTACCAAAAATAATTGCATGTAAATTTATTTTAATGCATATTTACCCTCGTAATTGCTGCAAATTTACGTTTCATTTAATCGACATTGTCAGAGGGTCCGGGAAAAGCACACAAAAAGAACAACAAGAATAGAGAAAAGGAAATATTAAGTCGACAAAGGACACACACTATAATTAGCAGAGATTAGAATTAAAAATATTTCGAATAAATAGAAGCTATATATATATATATATATATATTTAATAAAAATTGTCAGATATTTATGATATTTAAGCCTAAAATATATAGCTCAAGCAATTACATTTATTTATACCCATAAAATTACTTAATTCACTTGCCATTTTTTAAAACTCGTTTGCGGGTACATAATCCTTTATGAGCATAGCCATCGTCCTGCGTAATATGTATACCCTTTCCTCTGCCGCCGCTGGGCAGTCAAATGGCGACCATGAAAAAGCGGCAAACAGATTATAACTCCCAACTGACATTCGCGGGGACTTTATTATTTGGCCATTGAAAAATGCGAGACTAGCCAAGGGGTGGAGTTTTTTTTTTTTGGTTTGGTTCTGAGGCAGGGGTGGTCGCGGCGCGGGCAAGGGGACCCAAGTGGATTTTAATTTTTCAAAGTTAAACAGCGTCGGCGACCCTTTTTTTTTGTATACGTACCGGGCAGGACCGGGTCCGAACCGCTTGACTGGACACTGGGGGAAATCGTGGACAGTGGAGCTATGTTTGTGTAAATGTCGCAGCCGTAGCTTTATTGTTTACCTTCGCGACTTTGCACTGATTGATCCCTTGGGTGGCTCAGCACGCCTCAATATCGCCGGGGTGGTCCTTGGGCGGCTGGGTGTAATTAATTTCGCCTTTTGCTTTTCGCTTTTTGATTTGCGATTTCTGATTTCGGTTCTGTCCTGATTTGTGCCCGGTGCCAGTGGAAAACCATCAAATTGTCACGTAATTATATTTGCGTTAATGATGTTCCGAACCCGTCGCGCCGCCAAAAAAGTCAATTAATATTTTTGGTGAGCGAACACAACAATTTAGATTGTTGGACTTTAATTAAAATGCTTTGGCCGCAATTTCAATGCATGCTGAGATTTTTAATTTTCATTGAAATCGTGACAGCAGATCTCATTCTGTCCCTCTTATATTATTCCCTCTTTTTTGTGTGTTTTATATTTTATTTGGTTTTTTTTTTTTTGTGGCTTGGCACGCGTCTTTAAAACCAGCTACCAGATTCCGGCGATAATGAAAAGAAAAATGTTTGGGCCATTAAATTATATAAGCCTTAAGTGGTTGTTAACTCACTTTAATTTTTTCCTTTTCTTTTTGTATTCATTTTGATTGCATTGCTACTGAGTAAGATTTTAAATGCAAATTATTCAGATAATCGGTTAATGAGACAGAAGTCAGGGAACGTCCCAGTTAGTGAGTCACAAAGTACGAACATTGAGGAATATAAAACAGTACAATGAAGTATTTTATTTCTGTGGTATGAAGGCTTTAAAAGGTGCCCCAATAATAATTAAATGTTCATTTATATTAAAAAAAAAGAACATAATAAAATAAGAATAACTTGATCATTCGTAACAGAATCCTAAAAACAATATTTTTAAGAACACATTTTAATTTAATTCTTGTTTCCGCAGACCCTTTTAATAAAATTATTTCAAGCATTTAACAACAATATGTCTGGGGACGACATTTATTAAAGACTGTCTCCTCAAACACATTTAGATTTTATTGCCTTACAAGTTCATTTAACAACAACTATTGTGCAATTGTTTTGGCTTTTACTATGAAATTTCCAAAGACAAAAATATTAGCAAGCTAACACAACATAAAATAACATGTTAATATAGATGACAAGCAAGGAAATATGAAGCCACGCACTTTCCATATTAAAGCTGTCTGTCCGGCACTTAACTCTCATGTTCGATGGCTGTTGTTCTGCTAAAAACATGCTATACTTATACTATATATGTATTATATATATGTAAATATAAAATAGGGACGACAACGGACGTGCAGCACTCATTCGTCTGCTCACGTGCAGCATATTCATGTCAGGGGGTTTGACTTCACTTGCCCAGCGTTGAGATGAGGTGAGGAATTCCTGAATACACAGAAAAATGCATTTAAAATATCAATTAGTTATTTTATGAACCAGTTCATTTTTTAATGGATTTAAGATTATTGAATTAAAATTTTTGCTTAAAGCCAAAAGCAGAAGAGTCTGACTTGTCCATGATTTTTATCAGTTTTCTTAACATTCAGCACGAAATCCGCAAAGTTGCAACTAGATCTTGTTAAGCTATATAGGTAAAGTCAAGCGATATATTTCATAGTTTTATTATACATTAAGGCAGCCTTTGGCATTACTATATCTCTATCAGAGATTTTGTATTTAAATTTAAAAGCTAATTGAATCCATTTGTCTTCTCAAGATTTTCCTTTTTTGTATGATTCCCTCCTAGTCCCTGAAGAATTCGTTGCAATTAAGATATAGTCGCTGTTCTCTCTGCACTTTGGGGGGGCATCAGTATGAGTTACTATTAATGGCATGCAGTATAAATTGAATTTCATTACATGACGACGTCAATTAAAGGCATGTAAAACTGAATCGGCAGTGACGGTTTTAAAATGCAGCCAAGCCATCATCGAAAAGAATCTGAATCTGAATCGGAAAGGTAGATGAGGAGGTGGTCAGGGGAAAATGGGAAATGGTAAATGGAAAATGGGCGACGGCAGCGGCATCAGTGGCGGTGGGACATTGACGTTCGGTTAATGAGTCGGCAAATGGCTGATAAAAATGCACAGTGAATATGAAAATCGCTGGCGCTGACACTCGTGACGTCGTGACGCGGCGCAAACTTCTCGAAACTGACAGGAAACATTGATAAAAGTGCCAACTGACATTGCGTAATGATGGTGCGCCTTAATAGCCGGCTCATTAAACCTGGCATGCATTAAAAGAGGAAACAGTATATCTATCCAATATATGTATGTATAAAATATCACAATGCACAAAATGCAATGATTTAACATGCATCGTGCAGCGAAAGTTTTTTAATCAAAGTTACGCGCATTGCACATATTTCACATTTAACAAATATTAAAAATCTAATTAAAACTTAAACGGAATTTTGTATTATGTACTGGCAGCATTTTTGCAGTTGGAATTCGCTTGAGCTAAAAGCCCGTTAACAATTATGACTTTCCTTTGCCGCCCAACTAGTTGGGACTCGAAAAGGAAAGGAAAACTTGCTGCCAGTGACGGCAGGCTCTGCCTTTTCCTTTATCGCCCCCGATGCCTCCCTGGGCTTTGTTTTAGGTCGACGACAGTTTTTGTACGGCTTTCCCCCGATCCGCCAACTATACTATATATCTTACTATATATACATGTATATATAGAAGCAGTAACTGCAACAGCTAGAAAGCTTTGACTTTGCTTCATTTTCAGTTTTACTTTTTCAACTTTTAATTCTTTGAATCTTAATGACTTCTCGTAATAAGTTTTCATTTCTCATAATTTCTTGGGTTAATAGAATCTTTGCAGTTTTATGTGTATGGCTGCTGCCATACTCCCATGTAGAGCAACTTTAAATGCTATAACCATGGTCATTAGTCTGATTTTAAAGGATTGATACGAGTGGGAAAAGAAAAGTTAAAATAGAAAATAAAACAACATTTCATCAGATATTTTTTAACATAATAAACTCACTTATACAAAATCTGTAAATGACATAATTTATAAAAAACACTTAAAGACTTTAAAAAACACTTTAAAATTTGTAAACTATAAACAAATAAAACAAAAAAGGTAGAAAACCTTTTCCAACGCCATTGACCATGCCACTGGCAACCACTGTGCTCTGCTCATTGAAAGTTTTTTGTTGAACAAAAAAAAGATATAAGAAAACTATAATTATGGAGTTGACACAAAGTCGGACAGCAGCAGCAGTTACAAGTAAAAACGCAGACGACAATAATGACTCGGACGAGTCACGATGAGATGGAGCAGGAGCAAGGACAGGGAGCAGGACTACTATGTGGAGTCCTTGGCAGCCATGAATTCTATCAGGGAGGAAGCACTAGAAATGCATAAAAGTCGGACTGCATAAAGCGCAGCAGGACCGCAGCAGTTGACATTTATGTGGAACTGTCACTGCTGGCTTAAAGTAAACTTTGCTGGTGGAAAATGGCCGGGAAAGCGGATGGTAACAGTAGGGCAAAGTGGGTGCTGAGCGGACTTGGGTCTTGGAAGTGCAAGTCCTTGAGCCGCGTTAAATACTTGGCTTCTCACTCGTCGCTTTGTGGCTAATCATAAATTCAAAAGGGGCAAAAGTGCAGCGGCAGTAACAATTAACTTATTAAATGGCAACGGCACAGGACGAAGGGATATGGACTATGAAGGTTGTGGAAATGAAACCAAAGTAGCCATAAAGAAGGCATCCAAGGGATGAGGATGTGATGGTGAGTGGGAATGAAGGAAGCACGCATCACACCTTTTTCCGGAAACTGAAGGGAGAAAACAGCGAACAAGTTTCTTAAGATATATGTTTTTTCACTGCAGAAATTGAGGGTAATTCCGGTTAATCATTATTATATTATTAAAATAAAAAATTATAGTAATTTAAATCGTTTTAAAACAAGTATTTATTTGCCCTGTTTTTTATTTAAAATTATGTTACGTGTATTTCTTAAATTCATTCTTAGTGAAGTACCCTCCTCCAAGGGCCTCTCTCCAAATTACTAATTAGCGAAATTGATTTGAATTTTATGGTGCGAAAAATTGGTCTGCCTGGCAAAAGGAGTGGGAATCGAAGGCCTTGAGGATGGAGAACTAAATGTTCCATTGGAAACTAAATGTTTTGCATTAAATTAAGTCAGTGCTGTTAGGAAATCAAACTGTTTTGCAGAGGGACCGGGAATTTCCAGCAAATATCTCAACACTTTTACAATTTCTTTCCTTTTTTTCGCCACTCTCTTTGCAGCTGTTGTGACATTTTTTTGGCAAAAGCAAAACGCAATGGCGCCAAAGACGCCGCCATTCTCGCAGCTCGACAAAATGGCGACAAGGACATGCACATCCAGTTGGCTCTGCCGCCTGCTGCTATTCGGCTTTTGCATTGGCGCCGCTGCCGCTCGAGGTAAATATCCATAAACATTTTTATACAAATTCATTCCCAGCTCTCGCGCATAAAATACGCCAGCATAGATGGCTTTTGTGAGTCGACAGAAAAAAAGTGGCAATCGCCTGAATCCATTTATATATAAATACATATATATCGGCACAAATGAAAACAGCATCGCGGCACCTGCGGCCTTTTTGGTGTGCAAAAACTAATTATGTATCTGTCAAAATCGAACGAGCAAACAATGCTTTCCGCTTGTTTCGGGCCTGTGCATCGAATACCGCACATAAATATTATTAATTAATCTGATAGTTTCGCTTTAAAAACGGCATGAAATTCAATTAAATTACTTGCCGTGAGTGTGGGTATAAAATCAATGCGAATAGATTTGAAAAGTAAAATAAATTAAAGCCATTTAAAGCAATTGTTTGGTTTTAACAATCAAGAAAAACGTTTTTTTTTAAACAAAACTTTTTTGGAACTTATTTATATAAATATTATTAACCTTTTAATCAGTTAAATAAGAATTGGTTAAAGGAGGGTTTTAAGGGAAATTTAAATAGTTTTAAGATCTGTAATAACTCGCGAGATCCTGAAATCATCATCCATTATTTGAACCCTTAAAATATTGTCTAAAAGTATTAAATATAAATATAAAGGCCCCAGTGATACATCTCGTACCCTGATATACCATGGATTCGCGATGCAATGGTAAAACATAAAACCTATAGTACAGAATTTACAATATGATATGTATAACATTTTGAAAATGTTTAGGGAATAAAAAAAAGGGTACCACCAGGAAATGGGATTACAGAAAAGAGTAAGCAAACTAAATTGAACAATTTAAATATCAGTTACAACGTCACACCGGAGTGCTCCTGCCCCTTGTACCAAAAAACAGACTCAACAACAAAATCTCCAATTCAACTGTCACACACAAAGTGGATGAATCGAAAAGAGAGGATAAAAAATAAAAGGAACCTAGTTTGATATATCTATATATATCAAAATGTTTGCAAAAAAGTGCAATTGCATTTCGCACGTGATACTCATGGTAGGTGGTTTAAATATCAGAATTTTTAGCCAAACGATTGGAAGGGGATGGCCGGCAATCATGCGAATTTTATTGCAATATTGCGACAATTTTTATTAAAAATTTAGAATTTTCAATTTATTTAGCACCCGAACCAGGCCAACACACTCTCTTTCAGTCCCGCTGAGCTGGGCAACATTTTGCCCTTTGATTTGTTGCAGCTGCGTGAAATTTGGTCAGCAGATATTGGCCAGTGCCGGAACGGACACTACGTGATTTGATTTCGCTTTACATGCCAGACTCTTTCCGTGTGGTCAGCACAATATTGCCGCTGGCCAGTCAAAGTATTACCCAGTTTAGAAAGGAGTATTACCCAGTTTGAAGGATTTTAGCATTTTGCTGGTCATTTAAAGCGAGGCAATGCAATCAGATCGAATGTGAGACTAATAGACTTCAAATTGAATTGGCCATTTCGTTAATATTTTGCGAGTCCAAGCTTCAATGTTTATCGACCAGACAGACAGGAAACCGTTTCGCATCCTTTTCATCCTGGAGGCGGTTGGAAATGAAATTTGCAATGGCCTCCGAAACAGGCCAGCGAAAGTCAATTTGAAGGAAATCATTCGAAGAAAATTTGTATACTGGCAAAATTGTACTTTTACTCTACACTTTACTTAATCTATATTTCATTAGCTTAGAAAGATCTTTATGTTATTTAATTATTTATGAAAATTTTAAAAAGTATATGCATCTTTGTTTAATGAAATATATACAAGTTTTTTGAAAAGTGTATGTATATTTTTGTGCAAGGTCCTTTCCTCTGTTCAGTTGCTTCCTTCTGTCTGTCAACACACTCTGATAAGTTGTGCTGCTGCTTGCCATCCCCAGTTGGCCTGCATCCTGTCCGGTTCCGTTCTCTACTGTGAGTCCTGCGTCTCCTGTTGACCCAGGCAAATGCTAATTTTATTATGACAAATGCGCACCGTCAGGTGGGGAGGACTTTCTTCCTTTTTTTTTTTTGTTGCCTGTTTTGCACTCGCTGTTTTGCAATCACAAGTCTAGACAACACCGCGCTCATTCTACTCGAGAAAAACAGGCTCTCATTTATTACGAACACTAATCTGAGGACAATCTGCAAAGTGCTTCAAGTCATTGGTTCGTTAGCTTTGGCTTTATAAACGATGCTCCCGCACTTATCCCATAATCAGCGGCCAGCTACCGTCTTACCCGCACACCAACACAGCTTCTAAATCACGCCCCACGATGGGGACTCTAATTGAAAATGATCACCGGGCTTGGATTCGCCCCACAATTACATGGCAGTTGAGCTTAACCTAAGTGGACAGCCTGGTAGTTTGTGGAACAAACATAAGCACGCCCCGGTAAGAGAGAGGCAAAAGCAAACAACGTCAGGGGAGTGTGTTTGCGAGGAGAATGAAGATCTAGCGGATGTATCTGTATCTAGGCAGTTGCGCCTGCGTGCCAGCAGCTCCTTCTTCTGGCATCCGAACAACCGGACTCCTCTCGGTTGTCAGCTCTAATCTAAATAAGCGATTTGTCTGTGCATAACTTTTGTCCAAGACCAAGAGCCCAGCCACATGCCAGGAAATGCACAGCGAGAAATCATGATTGAGAGGGGGAATGTAAATTGAAATTTTAAATTGAATAAAGCCAAAAGTTAAATAAGAAATGTTTAAGATTTAGGAAATCCAGTTATATAAACCAGTTTGTGGAAGGATTTCTTCCTTTATTAAACCATTATTTTCCCCTGTGCATGAACCAAAGCAAACACAGAGGTTTGTCCTGCTTGAAGTTAAATAATAATTTGTATAATTTACACAAGGAACTCCTTGGTGGAATTTACAAGGCGATAGCTTCTTATGGCCACGCTGATTTATAGGACCGAGCGTGGAATTTTTTCCTTTCTGGTGTCTGGAATCTGGGGAGTTGGGCATAAATAATTAACACGTGCATAGTTTAAATTGCATTTTATGGCAAAACTGTTGACTCTTTGATTGTCCAGCTTGAAACTCAAGATGCTGCGCGATTCTATTTCATTTCTTGGAGGCCCTCAACAAAGTCACTTCCGCAAAAGTTTTCGAGTGTGCGGCCTTTGTTTTAACCCGAGGAAGAAGAGTTCGTTGTCTTGGGCTTTGGACATTTAAAAAGCGTTTAATTGTTTATTCATGACATTGTTTTGTCAGCCAAATGAATGGTAATGACCTCGTCGAGGGATATAAATATTTGATGGGGGCCCAAGAAGTGTTGAGCGAAAAGCACTTGCAACTTAATTGGAACTTTTTGTTCTTGGTAGATATTATTTAGATAATATTTAGATAATAATTAATGTATAATTCCTTTTATTTATGCTATTGTTTACATTTATATATTATATTTAAAAGACCTCTTCTGGCAAGAAAATGGTATTACTCAAGCTTTTACTGGCAAACATTTTATTATTATTGACACAAAACTAATGCAATACAAAAGTTTGCTTCGACATAACCATAACCCCCACAAGCAACAACTACAATCTAAACAGCAATGGGCACACATTTAGTGCCGCCTGCTGTGGCAGCTGCCTTGATTGCCGCCGCTCACCAAGTTTTTCTACGTCTGCCCCAGCTGACTGGGCCAACAAATTCAAGTAATTGTCAGCAATTCATTTGCCAAACGAATGTAACTTTTCCCCCGCACTACACACCTCTTCTCCCCCTTGTCGAGTAGTTTCAGTAATTGGTACAACACAAGCTTCTCCACATTTCCAGCCACCTACAACAACGCTTTCCCACGTCCCGCTGTGGTTTGTTACTCGGTTTGTTTGATGAGAGCCAGGTTAGCACTAGGATAGTGTGGGGATTTATCCACTTGGTTTACCTATTTGTTGTGATTTTTACATTTTAATAAATTAAATTTACCAAATATATGTGAGTGAGTGTTTGTTATAAATTTATCTTGCTTTCAATTCAATTTTTAGGGCATCTTTATAGACTTGCCTCTTAATTTAAATTTTTATTTAAGTCCCAAGTTGTTCCTTTTAAGTTTTATTCATTATTTTCAAGGCGAAAAATCCTTAGCCCAGTGAAAAACAATCGACAGAATGCACAAAGGAGACTTATTCTCCCAAGGAATGACTGGCTTCGCCATCCTTTAAACCTTCCTGGCTGCTCCACTTGTGCCAGTGCATGTTGTAATTGTTATTATTCCGCTGGTATTGTAGCAGCTTAATTGAAAATATTGCGAGTGTGCCGCACAGTATGTCTGGCCGTGTGTATATGTTCCTTTGTTAGAATGTGTTTAGCTGTGGCCAGGGGCGTCTTTGTGCGCCACTCCCTAAATGAAATTAATTGAAGACCCCCGGGCCACCCACACACATACACAACCTATTCCCCTGATAACCAATCTCCCCGCAATTGGCAACTAAAGTTGCGCCCCGGTCATATGTAACTTTTTATACGCCCAATATCCGGCGGCTATTGTTGCAGTATGCCAGAGCTCCCATCCTCCCCCATTACTCAAACATATGGGGGCCAAAGAAAGGGTGCCAGCCTATTCCGATACATGCAGACAATAGCCGGAAAGTTGATCAATTGTTCTGGATAAAGGAGAGAACTTCTGCAAGACACACATTGGGCTGCCTTAAAGGTCGACTTTCGATGGAATTTGTTTGAGTTTGGCGGAAGATGGTAATTGTAATTAAAACGAATATATTAAATTCTTGAGAATTATAAATTTAAGGCACTTCATTCTTTACTAGAAATGGGGAAAATTATTCGGGAATTCCCTGGGGCTGGCTCCTTGCTTCTTGGTAATTAAACTTCCAAGTCGATTAAAGTCACGATATTCAAAGGCATCGACACAAAAGTCAATGTGAAATTTATTCGCTTGATTTCAGGATAAATGCTGAAGATGAAGAGGAAAGAAACACAAACTATGTGGGAGTGTGGACGGGGCACAGGGCTCTCCTAATGACATTAGCTTTCACGCAATGTGATTAACTGTCTGAGTAAATTGAGCAGCAAACAAAACATCAAGCTGCCTGGCACACAATTCATTACATGACCACCTTACCCACCTTCCACAATCTAGCTCCCAGCTCCCAGCTCCAAAGCCCAGCTAAATGGGGGCACCAGGTGGAAAAGGGCACGAACAACCTGCTAACACGCCATAATCCTACGGCAAGAAGGACATAATATAAGCGGGTCGGCAAAACTCCAATGATAATAATGCAGCCCCAAGGAGGTCAGCGGTGCCAAATGAAGTAACTTGGCCAAGTGACCGGACTGGCCAAAGTAAGTAACTGGCCGAAGCACTCCCGGCCAGGGATAACCGGCCACCGAGTTAAGTCCCGGCTAAGACGAGCACGTTCCACGTTCGTTTCGTAGCAGCCACGGACTGAGCACTGACCTTCACCTTTATTACGGCTTCAGCTCGGGCTTGCTGGCTCTAACTCTGCCTTTGGGCCACCCGCTTCCCGTTGAAAGCCTTTCGCCTTCGCCATCGCCAGCTTTCATCATAATTTCAGTTAGCAGCAGCAAAATGGCCAACATTGTCTTTGCGCGTGTCCTTTTATGGGGCTCCCATAGTATTGTGTCTCTGTGTGTGTGTCTATATGCAATTAAATTAAATATTAAACTTAATTACACTGGAAAACTAACACGCCAAGGCAGCGCCAATGGTAAGGAAGGAGCAGGAAAGCTGGCAAGCTCCTTCGTCCTGTCAAATATGCCCAGGACCAGGCCTCAATAATGCAGCCAGGAATGTAAGAAATAATGAAAGTCAATTGTCAGTCAGGCCATCGCTAGGTTTTTGCCTCCATCTCCTGGGGAGTGTCCTGCGTCTTGAGTCCTTTTCACTTGGCCAGAAGACGTCGGGTGTTGTCTTTCAAGCACTGAGCGAAAAGCCTAAAGATTATGTATATTTAGAAGAAATATTGAAGAGCATCTGACACAAAAAATTTTTAAAATCTTTGGAAATATAAGGATAATATGTTTTTTTCTAGCTTTTAGTTTCTGATTTAAATTTTTAATTTTACATCAATTTATTCAACATTAATCCTAGCTAACATTTATGAGTAAAAACTTATTCTAAAATATATTCATCCTTGATTAATACTTTTAATAATTTTGTCACAAATTTTTATTATAATCTTACAAATAGTTTTTCCAGTGTACCTTAGTTGCCATCGCCTGAAACCGTAATGACAATGTTGCTTTCATTTCGTGTTCCTGTTGCCTGCTAATTGAATTTAATGTAGTTTAATTGAGACGAACGTGATTGTAACTAAAAGCGCTTTATGCTTAATTTACCGGCACGATGGCAGGTCCTAGAATAAGGTTACCTTCTACCCATCCCTCCTATCCTGCACATCCTGCCTACGTCCTCCCACCCCACAATAGCCAAGGAGGAGTGCTGATGCCTCTTAATAGTTCAAATTCAAATTAATTGCTCCAAGTTAAAGGCATCTCTGCCAGCGAGCCACGCCTCGGCTTGGTTCGGTTCGGTTTTATGCGATGCGAGGGAACCAAGGGAAATGGCATTTAAATATTTAACATTTCCCTGCCAGCTGTCGGCAGCTTTTCCGACAAGTTTATCCACCGTAGCCGCATCGCCATGAATAATGCATAGTGGCGATTGTGTCACACGCTGCGTATGAGTAATGACTGAAAGTGCTGCTGGCCAAAGCAAAAGGCGCTGGGAACGAACAATCGATGCGTCCCCAAAGTCCTCAAGGACGTTTGCCAATATTAAAATCTGCTCGAGCGCAGCGCAGCGCGAAATTCAAATGCATCTGGCGCATCCCATTCGAAATCGGTGATGGTGATGCTGATGGCCGCTGCCTCCTGGCTGGGGATAAAAAAAAAAGGCTTTGGAAAAAATATAGGAGACTCCGAAATGAAGCCCGACAGATGCCAGAATTAGCGCGAGAAGTTCGCTCATTTTTATTTTCTGTTTCATTTTCATCTACCAAAGCTGTCAGCAGGCAGCAGCAGCAGCAGCACGGGATCAGGCAAAGGGAGCCGGAGCCGGAGCAGGAGCAGGAGCAGCAGCCAGAGCTGGAGCCATAGAAGCAGCTGTCATCTTAGAGAGAGAATGGCTAAAAACTGTCAAGCTGCATAATAAATTGAATTTCCTGTAGCTGGTCATTTGCCACCATGAAATTTGAGCGGTGCTGGCGGAACAGAATGAAATGGGCGTGGCATAAACATGCACTTGAAACGAAAATTCGGCTCCAGAGCCCAGCCAGGACTAACCGGACCGTCCGGACTCTGGCCAACACGTACGGATACGTTGGCTTCAACATGAAGGCACAGCAGCGAAATGCCACCAGAGGCAAATGAAATTACCGAGTTGCCAACCCGACGACGATGAGCGCTCGAAAATCCAAATATCATATTTACAACTTGCAACTACAAGCCCCCGGAGTGTTTTCCAGTTGGTAAAATGGAGAAAAACAGAGTCCGGGTGAAGGATATTAAAGGATGCGACAAACGGCTAATGTCAAGCCGTTAGCTGACATTTCAATTCGCCTTTTTTATGACACTTGCCAAGCCGAAGTAATAGAATCAGATCTCTAAAATCATTTAAAGAGATGTTGAAGTCTGCTTAAAACTATTGGAGTTTTAGTAAAACGATATGCTCATATAAAACTTGTAAAATAAAAATATCTTGAACATTACGACTGATATTTTATATTCAAAACTCATTTAAAATATAACAAATTCGTTACCACCCAATGAAGTTAAATTTAAACATAAAAGTGAATAGAATATGAATATGAATAAATGAATATTTTAGAAAATTTGTAAATAGTTAAAACGTATCATTAAATTTATATTAAAAAATCCCATTTAAACCTCTTTAAAATCACTACTATCTGAACAAGTTAAATTAAAAACCCCTGCGGTTGCAGAAACGCTGAAAAAGGACACAATCAAGCGGAGAATATAATGACGAAACTTTTAATGACTAATTAAGGGACATTTACTCTGACTTCTTGCAACAAACACACACCAAAAACAGCCCGAAGCGCCAATGGAACGATTAAATGTCCCAAGTTGGCATTTTGTGAAACCGCCACAACAAAACAACTATAAAAATCACACAAATTACTGTTGCAAATTTGAAGATCTCACAGTGTTTTCTATTTATCAAATGAAAATTTAAATGGCCACCAACATCGATGTTTAACGAAGCAAACCCAATGGCAGCGGCAGCTCTTTTGTTTGGGGGGAGGTGAAAAACATTAAACCACAACCACCAGGCCGCTCAATAAATATTTAATTAAAATGGAAAAATAAAGGGAAAAATAGAAAATCAGTATTTGTCATTTTCGCCAGAGCGAAAATTATGCCTACGTTGACAGAGCAACGAACGGACCAAAATTCGTATACTTATGCCTGCTTTTATAACTACATTTTCGTAAACCGTAACGTGCTTAAATGTTGAAAATTGAAATTTTAATGTAAAATGGGGAGCCGGACTGGGGACTGGGACTGAGACTGGGACCTGGGCTCTGCTCGCGGCGTTTTAATGGGCGGAGAGGCATGGTGGAAATGGCAATGCCATATCCGAAACTATTTGCGGCCATGCTCTGCGGTCAGATTGTGGCTAACCATGTTACGCCTGCTCCCGGTTGCCAGATGCCAGGGAATATGGCCCGAATGCTTACACACGAACAAAAGTTAAAGTTAGAAGTAATTGAATGGTAACCGGGGGGATGTGAGCAGTATTAACTTTTGGATATAAATCTTGATAAAAAGAAGGGCCTTACTTTATCAGCTGAAAATGTTTTAAATATATTATTCAGATATTACTAAAGTAATATTTAATATTTTTTATTGGCATTTAGTGGAAAATATGTATATTCGAAAATGTTTCAATTTAATTCTCTTAAATCTAGTTTAGGCTATGGTATCAGCTTTTAAAATGCAAGCAAAAACTGAATGCCAGCAATATTATCTTCATTGTTTTAAACAAATATTTTCCCTAAGAGACTAGTATCTCTGGTTTATGTTATATCACTAATAATTCTTTGACATTTATAAATAAAATTTTAAATATATGCAATGATTTTTTAGACAAGTAATTGCTATACAATTTAAAAATAAAAAAATTTTCAAAATATTTTAGTGTTATGTTTTTAGCCAACCTTATCAAGATTTTCAAGAGCGAAATACAGTTAAAATAGTTAAAAGAAAGATTAGATATCATAAAGAGATTAGTTTTAGGAGAATCATTTTACAGATCCTTTTTAAAGATCCTTTTTCGCTGTGCATCGTGACGTGTCCCCGTGGTGGTGAATAGGGGACAACGCATAAGTTTGCGGTCGGATTGCCGCGCTCGCCTTTCGTTTCATTTTGCATAAGTTCTAAAGTACACATCATATATAATTAAAATCGTAAAACGGTCAATTTTCCCTCGACGTTGGAGGACGACGACAAGGATCCTCTGTTGCACACACACACTCACCCCAGACCATCCTTTCTCATCCTCCCATTCCGCCGCCATCTGTGTAATGGGTTTAGCATTTTTGGGCCTTCGTGTACAAATTGAAACTTTATGTTTGTTTGCCAACGAACAGCGAGCAGAGAGTCAAGCCGTGTGCTGTGAGGCGTTCTATTAAATTAGTTTACTGGATTTTCGGCTGCGGCCTGGGCGGCAAGAGGTTACATTTAAAATTAAAGCGCTTTACCATTGATGCAAATGGGGGGGATGAACACATAAATACCCAGGGGGGAGCGAGGAGGCTGAGTTCGGTCATTAAAAATTTAAATAGAATTTCGTTTTCATTTTCGGCACTTCTTGTTTATTTTAGAATCAATAAAATGTAAAGTTTTATTCTGTCATTTTCTATGGCCAACTTTTGGAATTGAATTTATTACTAAGTATTTAGGGTATTCTAATATACTATTATATTTTATGTTTGACAATTTTAATTCACTTTGTAACTTTAATTTCAATAACAAAATACACTTGGAATACCTCTTCGCTGCCATTTAAATAATTAAATTGTCTGACAAAAACATTCCTAAAATGCTTATCTTTTTAGGGACTAAAACCCTATTTATTCGCTTAAGCCCATCCATCGGCATTCATTTAATTCTATATTAAATTTCTTGGAAACTTTTACACATCCACCTCCCCGCCCGCACCTGCCATTCAAAAGTTTCCATCAATCTCGCACACTTTTCGCCATGCAAACATTATTGCCGTCTGCCCGGCGTAACCACATTTGGTATAATTAAATTTTATGGCCATTAAATTTGGCAATTTTCATAAGGAATATATGTATGTATGGATGCCCCCGGCCATTTTGGGGCCATAAACCATTGGCCATTGGCTTACGTACACACTCCAATAATAATATTACATCGGGGCGGAGCAGAGCAGAGCAGAAAAAAAATACCAACTGAGATATATTATTAGGAGTAGGCCGTGACTGATGTAAATTTATGCCTAGACCCGGTCTAATTTTTAGCCGCGCATTTACAATGTTTCGCCAACCTTTCCCCTGCCCTCTTATGGCCTCCCTTTATGGCCAACACTTAAAAATGGGCAGGCTCCGAAAATCTGTAAAGCGGGATAAAAACATCGCTAAAGAAAAACACACACTCGCAATTCATTTCCAAAATGAATTTGTTCCGCTGTAACGGCCATAAATGCATTTAAATTTATTGGAAAGCAGCACCAACACCACCAACAAGGAGCAAACCCAAATACAAAAAAAAATTGAAAAAGAGGACTCTCGCACATTGAATGACAATAAATTATCAATTTTATTTTGACAGCGCGAAAAATCCCGCAACGAAAAACGAAAGACGAGCCAGCGCACAAAATGTCAAACGAAATTGAGCAAAATATATATATATCTGTATATATATATCTACTATATGTTATGTAGATGGATGTTCGTAATACATGTACTATGCGTGTGTAATATATGCAGGCGAGAGAATTTGCGACAGGAAGTTTCAGTTCAATGGTTTGTTCCAGCGGCCGCTTTCCAATTGCCAGGATATCTACATATAGAAATGGCCAGAAAAAGGATTGCTAATTTATAGATTGGTACTCCTCTTTCTGTGGTTCAAAAACAAATTACTGATGGGGTCAAAATAGCAGTACTTGTTGTTGCTAACATTCAATGGGAAACAAAATTATAAAAATACATTAAAAAGGATTTTAAATTCAAACTATTGGTTGCTCTATTTATTTATTTATGAGTAATGTACAATATACTTAATTATGTAAATGTTCCAAAAAATTATATACTAATTTAATAAAGAAAGAGTTATTTATGCCTTTCTGCATGAACAAAAATAAATATGCATATTATTTAGGGAGTCTGTTTGATAAGCATTATAATAATATTATATTTCAACCTATCAAAAATTAAATTAGTAATAATTAAATCTTATTTTGTATTGCCTAATTTTTTTCAATATTATTTTAATTATGAATATTTTCTCTTACATTCAAAGAACAATTTCTCTTACAGTTTTATTGTCATATCTGAAGCCTGCCTATTTCTTGCATTAAACCCTTCCCTAAAGACAAAGGGAAATAAATAGTAATAATACATTAAAAAGGATTTTAAATTCAAACTATTGGTTGCTCTATTTATTTATTTATGAGTAATGTACAATATATTTAATTGTGTGACTGTTCCAATAAATTATATACTAATTTAATATAGAAATAATTATTTATGCCTTTCTGCATGAACAAAAATAAATTTACATATTATTTAGGGAATCTGTTTGGTAATGTTGAAATATAAATATATATAAAATTAAATTATTAATAATTAAATCTTATTTTGTATTGAATAATTCCTTTCATTATTATTTTAATTATGAATATTTCCTCTTACATTTAAATAAATATTTCTCTTACAGTTTTATTGTCTTATCTCAAGCCTATTCCCTGCATTAAACCCTTCCCAAAGTCAGCAAAATGTAATAATGTCTTCATTTCATATTTCTTTGCAGACATCCCATTGCCGATGGTTCACACAGATGAAGTGGCCTTCTACTGCCCGGGCGAGGGCCTGTTTGCTGACGACTACGATTGTCGGATTTATTACCGCTGCGAGCGGCGGTCAGGCCAATATATTCAACCCTACCTACTGGCCTGTCCCGAGGATGCGGTCTTCTCGCGCTCGCTGCGAATGTGTCTGCCGCCCGCAATGGCGGGGCGAGATGAGTGCGTGGACCAGATGAACGAGGTGGACGGAAGCGCGGAGCGGTGGGAACAGGACGACTACGGACAGGACGAGCATAATGCGATGCTTAACCTGGCCGTCACACCTGCGGCCAATGAGCTGCGCCTGTATGCCTCGAACCACCGGTTGCCCACGAATTATGGCCTGGCAGGACTCAGCGGTGTCTCTGTCATCTCATTCTCCAGCTCGTCGTCGCCGTCGGGTCTGCGAGCTGTTGGCTCGGCAGAGGAGGCCGATGGGGTTATATGCCGTGATGATGGCTTCCAGAGCGATCCCAGCGACTGCACCGTGTTCTATCGCTGCATCTCGAACGGACGGGGCTTTAATAAAATCGGCTTCCGGTGCTCGGACGGTACCGCGTGGGACGAGTCCCTGCAGTCCTGCAACCACATGTTTGACGTACGTGCCAACGGTGGTTGCCGCAATCAGGCGGCGCCACAAAACGATGGCTATGATGCCGGCCAAACATCAACACAGTCCTCGCAGTCCAGCCACCAGAACTCCACCTCCAGCAGCCAGCAGAGCTCCTCGACCAGTTCTACGTCCAGCTCTACGTCAAGTTCTAGCTCAAGCCAGGAGTCATCCACCTCCAGCAGTAGCCAGCAGTCGAGCTCCTCGTCTAGCAACAATCAGGAATCCAGCACGGGTTCAAGCAGCAATCAAGAATCCAGCTCGGGCTCAAGCAGCAATCAGGAGTCTAGCACGGGCTCAAGCAGCAACCAGGAGTCCAGCTCCGGCTCAAGCAACAATCAGGAGTCCAGCTCGGGCTCAAGCAACAATCAGGAATCCAGCACTAGCGCCAGTAGCCAAAGCTCTCAAAACTCGGGAAGCAATCAAAGCTCTGGCAGCAATCAGTCCTCTAGCAGCCAACAAAACCAAAGCTCTGGCAGTAACCAATCCTCGAACAACAGTCAAAATTCTGGCAGCAACCAGTCCTCCGGCAGCAATCAAAACTCAACCAGCAACAAACCCACCACAGCCACCGAATGCGAGGATGAAAATACCTATATACCCGACCAGGAAAATTGTGCGAAGTTCTACAGGTGCCGCCTGGATAAGGATGGCAAATTAGAGCGAGTGCCCTTTACCTGTGGACCTGGCACTGTTTGGAACCAGGAAGACAAAGTCTGCGATCTGCCTACAGATGACCAAAAAAAGAAATGCAACATTCAATCGGGATCTACAAGTGGCAGTAACAGCTCTGGCCAGCAATCCAGTGGAAGCTCTAGCAGCAGCAACAATCAATCTTCTAGTAATCAAGGCTCTTCCAGCAATCAATCTTCTAGCAATCAAAGCTCATCTAACAATCAAAGTTCATCCAGTAATCAAGGCTCCTCTAGTAACCAAGGCTCCTCTAGTAACCAAGGCTCATCCAGCAATCAAGGTTCTTCTAGCAATCAAGGTTCTTCCAGCAGTCAAGGCTCCTCTAACAATCAAGGCTCTTCTAGCAATCAAGGTTCTTCCAGCAGTCAAGGCTCCTCTAACAATCAAGGCTCATCCAGCAACCAATCATCCAATCAAAGCAGCAATCAATCCTCCAATCAAGGCTCATCTTCATCATCTAGCAACGAATCGTCCACCAGTAGTTCCAGCACTCAATCTACAACTTCTAAGCCTTCTAAGCCATCCAATCCTGATGGTGAATGTAAGGATACGGAAACTTATTTAGTAGATAAAACAGACTGTGCACGATTTTATCGCTGTGTGGAAAATGATAATAATGGATTCAATACGGTTCCCTTCGATTGCTCACCGGGCACAGTATGGGATCCTGATACGAAGGGCTGCAACCATCCAACGGATGTACAGAAGGAGCAGTGCAAGGCAATGGCTAGTGGCACAGGCACTTCTTCCAATCAAGGATCTTCTTCTAACCAAGGGTCTTCTTCCAATCAAGGATCTTCCTCAAATCAAGGCTCATCTTCCAATCAAGGATCTTCCTCAAATCAAGGATCTTCTTCTAATCAAGGATCTTCCTCAAATCAAGGATCTTCTTCTAATCAAGGATCTTCCTCAAACCAAGGATCTTCTTCTAATCAAGGATCTTCTTCTAATCAAGGATCTTCTTCTAATCAAGGATCTTCCTCAAATCAAGGGTCTTCTTCCAATCAAGGATCTTCCTCAAATCAAGGATCATCCTCAAATCAAGGATCTTCCTCAAATCAAGGATCTTCTTCTAATCAAGGATCTTCATCTAATCAAGGCTCTTCTTCCAATCAAGGATCATCTTCCAATCAAGGATCGTCTTCCCATCAAGGATCTTCTTCTAATCAAGGATCTTCCTCAAACCAAGGATCTTCTTCTAATCAAGGATCTTCCTCAAATCAAGGATCTTCTTCAAATCAAGGATCTTCTTCTAATCAAGGATCTTCATCCAATCAAGGATCTTCCAACCAGACTTCTTCCGCATCTAACGAAGGATCTTCATCAACCACAACACAGAAACCTTTCAGACCTGCTGAGAAATGCGAGAGTGAGGAAACATTTTTGGCTGACAACGAAAACTGTTCGAAGTTCTATCGCTGCGTGGACAACGGCAAGGGCGGATTCACAAAGGTCTCCTTTACCTGCCCTCCAAACACTTTTTGGGATCCCGAGGCTAACAGCTGCAATCACCCTGATCAGATTCAAACCAAGCCGCTCAAGTGCAAGAAAGTGATAAATCAGGGAGGATCTTCATCGAGCAGCAGTACCTCCTCTTCCAATAGTTCGTCCTCCAATCAAGGCTCCTCCTCCAACAGCGGCTCATCCTCCAATCAAGGCTCCTCCTCCAACAGCGGTTCATCCTCCAACAGTGGTTCATCCTCCAATCAAGGCTCCTCCTCCAACAGCGGTTCATCCTCTTCAAATAGTGGATCCTCCTCAAGCAGTGGCTCGTCCAATCAAGGCTCCTCCTCAAACAGCGGTTCGTCGTCCAGCGGCACATCGTCCGGAAGTGGATCGTCTTCTTCATCATCATCATCATCATCGTCATCTAGCAGCAATAACAATCAGGGTTCGTCCTCATCGTCATCAAGTTCATCTTCCTCCAGCAGCAGCTCAAATCAGGGAGCATCGAAACCGAATCCTTCAGAGAGCTGCACTTTCAACGGACAATTTGTTGGTGATCGAACGGATTGTGCCAAGTTCTATCGCTGTGTGGATAATGACA
Source organism: Drosophila birchii (assembly GCA_035046345.1). Taxonomy (NCBI): domain Eukaryota; kingdom Metazoa; phylum Arthropoda; class Insecta; order Diptera; family Drosophilidae; genus Drosophila; species Drosophila birchii. The sequence continues at coordinate 4,744,870 of JAWNOA010000064.1, forward strand.
GAGGTGGCTTCAATATGGTGCCCTTCACGTGCGGCCCCGGCACAGTTTGGGATGCTCAAACTCAGGCCTGTAACCACGCATGGGCTGTGAAGGAATGCGGTGGAAAGGCACCATCTACAACTCCTGCTGCGCCCACGACATCAAGCACTACCACTAGAAGGCCCTTGGGACCTTCGTCCACATCCAGGCCATCGGGTCCATCTTCCACATCCCGGCCATCGGGTCCATCTTCCACATCCCGGCCATCGGGTCCATCTTCTACCTCTCGTCCCACATCCTTCCCATCTTCCACTTCCCGTCCAACTACCCAAGTAACCCCAGTAACCCAATCACCCAATACTAACGGCCAGTGTAATTCCGAGGGCTTTATGGCTGATCCCAGCAATTGTTCAAAATTCTATCGTTGTGTTAGAACCGCCAATGGTGGCTTCAACGCCATTCCCTTCCAATGCGGCGATGGAACCGTTTGGGATCAGGATCTGCAGACTTGCAATCACAATTTCAACAACTGCAATACCGGGCCAACGACTCAAAAGCCGCCATGTGAACCGAACCAGAATAATGGAACATCAACCACTGAAAACCCACAACCACCTACAACATCAACAACGCAGGCCCCTACAACAACATCTCAGTCAACGACTACAACTCGGCGTCCATCTACAACTACGCCACCCACAACTAGTGATTTACCTCCCACTACAACGACTGGACTCCCTCCCACGACATCAACAGAGGTGCCCCCAAGTACCACAACACCTTTTCCGTCGAGTACAACGACGACAAGCTCGGAAGGAGAATCAACAACAATGACCAATCCGGATACCACGCCACAGCCACCAACAATTACTTCAACCACAATGAAACCACTGCCAGCGGGCACAGAATGCACAGGAGAGGGTTATATGGCCGATCCCGAGGATTGTAGAATATACTACCGATGCATTATGGCCGGATCCTCTTACAGAAAGTATAACTTTACATGTCCCAAGGGCACAGGATGGAATGAAGACGTACAGACTTGTGACTACATGGAGAACATACCGCGATGCTCAAAGTTACCCCAGACCACCACAAACGAACCAATGACGACCACACCAAATGAGGAAGCCAAGGAACCAGGCAGCACTACCCCTCAGCCAACAACAGTAACAAAGCCGAACACCACAGAAGACCCCAACACGAAGCCAACAACTACAGAAGACCCCAACACAAAGCCAACAACTACAGAAGAACCCACAACAGTGACTAAGCCCAACACAAAACCAACCACAGAGGAACCCAACACGAAGCCAACTACTACAGAAGAACCCACAACAATGACAAAGCCCAATACAAAACCAACAACTACAGAAGAACCCTCTACAACCAATATTCCTGGTTACAGTCCGACAACGACATCTAAGCCCGTCGAAACTACAACAAATATTCCAGGCTATAATCCAACGACGACCGATCAGCCCATTATTGAACCTATAACTACAACCGTTCAACCTACTACACCCACGTCCGAGGAGACGACTACAACACTTGAACCACCATCAAGCACCGCGCAGCCTGAACCTCAGCCCAACTATAATTGCACTGCCGAGGGCTTCTTCCCCGATCCCGAGGACTGCATGCGCTACTACCGTTGCGTAGATGCCGCCAAGAATGGAAAGTACCAGGTATATGCTTTCAAATGCGGCAAGGGAACAGTTTGGGACACGTCCACCGAAACCTGCAATCACGCTGATCAGGTGTCTGGCAACTGCTCCTCGGGGCAAACGACTTCTCCGGGAACCACTATGGAACCAGAGACGACAACCAGTTCTGGAACATCAGAGACAACTACTTCGCCAGCTCCCATTACTACAACGACAGGAGCGCCAGTAACGACTACGACAGGATCACCGGAAACTACTACAGGAGCAGCGGAAATGACTACCACAGCAGCACCGGAAATAACTACCACAGCAGCACCGGAAATAACAACCACAGCAGCACCTGAAACCACAACATCTGAAAAACCGGAAACCACTACCCAAACAGCTAAGCCAGAGACTACAACCACAAGTGCTGGCGAAACTACCACAAATCAACCAACAACTGAGACCCCAACATCCACAGAGAATCCGACTCCCGGAACCAACACCTCTGCTCCTTGCCCAACAACAAATCCTGGCCAGAATCTATATGTCTGCCCCACCGGATTCCGCCAGCATCCCGAGAAGTGCGGCATGTTCTACCAGTGCAGCGAGAGTGTGGATAGCAACGATCTGAACATCGTAGTGTTCCAGTGTCCCAATGGAACCGTTTACCAGGACAAGACCTGCAGCTGCGGCAAGCCCCAGCCGGGTGACAAGTGCAGCAAGGACACAAAGAGGACCAGTGACTTTTTCCAGCCGGAAACGAAGCTTCAAAATGTGGTAAGATCAAACAACAACAAAATTAATACAAAATTCTAACTAAATCTAAATTATTTTTTCCTAAAAGGTACAAATCACATCGACGGCTCCACTCTGTCCGGATGAGGGCCACTTCGCCTTGAATGACGACGAATGCGGCCAATTATTTGTCAAATGCGGATATTCGGAGCAGACGGGACGCATCGAGGGCCAGATCCATCGCTGTCCACAGGGATTCGCCTACTGGAACGTGAGCCGCGGCTGCCAGCCAGCCAGGAAACTGAACTGCAAGAGCACGGCCACCTACAATGTGGGCGGAAATGTGCCCCTGGAGTGGATCAACATTGATCACAGACGCCGTAACCTACGCATTTAATTAGAATTAGTTTAGATTTGCTTAGTCGCACGCCATTGTTTGTTTGCTGCGCCAGCCGCCACTGTATGAGGTCAGCTTAATTGGTTGACATTGATCAAAGTTTTTAGCTGGCGCAGCAAACGATCGAACAGAACAATTAGCTTAGGACGTAGGGAAATTACAGTAGTTTAGGGCCCAGTTTTAACCCTCCAATACCAACTAAAGAAATTAAAATAACAAATATATTCTAAAGGGAAATTTAGCAAAAACTGTTGAGTAAACTTTTGTCTAGAGAAGTTAGAGATTCCAGAGATATAAATATAAAACCCAAAACATATTTACATTTTCAAACGCAAAACAATATTAAAAAATGTCTCAAATAATTAATTGTATGATTACAAGATTTCTTTAACATTAAACAAGTCTTGGAGGGTTAAAAAGTTTCTTGGTGTCGGACTGCAAGACAGCTGCACTTTACGGTTTGAGAAAAGGAAACAAAATGTATTTTTGAGTAGTTTTCCCATTGTGGAAACAGGCACAGCCTTCACTACACACACGTAAATGTTGTAGCTTTGTTTATGCAGTAATTGAATTTATGTTAAGAGTTTTAAACATACGTTCTGAACGCCATATACATACTATATATATATATAAAACTTAGACTATGCTTAAACTTTATAATAATAAATTGAAACATATACAAAAATCGACGGCGAAACTTGTTCTACTTCCGGAGAGTAGTTTTCCTGATTACATAAAGTTTTTGGGGATTGTTTTAAAATTTCAGGAAGTAGTAAAAATACTATAACAAGCTTTTTTCAGGAGATGTTCGATCGTAAAGTAATCGGCAAAATACACATTGTTTCTAAGAGTTCGAGTAGTTAGTATAAAATCCCTATTGTTTCCAGGAATAGAGTTGCTCCCGAATCCGGAGAGCAAAATATTAGTTCCGCTGACTGCTGGCCTATTTCTTCTTTTTGGCCTGAGGTGGCGCCGCCGGATTGTCGCCCTTGTAGAACTCCTTTAGCAAGGCCATCGCCTCCTCCGCTCTCACGCCGCCGGTTATGTCAATTCTCTGGCCCACCACGGCGGCCACGTCCACAACCGTCTTGCCACCAAACCGGTCGTTCTCACAGCCAAAGATGATCTCCTTGACGCCGAGTGTGTGCAGGGCAGCGGAGCACATGATGCAGGGCTCGACGGTGACCACGACGGTGATCTCGCTGAACATCTGGCGGGCCGGCAGACGCTTTTCGCGACAGTAAGCCAGGGTGGCGTCGATGCATATGAACTCGGCGTGGCGGGTGGCGTTCCGGTAGACGTTCACCTCGTTCCCGCCACGTGCGATGACCTTATCCCCGTGCACGAACACACAGCCCACTGGCACCTCGCCGGCGTCACGTGCCCGCCGCGCCTCTACCAACGCTTCCTCCATAAATTCGGCCATTTGGCATGGAAAGGAACTCGTACAACTGGCTGAAAAAAGGTCAACAAAAACACCAAATTGTGGGAAACAGCTGTGCAGTACCGATGTTTTACGAGGTTTTTTGATGGTTTTGTTGATATCGATGTTCGATGCATCGATGTTTTCAGCATCACTAGGAGTTTCAATTACCGATTGGGAATTAATTCCCATTCAATTACCGATTGGAGTTAGGCAAAACAGGGGCACTTTTTAAAAATTTATTGCAGCGAAACGGCTAAAGATAGCTTAAAAATGTAAATGCCACATAATAAAACAACATTCAAGGAATTATTAAAAAATATGATTCTTAAAAATAATGTACAGGTGTAGGAGATAATAGTCTAGTCTAATCTGCTGAGTCTCCTTTAAAATTTTTGCTCTATAGGTGGAAAATACGTTGTTATAAATGTAGTTTGATTTTAAAAAAAAGTTTACTATATAATTAAACTCTTGCAGAAAACCAATAATTAGTTTATTCTTATTTATTATAAAGCTTATGATGACTGCAAACTATTATTCTATATTATTTGTATTCATTTTCTTTTGTATTTTATTTTTATATACAAAATATATTTGTACTTTTTAAATCAAATTATTTCTATTTTGTTATGTCTTCTACAATTATTACAAATTATAAAACTATAAAATTACACACATTTTCAAAATGATTAATTTTATATGACTGAAATTAATGAAACCACGAACACATATTTTGTTTATGTGTTCTCAGCCTCGTTTCGCATATATCGTACAAGATCATTATCTTCCAGAAACGCCTGCGCCTTCTCTGGCCAGTTATTATTATTCACTGACCGAGGACTGGGATGGGGCAACCGGAGCACAGTCACAGAAACCGATTTGCAAAACTTCGAACGCTTTAAGGCGGCGTGAACATATTCCCCAACTGCCACAACCACTTGGGGTTGAAGTAGCTGCAACTGCTCCTCGAATGCGTCCAAGCAATGATCACGCAGCTGCTGTTTATAGGTTCCTTTCAGCTCACTGGGCGTCAAGTTCCTTCCGGCTTCATCGAAAAATGCCAGAGGACAAAAGTTGTGCACAAAGCATTGCTGGGCGAAGGTCTCCATATTACCGGCTAGCCGCAAAAACAGTTCCCACAGTCGAACACCGCTGGGCTCCTCAATTCTGCAGTCCAAACCCACAATAGGACGTTTGGGATGTTCATTGGGAGGCTTTTCCACCGATCCAGAGAGCTGCATCAGCACCTTTACAGTTCGCACATTGCCAAAGGGTATCTGGAAAACGAAGTGTATTAAATTGCTGTCATAAAAAATATATATGATATAGAAATGCATTTTTTCAGAGAGCATCTGCAGGAAAATAATGCACATATTAATTTCCGACTTACGCCCGTCTGAGCCATTCCATTGGGGCCCGGATTCATGCCTATGAAGACCAGCTTCTTCGGTCCGTTTAAATAACGACGCAAATAGTCACAATGCAACTGTGAGGCGTACACTATCGGGTTATAGATGCACTTAATGCCTGGTGGGGGTTCTAGTTGATTCAACGTCTCGTTCAACTTGTTTTCAGCATTATAGAACTTTAACCACAGCGGCGAGCCAAAGAAATCTGATATTGTGGCTTTCTCGTTTGAAAAAGGCTTCTTGGGCTCATCCTTATCGTCCTGGAGATACCTCTGTTGTTCCAATTTCCGTTTCAACATATCGCTTAATTTTGCGGGATCTGCACAATCAAATTAGCAACAATTCCGAATTTACCAGGGCAGACTTCGAGTTTGTTTTTGTTTTTCTTCCCGGCGTTGCCACCTTATTTTATTCTTTTTTCACATATGTTAACTAAATTAAAATGTTAAACTTTATAAAATGTTTATATATTATTATTATTTATTTAGATTGCTGCATAAACTCTTCAAGTCGAGCCTCGTTTTCACGGGCGAAACTCTTCTTAAAGGCCTTTATGTCCTTAATTATGCTTCCCTTGACGACTGTTCCAAGGATTTCGAGGAATTGAGTAACCTAGATGGGGGGAAATCGGGGTTTTACATACAAAACACATAGAATCATTGATTCGTCTGGCTCACAGTTAGCTCCTTTTCGGCGATTCCCACCTTCACGAACTCGCATTGTGGGGCGTGCTTTAAGTGCTCCTTCCAGGGTTCATCATCGGATTCCCAGCCATCAAGTGTCTTGCCGCACACAAAGCAAGTGGCGGTATCGTTCTCCCGCTTGGTGCCCGTCCAATAAAATCCCGCTTCGGCCATCTGCAAAGTCAGAGTTACTGTAAACAACCGCAAAACCAGCATTGCTCGCGCTCTTGCCTTAGAAATGCTGCAGGGCGATGACTCCGGAAAGGGCCAGTCCTTGAAGCTCTCCACGCGATGCTGCTCCAGGAGATTCAACTCCCGGAACACCTCCAATTTTCCGCGAAGTTCTGCGCTTTCAACTGCCGCCGGAGTTTCCATTGCCATTATATTACACAAATTTAGTCCACAAACAACAATTTTTCGAAGCAGCGCGGAAGCGTCGATTGCGAGGAGACTTAATAGTTTGACCTGGCGTCCTATCGATATCGATATTGTCTCCGCGATATGGCAGCACTACAGTCTGTTAAAGCAGCTGTTTCAGTTATTGTCACCCCCAAAAGTTGTGTACACACTGTTCTGACGTTAAGATTTTTTGCTGACTTTTTATTTATAAACAGAAAACACGGAAAGACATGGTTAAGCCGCAAGGCGCAACCTCACACTAACACCCAACAAACACACAAAACACACACACGCCGTGTTGCGGTGATCCCGTGGGAGTAGCAGTTGCATGCAGCCAGTTTGCACGCTGCACAAGAAATTGATTTAGAGAGAAAGAAACGAGCAACAGAAAGCTACGGATACAGAGAGAAAAAAAGAAAGTACTCGGAACGGCCTTGGGCGAAAAACGGGAGCAGAACGGCAGCGAGGGCAACCCAATTAGCCGGAGAGTCCAAGTAGGTTCGCTTGGTTCAGTAGGTCACTGCCGCACCATTTTTGCAAGGGGCAGTGGCCCAAGGACATCCAGGAAACTCACCCCCACAGCCCATAACCACTGCAGCAGCGCATAGACACACGCACACACTCACTCAAGCACACGGTCAAGCACATCCCATTGGCAATGAGACGGTGCGCTGGCAATGCGCTCACTTGAAGGCAGCCGTCGTCGGGTCGAGCAGCCGGAGCGGGTATCAGAGCAGGAGCACCACGGGCACCAGCGCCAGTGCCAGGAGCAGGAACTCCAGGATTCGCAGGCGGGCCAACTGCCACCGATGGCAAACGAACGAAAGCAGAGCAGTCCCAAGGTGGAGCTGACCAAGCTAAGTCACGAACTGATCGAGGAGTGCAAACGCAGCCAGGAGGACTCGCTGCTGTCGCGCCATCTGCGCCACGAACTGGAAAAGTATGTCATCACAAGAAATCTGTGTATTGAGTCGGTGTGTTTTGATAGAGTAGAAGCCAAAAAACCGATGGTAGTCATTATTTAAGACAGAAATTATTAGCAAAGATAGAAAAGTAGTTCCTGTTTTCTCCCGAGAAACCAAAACCACATATTAATCTAGAATTTGCTTAAGTTTTATAGTATTTAATCATTTTATTTATCAATCTATTAATGTGTTAGAACTCCCTCTTTTTTTTATGAAGAAATATTTCAAAAGTGTCGATTTACAGTTCAATCCGATAACCTTTAAGTGGTTCCAATTGTATTTCAAAGACAAACAAGTTTTGTGGACATTTGCCATCTAGATTATATATAATTCATAGGGACGCGAATTGCGCTGCACAAACTTTTCCCAAAGGCCAATATAAACCAAAATTACACTTGATATTAATTGGAGACCAAACAACTATTCAAGGCCCTCAAATTGATGTTTATTTAGAGTCGTAATCTTATGCTTTAATGCAACTTTTTGATATGTATCTTTCCATGACAAAATGTCATTGTATTTTGTTACTTTACAACTGAAACAATACGTTCTTTTTAAACTAAAGCCAGGATTAAGTCATATATCAATTATTTTATGATCACTTAAATGTCTGTCAGTTTTTCAATTGATAAATCAAATTTTAAGTGACGTAATCAGCAATCATAAATCCCTAATCACAAGTCTGAATATTATACTAAAAGTGCCAAATCGTTCGACGTCGTTGAACGCTTCATCTTATCAATCGAGTCAGCCAAATCATTGCCCCTGCACGTGCTGATCAAGAGTTATTTCCGATTCGCTGACCTTAACATTGCACAGAAAATAAAATTGTGTTAACTGGTTTGTTAAGTAAATTACTATTAGAAGATAAAAGGAAATAGAAAAATGTATTCTTATAATAATATTCTTTAAATATCCTTTAAACAGGCTTCCCCGCGATTCCCGTCGCGAGTTGGTGCGAAAGCAGCGAAATGGCTGCGCCCCTCTATTCATCGCCTGCAAGCGTGGAGCTGTTGTAATTGCCGAATATCTGATTACCATCTGCGAGGCGGACATCGAGCAAAAGGGACACTTTGAAGTGCCGGAGGACAATAGTTTCCATTACGTCTCGCCGCTATGGGCGGCCGTTGTCTCCGGAAAGCTTTCCATGGTCAAATATCTGGTGCGGATCGGTTGCGATATCAATGCCACCTCGGATTCGGGATCGACGCCCGTGAGGAGTGCCTGCTACATGACCCATGTCGATATCGGTGAGATGTTAATTGATTGAATTTCAATTTATATTTTCTGCTACCGAATTAGAGCTTTAGTTGACGGAAGTTTCAGCCAAAACTAAACGAGTTTAGGTTAACGAATTAAAATATAATCATTTAGCTTGATTCTTGGTAAACATTTCATTAATTTAAGCTTTGAAAATTGATTTATTTATAATTGAATTCAATTCTTATCGCATAAATGCATTTTATTTCTATGCTAGGGGACTTGAGGTTTAAGGTTACACCGTTAAAGCGGATATATACAATATCGATTGTCGGTAAAGTTTCGTTTTCTCTTTCCTTGAATTATAGTCTAGGAATTCTGTGTACGAAACCAGTTAGCGCGGTGTTTGATTTAGGCTCTCATTCCCTGTAATTTAAATTGTATCGCACGCAATCCAATCGTTTCTTTGTACGATTGACCGCACACCACACTTTATCCAACTTTAAAGCGTTAAAAGCACCTTGAATAAATCCTATTCACCGCCAGAGAGGGCTTTAACCAGATGGCCAGATCCCATAATTAAATACAAATTTATATTCTCTTGCTGAATAATTCGAAATAATTAAATAAAAGGATTGAGAACTTTCCCATCCTATACAATTTTGAATTAAGTATCTTGTTTCGTCTCTTTTTTTTTGCCAAATCATAGTTTGCATAATAAATACATTAAATCTATAATATTTAAATCTGCGTAGAGAAAGCCGCACCTCTATTTGTCTCGCAGTTGGATTAACAATGACATTCAAACTTGAAACTAAACATTAACATAAAGTTTACTAAATAAAACTTCTGATTGATATTTGTCACTGGAATTTATATTGATATGGTATATCCAACAAATATCGGTTTTTATGTCATATCGAAAACTATTGCAAATTTATTTATCGAAAAATATCGCTATAATATAGAGATATTATCGAAAATAACAGAAAAGATTTATTAAAATTAATTCCCATTTTTGCAATTTTACTAAAAACATTTTTTAAATTTAAAGAAATTGAAAGAGAAACGCATCTCATAAATATGACAACGTTAATACATCAAATTATATATCGGTTATCACAACAGTTACTTATTTGTTTAACAATTTTCCAATTTATTATTTGTTCAACAATTTTCCAATTTCCTTCTTGTTCTACAAATAATATATTAAAACATTCACTTAAAGAACTCACAATAACTTCAAAAATATCCCATATTTAACCTAGTTTTCGACTTCTTCTGCCTTTCAGTCAAGTTTCTGGTGGAGAATGGAGCGGACATCAAGCGGCCGAACATCAATGGCGGCACCTGTCTCATCAACTCGGTGCAGTCCGTCCAGCTGTGCCTGTATCTGGTGCGCAAGGGAGCGGACATTAATGCCCGTGACATCCAGGATAAGACGGCACTGCACTATGCGATCCAGGAGCATCGGTTGGACACTACCCGAATGCTAATCGAACAGGGAGCCGATCCCTATGCTAAGAGTCGTTATGGGGACGATGCCCTGCGCACTGCCTGCCTGAAGGGAGCCCATCAGATCTTTGACTTTTTGAAAAAGGAGCTGAGCTATACGGCCGGAAGGCTGGCGGAGGCGCATGAGCTGATGGGCTCAACGTTCCTGGACGAGCACAACGAGTCGCGTGTGTGCATCCTGCACTGGCGCATGGCGCATCACATTCGGGCGGCATACTCGCCGTATATAGAGAAGAAGCCGCAGGTGCCGCTGCGAAGTGCGTACGAGAACGCAGTCGAGTTTAGCACGCTGGAGGAGCTGGACAACATAGCCACCGACATGGATGCAATGCGGACGCAGAGTCTGCTCATTTGCGAGCGTGTATTGGGTCTAACCCACAAAGACATGCTCTTTCGGCTAACTTTCAGGTATGTTCCGACTAAAATCTCTTAAAGAAATTAGTAAATTAATTATAATCTCATTGTAGGGGAGCTTCTTATGCGGATTCTCTGCAGCTACAGCGTTGCATTGACCTGTGGCGCTTCCTGCTTGAGGTACGGGTGTCGAACTGGTCCATCCTGCACTTTGAGACCTGTTTTGCGGCACAGGCGCTGGTGCGTCTGATGCTGGATCTGCATGTCCAGAATTCAAGCCACATAAGGAGCGATGCGAGGGCCAGATTTGTCCACCAGGACAATGTGCTGCCCCGGTTTGAGGATGTGCTCGGGGTATTTCGAACGTTATCTGAAAGCGCTATTGTGGTGAAGCACCTGCTGCTCCTGAGGCCTGTGTTTAGGAGGCAACAGGAGAACTATGATCGGGTGATGCGGTGCTTGGCGCATCTCATCTATCTGCTGATCAATACCGTCCACACGGAGGAACAGAATAAGCTCATCTATCAGGCGATCCACGAGACGGTTGTGGTGGGCAATCTGCGAAGTGCCAGTACCGCCGATACCCTGCTCCATCTTTGCGCCTCGCGGCTAAATGTCATCAAGAGCGGCTACATCACCGACGACAACTTTGCCGATGTGCGTGGTATATAGCCTATCTAGTGTATAATCACTAAACCTCTTTTTTAATCCCCTTTAGAAGACTGTGTTTCCCAATGCGGATGTCATCAAGCTGCTTATTCAGTGCGGCGTCGATGTGAACATCAAGAACGAGGCCAAATCCACGCCCCTACATGTGGCATGCCAGCCCTACAACTATGACAATGAGGTGAGTGGTCCACCCAACACCAAAAAAAAACTGTATAACTGTTCTAATTAAACACTCTAATACCAGATTGTGCACCTGTTGCTCAAGTGTGGAGCGGACATTGATCAGCCGAATAGGGCCGACAAGAGGCCCTATGACTTAATAGCCTCCAATCCCACCAGCACCATTCCGCTGCTTAACTTTGTGACGCTGCAGTGTCTGGCGGCGACGGTGATAAGCAAAAATCGGATACCCTATCACAATCAGCTGCACAGGCAGCTGGAGAAGTTTGTGAAGAACCATGAGCCGTGAAGAGGATACAGCGGAACTGGGAGCGGTAAACGTGTCGTATGTCTTATGTCAAAATTGATGGCGTTTCTTAGGTCGATGTTTAATCCCCGTTCGGAATTTTCAAAATTTGACCAGTGGCGGTTGTCCGCTTTGTCTCGCTCTATATTAAATGCATATACACATATATATATATTTAAAGATATCCTATATCTATTGTTAAATTGGCTTAAAGTAGTTTAAAACTCCATTCGAGAAGCAGAATCAACAAACAGAACAAACAGTGTAAAACCGAACAAGCAAAAAGTGTAAACGATGAACGTGATATTAAAAACTATATATATAGAGAGAACAGGTGAGGAGCAGGAGAATCCGAAATTTAATATTTTAGAGAACTTACAACAAGCCAAGTGCGGATCTGAGTACTTAACCTAACAGAGAAAGCAATTCTCCGCTGCTGTTCGATGATTATTAGAGCCTAGGAAACGCGAGAGGAGCAACTCATTGTAACGCCAATAAAGTTTACACATTATCTACATGCATACAATTACGCCTGAAAAATATACTAAATATATACTATATATATATATATACATATATACATACAACTAGAATAACTAATTGACACACACACTTGTTGAACCACTAAAAATCGAACTCGAACCGAATGTGAATTGCGAAAATGTCAAGTGTCGATGCCATTCCCTTCTTCAAGCGGAATTCGGTTCGACAGCATTTGTTCCATAAACTTCTTATGATTACCGCAGCTTTTAGACCATATGTATGACCTATGTATGTGTACGTTTCGTGTCCTGTCTGGGGCTGAAATATTGTTCTTCTGGCCCCAAACGCACACCAAGTATTTTAATAACAATTTCTGTGAGTTCGTTTAGCACACGCGTGTTGCATAAGCCGAATCGAATAATTATCTACTGAACTTTCGAGTAAAACCCAAATCTAATCAATAAATTGAATAGTTTACAGTTTACTGTCAATAAGGGTACGTGTTTTATTGGGTTGGGTATCAGATTTTGGGTGTATTCAATTTTAAGAAATTTTACTTTTCTTACCTTCATAATTATGATTATAATTAAAATAGTAATGAGGCTCCTGTCGACGCTTTGCTGAATATAAAACAAATAATTTCATTTTTCACTGGGTTAAACTAATAGTTATCAAATCAAAACACACAGGATCATAGCTAAGCACTTAATGAACTAATTTTAAATAAATTTAGCGCCGCAAATTAAACGTCTTGACTCGCCAATAACAAAATTTCGAAGTTAGAATGTTATTTGCTCGCTCCTTTTTGATAGAACAAAGGCAACGAGTGACGAGTTACCACCGCTATGTGACGGTGTTGCCCAGCGACAATGTAAAGATAAGTAATATTTTGGTAGATATGGAAAATCATTAAGTTGGTATTCATAAAATAAAACAACAAATATTATTTTTTTTTATTTAAGAAGAGTAACCAATACTAGTTTTACCCCGTCAGTCTAAATCAAATATTTAAAAACCTACTACAAGTTGAGATAACTTAAATTTGTGGACAACAAACACATTTATATTTGTATATTACTTAGCTTGTATTAATTTATTATAAAATACAACACAGATCTGTATTTAAATAAAATTTAAATTATAATATACATAACATGAGCACACAAATGTCCATTGAGTCCGGACACAAACAAGAAAGTTTAAGACTTTTATAAATTTGTAAAACATAAGCTGAGTATTTCGTTTTGTTTTTTAAAAATCAGATTCGGTTATTATTTTAAGAATTTTATATAGAAAAGTCTTAAAACATATTTGTGCAAACCTTTCTTGGTATGTCTGAACTCGGCCTTACACACGCGCGCATCAAATACATGAAATTGTGACTGCCTAATGTAAACTAAGACACTAAATATTCAATTAGGAAAAACTAACAGGGGGAGGGAGAGAGGTAACGGTCAGTACTGGAGCACCAGCCAAGTCAGCAGGATAATGGCAAGGGACCATGTCGGGGTTCTCGCTCCATTCCTCAGATTTGTATAACTGTCCACAATGTGAATCTTCCAACCCATATTGCCATGCGTAAAGGAGTTGTAGTAGACCGTATCCGGCCAGGTAATGTTCGGTGTAATTTCTAACAGCGCCGGTGCCTCATCCACGCATTCGGTTATCAAAGATCGATTGAACTTCTTAAACGTGGGAAAGATGTCGTCCAGGCGGCGATCGTAATTGGGCGGATATCGGGACAAGCACAAGGGACCAGCAGCCGTGGGCTTTGGCCTTCCCCTTCTGGTGAACTCGACTCCAGCCAAAACTCGGATTTCACTCTGTTTGGCATCCGAGAGGCGGTCATAGCCACCCTGGGGATCGTCGGTGATGACCAGCGGATGATAATGCTCCGGCGAGTGCGGATTATTGCCGCCCCTCACCTTAAAAGTGTAGGTCAAGCCACGCTTCAGGTACAGCTCAGGTATCATGTAGCCATTGATGTACCAGGCCAAGCCGCTGGACACATGACCGGTTAAGCCCTGATAAGCCCGAAGACCGCCAGAGGGGCCCAGATAAGCGTTGAAGCTACGCACCGAGCTGCGGGGAAAGAATAAATTAATTAATTTATAATTTTGAAGGTGATTCCAATCCTTACGCATCTGTTATCCTGGTGCGTTCCCACAACTGCGGCGGTGTCTCCTTTTGTGAAGTGAACGCAAAGCAATCGTTCACTGGTTCCGTGGTATTAAAATCAATCACAATGTCACTCTTGGGATAATATGTGTGGAAGGCGGGTTCGTTGTTTGAATCCAACTGGCCAAAGGCCCACACCACATAGTTGCTTCGGTCCAGGAAGATCTCCTTATCGCCATCATCCGCTGTAATGGAAAAATAAATATGAATGTATAACGAGTATGGAGTAACTAATAAACAGTAACTAGTAAAAAGTAACTAGTAAATATTAACTAGTAAACAGTAACTAGTAAATATTGACTCGAAATTCTTTTACTTACACGATTTGAGTAGGCGTCGAAAACTAATCGTGTTAATGCCATCCTTGCGGGCATAAGTGTTCAGCTGAAAGCTGTCCAATCCACCAACGACATCGTCCCGACAAACTCCCTTGTTCTGGCCCAAAACCTGGACACATGGCGCCAGCGAGGTGATGTTGTAGTCCACAGAGTACCCACGGATCTCGTCTATGTAGGCCACTACCACATCGGAGCCGATCATTTGACTGGACACATCCGATCCCGATATGCCAAAGGACATGTAATCATTGGCCGCCACCTGGCCGGACAGTTGGAATGTGATCTGCGGTCCGAAGACCTCCCAGGACACCTGCAGGTCCTTGTGCAGCTGCCGGCAGTTTGGCAGCGAGAACTCGAAGGGTATAACCTTTACTAAAGACGGCGGAACATTCAATCCATCGTTGATCAGCACATGACCAAAATTTTCGTTATCGGCCACATCATAAACGCTGATCCAGTCAATATCGAAGATGGTCTTGTCACCTGGCAACTCCAGTTCAATAGTCTCCATATTATACTTTCTGATGGGATCTAGGCTGAAATATTATCAAGGATATAATAATGTTTGTAATTTTTGGTATGGCTTAAAGCTAATATACTCACTATCCTCGTTCGTCTGGCAGTTTGCTGCCACGACTCGATGGCTGTGCTCCGACTCCGGTCCAGAAAAAGGTCCTCTTGCCGCGACCATCATACGTGAAGTCCTTGATACGAATGGTTTTTGAATCCAGGATCTGAATGCTGCTACTGCTCACATTGTGACTCCGCTTCGAGAAGGTGCCACCCAGTTGGGGCATTGGCGGCTCAAAATCCTCTGGGATATACACGTCCCCAAAGTTGTTCTGATTGTTCAGATCGTAGACCGCCAGCCACTTGATTTCCGTGATCTTTTTCCGATCGGGCAAGGTCAGTGTGAAGTCCTTGTTGTGATAGCGATCCAAGATGTTTGTTCTATGGGGATTTTTTGTTAATATATAGAATAGAATAGGATTATTATGTTAAATATGTTATAATTTGATTAGATTATATTTTAATATAACTTTATTTAAGTTTATTGCCTAATTCTTCGCATGATGGAAGGTGTTAGAAGGAGGAAAATATAATTAAATAATAAAAAAACTAAGAAATAATTTAGAATTTTTAAAGGACATAGCTAAACCCTAATCAGTATACAATAATATTTTATTGTTTATGTGTTCTGATAATTCAATTACAGATTTTAGCTTGCTTTATTTTATTATTTAATTGTAAGAAAGTATAGTGTATAGCGACTCAAATGACTTAAAAATAATATTGAATTTGTTGTATATTATATTAAAATTAAGTTTTAATATAAGAGTCAACTTTTGCCCACTTACTTGCCATACTCGTCGGGCACAATAAAGCCCTGCGGTCCCGGCCGGTTGCTGGCTCCCGACCAAAAAAACGTATCCGCCCCGTTGCCATCGTAGTTAAAGCCCACAATCAGAAAGGTAAACTCATTGACGGCATACACATCGCCGGATACCTGATGATGGTAGGAGTTGAGTTTTCCCAGGTATTTGCCGCGATACGGGCCATCCTCCTCCTCCTCGTTCTGGGCCACTAATGAAATGGGATGGAAGAAAAGGGGAAAATACGTATACGCAAAGCCGGTAAAACGAAAGACTTGACTGAGACAACAAACTCGTTTTCGCATATATTTTATTGTGACTAATAAGCCAACAATTTTCGGCTTCTGATTGACTGCAGCCAATCCACCGGCCACCAGGTGGTGGCGCCCCCTGGCGGGAACGCCAAGACATAAGGCCAAAAGACTAGACCAGTTTCTCTAGTTTTACACGAAAGTGAATTTGTTTTTCGCCCCGTCTCGAGCGTAACACCAATAAAAATTTCTCTTTCTTTTTGCAGTTTGCCTTGCTGTTGTTGCTATTTTGATTTTGTTGTTGTTAAGATTTGCAATTTAATTAGTTTATGGACTTACGGGCAGCGGTTAGTAGCAGGAAAAGCGTTACAACTGCCAATAGTAATCGTTGTTGCAATTGCAGACAAAGAACATTGTTGCTCAATGTCATTTTGTATATGTTTTTTTTGTTCTGCTGCTGCAGACTGGTTCCTTTGCACTCCCACTTCCTTGGCCGCCACGTACGCGTGTTGATTCGTTAATTTTTGTTGCGTTTCTTTTTTCTGCGACGCTTATTTGTAGTTTTTCTGATTTTGCATTTTGGGGTTTTCCCTCGAACACTGCGTCATCGAATTTCTTTGTTTATAGACACCAAATATTTTTGTAATTGCGACGGAGCCAAGAGTAATATATTTTTAATCTTTTTCTGGCTTGTGCTTAAGGTCGTTTCGTCACTTGCATGCGTTTTCGCTGCTATTGTTGTTGCGTTCACTTGGCCAAAACAGGTTTAGGCCGCAGTTCCGGCGTTTTTTTATGCTTTTTCTTCCACTTTTGCTCTGGAGTCCAAGTCGAAAATGAACCGCACTGTCCAACCGATCTGAGTAAACTGAGACTTCAAGCCGCCGTTATTTCGGTTGGATTTCTTCTCGAGCTCGAGCGTTTTGGCCGTCTTTTGAGTGAGCTTAGCTCTCTTCCTCTCTCTCCCTATCACTATCAAGCCAAAAAGAGAGACTTGGCTATGCGCATTGCGCATGCGTGCCTGGCATTGAAATGGCTAAGAGTGCCTTGGTAACGGTACTTTGCTGCATTTGGAAAACCCGAGAGGTGCTTAAAAAGTTAACATGCTGATAATAATAATAATAATGTTCCCAAAATACTAATATTTGTATGTGCTTAAAGATATAAATATTAATATGTTTCCAAAATACAAATAACTTTATAAATTTTTGTTTTTAAATTTCAATACAGAATCATTAAATATATAATAATTAATTTTGTCATTTAAAAATTTAATGTGCTGAAAAACAGCTTTCTGAATTAAAATTAATTAATTTTTCCTTAAATATAATATTTAAAAACACTTGATTTGACCTAAATATTAAAAACAAAAACGAGAATGAATGAAACAAGTCACACTTTTGCGATTCATCAATACAATTTTAAATAAAAAATCAATTACAACAAAAAAATTATAAAGTAAATTGAATTTTTTAAAAATGAAGCAAATAAAATTATAAAAATTTGAACTCCATTTACTGGGTTGTTAATCTTATAAAAATAAACACAAAAAAGTTTACAAATTAAAGTAATGATTTTTTATCTTAGTTTTGATTGATTTTGTTATACAACAAATTTAATTTCGTTTAAAGAGATAATTATATATTATATTATATTTATATTTATATTATATTTAGTAAACCTTTGGCAGGTTGTTTTAGTTTTCCATATTCAGTATTAAATGGAAGTTAAACTTACCATTTTCTTGTTTATTTAATTAAATCAAACAAATTATAAACAATGAAATGTTTTGAAATTTGAGACTCCCCCCCGCCTTTATACCCTCTACTAAAACACATTTTTGAATTATTTTTATCAATTTTCTTGCTTGCAAAACTAAATGGTATCCTTAAGTTTGCTTTTATTTGATCTTTATTATGAATAGCAATTCAATTAATGTTTTTTTAAAACTAATCAATTGCAATTTGTTGTCTTGTCTGCAACTGCAACACAGTTTCTCTACTGCTCCGACTGCTTCGCTTTGGATTTTATTTCATTTTATGAATAATGTTTTACGTTTTAAGTTCTCATCTCTTTTGTTTTGTTTTTGTTGCGATTTTATTTACAAAAAGGCATGTCAAAGATTTATGATTATAAAATGTGCGTTGCAAACGAAAATGAAAGAATAATGGGGGGGAAATGGCAATCAAAGAATTGCCTCGGGAGACTGGGACCGATTTTCACTCATGGTTTAAGCCAATTTCCACTGAATTCTTAATTTTTGTATAAATTTTTAGTTGCTCTCTCGCCTAGGCCGGCTGTCCCTCTAGTTTATGGAAAATACAATATTTGTTTTATGTGTATTTATCATTATTCTCATAAGAAGCACAGTTTATGTTGTTTTAGTTTTTATTTCATCATTTTTTATGCGTTTACATTTCAATATTTTGAACTTGCTGCTGCTGCTGCCGTACATTTTGTAGTTTCTCGATTAACATTTTTTCAGCGCATCGTTTATTTATTTAACTCTCTCTTTACTTTTATTTATTTTCGTTTATATGTATATATATATTTAATTTTGTTGTTGTTAACACTAGACACTAGATAACCTATCAAAAATGGTTCCTTTTTATTTTTTATAGTTATTTTTTGTGGAAAACATGACAATGATGATTAAAGGAAACTTTACAAAAAACAATAAACAGGCTGGAAAAGTCGTTGACCGATGGTAAATGTGAGGGGCGAGGGGTAGGGGGGCCGGGATCGGTTCGGACAGACTATATGTGAGAATTGGTCTTGGACGCACGCACGCATAGTTGAACTAAAAGTAGCAATACTATAGCTTAAAATGTAGCGTATAAAAATAGTGTTGTTTCTTCTTTTTGTTGTTTGTTTTTATCTCATTTTTGCTTTCTTTGCTTCTCATTTTAGATACGATAATTATTAAATTAAACGAATTGAGAACACTAAATTGTATTTTTAACTTAGGCTGTATAGATGTATATGTATATCGTATTAACTGCAAATACACACGATATCAATGCATTTAGTTTTCATACTCTCCATCCGCGCTTCTGCCTCTGCTTTGACTTCTTAGTGAATTAGATTTTTTGTTTGTTTTTAAATGAGCATTTTGAATTGGTTTCCTGACTGAGAGACGACACACAACAACACTTTCTCGGTTGCTGTTCGAATTGCATGATGAGATTTTAAAATGAGACATAACCGATGGATGAAGGCTCACTTGCATGGAATGAACGCTGTCGCAAAACGAATTTACTTCGGAATATAATTTGTGTTTATAAAGAAGAGCAAACTGTGTGTGTGTGTTTTCTTTTCGACTTTTCATCGTAAACTTAACAAGCGAACAGAAAAAATATTACAATATGCACAATTTTCACGATTTTAGTTTTGTATGATTTTCTTTTTGTAGATTATTATTATTATTATCATTTATTACAAATACTTCGGCGCTGGCGCTAATTATTACAAAGAACTTTCGGGGCAAATCAATCCGTATCATCATTATTAAATATTTTACCCTTGTTATGGGGCTTCTCCTCGAATTGAGCTACACAAGAAATCAACTTTACGCATAGAAATGTTATGTATAAAAATTTGTTTCCTTCTCTCATTTGCTTACAAGTTCTTCGTTTCTTGTTTCTTATTTCTCGATTCAAAGATATACATTACAAAGCTTTTGCTATGGCATTATGTGTGTGTTGTTGTTGTTGATGGTTGGGTTTTTTGGGGAGAGAGGGGGGGAGGATGGTAGATGGACTGAGGTAATGATATTTAGGCAAACAGTTGTATTGCGAGGGAAATTTGAAAAGGCGGCTGAAACAAACCGATTGAATTAACATTAGAATGAGGCGTGTTTGCTTTCGTAGTTGTTGTTTCTGTAGTTTTAGTTGTTGGTGTGATTGTGGCGTATGGTGTTGTTGCTGCTGCTGCTGCTGCTGCGTAGTAGAGTGTTGGCTAAAATTTATCCTGAAATATGAATAGATTATTGGTCGCAGCCACAGCAATGATATTTTCCTCGGGATGCCAGGCGGTGTGCAGAATCTTCTTGTTAAAGTCGAGACAGTCCACGCTGATCTCGTCCTTCTTCCGTTTGCCGCCAGTGCAAACTTTGCGTGGCTTCAGCACCGTCTTCGGCTTAATGATGTCCCTAGACGCCTCCAGCGTCACATCCTTTTTCGAGTTGCGATCGAATACGCGGAAGAAGTTGTTGTAGCTTCCGGTCATTATCGAACTATCCTTGCCATTCCAACAGCACTCGAATTTGTCGAAGATGCAGTCGTTCTCATACAGCGAGCACAGCTTGGCGCGCAGGTATTCATGGACCTGCAAATAACAATCATTAGCACCTTAATTCAAGACACACTTCTGCACACAGACTCACCGGATAGGTCTCAATGGGCTTCGTTTCCATGTGCAGATCCCACACCTTAATGCTCAGGTAATCCCTAGAGATCATGTAGCGACCCGAGTTGCTCAGCTTCACATCGCTGATGGAGCTAATTATCTCGCTGAAGAAGCTACGATTCGTTGGATTCTCGGGCTCCTCGAACTGTTTGCTGTGCCGGTCGCATAGCGCCGCCGAACGCATATCACATAATCGTATTGTGCCCTTGGAGCTCGAATAGACGAACACATTGCACTCGGTCGGATGGAATTCGGCCGCAGTGATCACCTCCGTCAGCTCCTCCATATTGGTTGGCTTGATGTCGACGATGTTGTAGCTCTGATTGACCACCTCCAGGTGCCAGAGGTTGATGCGCAGATCGTCGGCCGAGAGGAAGGTCTCCTGGTCGGAGTTAACGCTAATTGAATTGATGTGATAGGTGTGTGCATTGGCGAAGGTGCGGCGCGGCGATGCCTCCACAAGCAGCGGTATCTGCTTCACGGAGGGCACACGCAGTGCCGTCACATTCTGTGGATCCCGGATCAGGCCGTTCTCCTCCTTCGTGTTGTAGCCCTCGAACGACTTGTCGCGCTCACTGACCTTCCACAACTTGACCGTCTTGTCGTTGGTCGAGAGCAGAAAGTGTACGGGATTCTTTTGTTGCAGCCACCGAATCTTGTTGATCTTCTCCTCGATCTCCAGCGACTTGAGGTAATCGAATTCGGGCTCGTGCGATTGGAATGTCGAATAGACATTGTATTCGCCGCGTCGCGGATTGGCGGCTTTCGAGGCAGGATCTCGCTGAAGAGTAATAATATTTGAAATAAGTAAAAATTGTTAAGAATATTGAAGGTTTACTCACTTGAAAGATGACGACGCGACCGCCTTTGTCGCCGGTGGCCAGCAACTCGCCATCGTGATTGAATTCCACGCAGGATATGATGTCCGCATCCGTGACATCATCGTCTAAGGCGCCTTTAATCTGTGAGAAGCACCAGGACGCCTCTCCATTACCTGAAAAGACAGAGCACGACCAAATGATGAGTATGCGAGGTGACAACACTTTTGGACAGCTCGAGTTCGATTTGCCAAATGCCAGATTGGTTTGGACAACTCAAAAGGAAGCCCAGGAAGTAAATGTAACATTTGATTTCTCTCTCACACAAATACACTCTTAGTAAGGACAACGGTGACGACGAGACCATGTCCTAAAGCCTGTCCAAATATTTGCTAATGACGCCATGCCTGGCCTTCCCTGATGTTGGGAACGCGACACACACACACTTTAAAGCCCTTTAAGCTCTTGGCCAAATATTCTTTCTTTCTTTCCGTTGCCTCTTGTCTCGTAGCTTTTAGAACCGAACCCAAGAACCCACCCATATTCCCCCCTTTCCTGCTGTTGGCCAATTCTGTCTCTCCCCAGCCACTTTTAGCGCGATTGCGGTATGTTGTGTAAACGATGACGTTGTGCTGGGGAGGCCTTTCTACATTTCCCAACGATATAGAAGACTGCTGCTAAGACCACCTACATTTACCCACGTGGGAAAGCATTTCATTTTGAAAGTATATTGAGTATGAAATTTATTTTACAGTGGATATTAAACTGCAGTCTCAATTGTTAGGGAAGGGACTTTAATCTAAAGAGTTTTTGTTATACAAACATTTAGATTAAGGTTAAAAATCATTATTATAAGATAACCCTGAATAAATGATGCTTTTATTTAATCAAATTTACTGAGATTTAAGTATAAAATCTACTCTGTGCACTTAACTTTAATTTAGAGTAAGAAAATAGTAATAAAACTTCTGAATTTTATGGGAATTCTTGGGCATAGCCTTGACTGACTGTGTAAATATATTAATTATATATAGAAAAACATCTACAAAGCTTGAATCGTACTCTGCAACCTTCAATAAAGTTGTAACTCAAGTAATATATAATTAATTATCCCTTTTCCAATGCTTGACAGTTTATTTTAGGCACTATTTGGAAATGCTTGTCATGCCCACAGTAGTTTCATTTGGTATCTGCCACTGGGCCTTTTGTTTTGGAACCCCCCCGAATATATGTTTGTGTGCGAATTTTTGCCAATTTTTTCATCATTCCTAAATATTCATTTTGGTTTTTGTTTGTTTGATTTTTTGTTTTGTTGTTGTTTTGGCACAGCCCTTGCCCAGCCCAGTCCCATGTGTTGTGACCTCATTATCCGCTTACTGTTGGCAGTCGTCGCTTGGCTTTTTCCTGCCTGCTGATGGCTGCCATTGACGACGACGACGACGTCATGATGTGATTGTATTTATTCCTACTTTCTGACTCTGCCACTGGACTGCTGCTGCTGCCTCCCATAATAGGATCAAAGGCAGTCGTCCAATTAGTCAGTCATCATAACTCAGTCGTTTTCGCTGATATATCCCGGCACTATTTTTAGATTTGCAGCAATGCAAGTTTGTGGGAAGATGAACAACACCCGCCGCCGCCCACGCAAATGCGGCCCATTTTCAGTTTTAGAGTCGTTGAACTCGCGACAGACGTGAAATGCACAAATGAAAGCAAAAGTGCAGTAATAGAAATAAATTCAAAGATGAAATGGCATTGCTAGGACAGTCATAAACATTATAATTGTCTGCTTGGAGGAGCATTTTCGTAAGTTTATGGACATTATTTTTAATTGCTAATAAAATGTTTAGTTCCGAAAAGGCGGCAGTTAATGAGGGTGATGTTATACCTACTATTTCTATCCTTATGCCATAATTAATTTATGGAACATCGATATGAAAATAAATGTTTTCCCTTTTATTATTTAGTTAAAAGCTAGAAACTTTTAAATGGCATATTTATACTGTAGTTTTTTTTATAGTTAATACCAATTCTTAGTGCAAACACAATTAAAAATTAATAAAAATAAAAATATCACCTTTTTATCGACATTTTTTAAGTTATTTCTGCCATGAACTGATTTTCTTTATTAAAAACAAAATAATCCAACGACTTGAACAATTATTTCCAAATAAGTAAAGCCCACTCATGATCGAATTCTGGTATTTTGGTTCCCATAGCACAAAAAGACAACCAAAGACCACATAAATCTCAGATAATTGCAGAGTTTTCAGTAGACAAAAAAAAGACTAATCTGAAATTGCTCTCGCTCGGGTTTGCCCTGCTTATTTATTCGCCAGATCGCATATAAACGTACACATAAAGAGATAAGTAGATTTTCATGAGCGCCCCGCAAAATGGAACAAAATAATGAAACTCAAATATTGACACAATTATTTAACACAACCACGCGATGTCGCCGCTAAAGCCAAAGCTCTCTCCTCACTCTATCCCGCAGTTCCTTGACTACTTTTTCAGACTATATAAGCGCTATGGAGATAGACAAATGAACGACCTAGAGAATGGCGAAATGGACTGATTGACTGACTGGCTGGCTGGCAATACAAAAGGCAAGGTGAAAATAGGTAAGCGGCAAACGGGTTTTGGGGGAGGGAAGAAGAAATGCTCGGGAAATCCTTTTGTTTGGCTGCCAGCTTGGCCAAGTTTCGTCAAAGAAAAGCTTTAGAGAAATAATTCATATGCATGACTGAACCCCACTGAGCAATTAGGAATATTGGTAAGAAATTATTAATGAAACGAAATATTTCGGGGGAAAATAAAGGAAACCAAGAAGGGGGAAAAACCGCTAAGAAAACTACCCCTAATTCTTTATTAAATCGGATTCTTTACTTGTATTTTCCAGTTACATTGAACAAACAACATGAAAACTGAATATAAAACTGACCTATTTGATATAATTGATTGTTTGGCTTGCTTTAGTTATGATCTCAGCTTGTCCGGCTTCTCTGTGCACTACAAATTAAGACCAGAAAGGCTTAACGTGTTCAAGTCAGCCTCCCCCCTGTCAATTACCATATCCAATCTAATCTAAGGCACACATCAATCTGTCACCCCTTTACAATCTCCACTTTTGCCTTATGACAGGCGGCGGCGGCGGGTGTAGTGTGCAGTCTAAAAACTTATGTAATGCCCCCGTTTGAAGACCATGTTGGGCCCCTTACATGCGCATCCCATTAGGAGAACGTCCATGACCACTTGTGCGTATCATGCAGCAGCAGCAGCAGCATCTACTCCAGGAAATCGGGCAGACGGACAACAAGACAAGACGGCAGGCAGGCACACTGCTCTGCATATAAAACGGCCAAATAATTTTGCATACTGAAGAATCTCGAAGCCTGTTAGAGGACGTCACAATGTCTGGGGGAAATCGCATAAAATAAAAAGAGGTTCGGCAGGGGGGGTGGCGGTTGCCTTTGGTCCATTTGCGACTTTAACTCAATTTGCAAAAGGCGAAACACACACGAGATCCAGTTCCGATACCGAGGGCTATATGTACATCTATTGACCGAACACGCCGCATTCTCAGCACTTGTGCAATTGTTTATTATTTAATTATGACAATTGTGTCTCTATTATTGAGTATGCGGGACCAAATCAATTGGATACTCTTTCAGTAAGGGGGTTAGGGTTATTGTTTTCAATCTAAAATCATTCAAAAGAAATTTAATTTAAAATTTGATTTTTAGCTTGATTTTTCACCTTTTAATCAAATTGAAATCAAATCCTGGATATCGTGTGAACACTGTGTTTTTATAACAAAATCGTGTTGCAGGTTTACGAGTTGTTTTACTTCCCTCTGGCCTTTTAAAATAGTTAATAGTTTGGGGCGGGGGCGGCGGTCATTTGTTAATAACAAAAATATGTCAAGGGGGCGGCGGGTGGTGAGGCGGGGGGCCTGTCAATTTAATAGGTTTTTATTTTTTGCATGCCGTTCACGTCGCTGACGGCGTTCCGTTCAAGTGCAAAGATCAATGCTAGTTGATAGGGAAAAGTTGTTTTTGGTTCAACGCAGTCGAGACTTTTGACTAGTTTGTTTACTTCCCCCACTGAATTTGTTTATCTGCTGCTGTTTTTAGCGAATTAAATGCCAAAATCAAAATGGTACAGAAAATCGAAAATAAAACAGGGAAGCCAGACAAAGAAATGAAACTCTGCAGTACACTACTAAAGATAATAGATATTTTTCTACCCCAAAACCATAAAGATAAAACGGACCTTTAAATATATTTTAATAGCAAAATTTATAGAATTTAAAGCTTGTTTCCATAAGAATTCAAATAATCTATTACTCGCCCAAATGGTTTAATGGCTTAATCCATGTATTCCCTGATAAGATCAATGGCAGATATCGAATTTCCCAGCTTTTCAATGATCTATCGCCACTGTAATACCCTTGAAAAGGGTATTAAAATAAAGTTGGCAGTTCCCACACATTAAAAGCCAACGACGAACGAGGAATAAAAAGGAAGAGCAAAAGAGAGCAGAAGAGAGAGAAAGAGAGAGAGATATTTAAACTTACCGGCCATGACAGTTGAACAGTTTGCGTCGATTTCAAAGCAGCGCCAGCAGCAGCAACAACAACAATGCGGCAACGAAAACGGAGCGACAACAAAAATAACAAGAACAAAAGGAAAAAGGAGCTGTCGCTCCGTCTCTTTCCTGCAGGGGCTGTCCTGTGTGTGTGTGTGTGTGTGCTAGCGTGCGTCTGTGTTGTTGTTGCTGTCGCCTTTCTTGAAATTTCAAAGTTGAGCGCGATTTCTTTTCTCCTTTCACTCTCCTTTCGTTTCTAGAGACGCAGAGCGCTGACTTTTGTTTTTTTCTTTTCTCACTTATTCCTTTGATTACACTTTGGTTTCTTTTTGCCGTATATCTATTATTTGCATTTAATTCCTTGGTTTATATTATTTTTGTAAGCACAACTTAAGCACGTAGAAGGGGAAGAAAAAACTGGAAAAGTAGGGGGAAATTTTGTTTTTTTGTTCTCCATCATTGGCAGCGCAGCAGCAGAATTTTGGCGTGCGATGTGCGAAAGTGTGCGTATGCCAAAAAGAGAGAGGTAAATGAAGGAGAGAGACGGAGAGCGAGTGCAGCCGGTGGTTGTGAGAGCGAAGACAAAAAAAAGGGAAATAACTTTACACCGATATAACGCGAATTAATCACAAACTGAATATTTGCCACCTAATCCACATTAATTATTATTTATTGTGTTTGCCAAAACAAATACAAGCCACTCACACACACACAGAAGCACACTGATGCAGAGACACGTTAGCGCCGCCCGCTTTTGCCTTTGTTTTATCGCGAATTCCGAGCGAAAAATATACGCGAAATCTAACCTTCAAAACGGTGCACACAGAATATTATTTTGATTACTTTTTATGCATTCCGATTAGGCGAAGGGAAAAGCTAAAAACCGCGTGACTTGCACATCCCGGTGCTTCTTTTCGCTTCGAAAAGGACGCACAGTCAATGGCCGATGGCTTTGTCGCAACACCCGCTTTATGCTGCTTGCTTTGTTTATTATAGAAAACCGAAAATCTAATATGGCAAAAATAAAGCCTGACGCGAATTTGTCTGTTTTCCGATTCCGATTCACCGCCGCCTCTCTGCTGTCTCTTCTTCCCGTTTTTGCCGCCTCTTTTGCTGCACTGCTTCGTCGTTGCGTCGTAATATGAATGTGTGTGAGTGTGGCTTTTGCACAAGCGGCATTCCACTTAATATTCTGCAGAACACGCACTTTACGTACTATATACACGTTCCGGTCGCCGTTTTAACTTATTTAGTAACTAACGGATTGCAATAAATACAACGCAAAATGGAAGTACAAATTTTGTTGCAAATTTCGCACTTTGCTAGAGCTGCAAAAACACCGATGGTATTATCGATACTATCGATGCTCTTTGCGAAGCGCAATACATCGAATACTTTCCAATATCGATTTTTTTAGTCGATATTGCTTGGGAACAAAACTTGTATTTTATTTTCAGTTTAAGTATCCAATTTTTATTTCAATATCAAAATGATCTGAATTACAAAATATTATACCACATAGTCATAGGATTTATGTAGAAATTGGTAGAATTTAGGTCTACAGAAGATGGAGGTAACTTGTATAAAAAGGTGGGTAACTGTGATTTGGCGGTAGGGAACCAGGCTGAACAAATGGGTATTTAAAAAATGTGGAAGTGAGGAAAGAGTTTTTATTTATGATTTATTTCAATTAGAAACGTATTATTCCTGGAAAATAAGTAAATAATGGTATCCTTATTAATCCATCGATGTTTTTTTCTTTTTTATAATACAAAAAAATCGACTATAAATGCAGCATCAACAGTTTTAAACTGTCATAAACAAGGTAAGATGCTTAATGGAGAATTTAAAATTAATTAAAAATAACTTCGCAGCATCATTTTTAACGAAACTTTCGATTCAAAATTCTCTGAAACTATTTGTACAGAATTTGAATTAAAGCCTTGGTATATAAAAATAATTGTAATTTACAAAAGGGACTTCTATCTCTTGAAACATAAAACTTACACAATTCGTTTTGTTTATTTCCTCTTTAAGAATTTATAACAAAGGTTATATAAATACAATCTTGGCCAGACAAAGTAACACCATGACCTTATGATAAGATAATCCGAAAATTACACTAAAGTTATGGTCCGCGATAAAGATATTTAAAATGGTTTTCGGACCTTGAACTAATTTTTGAAATTAAGTTAAAAAAAGATTAAATGAACCCAAATCTAATTTATTTTTTTTGCTATTTTTTGCCGAACAATAGCCTGTAAATATATACAACACGAAGTAACGATTTTTAGAGGCTTCTTAACCCATATTAAATATTAAAAATATATATGTATAAGGATTCCTGACATATTCTATTTCCGAAAACGCATCTTAAAATATTATTAAGTAGCTCCCGCTGGAACAAGAATCATAAATAGTTTAAACTCCCAAAAATATTAATATAAAAATATAACCACAACACAGTCGTGCTTAAAGAGATATATCTCTATATTTCCACCTCTTGACACACCTATAAATATTTAAAATATTCATATTAATGGGTTATATACCCCATTTATCAGCTAACCCTGACCTATTTTCCTCCTCCCACAATTCCCGAAATATCTGAAATTCTGAAGGTCACAACGGATAATTTACTCACTTGGCGGCTTCTTGGCCCCATTTATGTTGATGGCCGTGTTGAGCATGTTGCCGATCTTGGTGATGCTCGACTGACGCATAAAGGTGCGCGGCGGCAGGATGGGGGCTGGCGCTGTGGCTTGCTGCAGCTGCTGCGGATCCGGCGGCTCCAGCACCGGACTCTGCCGGCCCCAGCGTCCCATGGCGACGGGTGGAGTGTGCGAAGGTGTACAGATGTACCGGCAGCAGCTGTCCGGCGATCTGCAAGCAAATTGAATGATCGAATCTATTAGCGAGTCGACTGCACACACACCGATTGTATAATGCAGGTGGGCGAGGGGGAGGTCGTAGTGAGCACAAGTCCCATGAGCGGGCTGCGTGTTTTTGAATTTGTCGGGTAATTAACACCTGTCGCACACCTCTCGCTCTCGGTCTCGTTCTCCGGCGATCGGACCAGCTAATAGCTAGCCCTCGAGCTCACCTCATCTCCCCAAAAAACAAATGGGTTGTGCAAATGAATCGTCGTAGTCGTCGTCGTCGTCGTCGTCTCTCTTGTCGTTTGTTTACCTTAGAAATTACGTCTGCGTGCAAAGGAGAACAAAACATCTGCCTCTCGGCGATTGAATTAAATTCCGCCGCCTCCTGCGTGTTTAATAAATTTAAGTTTAAGTTTTTCTCTTTTCGTTTACGCTAGCTGCAAGAGAGGTGTGTCTGCTGCTGCTGGTCTTCATCTATTCTGTGGTTTTGTTTTTTAATAGCACGCCATTTAATTTATTTCGTTCCGTCAGAGATAGAAATAATATGCCGAAATTCTTATACTTTAGCCTAAACTGGCTCAGGCGTTCCAATTAACAATTACACAAAAAAAGCAATTTCGCTAATCGCCAACTCAAATATTTGAGTTTCCAACTGTGAGGGGAAAAAAGGAAGGCGGCAGTGCCGCGCCAAAACGTCAGAGTGGAAAATTTTTAGCGGTGCACAAGAGCATTTTTTGGGAAAGACAAAAACATATTTAACCAGTAATTTCGTCGACATCTGTATCATAAAACAGTTTTTGGTCAAATTAATAGTTTATATCCCAAAGCCATGAAAAACAACAAACAGCGAAAAGCATTTGTTTGGGGATTTTTTAGATAAAAACAGAAAATCTCTTTAAAGCTTAAACAATTTAAATCATTATACATTTTATTTAATATTTTTGATTGATTAAATTTGTATTTTTTTCAAAGAAATATAACAATTAATTCCATAGTTAAATTTTAGATTCTAATAAAGCAATGTAAAAATATATTGTACATAAATCAAATTACGATTACTAAAATCTCAACTCGGACTGGAGATTTAACTGGAGTTTTAAAATATATTTTGGAAAAGAAAAGAACATATCGAAAACATTGATATTTTCCCAGCTTTAAGATACACCCACAAATAATTCTAGGGCTTGTTTATTTTATAAAAAAAAGGTGAAGTTTGTTTTTAATTATTATTTCTTAAAGGCAAAAACAAGACGTAACCACAAGCATGATAAGTTGTATTGGCTTATTTATGGTGGGTGTAAAATTTTAAGTTTGATTTATATATTTAATAATGTTCAATATTTTAGTACATTTTTTGGGTGTACACCCAAAAAAAAGGTTTAATGAACCTGTTAAAAGCAATGAGATAGAAATTTGTAGATTTAAACGTTACATTAAAGAACATTCAGTACATTTTTTGGGTTGTGCAAACATAATAAAAAGGTTTAATGAAACTGTTAAAAACAATCAGATAGAAATATTTAGATTTAAACTTAACATTAAACGAGGATCAGGAGGACCTGTTAAATCCTTTTCGGCTCGACAAAATAACAACTGATTTTCGTTTTTAACTCCCTTTATCTTTCAGATAAATTGATAAATTGCTAAGGTGATAAGCCCGCTCTAAATTATTTCAATTAAATCTAGTCTAAAGTTTTAACTTTATCCTGAAACCAAATAGACTTTTCGGAATTTCAAAATAAAATAGAAGGTCAGCGAAATATCCTAGCTTTCCGCTTTATTTTTAACGTGATTTTTAAAAGTTTTTTAAACTAAATCCTTAAATATTTTTTTGTACTAATTTGTGAGAAAATCATGATAATCTAATAAGGATAAAAAAGATAACTTTTAAATTAATTACAAGATATCCTTTTTATTGTTAATACAGGTTAGCCTCCCTATAACCTTCTTAGGCTAAAACTTTTCCGAAATGTTTGTTGTTTTGTCGCTACTATAATTTTGTGCCCACACACGACATGTGGGCGATGGGGCGTTTGTGTACGATTTTATTTCACACATTTTTTCGCAATACGGATATACAGTTACAATATGCAGGCGAAATTCCCCCACGTCCATTTAAGGAGATATATATGTAAATATATGTATTATATGTACATACATGCAAATCCGGGGTGGTGTACGCAACAAGTTGAAGAGACCGCGACTTTTACACATGTATGACTAATGGCCAAGAAGAATGAAGATGATGAGGAAGAAGACAGGCAGGCAACGTGCAGAACAAAAAATAAATAAATAAATAACATGGGCAAAAATGCGAAGAATTGTAATCCAATTAATGGACTGCGTCTTCAATGTCTCGCCTCGTAGCTGCAGAAACGTGAGTGCTGGCAGCCAATCACGTATTAAAAAAAAACCTTGCCACTTCTTCGTTATGGAGAATACAGTGGAAATCGGCTATGGGACACTGCGGAGAAGTTTCTATAGTGTTTCTCGGGATGATAAGATAAATACAGACCTGCTGCGTTCCCATAAAGTGACAAAAAAAGATAAAAAGAATAAATAAAATATCGCATAAGCATATAGATTCAGCTTAGAGTGCTTGACTTTAAGATACTCAGTATGCATAATTTGGATGTTAAATTACCATTAAGTTTCCTACATAAAAATAATATAAATATTTATCATACATATTATTTTCAGTATTTTTTTAAATTTAAGAGTTTAAAAGCCGTTTAAGTTAATTACTTTTAGATTGGTTTTGGGTTATAATACCCTCATCTCCTATTGATACTGGGTATAAAAACTTTATCAATAAAACATTTGAATGGTTAAATTTATTATGTGTTTTGAAGTTGTCAGATATACTATCTTTTATTTATCTTCTATCACGGTTAGTGAACTCTTTTAAACATGACAAAAGATGTGCAAATATTGTAAATTATTTGAGAGACAACAAATATTACGTATACGTCAAATTTATGATTACTTTGAAGATTTAACAAAGCATTTATAAATAGATTAAGAACCAAATAAATATTAAACATTATAAAAATACAAATCAAAGTCAAAAATAGGTGGGAATATTTAATAAATAAATTATATATGATATATATATATAATACTGATTATACTGATTGTAATAGTTTAATTTAAAATTTAAGTTTTCAGCATAATCTCACCTTGTGCAACTTCAACTTTAACTTTATATGAAAAATAAATTATCAAAAAAATTCAAAATATATTATAAACTTTTAACCATTTAAAACATTTACTGTTTCTACCATAAATGTCATTTGCAGCTCGAAAAATAAACCCTCCCCCCAGAACGCTGTAGGGTAACGAAAATAAACTTTAGAAATGAAATGAAAGGTCTATTAAAGAGTATGTGGCATGTGAATGAGTGCAGAGACAAGCGCCAGCTTTGTTTTTCCCCAAAATACAACAGCAACAAAAACCAAAACAATAACAAACAAATAGAGAGAAAATAATCATGCCTGCGTTATTTTGTTGTTGCTCGGGAAATGACAAAGACAGGCAGCGGAAGCGGGAAAAGGAACTCAAAAATAAAATTAGACAAATAAACCGAACAAATTTTGCATTCTTTTTTTAATGCGTTTAAATTTATAATGTTAGCATTGGGGCGATATAGCAAAGGAAGGTGAAATTTATGGTGGAGGTGATTTCGGTGTAAAACGAAATCTTGAATAAATTTTAATGTCTACGAAGTGCATTAATTGAATTGTTAATAATAATAAACAAATAAAAATACATACATTCAAAGGGAGAAACATTACTAATTAAAGTTATGCTTTAAGAGTTACTATTTCAAAAACTATATTAGACTTGAGAATTATTAAATTACTTTAAAGACTGCTCAAGCCATATAAGATTCATTTGTAGAAAACAAATGTGTAAATATTTAGCTTAATTAATTTAAAATATATTTATTTAGTGGCTGAAATCAGCACAAAATCCCATATTAAACTTAAATAATTAATGCTTAATTATCAAGAAATAACCCCCATAGGATATGAACTTCCGGTTATCTCCTTCGTTTGATATTTATTCCGCTTGAGGCAATTACCAAAATCCCATAATTAGAGGGCCTATAAATACCAGTTTTAAAGTCGCCTGAACACGTGCCACACGAGACCCATTCGGATTTAAAAGGAGCATTAGCCGCCGCAGCCTCCTCATCCCCCCAAACATGCAGAACACTCAACAGCCAAAGTCCAACCAGGTAATCATTGCTCCTCTGGCTCTTTGCTTATTTTTGGATCCGTGAACCCTTCTCGCTGGTCTGGTTTGCTTAATTTTCCCTTAATGTGGGCCAGGAAGGGGAATTGTTTATATTTAGCCTTTCTCATCCGCTCTCGCTTTTGCCAAACTGCTGTCTATAAAATGTCCATCAAAGTGACTCTTGTCTTCTGTCTGTGTTGATGGTTTGACAGTCATTGGCGGTACGCAGGACAGCCGCATTTTGGGGTAGGAATATAAAAAC
The DNA here is from genome assembly GCA_035046345.1 of Drosophila birchii. Classification (NCBI taxonomy): domain Eukaryota; kingdom Metazoa; phylum Arthropoda; class Insecta; order Diptera; family Drosophilidae; genus Drosophila; species Drosophila birchii. The sequence continues at coordinate 4,778,531 of JAWNOA010000064.1, forward strand.
GAAATATAAAGATAAACAATCAGATGGGGCGGACGTGATTGCTACCATATGTCCGGTCGGATCAATGCGACCAATATTGTGCTTATCAAACTGTTTCGGCGCATCCAATTAATACACTTCACGGCCCCTCAACCTCAGCCCGTCTCACTCCGCTCGTGACTGACTGACGGCTATAATGAAACTAATTAGCATTTGACAAACATCATTCCTCATCATATATATTGTTTCATACAGTGGGATTTGGGAAATAAATTGGAATAATTCAGCACTCATAAAGCAGAATTAACTAGAATGATATATGTAGAGTTGTTCTATTACTTATCTTTAGATTTTGATTACGTAGAATTACGTAGAATTTTGATTAGTTAATGGTATTTAGTACTTAAAAAATATTTAAAATTCATCTGCATTTGCTATTTGAATTTAATATGCACTCTAACTTAGTCAATATATTAATAATAATAAATATCTGATAATATAAATAATAAACAGATCTTAACATAAACTTTCAGGTAATTTGCATTCCCTAATTTGCAGCTTGGCAACTTGTTTGCTTCGAAAATTGTTTTGTTTTAGGGTTTTAGTAATATTTAATAATAATATTTAGTAAATTCTAATAGTTTTCAATCAATTATATATTTATAAATTCATAAAATAAGTTTATATCTTCAACAATTTCTGTCTATATTATAAGCTCTTATAATCCCAATGAGAAATAAGATAGCTTTAAGAATTTTACAAATCCTTTTGACTTTAACTTAACATGTTTGTGTAAATTTCCTTTTGTGACTAGTATCCCTAAAAAGGATCATAATAAAGATATTTCCAAACATTTTCTGTTGTTCAAAATGTAAATAGTTGAAAAAACTCATTTGAAATGAAATATCAAAACATAAACCCCACAAGCCCACGGTATTAATAAAGAAAACAAATAAGTACAGGACCAAACGGAGGAGGTTTCGTTTTCGTACTCCAGTTGGAAAAACAAATTATAAGCTCCCACAAAATAATGATAGAAAATCACATGAAGTATTCGGAATCAAGATAAATGCGCGTGCTATGTAGTATATGTATGTATGTATGTGGCTTTGTTCGTTTTTCAGCAATTTGTTCGATTTGCTAATGCGAACAGCTTAGGCAAATATTTTGGCATAAAAGTCAGCAAGTGACAAAATAGTAGCTATTAATTGTTTGTAAGCCGACTGAGTTGCTCGCCGTCTAAACATGGCCAGTGCGAGTCAATATGTAGTTGTTGTTGTTGATTGTTTGGTTTCGTCCGAAACAAAGCCGCCTGAAAATGTTGTTAACCTCAAAACCGCCAAGAACGTCAACAAGTAAAACATGGCTAAAAGTAAAATACACTTTGGAAAAGAAGTTCCATTGAATATTTGGGGACATCTTTGGGGAGTATAGCCTAAAGCTGTCATAGTTCAAAATAATGCCTTTAAATGGCAATTAAAAACCTGTTGAAGTCTGGAATATTTACTCATATATTAAATATTTATATTGAATTCAAAGAAAATTATGTATAAAAAGAGATTTTAAATGAATATTAATTTACATTAAAGTTACTTGACATGACCTGCAAAGTTAACATTTTACAAACTTCTGTAAATGTAAACAAATATTTGGCAATCTCAAAAATAAGTTAACAAGCATAAAGTTTAATGATTTCTTTCAGTAAATCGTGTTAAATCATAAAAAAACCAAAATAAGTTCTCCATTTCTTCATTTTCAGGACTTTCTTTCTCTTACAACCAGTTTTTATTCCAAGTGTAGAGAAACTAGAGATTCAGTCGACGGATTTAGACACCCCCTGCAAAAAGGTTGACGTAACGAGACTAGAAACAAACTAAAAGCTAAACTCTTAGCATTTCCAGGCATTATTTTTTTTTTTTTTGTTTTTTGCGGTATTGAAACAGCTGTCTTGCCCATATCCGTGGCATTTGAATGGAAACCACACGCGCGCGAATTAATAAACATTTTAGCACTTTTGTGCAGCAACTCACCACCAGTTTCTGAAGGAGATTATCCAAAAAACACAAAGATCAAATCAGAAATCAGAAATCGAGAATCTGTAGAATCACAGCCAATCCGAACGAACGCTTATTTTGGTTTTAATTGACTGTTTTTAGATATGTCATAATTTTCCTATGCATTTGGTTATTTTTAAATATTCCTCTGATATTTTGTTGTTGTTGTTGTTGTTGGTTTTCTTTTTATTTTTATGTTCTGTTCATTTTCTGCGCCTTGAGATCGTTCTCTCACTCTCTCTTTCGCTCTCCACACTGTTGTAACGGTTAAAATTCCTGTCTGCACATTCGATTTTACTTCACTTCTTCGCCACTCTGTGGCTTTTATGCATTTGTTATTTGTTGTTATCACACTGGCAAAAGGCGTACAAAGGCACAATGTAAGCTAATTTAAATTGAATTCAGCGCCCGGGAGCAAGTGGAAAATAAGGAAACCGCAATAAGGCGAAACAGTCAACGCGGCGACGATAAAATTAGCACTAAAACGCGCCGTGCGAATGCGCGCCTATGATTTCTTTGCCCGCTGCGCCTCCCACCGTTCGCTCTCCCCTCGCCAGAGATGGCAGCTTTTTTGGAGCCATAAAAAAAGCTAGATCAACAAGTGAAAATATCACTAAAGAAAATGATAAGTCTGAATAATCCGGAAAACAGTTGAAAAGTATAGTTTGAAAAGGAATCTATGAATTAAGTCTAAAAATAATAATAATTTAATAATAAAGAAATATTAATCCAGGCAATAAGAAAGAAAAAAGGGGTTTTAATAATCTTTGTAGAGTTGTGTAAGAATTTTTGTTGATTTTTTGAAAAGTAACCAATGTAATGTAACATAAATTTTATTTTCATAAAAACTTTAAAGTAAAATAAATAACAAATAAATGAGGTAGTAATAAGCAGAAAAAAATATATAAATAAAAATGTAATTAAAAGTATTTCATTTCTATTTATTTTTTGAAGACTTTTTTTAGCATTTTTTTTAGTATTTAGGGGTAGGATCTTGTATGATCCATGCGTTTTATTTTTTATTGCTCTGATTACTTTGTAAGTATTTAATTGTTTCAAAATTGTATTATTACCATATTTATTTATTTATTTTTTTTTTTTGTTAAGAAATAAAATATCTTTTAAGCTCTCAATATAGCCAAATGGACAAAGCTGCTAACTCTCGCTCTCTGCAGCTGGCGATGACCGTGGGCCTGAGACAGCCGGCGCTCTCTTTTGAAGAAGATTTTTGTAAACAAAATGCTATTGTTGTTGTTCTGATAAACGCTAATTTGCCTATTGATATTAATGTTAATGCGCCTTCTCTCGCACAAACAGTCTCGGTCACGGCAATAGCAGTTATTTGGAGTGCAAAATATTTAAAACAACAAATTGAATATAATTCACTCACTTCACTTTAATATTTTAGTCAAATATTTAGTTTTATAAATGCGTTGCATTAAAATGTATTAAACAAAAACATATATTTAATAATAAACAATATATATATATTTAAAAATTGATCTTTATAATACTATTTACTATTTCTTACCCTAAGAGAAATACATATAACTATATATTATTTTAATTGATTGCCTTTTTGGAAAATGTACAATATTTAAATCTTAGAAAATGTACTACGACCTTGTTCACAGCTGTTGTCATTTATTTGTTAGTGGGTGTGTTTTGTTTACACTTTTTGAGCTGCTTAAAAAACATATTCAATTGCTAAGATGGCCTCTATTCAATCACATTCCAACAAAGATCCTTGTACTTCCTGGCCAGTATCTATATATATGTATGTCCTTGTTCCCTGAGATAAAGTCCGTGTGCCCGTGTAAGTCGGAGTAGTCAAGCCCTTCTTAAATCAAAACTTAAATAATTATTTTGTGGCACTCTTGGCTTCCTCTCATTGCCATCCTGCTGCACTGCATCAGCAATTCACCACATATCCTTGTAGATCCTAACTAGCGTTTGCCTGTCCTTCTCTGAACAGGTGGATTCCATGCGCAGGACTTGTCTGTATTTGCTCCAGTCCCTGATGGTGTGGTGGAACATCACCTCCAGGACAATAAGTTGCTCGTACAGGATATCCCATCCCACGCCGATGGTGGCGGCACAGGTCTCGAGGAGCCAGCGAAAGGAGTAGGGGAAAAACGTTCGCAGCTCTCGTTTATCCGTCTCCCGAATTTTGTTCGTGAAGCCATGCAGGAGCCAGCAGTCAAAGTTGGAGACTTGCAGTACCAATTCATCCAGAGCTGGCGGCTTTTGATCTGAATCTTCTCCGCAAATTCCATTCGATTCTGTCTCCGGCTCGTTGCTGTTAACCAGCATCGTCTCTAGATGACGGCGTGGCTGATCCAGGGGCACTTCCAACGGGTCCATGTTCTCCTCCTCGAAGGTTTGGATCGAGGTAAGGGTGTCGAGGAGCACATCCTCATCATTATTCAGTTTAATCAGGTAGCTGGGGGTCGGTCTGATCTCCCAAAAGGGATTGGTAGCCTCCAGTCGCTCTCGCTTTGTATTTTCTAGCTGTAGCCTGGCCAGATAGGCGGCGCCATAGGTGGCAGTGGGTGGGAGGAATTGGAAGTCCGGCCGCTTATCCTTCCTTTTAAGTTCATTAATCCATGTATCGGACTTAATATCACAATTGGCGCGGAATTCGCGCTTAGTTGGAGCCACAGCCGCAAGGGGATGAAAGAGTCCCACCTTATCGATTTCCTCTTGGCAGGCAACCTCCAGCACATTGAGCTTCACCCCACGTTGACCGAAATATTGCTTCAATTCGTTGGTTTCCCCGACGAAGGGATCTAGGTTCCGCTGTGAGTGATCCACATGCATGTAGTCGGGAATCTCGATGTCCGTGGCGGCGCCATCGAAACGAGACACTTGATGGAGGATCCGTTGGAAGTAGGTGTGAGCGGGAGTCAGGCTGTACTGAAACTCAATGTTATTTTTGCCGATGCTCTCTTCAATGGACTCGCCAAAGTGTTCCTTCAGCAGGGTCTCAATGGTGTGCGTCATATTCTCGTATTGGCGCTGCATAGCCCCACCCTGCACCTCGTTTTGGTCGTATTCCTGCTCCTGCTGCTTGCGATCCTTCACGAGGATATCGTCCACCTGACAATCCATTTTGTTTGCGACACCAAAGCGACGAGCGAAGCTCTGGTTGTACTGAGCGACTATCACCTTTCTCAGCTCTACGAACTGCATCCACTCGGTGAATACAAAAAGCAGAGGAACTTGTGGCTCAACTCCGTCAACATTCTGTAATTCTTCATTGATTTGTTTAGCTGACATCGAGATCTTCTTCTCCTTGACATCGTCCAGGCCGAACAGCAGCTTCATCACGTACACGATGTAGGCCATCACCCGGGGCTCGTAGCGCGGATATACATGATCACCATGCGAGCAAGCGAAGCTAGGCGGAAGCAGGTCTAGTAAGCTGCCAACATACTTGGCCACCCGAGGCGGTAGGCCTAACTCAAGGACATAACGCTCGGCCAAGGCCAGAAGATTCGGCTTTTGAAATTGACTCAGATTTATAAAGCGCGCCATATAGCCCACGTGGCTGCGGAGAAACTGTAAGGGAAAAAAGTTAAAGTTTGGGGCTTAGGAAAATAGGAGAAAACACACCGTATATGAGCACTGATCCCTCTGATTGCCAAGCTCCAACTCCTTGAGCAGCGTCTTTCCCTTGGCAGCCACATTTTCGGGCAGATACTTTAGCATATATCGGCTAGTCAGGTGCTCCTCTTCGACTAGCCGCAATAAATCTGTCAGTTGGATGTCATCTTCGACCATGTTAAGGGCTATGGCCAAAACCACATACAACTTGTGCAAATTCAGATGGTATATGTGTCGATCGAAGTTATGCAGTTCCTTGGCCTTGGGTCTCAGGCCATGGCACTGCATACTGGAAGTTTTGCTGTGCTTGTCCAGATGCTTCAATGACATCTTGCGCTTGAAGGTTTTGCGGGCTTTCCAGGACCATTTCAAGCCGAGGTTCTTGTTTTCTCCGGACTCTGGGGCTTCTTTCAGTTTGTTGAAGCCCGAGGCGTCGAGATTGCGCTGAAAAGGAGAACAAGGTTTTAGTCTCGCGATAAGAGCTGGGAGTAGGAACTCGAACTAATGAGCAGGGTAATTATGTCATTTGCATAGCCATAATGTTGAGTACTTTGCTATAAAAGCACAGCATGGCACAAAGGCAAGTCAGTAGCAGCAGCTTTACTAGTTTCAAACATGTCTCTGCGTCTGGTTCTGATTTGCTTGGCCATCTTGGCGGTGGCATATGCTCAACCGGCTCCGGGTGCACCCCAAGAAGCCATCGAGAGTGAGTATTACGATGATATTTTAGCATCTTTAATTTGCTTTGAACTAACATTAAAAACCTCTAGCGCCTGAGCCAGTTGAGGGGACTTTGGTGGGACCAATGGAAGAGGCTAAGCCGCGTACCCTTGTAATGATGCTGCCCCTGTTGTTCCCTAATGCGTTCTATTTCACATAATTTTGTTTTGAGTTTTGAATAAACCCTGTTCATTTGAGTATAAACAATCACCTTGGTTTTGTTCCACATCCGGAACTTGGCGCGCTCATCGTTGGGATCGGCAGACATGCTGCCCTTCCGGGACTTCTTAAGCTTTAAACGTTTGTAGTTGTATATGATGCGGGCATCTCTGAAGGAATTAAATGTTGTTTAGCCAAATATTTGAAATATGATCCCAAACCCACCTTGGCAGTGCCCGTACATTGAGCTTGGGCAGGCCAAATTCATTGTTCCTGCAAAAGGCCACCTCCATATGGCTCATGTACGCCGCCCACACCTGCAGGGTCATTAGCTTGAGCTCCGGCTTGGCGCCCATGTCGAGCAGCTCCTGGAGGAAACCGCGCAGCACATAATTGTAGAACTCCCACGAGGTGATGTCGTTGTCCTCTGCTTTGGCCAAATCCTTTGGCCGACGGATGACACGGCTGTTGTGCTTTCCAGCGCCGGTTTCGTTGAATTCTTCGTCGGCGGTGAGATCGACCGCCTGAATCCGTTGCTTCTGTGTGCCGCACTCGATGCAGTAGAAGAAACCCTCGCGCTCCTGGAATTGCTTTTCGCCGCACACATCGCATTGCATGTGGTCGAGGAGCTCGTCCATTTTGATTTATTTCAGCTTTTTGTGATTCAAAATTTTATAAACAAAATTAGGGTTGTTGATAATATATCAAAATATCAAAAATATCGATATATTTTTTTTTTAATGATATATTTATATCGTGATATTTTTTTTGCCCAAATATCGAAATCGCGATAATTTTTTTTGATATTTTTTGATATTTTTTCCTCGGTCACTCTGATCTTAAAAGTGAAAATTTGAACAAAAGGAAAGGAAAGAAAAAATTGATTATTAAATGCGTCGTGTGCGACTCCCGTAGCCGAATGACGGATACTCATATCAAACAACGTGTTTTTCTGAAATCTGTAGATTCCTAATATTGGGCTTAATATTTTGTTAGTTAGTTTTGTTAGTAATAAATTAAGCTTAAGGATGTATTATAATACACAAATTAATAATAACAATAATAAATAATAAAATAAAATTTAAATTAATAATACATTTTATAAAACTTGTCTTTTATTGTGTAAGGATTAATAATAATAATATTAAAAAAAATATTATAATATTAAAAAAAATATCAAAAAATATCAAATATATCGATATTTTGTAGTGATATTTTTAAATATTATCATCAAATTTTTTTATAAAAAAAATATCATCGATACGATATTTTTTAAATTTTCGACATCCCTAAACAAAATTGAAACGTGCTCTCGTATTAGTGATGAGAAAATTGTGCTGGAGGTAAGGCCTACTGAGTTTTTTTTATCGTTTATCGATAACACAGGCTGAAACAATTATAATTGGCGCGTAAATTTATTTCTCTTTGAATATTTGAATAGCTGAAGTTTGTATACCCTTTCATTTTCTAGTTAGATAATAAATAAAACGGCAATTTAAAAAAATATATATTTGTATATTAAACAATTAGAGTTTTACTTTCTTATATACATTTATAAACGTTTCTTCAGATTTTTATTACATTAAATAAAATAAAAATAAAAAATTATCTTAATATAGGCTAAGTTAATATTTTTCTATCACTTTTCCGAATATAATTGTTCGATTTCGATAATATTAATTATATTATTCGTTCATGGTTTAGACTACTTTCCTATCCTTTATATGGCATTCATATGTATAACCGAAAATATATTATAACCAGAAGGGAAGCTAACTTCGGCACACCGAAGTTTATATACCCTTGCAGAATTTAAGCAAAAAATTAAAACCGAAAATCTGGAATAACAATTAGTTGCCAAATCTCAAATTTGATGAAATGGTTTGAAAAACGGCTAAGTTATGGTTTTTATTTTATTTTCCTGATTGTTCCTATGGAAGCTATAGGATATAGTCGATCGATTTTCATGAAATTAAAACCGAAATTATGAACTAATATTAAATGGTCAAATATCAAGTTTGGTGAAAATATCTTGAAAGCTAACATAGTTATAATTTTTTTTCGAAAAATTTTCCGATCGGTCCTATGGCAGCTATATGATATAGTCGTCCGATCCGGCCCGTTCCGACATATGTAGGAGTGAGAGTATATAGAAGACTAACTGCAAAGTTTCATTCAGATAGCTTTAAAACTGAGGGACTAGTTCGCGTATAATCGGACAGACGGACGGACGGACATGGCTAGATCGACTCGGCTGTTGATCCTGATTAAGAATATATATACTTTATAGGGTCGGAGATGCCTTCTTCACTGCGTTGCAAACTTCTGACTGAAATTATAATACCCTGCAAGGGTATGAAAAGGACCAATATCAGAGTAGAAGATATATATTTATTCATAAACGTCGAAGCCATATGATATAGTCGTCAGATTCTCATAAAACTAATACCTAATTTACGAAAAATATAAAGTAGGCGGGTGACCGGACATGGCTAGATTGACTAGGCTGTTGATCAAGAAATATAAACTTTATACGGGGAATTAAATAATGGACCCTATGTAGCAAACTTTTGCTTTATTATAATCAGCAAAGACCACATATTTCTATGTCTAAATTTATAAATTTCTATAAACTTGATTTAGTTAAGAAATATTTAACCTTTAATTACTCCACCCTATTTTTAATAAGAAAAACACAATATCTTCAGTTATGTCAGTATCTTTTTTTTTGTTTATTGCACAATTACAATATACATGTGTTCACTTTCATATAATTTATTAAAACTAAAGTTACTAAAGTATAGCAAAAAATATTTAATAGGGGGAAAAAGGGACTCTCATATAGTTTATATGTACTACGCACTAAATCTGCGGGTGGGAAGGGTCTGGGGCGTCGCGTGGGTTAGTGAAGAAAACATAAACAACAGCAAGGTTGGCGGCACAGAGCCCTCGAAACCGCAACTAAACTAGATCTGTGGCTAATTTCGTTTCATTTCGTATAAAACACAACAGTTTTAACAGGTTTGCTTGAAGAGGAAGCACATAACAAGGTTTCATTTAATATTTTCCTTCTTTCATTTCGGGAGTTAGAAGGGATGGCTCTTACAGCTAAAATATATAGTGACGATTATCTAATATGGTACATTCACTTTTTTTGTGTGTATTTTCTTATGTATTTTTTTTTTGTTGTTTTTTGTTAGCATAGGATTTTTTTTATAAAAAAAAATTAAAATTTTGTTTGTTGAGAGCTTAACAAAAACGCAAGCTAAACACTAGCTTAGGCGATCGGATTCAATTCCGTCAATACAATAAATATTTCACGTTCCATTCATGTTTTCATTTCAGGGGTATGTATGTAATCGGTAAGAGCGGTATATGTATAACTACTGCTAGGATAGCGTATCAAAAATATTCATATAAACATTCGTATATATTTTCACTCAAGTCTTAAGAGTACAGTGTGGGCTTTCAATATGAATTTCGGCGGAGGAGAAGGCATTAAACGCACAATGTGCGCGTTATTGGTTTGATTTTAAAATGGGTTCCTGGGGGTTGCCTGGGAAAGGGCGGGTTGTTTGCTTAGTTGGCTGGGTTGCGCTTTTAAATGGTCATCAGTGGGGGGTCAATTTATACAACTGACTATGGGTTTAAACTAATTATAGAATAGGAGCTTAGATCTAAATAGATTTATATATATATATATAGATATATATCTAACATTTTTAGCATATGGTTCTTTTTCTTGCGTCGCTCTTTCTCGCACACGTTCACTCTATAAGGCACAGAATATTTGTTACATCAGTTGTTGTTTCCTTCTTTTTATACACATAAATACTTTTCTCGCTTAATGAAAATAAATACTAGAATTAATTACAAAAAATGTACAGCGAATATGGTGGGGAGATGTTGTGGTGGTGGTGGTGGTGTTAAGGGGCTACACCTCCACGCCATAGTTGCGATCGACAATGTAGTCGTAGCGCTGTTGTTCTGGCGTAGCTTCGCCTTCAGTACATGGAGCTGGAGTTGCGTCAGGCCGAGGATCGGCAGCAGCTGGAGCAGGTGGAGCAGCAGGAGTGGCAGCAGGAGAGCCAACTGAAACTTCAGCTGGACTAACAGCAGGAGCAGCATTTAATGTTGGTAATTTGGGCACTGCACCAGTCACCGATCTATGGTGATGGTGCTCACTGAGATTCTTGTTCCTGTTGCTGCTGGCCACCAATGCCGTGTTGATGGCAATTGCCGTCTCAGCAGAATTATAGAACTCATCTTCGTCCTCTTCTTCCTCCTCCTCCTCTTCTTCGATGGGATTGGCCTCCGGCAGAGTGAATTCAATGGGCAGCTCCGGCACCGAGAGTCCCTTGCGTGTGAAAAAGGTGATCTTCTCCCTGTAAAAAGAAATCAAATTAAATATAAGTAAAGATTCTTCTATTAATTTTCAGACTATAATGACATACTTGAACGACACTAGATCGGGACAGCCCTTGGGCACCTTGGTTTTGCGAAGCTTGTGAATCTCTTTGGCGGTCTTCATCAGCAGCTTCTGGAGCTGGCGCTCCTCGGGGCACTTGGCGGGATCGGCACGCGCCACTAGGCGCTGGAACTCCTCGTTCTCAATGGCCCAGGCGGCAATCAAAGGATCCTTGTTCTCGCAGGCCTTCTGCAAACTGTTTGGAACAAGAGAAGCATTTCAATGAGTCTTGGTTTCATTTTAGGTTTCAATTTTTAACTTACACTTCTTTAAGGTTCTGCAGCTTGGCAATTTGATCGTTGAGGAAGTAGAGCTTGCTGTGCTGTGCCTGCAGATCGAGCTCCAAGTCCAAACTGGTGCGGGGTATGTGAGTATGTAGTTCTGGAATTAATAAGAAGGTTTTTTTTTCATTATATATCTCTTATTTATCTCAAATATTGACTGGTCTTACTTGTGACAGACTTGGGTGCCTTGGTATGGAAGCGCAGGGATCGTCGCTCTGCGGCGCCGCGCTGGAAGGTATGAGGAGCCACTCCGCAATGCATGGCTGAGTCGGAGTCGCTGCGATTTAGGCGACAATTGTAACGATTCTTGCTAACGGCCGCCGATGGTGTAAAGGTCTGTGAACGCTTCACGGGCCTATCATCCATTAGCTGCGACTGACCACGAGACTTCTCTGGAAGGTAGGCGCAGTCCGTGTTTGTTTCCTTGTCGGCAAATTCCTGCTTCATGTTCTGCAGGTAGGTATCAAGCATGCAGTTGGCTGTAGGGTTTCAATAAGGAAAACAATTCAATTTTAAAGTGAAAATAAGTTAAAAGTTAATAGAACTTACAGTTTATTAGGCCAATAATAAGCTCCTTGTTATCGTCCTCCTCCTCCTCCTCGTCGTCATCATCATCGTCGTCATCGTCGCTGCACTCTTGCTCATTGGAACGACCCTGCTCCGGCTGCTCTTCGGCAATTTGGGCCTGCAGCTCCATGGGCGGCGCCTGATTGCGTGTCAGGGTCGAAGTCTGGGAGGAAGTAATGGTGGACTCATCCGAAGACTCCTCCCGAATGGGAACACTTGTGATGGAATTGGAACTGGCGGCTGCCACAGCGGCTGCGACAGCGGCTGCCGCTGCGGCGGCACTGGTGGAGGGAATGTCCAAGGACTCAAAGCTAGGAATGAACTTGGAGCTTAGAACGTTGTACCACTTCAAGGTGGAGTCCTCCGGATTAAACTCGGCCATGCTGATCTGGACAGTGCCCTGGAATAAATAGATACAGAAATGTTTTAGAACTCAAAAAACACAAAATAAAACTAAAGGGAAGTTGTGGTACTTACAATAATCTCCTCCTTCTGTCCCGTCATGGTGACCACTGTGACCTGCAGGCTCTTGGTCAGCAGCTTGTCCAGCGTAATGGGCACTGCGAATGTGTCATTGAAGACGGGCTTCTGGAAATCTCCCAAGGCCTTGGTCCGAATGGAGGTGAGTGAATTCGGCAGCAAAGCGGCACGCAGATATCTAAATAATATTCTCAATTATTAGTTGTCCAAATATTTATAATTTAGAATGACTTACACTTGCGAGTTGTCTGACGAGGCCGTCCACAGAGCCAACAAATTGTTGGCACGCTCTAGGGATACCACCAAAACGCCCTCTTGCTTCAGATACTTGAGTCCTATTTGCACTTGGGCCAGTTCCTTGCGCGGCAGATGGGCTCGCGACGCCTCAAAGACACCAGAATCGCCGGCCACAGACTCATTGCTGACCGCCGCCGAAACGGATCTCGTATTGGATGTGGAGGATGATCGGCTGAGCATCTCTTGAGGCAGATCCAGCAGAGAAGGCTTCTCCGAAATGGGTGAGAGTGGGGCCGAAGCGGCTAGGGTTAGGGGCGTTGCACCCAAATTCAACTTTTGCAGCTTTGCCTCCAGCATCATGCAATCGAGGACCGTGGAGTCGAGGTCGTAGGGACGGGCTCGAACCCCAGAAAGGGGGACTGGCGGTGGGGCTGTGTAGGCTGGCGGGGCGGGCAGAGCGTTGGCATAGGTGGGCTCCTCCTTTAAGGGCTGCGGCGTTTGGCTATCCGCTCCCGGATTATACTTCATCGGCGAGGCGGGCGGCGTTTCCATGGACAGGCTGCTGCGTGGCGAGAGCGAGACCTCCGAGGACTGCTGTTGCTGCAGGACAGGATGCACAGGATGCACAGGATGAACGGGATGCAGGCGCTGTTGGAACAATCGCTGGGAGCGCCTCCTTAGATCCACCACATCAATGGGTGAATCCACCGCGAAGGGATCTATGTAGATGTCCGTGAAGCTCAGGGCACTCTTACTGCTGGCGGTGGACAGGGATCCCAGGCTACTGCCGCTGCTAATGGAGAAGGTGCTCTCCGAGGAGAAGGACTTCAGACGCTCCTCCAGAAGCTTGGTGGACTTGAGGGCCTCCTGCAGCTTGTCCAGCAGCAGCTGCTTCTCCTCGTGGAAGCGCAACCTATTGGCCACACAGGTATTGTTGGCCTCGTTCGCCTCCTTGAGGTCCTCCTCCAGTTTGTGACGGGTCTGCTGGATCACCCGCTTCTCCTCCTCGCTGCGCGACTTCACCGAAATGCTGTTCAGGTCGTTAAGCAGCTTCTCCTTCTCCTGGATCAGCAGAATGCGATCCTTGTCCGACTCCAACTGACCTGGCTCAATGCGCTCCACATGGTCGGCCAGCTGCTGCTGCAGCTTCTTGATGTGCTTCCGCCACTCGGCATACTGCAGCTTGGTCTTGGCCATCTCCGCGAAACGGGCACCTCCGTTCAGGTTGTCACCCGACACAGAACCGCACAGATCCGTCTGGCTGGCCACACACACCCGGTCGAAGGGCGAGGCGAGGTCCGAGTTCTCCTCGCTAATTTGTTGGCGACTCAGCTCGTTCTTGATCTGCACCAGGCTGCGCATGAGCTCCTCGCGCACCTTCTCGCCGGACACCAGCGACTTGTGCACCTTGAGCATCTCCTCACGTATCGCCTGGACCTCGGCAATGTCATAGCATCCATTTTGCCGTGCATTGATCTTCTCGCCCACCGAGTACAGGGTGTTCATGCCGCGTTCCGTATACGAAATATCATTGGTAATGTGTGTCAGCTCCTGTTTCAGCTGGTGGACACGTTCCCTGGCCAGCATAAGGTCGGCTCTCAGCAGTTCTGGGTCGTGGCGGCTCATCGAGCTGGAGGAAGAGCACACTAAAATAAAGAGGGGAGGGTTTGATTTAATAGAATATTTAAACTATTTAATTACATTTCTTTGAAAAGATTAGTTAAAGTTAGTTTAAATTTCGGTTTATTGATTAATCTTTGGATTTCATATAATAACAAAATGAAAGAAAAAAACTCAAAGAAAAACTCAAAAGTGGTTGTTCAATGGAAATAAAAGTAATAATTCCAGGAAAATATAGGCCATATCTTGTTCTAAACAATCCACTAAAGGAGTATAGTTAAAGGTAAAGCCATATCTTTAGCCGATTTAGTTTTAAGTGTGTTTACATGGAAATATCTTGCCTAAGTACATATATAGCTAAACTGGCCATTTAAATCATGAATTTCGTTGTTTATATTATTATTTATATTAAGTCAAGATTAAGGAAAACATTTCCCAAAATAAATACTTACAGCTGCTTCGACTGGCTGCCTGTTTGAGGTGATTGTACTCCTCCTGGGCCCAAAGAAGTCGCTGCTGTTTTACGTCAAACATCTCCCGCTTGTTTTCCAATTGATCTTGCGCCGCTGAGAGATAATCGCTTAGCATCTGCTCCTGGACACTCTTCCATTCCTGGCGCGGATCCTCCAGCTGGGTGCTCTGTGCCAAATGGTTGATATAATAGGGACCGATGTTGGGATCATAGGACTCCTCCCAGCCCATGGGCAGCTCATCGCCCACACAATCCTCAAAGGTTTGTGGCTTTGTGTAGCTGTAAATGTAAAATAAGAATAAAAAGGTTTCTTAGTTTTGAATTCTTTGGGTTTATTTTTGTTACTCAATAAATATATCTTTTCATAATTAATTAAATTATTATTATTTATATTTATTTTCCCTTTAAAAATCTTGTATTTAATATTTCCTAAATAAACAAGAATTTCCCCTGAATTGACCATAATCTTCAGATGTATCTCAACCTGTTCCCACGCCAGTTAGTTTCGAGCGCGGAATTCGATAAGATTAGCAGCATTTCCTGTGTGCATTTTGGCTAAAAAGTGCCGACAACGATTCTCCGGTGGAAAGAAATGTCGCAGAAATACCAATTTTTACCGCAGCCATGCGGCGGAATGTCTGCTCTCTGTTTGTTGTTGCCAATTGCCAGCCAGTGCCTAATCTTATCGGGGCCATAATTATATTCGCATAGTGCGGCAAGAAAGCAAAACAAAATACCAAAAGGAAGAAAAAATATATATAACCAAAACTGATGACGATGACAGAGCGTCGTCGTCTTCGCACTCCCCCCACACCAAGCCAAGATCCATCCACTCCTCCTCCGTGGGCCTCGATTTCAATATCAGGCAACAGCATTTTCGCATTCCAATGATAATTGCTAATCGCCATGGATTGATTGTCAAAACATATACACATTCATCCCATGCACTGAGCAAAAAACTGTCATAGTTTTTGTATATATGAGAAATAAGAAATAATTCAGAAGAAGAAAGTGTCAAAATGATAAAATAAATAAGGATAAATAACCTTCTAAGGAGTGAAGTCTTTTTTTAAATATTTATCATAATCAAAGAGTGTTTTGTTTTCATTTAAATTGTTTAGTATTTCATTCTCTGTGTATTCTGAATAATCATACATACATCTATGTGTCGCCTTAATTGCAAATTTTTTATATGGTATTTTTTATTTGTTTTTCTTTAAGGCTTCCTTGTCTTCGGCAAACTGTTAATTAATCATTGCTTTGGAATTCGCACAGCCATTAAAGAAGAAGCTCCCGGAGAATATATACACACAGATAATAATATCTGCGCCATATGCTATAGATATATACAACGCGCGGGACAGTGCGTTTCAGGGCTGTAAAATTAAACTTGCAGTTCAATGAACGATACAATTGCAAACAAAGATCTTTCATTTGCAATTCTTGGAGTAATTATAGGAATATTTTCTATATAAAAATATATGGTAAAATATTGAGACAAAAGGCTAAAGATTCACACTGATTAAAAATGTTTTTCATTGTTTTTTTAGGCCATATCATAATCATATCAAAAAACCGCATAGAATGATAATAAATATGAACTATTGAAATGAATCAGCTGTCAAATATAATAAATTGTTATATATGAACCAAATTTAGACATGGAATGACCGATAAGTATTATTTTTGCACCTTTTTGCACCTATTATTGATATCCACCATGCTTAAACAGATACACAGATTGCAGCTAAACTTGATGTCCATAATTTTCTTAGAATATATCTGAGAGCAGCCACGAGCTGGTTTTGCCTTCTGTTTGCATTTTTAGACATATTTTTCGGTTCGTTGCCGTTTTATCTGGAATCCAATGTTGACGCAGCCATTGAAAATAAAATTAACGCAGCTGCTGCTAGCGACTAACAATCGATTTTGTTTATGATTGACTGGAAATACGGCGTGCTATCCAAATAAACAAAACTGAGAGAAGAAAAAAAAGCACCCAAAGATGAGCGCCGCTGACTAAAGATTTATTTTTGTAGCGAGTAATCAGTCGATTTTTGGAAGTGCAAGGATTTGGGTCATAAATTAACCGAGGGCGTGTGTTTCTTATAATAAGTTAGAAAGTCAATTGCTAAAAGTTAAGATTTCGTTTATCGGCGGTTATAATTCGATTGATTTGTTAAACAAACATGCTGAAAATACCCAGATAATAAGATTGATTAGTTCAGGATTGCCATCAATGACGTCTAAGAGCGGAATGCAGAGAGGTTAAGCTATCCCTATCTAAGTGGCATTTGAAATACCCTTTATATCATATTTATAAAATACTTTTATAATAAAACAGGAAGCCAATTAAATATTAATCTGTATATTTTATAATCAAACATAAAAAGTTAAGTTTTTAAGACACGTTTCTACATTCTTTTATCTTACTTCAAAGCTTAAACTCTGCACAAGTTTAACATTATTTTTTTGTTATATTTAAATACTAAGATGTCACGTTTTGTGTTGATACTTTATAAAAATGTGACAAAACCTAGATACTAATAATATCTAATAACACATTTTAAACGAGATCCAAAATGGTCTTAAACACCTCCTAAAGAGTAGAATCGCTTGTGAACGTGCTTTTGGGCAGGAACGCCAAGCAATAATATTAAAGAGTCATTGGCGATATAGCTTATTATTGATATTGTGGTAGTATATATGCACATCTAAGTACGCCCGTACTGTTATTGCAGTTGATTGAATTTAATAAGTAAACGGAACAAGGTTCATCCACTTTGCCCCCACCGACAAGCAACACCACAAAGAAAAAGTGGCACAGTTACACATAGTTGTGGGAAGCAGAAAATATAAATAATAATAATAGTAAATAAACTGATATACAAAATGCATCGACGACATGCGCCAGTCTCCCTCTCTATCTCCCTCCTAGGTGCACCGGGGTCCAAAGCCCCACATTTGACACACAAAACAAACCGATCTCACGACGATCGCCAAAGACAATCACCAGCGAAAAAATACATGACTTTGACGACTTTGATTCGGATTCGGATTCGGTGTCGTGGTCGCCTCGTGGATGGATTGTGGCCTGTCGGTGTCAACAAAAAAACACAACGACACGGTTTCATAATTCAACAAATCAACAAAATTTTGTATTTATTTTGTCGCTGACTTTTCTTGTTAAAGTTTTTTCTTTTAAAGTTTTGTAAGACAAGTTAAGTAAATGGCACATTACCGCCAGCAGGGGATTCAATAGAAGTTTTGTTGGATAAATAAACAAGAAGGAATAAAGTGAGGTGTTTTTTTTAAGAACTTTCTCAAATAATAAATATTATAGAGTTATAGTTGTTGAATTTAAATGTTCTGCTAATGCAACCTAAAAGTTAACCCCGCACAAACTCATGTTTTCTTTATCTTTCACCGATTTCAGAAATTCAAATCCCCTGGCAAAAGATAAAGTTCTTGTCTTCTATGAATAAAAAATCCATTCAATGGTAAAACATTTCCCAAAAACCACGAGGAACGGGGCTTACTCTATCATTTAATCAGAAGCCCCTTTCTCTCTATTTCCTTTTTGATTTTTTTTAGTATTTTGAATAGACAGGTGTCAAGTGCAATTAAATTCGGTAAACGGCTGCCGTTTTTTATAGGCCTTTAATTAACTCAATGAGAAAATCGTATGCAAATTGTTATGGGTTTTCCATTAGTGCTTGACCTCAGGAGACATCAGTCCAGTCAGAGTCACCACCACATCCCACAACCGTTCAAACATAGATCGAACGGTGGAAATACAAAAAAAAAAATCAATGAAAGGCGAGGCGACACGAGGGAATTAGGGGGCAAGTGGGCGTGGCAGGCGGTATTGCAAGTAAGTAGGGCTTCCATTGGCACTTTTGCTGATGCTGATGCACAAACGCAAGAGGAACGAGGAGGTGGGGCACAACACAACTTACGGGCCACTAACGACTCGGTGGCCTTTTAGCAGTTAACTCAAAACTGTCTCCATCCTCTCGGCCCACATTAAACGTTACGTTTCGTTTGATATGCATGTGTGGCATGTGCGCACAATTGTGGCCAGGTAAATAGTTGTAGTAAGCGGTAAGGAAACTAAGGAAAGACACAATATTACTGCAATGATGCCTGGTTTATACTCTTAGTTCTCTCGGGATTCAGACTGGAATAACTTTATAAACTTTATGAACTATTCTTTTGACCGCAATTGTTGATCCACACCAAACATGTTCGCTGAAAGAGCGGACAAGAAATCTGCATAAATTAAATTATATTGTAAACAAAATATTTATGGCGCGGCGACGCTGCGGCGGCCAAGAGCTGTAATAAATTCGCGCTTTAAAAAATAACAAAAAAAAGACTAAGAAACAAGTTTCGGACCAAAAATATTTCAGCATGAATTTTGTTTGTTGTCACAATATGAGTGAAAAATGGGCATGGCTTGGAGTAAAAAAATTAAAAACTACCCCGAAGAGGGCAAAAGTTGTCATTAGGCAGCACTTAAATTAACTAACACACACTCCAAAATCCACATCAACAATATTATTTAACTGTTCACGTCGAGCTTAATGCTAATTCGCGGCCATAAGTTAGAACTGCTCCATGGAGACACAACCACTTGATGACCAATAAACAGCAAATGAAATTCTTTCAATACCTGAATTCTTTTCACATAAATTGCAAGGCAAATTACTATAATCTTTACAGGTTTTAGTGGCTGTATTTTTCAACCTGATGGTTTTACTTCCAATCTAGGCTATTAAAATTCTATCGCTTTAAGCATAAAGTCTCTCTGAAAGCATTCATCGTACATCCATTAATCTGAAGACACTTTCGTAAGCTCTTATATATTATTATTTCCAGTTCTTATCTCTATGGCTTTGGCAAACTAATTTCCGCATTAGGGTTCTATCTCTTCAGATATAAACGTATCTTTAGTATGCACAACATTCCTTATAAACCCTCAGAAAAAAACAAACCCACGACTATTTGAATTCTTTTTGTTTTTTAATTGATTTCTTATAAAAATAGACTTTAATGAATTCACATGGAGAGAATATCTCACAAATTAGCCGGCCATTCATGCTCATGAAGAGAAGAGATCATTTAGCAATTCAAATCGACGAGGCCTGCGTCAATCAAGTCCGACTCGAGCGATATATGTATGTATCATGTCCGAAATAAGCATAATATTAGGCAGACTGCCAAAAGAAAACAAACAAAAAATAGGCCCAAGAGTCACGTAGACCCCGACTCGGGGGACCATACACTCCACTCTATAGTATTTCAATTATTTCGCTCTGGCGGAACTGAGACATCGAACACGCAAGTGGAGTAGATGCCGCCGCAAGTGTTCCGGTTTATATATCGTCTATATACAACATACACTCCAACCGAGCCGAGCTCAAAGTGGTTTGGGAAATTAATGTCATGTTGATGTATGCAAGAATCATATAATCTCTGCGTTATAACCCAATTTGATCAGTCAGCGAGCGGGCTATACACACATCACCTTGACATACCTATCTCAGAAAATGCTATAGGCTGAGGCTGCCACGAGGAATGAGGAACAAGCCCCCCGTTGCTGGCGATTGTGAAATAGTTTTATAGCCTATATAATAGCCTGACTACATACAGTGCGTTTCAGAGCCATAAACATGAATGGTTGTTTTTGATAAAAAGCCCATTAACCAAAGGTCGTCAGCAGAAATTTATCAATATACATAAATCAAAAACAAAAACTGTATCATTAAGCAAATAAAAGTCAAATTTAAATTCAAATGATGAAGGAAGCTCTAAATTCTTGCCAGTCAATTCTGCAATTAAATTAGGTAAATTATGGATTTGATAATTGTGTCGATTAATGAATGGAGGCAATTATCAAGATGATTTCAATGCGATTATCGAAGGTCAGTTTCAGGCAATGAAGGAAGCTAAGAAATGGTCTAAATCGAGTAAATTAAAGTTGAGGAATTCACTTAACTTAATTGCTATGACTTTAAATGGGCTTGTCTAAGGTTTATATCTATAAATAACTGCTTGAACTTTATCCCAGATTATACCAGGTTTTCCTAAAGACTTTAACTTTTAATATGACAAAATATACATTTATGTATTTAAGATCCCAAAAATAAATCAAGCATCTTGATCTCACTATCGTTCAGATGCTTGGGAAAGGTCCATTGTGACAAAACAATGTTTAATTATAATCGCTCACATTATTTGCTGTAAAATTATTTGCCTCGCTGCTTCGAGTTCCCATTATCTGTCAGTCAGTCAGTCCACGTCGAGAGCGTTGACAAATATTTTTGAGCTTAATCAAATTACGCTATAAAGGTCGTACGTCGGTTTTATCTTATCGCCGATGCCGTTGTCGTTGTTGCCCATTTAACTCGACAATCCCGAGTGCTGTTCGCACCGGAGTTTTTTATATATATTATTATAGTATATATAATGGTATGTCGTAGAAAAGTGGCGTATATTAGCTGCATTTCCTGTTCGCATCTCGTCCATCTCACACTTCCACTTCCTTCCGCCGCGATAAAAAGCGGAAACCACTTTTAATGCCCCTCCACAATTTGTGTGTAGAGCTTATCAAATGCATTTTCCGACCGAACCGGGCCTGCTGTCTTTCTATGCATATTTTAAATATTTTTTAACACCCCCCGTCCCCAAGAGAGAGAAAAATATAATAAAATAAAGTCAATGAACTGCGCATGCGTTGGGACCGAGCCGAGATAAGACAAAAAGAGCTGAAGGTTTTCTTTCTTTCTTTTTTTTCTTCTGTTTTTGGGGCGGCCTATCTGGTGGAAACTGTTTTACAATCTGGCCAATGGGATTCACGGATTTTGGTTCGGGGGTTTCTGTTTTTGTTTTCCCCCAAAACCCACTCGGCGGCAAGTGGGTGTCAATTACGGACTTTGGTATTCGAAATTTGGAATCCGGAGACCCTCCATTCGATTCGAGTGGGCCGAATCTCACATTAGTCACGCCGAAAACATGACAAGGGGACGAGGAAGACAGATAGAACGAGCGATCTTCAAAGCTCTGGTGGTGCTGGTGGTTGAGGCTGCTTTTTAGTTTTTCACATTTCGAAATCACAAAATGTCTGCCATAAATTCCAAAGTGAACAATTGAAATAAATTTTTGCGCCATGAGCAGAGCACGCCGACTGCATACAAATTAACTATTAAAAAATTCATAGAATTTATACATGGACATAAACAAACAGACAAACAAACAGCGGGCCGTGTAAGTAAATGTATGCAAAGAGCAGCGCCCACTTGGCCTGGCCACTCGCTCGCCATGGCAAAAAATACAAAAAGATACGAAAATCCGAAATACAAAATCCCGAAGCCAAAGGCAAAGCAAAATAAACTTAAATTGAAATTTATGATTTTTAATGACCTGTTGACGGGCGTTTGCTTTTGCCTTAACAATTTGCCCGGCTCGCATTCTATTTGCAGGCACTGTGTAGTAATTGCCAAAAATTGAAATACTCAAAAATTCAAAGAATTCTTGCAGTTTTTGCCTATTTATTGCAGGCATTTATTGATCGATGACCTCTTCAGAAGTTTAAGAAATATTTTTAAATTTAGATTGAATTTTGAATGCAAAAAAAAGCTATTCATTGCTTTTACTCTACTATTCCAATCCCAATAAATACTTTTAATTCAGAGCTGCATCTTTCTTTATCGATTTAAAATCGATAAATAAATTAAAATAATATTTAAAAAAATATTAAAGACTTTTCCAGCTTAATAGGCAACCTAACAAGTCAAGTATTAGCAACCTACAGTTTATTTCCAAGATTAAAGTTTCCATTAAGGAATATTTATGAAGCGATTAAATCAGTTATCAATCGAACTTTGTTATCAAAATTGAGTTGTGAATCAGATTTCTGTGTGAATGAATTATTTCGTTAAAAAAATCATACGATTATTTGTCATTAATCAGTTAAATTATTACCTCATACATATCGACAGTATTTTCTATTTGAAAATATTTTTGGGGGAAATTTCCTTTTCCAATTTAATTTTTGAAAAATATGCAAACGGTATTCAATACGTCAACAAAAATTCTTGGTATGCGCATTATAAAAGATTTAAATTGGACACGACAACTCGGAAACATTTTTCGTGTCGCTTCGCAACGCCCACATGGAACATGCCAAAATGTTTTCAACCGATCCGATCCGATCCTATCCTATATCTGCACCTCCAACTAAACATATATGTACGTATATTTCACCAAAATTCCGACTAAATTTGAGTGTGTGTTGCTTTGGAAGGAACCTTGGCAAGCGTCAAGAACAAATACAAAAGTTTGTTTTGCTTTGGTTTCTGGCTATTGTTTTTGTATTTTTTTTTTGTGAAACTTTTCAGACTTCAAAGTGTCCACCTGTGCATTTTTCTTGGCCTGACATTAGTCGGTTCCGGGAATCGCTGAAGTAGAGAATACATGGTCAAGAGAGCCACAGATACTTCTCTGGCCACGAAACAGAGAAAGAAAATATTATAGAATGTATCTCATAGATGGTTTTTTGATGGGGAAATATTTACTCAAAGAAAGGATATTATTTATATGAGAACTCTTAGTATAAGAAACAAATATAAAGGATGATTCTTGTTCAGTCTTCAATTTTGATTGCTTCAATTTTTTATCTACAATAAATAGCATAGACTTTTTTGACAGATTTGTGAGCATATTATAATTAATATGTGGAGATTATTTCATGCTTAATGGAACAATATTTTTAAAATTTGTTTAAAATATTTCTTATTAAAGATGACTGCACTTCTCTGCAAAAGTAAACTCTAAGTTGGCTTGGCTTTTTAGCCGTAAGCCATCTCGTGTTCCTCTGTGAATTTTGTTTTGTTTTTTGGTGTTGTTGCTGTTGTATTGTGTGTGAGTAGTAGTTGTAGTAGTTGTTGGCCCCCGTCGATCGTGGTTGTACTCTGTCATTAACAAAACAACTGTTGCGACCTTCACATACCAGAGCAACCAAGCGACTGTGCGCCGAGCGAGGCGAGAGCGAAGCTAGCAGAGATCGCATACATATGTAAGCACATACATACATATCCCCACGATATATAGACGGATCGTACATATATCGAATATATTGAAATAATAAGGCGAAAAATCCAACTGCAAAACGTGAATGCGAACGCAAAAGCTGATCGACGTCAACGTCTCCGCCTCGAAATTATATTCGCCCGATCGTCATACTCGTGTTATATCGTATCTGATAGAATTTAGCCCGGCAATAATGCAACCGAGAGGCCAAGGGGGAGGTTTTCCCCATTCCCCATTCCCCATTCCCCATTCCCCATGCCTCATGCCTCACTCATGCCATTCCGATCCGATCCACATCATGCCATGCCATGCCATACCATTGTGTTAGGGCCGCATTCCAGACACGGGGTCGTGTGTGTGCGAATTGAACCCAGAAAATACTGAGAATATGTACAGAAAAAAGGGGGAAAATATGCATATATGCAATATGCACTCGCATATCTGGATCGCGGGGATGGGTGTGCATATTTTGATGGGAATTTTTAGACATTTTAGACAGGGAAAAGAGGCAGCAGCACCCCTGCTAATTGTGGGAGCCCAGCAAGTTGGAAGTTGGACTTTTAACAATGGCCACAGAAGAGAGCTTTTGTCAAGATCCACAAAATTGCATTACATTTTATGAATTAGCAAGAATATTTCATGTATTTTGCTTGAAACTGGGAAATTATGTGTATTTATCTTGGGAATTTTTTTTTCTTTCTTATGCAATGTTTTTGAGATACTTTCCTGGAAAACTATTATCTTCTTTTACAGACTAAATTCTATAAAGTTTTACTGTTTATTTTTGGCATTTAATGTCTTCCCCCAATTATGAAGTTAGCAGCAGACTTGCCAAAAATTCCATACTTAATTATAGACCTTCACCTTTTCTTTCTCTATATTTTGTTTTGATATTTTCACCTATAAATTCAATTTGCTTTTCGCAGACACTTTGGCTATTCTCTGCACGAAACAAAACGCAAAGGAAATAATATAGTTTTTATAAATAAATACCGCTGCGCGTTGGCTACTCTGCAGACAGTTTGGGAATTCACATCATGGCCAAAATTATTTCAAATATTTATTCATTATTTCTTTTCGCTTTACAGCAACAAAAACCACAGCCACAGCTCAGACATGAAAATACTTTTCAACGTTGTCTACAAATAATAATAATAATAATAATAAGGCAGAAGAATGAAAGCTGTGCCGCGACGACGACGACGGAATGCTGGGATCGAAAAAATGCCGCATGTCAAATGGGCCAATTAACATTTCTGTTATTTGCCGCATTTATTTTGTTGTTGCTAGCTCTTTTCGTCGTCTCGTTTCGCCTTTTGTTTTATAAATAAATATGCTTTTGTTCAAGATTTCATTGTTGCGAGCCGCGGCGAGCTGTCGAGGTATGCAAAAATGTGGCCAAATTTGTTTTTCGCTGTTTGGTTAGCATTATGCATCCTCGACTCCTACTCCCTCACCCTCATCATATTTCTCCCTAATTTCTGGCCATAACAATAATTTCTATATAAATCCGCGTTCCGTTCGAAACGAAACAAAATTCCAAGATATCGTTTTCTGGTTTGTTTATTTGTTTGTTTGTTTATCTCACACACAGAAAGATACAGATACAAACGCAGAGATATGGATACACCCGAAATTCTAATGGTAAGAACTTGAAAGATTTCCAATTTTATGGTAAGCGCTCGTGGCATACCTTGGAATTTTAGTCTGTTTGTTGTTGTTACCGTACAGCTCTGGGGCCTGGCCATAACCGATTGGCTTTTATTGATTAAAGAATTTTTTTGTTTTTTCTTTATTTTTCAGCTGCTGCTACTTCTCGTTTTTTGTGGTTTTGCGTTCTAATGTTGCCGTGTATAAAAATATGGCGGTCAGGGTCGGATCATAAAGATAAAGTAAGTGAAACGAAACTAAAATAGTAGTGGCGTGCTCGAAAAAGTGAAAAGTTTATAGGTATTCTTTAAAGTTCTCAAAATTATGCGAGATTGAAATGGACATAACACTTTTTTTTTGGTAAATATAGAATAATTTAATAATAATAATAATTTAATCTTCGGGTCAAGCCTAGAAACACTAGATTTTTAACCAGAACAAGATTATTTAAGGAGGAAATCAACCTGACGTTCGGCCTGAATTTGCAGTTGGGAATTCTAGCGTTTAAAAAATGTTCTATAACTAAAACTTAAATGTTTTATAACATGCGTAAACTTTTTTAAAACTTCAAATATAAATAATTCAAAAGCTTATACAAATGAAAATGTAATGATTTATAAACTCAATAAATATTAACGTAATTTATTGTAAGAAAAAAAAAACAAAACAGAATCCCGAAAAACATATTTTACAGCCGGCGACAAAGTTCCGGTTATCTTGCGGATACATTTGCATACTGATTGTTATTAAAAGATACTTATCTGGAAGTTCAGGCGCGTGTGTTGCGACCAATAAGGAAAAACAAAAATCGGCATTATATAAGCCAATTTGGATATATTCTTGTTGTTCTTGGCAGCGACAACAAATAAAAAAATTTATAAAAATATTTATTAGCGGCAGCAGATGCGCATTCGTATCTGTGCATGTGTGTATGTGTGTATGATCATTTACTGTGGAGCAAACAAATAAACAAACATGCATAAATAACTCGTTGCAGTTGCAGCGGCAGCAGCAGCAGCAATAGTTGTTTTTGCTGTTGCTTTGCCTCCTTTGCCTCCAGCAAAGCGAGATCGAGACTGCGGGAGAGCGGGCGTGTGAGCGAGATGGCTGCGGCTCAGGAATGCGGTTTTGACAAGTTCTTCTAAAATTGTACGGGCAACTTTGCTATTTACGCTATGAAACAACAACAACTACAACAACAGCGGAGGCAGCACCGTGAGAGACAGAGAGGGAAAGCAGCAATGTGTGCGAAGGAGCACGGAAAACAGAACATGAAAAAATGCCAGCAACAGCAAAATCAACACACACACACAAACAAGATAGTTGTGATCGCTGCTGTGAGAGAGCAGAGAGCAACAACAACAACACACTAAGAGAAAAATATATGTTTCTTGTAACATAAATATGGCAGCAGCTACTGTATTGAAATCAAAAAATTGATTTTAAATAGTTACTCAAAATAACCAAAAAAATATATTCCATTTTTTTTTAAACATATTATTTTTCCTTCTTTTTCCCCAGTGCATCCGGCAGCAACAAACTATGCAGCAATGTCGCTGCAGTCGCTAGTTGAACGAACGCCGCCTAGTGGCGGGCGAGGGAGCATTGGGGGCGTGTTGGGAATGCCAGAGTGCGGCAAAGTAAATGCATTTTGTGTTTGGAAATAGGCTGACGACGACTACGAACGACGGCGACAGCGATGGGGTTGCACTGTAGTTGTACCATACATAGTTGTTGTTGCTGTTGGAAAATATTTCAAAGTTGCTGTGAACTCACAGCGGCAGCGGCACCAATTGAATGCAATTTGTTTGGCTGTGTGTGAGTGGATGCATTTATTAAAGCAATGCGCGCAGCATTGCCTTAAATGCCAAAGCTAACTACGAATGTATGTATCAAAAGCATTACATACGTGCACTGCAAAAAAGAAATCCTTTCAATATACATAAATTCGTGTAAGAATCCCTGCAAGACTGTTGACTTTTATTTATCATATTAAGGGTCAAAAAACGTTTAATATTTAAACTGTAACATTTAGTTATACAAAAGTTAAAACAACCTATGTAGAAAATATTAAAATACTGATAAGCTGTAAAAAAAAAAATTAATAGAAAATATTATATTGAAATGGAATTAGCTTATAAATAAGCCTTTATTTATAACATCAAATAAACATGTTGAATTATTTTACGTAAAATGTCAAAAATAAAATGTAGAACTGCATCATTTTTTTCCGTGTAAATATGTATGTACATATCTACTACTATGTAATCTACGCCCTGCTTTTTTGTATTTGGCAAACATTCCAAGAGCTTGGCAACATTTTCTGCTGCTGCTGCTGCCGCTGCTGTTTTTGCAGTTGTTGTTGCTGCAACATTTGTTGCTTTTGCTGCTGGGGACGGCGCAACATGCAGCCCATAAAAATGTTCTTATTTATGTACATATTTTGCAGCAGGCGGCAGGCAGGGGCTAAGTCAGTTGCTTTGACATGAATGTCAGCTTTGCGCATTTAAGCAGTTTAATCAACATTTTTTTTCTTTCTTTTCATTCCCCAGCCCTCTTACTTGCTCTGCCTGCGGTGGATAATGGCGCTGTCCCGCTCTGTGAGCCGGTTTTTGTTGGCCAAACCATTTTCCATGTGCCAATGCGCCATGTGCAGCGTGTGCATCCTATGTGGAGTGCACACACCAACACACACACACACACACTAGCTAGAAATGGGCGTGTGACAAAGATAGAAAAAAAGAGATACAAATAAAAACACAAACTAAGAAATTGGGATCTGCGAAAAGATCTTTTTCGCGCATTCCTTCGGCCAGCATTCCTTGGATCGAGCTGTTGCCCTGACCTACAAACCAATAAATTCCAGCTTAAATATCTCAAGAATGCGCGCAGAGTCGAAGTAAAAAAAAAAACAAGAAAAGAAAACGAATCGAAGAAACGACCGGATGAATTATGCGCTGTGGTAAACATTTTGACAGCACACAAAAGATACTTTGCAAAAGATACAGCCAGCCGAAGGCACAGCTATAGCCCCAGATACATACATACAAATGTATATACAGTTCAAGTGGCATCCCAGGAATGCCGATATACAGCTAAAGTCCACATATGGTCTCTGGCTGCTCCCTCTCTCGCTCCCGTTCTGCCTGCCTTATCACTTCATTAGGCCATAAATTCGACAACAAAACGAAATTCCACAGTTGAACGAACAGCAGCAAACAACTTGAACACCTACGAGATACACAGTTACCGATTCAGATACATTCCACAGCAACAGCCGAAGTCGAAGCCACAGCCACAGCCACAGCCCCCCCTTCCATGTTAATTATGCTCCTGCAGCCGCCGCCTGCATCGCATTCAAAAAGATACAAAACACAAAAAAAAAGCAGAAACAGAAAGAGGAGATACACCAAGTAAAGCTAATCTGAAAAACAACGAATTTTCTGTACTCTATAGAATAGAGATAAATATAGTCTTTTAGTATAATAAATCTTAGATAGATTGAAAATAGATATTAATAATTTGTAAAGCCAGATTCCCTAAATATTCTACGATTTATATTAGCATTATAAGAAGTTGTCTAAGGAAATTTCCCTAAAAACTCTGCAATAATTATATGAGAAAACTGCAAATATATAAAATTTCAACTATTTGCCTTACAAACATCTCCTCAAAGTCATAATACCCTCCCGAAAAGATTATAAACCGAAGGTCTTCTCATACAAAATGCGCGTGCGCCTGCGCGCAGAGGCCATAAGCCTCATCATCGCATAGCCCCCCGCAGACTCATCTGCATCTCCCCCTTTTTTTGGGGCACACAGACTTTAAAGAATATGTGTTATGCGCACTCAAATGGCATTCGGAAAGTGCTACTGGAAAAAAATAACACAAAAGCTTCGTGCAGCCAACAAAAGGGACCGAGTTTCTGGGTAGGATTGGAAATGGGGATGGTGTGAGATGAGAAGAAGATCCCCAGCTTAAGACTTTGACTTCTATGGAATGCTGTTCGGGTGTGAGTGTTGTGCGTCGATTTCTGGTTAGGCCATAAAGTATTTAGTCATGGCAACTCCTAGGAACAGCTGATTACAGCGAATGCCATTGTGTCCACACACCACCGAGCGTATCCAGTGCCTGATTAGGGCAATTAATTGCCAGCGATTAAGTCGGTATGAGAGAACGAAGATGATGATGAGTCCGTCCCCCCTCCTCTGTGGTTCTTCCCCCCCGTTTAAGAGGCAGTTCATGGGAAAGTGTTTTTAAAATAGCAGATTAAAATCTTATAAATCGGTTTCTCTGTTTGGATTATATCTCTGTTCTCTACTGTACCATCGACAGCTGCAAAATATATGTATATGTATAAAACATATGCTCAGGACATGGTTCGAAAGCAGTACTTAAGATTTAAAATTCCTGCTTTTATTTGGAAATAAGAGATGTTCAATGAGTTTAGGAAACCTTTTTCAACATTTCCATAAGAAAATGTCAAATAAGCAAATTAATAAGATTAAGATTGAGAGATTCCTTAGATTAAATATGATTTTTTTGTCCTTTTTCATGTCCAGAAAATCAAAATAATCTCTTTAATTCCTGAATTAATATACCCCTTTCTCTCTACACACAAAACAGGGTAAATCAGAGTGGATTTATCTTGAGTATGCACATTCCTGGGCTTGTATTTTAATTTCGTTTCGTTTCATTTCACTTGGTTTATTATTTTTCATAGCCGCCACATGCATACATGGAAGAAAATTGCTACCTTTGCACAGATTTCCATGATATATACACACAGGAATTTACAAACACACACATCACGATCAGTCCAGAGAGCCAGCTCAGCATATGGCAAAAATCAGCCACACCGAAAAAATATTTGTTTTAAATAAAAAACAACAAAAATATTAGGTTTATAATTTAAATAAAAATAGATTAAAGTTTAATACATTTAAATTTGTATATTTCGTACCATTTATTAGACATTTATTCAAGATAATTCATAGGAAAATATATATTTTTTCTTGTGCAGACACAACGCGACGATCAGCTTGCAGACGAATGCAGAAGCAGAAAATTAGCGAATAAAAACAAAAAAACAACAAAAAATGCGCCTGGGGATCGCGCGTGCAGGCAGCCAGCTCGAAATCCAAAGCCAAATCCAAATCTGAATCCCAATTCCGAGCCACAACCTCGGCCGGTAATAACCCAGACCAGAGAGCCACCAGAATCGCGGCCCTATCCACGTCTCCCCAAACAACAAAAAAAACGATCGCCGGGCCGTAGAGTAACTTAATTTTCTGCTCACGTCTGCAGTTTCTGTAAGTGAAAAATTGTTCAGCTGCGCGAATGACAGCTGAATTATTATAAATCGATATGCTGGCCACTTGGAGATTCACGAGGGAAAAATACACAAAAAATAATGGCGAAAAATGGGGGCTAGTCCGAGTCACAATTCAGTGAGGGCAGCGATACACCGGGAATATGTAAGCTTAAAAGGTAGTAAAAAACCATATATATTTTTTTCTGACTTGATAAAATATTAAGGACAATTTGGTGCTACTTATTTAAAAGCTTTCAGATATATTTCCAGTTTATTCTCGAATAAAACTTAATCTTTATGCCTTCATAGTTATAATTTAATGGCTTTCCGGGGACGTTGTATGTATTAACAAAATACTTTCATCCTTTTACAAGATGTACTTTTTTGTAAATAAAAAAAATACCCCAGCTACAAAACAGTCTTTATCTGTCAGAGCAGAAATGGCAAGGCAAAAGGCAACCCTTTGCTTGTTTTAACCGCCGCTTCCTCCGCTTTCCTCTTAATTAGCACATGTTGAAAAGGAAATCATTATGCTTGATAAAAATCACAAGTGTTGATTGCTGAAGAACGTCGCCACTGACATGCAACAAGTGCGAGACAGGAAAAGTCGTTGCAGATCCCCGTCGACGTAGCCGTTGTCGTTGTTGTTGGCTGTGGAAGTTGTTGCAACTTTTTTCAGATGGCAGTTGGTGGCAACTTGCAGCGGCAATGGCAGCGGCACCAGATCTGGTGGAAAAACAGACGCTAAAATGGGCAAAACATGCGGTGCCAGAGGAGCGACTAAAAGTTCGTCTATGTATCTGTCAGATACATTATGTACCCATGTGCCTATCTTTGGCCAGAGAGTGTCGCTGCTGTTGCTTTTGCTGCTCTTGCTCTTGCTGTTGCAGTGGCAGTTGCCGCCGCGGTGCTGGTTTGCTCGCTGCTGGTTGCAAGTGCAAAAGAAAATATTTTTTAACGCTTCGGGCCGCGTATAGCAAACTAGAAAATGTTTCTGCCGCTGCTGGCAAAAGCCGCGCATTGCATTCATGCGCGTAATCAAATTGTAATCACAGCTTCGACTGCTGCTGCATGTTGCAGCAGGGAGCAGCAAGAGCAGCAGCAGTCGCAGCATTTGCAGCAACAACTGCTGCTCCCTCCTCCCGTTGACGTTGTTGTTAAGTGGAAATACTTGTTGCACAAATGCAATGCATGCTGCTGTTGCTGCTGCTGCTGCTGTGTATCTGCATCTGTTGCCCGCATACAGTGGCTGTTGCCTAGGTACAACGCTCACAAAAAAAGCAGATATATATCAATTTTAAGAACACAAGTTACGAAATTTATACAACAATTTTCTTTATATTTTTTATAATTTTTATAAACATAAAAAAAATAAATATAAATGTAAAATATTTTTACCAATTTCTGAGGAAACAATAATATTTAGGCTTACCTATAATACTTATTAATAAGCACAAAACATTAAACAAAGAATCAGTTTCTGCTTTCAGGCTTACTCTAAATAAAATCTTTATAAACCAATTTTAAATTTCAACTTTTGTAAACTATACTTTATCTAAAAAGAACAGTCAAGGCAATAATGATCTTTTGCCTTTTGCTATGGCATTTAAATACTTAAATAAATGGAAATGGGTGTTGATATCGTTTTTGTGGCAATTATCACTGTAGGTGCAGCAGCAGCAGCAGCCACAGCAGCAAACGGCAATTGCATCTGCATTCTTTCCACTTTTCTTGCTGCTGCTGCCGCTGTTGTTGCTGCGGCTGCTGTTGGTTGCTGCTGCTGCTGCATTGCCTTGTGCAATTTATTAAATGAAAAATGCCGTTTTGCAGCTTTCCAAGTTGCTATACATGTACAGAGCCACAGAGCAGCTATATAAATATATATATACATAAAGGAGTATATATCTAGATACATGTGCTGGCATCTTTTGCTGCGAAAAGCCAAATTGAATTTTATGCAAATTTTTTCTTAGCTCGCTTTGGACTTGGATAGAAATCGCCACATCTAATGCATAATGCCTGCCTGCCAGCCAGCCCGCTGGCACACGCATGCAGCACAAACGCCTCTCCCCTATTTTTTCAGTCTTTATGCAATTGGTCGATCGATCGATCCAGTAGTAGTGGTCCAGCAAATCCAACGATCCATCGCTCCAATCGCCCGAGTATTCGTTCTCAAACCAAAATGCCACAGGTGGAATTAGAACGCTCCACAATCTGGTTAGGAGTGGACTACACCGAGAACAATAGAGCTGTTTTACTCTTTCCAGCTTAAAATGTAGCCTCCTAAACCACTTGTTTCTCTGTGTGTATCGCTACCTTTTTAATTATAATTTTTTTTTTTCTACCGATCTCGGATGCAGATACTCCAGTATCGGCCCCCGCCGCTGGCGCCACTCTGTCCGACTTATGACAGCAATCGTTAAGCGCTTTCGCTAGGCCTTTTTGGCGGCGATTTGAGTTTTATGTAAAACAAACGAGTTCGAGTTTTAGCTCCAGTCCGAGTTCGAGGCACTACTCTATACCCCAACTAGTAGCGCACCAAATTTGTTGCTATTTTTTGCTTTAAGCTTTTTTGATTATTTTATTTTTGGTGAATAGATCGAGAAACTGTCACCAAACACGTTTCTGTCTAAAACCACTAAAACAAAAAACAAAAAAAGTAAAACAACCAAAAACGCACACAAAAATATTCCACTGTGTTGCCGCCTTGTTTGTGGCTAAACAATTGGCCAAAAAAAATGGCGAAAAAATAAGAAAATCAAGAAGAAGACAGCGATGAAAAAATGCCAAATCGCATGGCCAAGTCAAGTCGTTGTTAACTTTTGTTTATTCAAAACAAAAAAAAAAAAAGAAACAGGGAAAAGAGAGGGCAACGGCAACCGAAAAAAATCACAAAAAATACCACCCGTCGTCGAAATGCTGTACAAACAAGTGAAACATTTATTAAGTCCAATACGCTGTACAATGGAAATTCCATGGCATTTGTCATCGCATCGGAATCCTTAAAGGGGGGAAACAATAAATAACCCAAGAGATATGAGAAACAGAATTAAAACTTATAAAATATCTCAATGTAGTGCAATTTCTGTAATATTTGCAGCAGCATATATAATCACTTACTTCTTCTAGTTCTGCAAACATTCTATGCCTAATTTTAGCCCAAAGAAAACCTTAGAAAATGTGGGCTATGTACATAGCCCCTCAGCCCAAGCAATTATCGGTCGAATTTCAAGGGTATCGGCAATTCGACCTTGCATACCGCGTATATTGGAATAGATATTTATTTTTTCTATGATTTTCTGTTGGCTGTGTGCTGTGCTCGAAACTTGGCGAGGCCTTTAAAGGCCGCCCGAGGCCTGGCTCGCTTCGCTTTATTGTAGAAATTTATTTATGGTTTATTGGAATTTTTGCGCGCTACCGGCAGCAATTTTAAAAATTCAATAGCAACGCCGCGTGTGAGAGAGACATTGAGAGCGGATACACGTCGTTTGCCGAAAAGCGTAAATAATTTTGGTTAACAAATATGCGAGACTTGCAAAATACCAACAAAGGGTGGAGGGAGTGTGAGCAACTTTATAATATTTCAATGGTGAAATCCGTATTGAAATTGTTGAATTTAAATTGGGGACTGTAAGTTGAATTGGTATCGTTTTGTACCCTCCACCAAATCCACATTTTAATGGTTCATATCGAGGCTCCTATCCCCTGGGTAACCCTGAAACGAGAACGCAGATACAAAAGAAGATCGACGTTTTCCCTGTGCATTCTGAGTAACATTCCTGCGACATGTGTGCATATACAATCCACTTGATGCATAACCCTAACAAATGCGCAGATGTTTCGTTTCATTTTCACAGCGCAAGAAGGAGAGAGAGCCGGGGAGAAATACTGAAATTCCACAACGTTCGAAACGGTTCAGCGTTTAATTCAGTGAAACATTTTGAACAATGTCCGTGCAATTTGAAACAAACAAAGGGAATGTTTGTGTTAATTGAAAGCGTGAAGCTCAACACAGCCTCACACAAAATAAAAAGAAAAACAATAAAAAGAAACAAAAACACAATTACAAGAAATAAGAATAATGCGTATAAGGAAAATGCGATAAAGTTTCCTTTTAGATTTTAAAATTTGCTAATTTTTCACATATTTTATGATACAATGTTTTGAGTTTAGAATTAATGTATTTCATAATAAATATGCAACGATAATTCGATAATATAACGATAATTCGATAATATAACGATAATTCCCAGAGAACATCTAAAGCCCATTAAAAAAAGTTTAGGAAATTGATAAAAACTGAAAGATACTTATTTTTTAAGCTAATAAACTAAAGAAATTATATCTATAAGCATAATTAAATTCATATAAATTATAGGATGCTAATAGGAATGTTTTTAAGCAGTTTAAATCCCCCCAAAAAAGGTATAGAAAAAACCCTGCCTGAATTGAAAGAGAGGGCAAAGAATTTCAGAAATCAATTATTTCGAAACTGCGAAAATTCCTACGAACATTTTGCAATTGTTTATGGGTAAAGCGAGAAAGAGACAGGGATCGAGGCAGCAGCGGAAGAGCGAGCTAGAGGCAAGATCACAAAAAAATGTGAGCGAGCGGCAAACTAAAATGTATCTATGAGATACATGGCCTGATGTTGGTATCTCGGGCGCTCTCTCTCTCTCTCTCTCTGCACCGCCGCCACTCTCTTGCACTCATTACGTATGAGTTTGTTGGTTTTTTGTTTTTGCAGATCATTCGCCGAGCTTTATTTAACTTTTACTCTCTCCCCCGCTCTCCGTTTCCTGCCTTTATTCGCCTTTAGTTTACAATTCATTTTTTGTTTGTTGCCACTCTCCTCGGCTCAGTTCAGTTATATTTGGAGTCTTAATCATCGCATTGGAATGTTTACTTGAAGTCTTTTCCCCTGCCTTCCCGCCTCGTTCCGTTTTGTTTTGCCCGTTCGCCTTGTTTAAAATATGTAATTTATTTCGCCGCTGCTTCTTGCCTGGCGATCGCATTCCTTTGCTCACACACACACAAGCGCACACGCACTCGCTGACTCGCTCGCACACACACACAGCTACAGCACGCACCTTTTTCTTTCCGGTTGGGAATCGGAATTTATATGGGTTTTTTACAGTCTGCCGCTCTTGTTTTTGTTTTTGTTTGCCGAAGCTTCCTGATTAAGCGGAGGGGCTGCTCTCTCACCTGAGCCTCGGTTAGCCTTTGCGACATTTACGTAGAAAAACCAAGGGGGGTTCAAGTACTTTTGGGGATTGAAATGTATCTGGGGAGTCTCTTTCGGCTTGATTTACAATTATTTCCCTGTGACTTATTAACCAATAAATAAAAACGTATGCATTCTTATAAGAAAATGATCTTAATAAAGCTCTATTTTTATTTTTTAAGAGTCAAGAAATGGGTTAATTACTCGAATCTTGTATACGAACATTATTTAAACTTAAAAAAAAACCTCTACAATTATTATTTAAGCTTTAAAAAACCCTTCTACAGTTACATATTTATTTAATATAAAACTTACCAATCTCTTGGATCCAGCCAGGTGGTCTTTTTGTTAATATGATCTATGTAGTAGGTCTTGCCATCGAAATCCTTGGCTATATCCCAGCCATCCGGCAGCGGAAAGTCGCTGTGGTGCTGCTGATGGTGGTGGTGTTGGTGTTGTTGCTGCTGCTGTTGGGGCCTCAGGTGATGGGGATGCAGGTGATGCTGCGATTGGGACGCTGTCTGTTGTAGATTCGGCATTTTCGTAGTATTTTCTCCCGGTTGGCTTTAAGTGGAGTCTGTGAAAACCTCGACGCGCTCTTTTTCTTTTTTCTCTGCTTCTGCCGTTTTTTTTTTTGAGGGGGGGTTTCTCTTTGCGCTGTTTACATTAGCAAAGACATTTCTTTTTATTTCATTCCATTTCTTTCACTCCGCCGATAATGGAGACACACACACACACACAAACGAGCGAACGCGCGCGCGTGTAAAAGACAGAGAGAGAGCGAGCGAGCGAGCGGCGCTCTCAATTATTTATTTTTTTCGTAACTGCATTCCATTCCAGCACAATCGCACACACAAACACCCATACACACACGCGATCACTGCTCACAGTTGCTGTTGTTGCTGCTGCTTGCTTCTTTCCATTTCGTTCACTGTTGCCGTTGTAATCCTTTGCCTAATTGAAACTAATTATTTCCTTGTCAAACTTGTTGATATGCTGCGTTTTTGGTTCACAAAAAAATATGATACTTGATTTCCGAGTTATTTGAGCAATTTCCTATTCTTCCTTGCGCGCGCGTCCGTCGTAGCTATATTTTTCGATTTCCGACAGCGCGCCACACGTCCGAACGTCAAGAATATTTTTTTTTTTTGTAAAGTAAATATCGCATAGGGATTACAAAATAGGCGATGGCAGGCGATACTCCGATATATCGATACAAAAGTTGGAAAACGATTGCTATCGTCTGGTAATATTCCATGTCTATTCATCGTGAATCTAACATTTCTGAGCAAAAGGCTGTTAATTCCATAAGCTAAACGCTGTTAATTCGCTGTTATCCAGCCAATTCCCAATGCGTGAGACAGGTGGCGTTCATTTTAATAGGAATAAGAAATATAGATTTATGAATTAATATAATAAAATAATAGCTAATATTTGTGCTTTTGTTTCTATTTTTGTTGGTTAAATTCTATTTATATAAACCCCAGAAAGACACCTGTACACCTGTCCGAATACTTCGCAATGTTTGCTTCTGAACACTTCCTATTGGTGAGAGGTGAAAATCAAAATAAATGTTTTAAAATACTTGCTGTATTTATTTATATTTTTATTATTTTATAAAATAAAATTAACTTAAAAGTTCAAGAGGCTTCAAGTGCAACTTATTAAATTGTTTCTGTTCAATGGCCACTCTTTGAAACACCAAATTATAAAAGTTATTTGGTTATTTAGTTTATTGTCAATTTTCTTGGCATTGTATTAGTTTTTTGTCCATTTTATTGGCGTGGGAAATAATATGGAATATAGAATATGGAATAGTTGAAATTTGATGGAGGTACGCCATATGCCGGAAGTGGCATAGCTCCAAATCCATAGTGTGGAGCAGCTGGTGGAGGAGCAGCCGGTGGAGGAAAAGCCGGTTCAGGAACAGCCCGTTGAGAAGCTGCCGGTAGCATTTCCTGCATGTTTTGGCCATCTTGCATTGGGTCTTCCATTGGTGGTCCACTTGGTCCCGGTGAGCCCATGGATCCTGCCGAGCCGTTTTGGACTCTTGGGCCAGGAGGACCCTCACGAGTTACTCTTCCTCTTACAGGGCCATGGCCACCTATGCCTCCACGAGCAGCGCCGCCTCTAGCAATGCCTCCACGAGCAATGCCGCCTCTAGGAATGCCTCCACGAGCAACGCCGCCTCCAACAGCGCCGCCTCTAGCAACGGTGCCTCTACCAAAGCCGCCTCCAGAAACGCCGCCTCTAGAACCTCTTCCGCCATGTCCAGGTGCCAAGTTAGCAGCATTTAGAGCTTCAGCAATGGCTTCGCAAATGGCTCTCTTATGTTTATTGCCGTGCCGCCCAATTCTAGGTCTTCTCCCTCTACGCGACGCGTGATCTTGCATATTAGCCGGTGCAGGAGCAGCCGGTTGAGAAGCAGACGGTGCAGAAAAACCCGGTCCAGGAACAGCTGCTGCAGTAACAGCCGGTGCAGGAGCAGCCGGTGGAGGAATAGCCGGTGGACAATCAGCCGGTGCAGAAAAACCCGGTCCAGTAACAGCTGGTGCAGGAAAAGCCGATGCAGGAGCAGCCGGTGAATGAGTAGCTGGTGCAGGAACAACCGGTTTAGGATCAGCCCGTTGAGGAGCTGCCGGTAGCATTTCCTGCACGTCTTGGCCATCTTGCATTGGGTCTTCCATTGGTGTTCCACCTGGTCCCGGTGATCCCACAGATCCGGCAGATCCTGTCGAGTCGTTTTGGACTCTTGGGACAGGGTGACCCTCACGACTTACTCTTCCTCTTATAGCGCCATGGCCACCTGTGCCTCCGCGAGCAGCGCCGCCTCTAGCAATGCCTCCACGAGCAGCGCCGCCTCTACCAAAGCCGCCTCTACCAAAGCCGCCTCTACCACCTCTTCCGCCACGTCCAGGGGCCAAGTTAGCAGCATTTAAAGCTTCAGCAATGGCTTCGCAAATGGCTCTCTTATGCTTATTGCCGTGCCGCCCAATTCTAGGTCTTCTCCCTCCACGCAACGCGTGATCTTGCATATTAGGTGCAGGGGCTGGGCCGGGATCCTGCCCAAGGTCGGCAGCTTCTAATTTGATCTGATCTGACACATTAGTTTCCATCTAACGAAAAGAAGGAAACGAAAACTTAATAAAATAAAACTTTATTCCGAAACTGTGCTTACCGCGTCTATTTGCGACCATTTTCTTTTTCTTATCAAGTGACCAGAGTTTTGCGATCACCATTTTCTTTTTCTTGGATTATGTGTTTCAGGATCCACTTTGGATCATATATTTGCACCATTTCAAGTTTGAACAAATCCCTATAACACGCCCCCTATATTTCAAATCCTGTATATGCAGCAAAATGTTAGTTTACAGCGTTTTGCTTATGGAATCAAAGATTTCTGTTATTTATATATATTTTTTCAAATATTTATAACTTAGATATTTCTGAATGGAGTCGGATGTCCAGTGATTACTTAATTTCATTCATTTACAATTAAATCCTAGCTTACGTAGCCTATTTTGGCGTAATTTGTAATTTGTAAATGACAAAATTGGTAACATCGATTCATACATACATATATGGGATTGTAATTTCTATGGATGTAGAAACGGTGTAGAAACTCGAACCGGGAAAGTAAAATATGTTTTGATTATAAAGAAGTGCCGACAGAGGGCGTTAAAGTATAGGATTTTTAAAAAGGGAAAATCTACTTTGAAAGCAAAATAAATATGTAAATGGTAATTTAATGCTATTTAACTCTTGTTTCTATTTATAAATTTGTGAAAGAATGTCAGTCACAGTCTTTGTGTCCATTTGTGACTTTAATTTCAAGTCGATTTCGGTTCAAACCATAATTCTTCTTCATAAATAACAAGGACATTTTCCACCCATTAAAAATGCAATCCATTTTGTTTTGTACTTCTGATATTTTTTGTATTTGCAAATTTAAAGTATTTTGTAAAAATCGAGTCAACAAGACTAACACAGCTTCAGCTCAAGACACATGCAATAGAGATTTCTTTGAATATTAAAAATGAAATGAAATTTAAACGTTTGCAAAATGTAATCCCTTCCATATCATACACATACTTCCGCTCGATCCGTGTAAAGGTGAAGCCAACTCTTTGGATAGACTAACACGAAGCCCTAACTAAGTGGTAAATTACACATAAATTAATCATATCGGTCAACAACTACAACTAAATATTAGTTAATAGCGGATATAGATTGCCCAAAAGCTATTTACACTAGGCTAG
The DNA here is from genome assembly GCA_035046345.1 of Drosophila birchii. Taxonomy (NCBI): domain Eukaryota; kingdom Metazoa; phylum Arthropoda; class Insecta; order Diptera; family Drosophilidae; genus Drosophila; species Drosophila birchii. The sequence continues at coordinate 4,818,717 of JAWNOA010000064.1, forward strand.
AGTCTACTAGAGTCCCGTTTCCGCATCCTAATCCTCATCCACATCCCTATCCGCTTTCATTTCCGTTTCCGCTTGGCTTGGGGATACCATTTTTTTCAGGAGAGAACCGGAGCACTGCAACCATTGTTCAGACGGTACTCGGCATAGACCAGGCCGGTGTTGTGCCAATGGTAGAAGGCGGCCACGATGATCAGGTGCCACCAGTTGTGCGAGTGTCCCACAAAGTCCACCTTGCCGGTGAACCAGCGCTCGGGGATCTTGGCCGCGTAGAAGACGAACGCGATGAGGCAGAGCAAGTACATGACCACGATGCGGGGCACCATGAGCTGGAAAACATAAGGCAAACGATTATATTATTACTTATTTAAAGCCGGTCTCATATCCCACTCACCCTGACCAGCTCGTTCTCCAGACCACCCATCGCCACCGCCCAGTGGCCGAGCGGGATGATGCCATAGGCAGACCACAGCAGCAGCACCGCCACCTTGCCGTTCATCGAGACATTCAGCCGGGGTATCTGCACGGCAATGGCCAGGGCGAACATGCCCAGGGCGATCGTGGAGTACAGGGTGCGCAGAAAGGTGTGGCACCAGAAGGCATAGTACATGCCGCTGATGTAGATGGCCACCAGAGAGAGCGAGATGCCCAGGAAATCGACGGACAGGAAGAGCTCATAGTGCTCCTCCGACTTGCAGGAGAAGATGTGATATATGGCCGACATCAGCATGCACAGGCAGAAGCAGACCAGCAGGCAGACGACCAGCACTTGATCGCTCAGCGAGGCGTGGATGCGAAGGAATTGCAGGTCGAAGATCGTCAGGCCGATGAACAGGATGCAGCCAGCCAGATGGCTCCAGATATTGATCTTGAGTCCATAAAGGGGGCTTATTAGTAATGATACTACACTGGGTTTTTGAGCCAGATTTACTCACCGTCTCATTGGTCCACCAGAAAATGCTCTGCAGGCACAACTTGTTGGATAGGAATGTGCGGTAGCCGCGGCGGATGTACGGATTGAACTTCAAATGGCTAGGGGCCTACATTGAAACAAAATACAAAACACACAAAAAAAAAACAATTGATTAAACATTCCAAATAAATTTACTTTGCCAATAAGACATGCAAATTGAATGCGCAGCATTGAGAATAAAAAACTAAAGTGTATAACGGCGAGGGAATAAAATAATAAAAAAGAAAATGCCAAAAAACAAATGGAGGAAACCCAATAAAAAGCGAAAAAGCTTTTCATTTGTTTTAATTAAAAATACATAAATAAAAATTCATTAATTCTATTGATTTGATAGTGAATCTTGCTTTCAAATTGCTTTCAAAAGAGATAAATAAATTGTATTTGTAATATTGTAAATAATGTTAAATGTTAGTCTTTAAATTAAAATATATTATTTGTATGATTTTTGTATATAATCAAACTGGTTTTGCTCTGAATATATATCATTTTTTAATAATTTTTAATCATATGGCGTTACTCATCTTATTATTACAAGGTCTTTAATTGAACTAGGTACAATGAACATGAAACCTAAACTGTAAGTAGAACTTGAAACCGAAATGTTTATACTGCAATAATATTTATCTTGACGCTCGAAAGCAATCTTTATTCGGAAGCAGTTATTATTATAAGCCCAGTTTAAATCTGGTTACAAATTACTTGGCCCGAAATAAAATCCGTTGTGCTGGTCTCTGAACTGGTTCGAATTTTCCCAGTAATTGAACTCAATACGATCTTGAGCTTAAATTTCCAACAATAGCAAAATTCGGGAGCGTTACCTTGGGGCTTTTCTACGGACATGTAACTTGAACAGTAGCTTCTTTTTATTTTGTTATTTTACTATTCAAATATTTAATGCTGCCCATTGAGCTTTTTTTTTTGTTTTGTTTCGTTTGTTTGTTCGCTGGGCTGGCCGACCTTGATTCAGTTGGCATTTGTTTGGGTTTGTCTAATTGTATTATTTTGCAATTTGTTGCCAACTCGACCGCCATGGCGGATTTCACATATTTCAGCGATTTAAACATTTATGTACAAGCGGTGATCGTGAATTAGTTGAGCACATAAGTTAACCTTATGATTAAGGCACGTTTTACTTTAATTTCTCTTTTTTAGATGAAAAAATAAATACTTTAAGAGATTTTTTTAATAAAAATGAAAATAATATAAAACGAAGAAATTTATAAAGCCACATAATAGAAAAATAAAACACTTCAAAATAAATAGTGGCATAAACAAATTAATATTCTTTTAAATAAATAATAGGCAGCTTTCATATTATCATCATATAAACATCGAAAATGATCTATAAAATCGATGAGAAAGAAAATATCATTTTAATAAAAATAAGAAAAATTATATTTATGATGATAAATCTTATTTTTTAATACAATAAAATTAATACAAAGAAAACGTATTTATTGTTTGAAATATTCAACTATTTTTGAGTTTCACAGCAATATTTCAGGCCTAACAAAAAGCCTTTTTTAAAGATAAAAACATAATAAATAATAAATAATTGAAATATTTTAAAAATTAAAGCTTCACAAAAAGGTGTTAAAAATACAACAATTACATTTGTATTTCTTCTGTAAGCTTTGAACCTGCTGCATTTGGCCCTGATTGCTGCTGCTTGCCTGCTTTATTCCACTTTTTTTTGTCAATTCGCCAAATACAATTGGCGATCAATTAAAATTCAGTTAGCGACAATTGATGCCAAATTGCTGACCCCCAAGACTGACACTTGGCTCCGCCGGTGGTTAACTCACATCATCGAAATTGCAAAGCCATTTGAATTTGGACAACTTGTCGTCGTAGTTGGGTCCATGCCCCAGAATATTGGGCTCCTCGTTGGACGGAAATTGATGCGCTGCGTCCGTGGCGGTGTCCGTAACCAGTTGGCCATCGATCTGGTTGAGAAGCAAGTTAGAGAAAAGGTTAAATAATAATAATAATAAATGCCATCGATTAGCAGTAGCTGCCGCAATGGTTCAAAAACTAATTTGAATTGAGGACGAGCACAAAAAGATATATGTAGACATTATATATACTCTTTAGTGATTCTTCCGCCTTATAGACAGACGTTGGCAACTGGCCGGTTTCTCTTGTATTTGTATATATATATTTTTAGCCAACTTCAGTCTGAACAAAAAATTGATTTGTCTGCTTGATTTTATTATTATCTTTTTCGTATGATTGTTTCTATTGCATTTTATAATTGTTGTTGTTTTCGTTTGCTTTGGTGTAAGTTTTCTGTTTATGACAAAATAAGCGAGCATGGCAAAAATGCAATAATAACAAACTAATAGCCGCATAAACAAATACCCATTGCAAAAACAAAAAAACGACAGCAATGGCAATGGCTAAGGGGGCTTGACTATAATTTGTTTATCCAGCTTCGAATTCTAATGCATAACAACAACAACAACAACAACAACAATTACAACAACAACAATTACTACAACAGCAATTTCAACAACAACAATTTCTACTACAACAATTACTACAATTTGTGGTGGGAGTGAGTGCAAGTGCAAGTGCAAGTGTCTCTATTCAATTCTATGACGTTTTGTTTACAATTTAAGCCACACATATAGATTTGTATTTTTCTAGATTTTTTTCAGCCTTTTATGGATATAATATGCACTTGTGCCCCATAGGTCGGTTGGGTCTTTTGTTTAAATATAGACAAAAAGCAACTTTTATAGAAATGTATAAATCATTTGCCTATTAAAATGAAGATTTTTCAATTCACAAGTGCAAGTCAAAGTTTAAATGGTTACAAATGCTTTTATTGTACATATACACAATTATATATTACTTTTTTCACATTGAATATTTGTATTTATTTATTTTTAAGTTCAGGCAAAATCAACTTTCATTTGGTTACATTATTTAAGGGACTTTTTATTATTATTATTATTTAAACTATAAACTATGTATTTTAAAGGTAAAAAGGTCAAAAAACTGAATAAACTTAAGTTCAAAATGTAACTTTTAATCCTAATAAATACCTAAACATCTATTGAAAAAAAATATATAAATATTGAAATAGTACACCAAACATTTAGCTTCCTATTTGTCATTGATTGAGTGTTTCTTTCCCAGCTTCTAACAAATTTCACACTTTCGAAATGTTAACCCGGAAAAAGATTATACAAAATAAATATAAACAAAAGTTACTTCATCGGAAATATATGTATAAAACACCTAACAATATTAAAAAACACTTATAATCACAGATTACAAAACCGCCTTGACTAAAATCAAACACAAAGTAAACCCTAATAATTGATTTTTCTTTTTTTAAATAAAAGTCTCCCTCGTTATATAACAACTGCACTTTGTGCACCAACAAATATTAGCGATGCAAATATTCCGGACTTTTAGGAACCCATTTTTTATTTAGTTAATCTAATGGAATGCCTTCGATAAACAGGATGTGACACCCATTAATTGATGCCATTGACGCAAGTAGTTTCCCAATCGCGGTTCTGTTTAACTTTCGGTTTTCGAGAGTTATTTATTATTTTTGGAAGCCGAGCTTACGTCTTTCTTTTTGCTGCCGCGAATAATGCACTTCAATTCAGTGGTCGTTGTTGTGGTAACGATGGTGGTTTCCATTTTATTAGCGCAATTTAACACCAAAAAATCACACTTGATTAATGTTTAAATGGAATGTTTACTCTAAAATATCACCTAATGTTTAGTTTTTAGTTTGTAATTTTTTTTTTATTGTTATTGCTTTACTCAAAATTCATACAAAAAATCATTGTTTCTATACAAAAATTTCACGGCTCCTTGATGGGGTTTTGGATATATATTTTTTTTAAATCTCAACTGAGCGCGAAATCGAAGACAAAACCGCTTGCCAACTGACTGGCAACTGGCAACTGAAAATCCCCAAGATCCCCAATGATGTGAATCGAAACAAAAGCTTTTCGCCCTCGTCGTCAAGCTTTCGCAGCAGCCGCTTATTTCGATTGCAGAATGTTTTATGTATTATTTTTTGTATTTTTTATTTTTTGAGAGAGTCCGAAAAGAGCTGAGCAAATCTCTGGCACGAGTAGGCCGATTTTTTCGGGCGACAGTTTTATGCTGAAATTATGCGAAATTTTGTGGCTGATGGAAGCTTTCGCTTCTTGTGCAAGAGAAGGCCAGTTTTTATATTTTTTTTGGTCAAGTCAGGTTGATTATCGGGTACACTGAGAGAATTTGTGTAAATATATATTTATGGAAAAATATACAAAAGATTATTTTGGACCCTGTGACATGGCATTGTTAGTTAGACGAGAAATCAAGCTCAAGCTTACTTTTAGAAAAATGTTAACAAATATTTTATATATTAATATATTTATTATAAATTATTGGGGTGCCCCAGAAATTATTAGTGTTTTTAAAATACTTAAATAAAAAATCCTTCAATAAAAAATGCACAAAAACATTTACTACACAATTTTCAGGCACCGAATTCTGTGTAAATTTGTTTATATTTTTTTATGATGTAAAATTACTAAGCATAAAACGTATTTATTTATTTAAATTTTATTTATTTGCTTAGGACACATTTTTAGTGTTTTTGAAAACTGTTTGTGACTTCCCTTACTTTCTTTTAAATCCTTAAAAGTGTGTCTTAAATCCTGATATAACATTTTTAAGCTACCGAAATGAGTATACATTTGTTGTTAACCATTAAAAATTAATCTATTATCTTTACATTAACAAGGAAATGTAACATAAAACTAATCAGTTAATGGAAACTTTATTTATTCAAAAAAAGAAAATTTAAACACCTTTTTAGAGTTTCTAAAGAACGACAAGTGATTTGTGTAGAGCCTTCCATTAATTCCATTAAATTTCCAAACTATCCTCAGATATAATGTTTAATTTAATAGATATAAATTTAATTTAATTGAAAAATGTGTGTGCCCATGAACAAATATTTTGTTTATAACATCATTTGCTCTGTTTATGTTTTGAGTGTACCTACCACCCATAATTGTGATCAATGGATGGCCAAGCCCCTCCATATTATATAAGCAATCGAGTTGACGATCCATCGCACATTGAGAACTATTTGTAAACATTAATTGCATAATTCCTAGAGCTCCCGAAGCTCTGCTCGGAAATTCGCATTATTATTTGTTTACACGAGATCGATGGCAAATAAGCGGATGCGTGATGGGGTTTGGGGGCCCTTGCGGTAGGCATAAATAAAAACCGAATCCGAGAAATCTGAAAAGTCAGCCCAAAAACCAGTTTCTCCTTTCGTTGAAGTTCAGGAATTCCGCGTGCCAACTTTCGCAATGACCCCCACACGCAATGCCGGCCGTGTGTAAACATAATGCATAACAAGATATCGGTGTGTGGCAAGCTCTAATCGGTTACAAATAAGCCCAACTTGACCTTGGCTCCATTCGGGGGAGATCTGCGTCAGCTAAAACTGAAGCTAGAGCTTCAGAGGGGACTGTGGGGCCAAATCGCGCACTCTGTCACTTTTCGGTTAAGGTTATCCGTGAGCTCTTGGTTCCGCTTTTCATTTGACAGCTCTGTGATTGAAGGCGATGCCGAGATGCACGTGCCGGTGAGAACAGGAGCGGACTTTGGAGTTTTGGGTTTTTGTTACAAAAATTCAAATAGAAGCAGATTTTGACTTATGATATTGTGAATAAGTTATCAACACAAATAAAATAACAAAAATCACATTTACAATTAATGTTGGACTTGTGTTGCATAACATACTTTTGGGCTAATTTTTGAAGAGATTTGAAATCAATACCAATTTTTCTTAGGCTCTTTGAGGCTATGAAGTAGAGAAAATCAGGTTATCACCTGAATTATAATTATAATTTAATTTTATAATTATAATTTAATTTTATAGAATGCCTGTAAGTCTTTGTATAAAATATTCAGGAAATAAAAGTTTTACTTTAGAAAAATACTAGGATTTTGAATATTTTGTGAGTTACTTAATTAAATGTAATTTTGCTTATTTATGAAAAAAAAAGTATAATCTAATTAGTTTAAAGAATATTTCTTGTCTGTTTTTGTTTCTTTAAACAAAATGTTCCAACATTTTACAGATTTAGTTACCTAATTTCGCTTTTTAGTAGTTAATCAAAACAGATAAATATTTAAATAAAATCAAAATGACAAAAATACTTAGAAATTCACCACGAGCACCGAATAATTCAACTACTTGCATATATTAAGCTCCACCCTAAGTCTTGTATAGACCTCCTTACTTGACCTTACTTTAAAAGAAAATTCGAACGTATATCACACTCACCCAGTCATCGTCCGCTGAATCCTGTCCTGGTTTCCTCAAGTAGCAGTTGGAAGACCCAATCGATAGTTCCGATTCGGCGAGGATCTCTCGGGGACGCGGACTCATGGCGACTCAGGAGTCTGATAGGATTGGAATTTAAAGAATTTAGAGCTTGGTTAGAGATCGTCTCAAATATATGTTTTAGGCGCCAATTGCCACCAAAACCCCCTTCCCCATTTCACAGAGGAGTGCGAAAATCAAGACGAACTTCCCAAACAAAAGGCAGCTTGAGTGGTGCCAAGTGGGGAGCGTGTGTTGCCATGTTGGAGCGAACAAAGAAAGCGTGCTTCACTCTCTATCTCTCTCCCGAAAGCCCCTCTTTCTGGGCTCTTGATCATTGGAGCTGTCTTCGAATCTTACTCGATTATCGCTAAAAGAAACCTTTTCCTAAAAAAGGTCTCAATAGCAAACTATTTTTAACGGTGCTGATAATTTCCAGTCTTATATAAGTAATATAATATTGAAAGCAGTCAGTAAATAAATCAAAAACCTCTTTATACACAAGTTTTTTAAATGAAAAGTGCCATAAATCCGCAAAATAAATTGGCTTTAAGCTGTGAAAATGATAACCCAAGCATTTTGCTAAGCAAAACCTATTGAATTTCTCTCAGTGGCCCAAGCTAGAGGCACTTCTTTCCACGACTGCAATTTTTCGGTTTATGTTTTTTTATAGCACACACATTTCTCTCGTCGCACAGCAGCGTCCCAGTGTGTTTGCATAACCAAAATTTCTAAAAAGTTTTCCAGGTCAATCGCCCAGAAACTTTCGTACAGCACGTGCCCCGCGAACAATTGCAATTGCGTTAATTAACAATCCCGATCGATCGATCGATCGGATAACCTTCAATTGATTTTGATTTACTTGGCTTGTCTGCGCGGTTCACAATTTCACTTTGAGAGCTGACTAGAAGTTCTCGCGAACACCTCTCAACGCGGCAAAAATACCAACTGAATATTGCTTGCACAGAGCTCCACCGAGCCCCATTGCCCCAGCGGTAAAAGAGCCCCCAACCGCATTGAAGAGAGCGGCTAAGAGAGGCGATCGAGGCAAAAAGCTCCTCGCGCATGGCAGTTTGTGTTTTAATTGAGTCTTTTGAATTGATTAAATACTAATTTAGCATGCTGTGGACGTTGCCGCCATCGGTGATCTTACACTGCGAGACACATCTGCTGAAACACTTCCTGGATATTTACAATTTAAATTTCATTTGCCATTGCACTCACCGCATTAAGTTAAGAGAGGCTTTGAAGAGGGATCTTAAGTGGGGATTTAAGCTTACTAACTTGATCTCATTAAAAAAAGAGAAAAGTTATAAAATAAGCTATATAAACTATATAATGTTTTAAAAATGAATACAAATTAAGCTTTTAAATTAAGCTCTCAAATTAATAATTTAGATAATAATTATAATGAAGCTTAAAATTTTGTAAGTATATTATAAAAACCATCGTTTTAGATTTTATCCCTAAACAAATGCTGTTTAAAGGTTGTCTAAACACAAAGTTAATAAGTTGGATCCATTTTAAAGGCTTTCTGTAAGCAGATATTCAAAATTGTAACTCTCCATTAAATATGCATATTTATCATATCTTCTCTAAGTTCTGATTTGCTTAATGTCTGGTTAAAATTAACCAACAATTAAAAGTTCTAATCGGCAAATTATAACTGCGTTGATAAATTTAAAGATAAAAGCTAAAACTCATATAATTCGTATAAATATGAATATTTATCTTTAACACAGTTTCTTAAAGCCATGTTAAAGCTGGCCAATTACTATGAATTTACAGATTCGACGAATTTAAACTCAACAAAATTTGCTGTTAGATAGATTTTGGCTCCACATTAGAAAATTAGCTACTGATAATTAAGAAACATTTCATATCTCATATGACATTTGCTCAACAAAATTATAATTATGAATTTATGTTAACAAGTTTATATAAAAAAAACGAATTAAGAAATATTTCATATGTGTTCGACAAAATTATAATTATAAATTTATGTTGAAAAGTTTATATAAAAAATGTTTGATAAATAGCAACATATTCAACCACGCTAAGACTTCCTTAATTACCAGTTAAGGCAAACCTTAAGTGATGATATAAATACGGCACATTATCTTGTAGATAACTTATGACATTGTTGATCAAATAAAGTTCCACAACAAAAATTCTTTTCTGAATTATTACGATGCTTTTCCAGAACTCTCGTAACATTTGCATGCATCTCATGATACGCTTTTTGGTATGGTTTAACCCACGATTTATATGAACTCTAAAAGCGTTCATATTTGGCCACTTTGCCTTAAATTTCTCTCTTTACCCTGAAAACAAATGCCCTTTGCTTTGACCGACTTTACAATTTACCTTGTATTTTGGCAACGTCAACCCTCTCTCGACCACAAGACAAAGTCTCGACCATTTGAGAGTTCTGATATTGACCTAAGAAAGCTGCTGTCTCTTCACATTGTCATGGCTATAGAAAGCTCGCTTCTTAGCGGCCCATTTCAAAGTCCACTCGGTGATGTTGGCCAATTAAAAGTTGCGATACACAGGGATATATAGATACAATTAAATATTCCACTGAGACGCTGCATTGGCTTATAAAAAAATTATTATGAAGCTTTTTGCAAATCTTTACAGCACTATAATTATTTTAGAAAATATAAAAAATAAGCCTTGATTTTGGCAGATCTTGTTCGAGGGTTTTTACAGATCAAAATCAGAAATAGTAAACATTTTAAATTAAAATATTCCTCTAAACATTACTTGTACTATTAGACAAACAATAGGAATAAGTTTCCATAAATGTTTAAATACAGCAACAAAATGATAAATTTGGGAAATGTACGTTTACAATGTCAAATAATAAACATTTTAAATCAAAAATTCCTTCAGACATTAAATGAAAGAAATACAATTTTTTAACTAAATTCAAGACAAATACAAAACGAACTTTCTAAACATAAAACATAAATTTGTATAGGGACCCTAATGATTTTCATACGTTTACAAACAAAAGGTCAAACCTCGCTAAAGAGCCTTGTCAGCAATTACAAAATGATTTCAAGTGACAGAAAGCCTTACCTTTCCACACTCTACACTTCACCGCTCGATGTTAAATTGAATTTTTGCAATTTTTATTTTTCCGGTTCATTAAATATAATATAATAATAATAATAATTTTTCCAGCTGATTTTTTATTTGTAGTTTTGTTTTTCTTTGTATTTAAACTTATTATGTGTTGATGCTGTTGTTGGTAGCTGTCTAGCCTTTAATGTTTAATGCTTACATAATTTTTCTTTCAGTAATTATTATTAAATTATTTCCGTTTATGCTGTTCTGTTTCGGTTCGGTTCAAACACACACATTGTTCCAGTCCGCCACCAATCCGCCAATTGTTGCTATTGCTATAGCTATAGCTGCTGCTGCGGCTGCTGCTGCTGCGGCTGCTGCTGTTGTTGCTGCTGCTGCTGCTGCTTCGGTCCGCCGGCGGTTGCTACTGCTATTTGCTGGATGCAGTACCGCCCGCTGCTGGTGTTGCTGCGTCGCTCGAACCGGAGCTGATAGCTGCGGCAGGAACGTCGGCGGCAACGTTGGCGTTGGCAGCTGCTGATCTTATTGCTGCTGCAGATGCAGTTACCGATGTTGGTGTTGCGGCTGCGGCTGCTGCTACTGCTTCGATTGTTGGTGATGATGTGGTTGCTGCTGCAGCAGCTCCTGCTGATATTGTTGTTAATGCCATTAACAATGATGCCGCGGCGGCGACTGCAGCTCCTCTTCCTCTTCATTTGCTGACTATTGATGTAAACTATTGTTGTTGATGTTGCTTTTACTGTTTCTGTTGTTGTTGTGGTTGCTGATGCTTTTGCTTTTGCTTTAACTGCTGCTGCTGCTGTTGTTGCTGTTGTTTTTGTTGATGTTGAATTTGCTGATTCTTCTGTTGGACTGTTGCTGCAATCTGGAACGCATCACATAGCATACTTCCTAGTCCACTCTCGTGCCAGCTCATTGTATTTTTCCCGATCAGTTTTATATATTCTGGCAATCTCTGGAACAAGCGGATCGTCTGGATTGGGATCACAGAGTAGAGAGCAAATTGATAATAAAACTGCAAGAGAAGAATTATATTAGTTATTAACTTTAATCCATTTTGTAATTATTGCAAATTCAAAGCTGATTGCTTTACCTTTTGAAATTGTTAATGCTGGCGACCACTGAGATCTTAATATATCGAGACAAATCGATCCATTGCTGTTGATGTTTGGATGGTATATGCGCGTTGTAAAAGCCACTTTGGGTGGTTTAAAGGGATAGTCTGTTGGAAAATGTATAGTTAAGAAGAATACACCTCCTTGATAAGGGCTGTCCGGCTAAAAGAAAAAAGAAAATATTAAATTAGTCCAGACGGAAAAAAAGCATTAATATTTTCTGTTGATTTTTTTTATAGATAGCACAAGGTTGAGACTGGGTTCAGTTGATGAGTAAAACAGCTTCCCTAGAAATTGGTGTAATTTTTTTATTAGGTTTTATTTAAAGGTTTTTTTAATCTGTTAGGTTTGGTTGAGACCTTTTTTCATGCGTTATTGTTAAAATGGGAAATTAAATACGTTACTTTAAGGGGTTTTATTAATATTTTGACCTTTTTCTATTTACTTGCAAAGAATACACATACAAAATGTAACTTTAACATTATTTTTATAAAATGCCATCTCTTCTGCTTCAAAAATTCAATATTAATCTACATTTATAGGGTTCCTAAGAAACCTATTATTAGAAGCGTCACCTATCTGCTAATCACAAATCCGACTAGACTATTTACATTATTTTTTAATATTCAATATTATAAAACTGATAATCTTTATGATCACATCCTATAGATAGTTAATATATTTATAGAAATGATCTACATCAACATCGAACACCAATCTCGCCTTGCACTGCAAATAAAACCAACAGAGATTAGTCAAGATTTTCAAGTTAAACAGTTCCAGTTTCATTTTATATATTCCTCTTACCGGGCCCATTATTGTAGCTTGCCAGTGAAATACTGTAAGAAAAAGAGGAATAATAGTTGCATTAATCAAACACTTGTATAAGAACGTATTTAAGATAAAGTGTTGTAGGAGCAGAGTAAATAAAAAAAGGGCTGCAATGAAGCGTTTTTCTTTTTTGCTTTGATTTGCATAGGGCCCACATAGGGCTTGCCTATCTGAAGTTGAATAAATGTGGATACAGTGGTTATATATTAACAATAAATATATATATTATTTGTTTAATCCGCTTACGCTAATGAGAATAAGTTTGATAATTCAATTCTTGTTAAATTAAATACTCTCAAGCCCTATATTTCGCTTCAAGGGCTTCGAAATTAACTAAAAGTTTAAAAAGCGACTAGATATATCTTGGTATATACAAGTCCATGTGTGTTTCTAGGTATTCACTGTACATACACGTACTTTGAATGCAGCCGACTTGCTCATGGCTAAATAAATGCTGCACTCTCTTGGTGTCCGTGGTCCCCCCCCGTTTACCACTGTCGCATTGCCACGCTCTTTGGCGTTTCCTCCACAGAAGAACAAAAACAAACAATGCCAACAGCCAAAGAGCCTTGGCACCGACAATTGGCAGCGACGTAAGCAGCAGAAAAGCAGCCAAAGCACCAACAACTGGCTCTCTCCCTTGACACAACAAAAAAAAAGAAGAGCTATTTATATTCGAGTCAAAGGTACCCAGTAATCCTAGAATTAAAGCAAAATTCACACCGTTTGTTGAAGATATAATAAACCTTTTAATTTTAACGGTTTACTGTATACACAACCTATAGTAATCAGTTAGTTATATAAAGTGCATATACCTCGGGCACTCCCCAATAAACAGGGTATAGAGAGAGAGAGAGCAGTTGGCTCGGAACCATGGCCAAAACAGAGCCGCTGCTACTGTCAATGTCATCCTGGGGAGCTACACGAAAACGATTGGGGAAACCCTCTCGCACACACAATGCCGCTGCTCTCCCTCTGCCTGCCACTCTGGAGAAAACTGCCAACTGAGAACTGAGAACTGGGAACTGGGCTTATGGCCACCAGCTGCTGCTGCTGCCCTGACCATAATTACAAACGAAACCTTCATTTGTCCATTTGCAGTTGGAGTAGACCGTTTGAAGGGCAGAGAGGAGGAATGCAATGGCATTTTTATTATTTGCCCGAGCTCAGACGAAAGTAATCTCATAGCTGCACAGCCATGATTATGCCACTTGGAGCAATAATCGATATGTTCGGGGAACAGAGCTAAGCGATAAATACCCCCTTGGGGAGTCAGGCGACAAAGGAATATAAGAAAATATAATTTCAAGAAAAAATTTATATTAAAATATTTGATATTATTGATTATTTTTAGTTACATTTACTTAAAACACATTTTCCACATTCCTAAGTAAAGTAAACTTCGAAAATAAACAGCATTAAGTCGCTATAAAGCAATCAATCAATTTATATTCTAAAACCCCGATTTAACCATAAGGCTTCTTTTGTGCCATGCTACGATTTCAATGGATTAATCCTGCAGTCCACAAAAGTGGCAAATCGAAACCACAACACTGAGAACAAAGTGCTGGGGAGTTGTCACTCCGCCACTCAGGGGAAAATTCGACACCGAAAAGAACACAAATAAAAAACCAAAAACAAAACCCCGCCCTTTGCTTTACATTCTCTTGTCTTTCACCAGTTTTCACTGAGAACTTTTCGGCAGGGGTTTGAAAATCGTGGTAGTAGTAAACACGTTTGGATAATGATAACAACTGCGGAAGCAGCAAGCTGATTAAGTTTGTACATACATAAACGTACGTTCGCTTATATATGTACAATTGTTAAATATGAGTCCGATTAAATACTGATAGTAGAAATCGAGTGAAATCGCTCGGTTGCAGCCAATTATCAATAAACGACGATAATTAGCATTATTCACTGCCTTTATGGGAACCTGAATGAGCTTAGTTTTCCGCGGAAATACGAGAAATGTATAAAAAGAAATATTTATATTATATATAAACTGATATTAAATGAACGTTTTCTTTGTGCATTTTATTTAAAATAACAAAGGTACTATAAGTTTTCTATAGTTTTATTAATTTGTTTATTTAATTGAAATATTATAATCAATTTCTAATAAATCTGCTATGTTTAATATATCATTTAAGGAAAGTTCTCCGCTGAACATGACTAAAGAAAATACCATTACAAAGGCTTTGTAAATACAAGATTTCACTTTTTTGTGACGTGATTGGGGAGACGTAATGAAACTGAGTAATAACAAAAACTTGTTTACTGTGGAAACCAGAACCAAGTCAGCTTAAAAGACCCGTCGCTATCATAAAACAAAGAATCTCAAGCTCTGCAAAAAAAATAGAATACTGAAATTAGCATAGAAAAGAGCCAAAGTAAACTTAACCATACAAATATGCGATAATAAAACAAAAGTAAAAATAGGTGGCATATATTCTCATACAGTGCCTAGTCACTATTGGAAATCTATGACGTGGTAAATAGGAATACCAATCATGGAATCTTATATGGTGTACCATATAGAAAATAGACTAGATCTTCAATATTCTTTTGTAATTCTCATTTTAGTACTTTGCAATTTTGTTTTACATTGAGAGTATTCTATATTATAAATGATTTTGTTAGATTTTTGCTTTCCTCTCCAGAGGAGGCAATAAATTTCTCGCTTCTTTCAAATGACATGGTGAAATAATAATAATAAAAACTCGACTCATAGCTCCGCAACATAAGGCTGACTCATGACATATCGCTACGATTGCTAAAGTATAACATTCACTATATACTTACAGTCATCTCCAACTGGTCCGGCTGAACATTGTGCAGGTGGATCTCTGCCCAGATCTTGCAGTTCCTACAAAACAAAAGAAATTTGTTAGAAAATTGATTTTAAAACACTTAACTATGATAGAGCTGGAATCAAGAAGATTTATAAGACTATAATGAGGTATTTGTAAACTAAATTAAACACCTTTTTTATCAACACTCCATCCTGACACATTTTAATAATGTTATTTAAAAATCACGTATTTATCAGGTATAGAAAATGTAACATTTTGAGAGAACTAAGGGCTCTAGCTCACTTTGGTGAATAAAAGCACTCTGTTATTTACTTTTCTCTATCTGGGACATTAGCAGTAAAGCCAGAAACCAACCCTTTGTTGCTACAACCTTCATTGACTTGGTTAATCTCCAAATTTACATCTATGCATCTTAAAACTTCAGTAACTAATCTAAACTAATACAACACTGAGATACAAATGTTAGAATAGGCCAAAAATGACAAGTATTGGACTTAAAGCAAGTTAAAAAAGTCGTTCACTCGTTAAAAAGTAAGCAACTTTGCCTTTTTTTACCAAAATGACCAATCTTAACCACATGCTTTTCACCGTCATGTTCTGTGGTTACATCAACTATAAGCGGGGGGTTTCCCCTAACAGGAGGGTTTCCCCAATTACTAAAACTCACAAAAACGCGCCCTAATTGGGGAAAAATAGTCAAAACCATGCATTTCCCTGCTACCCCGTCGGTTCTTTTGTTTTGGTCTGTAACGTGCGGATATTCATTTCCCTGCGCGCTATTCCCTTTGTGGGTGCTGCATGCAAATGATGTAAATTTTAAATGCTGAATTTAAAAACAGAAATATGACGGGAAAAAAACACACATTTTTATGCGGATATACGACAGTTCGGTTTAGGACAGGGTGTGAGAGAGAGAGCGAGGTGAAGAGACGTGAAAATCAAGTTCGTTGGCCCGGTCCACAAATGGCGCTGTCTCCCTCTGGTCCACCCCCTGCCCCATCTGCCCATCTCTGTTGCACGCACACAGCTGAGCGGCTGATGTTCTTCGCCTCTTCGCTCCCCTTTTGCCCATCTTCAGTTATCACAGCTGCCCCACACAAACACACTCGCACTGGGGACAGCGAGAATATGGTGTAAGGTAAACCGGCAAAAACGTAAAATAAAATAAAAGGAACAAATAATGAGATGAGCTGTGAAAGGTGGGCACAAAACAAGAGAGCGGCTCAGGGGTGGAGAAAGGAGAAGGAAAGAACAAGGAAATGTGTGTGTGTGTGTGTGTGTGTGTGTGTGTGCATGCGTGTGTTTGTAACGGCACCCCAAAATTTGAGTAGAACAACAAAAATAGCCGTCGCGAAAAAAAAACGCCTCTGCCTCCTTTAGCCCCATCTCCCTCTTGCGCGCCCACGACGGGAATTGTACCTGTTGAGCGAAAATAAGTTACAAGAAGAAATTGTAACATTTTTTTGCGATGTGTTGGAGTGAGACCTTATGACTCATAAAATAAATAAAATAAAAACAAAACCAACGCGTACAACACACACACAAACACACACAGATACACGTCTCAAGAGAGGCTGATCAGCTTTTAAGCCATGTGTGGCTGTGCTGCAGTGTTGCTCTCTCGCTTTTTAACTCTCTCTTTTTTTGGGCAAATGAGGCCAAGAAAAAACCTTGAAGAGTTTCGCAAAAAGGGGGCGTGTGTGATTTGTTCGTTTTAGTTTAAAGCTCCATCACTGAATGTGACGTTTTTCCACTTCCTGTTTTCTTTTGGCCAGAATTTTAAAAAGTTTATAATCGAGGAAAAACAATAAAGACGGGGAAAACGGATGAAAACTCAATGGCCATGACGCCGCAGTTGGCGTTAGCAGCGCTGTCGCCGCACACGGTCGAGACAGTCAGCAGACCCCCACGCACACACACTTGCACGCCACATATGACAGGCATATTCACATTCACACGTAATGAACAAATTCCACGTTCACCGCTCATTTCGTATGTAAATTATGCTTAATTATAATTTATAACTAATTATTTTGGGGGGCCCCTAACGGCTGTTCGAGCATTTTGCAACACTAAGTCAGCTCTCGCACACACTGAAGCTCTCTTTGGCTCTGCCCCATTGCGAGAAAGAGCCAAAAGGAAGCCACAGCTGTCGCTGGCAAACGAAAGGTGGTGAAGCAAGAGAGAGATGGCAGTCGCTGGCAAGCGAAGCGATGGCGAGACTTTGTATTTGCGCGAATGTGTGCGCGAACATGTGTGTGTGTGTTTGTGGGGGTATGACTATGATAACCGGCTGCAAAGCTGAAGAAAAAAATCCAATTTTGCCAAGTAAATTTCCACAACTACAAAATTAATTTTTAAAATTTTGCTAATGGTAAAAAGTTCTCAAAGAATACTTTACATCCTTAAGATCCAGAATAACCTTAAAAAGGGGTTCAAATTAAACGGCCATGGAAAAGGGGGAGAAAAACATTACTGGACAAGGACAAACGACGCGCAAGCACTTTAAAAATAATTATCGAAACACGCACACCACGGCAGTACACACCTATATACATTTATATATGGATGTACATATGTATATATGATGGGCTACACTATTTCTGAATTATCAGCGCAAAAAGTAGGGTTAGGTTAATTTTATACGCTTCTTGCTTTTGCTCTGTTTTATTTTTTGCTGGATCTTTCTGCGGCGCTGGCACACACACAGCCATGCGGCTCTATATATGCATGTGCCGTGGTGTGTTTGTGTGAGCAAAAGAGCTAATGTATGGGTGTACAGCGTGTATTGGGTAACAGAGCCCGTAGAGCTTTGAAACTCCGCCGTATAAGTTGCATTAATGCATCCAGGTGCCCGGCACGCACACATCCGCAAGCACCCGTACTTGTACACAAACAATGCACATTTGCATTGCACTTTCGCACACACAAACTCGCACACAATCACGTATAGAAGTAACGGAAACGATGACTGCACCACACGTTGCCTTGCCCACCACACGCACACATCTTCGCTCGATCCCTTTTCCACCACCGACACCCTCTCCACTGCCATTTCTCCAAAAAAATATCTAATCTCTTCCTAATTAGAAACTTAATAATTAAATGTCAGCTAATCCCACTTTCTGCTGTGCCGTTTTTTTCACGGTTCGTGTGGTCGTTTCTTTTCGCTTCACTCTTCCTCTGCCCTTTTCGTGTTCCTACGTTTCACATTTCTTGCATAAAATTTTTCTCAGCCGAAAAATACTCGTCTATTCACATTTTTCTCTATCTTTGCGAGCATTTTCTGCCCGCAATTTCCGCTCTTTTTATCGTTTTTTTTAGTGTCGTTGAGCTGCAGAATTTTTTGTTCACATACCTTATTGATTCTTTTTAACGCCATTTTCTGATTGAAATTTGATTTGGGTTGTTGTGTGTGTTTGGTTGGTTGGTGGTGGTGTTGGTGTCTCGCGTATTTCTTTTGTTCTTCGCACAGAATCGGGGGTTTTATGCTATATCTTCCGTTCTCTTAGAACCGAAACTAAAACGAAACACAAAAGCTGCGTTGCGCCTCAAGAACTTTCGATGCTTAAAATATGGCTCTCTCTCGATAGTGTCCCTTGTCTCGAAATAAAGCAGCACCAGCGCACTGCGAGTAAAAACGGCGACCCGACGAAGACTACGGCGATGATTATTTTTTCCCAATCAATGCGGGGCCTTCAGCGAGCGCGTGCGAGCGAGCCAACCTTACGGACGAGAGCAGTCGAAAAATTCAGGTACGCAGCGAGTGTATGCGAGCGAGATGGCTGGTGTGAGTGTGTCGTGGCGGTGTTGCAAAACGGCAGTCCAACAGAGCAGGCCAGCCAGTCAGCGCAGCGGTGCAGATATATCCGTTTCGCCAGGCGGCCAGATCGATTTCTCCGGATGTGACGAGGGGGCAACGTCAAGACCTTAAGGATTAATTAATGAGATTAATTAGATATACAACATATACAACTCACGGAAAAAGGTACACCCACAAGAGATACAAAACCGGCAGCGAGAAAGTGTGTGGTTTTTCTGCTTTTAGTTGCACGAAACGTTGCAATTTGGTGTTGACTACTAGCACACAATGTGTTGCTGGCTGCCGGAATTATTTACTACCCAATTTTGGTCTTTTGCTGGACTGTGCGCATGAAATTTCCCTGACTGACTACTAAGTTGCACGATTGGTTCCAAGTGATTTCATTTTTGAATTTCTTTCTGGCTGATCTGGCAGCCCTTACGTATTGCCATTACCCGGCGTGCTTATCGATAACAAATCGATATCTATACTGGCGGGCTTTGCAGCACTGACATTTGGCTTTTGCAGCACTGGCATTTGGCGTTTGCAACACTGGCATTTGGATTTTGCAACACTAGCATTTTTATATACATTAAACGTTTGTTTAAAGCCGAAAATCAGCTTCCTTCCTTGCTGTCTGAACGGGAAATATTCGACAGTGTTTTGTGTGGTTGGCCAAGCGACTGTGCAAGTGATTTAATCATTACTCGATATTATCTGTGGCCTCAGGAGTGAGTTGCCCACTGCCATCTCCCTCGCAACCCCGCTTTCGGCTTCGTTCCTTCTTTGTGTGCATTTTTACACACTCACACTGGCACACACACTTACGTATATCCAAGAATTTACACATTATATTTTTTGCGCTAAAACAATACAAAAAATCGGTAAAATGTGCAAGTGCTGAACATTAATTTCTGTGGAGCGGTGTCTTCCGCTAAGTTTTTGCGACAAAAAAAATGGAGGAGGATAGCGCCGCAGCTGTTGTAGGAAAGTGCTGGGAAAATTACCGAAATAACAATTTATAGTAGTGTTTGTAGTCATGCCAACAACAAAGGCAACAACAATAATATTGGCAGTCAGCAAAGAACACGAAGAAGAAGCGGCAATAACACAAAAAAATTGCGATACGCCAATGGCGACCCCAACAACAACAATAACAACATCAATATCGGCCAGCCAAGAATCTGCTGTTAGCAGCAGCGCAACAACAAAAACAGTCGAGGCGACGCAGCCAACGCTGCTGCCTCTGCTGGCGTCAGCAGCGGGATGCCACAAGCCGTTGCTCTTCAGCCGCCGCTTCCAGGACAAACGGAACTTTAGCTCGCTGCCGCTGTTCGTCTACGCAACGTCGCCGTCAACGCACGCCCATTCTGCCGATGGCGTGGGCGTGGCCCGGGAGGCAGCCGCATTCAGCAAGAAGGTGAGTAGAGGAAGGGAGGGCGAATATGTCTGGGGAGGGCGGGGATCGCAGATGCGCGTTATCAACTTTACGTTTAACGTAATGAGTAACCAGAAGGTTAATTTTTTAAAGTTACTTTTCTCACTTGATGGATTTAATAAATAATAATAAATATATATCTAAAGGAGGGAGTATAATTAAATTGTTAAATATATATTTTGTTTTCTTTGCCCCTTCCTCTTCCATTTCATTCTTTCAAGCGGCACCACCTCCCGCTCTTTCCGTTCTGAGCTTTTTCGTAATGGATCACTTCCGCTGCACTTGCGGCTTGAGTCGTGCCATATCTCTGCATTCGTAATGCCCGCCCAATCCATATTTTTCACAGTGGTCTCTTTTGCCAAGCGAACCATGATTTCTTATTTTTAAGATACAAACTACAGGTGGGTTGGGTGCTGCTACATGGCATAATTTCATTGTTTCCCCTTGAAATCATTAGCCGTGTGTTTACGATAAGAATCTGAAATCAGAATCAGAGCCTACTCAATGAAGAGTTTATATATTATATATTATTTAAACCAATAATCATTGTATGATAAGAAATATATTCATTAAAGAAGCAAAGCTAAATGAATAATAATTATATAAATAAATAAGAAATTATATTAAGATGAATGCTAAAAAATACAAAATAATAAAAAGAAATAACACATTAAATAGTATTTATTTGGATCATATTAAATAAAGTTTTTGACTTGTAATACCAAAAGTTTATATTTAAGACTAAAATACTTCATTACTCATCTTATATTTTATTTAATAACAGAAATTTATAAAACCTGGCATGGAAATTAAATAAAACCCGTTTCCCGTAAACTTCGTGGGTTTATATTGTTTATATTTTTTTTTTATAAAAGTTCTGCTTGGCTACCGCACTTGTCGCACCCCTTCCGCTGTTGCCCTCTCTCTGTCTCTTCCTCTGCCTTATCTGAGTCGGAAATCGGTTTTTGCAGAATCAGATATCCATTTAAAATGCGTTTTTAATGTTAATCAAAAGTTGTATGTATAAACTTTTTTTTGTTGTATTTTTGGGGCCGTTTAGGTATTGGTATCTGTATCTTTTTTTTCGAGTTTCTGCAGCGGCCGGTGATCGCTCAAACGTGTCAGACATTAATGAGCCAACCGCCAAAGCCGAGCGTAACTGTGCTTTGTCTCGTTTTCGGGCACGGAGCGGGATGGGATGAGCTGGGCGGCCGGGCAGGCAGGTGGTTACAGGTGCAGCCATTGACTGGCGCTGCTGCTGCTGCTCCTCCTCTGCTCTCCTTTTGGTTGCCGCCATCTTTTGGTTTTCCGCGCACTGCAACGCTTCACTTGTGCCTGTGGTTGTTGTTTGTGTTGCAGTTCACTGAGTTGCGACTGCTCATAAGCTTCATTAACAAAAAGATAGCAGCAGCAGCAGCAGACAACAAAAGCCAAAGCAAAGCTTCCAAAATGTCCGTCGATTCGGCTTTTCCCCCAAAGCTATTATGCTATTATATGTATTTTTCCTGCTGAATGTGCTGGAAAAATCGGTTAAGATATCCTAGAGATATATAAACAATAAAATAACCTTTAACAAGAACCTCAAAGGTCAGTCCGAGACATGTAAAATAACACTTTTCTTGGAATTTTCAAAGATACACCGAAATATGTAAGCCATAAAATTTCGTGGCATCATTTAATTTCCATAACGTTGTAATATCTTGTAAACCTATGTTGTTTTTTTTATTGATTTCCCCCCGGTATTATTTTTATTATTCAATTAAATGCAGAATTCCATCTGCATATTAAATATTTTCTTTATATTTCTCATGCTTTCTTTTTCAATTAGACGATCAAATCGTTTGACACTTTCCACGGCTTTGCTTTCTAGCGTGGGTTGGTTTGCTTTTTCGGTCAGAAAAATGTCTGGTGGGTGTGGCAAAAGACATAAACATGACATTCCGAATTCGTGGGAGATATCACCAGGCTACTAGACAAGTTCAAAACAGGAAAAAATTAAATTCCTTTTGATTTACAAGAATATAGGGTTAATTTATGGTTAATATTACGAGTTATTGCTATTAAAAATACTTGAAAATGTATTAATGTAATGATTTAACTAATATTATTACATATATTTATATAATATTGTGATATATATTAGATAACCACTGCCTATTGTCGGTCATGAACTGGCAGCTTCTCCCTTTGTTGTTTGTAATACAATTACCCTGCAGTCTGTCCCCCCTTTTGCTTTTCTCCTGCCACCTCCACGTCGTCGGGGTGTTGTTTACATTTTCAAATTTAAATCAATTTTGTTTCTGATTGCGTTTTAAGTGGCAAGTTCCAACGAAGCAGGAGTCCACCCCATCCCCACAGTTTTCATTTTTCATTTTTTCTGTGCAGCCCCAACTCTTGTCTTGCTTTATGTTTATGGCTGCCATATGTGTTCGGGGTATCTGCATCTACAATATCTGTAGTATCCGAGTATCTGTATCTGTGTGGCATTCTGGTGTTGTCAAACAATGCTCGTATGGATCTGTATCTCGATAAATGTATCTTTTATTACCCATATAAATTGTGAGACAGTTGTTTTGGGTGCAGCGTAAACAATTGTCGAAACGATCTCTCCTTGTTTCCCCCTAATTTCTCGGTTTCCCCTCTGTAGACATTTGTATTTTGGATGAGACCTGCCCTAAAAACCTCCTCCTCCTCGTTCGCCCACAACTTTTTCTGGCCTCTGTTGACGTTTCACTTGGAATCAATACTCAGTTTTTCTTCAATTGCTATAAATATTTTATTTATTGGCAGCGAATGCCTGCAATTTATTGCAATTGTTTTGATGCAACCTTTTCAATAGGATTTATATGTCAATTTTGTTTGAAATTCGTTTTAAATTGCTAATTAGTAATTGAAATATAGATTTACATATAATCTAAATGGCTAAAACTTAATGATAAAATAAATATTTGCTCTGGGAAATGGTTATAACTTTAAAAGTTTGAGTTAAGAGATTAGTTTTACGGTTTTAATCCACAAAAATAAAGCTTAAATATAATGTTTAGAAAAGAATTCCGCGCACACACTTTCTTTTAGAGAGCAAACAATTCAAAGATTTATGACACCAAATGATTTAGCACATTTCCAGAGATTAGATTAAGGTCTAAAAAAAATCTTCCATAGAAACGTAAACAAACAACAAATACAAACTGTGAAGTACGAGCCCCCTAGACCAATCCACGTATCTCCTGATATCTATTTAACTAATTAACTAGTAATGTGTTACTTGAGGGCACTCTTTACAGCAAATATTTATAGCGAAATCACTGCAATTCCAATTTAATCGAATTGTGATTTGCCCTACAAAAATGAGACCAAGGGCGTAACCAACCGTTGCTATATAATATATCAATTTCACAATAAACAATTCACCTACTGAAGTGGTTCTCACTTATCTGGCGATGGAACCAGAGGACACCTTCACATCCCCTACCAAAGGCAAATATTTGATTTTAGTTGTTGGTATTTCAATATATATGAGGGGGAATATAGGGTTGTAGTGCGGATTTATGTTTCTTAGAATTACATATTAAAACCTATGTATTTAGTTTTATATTTGTTACTCAGCTTATCTTTCGTGATCTTGCCTGAAGGTCATGTAGATAACATATTCTTGTACGGGGTTTTACGACTGACTGATTGCTTATTTATTTTATTTAAAAGAAACAGTCTTAAAAACAGGGATTTAAAGATATAAATTCAGAAAGTAAAATGTAAATATTCATATTATTTCTTATATTTTGGTTATACTTTTATTTGGTCTTGAAATCAGTTACAAAATCTTTTCCAATTACATTTCCCTAAAGCCAATTTCCCTATCAATATTATTCACCATAAAAATATATTTATTAAAACCAAGAAATGTAATTTCTATCACCTTTATTTACAAGCAGAATGCCTGCTTAATTAATTACAATCTATGGTATATGTAATTTTTTAAACTACACCTTCAGGTCGACACCGGCATAGCCCTTGGCATTGAGGCCTGTGACCTGGAAGAGGGTGCCTGCAGGCTTTGGCTGATTAACCTTGTCGGCTGTCGTCACATAGAGAATATCCAAGTTGGGCCCTCCAAAGGCCACCGAGGTAATTTGCGTGGTGGGAATCTTGATCTCCAGCAGCACCTTGCCAGTGCTATAGGTGCGAGAGTAACTCATAAATATATATTTTTTTTGTACATAAATCTGATTTATATCTCACCTTGGGTTAACCTTGAAGACTGTGCCACCGTTGAAGGTGGCCACATAGATGTTGCCTTCCGTATCCACGGTCATGCCATCAGGGAACAAGGGACCATCGGAACGGAGTTTCCTCAGATCAAAGATGACCCTTCGATTGGTGATAGCTCCAGTGCTTTGGTCGTAATCGTAGGCCTCCACCTCAATGTTGTTGGTGTCGATGAAGTAGAACTTCCTGAGCTTGACGTCCCAGGCCAGGCCATTGGAAATGCCCACAGCCTCCTTGATTACCTTTGGCTTTCCGCCGGCCTGCCAGCTATAGAGTTCGCCCTTCCACTGGGTGAAAATGTCGCCACTGTCAGCCATGGTGCCGCCATAGAAGCGGCCATTGGGATCGGTTTTGGCATCATTAATGCGATTGTCCTTGTGGTCGGGCTGCACCTCAAAGAGGGTCCTCACCACCTTGGCCACCGCCGAAATGCCGTCCCATTGGACGACGACAGTGCGGCGTGTGCAACCCACGGCAAATTCCTGGGGCTTGTTCTCAATGGGCAGGATGAAGGAGGCGAATACCTCGCCCTGGATCTTGGCCTTGTACACCTTGTTCTGTTTGAAGTCGTAGCGATTAATGCCGGCCGACTCGAGGTCAACGTAATACAGACTCTGCCGAGCCACATCCCAGTGGGGTCCCTCGCCCAAGGCGGCATAGGAATCTGGCACGGCCTCAACCTTGTATGACATCTGAAATTGAGAATGTTACAGTCATTGTTGATAATTTTCTAATTTATTTTTGCACACTTGAAAACTGGTGAATAAACAAAACAGGCACCAGTCATTAAACCTCTGTTATATAGTAATTAAGTTTCTATATAATTCGGTGTACAGTATATACTCTCTCTCTTACTGTTTGCATACCTTTGAGATTATTTGTAAATTGAGTACGGGAAACCGTTGGCCACTTGTACGGTCAGCTAACTTTAGCAAACTGAATTGAATTGAGTTAGCTAAAAGCCTTTTTATAGACCTTCCTCACACACCCATCCATACATGGCGAATTGATAAGCTTTTGGTTTATGTTTCCATACAGGTGTTATCAGCTTATGACACCAACACAGGGACATGAGCTAAATTAATTAGTTGAGTTGTGCAAAAAGGCACTTGACTAAATGAGAACTAGAAAATATACATTACAAGTTTACAAAATTTATGAATATATAGTTTTTCTGTTTTATAAATTTGTTTTTTAAATTAGATTTTGTGTCACTATCTAAATTGGTAATCTTCTTTGGAAATGATCAGCTAAAATACAACCCAGTGCCCAATCTCTTCACACTTTTTATTGTCCTCCATTCATATCTTATATCTTTTGCTCATGAAAAGATATAGATACAAGTGTAGATATAATTAAGGATTGCTTTGCTTTGATATTTCCTTTTTTGGTAGCCATGGCAAGGCACTTAAAAAGTCTATGGAAATGAGAGACCATAAAACCAAGAGTTTAGGCATACAATTTTTGTCTTATCAATTTCCATAAATAACCAACTCAAACTCAAGTTGTAAGACACACCACACACAACACTCCCGCTTCCCCCACTTCATTTTTATATGAGAGCGCGAGCAGGTCATTGATTAAACCTTTTGGCTGTGGTGCCATGGCAACTTGGTTGTGCCCTTCATGAGTCCCACTTGCACCCCAGCGGAGTGTCTCCTATATGTGTGTTAATACCATATATTCGAATACACGGAAATTAAATGTAGCTCGCTTTGAATTTATTAATGTAATTGAAATGCAGTTTTTTTTCCATTGAAAGAAGTTATTGCACTTTTATTTGTATTTAAACAATATAAATCAATGCTTAACTTTATGTCAGATCGTTTGTTTTGTTTGTTAGAACTAGCGTGCCTCAGAATTTGAACTTGGGAATTCCTTGCACATTCTTCGCAAATATTTTAGTTTCAAAAGATAATTTTAATTCTCCCGACCTAATAAATTATGCCTATTTTTATTACTTAATAGTTTTTTTTATTGTATATCTTAAAAAATGTATAAAATTTCAGAATTAGGCTTTATTTTTGGCATAGTTTTTTTTTCTCAGTGCATTTGCCGCGGGTGTATGTTTTGGTTGAAGTCTCGACTCCTTGCCGAGTAATTAAGCGGCAAGAGCGAGAGAGGCAGAGATAAGAAAGGCCGTCCACTTGGACAGTGGGTCACTCGAGCGTTGTTGTCTCCACTCATTGGTCTTTTACTGTACTTGTCCAAGGTGGTTTTTCCTCCGCTGCATATATGGCTCTGCAACATCAACACCAATGGCAACAGCCATAATAAAAACTAATGAGTTGTTATACCCGGTGTACAAACAGCTTAAAGGGTATATTAGATTCGAGCAGATCTCTGGAAGAAGATGGAAAAAAATGTTTTTTTCATTAACCTAAAGTCTTTTTAAAGAAATCAGGAATCAGAATCAGGAAAATCTTTTGATTGTTTAGAAAAAACAACTATTTGAGAAGTCAAAATTAAATAATTATAAATTTGTATTAAAATTATAAAGTAATTCCTGGGACCAGAAGATTCTTTACAAACTATTTTCGAAGTCGCAAAAGATATTGGAAATGCATTACTTTGTAATTGGATTGTAAATCTATAAAGAAATCATTAAAATCGCTGCATTGCTGCATTTTATTAGTGGTATTTGTAACTCCTATTACATATTATCATTTATTTCTGATAAAAGTACCAAGTATCTTCCAGTCGCTTTATAAATTTCCAACCTAATGGTATGTCCAATATTGCTGCTGCATTTGTTGCTGTCTGCTACCTTCTGGCTGCTGTTGTTGTGTCTTTGGCCCAGTACATTACCCTTTGCCACACTTTACACGCTTGCATTCTTTTGATTTCTTTATTTCTTTTGTGCTCCTCGTGTGGAGTTCCTTCTTAATTATCTGTAATTGATTACATCTAAGCGGGCGCCCTAAGAGGCGATTCTTGTTTACCTACAAATTAAAAGCGCCGAACAAACTGACTGCGTAAACAAATAAAAACATACGGCTCGTGGCTATACGTGTGGCTTGGAGACTTAAGAACCTTGATGATGGAATCCTCCGAAAAAAACAAGAACCCAAAGATGATGCAGCAAATGTGCATGGTGTTTGTTGATATATGTATATAGATCTTAAAGGAAAATTATCTTAAATAAAGAAATTGGGTGTTTAATATGTAAAATAGTATTTAAATAACATAACAATATTTAAAATATAATATAATTAGTTAAAAATAGGAAAATAATGTTCCTTATTTGGCCAAACAGAACAAATTTTAAACAAATTTACTAAGTACTTAAATACATTTGTAAACAAAATGTATTATCTTTCATATTTAAGAGCTTATATCAATGCCTTAAATTTTAAAAAATTATTAGTATTTATAAAAAAAAATTTGAACGGAATTTATTCTTTAAACTTTCTTTTCAATTATTTTGATAAGCGTTTTAATTTTTTTTAAATATTTATGAGAAAGTTCTTATCAGAAAATTTGTTTTTTTTTTTAGGAAAATTCCAAGCAAAATAACTATATTTACTTGCAACATTAGCACCCAAGAGGCTTTAAAAAACACGACTCTTAGTACTCTTCGTAACTCTGCTCAATTTTAATCTGTCTCTTTATTCAGCTCGCTGACTAAAACTCACTCACTAAAAATTATAAATGAACAGGAAAACAAGCGTTTTTGTTTTGTTATCTTTGTGCATTTTTAAATTATATACACTTTGCAGTTTGCTTTAAATAATTTGTAATATTTTGTACGGTTTTAAAAAGTAAAAACTGCTAAAAGCCTAACTTAAAGCAGTAGCTCAAAGTTTCTTTTTTGTCTTTTCCGCTCGGCGCTCTTATGACTCATGACAGTCGAGCGCTAGCAGCTGCGAGGGCTAGCAGCTAGCGGCTAGCAAGTTTCACTCAATTCTCACTCTTTTCCGGTGGAATTTCCTCTCTTTTCTCTTAGCATTCAGCGAGATTGTAGCTGGTTTAGCTTATTTCAGGCTAGATGTATCTTAAAGATACATTTTTATAGCCAGCTTGGCTTCTTTTAGGCTAGATGTATCTTAAAGATACATTTTTTATATTACATTTAAAGGTAGCAAAAACTTCGAATAAAAAAATGTTATTAATTAATTAATTAATCTTAAAAAACATAATACTGTATCTTTTTTTTGCACTTAAGTTCAGGTTGTTTTTATACTATTTGTTAAAGCTTATATTTTCTCAAAATCTAGCTATTTTGGGCAGTCATCACCTGGCAGCACTGTTCAGCGCCACACAGCTTTGTTGTATGTAGCTCGCAGCTGTTGAACTCTCGCTGTGGCTTTATTTGGCTTTAGTTGTTAAACAATTGCAGAGACGCGTACAACGCGATAACGCTTTGTGGTCTTGTATATTTTTTTCGCCGTACTAAGATACTCTCGAACTGTATCTACGAGATAGACGCTTCTTAGTTCTGCCTAGCACACACGTGTTTCAATATTTTGTAAGCAAATATATATATGTACAGAGTGCTCTGGCGAGGGGCAGACCAAACAAAGAGAGAGGATTCTGCGTCATCTGATCGCGATATCTCGGGATCTCTGAATCACAACCCTCAAAACACAACAACCTTCGAGTGCGGGTGCTACAGTGTGTGTCGGCTGTGAAGACGCGCTTCGATCGCGCGTTCTACATTTTCGATTCGGAATAAATTAAACACGTTCCGAGACGAGAGATATCCGCTTCTCTTTTCTTTCGCATACTAAATAAATTAATAAAAAAAAGGGGTATTACGAAACAACCGGCACTAAAAGTGAAATTTTTAACCGACAACCAGAAAGTAGCCCCTAGCTGAAATATTTATCTTCGGTGTGTTGGCAAAAAAAGAAAAAAAAAGGAAAGAAATAAGAGAAAAATAAGAAAATTGTGTGACTCGTGTGACCATATCAGAGAAATCAAATGATTTCGCAGCTGAAAATATCAGTGAATTAAAGCTAAATAAACCCACTTTCATTTGGATTAATCAATTCTAATTTTGGGACAAGCAACCAACCAGCAGGAATGCTCCACTGCGATTTCAATCTTCTAGCCCGAGACCTGTTTTAAATGAGATTTAACTAGATAAATGGTGCGTATCTTGAAGCCGATCTTGTTCCAAATAGATTTTGATAAATTGAATTCCTTCTATGACAGCTGGCGGAAGTTGGAGTCAGTTTTAAATCCGATTTTATAACCGATCGTTTAGAAGTTTTTTCAAAATTTTGTGGGGTTTTTTAAGCGGCTTTGACGTCAAATCATATTATTGACTCATAGATGGCTTGAGAAATAATGAAAAAAGGGAATTCCCAATATAAATTCTATAGTTTACATGATAATATGATGTGAATATTATTTATTTAGAAAATTATATTGATTTCTTAACTATTTTATATTAAACATTATAAAAATATATCTCTAACGACATTTAATTGTTTAAAATTATGTTCATATGTAAAAAGGTTTCATTTTGTAAGTTCAACCACCTCTAATACACCCGCATTCCCGTCATAACCTTGGCCAACACAAATAATTAATTGACTTTTGCCATTTTTCACCCCCCTCAATCCCAGCCTGCATTTGGTTTTGCATGGCATTTTCTTTCTACCCACCACAAACCCCTCTTATAACCTTCTGCATTTACTTAGCTAATTACATAGAGAAGGCTCTGCCATGTCCTCTCTTTTCTTTTCACTATGTTTATCTTGTTAATTACGCCACAAACTAACTACCGGTTAATTCTTAATTGTTGCAACACTGCAATTTGTATGCTGGGACTTCGTTTAGAGATCTCCAGAGAGAAGAACTTGTTAGTATTTCCCGAGTTCTGGGGGACGGACTCCACTTGTGTCACTCATTTCGTTTCGGATTGATTATGCACGGTCTTGACTCGCTTGAAAGCACACCCCACCAGCTCATGGCAGAGCATATTATTCAACTTCTGGCATTTCCATGCGGGTTTTTCGGTTTAACTTCCCCCTCCCGGTTAAGTCGGTTTGCTATATAGCAATTATTGTTTCCAACTCGCTATCCCCATATCTGTGTAGGGCCATTGTGTTGTACATACACTATACATACATTCTCGCCGTCGTGCTATATTAAAACAATTTTTACTGGCTTCTTTGTTTGACTTTAGCACTGCTCTGTTGGCATTTTTAATTGTTTTGGTTGCGTTTTCATTCACTCTTTTGATTCAGCTGAATTGTATTTTTTATTGTGGAGAAATTTGTCGCCAAAGTCTGCACAGTTCATGTTTCCGGCTAAATTAAAAAAAAGAAACAAAAAAAACAAAAAACGCAGAACGTCATTTAATTAAGTTCTCAACCCAATTGCCTTTCTTTTTCATAGTTTTTTTTGGTGTGTGTGTTTTGTACGTTTTCTCGTTTTGTTTCGACTTTTGTTTTCTACTTAACATTGCTAATTGCTTTATCTGAAAATATAAAAAAAAGAGGAAAAAACAAAATGGAGAGCAAAACTAATTGAAAAATGGTTTTGTTATTGCAAAAGCTTTCAGTCAGTGTTTGGGAACACAAAAAGCAGGCTTGTAACTTTAAAAATCAATAACTAAAAATAAAGAAATATTTTAAGATTTATTTTATAATAAATACAAAGCTTTTATTGGCTTAGAACTGCACTCGAACTCCATACAAATATTTACAGTATCGATGAGACCAGGTGCCTGGCACAGAAAATGGCTTACATTGACTATAATTTGAGTGTTAACTTTAGTTAAATAAATATTTTAAGCCTCTTGTATAGTTTTATCCTTGACCCAAAAGTTTTAGTATCTTTAAGATTTTCAGCAGCGTTCAATACACACCTTTGTTTTGTATCTTTTTAACACACCTTAAAAGAAACTCGTTATACCCAAAACCCTTATCAACACCTACACCTCAAACCAATGGCAATTATTCATATATCAAAACACATTTGGTTTTCCAAGTACTCCATATCAGACGATATATATTTCTTCCAATAATTTCATTCTGCTTTGACAGTCTGTCTTTTGGTCTGATTCATTCATTTGCGCAAGTGGTTCCAACTCATCGCAGTCATTGTTTTGTTTGCTTAGAATGCAAATGCATTTACCACAGCTGTCGGGGGTGGGGATAATGGAGTGCAGTAAAGATATAGGCAAGTTTTAACCTTGAGCTGCTAAAAACAGCTAAATAAAAAGCCCGTTGTTTGGTTTGACTTTTAAAATATCCAACGCCTAGCCGGTCCCCCGAGTATGTTTGTTTCTGAGCTGTGATATTTCGCACATTCAACAATTCACAGATATCTGTGTACGCGGCCTGCTCGCTTTTAGAGACCCCCTTTGAACCCTCCACCCCTGGGAAATGGCACAATGCGAACAATATATGCTTGTATATACTGTATTTTATTTATTTGCAAATTAAGTCGTATTATAATATAATAATAACTTGCTAGCAATTGTCATGTGATTTTTCGTGCAACAAAAATTCGGTTTGAGTTGCAGAAGGTTTTTGATTCGACTAAGAAATACCTTTTCTGGTGTTTGATACACAATTGAAGGCGATTTTAAATAAGTAACGATTAAAATAGATAAAATACAATTTTGTTGATAATTTGACAAGGTCGTTTTCGTTATTTTCCAGATCAAAATAAGTCAAGTTTTTAAAGGTTAATATAGAAAAAAAGTTGAGTAATACATTTTCTGCATAAATTATAATTATGTAACTTTTGGATTTTATTACAATTATCTTAAAACGATTTTTAAATATTCAAATTACACAGTATTATTAAATCAAGTTCCATTTTTATCACTTAATTTTTGTTTATTTTGCATTTTATTGTTTATTTTTTCGTTTCATTTGCTTTGTGCCTTTCGTGTGCGTTTTTGCCATTGCCTCGCCTTGCTATTGTTCACTTGACTTTTCTCACTCTCGTGCCCTGTTCTACTTTCTATCGCGCTGATCCATGGGTGGATTGAAAAGTTTCATGGATATCGCTCAGCGATATACCGACACACCGGCCCCACCGAGAGTCAAAGTGTATAAATCATCATAATTTCATAACAATTGAATTTAGAGCGTAATTGCCGTGAATAAGACAAAATTGCAATGACTGAAAAATAATAATCAAAAGACGACGATAGAGAGCCAAACAATCCAAAGCCATGGAGCACGAGCCGCAGCTGAGATGGCCCGATGGGAGCATTGAGCCAAAGTCGGGGCATAAATTGCGCTAATAAAGCGCACAATTAAAGTCACCATCGCCGTCGCTGTCGTTGAGCAAATTGGCAACACTTTCCAATTGAAACGAGTTGCAGATTCGTTGGAACCAAACTTCTTTTAGTCGCTGCTGCTACGTTTTACTTGATTTGGCGATTTGCTAAAAGAGGCAACAGAAAAAGATTGAATTTGGGTTAGATGAGCGAGCTAACCAAGTTTTAATCAATAAATTTAATATTAATAAACGGAAATGAAGATGAAATAAAAACTTTTATGAAGTTTCTTTGCTATTTCTTTATTTGAATTCAATTTTTTCTATCACAGTTTTGATATTTATTAAAGATATTCTTTAGAAGACAAAATATATTTCAAAAATTTCCCATAATTATACATAATTTTTTACTCGATTTTCTTTGCTTCCGATTCCTAATATCATCTGTGTATTGTTATGACTTTCAATCTTGAAATTGCTTTTTGCTTTTAAATTTTGTCAAATATGTTTGCCCGCCGACTGTTTGTGGCTTGTGGAATGCGGAAATATTGTTTGCGTTGTGTGTTGCTTCTTTCCCATTTCAGCTGCTGCCTTTGCCTATCTCTGTATACGTGCAGTTTTCCTCGGCTTTTCCTCCCCGCTTTTCGCCGCATCTGCATCTGTTTGTTTTGAGATATTTTCGCGCTTCGCGCTGCCGATTTTTTGTATTTTTTTTTTATCATTTGCTTTTCAACAAGCTTGCGATGTAATATGTATTGCCATGTGGTGGCAAGCAAATGCATTTTCTACACATTTTCTTTCGTGCATGACATTAAAGTTTTAAATTTAACAGCAACCCAAAATGCCGGTCTGTTGGTTCTTCTTTTCGTAGATACTCAGTTCCCTCGCTGTTTTTTTTTTGTCTTTTCTTATACTCTCTGCCGTTTTTGACGACACTTAACTCTTGTGAGCACTTTTGAACTTTGCCAAGTGCGTCAAGTGTCGCGCCCTACTTTCCAAACGTTAAAGTTTAAAAGTCAATGTTTTGCTTTGAGCGTAAATAAATTATTGAACAAAGTTTTTGTTAAGAAAAGGGTGTTGGATACGAAATTAAAAAATTTTCTTTCGATATTTGTAGATGAAGGAAATATATGTATCTTCTAAACTGGAATATGAGATTATTGAAGGCAATAACATTAAATTTTCCCCAAAAAAACTCACATTTAATATTAGTAGGAAAACATTTCTGTAACCTTTTTTTTTAATTTTTCCATTTACTAAACCCGGACAAAGAAAAAACTACTAAAATATTCGTTTTAACACCAGCAACTTGCATTTAATTTAAAGCTTGCCTGTCACCAGACATTGCGCATACGTCGTGGTGTACAGGAGTAGAAGACGAACTGCATTTCATTCCGCGTTTGTCTGTCTGAGCTTGCGTGCCACGTGAAAGGCAGTCGCTGTCTTAATTCTCATTCCCATTTATTTTGGAAACCATTTCCCTGAGCCGGGGAATCGTGCAAATGTCAAAAGTGTGACAAACATTTTGTGGAAATTCGGTTCATTATTCGACCAGAGCTGCTGACCCCATTCAAAAAAAACTGATTACAACGCTGATTACCATCCCAGGCAGTCTGCCTTTCTGCCCTTTGTGGAGGGCTCAGCACGCTTCTAATTTCTTTTGAGAGCGGACTCGGTCTGAATCTTCATCTCAGTGGCCCGGAGAGGCACGATTTACTGCCACATTTCGATTTAAACTTGAAAATCTGTTGTGGCGACTGGCGCTGCTGCTATTTTTACCAGCACGTTCTACAAGTTTTTGCGGCTACCTGCAGTGCTACGTGGGAAGTTGGTAAATGGAAATGGTGAAAAAAATAGCTGCAAATGTTTGACCAAACTGGA
The DNA here is from genome assembly GCA_035046345.1 of Drosophila birchii. NCBI lineage: Eukaryota > Metazoa > Arthropoda > Insecta > Diptera > Drosophilidae > Drosophila > Drosophila birchii. Next base: position 4,853,483 of record JAWNOA010000064.1, read on the forward strand.
CGCATTGTTTGGCCCGTCGTCGTCGTCGTCTTCGCAGGAAATATTTTCCTTGGCCGCCATGAAGCGCAACCAAGTTGTTGACTCGACCCGAGTCGGGTTGGTTGACTTGTCTCTCGATTTATCTGCGTGTTAATTTGAGCAATTAACATGGTAAATTAAGGAAGCACCAATTCGCCGTAGATATATTTAACATAAATACACACCTAAGGCTGCTCGGGTTGCTTGTTAACCTGCCAACTACAACATGATCAACATCTCATTGTCTGTTATTTTTTCTCCTTTTATTTTTCGGTTTAAAACAAGCCAAACCGTTGAGGGTGAAAAATGTGGAGTAAAAAGCTTGAGGGAATGAGGAAATACTGAAAATATTTTTAACAATCCAAGCAATTAATTTGTTGTCAATATTAAGAAACCCCCAAATCAATTAATCATTCATTGTGGATGTGCCTGAAAATAGCTATTAATAATAAATAATTCCTATAGTTAGTAGGAAATGAAGTGTATTTTTCCAAAGAAATAAAGGAAACATTTTATGAACTAAAGTTATTTAATATAATAGTTTTGCCTAGACTAAGTAGGCAATTGAATTAAGTAATTAATGTGATTATTTGGTTAAAACTCGTAAAAAGTAGTGATTTATTAACCACATAATTTATGTACTTTACCATTTAATAGTCTGTAAATAATATTACGAATATTTAGTTATTTATTGAGGAGCGTTTTTTTTTGTACCTGTGTCGAATACATAAATAAATAATAGTAACTTGGCTAGTTGGCTTTCTTCTCGTTGGACTACCGACTTACGCTCAGTAGTTTTAATGCTTTTTTAACAGAGTATAAAAAACCACCTTGCGCCCAGTTAGTCATTCGGCACACACTCATACTATTTATATAAATATAGCCACAAGCCCCGATATGGCCGGTGTATACAGTTAACCAATTGTTAACCCAAATGTGCTGCCAACTGATACGAAAAGCGAAGGGGGGACTCGTCGACTCGACTTGAGGCAAGGTGCGCCTGCGCACAGAGCACATTGCCAACTGATTTGCTGCGCATTGATTGAAGGGTAAATTACACCTTGCCACATGCGATTCAATGCGATTCGATGCGATTCAATCCGATGACGGACTCATGAACGGTGTACCGGATCGGACCGGACGGGGATTACTTGTCCAAGTCTTTCAAACATTTTGTTTGTGGGTTTACACGGCTAAAAAAGTGACTTAATATTGTATTTTATTTGTATGAAATATAATACAAATGAAATCATTTTAAAATATAATTATTAATTCATTCGTGTAATGATTATAATCGATCCAATTTCGATAATGGTATAGTAATTCATTCGAATTTAATTTTAAAAATATCTTTTTGAGGAAACCCCCATTATTTTATTTGAATATTTATACAGTGAGCATTTGCAATTTCTTTCCGTGTAGCTGCTTTTCTCTTGGCTTTGCGTATATATATTATATATATATTTGTATCCAACAGATACTGTTAGCTACTTGCCGCTACGGCCACCGGGCGACTGTTATTTGTATTTGTAGAATTTTGTGTGCAAATACAAATTTTTCGCTCGCAACTATTTGTAAATTGCGTCACCTTCCGAGACTTTTGGTTTTTGGTTATGGTTCGCTAGTGAGTCCATGTTTGGATGTTTTTTATTTTTTATTTTTTATTTTTGGGGCGCCCTCTCTATTCCTCTTAGTGTGCGTGTGTATCTGTGTCAATCGCTTCCATTTGCAAGTGTTTGAGTGCTGTGGCCATAACTGCATATATATTTAATACGATTTCAATGTTTTTTGTTTTCTTTATTCCATTCATTCCAAGTGCGCTGTCACGTAATTAAAGTCACATAAACTATTGAAAAGTTTTTTCTTGAATGGTTTTACTTTGGACTATTTGGGAATTTTTTGTTTTTATTTTTTGGCACATTTGCATTGGTACGCGTAGGCATTTCGGCCAGACTGAAATAGATACAGTCAGACTGGCCACATAAATAGACCGTCACATTGAGTGTATCGTCTGCGTCACTTGTTATGAATATGAAATTGCCATTGGTTCCACGTCATTTGATATCAGAAAGGTTAGTGCTTAATTTGGTATTCACATTCAATTGGATTTATTGAGGACCACACAGAAAATTTGTTGGTTTCAGTTAATAATTGTCTTAAGGTCTTTGTTCAAGCTATTGATTAGCTTGGCTAGGTTCTAATAATACTCAAAAGTTGTCTTTGAGTTGATAAATACATCTCTTTACACTATTTTTTAGACTTAAAATATCAGAAAAATCAGAATCAGAATTATTTAATAAATTACTTATTCGGGATAGAGTTGAATTCTTTCTACAAGGGTGTGAAACAATCAAATCTGAATACATTTTATGTTCTCCATAAACATAAGCTTGACTTTTAAATAAAAAACTCTTAATAATATTACTACGCTCAACAATAAAACCTCACTTTTTGTTGTTAAAAGGAATAAATTCTTTGAAACCTTTAGCTAATTACTTTATTAAAATATTCCCCTTCAATTTAATTATCCTAAGAGTGACTTGCAATGTCTATTCGATTGTCGTTAAAGGGAAACATCTTTATTACTCATTTTTTAACGACTGCGCCAGCATTTCCCTTTTAATTAATACCTCACCGTTGGCGCTGGCGTGTTGCCTTTTGGGCCAATGCCACCGAATGGCGAAAAACTTTATGACACTGAGACGGACTGTCGGTGGTGGTGGCTCATCATAAAACATAAGCACGGGCAAATTGACAGCCGTTACGGATATGATGATGACCTCATTTCCAACTAAGAAAAAAAACTAAAAAAAATACAACAAATCTTAATTAAGTCCGGCTTTATTTTTTTTGTTGGGTTCTGATTGAGATTAAAACTCCAGCACAGTCTCTTCACGCTGATTGAGAATGATGTGTTTTTAATAATACAATTTTTGTACACTTTTTAAGGAGCCTTGCTAGCTGCTACATTTCGCAGCAATTTTTGGTGCTGTTTTTGTGATCTTTTCTGCTTGATTTTTAAATAATTGTTGCAATCAAAGGTAATTATTACAAATGCATTGAAGTTGTCCGTTTGTATTTCCTTTTTGCATGGCAATTACCAAAGCAAGACAAAGGCACAAGCACAAGCAAAAGCAAAAGCAAGCCAAGCGCTCAATTATTGTTGCAACTTGCAACAGCCAACAACTGCCGCTTCGACTGTTGTCGATGCGGTAACATGGCTCAATTTCGGTTGCTGAACATTATTATTATTTCGCATTTGCGAACAATATTCGCTTATTGTTCGGAAAAAAGATCGGACCCTCCAACAATAGCAACAGCAGCAGCCACAGCTACCACTAATACACCAAAATAACAACGGCAGCAGCAGCAAAAACAGCAACAAATTATAGCAACAACTGATCATATTTTGGACAGACATCAGAAGGAAATTAGATGATTGCCAGTCGGAGAAGAAAATCTTGCGGAAATCATGGAAATTCTGATACTCTTACATAAAGTTTTAAAGGAACTCTTTAAGAAGTCAACTTGGCGTAAAAATTATTTAAAAAAGGAACCTTTCAAAAGGCGACAACTTATAGCCCATGAACTGAATTTAAACAAATTAAAATCTTTATTTTAATAGTCTTTAATTTCCCAAAAAAAATATTGAATGTGACTGGGCCAAGACTGCGAGTTCAAAAGGTTTTCAAATTGCTTTTAAATTGCCCAATGTATGATCTATGCGACGGCTGTTAAAAGCCAGCGACAACCTTTTTTTTTTTTTGGGAAAGGGCATGACAAACAGACAGACAGGCAGCAGGCAAACAGTCAAGAAAACTAGAGAGGCCCAAAAAAGGCAGTTGGGCTTGCTATCGGGCCAATGTGCAACGTGCAACGAGCAACTAGCAACGTGCAAGATGCAAGATGCATCGCGGCTAACTGTAATGTCGTCAGCCAGCAACGATCTTGGCCTGACGACGACGACGACGCCATTATGAAATTGCAGCTCCAAAAGTTTGTTTTCCCCCACCTCGTCGTCGGTCGTCGGACACTTTTCACCTGCTCACCCACTCCATTGTGTCCATTGTGTGCCGGGCCATGCAAATAGAGCTTCCAATTCCCCTTTGCAAGTCCCACTTCCAGTTGAAGCCGCCGCCGCACGCCCCAAAAAGCAGCAGGCAACAGCAAAGTGGAGGAGGAAAACAAATGCGACTCCGCAATCTGGTGATGCTGATGGTTGCGCCTGTCCGCGAGGCAATCGTCGTCCAGCTGGTGCCCCCAGTGTTGAATGTTTGCACTTTCGGATCGCTCACTGAGTCAGTCAGTCACTCAGGTTTGGGTGCATTCAAGAAATTAGGAGAGCACTGAACGAAAAATCACAGGAAAAGGGATATGAGGTGCTATACATATGACAAAACCTTGAAAATAGACTTTGCCATTCACTTTTCTTGTTAGTTTTCTCTCTGTGCAGCCAGGCAATCGCAGGGCCCGGTTTCGGGAATTGGTTACCATTAACTATCAAGCATTCTCTGGGGCTTTTCAATTTCATTTGCGCAATTATTGTGAAATTAAGATGTTTGCTCAGACAACGCTGGCTTCTCCTCCTCCTCCTTCTTTGGCTGATATCTGGCAGATACTTTGGGAACTTTCTACCCCGTTTGTAGATCCATTCGATTTGAGCCAACTCATGTGAACTATTCGCCATGATAAGACATGAGAGTGAGCTAATTATGTCTAGGAAATTGTTCAGACCCAACTGACACACAAAAAAAGAGAGGGAAAAGCAACAGAGAAAAAATCTGTAACAAATAACAAATAAAAAACAGCATCAGCATCTGGAGCTGAGGCAGCTGTGGCTCACATAGAACAAAACTTTCACCCGAAAAAAATACAAGATACAAGCAACTACAACAATGACAACCGGCAGCGGGCCAACTGTTGCAACAGTTTTATGGCTTAAAATTCACACTCTTAATTGCCCAGAGTGAGTGAGTGAGTGAGTGTGCCTACTTGTATCTGTTGGATACTCGAGCGCAACGCATCTCTACGCATGTGTGACCGACCGACCGACCATTAAGAATGATTATAATTATAAGACTGCTGCTGGCCCAGGAGCAGAACAATGAAAGAGAAAATTGATAGTTAATGCAACTGCAATTGGAGCTGTGCAGGTTAATTGAGCGCATTAGCGGTTCATAGCCGAGATTTCTCCAAGATTTTTTCTTCATTTGTTTGGGTTCCCCCTTATAACCTATAGGAATATGAAGTGTGTACTTAAGATCCGGCTCTGTGTTAAAATATATCTTTGGGATGCCTATATTTAAGTTAGTTAGAGAATTGTTAAGAAGTTGAATTAATTATTTATAATATGATATTTTAATAATTAATTAAATTTTATATAAGGTATCTGCATTTGAAATTAATATTTCAAAGTTTCAGATCTCTTTTAGAAGAATTGTCGTTGTAGTAGCTAAAGGCAAAACAAGATGTTGAGAACTACGAGATGTTGATACTGAAAAAATTCGACTTTGTATAAAAAATTTCATCTTTATTCTTTGAATTTTCATAATTTTCAAGAATTTGGTATTTGGTAAAATACTCAAATTGGCCATTTACAAACACCTTTAAAATGCATACTTTTTTATTAATTTAGTACCCTGGGGTGCACACTAATCAAATGACATAATATTTATACATCCGTGTTATTCGATATAGGTTTCGAGAATTGCCTCGATCCAGGCGGAATTACATCGAAGTCACCATGAGCCATAAACAGTCTTTAATCATATTTTTTCCAGCTGGTGCTGGAAGTGCGTACGTGAGCTCGTTTCGAGTTTCGCGGTCGCTGTGTGATAATTCGCAATTGGAGCTGCAACAGCAGCACAGCATCGCAAATAGAAATACGAAAAAAGAAAAACCGGCAACAAACACCCACTTGCGGTTGTCATCGCCGCCGCACAGATAATTTTCCAGGTCTTACGCTTAAGTAGGAAAAACGTTCGTGAGTGTAATTTGTGTTAAGTTCTTTTTGGCTTTCTCGGCGAGACGGCTTTCTATTTTCCTCGATTTGCCGTTGGTGCCACTGCGACTGGATGGTATATAGTAGTATCTGTAGTATCTATAGCTCTTGCCTCACTTCTGACTAATGACAATCGTTTGTGGGAGTAGGGAGTAGTAGTAGTTATTCCCTTGCCCCGCATTTCTCCCATGGCTTGTGTTTCTTTCTTGTTTTCGGTGGCGAGTTTTCTTTGAAGAAATTCTGGAACGTCATAGCTGGGGTTCTTCCCGAGGTCTTTAAAATTACTTACTAATGATAATTAGCAGCATTATTTTCCCATTATTCTTTCGGAGGCGGCTTCCCGCCGCAGCATTTATGTTTTGTTTTCCTCGTTTTTGGATTTTATTGCAATTAAAGCGTCATTTAACTGGGCGTGGGAGTGGAGTCAATCCCGGAAAGACTCGACCCCTGGGCCCCACCCAAGTGGAGTGGTAATATAGACATGGCACATGACAAATGGTGAGCCTGAGCCGGAGCCACTGTTGCACAAAAGGATTTCGTTTTTAATTAAAAACCACAAAAGTTAACTAATGTTTAGTCTATTGTTTGTCGATTTTTGCTTTCTTTTCTTTTTTCAATTAAAAATAATGGTCATGCACATATTATAAATGAGTTTCGGTTCAACGGAGCTTTTGATTATGCAAAAAAATTGCAGTGTGTGCTCCACTTATTGGCCGGGATTAACTTTGGTTTCTGTTTGCGCTTTGTTTGCCAGCAGATTCGTATTCGGAGTCAGCAACATCATCATCTTCTTCGTGGTCGTCATCCTCATCGCTACTCTTCAGTTTGCCGCTTCTTCAGCTTTTATTTTTTTGTTCAGCTGATTTCTGCCTTGAGCTTCCGACTTTCTCCAAATACACACCGCCGCACATACGGCTGTTGTTTGTACGATACACACTTGGTTAGCTCGGCGTTATAACAAATCCAGAGTGTGTGCTCAGTTGCTCTGCCTGGCCAGCTGCCTAATGATCCGTCTATGTTATAACTTATATGCAAACCGGCTGCCAAATTGAATTGTGCACGAAGGAGCCAGGAAAGTGTTCCTCAGTACAGGATGGGGGAAAATTGAAGATTGTTGTTAAATTTTATATATTTTATGACAAATTGATAAAGAAAAGGGGGGAAAGATAAGCGATGTATATCGAGAGGAAAAATCTGATTTAATGTACAGATAAATATTCGGATCTAAGTTCTGGTTTTAGTTTATGGCTTAAATCTGTTGGGAATAGACAACTTTTTGTTCTAAAAATATTCTGTATTTAAGACAATTTCCAAATATTGTTGTTAATGTTGAGATATATTTCTCCCTGTGCATCAACCTATATCTCCATTTCCCTTGGCTAGTGGCCAAAAATATGTTTTGTTATCCATCTGCTTGTGATACATTTGCCGCCAACTGTTTGTAAACAATTCGGCATTATAAATGCCTTACTATTACGACATTTGTCAGTTGTTCGATGTAAAGAATAATCCAAACTGAATCTATTTTTGATAAGATCTTAAAGGAAAACATTTGAAAGCACTAAAAATAAAACACAATTTTGTATTTTACTCTTTGTAATCTAATCAAAACGATGAATTAAGTAGTTTATTTATATAAATATTTGTATTCAACAAGAATTTTATCAGGAATTTATTTATCTTTACTCAACATATATTTTTCTTTCCTATTTCTTGCAGGTGAGTTCACAATGCGCCCCGTCATTTAACTAAGCTTTTTAATCTTATGTCATATCTGGTAAGCCTTCTTAACTTTTGAATAAATTGTTTGTAGCCGAAATAGGAAACCTATCTTAACGTGTAAATTAAAATTAAAACATGTTTACAGCCAGTCTGGCTTTATTGCCACTCCAATTTTGAAAAAGATTTATGATAAAGTCAGGTGATGAAAATTGCGCAGATTTGTTAACATTTAATAGGAAATTGTAATTGGAAGTTGTTGTATATGGTAAGACAATAAAAATTGTTATCATAACTACGTGTTGTTTCATAGTACATTTGATGCTTGTAAGAGATTAAAAGTAAATTGAACATTGACTAGTGCGGCTTCATGAAGGCAGAAATCTTATTTGAATTCCTTGGAATCTTCTAGTTTATTACACCCTTTTCTGTGGGGCCAGAAGCAGCCAGAAGCAAATTTACACACATTTTATTGGGCAACCAAGCGAGGACTGGCCAAGGAGTCCGCCTGTCGTTTTATGTTTCATGCGAATCGCAGAAAATGAACAAAAATGTATATGTGCAATTATAATAAATTATATTCGCGTGGATTAACGAGTTAATGACGGTCGCTGCTCCGCGTGTTTTTAATTGTTAAATTGCTTGCAAGAAAACAAGGCAGCCAGCCCAGACAACTCAGGCACAGCTTCAGCCACTCAAGACCACATATTTAATGCGAATGTTTGCCAAATTTGTGTCATGCCCCAAATAGGATAAATCCGCTAAACCGAAATCCGGATGCCGGTCGAAACGGAAACGGATGAAAGTGTTGTTTTTTCGAAAAAAAATATTGATAAAAGCAATGTGCTCTGCACACGATGGGGAGGATGATAGCAATGGATGATGGCTGTTGCCTGCTGATGGTTGATGTTTGGCCAGGAAATCCAAGCAGTAACATGGCCAACGCTTGTCTATGGCTATATTTAGCCAGTTAGCCAGCAGACCAGCCAAGTTATTGGCAATGTCTGCCGTTTTTGGGGAAAAGCCGATGTAAACAAGTCCGCTGCTGTTGCAACGACCTAAATATACAGTACAATTCATGGGAAAAAGATACCTGCTTTAAGGGGGAGTGCATGCAACACAGCTATGATTAGGAAAATAGGTGTCAGAAATATGAAGAACTTAAGTTTGAAATGTTACTACCATAAATTTATTACAAACGTTGTACTGGCTTTTTAATGATACGAAATATTTCTATTATTTGCGGAAATACTAAAGAACTATTGAAAATTCTCAGTGCTAGTTTTTCAACCGCACCTGTATCTTTATACTTCTTGTGTTGCGGGAGGCCGGGGTGCTGAGATTCTCTCCGTGTGTCTCAGGTGTCTTGCGACGACCAGCTGTCGGAGCAATGCAACAAGTTGCCAGCGGAGTTGTTGCCGTCGCCAAGGTCATCGGCGTTGAATGTGGCCAGCATCCTCCGTCACTGCTACTTTTTGTTAGCATGTTTTTTGCTCTTTTCCTTTTTTATTTATCTTTTTTTTTGGTAGCTCTTTGGCTTGGCCATTTTTACCAGTTTGGCAAGTTTATTTTTTTTTTTTTGTATTTTTGTTGCATTCACTTGTCTGTGTTCGCTGACTACTTGGGCTTATACTCACAACATCTTCTTGTCCGCTTCTCAGATTCTTCTCTTCGATGTTCTTGCGCTCGTATTTCAAATTTGTTTTTTTTTTTTTGGCTCTTTTTGCCATATTTTGTCTGTACTTTTTGTTGTATTTCGGCTTTACTTTGCCCATATGGCGCCGCTTAAGGTGTCCCCTTGGCATGGGAGCGCAGTTAAAGCGGAAAATTTATGACCTCCACAAAGAAAGCTTCCACGTACTATACAATTTCATTATAAATTATGCACAGCCATGGCCTTTTCAATAAGTCAACGAACCCGCACAGTTTACGCTACTTTATATAGTAATTACGAGGGTAGATTTGAATATATTTCGAGTGAAAGAATAAAGAAATCTTAAATTAAAAGTATATCGAACAACTGTTACCTACAAACTCCTTGAAAGTATCTCGTCTAGCACACCTGTGCGGCTGAGTCATGTAGAAGGAAATTTACCAACGACCAAAACTCGGGAAACTTAGAAAACTTCCTGGGGAAACCGCAACCCACAACCCCAAAAAGCCCATCTAGACACAGACATTGTTGTGCGGAGAGGAGCAGAGAGACAGCGCCCAGCTATTAACGAACCCAACAAGTCCAACATGCACACACCCCAAATACCCACTGAACCGCAAATGTGTCGCTGTCAGCGCGTCGTATACTTGATGTGTATTTCCAGTTATTGGCGGCCGCATTTATCGATCGGCATGGATATTAGCCCGACGTCCTCATTTAAAGCTAACCACTGTTTGTGCTTAAACCAGGCTCGCTCTCTGCCGTCTCTGTCTCTAATAGCCTTTCGAATAGTTTTTATTTTATTTTCGCCAAGTTTCTGCGGTGCAGTGGGGCTGTAAGGCGCACAGAAGAAGAAATTGAGCTAAATTTATCAGATTTTATATTATGATTTTTCGATCTTTCTCTTCGTGGCGGACGGTCGTGTTTTTGTTTTGCGCTCCGACTTTTGTGTTATTTTGAATCTAAACCACCGGGGTTTTATCTAAACTTATCACCTAATATTTATAACGTTATACCGTTTTGCTACCGCGCGTGCATGCACTTTTCTGTGTAGTTAATTTGCATAAATAATTACTTGTTAGTTTTGTGCTAAGACGGTTTATCTTATTTTATATTTCCTCTTTGCTCTTTTACCGTTTCTATTTTTCTCTCCCCCGCTCGAGTGCCGTTTGCTATTAGCTGCATCCAAGCTGTTCATAGCTCTCACCGCTCTTGTGATTTTCTGCTGCTCTAACTCTTGCGCTCTTTTATCTTCTCTTTATCTCTTAGTTTTTTGGTATTGATAGTGTGCACAGTGGTTCTAGGGTTTGTGAACATGTCCCAGAATATTGTCTGTGTAATTAAGAACTGCCAAAAGAATGTTTTGGCAGACCAGCCCAGTTTCCATTGCTGGCTTTGCGAGGCAGTTGTGCACGCTAAGTGCATCGAGATGACGGGTCGAATGGCTGACGCAGTGTCCAGCAAAAAGGGCCTGCGTTATTGCTGTGAGGCCTGTCGGCCGGTTGAGAAGGAAATATCATCCTTCATGCGTCAGACAAGGAGTGGATTTTCTGAGATCATGGCCACTTTTCGCAAGGCGAATGACCTGTTCTCCGCGCTGGACGCTCAATTTAATAGTATGAAGCTATTAAATGAGTCGCCGAAACGCAAAAAATCCGCTGCTAGTCGGCTGCAACTGTGTGAGACACAGCAACCGAATTCCTGCCACTCTCCGTCGCCTCAGCTCCTGGTCCCCGTTCCAATGGTTCTGAGGTCAGGAACGATCAAAGATTCGGTAACCGAATCGGTCGTAGAGGTGTCGGAAGCCGCGCAGCCAGCAATTTCCGCGTCGTCCGTGGTGTCTGATGCGCAGCCCAATTCTTTGGCTCCGCAAACAACCGTAGAAAATTCTACCCAGGGTCCAACATTGCCCGGAATACCGGCCGTTGTTGGTAACAATTCGTTACATAAGACCCTAACAGCAGTCCCACCTTCGAAAACTATATTTGTTTCGAGGCTTGCCCCTGATCTCGCATCGGAAGATGTTCTAGCCTATATTCAAGGCAAAACACAAGCTGGTAATATCAAGGTGGAAAAATTCAAATTTCCGTATGCCAGAGACATTTCGTCATTTAAGATAAATGTCTCATTCCAGCTCTTTGACACTATTTGCTCGGGTGACTTCTGGCCCGAGTACGTTGTAGTCAAGGAGTACGAGGCACGGAAGAAAAGAAATCGGCCTGTGGGAGTTCAACTGCCCAAGCCGTCACAACCTTCAGTGTCTACTCAAGCACCTTCTGTCCCAAAAAACTAAACTCTTCCCTACTACTTTCCTATCAGAATACTAGGGGCTTACGCAGTAAGCTCTCTAGATTATATTCTGATAGCCTTTCTTTCGCATCCCAGGTGATTGTATTTACAGAAACCTGGTTGAAGCCGGAGATCCTCTGCTCCGAAATTCTTCCATGTAAGTACACTATTTACAGACTAGACCGTCTTCTCCAGCGTGGTGGCGGAGTTTTAATTGCCGTTGACTCCAGCCTCATCTCGGAACGGGTGGTATCTAATGACTTTTTGGACATCGAATTTATCTGCGTAAAACTATCTTTCACAGGTAGTTGCATTTATGTAACCTGCTCTTACATCCCTCCATCTTCGGAAGAGCCAATTTATTGGAAACACCTTTCGGCAATTCGGGCAGTTTCCAATAGGCTTTCTGATAGGGACCAATTAGTGGCTTTGGGTGACTTTAACATACCCGGAGCTCACTGGTCTTCTGATGGGGTGTCTAATGTTCTTCACACTGCGGCACAGCATGACCTCCTAAATGGCTTGCTTGATTTATCCTTATCGCAAGTTAACCATATTTTTAATTCTTTAAACCGCTTACTTGATCTATGCTTTGTCTCTGATCCTGTAGGTGTAAACCTAATTAGAGTTCCTCCATTGACGCAACCTGAAGATCCTTATCATCCAACTTTCGATGTGACTATCGACACTGGGACAGTCTTAGCTACTACACCTGATAGCAGTTTGAACAGAGTCCGCTGTTTCCGAAAGGCTGACTACCAGAGGCTAAGCACTTTAATAGCAGAATTTGATTGGTCTAATCTTTACATGAGCTCTGACATGGCATCCGCCGTTGACATTTTTTACAATGCCATGAATTCATTCTTCTCTTTATGTGTTCCTAAATGCTACCCGTCGGTCTCTAATAAACCACTTTGGTTTACCAAGGAGCTGACGCGTCTAAAAAACGTAAAATCTAGGCTTTATAATAAATATAAACTCACTGGTTCAAAAACGGCTTTCTCATCTTATCTTAGTGCTCGATCTAACTTTACCGTGCTTAACGCTCAGTGTTACAAAAATTATTTGACTCGTTGTAAGGTCCAGTTCACGCAGGACCCTAAACAGTTTTATAACTTTGTTAACTCTAAACGTAAACCCACGTTATATCCTCCCTCGCTGTCTTTTAAGAATACTACAGTAAATTCTGATCAAGCAATTGCTAATCTCTTTGCTGAGTTTTTTAAAACGACATATTCGCCCTCAACATCTTCAGATCATACATTTTCTACAGCTATGCCCAGTTCGTCCCTAATCTTCAGTCCTATTTTAAACGAAAGCTCACTTATCCTTGATCTTCAACGTGTTAAGCCAGTTTATTCGCCAGGTCCCGATGGTATACCTGGCTCTGTGCTTAGGTATTGCTCCGAGGCGCTGTGTAACCCCCTTCTTAAATTGTTTACCTTGTCTTTAGAATCCTCAGAATTTCCCCTTATTTGGAGGGAATCATTTGTTATTCCTCTCCACAAAAAAGGTAGCAAATCGGATGCCAGTAACTATAGGGGTATCTCTAAGTTATCGGCTATCCCCAAACTTTTCGAGAATGTAATCACTCCTCACTTGCAACATCTATGCAGATCCGTCATTTCTCCATGCCAGCATGGTTTTATGAGGCGAAGATCAACCACGACCAATCTTCTGGAACTTACCTCTTTCGTTATTAGGGGCTTCCAACAAAACTTTCAAACCGATGTTATTTACACGGACTTTAGTAAAGCTTTCGACTCGGTTAATCATTCTCTTCTGGTTAGGAAACTCGATTCAATGGGGTTTCCTAGTGATCTTCTTAAATGGATTTCGAGTTATCTAAGTGATAGGACCCAAAAGGTTCTGTTCAGAAATGTTCAATCCAATAGCCTTAGGGTCACATCTGGCGTCCCACAGGGTAGTCACCTTGGACCACTTCTGTTCACATTGTTTATCAATGATTTGCCGCAGGTTCTAACCAATTCCAGAGTACTTATGTACGCTGATGACGTTAAACTTTGCTTGCAGTATAGGGACATTTCTTGCCAATCTGACCTACAATCGGATCTTGATAACTTCCAAGCATGGTGTCATGCTAACGATTTACATCTCAACAGCTCAAAATGCAAACTGATGACATTTTCACGTGTTACTCCCCTGCTTGCAACCTATATGCTTAACGACTGCTCTTTGGAAAGAATCTCTATTGTTGATGATCTGGGTGTCCGCCTGGATCCTAAACTTTCGTTCTCTGAACATATTTCTTGTATGGTTAACAAAGCCAGAGGCATGCTGGGATTCATTAAAAGGTGGGCGAAGGAATTCGATTCTCCTTATGTAACGAAGACCCTCTTTACTTCGTTGGTTCGCCCTATATTGGAGTATGGTTCGTGCGTCTGGAGTCCTCAATTCGGGGTCCATAGTAGCCGCATTGAATCTGTCCAAAAGAACTTTTTGCTTTTTGCCCTTCGTGGCCTACCCTGGGATGCAAACCTTAGATTACCGTCTTACGCTAGTAGACTTCTCCTACTTAATCTACCTTCTTTAGCTAACCGTAGGACGATGCTTGGCGTCGTCTTTTTACATAAACTTATACACGGTGATGTGGAGAGCCCCTACCTTCTAGGCCAGCTCAATTTCCATGTTCCCCGTCTTTCTTCTAGAACTTTTATACCACTAGTAGTTAACCACTGTAGGCGTGAGTTTGAAGTACATGAGCCCTTTAGGGTTTTATGTACTGATTACAATCGTCTTTTTAGTAGCATTGAAGGCATTGAAAGCCTTCAAAAGCTAAAAACTGTATTGCTTGTAGTACTATCCCGTAGTGTATCCTAATTTTTCCTCGGTCTATTCTATTTTTTTACCTTCTCTCGCGTCTATCCAGTACGCGTTTCGTGCCGTACGTCACACGGCTGCGCCCCTCGGTCGGTTGGGCGGGAGGTGGGCGTGGGACCCCGCGCGAAAAAAAAAAAAAAAAAAAAAAAAAAAAAATAACAATTATTATTTAATTGTATATTTCTGGTCAACATACTTAAAATTAAAATTTAATTTTCTTTACTTTTCATCCTAAATTAAAATTAAATTACATTTTTCTCTGTGTGCTCTCCTCTCTGGCTAAAACCCAGTCTAAAGCCTGACCAGCATGCAAACAAGTCTTTTATGGCACTTTTCCAGTGACAGTGCATCACATGGCCATGTTTGGGCTATCTGTTAACTGTTTTTGTAAGCCAACTCTCGGGTTTTTTTCCTTTTATTTTTATTATCAATGAGGCATAGAAACAGAAACTGGTTAGTCGACTAATTAGTCGCGTGCAATTGATTTCTCGTTACCATTCTGTGCACAAGATCAGAAACTAATAAACCGAGAGTATTAATTTAAATTGTAAAGTTTACTTTTGTCTATTGGTTACATCTTAGCTGGTTGCAGCATTTGGTGGCCTATTGTGACTAAACGCCATAAATCAGCAAATGTTTTTTTGAGTCGTGACCAAGAATATGATGTTCGTTCTTCTTTATCATAAAAAATTTGATTGCTTTTTTTCTTGCTTAAATTTGCAAGTTTAATGTGATGCTAAAGGGGTGAGCATTTGGTTTGTGGTTTTTGTTGAGAAGATGGTTATGGCATGACACTTAAAACGGTTGGTTTTAGCAAAGTAATAAAGAAGTGGAAGTAAACTTCAAGAGGATAAAACAGGGCTTAATGATGCTTGTTTAAAATCATGCTTAATTTTTTTTGTTATGTATTTTGTGGCACTTCTTTGTTTTAATAGGTTTTTAGTAGAGTAAATTTATAATTAAAACTTTGTCTTAGCCTTTCAGATAAATGTTTAAAATCCTATTAAGTCACAGATCTAGCGACTTAATCTCTTAATCCTCATTATGTGATTAACCTATTAAAAAGTCAGCAAAATGGTCATAGATTTAGATAAGATCTTACGAAAAGATCATTAAATCTTTAACCTTTTAAGAGGCGGCGCTGTAACTAACCGAACGAACAGCTCCCTTGGATCGGCTGCGCTAAGTGAACCCATCTAATTGAATTGTTAAACCAAAGCCGCTGTTATTCTCCTAAGGTAGCCTTATTTCTCTTTGGCTTTGGTTTCGTTTTTTTTCCCTCGAAATTATTTGCGCTGTCAGCGGATCTGAGTAAGCCCGTAAAGCCGCAGCTCGCTGTTCAATTGCGGCGATTAAAGTCGCGTTCGCGTTCGTCCACGGCCATGCAAATGCCGCAGCGCCTCTCTAATAGGCTTGGGTTCATTTGGGCTTGGTCGTCGTCATCAGCATCAACAACATCATCATGTACATCTACATACATCCAGCGAAACAAGTCACATCCAAAGCCACATCTAAATCCAAATCCACATCACAACGGGGCAAGGTCTTTGTCTGACGTTCTCCCGCCATTACATTACCTTACATTACATTAAACGAAGGTAAGCGCTCTTCCCTCAGTATTTCTGTCTGTCTGCGTTGCATAAAGGCTAATGAAAATGCTGAAAATACCGAAGCTGTTGCGCTGCCTCATTAGCAGCGGCTTATGGGCACAATCCCCGGCTAACTGGTCTCAAATAGCACGAATAAGTGCAATTCATGCGGCAAGTGCGTGGCTCGAGTGCACCTGAAAGGCATTTTGCCGGCGTCCTCCACAGTTCCCGCTACACAGTACCCAAGTCTCCAATTCCCAATCTCCTTCAGTCCTCGTAGAAGAGGTGGCCAAGTGGCCAAGCGTCTAATTATGCGCACCCTTGGGCGCTGGTAGCCATTCGCCTAGCGGCCAGTAAACAAAATAAAAAACCAATTTGTTAGCGCCGCCTAGGAACTAACAATTGCACAGTGGTTCAAACATTTAGTAAAGCGAACATTAATGAAGATAATGAAAAAAGGTATTCAGAGTTTATGAGAGTTAGCTAACCTGAGGTAAGCCAGTTACCTAAAACTAAACAAAGGTTATAAGAGTTGACCGGAGATATCCAGAATTAATAGAAGTTGATCTGAAGTAAAATGAGTTAACCACGGGTAATTGGATTTTACTGAAGATAACTAGAGTTAACCATATATAAGAAGCGTTGTTTTTAGAATTGACCAGAGTTGAAGTTAACCTCAGTTAAGCAGGGATAACTAGCGGTTATTTGAGTTAACCAGAGCTAATGTTAGTAACTTAGAGGCAGATTTAACTGGAGTTTTAAGAAATCTATCTATCAATAATAACAATATAAATATATGGTAAATCAGTTCATACCTGATTATTATTAATATTATAAATATATTGATAACAAGATCTTATGCTTTTCAAGTTATTAAAAAAAATTGTATAGTAACAGTTTCTTTTTTTTAATTATTATAAAATATTTAAATAAGGGAAAGAATATTAATCAATATTTTCTCTATATATCAAGACGAATAATTTCTCCCCTGTCCTTGTGGCAGTATAAAGTAAATTAAAGTGGCGAAAGCATAACCAAACCTTAATTAAGCTGATGCTAGAAAATTGCACACTATGCAGCATAATGTCTTGATAATTAAATTATACAATAATAACATCTTGACTAGGCACTGTCATAAGAGGGACTTCCTAAAAAAATGCCTGCATACCGTACTTATTAAACGGTTACTTAAGTTTCAAAATCCACTGCCTATTGGGTAACACAGTGTGCCGCCGTGTCTTTAATTAGTGAACGCGCGACTAGAGTTCTCGCTTTAAAAAAATCTCTTCCGTGACTTTCTAAACGCAAATTCTTGCTCCTCCATTTGTTCTCTTGGCCCGGCTAAGCGGTGTGTGATTTATGGCTAGCAGCTTGGCTGCTTGGATGCTCGTACACATTTCAAATTAGCTGCCAGAATAATTGCCCCGCCAGCGATCTTGGGTTATGACTTACGCACAGAACAAAAAGCCAACTTAAAAACCTATGATAATTCCACGAAAAAATAAATACTTAAAAAGAAGCGCAACCAGTTTTTGGTCAGATCAAAATGAAATAAACCCCACTAGAGAAGAGAGTAAAGCGTCTGAGTTCGGTGTTGGTCTTAAATTGACTCAATTTCCGTGCCAAAAACAATAGGCGGAATCGATCAATGGAAAACCAAATCGAAAGGAAACTCGAAATGAGTTTCCTCCGACTATTTACGAATTGGCTATGCTTTCAATGCCAAAAAAGGGTCGCAGTGGGAGAGCTCCGACGACTTAATGAACCCCCCAACACTAGTCCCTCCCCCCATCCTACCCTCTCTATTTAGTCAAAGCTATTTAATAAAGCCATGAACCTTGAGCCAAGTACATAGAAAAGCTGAACACGAGCAGTCGCTGTCTTTTTTTTTGTTTCGTTTTGTATTTCGCTCGGGTCTTAGTTTTGTTGTTCATTATTTTCGGGTCTGCTCTGAAAACAAATTTACCCAGGCAGCCCAAAAAAACCAACTGACAACTGCGGGGGCAAAGTCAGACAGCTAGACAATAGCGAAAAAGAGTGTCAAGTTTAAATATTTTTATATGAGTGCCAAAAAGTGTCGCAGTTTTTCACACTCTTTGTCTTTTTGTCGAGGACCACATTGGCCAGCCGGGTCCGGAGTTTTGTTACAACTACAACTTTGTTTTTCTTTTTTTTGGTAGACGGCTGAGCCGTTAAGTCGTATTGATTGAGTCAGACTCAGGTAAGTCTGAGGTAGTGCAGTTTTTTCAGCAAATTTCAAGCTGAATTTCCCTTCCGCTATCGCAAACTAAAAATAATTCAGTGAGTGGCTTACTAAGAAATTTATAACAGGTAATGATAAGCGCTTTGTATATATACAAAAAAAAAGGAACTAAATCGCAAGTACTTGTATAGATTATTTGTTATCGATGGGAAGATATTGCGCTTTATACAATTATTTTTCATATGATGAAAGTTTTGGGCTTTGTTTCTACAGATTTTAGGCTTTAACGATGAGTTGTGGAATATTTAATAATATTTTTGGGATTCAGTTGATTATAAACAAGATACATACATGTGTGCCGTAGATAAACCTTTTTTAATTAATTAAAATTTTATTGATTATCTTTATATTACATTTCATAAACTAAAATTGCCACAACTATTTACTTAGTGAAAATTGCTCTATGTTATTTTTATGACTCTGCCAGTTGACAAGCTGGTGATATATATTCGCCAATGAAAATGGACGCAGACATTGAACCGGCACAAATCTAGTTGGTTGGCTGTGTTGGATTCGGTTCGGTTTTTGTGTGGGCCTGCCATCGAACGATATGCGATATGTGAGGCCACGAGTCATCAGCCATTTGGATGTGGCTATGCAAATATATTTGACTCTGGCCCAATGCAAACAACCAAGTGCAGTCAGCAGCAGCAGCAGCAGACAAATCCCCCTTGGGGGCATGTCAAGCCAATTAGAAGTGCTAAAAATGAGCAGTGGGTGGGCGGCTAAAAGCGCACGCGCCCTAAAAATGCTTGAGGTACGGCCTCGGCGTCCTTCAGGGAAATCCAGTCTCAACTTTCCTCCTCCTTTGGGGCAATTATAACTTTTGTTTCGGGGAGGCGCTAGAAAAAAATATAGACTTTTGTTTTGTGTACTTTTGCTGCTGCGCCATTTCCACAATTGCCATGGCGATGCAATTTAAGTTTTAATGCGCAAGCCCCTTTGCGCTTTTATCTGGTAGATACTACTTATGGGACACAGGAAAAAAATAAGCAAACACAAGCCAAATAATAAGGTATTTATAATGCTAAACACTAATTTTAAGGGCTTTTGTGAAACTTTCTTATAAAGCATAACCTTTGAATTATTTTATAGAAAAAGGATTATTATTTTGTACTGTTTTAGACCCTTTATATTAGGGCATAATCTAAAAGTAACCTTATTAAAATGTATAAATTTGAAGGTTTTTCATATTTTTGTGCATTATGCACATATATTATGCACTATTCTTTATTTCCTGTGCATCAACTAAAATGCTGACTTTCGCGCTCTAAGTGCTCCGCAATTTTAGTTTCAATTTTTGCCAATTTTACCATGACCTTTTTTTTTTGTTGTTGCCTGCCTGCCTGGCCAATTGTTGTTAGTGCTTGGTATTGGCGCATAAACGCTGTCCCATTAGCCAAGTGAAAAGCAAATAGAAATTGGTGCTAAATTATGCCGGAACTAAGCCGGAGCCATATACGATTTCCTTAGTCATGCGAGCGGGGCTTTTACTTGTTCGATTTTGGGTTTCAGTTTGGTCTTCGATTTTCGATACTTGCGTCAGCCAAGAGTCGATTGTGTAACAAAGATCAAAGTTAATACGATGCCTGTGCTTTTTTAAAGTTTTTTTTGTTTTGGTTGTTTTCGGTTATCTTCAATCGGCAAATACTGGAGACAAGGTGAACGCACCATTTGTCGAAAGGTTTTTGATCTGATTGGTCATTAACCCATTAGGTGTTTGAAACACGTGATGGCTTTGAGCTAAAATTATCCAAAATGGTCAAGAATAATTGGTTAAAGCCGCAATTATTATGGAAGAATAAATTCTTAGAGGAATTTAGATTTTGGTAGCTCTTTAATATTATTAACAATTTTAAACTTATGCAGAAACTTTTAATAATTCGAGCATAATTAATGAAGTTCTTTGGGTACAAAGGGTTATACTGAACTGTAGTTTCCTGCTTGCTTTTTATTAATAAATCCCCATTTTAAACGGAAATACCATTATCACAAAATGTGAAACTGATGCAGTTTGTTACAAATCATTTAATGTTGAAATTCGTCATACTACATTTTTCCTGTTCGAAAAAAAAAAGCCTTGAGCTACATGGAAAGTGTTAATGGACATTCCTGCCGTCAGATTTCGCTATTATCCTTTCCTTTTGCGGCTGTCAGAGAGCTTTCCGCACTTTCGTCCACTCAACAAAGAGATAAAAAGGAGGCTGGCAATTAAAGCATAAATCCCCTTCCGAGCGCGTCACAATAATGTCAGCATTGTGGCTGCGCTTACCCCTTTTTGGATAGGCTTATCTCCGGCCGCGGATCCGTCAGTGCCTGACAATCTGAAAGTTTGCTAATGAAAATATTAAATTTAATGAAATGAATATTTCTGCCTTACGGTCTGGCACGTGAAGTCTCTATAGAAATACCGGGGCCAAAAGAAATGCCAGCGAAAGTGTTGGCCGTTAATTTTTCCCCAACGCATTTGGTCGACTGACTGGCGTCCAACTGGCCAGAGCGTCAATCAAACGTTGTCGCAGCTGTCTGCGAATGGCGAGTTCATATTCATTCACTCACTCACTCTCCCGATGGCTGGCTGGCTCGGCGCACTTTCGAAAGCAATTTAGTATTTGTTAATGAAACTTAAATAATGCTCCAAATAAGCAAATGGCAATCAAAAGTTATTATGTGCATATAAAGAGTGCTCTTAACAACTGTCTCTCCGCCATCTGTGCAGGGGCTGCGGCTGCACTTTCGAGGGGCCTTTGATTGTGCACGCGCTCAGCTGTTTCATAAAATCAAATAGTTGAACCTTTACACACAAAGAAAATAACTAAAATTTACAGTCTGTTCATGTTGATTTAATAACGTCTGTATTATATCAAAATAAGGGGAGTAATTATAAAGGCAGTTTTCGGGTAGTTAATTTATTTTGACGTTGAAAAATATCCAAAAAGAAATGAAATTTTAAAGTTACAAAATAGATTTATTGACTTAAGATTTGAATATATATTTTATATATATTATATATATATTTTTTTTTCAAATTCTTGGCCATTTTATTTTGTCTATGTTGACGTATCTGTACAATATGCACAGATATATGTTTTGAGCCACAAAACAGCCTCGAGCGGCAACAAAATATTGTACTGGCGCCCTTCGCCAGAGGTTGCCCTGCCTGGCCGGGCGACTGACAGCTCTGTTTGGACCAGTTGGCGTCGGTTGTTGTTCAGTCGCCCGTTTATAATGTAACCACAACTCAATTTTTTTTGTTGTAGCCGTCAGCCATATAATTTTTTGCAGTTTTGCCCATTGGTGTAGCATTACCTTTGATACACTATAGTTAAACGGGCGTCGGTCTGTGATAATCATACAGCACTTGATCTAAATAAGAATTTATTCCGAAAATCCACAAAAGTGGGTGTAATGTGTTTGTAAAAGCCCGCCGAAGGGGTACTTATTTTGGGGAATTTTTCATTTATTAAAAGGTTTTTGTTTAATACAAAAAGATTCTAGGATCAGTTAAACAATTATTTAAATTGTGAGATATGAATAAAAATGGTTTATTGAATATAATAAGGTTTTCTATCCCATTAAATCCAGTGTTACAAAACTTATTAACCGCTTAATAATAAAATAAGGAAACAAATGCTTATGTGACTGCGGTTATGGTTGTAAATATAAATTTTTTCTATTTATTATTTAACCATTTACCATTGGATTGGAGCCAGGGAACTTCCTATTTGCAATTAGACTTTTTTTTATTAAGGTCTTGTATTTAATAACTCTGGCAGGAAACTTGTAAAAGTTCCAGGTGTCTTTCTTTGGCCACAATCGCCTTTGGGTCTTTGTTGTGGTTATTGGAAGTCCTCTCACCATCTCTTCGAGATCTCTGCGAAGCCTTCGGGCTCTTCCCGTTTTCCGTTTCCCGGCTTATGCGACACAATCCAACGAAAGTGTTGTGGTTAAAAGCCCAACACTCGCCCTTTTGGGTAAAAATGTGGGGGGAAAATGCTAAAAAATAAAGAGTGAAAAAATAATGCAGAGAATTACAATTTGAATGCATTGTCTTTGAGGCGGCCCTTCTGTTAAAAGCGACTTTCATGGTGTCTGCCGGGCATAACTAAATTCAAAACCAAGTCCAAACCCAAAACCAAAGCCAAAACCATTCGATGCCGCACCGATAATAAATTTCCCTCATTGTTACCTGTGCCCACGGTGGTGTGGTTATTGCTATTGTTGGTTTTATATACACAACATCATCATAATAAATTTCGCCTGATGTACGATGGGGCCGCCGTTGTACTTTAATAAGCAGAGTGCTTGGGCTGGCCGCTTGGCTGGTTAGCCATCCACTTGCCACTTGCCATTAGCCATTGGCCACTAGTCACTAGCCACTACTGGCCATCGTTTTTGTCCACTTGGCCATGCAACCTGCAACCTGCAGCCGGCAGTATGCAACGTGCACTGCGCTTGCACTTGCAGCACGAAGTTTGTTGAACCTCAATCAGCAGCCACTGGAGGGTTTGTTGTAAATAAATTAAAATACCTTGAAAGTGTTAGTTACTGGCTATATTTGCCAAGATGCGGCTGAAATAATAATAGAGACTCCTAGAGCTTGATCAAAGCTAAAGAAAGTCTCTAATAAATCTCAATTTAAAATATCATATTAATAAAACCTTATTAAAAATTAAATAGGTAGCAATACTCTGCAAGAATATCACAAGATGGCTTGGTAACTTTATAGTTAATATAATATATATTTTACATAATGATACTCAAGTGCTCAGCCCCCCCTCCCAGTCACGTCCGTTTACAACTATATTTTAGGTAGATTTTATTTATTAACCTTATGTGTCCCGCTTGCATTGTCTGTGGCTTTCTTTGGTTAATTTGCATGCGTCAAAGCTGCCATCTCTCACTTGGCTGCTGACTAAGCGCCGCACATTTCCGCCTTCGTACTTATATTAACTGGCTAAGATACGTGGGGTTGTCACTTGCACGTCGGCCATATCATTAATTAAATGGATATATATATAAATGTATATACGGATCTTTGTGTGTGCCTCGAAAGGTGTTAATTATCAACTCTGTTGCATGGTTAATAACTGGGCTATACCCACAGACGCAGACTTAGACTGTGTAGTAGACAATGGCTCTGGGCTCTTCTGGGCCGCCGCCAAGAGAAATCTACGCTTTTTGGCAATGTGTGGGCCATAACCGTAATGGCATCTCATTAGCATTGCATTAACGACACAATCATAATTTTTAATGATGGAAAACGTGCCAGCTTCAGGTCACAAAAAAATATATTAATAAAAAAAGGGAGAATTACGCGGTAAATAATAAAGATTGCCAGCAGGCAGTAGCTTTCCCGTTGGCCAATGGTAAAATGTCATTAAAGAACCTCTGGCTATGTTTTTGGTACGCGAAGTTTTCACTTTCCTCGGCCAAAAGTTCACTGCTCTTCACTGCTTATTAGCCAAGTCAGCCGCCACTCGCATTTCTTTTCCATTATTTCTTTTTTGTTTATAATTTGTAGTTTATTGTTTTGTTTTTTTCTCCCCCTTCCCCCTTGTGTCTTTGTTGTTGTTCACTTGCTGCGTTTGGCATGCAAATTGCCGAGTCCACACAATAACCAGGCTGCAACTGCACCGCAAAAATGTTGAAATATTTTCACTTGGTGGCGTTGCCATTGCCGCTGTTGTTTTTTTTTGCTCCCTGTAAATAATAACTTAATTTCTTCTCATGCCCTTGCCAGTGTTTTGCGGGTGTTATTATATTTGTTGCATTTAAACAGAGAGATTTATCAGTGACAAGCTTAGCATGTGCATGGTTAAACCGAGTTGATTGTGATAGATATATCAAAAGCAATAATTGAAGAGGGGTTTTTAATGTAGATTTTAAAGTATATGTATTTTTAAAATATATTGTAACATTCTTCTTACAAAATTAAAAATATTTCCTGACTTCCTGACAAATTTTTAAAATATTTTCTTTATTATTTTGTGCATTTATTTGTATAAAAATATACCTAATATTGCTCTTAAAGCACTAAGTAATAATCTCTAATAAAATTAAAGTACTTTAACATTACCTCTCTATATAAACTCTACATATACATCAATACGTTTGAATTCAGCTCCTACTCTTCACCTTTCAAGTGCTTAAAATTGGTTTTTAAAAATTGTTCAAAAATTCGTTTGATTATTTACTTGGAAAGGGGTGATACCACTTCGATTTTTTTTTTTTTTTTTTTTTTTTTTGTGCTGAAGATGGCTTTCATTTTTTCGCAGTTTTCCTTTGCCATATGCCGCCGCTGCGGCTTCGTGCTACTTTGAAGCGGTTTATTATGCCTTTGTGCTTTTGTGCATTGTTGCTCATACGCCCCGTTGCCAGTGCTGATTTGCGCTCATTTCATTCCAATTCGTTTCATTTCCCATACGGGGTAAAACGCAACTGCAACTGCAGCACGAAGAGTGCAGGCCTGCAAGCAGCGACTGTTGCAGTTGCAACATTAAAATACGTGTTTAGAATCAGGTCTATAAATAAGCAGAGAGTCAGCGAGGGAATCCAACACTTAAATAGCATTGACTGGCTGCTAGAAAATGTCAGAATCCGAGCTAATCAACGTCCAGGCATCGCAATTGCATTCGTATTCGCATTCGTTGCTGGTAATCATTATTAATAGCCGGGCAATTACAACACTCGGCGATAGATGCACCCAAGGCTACCATCGATAAAGCTGCAGACAACAAATAAATGGCAATAACTCTGATCAGTATACAGGAAAAAATTAAGGACAGATTGTAATGATAAAAGCTGAAATAAATAATAGCAATTGAAGGTGGAGAAGCTTGTGCAAAAGCAGAACAATTGTAATTTCAACTTAGTATTTTTAGTGAATTAATATTCTCAGAGGTTCTATTATGAATTACAAAATCAAGAAATCTTCAAAGAGATCGTGAAAATAAGGACCATTTTAATGGTGATAATTAAGTAAAATAATAGAAATTAAATCTAGTGAAACTTGTATGTATAACTTACTATTAGAATAGTTTAAATATTTAAAACATGCAATTTACAATGAAATTAAATCACCATTAATTATTTTGTTGTGTAAATGTAAATGCAAATACCTAAAATAGTTGTTTAACATTGTATATATTATTCAATATACACAATTCAAATCAGTTTCTGTGTAAAACCGGGATTGTATATTGGCTAGTCAAACCAGCTAAGCGAGGAACAATAAATGATTGGCCGAAACAAAGGCTTATAAAATAAAATATGCGACTACTGTAATAAATAAATGCGGCAGCCAGGCAGCTCCAAAGTCGCCAGCTCAATTAATTCGCTCGCTGGCTGGCTATACATTGTGTTGTGTTTAGCATGGCAGAAATTAATGTTGAAATTAGATAGACAAATATTTGCCACTGCAAATCACGACTCTGGGAGATCATGCAAACGAACTGCTAAAACAAATTGCGAAAATGCATTTCAAATTGAATATATACTCGAAAACTGCTAGTCGCACTCCCCATAAACTTGTATATATACATATATATATTTTGGTTTTGTTTAGGTTTTTTTTTTCTGGCCAAAAGACTCCACTTGAGTGAGCACTGAAGCGGCATGTTAAAAGGTCATTGTCTGCCAATCGAACGGCAGCAGCCACCGCAAACTCGAGCGCAATATCTGATTATTAAACACAATCGAAACAAAACAGCAAAAAAGGCAGTCAAAAAACAATAATGGAAACGGAGACTTGGCCAGCCAACAGCTGGGGCGGACTCGCCACGGTCTCTTGTGGCTTTTAAGTTTGAATAAAATTTATAATTAATATTTTTTTGCTTGTGCTATTGGCCCGGCCCCTGCTTGGCCAATTCTGTTTTTTGGAAAGGTTCTTTTGCTTTTGGGGCTTCCCTGAACAGGCAGCTGTTTTATGGACAGCCTTCGGTTTTAATTCGCCTCAGATGCTGGCAAGATTTTAATAGCTGGTAATTATAAAAAAGTACAGCTGCTGTCCCCGGCTTTAACTGCATTTAGTCACAGTTTAGTCAGCGCCGGCGCAGGCGATGGCAGCTTTATGTCTTATTCGCGGTTTCAGTCAGTCAGCTCCAAGGCCTTGGGAAATCTCTTGCTCGCCAAACAATGGCACATTAAAGACTTCAAACCTACTGCAGGGGAAAGACACATAAAAAAAAACAACCAAAGCCAAAACCGAGGCGTTGCCGGCAAATTCCTGAAAGCGGTTTATAACAGTTGTCTGCTCAGAGCCGACTTGAGTCTCGAGTGGCTTCAAGCCGGGTTATATCTGTCTTATCAACGTCCCGCCCTCTCCGGAATATCTTTCTCTTTCTATTTGTGTAATGCCATTTTCTCTTTGCTTTTGAGCTTCATTAGCACATCGGAATTTCACTTTCACACATTTTAGCCGGCACATTGATGAGATTGATTTTAAAGCCATCATCAGGATGGTCGAAAGGATTCTTTAAAACGAAAGATATGCAGTAGCTTTCAGGGATAATAACTGTAGGATAGAGATTATTTCTATTGCTTGGGAGTTCATAAAACCTTCGAGTTTTAATTTCGTGAATTTAAGATTGTCTTTATTCCGTTAAGACTTAATTTTATATTTGTTATAAAGTTTACTTTAAATTAAAATAAATTTATACCGATTTTTAAAAAGTAAAAGTATTTAAACATGCTAAAAGCTTTAGTCATTTCAAACCTTACAATCCAGTTTAAATTAATTTGATGTTAATACTTCAAAAGAAACATATTTAATTGACTTTAATTGCTTGATTTTTTTTAATCGAATGAACTAAACCACTTATCGCTTAATCACTTTGTGTAAACTTGAAGCCTATTAACACAGCCAATTTGGTATATTAAAGTTTGATTTAATGTCCAACTAATTTAACTGCAAAAAGGAATTTAACTTTCACACCTCAACAACATGTATCGAATTTTTGTAATCCAATTTGGTGGTAAACCTACAGGCTGGTAGAGTCGTACCCATTAATTTGGCCCGTAACTACTCAATTTGTTTAATGTTTTTGCATTTTTTTTTTTTGCGCGCGGCTTTGCCGAAAGGAAAAAAAAACAAACAAAAATCTCCTTGAAGGCTTACATTGCTGTTGACGTCAAAATTGTTTGGTCGATACACGGGGAGTCGTACGGAAAATCATTCCTCTTTGACTTTGAGTGACATTTTCCGCTGTGCGAAAAGTGAAAAGTTGTTATTAATATTTGCACGATGAAAACTCTGTTTCAAAGTGTCAGTTGCAGTTGACCGGTTGATGGTGACGGATACACCTGCTGCCGCCCGGTTAAAACTATTCCCAACTTGCTATAAATACAATAATTAATATTATTTTATCATGCAAATTTTTTGTTTAATTTTGTATGGGTATTTTTTCATCTATCATTTGTTTTGTTTTACCTTCACATTTTGCTTGTTCAAATAATTAATTAGTTATATTTTTTTCTGTGACTGTAATTAAATAAGCTTTGATTGCCGGAAGCCGTTGGCAGGTGTCTGAGGCAAAGGTTTTTTATTTTTTTTTTTTTTTGCAATTTGCGGCTAATGGTTTATCGCCGCTCTCTAGACTAATAATGCCTTGAGTCTGTGTTGGGTTGGTTACGAAAAGGCGTCCGACTTTTCCCATAATTAAATTAAACCGTATTGCCATTAATAATTGTCAACTGGGAGACAGCACACTCGGAGCTTCCTCGACCCATATATGTCGATCGAAATGTCAGAGCCATAAATTGATCACAAACATAATAATCCATGCGACAGTCGGCGGGGCATGTATGAAAATTAACCATCAGGCCATTTATGAAACACAAAATAAATGCCAAAGAAGCCGTATACGATTCAATTGAATTCGCATTGAATTCGAATTGAATTGGGTCTCAAAACGAACGAGGCTACCGCCAAATGTGGACAGTCCACCCTAGGCAGACACACGAGCCCCACCGTCAATCCCACAAAATTATGTAAATTTGTTTTTAAAAAAGCATAAAAGCAAAAACAAAAAAACATAAAAACATCCATGAAAATCGATCCGAGGCCTATCAAAGCGGCAAATTGAAAATCTCTCAGACAGTTAAATTGATTATACTTCGCATAAACATATGCAGTTAACATAAATATTTAGTTTGTGTCTGCCTCGTCTGGCTTTTCTGCTGCCACTTGTCATTTTGACCAAATTTGGCAAAACTGCTCGATCGACAGTTGTATTTTTTTTGTTTTGTATTTCGTATTCGGCGCCCAAAACATTTGCTCGTAATCAAATAATTGCCTTAATACATTTGCTAAAAAACTCGCCTTAAGTGCCAGCGATTTGCACTCGAATCCTGACTAAAAATAAATCATCTACGTGGGCCTCACCTGTCGCGTGTTTGCTGTCACTTTGAAGGCGTCCACTATATGGATATATGTATGTAGGCTGCTCTGATCGGTGGGAGGAGAGTACCATATAGATGTGGTCACCACTGAGAGGATTTATTTGGGAGGTGACTCTAATATTTTCTAGTTTCTACTTCTTTGCTACACTTTGGAGTTCACAATAATTTTATTTGTCGAGAATGAACTCTTAAGTGAACTTGGCAAACAAAGACTTCTCAGATTGTTAAACTTGAGAATACTGCCTCATTATCCACTTTATATAATGACTAAATTTGGCTATAAGTTGGTAAATTATGCAATTATTTCTGAAACATATTTTTGTAAAGCAATAATTTGTGACAAATTAACTTTACTCTAAGTTAAAGAATACTTTTCAAACACTTCTTTAACGAAGGACAGACTTCTTTAATAAAACGTAAGTGATTAATTATAGCTTAATTCCGATTAATTGACTATTAGATCATCGACACAACTCGGGTTATTCGGTGTTGCTGAATCTAATGTCTTTTTCATCAGCAACACTTGGTAACTTTTTTCGCTACGGTTAGCTTGTCTAATGATCTCTACGGATGGCTCTATTATTTTTCACAGTGACAGACTCGAAACTGGCATTTTAGAGCTGGCCATAAAGCCCACTCAATATCGACCATCTTTGGCGACGTCTCACGCATCTTTTCGTGCCAATTGCCAGCGGTTCAAGCGATGATGACTGTTGGCAACAACTCTTATATATATATATTTTTGCCCCTTTTTTCAGTTTTGGGTTTTGGTACGCAAATCCAGTTAAGATCCGTAAAGCCATTTTGATTATTTTCACATTGGCATCGCCAGGGCCCTGGCCTGGTCACTGCTTTCCTGGTCAAAACACTCTCGGACGGACAATACACAATGGCGGACAATGAAAAATCAGTTTTAATGGCTCGAAGACCATAAAGGCGTCATGGCTCATAATTCATTTGGGGGGCGAACTTTGAATTTGGATTTTTGGCTGTTGAACCATCCGAGATTGCGCTATCTCCTACCGGCTTGTCACTCTCTCTTCCATTTCTCCCCCTCTATAGTATTTTTTATTTTCTGTCGACCATATCTCCAGGGGTTCCGACCATGCCATTTTCCACTATCGCCGGTTTATCGGCAATTTGATTTGGCTCACTCGCCAGCCGTCAATCGGCCCTGAATCGTAATTGTCATGGTTTCGAGCTTGGAAGTGCCAAATCCAACTGGATCTCTCCTACAATTCGATGCAGTTCATTCTACACAGCCCAAAAATTATATAGCTTTATGTAGGTATTTGTATTCCAAATAATTGTTTACTTTTATTATCAGGGCTAATTGATCAGGGGTTTTCAAAGGATTTTCCTTCGAAAGTTAGCCCTTTAAGATTTAAGGATTCAAAGATAAGATGCTAGGAAATAGCTTTTGTGAGTCTTTAAAACATTGTACATTTAAATTATTTTGTGTCAATAATCCTTATGATAAACTTTGCTCCATATAATTTCCCGTTGTGTACTTGCCAGCTTTTCCTTCTTCCCCCGCCTGTTTTTCTCTCGCTTTTGTCATTGCCACATGGCTGGATCGTAAAAATTTTCTAAGCTCATTATTTGCTCATATTTTTACTATTGGCCAGCAGGGCTTTTGTTGCAGCTGAAAGAAAAAGAAATATATTGTAAGAGAAAAAATGTTTAACGCTGTTTCTGTTGCTCTCTGATGACAAAGTGAAAGTTTTTTTTTTGTCTTTGTGCCGGCAAAACGTAACAACTAAACAAAGCTGCGGGCCATATAGCTTTATATATATATATAGTTTAGGTCTATATATATATATAAATAAGTTTACCAGGTATGCCAGTGCTTGTTGTGGCTGCGCTTGTTTCGGGATGTCAAAGATCACACATAGAGAGAGGCCCCGGGAAAAAGAAGACACACTCAGGGGTCCCTCCACGTCACGCCACCCCACGTCTCTGTATCTATGTCCATGTCTCTTCGTCGGCGTTGACAGCTCTTTTTTCTGCGGTTACGTACGAGTATGCGATAAAAATTTGTCACATCTTGTTAAGACCCCCGACAACACAACACTGAGTGTAGTTTTATTACTTTGTTTTCACACCCTTAAAAATGGTCAGGGAATGCGGCTCATGTTGCCCCCAGGGACCGAGACATCACGCTTTCGGTCAAAAAGAGTGGCAATTGGTTAGCTGTGGGCCAAGTGTAAGTTAGGAAACCAATAGGGTCTGCTACACACTCTCCACATTATTTGAATCAATAAAATTACCTGGAAAAAGCTTTCCACACTTTCATTTAGCAGGTTAGGCAGGCAGTCAGTCTAGGCAGGCCTTGCTTGGATCTGTGTCACGTTGCGTATGAGTAATCTTCCAGCAAAATCTTATCAAATGTCAGCCAGAGTGAAATGCAAACAATTATCAAATGGCCAGGCCAAGGGAAAACATTTAGGCAGGCAAGCATTCAAGCATTCGGTTATCTATCGGCCAACAACTCCCGATAAGCCATTTAAAGCCAAAAGGCAATTTAGCAATGCGCTTTTAAATTGCGTCGCCATTTTTGGCCTATCGACTAAACGTATTTTGCATATATTATAAAGAGTGGCACACACAGGTGGGCGCAGCTCCGAAGAAAAAATAAAATAAAAACCCAGAGCTGGTTCGTCGAGGTGCTGACAAACTGCACATAATAAATATAATATGTATTTTTCGTATAAAATAAATCAGAGCTCTACGAAAGTGAAACGTTTACCGGATGTTGGGAGATTGACAAAATGAATGAATGGAGGAGAGCTGTGCTCCAAACTATCGATTGCTGCTGGGGTGGCTGACTGGCTATCCCTCTCGGTACCTCCACTCCCCACAACTATATCGTATATACTATATATATATATATCTGTGAGTCTCTGGTTGGATGCATTGACAGATTGCCGTGTGTAATCGCACAATCGTGCAGTCATTGGCACATTAAAAGCAAAAAATACAAAACTCGGCGACGGCGGCTAGAGAAACCGTCTATTTCTGATGTTGCCTTTTGTAAAAGTGCATTGAACAGCGAAATTAATGCAAGTCAAGTAATGCGGAAAAGGGCGTGTACGCTATTTGGAACGTTCATTTATACAGTAACAAAATTTAAATAATAGGTTTTCTAGTTTTTATTTGTAACTTGATTTGGACTTAGGAGAAGGTTTTTATTTAAAACCGTTTATGGTTCCGTTTTACACGGAAGCTCATAAAATACACCTTTTATTTCATTATTTTCCATTCCGATTTACCTGAAATGTACCAGCAAAAAAAGCAAACAATGGCTTCTATATTTTATAGAAATATATATTATATAAAATATTTGAACTGAGATAGTAAGATACTATTTTACCATATTATTGTCAGATTTATTATGAATAAATAATAAATAAACCTGAATTTCGATATATAGACTTTATAATTTCTTAGAAGAATAAACACTTCAATAAACTTGACACTAAACAAATATTTATCCATTCAAAGTGAGCTCATACTTTTTTTTTCTGTGCCGTAAAACAAACACACAACAAAATCGATACACAAACAAGTGGCCAGAATTGAAATCAAAGACGCTGCTGCCATTAAACAAAGGAAAACTTAAAATAATAAAAGAAAAACGGCAAGTCGTGCAAATTGTGTACAAATTGGTCAACTTCCGGTTGGTCAACTCCAGTTATCGCGTGACCAGCCAGGGGATCACATTCAGATCCGCACCGCCCCAAAATTATATGGCCATGCTAATTAGCAGAACGAGCGGGCAAAAGTGTGAAAATTGTGTGAAAGTTCCGGACGGATGGGAAGGGGTAAGGCTAAAGCTGTCTATATAGACCTGTATGGGTAGCAAACAATGGAATATTGACAAAACTAAAAGCGAAAATGCAACAACATCTATTGTTCGTTCGTTCGTTCGTTCGCATTCAGGGAGGCGGGCCATGCGCCGGAAAATCGATTAGAAATCGCTGGCAAATGACAGCAACACAGCACCAGGAGAGGTGTGCCCGCTGGCTGAAGACCGACACTGGAAGTGGCAGTGTCAGATAGCCAGTTGGCGGCGGCTATTACCGCGAGGAGTCCCCCAAGGATAACACATATCCGGAGCGACAGGCGCCCGCGGGAGCAGCCGTTTATGAACGTTTATCGCCACCATCATCGTGATCATCATCAGGCGAAAGTTTCGGGGTAAAATATATATACACATAGATGAGAGGAGAGTTCCGGCGAAATGGGCTTGTGCCAAAGGTGCAATTAAAATTTAAAGTAGTTAATTAATTTAATGCAAAGTGCCGACTAACGGTTGCTTTTTCGGTCTACAAAGCACAAGCGGCGCCAATCAACTAACTAACCCCAAGCACAGTGGGGCACTTCGACTATTTTTTCCGCTAATTTAATTACTTACTTGTAAGGGAAACGATCGACTATTAAGTATTTTGAACTTCCTTGCTAAAACTATTAAGATTTTGGGGCAACAATGCAAATGTATTTGCTTTCGTTACGATTTATTTGGCGGTTTCAAAGTAAGAAAATTATTAAAATAGGAATAGGATTTAGGAAAACATGTAAATGTGAATAAAACTTCTATATACCTGCTTGAATCATATTTTTTTTTCAAACATTCTATTTGAAAAATTTGTGTAAAATATAATCGAATTTAACTTGGTAGCTTACCACGGTGGTGGTCTTTAGACGTCTTAACCAAGTTGTTATTAAGTTTGGCCAGTTTGGCTCTGTGACTTGTGCATAATTTATGTGTTTAATTAATTTTTGCTTTTTCTTACAAATTGCATAATATCTTATGGTTGATAGCCGAGTTTGACTGGACATTATAAATAGTTATGCAGTTCAGTAAACTAAATGCTGGATATTGGGCGGTATATAACATTTTTTCCAGTTTTTGGCACCAATCAAGTTTTGTATATTACGTAAAATGCATTAAACTGGGCAATATAATCTGTTCTGTGTTATCTTTTTCGTTATCGGTGCCATGTACACATGACAAAAATGCATTAAACAAAGGAATCATATGCAGCACAATATCTGTTGGGGTGATTACTTTGACCTTTCATTAACAACAATAAAAATCAACAACTAAAGTGTAATTTACACAAATTTACCTCTACTAAAACTACAAAAATTAACAAATAATTGACACATTTACAAGCAAAGGCCGTACAAATAATAAAAAACTATATAAACACAAAGGGAAAAGAAGACAAAAGGCAACCACTTAAAGAGGAAATTTGACAGGCGACGATTTAGATTGCAACAGATGTTGTAAATGTGGCGGTTGTTGGTGTTGTTTTGGTTGTTGCAACTCCTTTACAACTTGAGTGTAATTTTTTTGGCAGCTCTTGTGAAGCTCCCGAGTACAACAACAGCCGAAAAAATTGTTAATTTAATTACAACACTTGCGTTCCGTTGACTGCTGCTGCGACGATTACCAAAGCTGCCAAGCACCAAACACATTAGACAATTATTTCTATTGCCACATATGGAGGAAAATGTGTTGCAAACCCAACAAAGTCCGGCAATTTGCCGCTGTTCCGAACCTTTTTTTTTTATCGTTTTTACCACCCCAACATTTGTTATTTGTTGTACAAAAAAATTTTGTAAAATGTGTGAGAAAAATACATTTAATTAAGCGGGAATAACATTTCAAATTTCTTTTTTTTTAAACCGGCGATCCATAGTTTGATTCGGCTTTAAGTGCTGATCAAGAATATATGTATATGGTTTATGGGGTCAGAAACGACTATTTCACTGCATTGCAACCTTCGGACTAAATTAATAATCCCAGTCAGAATAACAGACAAAAGACTTAAGCAACGAACTTTAAAACTTATTTTCAAGGGACAAAAGC
Organism: Drosophila birchii; assembly: GCA_035046345.1. Lineage (NCBI taxonomy): Eukaryota > Metazoa > Arthropoda > Insecta > Diptera > Drosophilidae > Drosophila > Drosophila birchii. The sequence goes on from JAWNOA010000064.1 coordinate 4,888,136, forward strand.
GCCATCTGGCCGACACAAAGGTAGTTCATCACAGCTTGTGGGCGATAGGAAAGAGAGGGAAAGAACGTAGAACGAGCAAGTGCATCGCGCTCTTTCCTTCTCTTTCTACTCGCCCACAAGCTTTAGTTCGAACTACGGCCGCTTGATGACGTTTTCACTTCCACTACCCTTTCAAACTATGTTTTAAATTATGTTTTAAGACGGGAAGGAGTCATTTTCGATCCCATAAACTATATATATTCTTGATCAGCATAAACAGGAGAATCGATATTGATATTTTAAATGAGAAATTGCAAAAATAAAAAATCATATTTTGGCCAAAAATATACCGATTTTAAATCGTAAAGCATTGCTGTATTTGCTTGCATTTCTTTAGCCATGGTCTGGGCAAAAAATACTTTTTGGAATTTTTTCAAAAGTGTGGTCTAGGGACTTTAACAACAATTGGTACAAAAATGAGGAAATAAAGCTAAATAGTTGAGCAATATCAGGTTTTTTCACATTTCCTTGCTAACAAATTGTACGTTTTTTTTTTTGTTTTAATTGTGTTATTCTTATATTTTTGGCATTTTTAATCATGTTTTATTCCGCGCACAGCTGTACAAATAGTCGAACAACTAAAAAAGGCAAACTAATGACGGCAAATGGTAAATGGCTTAGACCGGGTGGGTTTAATTTCTGTAGTTTTTTGGCGTGGTCCATGTCGGCATGGCCGAGGCTTAGATCTGAGACAAGAGGCAATGGCACACAATTGTCTCCAGATGCATCTAAGCGGCTGTCAGGGCGGGAAAACGCACAATGGCCCGGGAGACCTCCGGAGACCCTGTGTTGCGTCAGAGGCAGCAACTGGCAGCGGCGGCGGCGGTGGCCAAACCCAAACGCCAACATGTGATGTGGCTGCATAGAAATTGAATGGGAATTGGAATTGAAAATATAAATTGGCGTAGTCAGAGTGTGCCGGGCGGGCGGGCGTTTGGCCTGGCGATGACTGTTGGAAAAGCAGCACTGCGGCTGTAAGTCATGCCCGGGGTGAGGTAATTAATAAGCGCTCCCAATCCGTAATAAACCGTTGAGTCCCGTCAGTTTCGCCTCGCCAGCCAGCGTTTTACATGCATAATTATACGAGTTTCGGGTCCGAGCAACTGGCCCATCCATTCCCCAACCCCACACCATACCCCATCCAACTCCATATCCACAAATGCACACAAATTCGACTGTTATGCAAACCCATCACTAATTGCAACGAAAATAACCATCGGCTCTTGCACTTCAAAAATAGCTTAGGTGGTGCTTGCATGGCAAACTTTAATTAAAGCCATCGAACAAACAACCATAGAAATAGAAATTTCTTCACGCCAAATAACAGTCATAGCCAAAAATAATAAGAAAGCGTACATCAAAAGAGTTGTGGTAGCGACGCTTTGTATATCCAGCCAGGAAAAAATAATGAATAATATAAATATAATGGTTATCAAAAGTTGATCTCATAATATCAGCTAGAAGACGATCATTCCTTTCAGTGTGTAAAATTGCCATCATAAAAATCAGCTTTTTGAGTCTTTGATTTTTATGGGTTTGTTTTTCTTAAGCTTTATGATCGCTACTTTATGAGCAAATTCTTGAACACATGTTTCTTTGGCAATAGACAAGAATTCAGCAAGATCTTTGTATATATTTTCTTAGCTGTCGATGAGCTTAGAGGCCTTTTTAGCTCCTGATGTTATTTCCGTTGCTTTTTAGAAACTTTAGAAAAACAAAGCCACTGAAATTTGACTTCAAAGTGACGACAAAAAGGGTTGTCATTTCTGCAGATCTATGCTAATAACTAATCATAACTTTTTTAGTTAGCAATTAGTATATTATAGGATTACGGAAACTAAATGCAAAACAAGGCGGCAAGATCAAACCAAGTGCAGTGAAAGCACTTAGTTGAGGCTTAGAAATTCTACGAAAATATTACGTATACGCAACCGAAAGAAGAAAATCCCATACACTCAAAGGAAAGGAAAATGGCGAAAGAAATCGATCAAACAAAGAAAACCAATACTCTAACCACTTGAAACCTCTAAAAGAAAATAAATAGCAACAACACAAAATACTATAGAAAGAACACCGATTACGTACAGTTGAATTCGCAAAACCAGCGTTTTCGCATTTGTCATTGTTTTTCCGATTAATTTCCAGCCCCACATCAAAACGGGGGGTTTCACACTATTAGCAAACGTTCTTGTGATTTATGAAACAGTTTGTTGCCTGGATTTATGGCGAATTTCTGTCTGTTAATTGCTTTGGTGTCTGGCACTCTGAGGAACTGCCAACTGTGCTTTTCTTCCCCCACCCACTTGCTTTGTGGAAAATCTCCTGCTGTTTCGGTGGGAAGGTACATAATAGTACTTACTACTACCTGTATAGGATGGGTTGCACGCTGTGTTGGCTGTGTGACAAGCCCAAAAACCTTGCTGGCTAGTGTGGTGACGGCAGTTGAGCTGAGCCTCGAATGGTGGGCAGCCTAATTGAGCGGCTCTTTCTGTCGCCCAGGCCAAGTGCGTTTTGGGGCCTGAAGCTGGAGCTCCAAGTTTTTATTTTTCGTTCCGTCCGTCATGATGATGATCAACCCAATTGCCGCCGCGACGAGTAATAAAACTTGAGGAGCCGAAGAATCAGCAATGCGTGGCAGCTGCGCCGAGATGATAGTTTGCGCCCACGACAGTGGCAGCACAACGCTCCCAGCGATGACGATGTGGAGTTGATTGGGATGGCGGGGGCACACAGTGGTAACGATGGCTTCAATTTATCAAGCAAAGGTTAACTTTTCAATGAATTTAAAATAGTAATTTAAAAGTTATGATTAAAGTTTAAAAGTTCTTAGAATTTAATACCACAAGTAATAATAACGCACAGGAAATCTGGCGATTCTAATTTACCAAAACAAGGTGAAGTTGACTTATTTTGTCGGATTTCGATAAGTCCCAATATAAACTCTAATTTTATGATAAAACCCAAACAATGAGATAAGAAATCCCCACTGTTCCACGCCTCTTTTGAACGAATCCATTCATATCTCCGTCTAGGCGCAGCTTGAGAAGATACAACTTGAAAACAGTGACAGACGCCTCTTTGGAGTGACAAGGAAGCACTTGTATCTAGAGTCTACACAGTCGAATGCGAGTGATTTGCATATGTGTCTCTGAAATACATTGTGCACATCGCGGATAGGAAAGCTTAGATGGAAATTTGTGGGGCCAGTTTCGGGCCGTGGGCCAAGAGGCCAGATCCACGAGTTAATTGAGCAATGAAACTTAGAAATCATAAAGCCAATCGCGATGCTCGAGTGGTTGACAGGCCACCGACATTGAGCCTAGGTTTTTTTCTCTCCACTTTTCGTTTCGAGACGACAGTCAGTCAGTCGAGGTTTGAATTGTTCGGTTTCAATTTCGTGGCTGACAATGGATTTTGCTATATAATTACACGATCTTCAATGTGACTTCTCTGCCACTTCCCATGCTTTGATGTTCGCCACGCTCCACAGGCAAGTCGGACGAAAACAAAACAAAAAAACCTCAATGAAATATAAAAAAAATCCCCAAACAGAAAAATAAAATGGAAGGAAAAGTGCAGCGCGAATTATGCAAGCCATGAAATTATGAGTTATGCTTCCTGGGCCTCCCCTCCATCTCTCTCCCTCCCTCTCTCTCTGTTGTGTTAATTAGCAATTAAATAATGGGAATGGCCCAGCCAGCAGCCATGTCATGTGAATGTGGGCCAATTTTCATGCTTCATTTGCAATGATTTTGCCATTAGGCGGCTGACCAACATTTCCCGACCATCTCTCAGTCTGTTGTTGTGTGCATGCAATCATCAGAGTTATTTCTTTCTTTTTACTTACTCCCAGCTCACTCACCTCTCTTTTACTTTTTCTTGCCGGCCGAGAACAACAGACAACAAACAACCCAGTTGCCTGGTTTTAACCTGGCCAAAGACCACATATACTATGTACGTATGCACGAGGCACTTTCCGCCGTTTGTTTGATCAATAGCCAAAGCCGGCCGACAAAACCAGCGCTGCTGCTGCTGCCAGGCAAATTTATGTTTATTGCATGTGAAAGTATTTTGCCAATCAATTGAGTTGCCGTCGCTCGAGAAACATTCTCGTTCAGTGAAAGCTTTCCACTCGGTTGACAAACAAATCGTCACTGCACAGGAAACAATTTAATGAAATCTACTAGTTGGGAGACAACTAAGGAAAATAGGGAATTAATAAGCATTACCATATTTGAATAGTTTTATTTTAATTCAATTATTTTAAAGAGTTCTATGTATACTACATTATTTACAAGTAAATCAATAAACAAACTGTTTTATTTTTCAAGTCATATAATTGTTGATCCGAATCTAATGAAAAAGGTTAATCAATGACATAATTAATTGTGAGCCTAACATAATTAAACCGTCAAGAAAAATCCGACTACACCTCTGCCCGGCATTTGCCTTTGTAATGGAAACACCATTAGGGTCTTAAACATTATAATTTAGTTGCTCAACGTAACCATTTTTAAACAAAAGCTTTGTTTACAATATAAAAAGAAATGTTTCATCATATTTAGCCATTTTTTTTATAGTTTCTAATCACAAAACAATATATAGTCTTATGGTCTCTAGTGGAAATTTATCAACAGCAGATACTGATAAGAAGAGGTGGCCTTTATGAAAAATGCAAACCTTTTATAATACGCATTATTTCAACTGAATAAAGAATATGTTTCTGGGTTAGTTTTTTTCCTCTGTGCAGGTTCCCGTTTCTTTTCCAGAGCAGATGCCAGAAAAGAGAGAAACATAGATAAATAGAAAAATACAAAAAGAAAAACTACTTTTACTTGGTGCGACCATCTGCGGCCTGTTCTAGTTTGGAGTTTAGAGTTTGGAGTTGGCTCTCAGACCGTTGACTTGGCGAATAGTCATGGCCTGGGCCAAGCCGGCACACAGCATGATTGTCACAAATTGCTGCATCGATTGTAGAGTGTTGCAGCTACAGATGTTGCACTGTGCACGTTGCATGTTGCTGCTGCGACTTTAAGCTGCATTAAGCTGCACTTTTGCTACAGTTTTCTCCACGGGTCGCCGGCCAGCGGGCGCTCACCACTCGCTCCGAGCACTGCGAGCACTGCGAGCACTCTGCAATTCATCAATCATAATTTGTGTGTCATTCACTAATCGTTTGCACTGCTCCCGAGCCCCAGTGGTGCATCGATTGCCCCACCAGACCACCACCACCAACACCCAGACGATGATGGATTCAATTCAACCGATGCAACGCATTGCTAGGTGTTTTCTCTCGAGTAATTATCAGTCCCACGGCGACCCTTACTTACGTAAAGTCTCGCGATAATGACTTGTGGCGATGTAAACTGATCTTGGGGCCCCAACGCACTTGACCATCGAAATCCAAACAACAATGATTCATTGGATTTAAGTCGACTTACATGTGCGTGATCTCCGTCGAGTATTGGTTGGGGGACGGAAAATGAAAAGACATAAATAAGGGGGTTGGGAAATAATTTATGTAAATTAATGAGCCATAAAATACTTATTTCATAACTTGCAATGTTTTCACAGATTGAATAAAGTGCCTCCACCCTTTTCAATGGATAAATTCGATTATAATAATTTATTGTTTACTAATTGTTAGAAAAATACAAAGGAAGGTTAAGAGTTAACCATGACCTTCTAGAAGATGCTTTAAAACTAGAAACATTTAACAATACCCCAGCAAGCGTCGACAATAAAGTTAGGAATAAATTATTTAAATGGCTTTAGGTACTTTTAAGAAATGTAATTCCTGGCTAAATAATTTATTAATGTATTCATCATTTTCGTTTTTGCAGAATGAAGGTTTCGAATTACCCGCAACGCATGGCATCAGCAAAACGGACGGAAGCTGCATCAGCCACCACCACAGTCAAAGCAACGGGATCGGAAGTGGAAGCGGGAGCGCCAACGGACCTTTGCGCACCTCTCACCTGGCCAGCGGGGCCATGGAATGCCTGCCGATGAGCAGTGCCGCCCATCATCATCCGCATTTGATGGCCAGCGGGACGGCGGTGGGTACTGTCTCTGCCGCCTCGCCCACGGCCACCGTGGTAGTGGGGGCCACGTATCCCCATCACCTGCACCACCACCACCTGAGCCACCATACGCCGTATAGCAACAGTTACGGGAGCCATCACATCCACAGCGAGCAGACCAAGTCGCTACAAGAGCTGCAGCATGAGGTGGGCGCCCTGCTGGAGTTCCGGGATCTGGTCATCGAAACGTTTCCCGATCTCAAGCACAAAATGGCCTCCATGTCCGCCACACCCTCGACGCCCACCTCCTCGGTGGGGGCCATGGGTGGCAGTCACTCTGTGGGTGGCGGCAGCTCCTCGTTAGCCACCAGGTGAGATTTGGGCATCCAGATATACATAGTTCTTTAACCAACGATTAATAACTTTTGAAATATTTGCAGCAGACGCGAGTGGGAGCCGGGCATACGCATGAAGCGCAAACTTTCGCACAAGGAACCGTCCACGTCGTCAGCGTCGTCAGGGGCTGCCGCCTCCTCTGGAGCGGAGGCATCCTCCTCGTCGCTGACACGCAGCCGCAGCAATTCGCACAGCGGCAAGAAAGAGCCAAAGAGCGGAGAGAATAACAACGGCAGTGTTGTCCAAGACTCCGGATTCTCAACGGAGACCAGTTCCTCCAAGGAGGGCCACAGTGCCTCCTCCACCAACGGTGCTATGACGGTACGAGTCTTTATTTTAATCGTTATTTAAAAGTTTTCTAATGAGTTTTCAATTATAAATAGGTGGCACTAGCAGCGAATCGCCTGAGCTGTGCCGAATCGGACGATGAGCTGCTCAATCTGCTGGACGTCATCCATCGCAAGTCGAATCGCTTACGCGACGAGGTGGAGCAGCTGCAAAGCTACGAGCGCCAGCAGGGCGATGCCCAGAAGACAGGAGGCGAGGGAAACAAGGGCCTAGGTAAGGACGGGATGACACCGCAACAATTCCGCGAGCAGGTGGAGCGACTGAATCGCGAGGATATCAAGCAGCTGCGCAAGGAGCGCGATCGACTGCTTGACAAGCTGGCCGAAATGGAGGCGGAGACGCTAACCGGGCGCATCAAGGCGGCCAAGATGAGCGACCAGGTGGAGGAGCTGATAGGCGTTAAAAAGGATCTCGAGGACCAGCTGAAACTGGCGATGGCTCAGAAGCTGGAGTTAAGCTCACGAGTGCAGCAGTTGCAGCAAATGCAACAGCAGCAAAGCAAGAGCTCTTCCAGGTAAGAATATGAAAATATTAAAGACTGCATTGAAATATTAAAACCGATCGATTTTGCTATTCAATTTATTGAATTTCCTTATTAAAATAAGTCAATATCAGGGTTCTAGTGCGGTTTTTTATTCAAAAATTTTTCAATAACGGATAATTAATCAATTAATTTATATAATTTTCATTTATTGCAGTGGCAGCCAGTCGGAGTACTCCAGTCAACGCAACTTTCTATCCTCAGCCAACACTGTGCTCTCCAACGGCGGGCCAAGTCGCCAAGGCAGCGGCAACAACACATTCCAGCCGGTCGTCGTCTTCGATCAACCAGCGCAGAAAGCATTCCATCAAAGCTCAGGCAGTGATATAACATCGAGGAAGCAGCAGCAGCAGCTTCAGCAGCCCTTGGGCCGCCTTGATGGCATTGTCAGCACGCCGGGGGCGCGTAATGCCAAGTGCCGGCTGACCGATTCCAAGCGATTCGCTGCCATTCTCCTAGAGACGAATGTACTGGAGCTGCAGCGTCACCTGCTCACCCTCACCGTGCAGAACCAAGTGCTGGCCCAGAAGCTGGACACGTCCAGCAAGTCTAAGACGCTGCTGGCCAAGCGGCTGGACAAGAGCAGCGAGGAGTTTGAGCATATGCGTTACCAACTCGAGGAGAAGAGCATCGAGCTGGAGGGCACCAAGGCGCAGCTGCGGCTGGTGGAGTCCCGCCTGCAGGCGAACACCAGCAGCACCACCAACTCGTATCTGCACTCGTCACAGCACGACTACGAGACCAATCGCTCCTCGGCCTCCACAACGCTAATGCTGAGTCGTCGCGGAGTCTCGGACTCTGTGGATTCCTCTTCGACGGCCATGCCCGCCCCGCCGGTTACTCAAATTAGTACGCCCAGCATGAAGGCCATGGTGCCGCTCGCGATGGACGAGCTGCAACAGCACAGCAGCAGTACAGAGTCGGCGCACGAGCACGAGAATCAGGCGCATCGGACACCCAACAGTACGCCGAACAAGACGATTATCAATACGAGTCCCTGTGTCCCTGTAGGCAGCAGTACGCCCAGCAGTAACATAGCAGCACGGGTGATGAGCACCAGTGTAGGCGGTGTAAGTCCGTTTGAGGGGACGACGACCTCTCGGCAGAGCGCGTTCCGCAAGTTCGGAAGCGCCAGTAAGCCCAGCAAGATTCCGCTGCCGGGCAGCAAGGCGGCCGCCTATTTTGTGGGCAAGCCGCCCACGGGAAGACCGTCCACGGCGGGACGGTCGCCGCCATCTACCACCAGCACCTCTTATGGCAGCAAATCGTCGCTGAGCAAAAGCACCGGCAACTTGCAAAGCTTGCGGAGAGCGGACACATCCGCCTCCAACCATTCGCTGAGCACGAACACGAGCCGCACCAGCTCGACATCGTCATCGATACCGCTGGCCACCACACCCTACTCATCCGGATCGACTGGCAACCGCAGCCAGACGACAATCGCAACGACTCCGTCCCCGCGTGTCCTCCAGAATTCGCCGCTGCCCAAGTTGAAGCGGGATACGATCAGCTCGAGGGTGCGGCATCTGGACTCCCTGTCACGGTCCCAGCAGTCGCCGGAGGGAATGAAGAGCGCCCTCACCGCTAACAACGCCACCTCCTCCATCTCCATTGCTGCCCAGCTGAGTTCAACGCTGCGCAAGGATCTCCAGCTGAGCGGTAATGGTACGGGAGCGCCTTATCATCACCGGCGCACCACCCACTCGCCGGCGGCGTCCAACTCTGGCAGCGGTGTGTCCCGGCGGTACAGTAGTGCCTCGACGGGGGGTTCCGGTGGCCGAACGTTCGGTCGGGATCAGGGCGAGATCATGGCCACCACGCCCACTTCCAGCTATGGCGGCGGCGACAGTGATAGTGGCAAGGTACGCACTCTCAAATCAACATTTTTGGGTTGGTTCAAGTGAATCTATAATAATAATAATAATACTACTGATAATATATACCGAAACATACATACATTTATATATATATATGGAAATATCTACTGATTAATATGCCTTCGATAACGTTAACGATTACGATACAACAACAACAACAACAACAACCAAGATCCACAAGAATCCATCATCTTTGTTACAGTTAAAGAAATCAAAACAAGTTCCGCTACGAACATCAAATCTGATAAATAACTATATACGTTATATATCTACATTAGCTACATGCATATACATATATTTATTTATACATATATACAATTAACCCCCACGGCATATATACACTACATACTTACATATACCTTATATACTATAGCTACACACAAACATATATCCAAATATCGATCGTGTTAAAGCAAGGGAGTTTCTATATCTGTTTAATGAGTGTTCTGTTTTTTGTGAAATTAATTCTTAAACAAAAAATTCATCACAATAGTTTTTTACTAGCTTCGTGCCTGAAACCCAAAAGATTGATTCTTTAACATTTTTGATGGTTTCAATAATTGAATTTTTCAACCATTCTTAATGCTATCGTGTCTAAAAGTAAGACCTTTGTTATTCTATTTTTTTTTTTCAAACATAAATATTTCAAAACTGAATTTCGCCATCGAATCATTGTGAAACATTCGTTGAGTTAGCTATTCATTTTTAACAGCCTAACAAAAAGCTATGAAATTGGTTCTCTAACCTCATTAATTGATTTTATAACGTCATCATTGACCAACTAATCAATGTAGAATCTATGTTGATGTCTTTTCGTTTGTTTTTCTTTATTTTGTATTTTCTTTTTCAATAGTAATATTTATTGCAAAATTAAGAAACTTACCAACAAATCTCTGAGAAATATTTGTTGAGGAACCAAACCAATTTGTTGTATAAAATTTTTCTTTTCCTTCATGATCATGTATCGAGTACTTTGTTTAATACTCTGTTTATTTTGTTATTGTGTTTTAATATTTTTTTTGTGCAAACTATACTTAAAGCCAATTCTTGCCATGTCAGAAATGAAGATGCTTTCTCGACAAAAATGTAAGGAATTATTCTCCCCTGTTCAACTTACAAATCTCAAAAATAAATCACAATGTTCCTCGTCCAAAGAATGCTTTTTGTTTCAAAGAGCCTGCCGCCTGTGCTTTTGGGTGCAGGTCATTGACTCTGAAACCGTATCACTTGGCTAGTAAAAGGTGCCTCCTCCAATCAAGCTTTCACTGCCCTGCCTATCGTTGCCTTAGGTGCTCAGTAGCTGGCTTTAATTAATCAGCAATTCCACACAATTCCCCATATAGTTATGTATATATAAAGAAAAAAGCAAAAAAGAAGTAAAACAAAAGTCAATGCATGTATGTAGGATAATACCACTTCACTTTACATCCCATTCATTATGCAAATCACGATTATTGTGGCTGAGAAGGCTTATACATTTTCCTCAAGTGTGCATGCCAATAATTTCTCATTGTGTTCGAAAGTGTAAGCATAATCATTATTGTTTAATTGAGTCTGTGTTTAAGCATTATTATTATTATTATTTTTCTTTGTAATTATCTTAAGTTAAACTTAGAGTCTATACTTACCACTGGGCTTAATTTAAAGGCTAATTTATTGATTTGTGTATGAGGGAGATGGGCTCACCACCCACGTATACGCTATTACGTAAAAATATATAAAACCGATTAGAATTACAGGCAGAAAGTTTCGATTTATTTGTTATTTATATTTACGAAGGTAGAAAGAAGACTTTAAAGACTTGCGTTAAGTTTAGTTAAATGCTTGCGGTCGTCGATAAGGATACACCACACTCGTGTAAGGTTCATCCGAAAAATCAACTAACCACACACATCCACACTCTCACTCATACATACATCCACCATCAGGACATCAGCAGCAGCCATCAAGTGCTTCAATTTGGCTTTGTTTGTGCATAGAAGGAAACGAAATCCACCCAAAGATCAAGTTCAATTTAGACGATCACTCACTTGAATTAATTTGTATCTAATGCTGTAATTTCTTTTACTTTTACTTTTTCTTTCTGCGCCTCTTTCTGCCCTATTTGTATGTCTACTCCAAAAAACGAAAAAACAAAAATCCTGTCTGTTGTTATAACTCACATATACTCGTATTTTGTATATCCGATAAAACTGACCGTACCAAAAATATCCCCGCAAAAAACATATAAATGTATATATGTATCCAACCAACAAAAAACCAACCAACAACCCAACCACAACCGAAACCGAATCCCAAAAAATACCACCAACAAACAGCCCAAAAAAATGTAACTAAAACCTTTTGTGAAAAAAAAACAGAAACCATCCGCTTTTTCTAACAAGCTGAGATAAAAAATAATCGGAGTTGGTGAACAGGAGTGGCAGATGTTACCTATGTGTATGGTGTACTGATTGACTGATTGATTGATTGACGTGTTGGTGGTAATACATAAATTTGACTGCATGCCAAAATAATAAAAAAGAAACCCACAAAATGCTAACCAAGTAAAACAAAGATTATATGCGGACTGGAGTTTTTGGTATCGGACAGCCGCAGATAATAGTGATGGCCGCCAAACAAGATATGGAGCAGCGCCCTCGCCCCCCGGTACATACATCCTCTCCAGCTCAGATCAGCTCTAGAACCAAAACTCGACTCGAGATCTCCAATCTGGAGCCCTCTGTTGTTGTAGATCGTTTGTCTGTTTTGTTTTTCGCCCAGCCAAAAGCAAAAACAATACAATAGACACACTTTGCCGCCATTCGTTATACGCGTAAGTCTCTCTTTTGTTGTAACTCATCTAGTAGGTTAAGCTACCATCTCTTGACTTAAATCCAATCCAAACCGATCCCCACACCGCCAATCCCACAGCTTTTTCTTTCGCTTACCCCGCACCACCAGAGTTGGGTTTTATTTTGCCGTAGTTCTGTCGTAGTAGATCTAGACCCACCCAGACTATATCTAGACCTAGTCCTAGTCCTAGACCCTCCACCCTTTCTACAATAGCAAATGGGCAAAGTGCACACACAAGTAAAACGACACCAAACAAATTTCTGAATCCTAGACTCCTAAAGGTAATCGCTGTACATAAACTGATTGGTTGATTGATTGATTTATTGATCGCTCTGTGCTAACCCTAAAAAAATAAAAATAATACAAACCTATATTGTTGCCAAGGTTGAGGGTTTTAACCGCTGTCCGCTCTTGCTGCATATGCTAACCCCAATAATTTTTGTGTTCTCTCCTAACCGATCTCTCTGATAATGTTATTTTTTTGAAATATTTTGTACCCTAACCGCAGTTTTAAAAACTCTTTTTTTCTTGTTCCTTTTTTCTTTTTCATTTCCCATTGCTTGAGTGCACCCATTATATTGAACCAAAGATTTGATATTCTATTCTGTATTTTTCTTTGCGATGCTCAGAATTTGGTCAACCGCAACGTTGAAATGCCAAATTTCCGTCTCAATAACCAAGACTGGCATCTGTGGCAAACGAGCAGCAGCAGTCATAACAAGCAGCAGCAGCGGCAGGGATCCCTTCCCTATGTGTCCGAGGAGACGGTCTACGATTCGTACTACACCGAGTACACAGCGCCCGATTCCATGGAGTGTGGCGGTGATAATCTTCTGGTCACCTTCGACTATGGCTACAGCGACTCCATCACCGAGGCGAGAGCTGATCCTGTAGTTCGGAATGATCGCCGGGGCGAAGGCGCTGGTCCAAGAGGCGATCTGGCCGAAGGAGATGATGAGGTGGCCATTTGGTTTGGCACTCCGCCCAAGGATAAGAGGGATGCCAAACTGTTTGAGGTGCATCATGTGCAGCACAAGCTGCTAGATGACAGCCTGCAGTCTCTGATCTCCTACGATGTGGATGATTTCGAGGAGGAGCTGTCGAACACAGAGCCGGAGGAGGATGGGCAAGGGGACGAGGAGATCTTCTATGATAGCATTGAGTGTGTGGGATGATTAAAGTGGGTCGTGAGCATATCCCAACTAGTCTTGGTTTTCTTTGCCTTCTTTCAAGCATTTTATTTATGTAATTACCAAAAGGCAACTGAGGAGGAACATATGTGTATGTAGCTGTAGTTTATAGTGTCCTGTAACGTATATAGTGTATCTTGTATCTTGTTCTAAATGTATTATTTCGGGCCTGGACAGCTCCAGGAGCCCTGCAATGAACGGATTGTAATGGAAATGAATTGTGACTGAATTTGGCAGATCGTAGATAGTGATTGCTTGTTTTCCCCCGTTAAAATTTCAGGGCTTTAGTCTAAACGATGATGGTTTCTTCGACTATATTTATTATTACCCTATCATGTATCTATAGTTTAGAATGTATCGCGTTGAATGCATGTGTGTACGTACGTCTTTGTAAGAGTCTTAAGTTAGTTATCCTGCACTATTGCCTATATTTACTCAAACGCTACGATACACACTAGGCCGGCTAAGTAAGTAGTTTAGTTGTTAATCAAAATTAGTTAACACATCGCATCTAATGTATGTATGTATGTACAGTTCTGAAATACCTACTACTTGTGTACTTTCGTATTCTACTTAAGTCAGTAAGAAAAGGCAATTCTAATAAGGTCTATCTATATCATGTTATCACGAAACTGCGTTTACTACATTTATAAATCCAAACAGACATGGGAGCGATGAAGGGAGACCATCAATTATGATTCATATTAAAGCTAATATAATAATATATATATATATTCAAAAGGCAGCAAATGTAGACATGTATCCATCTAAACAGCAAATGTAATTGATAAACACATATAAAAGAAAGCAGAAAAAAAACTAAAATAAAAGCAATAAAAAATAAATATATATAAAGAGTTTCTTTTGTGTTTGATTGGTATATAAAAGCTCTGCGTAAGTGTGACGATTTTTCTATGTAGTATATTATCTGGGTAATGAAAATATTTCACAGATCGAAAGATTGAATGGCAGAAGCAAACATCAAGAAGATTTGGCAATTAAAATTGTATAATTGATATTCATAAAAATTCAACAGAAGTAAAATTAAAGAATATAAAGAAGAAAAGCTGAACCGTTTTATTTAAAATCATATTTAATCATATATAATCATATTTATTTTTAAAATAGTAATTGATTTTATAAAGTTGTTTTGTCGACAAAACTTAAAGAGAAAGATTATAGTGAAAATAATCAAGGTAAAATCTTGTTGAAATTAATGCCGGAGCATGAAAAATTTAATTTGGAAATATGTAAATATCTTCTGCTGCAATTTCTATTCCAAAAACCACAGCATTTTAAAATTTCCTCAGGTCTCTGCAAAATTGAAAGTTTAATGCAATGCAATAACCCATACTTTTTACACAAAAATATACAAGTATTTCATATGGTTTGACGAATTTTTATTTATTGTTATTTACTGCGACAATTTAAAAAATAAACACTTGTTTTTTAATTTAATGATATTGACGTTTGATATCTTGAATATACATAGGTTGGCGAGTTGTCTAGTGTAGTACAGAGTTCATCAATTATTTGTTCGCCACCGTCAGAACCCTGCGGATCCTCGAAATCAGCAAATTCGATTCCAAACGAGGATAGACGGATAGACTTCAAGTAAAGATAAATAAATAAAAATAAGAAAAAAGAAAATTTAACAGGATCACAAACAAATATTAACGACTCCGTGATGCTGGTGCTGCGTCCTCCGTAAAGTAATTATATGTAGAGGCTATTGAACGACTAAGTTCTATCTTAAAATAATAATTTGTTTAGCTGCAAGGTATTTCTATTTAATCTTTGAATAAATACTATATATTCCTTTAAAATCATCAAAAAACAAGGGAACTATCCTGCTTGATATCCTTGAATTCTTGAACAGCAAATGTGATTCAGATTTATTGATAGATATTTGTGTATCAATCAATCAAAATTAAGCTTTGTTAATGGTCGCCAAGTGGCAGAAATTGAAGCTGATTGAAATTCAAATTTTGTAAATGCAGTGCGAATTTCAGAAACGCTTTTACTCTTCCATTTGGGACGTGTTCAAGTAGCTTTTTCAAATGCCGCATAATTGATTAAGAGAGTGGAAAGTGCGACTCTCATGTAAGCAGCACTCTCTTCGAGCAACACACATCCGTGGGTCTCCGCCTCCGGTTCATGACCAGTTGGCAGCGTGCGCTCCGTGCCACCAGAACAGAGGCGGAACGGGTTTCAGCTGCGTTCGATACACCCAGGAGCCGGGGACCAATAAACCGATTCTGAGAACCGGCAAGTGATTAGCTGCTCACCGGCCCGGTCTCCGTTTCAGTCCCACTCTCAGTACCCCGTAGAGGCCAGAACCCTCTCAGTTATGTGCTTATCATCACAACATTGCGAACGCCGCTAAAGTCTGGAGGCCGCAAAAAATCCGATATCGTCGCCAGCATGGATTTCGAGGAGATTCTGGCCAAGTGCGGCCACAGCAGTCGCTATCAGTTCCTCCTGCTGGCGCTCTACGGCTACCTTATGGTCGTCGTATCCATGCACTACTTCTCGCAGAACGTCATCAGTTTTGTGCCCGATCACTGGTGTTACCACGAACAGCTGGAGAATCGCAGCTTCGCCGAGATCGAGGCAATCTATTCGGTGTTCGAGAAGCCCTCATGCACGCGGCTGGAGAGTATCGATGAGAATGGATGGAATCACACGGTGAGCTCAGAAAGATGCAGTCGGTGGATCTACAAGTACGATTTTGGGTACAGAAGCATGAATACGGAGGTGAGTTCATCTACTGAAAATACCTAAAAAGCAATAAAATAATACTGAGTTTGGAAATAAATTAAGAGAAGCATATTTTTGGGAAATTAAATTAATTTTATAAATTTATTAACAATGCTTAACCATTTTTTACAGCTCAACTGGGTTTGCGATGAGGCCTATAAGCCCCGAGTGGGCCAGTCGCTGTTCTTTGTGGGCTCAGTTTGTGGAACTCTGGTCTTTGGCCTGCTTGGCGATCGGATTGGGCGGATTAAGGCATTGATTTTGGCCAACTGGTGTGGCTTTCTGGGCGATTTCTCAACCATATTCGCCACGAATCTAGTTTCGTTCTCGATCAGCCGCTTTGTGTCCGGACTGGCGGCCGATGCCAACTCCTATCTCATGTATATATTGAGTAAGTAATTGGCTAAGATTTTTACTTTATTCAAAAGTAATTTATTTTATATTTTTGCAGTTCTCGAATATGTCTCCCCGTCGTTGAGGAATGTGGGTCTTAACACAGTCCTCGGCAGCTTCTACTGCCTGGGCTTGATTGGAGCCTCCTGGCTGGCCGTCTGGGTGGGCCACTGGCGTTTATTCCTCGCCTGTTCATCAGTGCCGCTCCTACTGGTCACTTTGTTTTACTTCCTTGTCCAGGAGAGCGCTCAGTGGTTGGTAACACGCAATGACATCGACGGAGCCATCCGTCGGCTGCAGCGCGTGGCCAAGATTAATCGTCGCCAGGTGGCTGACGAAGACTTCAGGTCCTTCCGGAGTTACTGCGAGGAGCACTATCGCAAGGAGGCCAAAGAGGCAGAGCAAACTAATGTCAGGCTGCTAGACATGCTCAAAACGCCGCGCATGCGCAGCACAGCCATTAAGTTGTTGCTAATTTTGTAAGTACTTTATTGTAGTTAATATTTTACAATTAATATTAATATTATTTCTCCATTCAGCATTATAATCACGCCCTGCTACAACACCATCGCCAGAAATGTGGAGGGTTTGGGCATCTCGCCATTCGTCATGTTTTCGCTGAACGCCCTGACCCTGCCGCCCTCCGGCTACCTGCAGGGCCTCCTACAGGACAAAATCGGGCGCAAGGCCACCGCGGTTAGTTGGATGACCATCACCGGGCTATTTGCAGCCGCCGCAGGCCTGGTGATAGCCCAAGGTAGCAGCCGGAGCGTGCTGCTCCTGGTTGGCCTGACCCTGGCCGCCAGATTCGGGGTCTCAATCGCTGATGGCGCCAGTTCTCAATTCTCCACTGAACTGATTCCCACCTGCGTACGCGGAAGGGGAGTGGCCGTGGTGCATGTGGCCGGTTTTGCTGCCTCCTTTCTCTCACCGTACATCCTACACCTAGGCACGTATTTTAAGCCAGCTCCCTCTATCATCCTTGGACTACTCTTCTTGTCCGGTGCCTATGTTTGTCTGTTGCTTCCGGAGACGCGCAACCAGAAGCTGCCCATGTCGTTGGCAGAAGGTGAGGAGTTCGGCCGCGGGGAAGGCATCTTTGACTTTCTGGTTAATCTCCGGAGGGGTAAAGACAATGAAACCGACGTCGAGATGAGCACCAAGGCCGTGGAGGAGGATACTCTGATGACGAAGGCATAGAAATCCTGATTTAAGTGGTCATTTCTGTTATCTGTTTAATGTAATATAATGCCATAAGCCACAAATATAGCAACCTATTCGTATCTGACTTTTTAATATACGATAAGTAAATGTGATTTATGGATTCAATAAACTTTCATTAGCTGTTCATTAGGAGTTTCCATAAATCGGATAAACAGGAAATACGAAATGTCAAATGTGAAAGAAATAAATAAAAGAACAAATACGTAATAAGTAATTGAAAAAATTAAACAATTTGAATTTAATTATAAATTTATTTAGCTTGGTACCAAAACATATTTTTTTAATTAAAAATCTCGGCATGGAAATGTCCAAGAGTTTGATATGGCTGATAATAATCATGCCATTGCGATGTCTTTAGGATCGGCTATCTGTATAAATTAGCAATAACCAAGTTGTATATTTCTTGAATGGTACATTGCAGATTACAGCGCCTTTAGGGACTCAACGGAGTCGCTTATCAACCATAATAATTAAATCAATACGTTTAAGTTATGATCGGAATCGGAATGGGAATGGGGTGTTTGATTCGGCCAGCTGTGGCGACTGCGACACTTATCAGCCGCTGAGAGGCACCAGAGTGGTTCCAACTATTCAACTCCACAATATCAGCTTTCACAACGCGGCGTAGCGCAGCGTCCGCTCTTAACTATTCGGCGTTTGGGAGCGGATTGGGAAACCTAGAGCGCAGCTGGACTGGCTGGCAGGCTGGCAGTAGGTGCGTGGCAGTAGAAGAGAGCGGACGACAAGACGGCGACGAGACGACGAGCGGCGGACTAGCTTACTCCACGGCATTCCGTTGCATCCATGGCCATGGACTTTGAGAAAATACTGGGCAAGTGTGGCGACTGCCACCGCTACCAGTACATGCTGCTGGCTCTTTACGGGCTACTCATGTTCATCGTCTCCCGGCACTATTTCGCCCAGAGCGTCATCAGCTTCGTTCCCGATCACTGGTGCTATCACGAGCAGCTGGAGAACCGCAGCTATGCCGAAATTCGAGATATTTACGCCGCATTCGAGAGTCCCTCGTGCACTCAACTAGCATCCATTAACTGGCACTCGATGAATGCTACGGCGAGCGGAAAGCCCTGCACCCGGTGGATCTACAACTATGACCATGGATTCCGGAGCATGAACGCCGATGTAAGTGGCTAAAGTAAGAGATAATTCCTGCTACAATACGTTTTTATCCCGTCTCCTCAGCTAAACTGGGTCTGTGATGCCGCCTACAAAGCTCGTGTGGGTCAGTCCCTGTTCTTCCTGGGCTCCATGTGCGGCACTCTGCTCTTTGGCCTCCTTGGCGACAGGATTGGACGCATTCGAGCCATGGTTCTGGCTAACTGGTGTGGTTTTCTGGGCGACTCGTCCACCATTTACGCCCAGAGCTTGGTTACTTTCTCGGCCAGCCGCTTTGCCTCGGGACTGGCGGCTGAGGCCAACGCTTACCTCATGTACATTCTGGGTAAGTTTTGGCCATTAACCTATAGATCCTGATCAGTAATCTCTACCTATTCCCCATTGCAGTGCTTGAATATGTATCGCCATCGATGCGAAGTGTGGGGCTGAACTTAAGCATGAGCATCTTCTACTGCCTGGGCATGATCAGTGCTTCCTGGCAGGCTGTTTGGCTGGGCAACTGGCGTTCCTACATGGCCTGGTCGGCACTGCCCCAGGTTCTAGTCACCTGCTTTTACTTTCTGGTCCAAGAGAGTGCCCAATGGCTGGTCACAAGACACGACATTGACGGGGCTGTGCTTCGTCTTCGCCGCGTGGCCAAGTTCAATCGGCGGGAGGTCAGCGAAGCGGACTTCGAACTGTTTAAGCAGCACTGCAAGACGAAGGCGTCGGAGGCCAATAGCCGGATGTCCCTGCAAAAGCAAGCACGCCTGGTGGATGCTCTCAAGTCACCACGACTGCGTCGCAGGCTCATCTATGTGCTGGTTGTGTTGTAAGTAGAAACCTTTGAATCTCAGGTGTTATAATTGCTTTTAAAGAAACTATATTTGAAATCATAAACCACGATCAACTTAAAGACAATTATTTTTATATTTCCCCTGATATACATCTTTTCAAGGCTTTAAAAAAGTAAAGTAACTTAAGGCATCTTTTAAACCTAAACGAAGTTAAGAGGTTAAGAAAACCCCACATCAAGATAGCCAGAGGAATGTTTTGTACAAATTTGTTTATAACAAAAGCATATTTATACCTTAAATTTCAAACTGGAATTAGTTAGCAATATCATGTCGTGAAAGACTTCAGATTAAGCTTCTAGGTCGACTTTTCAGATCCCATTGTTCTCGATGTCAATAGCAAATTCTTGATTTCATAACTAGTTTGATATCATATAAAATATCTGAATAATTCGTAAATATTTTCTTGGCAGCACAATAATCACGCTCTGCTACAACACCATGTCCCGGAATGTGGAGGGACTGGGCATGTCGCCCTTCGTGATGTTCACCCTGTTCGCCCTAACCCTGCCGCCCTCGGGAATTGTCCAGATCCTGGCTCAGCAGCATCTGGGACGCAAGTTCACCTCGGTGACCAGCATGGCCCTGACTGGGGCCCTGACTGCGGCCAGTGGCATATTGCTTAGTGTCTGGCGGGAGCATAGTGTCGCCGTAATGGTCGCCCTGATGCTGGCCTCCCGCTTCGGCATCTCTGTCACCTCAGGCGCCACTATGCAGATATCGGCCGAGCTGGTGCCCACCTGCGTGCGATCGAGTGGCCTGGCTGTGGTCCATGTGGCGGGCGCAGCCCTCTCCTTCCTTTCTCCATTTATTCTGCATCTGGACACCTACTTCCGGGCAGCGTCCTCGATCATTCTCTGTCTGCTGCTGCTGTTCAGTGCCTGGCTTTGCTTGCTACTGCCGGAGACGCGGAACAAAAACCTACCTATGAGCCTGGCCGAGGGTGAGGAGTTCGGTAAGGGAGAGCGGATGTTTGACTTCCTGCGACGCTCCAAGGAGGAGGCGAGGGAGGAGAACGGTCGGGATGATCTCAAAGCTGATGGCACCAACGAGAAACTGATGGCGGACTAAAAGTACTCACTAAGTAGGTGCTTTCCCATTTCGAAAGGGTTCGGAATTCGAATTGATTTTGGAAAGTATTTAAATGCATTTAAATTAACCAAATAATTACATATTACGTACTTAAGAGCTAACAGATTTTTATTTTATAGTTATCACGTATTTTAAATTGTTCAAGTTTTTGTCTTTAGTTACCTTGTAGTTGTACACCTCGAGCTGGTCAGAAGAGATATCAGATCTTAAACCCTCTTATCTAGGTCATAAAATCGTAGACTAATAAGAACATAATGAGCATAATTAACTGGCGTACACAACATGACAATAAGAATTGCGAGAAAGACTGGTAATAACTATTACTGCCATCGGTTTGGATAAGGAAAGTGTCGAGTGTATTTTTTAAAGATTTTTATTCCTTAATGCGCAGGCTTGTTTTTGTGTTTCTTATGTATTTTTAGATAGTTTTTATTTTAAGTGAAATTTTCTAATTAAACAATAAAATGCAGAAGTGATGAAGTGTTTATTTTAAAAGGTTTGGAAGTAACTTTAACTATAATGTTAATTATTACATCAACAAAATCTATGAATAACTATTTATTTCGGCTTTTGCATCAGAGAACAATACCACTACTGTGTACAATTTTGATATATAGATAGACTTTCACATCAAAGATATATGTTTGCAATATATGTTTTAATAAAACGATATCCCATTTTAAATATTAAACTAACCTATCAGAAAAGAACCCATAAAATAAATAAAATGAAATATTTCTGATATTTTATTTATAATATCGACAATATAATAACTACTTAAAGAAAAATGTTGTATTATTTGTTATGTTTATCAACATTTTGTATATTTCATATAAAGAGGTTAATTGATTAATTAATATATATTTTGTATTTGTTATTTTATTTATTTTTCATAACCTCTTTATATTTGAATGTAAAATGCAATGTTTTTCGATATGTAAAACTTCAATATAGGGTAATATTCCAATACAATATTTCACGGGAAAATAGAAAAATACAAGCAACTGTATTTACATTAGTTTATAATTTTCTCGCTTTTAAAATCATAAATTAATTTTAGTAAATTGTATGCCTTTCCTCTAAATGTTGCTTACTGCGGCACAGCTTGCTGATTGCTACATATATAAGAATGTAGTCATAAAGTCCCAAAAGTTCCATTCAAATTACTCTAAAATAATACTCACATTCAATCATGGGTTTACGTTCGTGGTTCATTCTGACAAATCTAGCCTGTCATTCATGTTTTTATCCAAGTTTTTCTCTGACCTTTTATACACTTAAAGAGGGCGGCTTTTTGTATTTCGGGCTTTGGGTTTATTAAGAGTCCATTCACTTGTGAATTCGATTCACATTTCAGAGGTCACCACGCGAGTGTTTATCTATTCCAACCGAGAGAAGAAGGTTTCCTTCCCTTCTTCTCGCGAGACGCCGCCGGCGTTTGTTTAGATTGGAGTGAATGAGCGGGCTCACTTAATATAATAAAGCGTTTTCGTGTGTGGCGATAAGCCGCCCCCAAAACAATCTTATCGCGGATCGGAGGCAGACATAGACCCAGGCGGAGACGGAGACCAATGTGCGAATCCGGCCACCTTGCACTCTTTCGCCTCGTTTCGTGGTCGTTTCGGATCGGATTGGATCGCACGGAATGGCCGCTCGAGCGTTTAGTCTTAATAGAATCTCAGCGAGAGCACGACATCGGGGGACATGGACTTTGACAAGATCTTGGAGAAGTGCGGCAATGCGGGTCGTTATCAGTACCTGATGATTCTGCTGCTCGGCTACATCGCCTTCACCACCACCGTGCACTACTATTCGCAGAACATAATTGGCTTTGTGCCGCAGCACTGGTGCTACCATGAGAAGCTCGCAAATCGTAGCTTCGAGGAGATCGCGGCCATCTATGCTCCGTTTGGGAAGGAGGCATCCTGCACCCGACTGGACACCGTTGAAGGCGACACGGTCACGGTGAGCGCGGAGGCCTGCCAGCGTTGGATATACAATTATGATTACGGATTTCGTAGCATGAATGCGGAGGTGAGTTAGAAACTGTAATAAACTCTACAAGAATCTCTTGAGACTAAGAAGAATCCTCTTTTACAGCTCAATTGGGTCTGCCAGGATGCGTACAAGGCGCGAATCGGACAGTCGCTTTTCTTCCTCGGCTCGCTGATGGGCACCTTCACCTTCGGGATGCTTGGCGACAAGATCGGCAGGGTGCGAGCTGTGATATTGGCCAACCAATGCGGATTTGTGGGTGATTTCCTCACCACCTACGCCTCAAACCTGGTGCAGTTTGCCATATTTCGGTGCATTTCTGGTCTCGCTGCCACGGCTAACTACTATCTGATGTTTATTCTGGGTAAGCATTGCGATATCGCGAGTCTTGCGTAGATCTGGGGAAAGCTTTTGCACACACACAAAGACACACCTCAACTGGCACACAGTTCAGAGTCAACAACAGTGTCTACTCCTAATGATTACCATAAAGACCTACCGTGTTACGCATCAGTTTTGGGTTTACAGAGGGTTAATTGTATGGAAATCTGCAAGGTTATTTTTGATTTCGAAAACCAAACTTAATTGCTGTCTGAGTTCCAGAGTTTGCTGAAAAATCAGGCATTAATTGTTGTTTATTTGTTGAGCAGGTTCATCAACTGATTTGTTTCAGTTTAACTTTGGTTTATTTTATCAACTTTTGTTTTGCGTTTACGTAGAAGCGTGTGCTTACATAAAGAATTTTTCGAAAAAATATCAATTCAAGCGCGACGATTTTTAGACTTAAAAGTCACGTAAGATAAATAGGTTTATTTTCATTCCATGACTTCATTCTAAATAAATAATAATAAAAATATTAATTGCCTAAATACCAAAAAGAAATCAATCATTCTTATTATCATATATATTTTCTATTTAAAATAGGAAGATAGGTATCTACAAACCTAGTTTTTACCGTTAACATATTAATTATAATTATAGTCTGAAATATGTTATTCGGTTAATATTTTGTTTAATATTAATATTATTATAATTAAATTGTAATATTTGGAACCATCATTCTTCTGGTTAGGAAAGATATTTTATTAGTTCAATAAGAGTTAATTAGTTCAGACACTATCTAAGAATTCTCCCTTATTTAAACACATTTTTAAACCAAAGAATTTCTTGAAAATCCATGCGAATTCATATTTTCCCAATTATCTCCTTCAGTGCTGGAATACTTGGCCCCCAAGCTGCGTAACTTGGCCATCAGTGGAACACTGGGAATATGCTTCTGTCTGGGCGCCTTGGTGGCTCCCTGGCTATCTGTGCTGGCCGGCAACTGGCGCATCTACCTCACCTGCTCGGCCCTGCTTCAGCTGGTGGTGGCTTTGTTCTACTTTGTGGTCCAAGAGAGCGCCCAGTGGCTAATCACAAGGACAAATGTGGAGGGGGCAATAGCTAGGCTGAAGCACATAGCTCATTTCAATGGACAAGATGTGCCGGCGAGCGACTTCGAGGCCTTCAGAAGGCACTGCATCGTCAAGAGGAAGCTTTCGAATCAACCAGAGCAGACGGCAGGAATTATAGATCTTCTGCGGACGCCTAATCTTCGAAAGACATCTCTGCTGGTGGTGATTACTTTGTGAGTTACGTCTCCGTTCTATATCCATATCTAAATTTAATATTTGTCCTTTAATGTCCTTAGCATGCTGACCTCGCTTAGCTTTAATACCATCTCCCGGAATGTGGAGGGCCTGGGCCTTTCGCCGTTTGTGGTCTTCTCCCTATTTGCCGTGGTGGTGCCACCCTCTGGATTTATTCAGGGACTCCTGCAGAGTCGTGTGGGACGCAAGGCCACCGCCTTTTTGGCCATGCTCTGCACCGGGTTGCTGTCCTGCGCCCTTGGCGTGGCCCTGTCTACGGAGGGGGCCCAGCAGAACGTGACCCTGCTGCTGGCCTTCGCCTTGCCTATGCGCCTGGGCATCTCCATGTGCTATACGGTGACCTCGCAGTTCTCCTCAGAATTGCTACCCACCTGTGTACGCTCGCGCGGCATTGCTGCCGTACACCTGGCCGCAGCGGGAGCCTCCTTTGTGTCGCCCTATCTCATACATCTTGGCACCAAGCTGGCGGCAGCCCCATCTCTCATCCTGGCCCTGCTCCTCATGTCCGCCTCTATGTGCACCCTGATGCTGCCGGAGACGAATAACCGGTGAGACAAATAACTAGTTTCCGAGAGAGAGAGTTTCTAGGGAGAATGTATGTACTTCACAGGCAACTCCCCATTACCCTGGCCGACGGGGAGGCCTTTGGCAAGGACGAGTCCATGCTGTCGTTCGACTGTTGGCGCCGGCACGATGACGATGTGCCCAAGGAGCCGGCGGAGGAGGTGAGGCTGCAGCAGCTGAATGGGCAGGCCAAGCCGGAAGCGGAAGTGTAGTGATAAAACAAAGCCAAGGAAAGCATAGTATTTCCCCAAAAGACTTTTGAACCCAGCCATTTCCTCAGGGAATGAGTAAGCAGTCAGACACGATATAGTTGCGAAATTTGTCAATAGATGTGAAGTTTGCTTTATTTTATCGGTTCGCTGCTGTTCACAATTTTTGTAACACAATTTAACTTAGCAACTTAGCATTTGAGCCAATCGGTATTGGTATCGGTATGGTTGCTGTTGTATTAAGTACTTACTTGTAAGTAAAAGGTTCATAAGTATCTTGTATCTTGTATTTTGTATCTTGTATCTTGTAAATGGTTATGTAAACTCTTGTAATTATGTAACGCTTAAATGCCATAAACATAACGCTTACAACTTGATCGGCCTCCTCCTGCTCTGCTCCCAATTGCCTTAGAAAGTCTTACAAACTCTGGCATGCCATTTTTAATCTTTCATTTTTCAATATCAATCTCCAGTGGCCGCAGCTCCGTTCCCTTTAATCTTAAATCTAAGTATAAAGTCTAGCGCAGACGTAGTGATTTAGGGCCAATGTCGCCGGTTGCCGCCAGATTATAAAATTTGAAACTAGACAGGCAGCGACTAACCGATTGCTCTTTGGCGTTGCGGAAGGACTAACTTAATTACTCAGTTTCACACGATACAAAAGGGAGTCAGAGATTGTTCCTAGGGCAGTACTGGGATGCAGGACAGATACTATCAATGAAACAATATAGATTTTTATGATTTTATAGGAAGGCAACCGCAGCGTCTCTCGTCTATAACTATGTATACATATTTTCGTGTATCTTACGTGTGTGTTGTGTATTTGCTAAAAAAGTTCTCTACATTAACGCAACATTGTAATTTTCCTTGGGGGTTCGTGGCTCTTTGGCCTAACATATTACACTGATAATAATCTATGTAGCTGGGGTTTTTTTCCTATGAGCAATTCTGGCGAATGCTAACAAATACAATGGGTACATAAATATTCTCTTCCGATATCCTCCGATATATGCATCTGGTAATCTTAATCCGTCCGACTGACCTCGCAGCGTCGAAAAACGATCTATAGAAATAACCTATCGCTAAGGTTTTCAAGTAACAAATATATTCCCTTTTAAGGGTCTTAAGACTAGGGAATGCGATCGTTTTGTCGCTTGTAAAGGGGCTAAAGTAGGTTTATAAGTACATATGTATCTCAGTAGGTGTATATGTATAAAGTAGGTAGGTGTGAAGTCTGCATCCATCGTCTTCTACGGACTTCGTAGGTCTGTAATCAACACTAGTTCACAATAGTTGAATCCGAAATGCATGTACACACAGTAAAAAGGTAAAAAGATCGATCTCCCCCAGTCCTCGTAGACCTCGTAGCTGCCTGAGACTGGGCGCGAGTATCCTATATATTCGAGTATAGCACCATCGTCTCAGTGAGTGAGTAAAAGTGTGAGTGGTACCCGAGGGGCGGCTGCTGTTAAAACACAGCGCCTTGAATGTCCTGCGAGTGCCTAAGGTAAGTGATATATGCTGGTTTTTAGGTGGTAAGTATTTAGTAAGTAGTAGAAAAATATACATGTAGTAAACATTGAAACATTCTGAAGACTTTAGAGGAAATAAATTATGCCTATATATGTTGCTTGTATAATATATATATATATATATGGGTGTGTGGGTGCGATTGGGCTCTCAACGAATTTATGGCTAGATTAGAGAGCCGAATCGAACAGCAAACGCTTCAACCTTAGATTATGAACTATTCGCGGGTAGAGTTATGTTCGTATCGTGTGTATATATGTTTATTCTGGGCTTTCTACGCTACTAAATAGCATTTACTTTTGCAATATTTGCTGCTTATTGTTTGACATATATCATATGCTGATTTAGAGAAAGTATTCTATGCTCACATCTCCACTGATGTTGTGTGTTCTGTGATCGATCGATCATCTTCGAATTTTCGCAGGCATGTGTGTATTATCTGTGTGTGTTTCGAAAACATCGAGTATAAAAGACAAGCGGTATTTAGGCAACGAGTGATTCAGCAATTTTCTTTTATAAAAAAACATCTTCTATAAATTGTTGACAAGTATGCATCGTTTGTTTGTTTCCTTCAACGTTAAATATTCTATGCGCATTATATTCACGTTCAGGGTAAATATATGTATCCACTTACACCAAAAGCATTCATAAGACTCGATTGTTGTATTCTTAAATGTGATTTCTCTGAAACAATGCCACCTCAGTACACATTATTCGTACATATGTATGTAAATTCCAAAATACTCAGATATTGGAGGGAGAGGAGTGATATCATTGGCTGCTGTGGGAATTGATTGATCATTGATTGCTGTCGTGGGTCGCCACTTAACTAGGTAGCTTAGTTATTAAAGTTTAGTTTTGCTGAAGCTTTGCTGGATTTGCACAATGTTTGCGATATGTATGACGTCGGAATAGGTATATATGTTTGTATGTACTATATGCATGTAGTTCACCTTAGGATCTAGGAAACCAAAAAGTTGAAAATAAACCAAAAAAATGCAGCATTTACAAAAATGTCATTTGTATTTCTCGTATTCGAATATTACGGATAGAGTTGTACACGGTAAGCTTATGCCTCGATTTAACTAGGTATTTAGTATATATGTATATATACGTTTAGGGGTATTTTAATCATAGTTTAGTGCATACAGTATGCGAATTGCGATTGCCTCTCTCTCAGGGGGGAGAGGTGGGGGAAAAAACACACATACAAACTCGCTTAGTATCTAGGCGGACCCAACCTTGGGTCTCATCGTGGTTTTTACAGTTTTTCATGGTTTTTATCTGCATCGAGTAGCTGAGAATAGCGCTTACAATTAGTGCCATAAACTTGATAACGTTTTGTTTTTTTTAGATTTTTTTTCTGCTGTTGTTTTTACTTCTTTTCGCAGCGTCATCGCTGCTCTTCGCCATATTCGAGTATCATCTTCATCATTCATTATCTTTGCACGCTTAACTCTACATTGTGTAGGTGCTGATCGTTCCAGCCATTATCCTTACGGCGCTAGTAATGCTTCTCAGAGTTCTTGTGATCGCTAATTGATAATTATCGCATAATTAATACAAATACAATACAAATACAATACAATGCAGGGCTGCTGTGCCACCCTAACTGCAAGTCAGTGGCACTTCCTGGCTGCTCAAAACCCCCTATGGCAATGTGGCTCGAATGCCATCCAAGCTGGAGCGTAGCACCAAGCTGCCCTCCACCCAAAAGTTGGGACGATCCAGCATGTTCTGCCACAGGGAGAGCTCCTTGCCGGTGGCATCCATCCACTCCACCTGACGGCCATAGCTGCGACCTGTTTTCGGGGGGAAAAATAAGTTAATAAAATGGGTATCTCTAAAGGGAGTTCCTTCTCCCAACTCACCTGTGCCCAGTGAGAAACGAATGCCGCCGACAAACTCATTGCTGGCCAGCCTGTCGTGATCCCAGACTGTTAGCTCCAAGGCGCGCTCCGACAAATCCTCCAGGGAGACATCCTCGTACACGAAAGTATAGTTCCAGCTGGGATGCAGGGTGCGCTTTACCACTGGAGTCTTTTGCTTGGAGCTCCTTGTGCGATCCGGCAGCAAATAGCTAAGGGATAGAGGGATTCATTTGATTAGATATTTTTATACTCTTTAAATATATCCAAAACCCACCTCTTGCAGAAGGCATCGCAGGTGCCGTTGGCCTTGATGGGACTCAGGTGTTTGGCCTCCTTCACCAGCACATGCAGCTGGCCACCCTTGGTGCTGCGGTCTGACTTGGAGGCCACCGATTTGATGCTGCCGCCGAACTTGCGTAGGTTCGAGGAGCTGCCCGTGAGCGAGGAGCCGCGCGAGAAGAACGACGACTTCAGGCTTTCAGGGGGAATGTATTTCAGGCCCACCACAATGTCGCCTCTGTAGGTGGCCACCTCGTCGAAGGGTTCGCTCTGGAAAGATACAAATTTATTAAAGATTTATGTATTATTTTCTCAAAAAAAATAGTTACTTACTCGCTCTTGGAGCAGGTACCACTGCGACTGGGGATTGTCAAAAACGCGTCCTTGCAAATTGACACTGACCTCTCCGAGGAAGTCGTTGCGCCCAAACATATCCGAGTGCCACACGGTTAGCCAGAGCGTACGCGACTCCAGGCTGGAGATGGGCGTATGGAAGCGCATCGTCTCATCGAAGATGGGATTCAGAGTGTGCTTCTTGACTTTGGTTTTGCGTTTGCCGGCCTTGGACTTGTCGGGCAGCAGGTAAACCTTAAAAATAAAAGCAGAATTTAGAAAACATCCAAGATTTTGTATCTGGAGGCATGTAACACTCACCTTCACGTAGGGATCGCTGCGGTTGCGCTTGGCATCAACGGCGGCTAGATCCTTGCAGCGCACCACATGAATTTCCAGGGCGCCCAGCTTGTAGTTGTACTGCATGCCGAACTCCACTTGTCCTTTGACCACCACGGTGCCATAGCGACCCTCGCCGGCGCCAGAGTAAACACTGGCCATGGACTCCGAGCGAACCTGCCATAAAAGGTGAGTCATAAAGTCACAGTTCTTACGCAATCTGCAGTATCTGCTATCACTGCTATCAGTGGATTTTTTACTCACCCCCAGCGAGCTGAGACTGCTGCGGTTCTGGTGCATGGCCACCAGCCGATCGATATCTTCATCCGACTGCTGTGGCCACGTTTCGCTGGAGGCACGCGACTGGATGGGACTGGCGCTGGCATCTGCCTGACGGTTTCCAATCACCGGCGATCGTGTCAGCTCCTCGGCGGCGGCTTTGGCCTCCTCTGCAAAGAGAGAAAAGAAAATCCATCAATTAGTTTTGAGTTTTCCACAATTAAGGCTAATGACCCATGTACTCTGCTGCCGATGATGAATGGTCATCACGGCCAATCGATGGCAAATGCTGGTGGTTATATTTAGCTAACGATCAATGAATGGTTCATGCTCGTTACTCTTCCCCTTTTCGTTCTACAAGATATATTTTTTCTGACTCTAAAACTAACGAGAACTTTTAGATCTCCAAAATCGTGATCATGGATTATTTATGATGAGGAAGAAAAGAGCAGCCGGGGGCATCGGTGCAAGGATCATGCAGTTGGTGGCAGGCAGACGAAGCTGTTACCGCCTACCTTGCACCGCTGCAGAATCCTGCTGTTCCCGAGGCTCCTCTTGGTCCTCATCGCTTTCTGCAAAGGTCACATGCAGTGGCGTGCGGCGGTGCAGGATCAACGACATCCGGGCACCAGGAGCAGCACCGTTAGCAATGGCAGTCACAACCTCAACAGATTCCGAAAGATCCTCTTCGAGGGTCTCCAGAAACCGATCCGAGTTGGACCTCAGACTGTCGTCCCAGGTCCAGGCTCGTCGCTTAACGAGGGTTGCCTGCTGCTGCAAATGTGGCTGCTCCGTGGGCCCAGGATTTGGTGTTTCCTCAACCAGATTCTCACTTTGTTTGCTGCTGGCCACCGCCTCGCGCTGCTTCAGCTCCAGCATGTAGGCGGCCACCTTGGCGTCAATGTCGTCGTCTTCCTCCTCGGAATCGTATTCATATCGCTGGGATGGCTTTCTGCTGCAGCAGCAGCCGCAGCAGGAGAAGAAACTACCCCTGGACTTGGGCACAGGGCTGCTCCAGTAGTCCTGGTAGTTTCTTTGGCGACGCCGCTTTTTACCCCAACATTTTCCCAAGAAGCGATACCATTTGGACCTTTTTCGGAGCTTCTTAACTCCGTCTTCGGATCGCTTTTTCCGCATTCGATTCAGGGCGGCATATTGAATTTTTCCAGCCGAACTGGAGGGCAGTTGATTGGAGGAGTTGCCTCTGCCATAGTTGTGCACCCGAGCCAGCGGAGCTGGGGCAGGCTGGGCCGCTGGAGGGGATCTGTTGGCGGAGCCAGAGGCGAACACATTATAGTTGCCGCCGGCGGCTTCTTTCGACTTCGACTTTGCCGAACGTTGCGGACCAATTAAACGAGTCACTCGCTTCATTTTCTTGACTTTTCATTTCACAATTGCGCGTTTTGGTGGCGAGATTAATTGGTGACCGCTTTATTTTTGGTGTCATCTGCAGTCGTGTATCACTTTTGGCTCACTTCGCCAACAAGCCGACAGTTGTCATGTGATGGATTTCCCAATTTCCCCCGCAACATTTTAAGTCAATTAGAGAGGCTTGAGTTTCAGAGATAATTGTGTGTTGGGGGCTTTCGATATTGGCAAGATGAGTCATTAGAGGGGAATTCTTTGGTTTTAATTTTGGGGTTTTAAGTTGGAGATATTTTTCGAGGAGATTAAAACAGGTTCTCCAATATTTATATTCTGAGAAAACTAAAAAAAACCCTACCATTAAAGCTATTTCATAAATATTTCAGAGTCCAGCATAATTTAATTATATATAATTTTTCTTTAAGGGAAAGCTATTAATATATTTTTGGTGCTAATTTGTGTAAGTTTATAGGAATTAAATCAAGGTTTTCTCTTCTTTGTAGGATAAAAACTTATCAAATCATCCGCAGAATAAGTGTGGAAAGTTTTGTCAAACGAATTCTTGGAAAATTAACCCTGACAACTCGATCACGACAGATACAAAGTTGTGTGTTTTTGCTTTATTGGCTTTTTGTTATTTGGCATAAACTCGTTCAGCACAAGCTGATAAAATAGTTTTTGCTCTGATAATAATTTATTTCTGAAATGTTCGCTTGAAATTTTTGCACGCTTTTATATTTATTATCTAGCAGATATATCGAATATATCAGTGCAAAATTTACTGATACTGATTGCTCGCCGAGCCAGTGGCCCTTTCGATAAGAGGCCCGGCGACAAGCAATCTTTTTGGCTGTTTGGACACGTAATTGAGGCACTTGATCGCCGCTTAAGGGGCGGTTATCTTAGATAGCTGGCACCTGGCCCATAAAAACAGCCAATTTAATTAACTCGAAATGCAAAGCGGCCCTGAACTTGCCACAGCCTTGGGCCGGGAGCGACCGAAATAAAGGTGTGAAATCGAAGGGAACGGCAAACAATCGAGGCAGCCAACCAACCAACAGATAAAACTGGGTCAGATTACACCCAGAGCGTTGAGAATAGCCCAGCGATGCGAATGTGCAATTAAACGGAGGAGTATCCCATTAAAACGGGCATTTCAGCGCCGCCGAAGGGCCTCTTAAAGGTGTTTGCATTTGAATTTATATTTGAATTTCTTTCTTTAATGCAGTCACGATTTGTTGACAAATATCTCATTTCATTTTCGCTTTTTTTATGGCACTTCTATAATTTCCGTTGGGTTAGCACAACGCCCGTCCAACGTGAGCGCCTTCAGGCCCTAAAAACCAACAACAAAATATAGAGAAGAAAGAAAATAACAAGCCAATACCGAAGCCCCAACAAAATAAAAGTCAGAGCGAGCAAAAGACTCTATTCACTTTCACTATACCAACGATCGGTTGGTTGAAGTCGAGATCGGAATCGGATTCGGAGTTGGAATTTCGCGGTGTGGAGCGCATCCAGTCTCGTTCCGCGAGGCCGGGCAACTGATCCGCAGATGGGTGTCGCAGCCAGAACCCCAAGAATTCCACAATTCCACAAGCGAACATGGTCAGGGCGATCGACCAAATCTAAGTTATATTCAATTATTCAAATATTGAACTCTGGGGTCGCGAGGGGCGCCTAGCCAATGAAAATGCAATTAACAAAGTCACGAAAAGCACTCGCCGAAGGAGGGTTGTTCTTGGAGAAAAGCAAAGGAGAAATGGAATCAATTTCCAGAATATAATTGAATTTATTCCTATTTAAATTTAACAAATTAATACATTTAAATTTTCATGTTGCCCATGTTTTCATTTCTTCCTTTTCATTTCTTTAAATTAAAAATGTTTAATATATAATATTTATATAATTTTATATTTTATGCTGTTATGCTTTGAAATATCCATTAAGTAAAAATTTAGAACGTGATTATGTACGTACTATTAAGGATTCATTAAATCTTGCTTGGCTTGGCTTTTACTGATTTTATTTATTTTCTATTCCATTCATTTTAGGAAATTTAGAATTACCTATAATGATTTTGTGATCATATTTTCTAGATAAAGATATCACTTCATTGAAATTAATTTTGTAAATAACTTTATTCCTATTATTTCTAGATCTCTCCTCGCCATCCCATCAGAGATTTGCAGAATATATGTAGAGATATATATTTCATTTCGCATTTCTGGCTATTCCGTCTCGGCTGTCGGGCAGAGAGGTTAATTTAATTAGGGGTCCCACAAGATCTTGGCTCCCCTCCATATCGGCGGCAACTAAGTGTCGCTTTCAGGGTGATCTTCCCCTTCCCATTCCCATTCCCCCATTCAGGAGCTTCCGCCATGGGACAGCAGCGATAATTGTAACTCGATTTGATTTGCATAATTGTGGAAATCGTTTTCCACTGCAATATTACGAGTATTGCATGCACCGTGGACCCCTGCTGCCTTTGTTTTGTTTTGGGTGCAAAACACTTAAACGGCTGCCGGATGGGCACGGACCTCGGTGGCGGACTGGAAAATGGACGTGGACATGGAGCACGGACCACTTCCGCACTCCGGCGGTGCAGCGATGCACGAAAATAGATGTGGAAAATGGGTAATTGGCAAAGTAAACCTCCTCTGGTGGCGATGTCACCTCTCGAACATACAATACATATATATTTTAATTTTAAATGCCGCAAAATGAATAAATAAAATTAAATAAATACAGGAAGTAACCTGAAAGAGCTCTTGAGTACGAATAAGTGTACAGAAGTTCAATAGCGGTGCCGAGTTCCCCGGGTTAAAGGGGGGACACCTTTTTAATTGTGTTTTCTGGCCACAAGACAAACGAGTTGGTTGAACTGAGAGCTGAAAACTGAAATTGTGCAAACACAACTGCCGCCTAGAGACAAACACACGGCATTTAGCGATGGTAACGTGAAATACCTAGCCCAAAGGCTAAAGAAACATTGTTTTTCCATTAACCGAAACTCTTTTGTTTTATTTCTAAACGTTATAATGATAAATTACCGGAAATTCTATGCTCTCTTTGTTCCATGAAAATTTAATAAATATAATACATGGTTTATCATGGGCTTACGAAAGTTTAATAAATAATTTTAATGCTTTATCTGTGGTTTAATTTGCCGTAACGGCCAAGTCTAAATTATTAAAAGGAAAACATGAAAGGCATTTCACCGAATTGTGTTTCCATACGATTTCTCTTTCAATGATTAATTATTTTTCCTTTATAATGAGTTTAATAATTACATTAAATTCAATTCTATGAAACTATACAAGTGTGAAAAAAAATATCTAAGATTTCTCAATTAAACTCTTTACGTATTTTTGGTTGTTTATCTGTCTTTCATTCATTAAAAAATATTATAAATTCAAGATTAAGAATTTATATATTTTTTTATATTTTATCTTTATTTAAACATTTTATCGCAACGGTGGAAATTTTTCAACAAAACTATCTTTTATCTTTCAGAATATATCTTTTGATGATTCATTTCTTTCTGTGTGTGCTCCGTACCCACACCTAAAATCAACTTAATTCATTATTATCTGACACATTTCCCTAGTTTCCAATTCCGTAGATATTTGTTAAAAACATTTCCGAAGGTTTTATCTAAATTTCCGACATTTTCATTGTATCTGCCAAAACTTTACCGCACGTTTTTTCATCCATCATCAAGGTGTGCCCTACGCATCAAACTTCCTCATCAGCTACAGCTCATGGAAACCATCCCTCATCCCCCAAAAAAAGTTCCCTCTCCCCATCTCTAGGTGACACAGCTAAGTTCAAAGCCCGCCTGCACCCAGTTGCTGCTTTATGAGAGTCGAGTTCGAGTTCCATTGACCAAGCCAAGCCGTTTATAATTGCTGGCCGCAAAAGCGAAAACAGCTTTTTGGCCAAATAATAAATAGAGAACGCCTACGCCAAGCGGAACAGAGCTATTGAGCCCCTCTGTATATATCCAAAACTACTTCTACATCATCATTATCATCATCATCGCTGAGTGCGCAACTGTGCGAAAATCGCTTTGGATGCCACAACTGGAAACCGAGCCGCAGTTGGCTTCGAGCGGAGCGCTTAATATGGATACAGTTAATTGACCTTGATTGGGTTTATTTCGGGCAAAAGCAAATGTCTCAGCCTCCATCGTATGGAGTATCTATAAGTTGGCATCACAACATCATTATTATCGGGAGGCAGGAATTCGGAAGGAGGGCAAAGCGGAGGCGGAGGTTAAGGCGGCTAAGATTCCAAGGATTCCCGAACCCAGCCTAATCAGCATAAAATAGTCTGCGATTATCCCCCTTGGGGAAAATTTTTGGTGACAGGTTTTCAGGGCTGTTTACACAGAAATAATTATAATATTTTTGTATTCTTGACATAATAATTTAGCAAGAGAATTTGTGGCTTTACTAAAGAATAATACAATTTATTTATAAGTGGATCTTGAATGTTGCTAATTCGATGAAAGAAATTGACTTAAAAAATAGCAATTTCGAATGATTTTTGAACAGTGCATAGCCTCGCCCTAAGGTCATCTGTCTCCCACTCGTCTAAGGATCAGATTCCAAGCACTGGCACGAGGAAATATGTTGACTTCACCTTCTCCTCCCACTGCCACTTGGTGTGAGGAATTTTTCATTAGGAAGGAAGCAATTTCATGGCCGGTTATCCGAGCTCTAACGCCTGCCTGGTGTGCGTGTCCCGCTCGGAACGCACTATCCCCGTCACCATTTTGCCAAGGTGTGGCCTACCCCCCAAGTATGCTAAAGGTAAACAAGGAAGGGAACGGAAGGAAGGAAAATAGCAAGCAACTCACCCGCTGACATGTTGAGACGTTTGCGCGCATCGCGCTTTGAGTAGAGGAACTGGAAGCCCGCGCCTAGTTTCTTGCCTGTGGAGCCACTGCCACCCCCTGCACTGCCCACTCCACCGCCACTGACACCGCCACCACCACTTACAGCCGCTGCTCGAGCGGCCAATCCTGGCGAGCGGTATCGCGCACTCTTGGCACTGCCTGTGGCCGAGACGGTGGACGTGTTGGAGGGGGTGTAGTTGAGGGCACTCTGCGACTTGGTCTTCGGTGTGCTGGTGATGGGCGCACCACCTGCACCGGTGGTGGGCAGGCGCGGCAGGGAGTTAGTGCTGGCTACCACCTGGCCGGAATTCAGGCTGCGCGGCAGGGTGGAGCGAGCTCCGCCAAACTGATTCGATGGTGATTCATCGCTGGAGTCCGTCTCGTAGATGGCATCCGGCACACTAGATCGCCGCACATCCTTGGTGGAATCGCCGCCAAGGGAGGAACCCGCCGATGAGAGCCAAGGCTTGGCTGGGGAAGACTCTAGCTGGTGGTGATGGGCATCGCCGCCGCCGATGCTGCCGCAGGAGCGGACACGGTCGAGCTGCTCGCGGCTCAGGCTCTGCTGGTGCTGGCTGAAGAGAAGGTCGCCTGCCGATCGGCGCTTTGCTACAGCCAAAGCGGACGCAGACGACGAATTATCCCTGTCCAGTTGGCTCAGCTGGCTGAGCCTCGTTCTGCTGTCGCCATTAGCCAGTAATGCCGACTCAAAACTGCCGCGCCACGAGAACCGCTCGTAGTCGCTGGCCATGCCGCACTCCTCTCCGGCATTGTCCGAGTGTCCGGGTCCCGATGACGATCCTCCTGTTCCAGCTCCGGCGCCCGTTGCTGCTCCTCCCGGATGATGCACGGTGGCCTGGTGATGCAAATGATGGACATGCGGCGTGATGCCATCGAGCAACAGGTCATGGGATCTGCTACGCAGCTTCAGCTGCTTCAATGGCATAGCCCGCAGCTGCTCCTCCACTTCGTCTTCCTCGTCCTCGGTCGTGGTGGCCGAGATCTTGGCCTGCAGCCGCCGGTGATGGCGCTGGCCTTGCGGTGACGGCGTCGGCGTCTCATTGCCACTGCTCACCTCATGCATCAGGGCCACCAGCCGGGTGCCGATGTGCTGCATCACCTTGGCAAACAGCTGGGGCGACCTTTCTGTGGTGATCTGCTCCTTCTCTTCGTCCTTATCCTTGGCTGCTTCGGTCGTTGGTTCGCGCTCGCCACCTGCCGCCACCTTGCTGAAGGAGGCCACCAGCTTCTGGTAGACCAGCGCCTCCATGGGTACGGCCTGGCTCTCGTCCAGCAGCCCGCCGTCGCCACGATCGCCCTCCTCGTCCACCTCGAACTTGTTGATGATCTGCTGGCAACTGGCCGAGATTTGGGCCTTCAGCTGGCCCTTCTTCTCGCCGCCTTCGAGATCGGAGCTGGTGTAATCCGAGGAGTCGTAGGAATCCGACCAAGTGTCCTCACTGCTCAGGTACTCGACGATCTCGCGCACCTGGTCGTCGTTGATGCCAGGAACGGTTTTCATTAGACGCGTCAGCTCGTTCTCGAAGTAGGCCAGCTGAGCTGGCCGGGACTTGGTGAGCCTCCGCTGGGAGCTGGGCGTGGTGCTGCTGCTCTGGCCTTGGGCCTGATTTGGTGTGCTGGGCTTGCTCTGCTGCGCATTGGCGGTGGCCACGATGAGGGTCTTGAAGAACTGCCGCATCTTGCTCATCATCAGGTTGGTCTCCTCGTCAGAGCTCCAGTTGTTGAAGCTATCCTTGCGGACCAGATTGGGCAGAGCGAGGTTCCTTCTCTGGCTGGGAACCAGAGAGGCGGCTGCCGATGCTGTCGCTGCTGCGGCTGCGGCTGAAGTGCTGGGCATATCCATCTTGGCCAGGCTGATCTGTGATGCAGCCGGCTCTCGATCCTCGCTGATCTGCTCCAGTGCCGAAGTGGGACTCTTGGGCGGCTCGCAGTCCGGCGCCGCCTTCAACAAGTCATCGTTGCTGCCCACAAAGCCACTGTCCCGGCTGTGATGGTGCTGTTGCTGCTGCTTCTTGGCCTGGGACTGCATCTGCACCTGGCCACTGCTGCCGGGCGTCGGCGTCCGGCACTCGGAGGGCTCCATGTCGTGCAGCTTCTTTTCATCCAGCGAGTCGTGGCGCTTGCGCAGCTGCTTTTTCCGCTTGATGGTGTCCGAAGACGAGCCGTCGGAGGCTCCGGCGTTGGCCAGATGGATCACAGTGTCGTCGCAGCCCGCCTCCGACTCAGAGGTGTCTTCCACGGCGGCGGCAGTAGCAGCGGCCGTCACCGTGGCATCCAGTGGATCCGCCTCGGGCAGGAGGAGATTGTCTAGGGAGGAATTGTGGCTGCGGGGCGTGCCCCTGGCCCGCACTAAGCGCTTGCGGCGCTGGCTGGGACTGGGGTGGCCCTCGCTGTCGCTGCCCACGCTGCCGCCGCTTTCGTCGCTGTCCGCCTGCTTCTCGGCTCCGCTGAAGCCCATGAAACCCGAAAGGAAATATTTCTCGAGGCGGGAGGAGGCCAGATCGGAGGTGCCGCCACTCTCCAGCAGCTGATCATCGTGCGGCAGTGAGTCCAGGCTCTCCGAGCACTCGGAACTCACCTCCGAGGCGGTGTCGTCACCCCGCGTGTCGATCGAGCTCATCACCCGGCCATCGCCCAGGCCGAAGAAGAAGTACTTTTCCAGCTCGGAGGCACTCAGCCGATGGTGGTGCTGCAGCGTACGCTGTCGCCGCCGCTCCGCCAAATCTTCGTCCCCAAGGTCGGCGTCCTCGTTGTCCGCCCGCAGGGAGGCCACTTCGCTCTCCTCGCAGCTCTCCTCGACAATGGTGTGCAGGGTGAAGTCAATGGCCGATCGGTTATAGCCCCTCAGCTCCTCCTCGCGATCCACGTAGCCATGTCGGCGTCCATTCTCACTCTCGCCTTCGGCATCCTCCGAGTCCGTCGCTGTGGGCGTAGTGGTGGCATTGCTCAGGTTCTCATCATCCTCTTCGTCCTCCTCACCGCGCTGGCTAAGCTCCTCCACCCAGGAGTCGTCGTCGGCCAGACCATCCTCCAAACAGAGCTCGGGCTGGCCGCTAGAAGTTGGCTCATTCAGCGAGTCCACACTGTACGAGTCTCGGTCGCTGCTCAGCAGTTCCATGGCGCGAAGTGAGTCATGGGTGAGGTTCTGGCCAAAGCTGTTTGGGCCCGGGCCTGCTTTGTTGCTGCTGGTGTTGGTCGTTTCGTAATCGCCGCCAGCCTTTGTTGCAGCAGCTGCACTTTCGTTGTCTTTCGTGATCATGACCAGGCTGCGGTATTTGGCTGAAAGTGAATTTTTTGGCGAAGCCAGTTCGCTGGCGGATGCTGCGACTGATGATGCTGGTGAAGATGCAGCTGCTCCTCCAGCTGATTGAGTGCTCTTTTGCTGGCGAGCTCCAAATATCTTGTCGTAGTCGCAACCGTCGTTTTCACCGCTTTCAAATGCACGAGGTGTAGCCAGCACTACGTCACTGCTGCCGCTGACTCTGTGGCTGTTGGTCTTTTGTGCTGCGAAAGCGTCATTATGGCCAGGTTCGTTGTTCGTAGTAGTGGTATCGGTATCGTTAGTATTACTGTTGTTGTTATTGTTACTGCCGGCGTATAACGCGGAGCGTGGGGCGACCGCAACGTTTAACATCTCATGTTCGACTGGCGATGGCTCCGACTCCGATTCCGATTCGAATTCATTTTCGGAGCGATAGTGGCCGGGCTCTTCGGCTGCGCCATCGGCTTGAGAGCGGCGAGCGACAGGTAGACAAGAGCGGAGTGGTACCTGCTCGAGCGGCTCAGGTGCTACACCACTCGCTGCGTGTGCGGAGAGCGAGTCCAACGAGTAGTCGCTGTTTTCATTTATTTTGCATGCTTCGCTGCATGCCCCGACCCTCTGCGTTTGCTCAGCTGTTCGCTCTTCCTCCTCTTTCTTCTCCTCCTCCCCCTCCGTTGCCTCTTCTTTCGTTTGTTGTACCTTTACCTGGCCATCGCTGTTTGCCTTTACCTGCTCACAGGTATACATCCCATCACCGTCATTAGAACTTGGTACGCTTGAGAGGCTTTTCCGCGAAGCAGGGGCCGTCGTGCATTCGTTGGGTTTCCCGCCAGGTGAGGCGGTGCTACCTGAGCGGGTGGCAGCCAAAGAAGTGCTTGTAGCGCCCGTCGACAGCTGCAGGTCCTCATTGATTTCGGCCACTCCCTGGCGCAGGCGCTGCAGCTTAATTTCCAGCTGGGAATTCTGCTTGTGCAGCTCCAACAGCCGATTCACATCGTTCGAGATGCTGTGCAGCTCCTCGCAGGCATCCATCACATCATCGCGGCGGCGCTCTAATTGCTCCCGCTCCGGCTCTGGCTCTGGCTCGGCGTCTGGCAGAGATCGCATGCGATGCAGCACCACGCCGTCACCGTCGTCAGTCTGGCCGCCCACCACCACAATGCAGTTGGCCAGCTCATCGCTTGAGTTGGCAACGCGGTGGCGTTCACTTTCATCATCGTTGTCGTCGTCGTCGCTCGATTGGCAATCACGTGCGGCGGGCACCTTCCGCTCCTCCTGCGCCTCCGCCTCCGCTTCGAGGGGCTTCACATAGTTAAGCACAATGCCGCAGTCGGTGCGCTCGGTGTCGGTATCGTTGTCGGAGGAGTCTTCGAGATTGGCCTCCGACGAGGACAGAGAGTCGCCCTCGGTTGAGGAGCTGCGTCGCTGGCGGCGGGCGCCCGGCTGTCGGTTGACCACAAACACCTTGTTGAAGCGCCGACGCTTGGGCCGGCGATCAGCGACGGTTCCCGTGTCATCCGAGTCGCAAGACTCGGAGCTGGAGCTGGAGTTTGAGCTGGAACTGGAGCTGGCATCGCTGGTGGTGCTGTGGTGGCGTTCCAGCTGCTCTGCTTGCTCCTCCTTTTCCTCCTCGCCCGCCTGCATGGCGGCGGCCACATTATAGCTCCGCTGCGTGGCCTTGCGCGGTCTCATCGCCAGCTCCGCCTGCTCCTCCTCGTCGTGGCTGCTGGTGCTACTGGCCTCATCGGGACTGCTGGCCGCATAGCTCTCACTCTGCAGATGTGAAACGGCGGCGGCGGCCGGTGATGATGCCTCATCAGACATGTTGCTCTCTGTAAGTCGATTGGAGGACAAATTCTTGGCAGCTCTGTGCTGCTCTATGGGATCTAGGTGCTGCTGGGCCCTCGGTTTGGGCTTGGGCCTGGCCACATTTTCGACTGCAAGTCCGCCGAAACGAGTTATTACCGCAGGAGTTGCTAGTGCTTGTGCCTGTGTTTGCCTTTGAGTCTGCGTCTGAGTTTGAGTTTGTGCTGCTGCTGCTGCCGCTGCTGCTGGTACTTGATTTTTATGTATATTCGTTTCCACTTCTTCTTGGCTGTGGCTGTGGCTATGGCTGCTCCTCTGGTTGTTGCTGTTGCCGCTACTGGCCAGGTAGGTTTGTGTTGTTGCCGCTGGCCGGGTTTCGCATAGATTTCGGCTCTCGGAATGGTATTTGCTGGCATTCACCGCTCTCTGAGCGTCGGCGAAGGCAACGGCAATGGATGTTGCTGGCGTGCTCAGCTTATCACTGGTGACACTGGCAACATGTGTCTCCGCTGGCACTGGCAATGTGCCGCTGACGCCGCCGCTGGCACTGTTGCCTTCGCTGGCTTTATCATAAACATTACACAATCTCTGAGTTGTGGGCGTTGTGGTGCTATTCCCCTTGGTGTGGAAGTTGCTGCTATCGTCGCCGCTCTCACTGTTGCCGCTGCTGCTGCGACGCGCGTTGCTTGCTTCGGATTGTTGCTCACTCGACGGCGAACGCGACGCTACTAAACTTGTTGGCTTTGGCTTGAAAGCATTGCTGGCCATTTGTTGGTAAAGCTGTTGCTGTTGCTGCTGCTGTTGTTGCTGTTGCTGCTGCTGTTGTTGCTGTTGCTGCAGTGAGTTGGCAGCCCTTGTGGTATTAGTGGCCAGCGTCTCCAAACTCCTGCCCGCCGTACCATAGCCCGAGGTGCTCGTCGACGAAGATGAGGAAGAGTGCATGGATGAGCACAGCGACTGTGTCATCAGCGATCCCAGCGAGGCACTTAGCTCCGGGGCCGATGACTTGAAGCCGCCGAGGCCGCGCAGGCGCTGCGGCATTAGCGGCATCAGTGGCGGCGGTGTGGTGGGCAGCTGCTGGCAGCTCCTGGTGGACACCGGCGGCGTTGCATCGAACATGTTGTTGCTGGACGCCGCTGCCACAAACTGCTGGGAGTAAGCTGCCACAATGGCTGCGAACTGCTGCTGCTGGCCTGCCGCCTGCCAGATCTGCTGCAGCGAGGCGGCCAGCTGCTCGTCCTGCTCAAGGAGAGGATTCCCGGAGCCATGGAGCTCTGCCCAGTTGGGATAGGCGGCCATCGGCACGGGAATAGGCACGGGCACAGGTATGGGCACATACTGCGGCTGTGGTGGCAACTGCTGCGTCTGCTGCTGGCCGGGACTGCAGCTGCACCGACTGTGATTGTGGTTGTGATGGTTCTTTAGGAACCGGGTCTTAATCCTGGTCTTCATACTGAGTGGATGCGGAGGCGGCGGCACTGGTGGCGGCGTCTGATCGGAGCTGGTCTGCGAGCTGCTCTCAGTGTTCAAGACAAACTCCTCGTCGGTGCCCGTATCGCTCTCCCGGATACGGGAGCAGTAGCTGTTCCTTAAACCTGGCGGACGGCGCTGGACTAGAGGGGAGTCGCTGTCGCTGGATTGGCACTGACGCACTCG
This sequence comes from Drosophila birchii, assembly GCA_035046345.1. Taxonomy (NCBI): domain Eukaryota; kingdom Metazoa; phylum Arthropoda; class Insecta; order Diptera; family Drosophilidae; genus Drosophila; species Drosophila birchii. The sequence continues at coordinate 4,930,885 of JAWNOA010000064.1, forward strand.
GGGCGGCGGAGGCGGGGTTGCCCTGGCCGTCGAGTAAGCAATCATGGTAGTGGTAGTGGTTGTCGTGGTCGTGGAGATCATCGAGGGCTCAAAGTAGTCCCAGTCGCAATCCTCCACATTGCTCACGATGCTGTGGCAATGGTGCGTGGAGCAGGAGGAGTCCGAATCATTGTGGTCCTCCCCCTCCTCCTCCTCTTCCTCTTCGCCGTGACAGGACGAGGATGAATCCGAGTTGAGAAAGACGAGCTTGAACTCGTCAGCTTCGACGCTGTACTGCGACTGCTGCTGCTGGCGTCCGTGCTGGGTGGAACACCTGAAGTCCAGCTCCGATGACGATGACGTTTCCATGGCATCGCACCCTGCGCCTCCTCCTCCCGATCCCATATCACCGGAAATCGCGGACAGCTGCTGCTCTGCGCCGCCTGTGGAGTATCGTTTGCGGGAAGTTAAAGCCGTCGTCGGGGTTCGGAGGCAGCCAACACCACGGAAATACTGGTTACTTGGACACACACACGCAGGTGAAATACCGGTTGTCCCGGGGGTGAGTTCTACCAGCACCAATGTTAGTTAGTCGCTCACAGATGGGTTACGGGTTACGGGTGGTGGTAAATGGATGGATGCACGAAAACTTACAGCTAACATGGGTTAAGCTTGGATGGTTTTGGCACGGTGAACACCAAAGATATAAATAGAAACTACAAGCTACAAATAGGCACCAAAGCAGGGTGTTTGAGGAGATATTAATCAGTCCCAGCAAGTAGTCTGTGGCTTTATCAACCCCAATTGGATAAATGTTATCTAGGCAATGATAATTGAGTTTAGGCCCATAGTGAAAACCATTTAATTGCTTTCATAGAAACGAAACGAAAGTAATATTATCCATAAATATACACCTGGTATTTGATATACTAATAGCTGAGTGGAGATGTTACGAATCAAAGCATTTTCCAAGACTTATTCAGTAATTGTTTAAGACTTTAAAAGAAGCCAAGCTTAACTAAGGAATGTACACAATTTCATTTAAATAAATGTTTATATTCGAGTTAACAAGCAAGTGTACCTTAGGTTTATTTATTCCAAACCAAACAACCAAGTAATGCAATAAGCAGGTGGTTATCCAGAACCATTAGAATAAACTGAACCCTCGACAAATAATTAAGTTAAATATAGTAATAAAATCCACTCAAAAGCCTTGCAAAAAACAATAGCATTCCCCCAAAATAAACCATTTGAAGAGACTCCTTTGTAAAAATAATGCAAGTTGAGTTCATTTCAGCTTTAGCCGGATCAAAATTGAATATCCGGAAAATCATTGCTACAGCGCTCAAGCTTTACCACCAATCCCGTGTGCAACCAGTTCAAAGACTCTTGATTGATTATGAGTCTATGCCACTAGTTTTTCATTCCTTCGTAGCATGACAAGGACTAGCTTGAGTTTGTGGAAAAGCTTTTAGAGTCTCGGTAACATGGCCATGTCCTGCCCGAAAATGCACAAACAAAAAGTGCACAAGCTGCTGGCGGTGAATGCATGCACACAGAGTCAATCCGCAGCAGCCACAAGGTAAACATTTGCACAAACCCAACCTCCTTTCCCACCCCCTCGACTCACGTCCTTTCCTCTAAGCACTTTCTGTGATTCCCAGGACAGACCCCACATCGTAGCACAAAAGGTGCGCGAGATAAGATTAACGCTACACTTTTGACAGTCTCGCCGTTGCGTTCCGTGCCGTTCGGCCGAAAATTCCGGTGGGCGTAGCTTTCGTTTTGGATGCTCTGTGGGCGGTGGCTATACAAGGACGTGGGCCGAGATCCGGGTAACTCATAGACACACGCTGCGTTGACGGTCGCAAAACAGGAATGCCGCAAATCGCCAAATTGAAACATAACAAAAGCCGGCCGAGGCGAAAGCGGCAGCTCCAACCGCCGGGTAAAATCCTCGTGAAAACTCTTAAACTTGTCGGGTGGGCGGGGAGAGGGCGGAGTGGAAATCGATTTATGAGTTGCCGAAAAAAACACAAAAAAAATGTATCCCGCCCGCCCAAGGCTGGGTTTTCTGACGGTTTCGGAGACCCAAAATCTTTTGAAGCAAAGTGCCAACTTTGCTCTTAAATTTTTGTTGGTCGCTTGTGGTCGTGTCGCAGCCAATGGCTTCAGGGGAAAATTTAGCTTCAATTGCGGAGTGGAAAGTGGAAAGTCTGCTTTGAATCAGGCGAGAATTGATTGCATACTTTTAGGAACTAGCTGAAATTGCTGACAACAGAAAGTGTTGCATTCTTAGGGCGCCGCTGACCAGGGAATTTGAAAGGGGACAAATTTTCCCTTGGAATTTTCCTGTCCCCGGGACTGGCAGATACTCTAATAAGCTGAAGATTGACAGTGGTTTTTGTTAAATTTGATTTTCTAGGAAAACTACAATTTTGATTATATTGCAGAGATTTTTAAACAATTTTATTAAGTATAATGAATCAGATTGCTATGAAGGGAGGAAGGTAATAAGATTTTGAGTCCTTAATGATATTAATCAGATAAATTGTTAGGTATTTAGCACACTTTTAACGCTTAAAATGTAATTAATTGTAAAATATCGATTTGACGATATATATTAAAATTAACTTAACTTTTCTTGCATAAAAAGTGTACTTAACATCCAATTTCTTTGTTTATTTCCTTCTCTTTTAAACTGAAGATAGTGCAGGGTTTCTTAAGGTGACACAGTCGCCATCTGACAATGACAGGCAACTCAAGAAGCAGCCACCTTCAGGAGTCCCCAGAAGGAGCTTAATTAATTGAGCGAAATTAGACGGAAGACGAAGCCCCTCACAAAGAGTTTGTTAGTGGCACAGGCGGCCATTGGCATTGCCGCCACCCTCCATCACCATCAACATTAGCATCAGTACGGGCATTAGCATTACCATCACCAAGTTAATTACGCTTCCAAACATATACTTAGTTATACAGAGACAAGCAAATACATAGAGAGTACACTGAGGCAATATTAAGTGAGTTAGTTTCAAGAGTAAAATTCTAGGAATTATTTCACGAGATTCCATTTTTTGCTGATTTTTCCTGATTAAAAGTGTTTTCAAGGGAAATACTACTTCGTTTTACTCTTGATTATTATTGCTCAGTGTATTTGGTAGTTGTTGTCACTTACCTTCTTCGGCGGCCTTCTCCTTTTCCTTCTCCTTGCGACGCTGCAGGACCACTTTCTTAAAGACCACGGCGGCCGCCTCCACTGCATTCTGCAGCTCCTGCTCGCCCAAGGTGCTGGTGTGGGCGCCAGCTCCCTGGAAGGCAAAGGATGGGAAACCCAACGAGTTAAGCCTATTTGTTCGCTGGTCCTTTGATGGTCCGCCCACTACTCACCGCTGCATCATCGGCGTTGGCCGAGGCTTCCAGGGATTTGCCGTTGACCGGCTGCTCTGGTCCCTGCGAATTATTCGTATTCGAAGGCGGACTCTCGTCCTGCTGGCCGCTGGCTGCTACTGTGGCGACAGGAAGTTCTGTTTTTTTGAGGCGCATGGCTAAATCAGAGTTTCTATGCATAAGCTGTTGATGGAAGGAGTAAATGTGCTGGGGCGTGCTACCTGTGGGGGCGGTTAACGGGAAGGAGAGGAAGGTGCAAAGCGTTCATCAATCGGGTGCCGGAGCAAGCGCAGCTACTCAAGGTTCTACCGAGCAGGGACCGCAAGAATTAATTAATAAATCAACTATAAACACGCAAGTATTTATGCGAAGGCGGGGACAACATAAATATTTACTTGGATTTGGGTGGCGACTACTACACTTTGTAAATAGGGTTTCAATTTCAAGTTAACTAATCTTTATGTCGTTTTGTTGATGTTTAATGTTGAATGATTATTGTTTAATGAGTATGATTATACATTTTAGATTTTATTTATTGAAAGCGTCATAAGGAACAATTATTAAAGCTGATTAATTGATTTATTAAAGGATGTACAAATTTGTATAAAAACTTTTGAAATATTAATATTAAATACAAAACAAAATAGAGGCAACTAAATAGCTTTAAATTATAAAAAAACATTTATAAATACAAATATATTCAAACTAATTTCAACTTTAAATTATTTTTGAGAATATCTAAGGTAATTTAAGAAATAAAATCAAGAATTACTGTTAAGTATAAGCAGGTGCATGTTATGTGTTGTCTTTTTAAATAGCAAACTACATTAGTTGGTTATATGTTCAGATTTCTCTGAGCATGAAGTGACCATTTAGGGTATAAATTTCTGGGTGGAATGAATGAAAGGTGCTTCAGCCAGAGCTGGTAATAATTGCGGTCCCTGGACTCTTCAGATGCGTGGACGCAGAAAGCAACAATATCTACTGTATCCTACGTGACTCACCCTCCTCCGCCTCACCGATCCCAGTGCGGCTGTTACGACGACGAGCCTGCGGTATCTTGGAGTTGCCACGCGTCTTGTCCAAAATGTCAGCCAGTGGACGCGGGCTGGGAATCTTCGAAGCCTCCGTCTTCTTTTGCTGGGGCTGTAACAAACAAGAACGAAGAATGTTTAAGAATGCATAATTACAGTTGAGATATATATTTTAAAATAATATTTGGTTGATCTTTATTGATTTAGAATCTAAATCGGAGTCCACCCACCTGTGTGTCTTTTTCGGGATGAGAAAAGGAGCGTCGCGTGACCGGCTTTGGTGTGGTCTTGGCCCCCGAATCCTCGGAAACAGAGCGCATCTGCTCTGGCTTTCGCCGCTCGGTGGCATGGCTCTCTGAGGCACTTCCGCCTGACGGGGCAACTGGTTCAATTCCCATGCCTCCTGCTGTGACATCCGTAGTCTGTGAGAGCTGGGCCAGCTCCTCCTGCTGCATCTGCAGTTCCCGAGACTGGCGTCGTCGCATACGATTGTGCATCAGCGGGGTGCGGGGTAAGGCGGCGCTGCCGTAGTAGGTCTGCGGGGTGCCCATATCCGGATAATATCCAGGCACTCCACTCAACCCAACAGTGGTTCCAAGCCCAACGCCACTGCCTCCACCGCCATAGCCAGAGTCCGCCAGGACGTTTTCAGCACTGTAGATGGGTCTCTGGGAGCCCGGCTGGTAGCCCGATCCGTCGTCCGAGCCATTGTTGTAGATGATGCGCGGCTCACTGCTGAAGCCCGCATTGTAGTTCCTTTCATACTGCATCTCATCGGACTCCAGGAAGCTGGTGGCACTGTCCCCGAAGTAGTCAACGTACTCTGGCCGGTTTTCCAGCTCCTCGGTCACGTCGGGGAACTGGTGGAACTGCTGCTTGGCCTCACCGAAGGTTCTCTCCTCCTTGAGGCAATCCTGCCGGACCAAGCGGCTGGGCGAGCGACTGGTGGATCGCTGCACCGCTGAGGTGGGAATCTCTGGCAGTAGCCTCCGGTTTTCCGGATGTCCCTTGGTGTTTGAATACTCCTCATTGCTGTGGCTGCGCACCTTGATCATCTTGGCGTGCGGATCCCGCGAGTGGTGAATGTTTACGCTCTGGCTGCTGGAGTACTGCTCGCCGGTGCCGGTACCGCTGGCACTGGCCACACTGCCGCCGCTTCCCAGATCCGTGGTCCCTGCCGCGGGCACGTGAGGCTGCGATAGGAACTGTCGCGGATTCTGGACGCTGGGAAAGAGAAAGTTCTGCTTGGCCCTGGGCGAGATGGGCATAAACTTGCCGGGAGGAGCGGCGTGCACGGTGAGGGTATTGCCGCTGGTGAAGGCCTCCGGATTGGGCAGCGTCTGTTGACGCATGAACTCTGGCGAGCGGCGGAATTGCGGAGAAGTCTGACGCTTCGGCGGCGAAGTGGGCAGCAACTTGACATGCTGATCGGGATTCGGCAACGTCGCCTGGCGCGTCATTCGCGGCTTGGGCATGGGTCCGGCGTCCTGTTCATCGCTGGCCAGGCTCGAGGCCTGCGACTCGTAGTTGAGCGGCGGAGCCGGATTAGCTGGTACCCCCGAATCGTAGCCCGGAGGCAATAGCTTGGTGCGATGGTACGTGCTTGGTGGCTCCGGGAACGAAGTCTGGCGCATGAAGGGTGGATAGCGCTGCTGTTCGCCCGGAGATCGCTCCGGGGAGCGGCTATACAGCCGATTTGGAGATGTGGACATGTAAATGGCCGGCGTTGGCTGGGCGGGCAACGTGGACTGACGACGCACCTGCAGCCGATGGTGCGTGGGCGTCACCTCCAGCTGGGGTTGCTGCGGCTGTTGCTGCTGCTGCTGTGCGTAGTTGTCGCAGTCTCCCACTGTTACCTCTACGCCCACTCCGCCCATTCCCTGTGACGCCGCCGTGTTCATGTGAATGACGTCGTCACTGTTGTAGGCGCTCGGATAGAGCGGACTCTTCTGCAGCTGATGCGGCGACGTGGGCGCCGTGAGATTCACCGAGTTGTAGTTGGCCAGGTTGGCCCCGCTGCCACTGAGCGTTGGGTCGTTGGTGAGGCTGCTCGGGAGCGTAGACTGACGCAGGACTCGGCGACCCAGCTGCCACCGGCTGGTGGCGGTGGGTGTGGCAGTGCCACTTCCGTAGCCAGCGACGTGGGCGGGTCTCGGCTGCTGGGGCAAGTGATGCTGCTGATGGTGCTGGTGGAGGGTGGGATAACTGCCCGCCGACTGGGCCTCGATTAGATGCTGCTGCTGCGGATATAGATTGTCGGCCACCGGTTGTTGCGAGTTGGGATTGTTCGGATCGTCCTCGGGATCTGTGGACAGGATATATATACCTCATGTCACATTTCAAAGAGTAATCCTCAGGAAGCTACTCACTTGATATGGTCCAAGAACGACGTATGCTTTTCCTCAGGACATCGCTGGTGGTCAGATGATCGACGGTCGTGCAGGATCCCAAGGTGTAAGCGTCCTTTAGCCAGTCGCCACTAGCGGACTGGATCTCCCTGCAAGAGCAACAACATTGCCACTTTAGAAACCAGAAAACTTCGCCAAACATTGCCGCCACAAAAGTTTTCGGGGCGACAAAAGTCAACAAGTAAATCGGCGGCGGAGTCACCGGATTCAACGTCTGTCCGTGCCAGCGACAATCGGCCGACTGTCTTGGCTCACTTACTCGAAAATACGACTGAATGCCGGATTGTCTGTGGAGCAACACCAACACGAGCTGGAGCAGAGCTACCCAGACTCTGCCCAAGGTGGATCGGAAGAGTTGAAGCCGGCAACGCACACTGACTTGGGTTTACATAAACATAAACATAAATTTGCAGATACATTTTTTGTGAAAAACTTTTCCTTCCCGGCGAAACCTCAACGACGAAGTTAGGGCCTCAGAGACTCGAAGAAATGATTAAATATTTAATGAATAAGTCAAACTTCAACCGGAAGTTGGTCTTATTTATATATTTAACTTTCAGGCCGACACCAACTTTAATCAAACAATTGCATATTAAATGAAATATAAAGTAAAGGTAAAGGTAAGCCAACAAATGCATATATATTTTAATATAAGAAATATTTAAGAAGTATAAGAAATATTACAAATAAAATCAAAATTAAAATAAATTAATTCCCTAAATAATTTAACAAATAACTTAACTTAAACTATTTACAAGTTTAAATAGGCAACAGGAGAACTTAACTAAATTCATAAATGAAGTTTAGTTTGTTAACTTGATTCCAAGAAGAACTTTGAACCATTTGGCTCTGCTGCATTTGTTAAATAAATTCCATTCAACTGGGAATCTTATTCAGATACAATATATTATTAGTTTGCCATGCAACTTGAATTCACTTTATTAGAATCATCAACAAATTCCACAGAATTTTCCCTTTTGCTCAACATAATTTGATTAAAATCATGAATGCTAGAACTAAATTAGCCATACGAATATAATTGGCTTTCACTGGATTTTGGTAAATGTATTAAATATTTAATCCAGCTAAAGATTCGTGGCATCAAATTGTGTATTTCTCGGCAAGACACTGTGCGTCTTAAGCCTGATCTTGGGGGCGCAGTCAAGAAATTTAATAAATTCCAACTTGCACGCAAACCGTGTGCAGTAGTTGGAGGCATTGACGCCTTCCATCGATGGCCATAGAGGGGCTGGGCCGCATTGGTAATCGAAATCGTGGTCGTCATCGCCATCATCATTATAATTATCCGGCAGCTGCAGCAGACGCGGCCAAATTGGGAGTGCGTCACCGGCGTTGACAGGCGTGAAATCGCTGGCACCTGTAGGCGACCTGCCGGATTCTTGGCCCCGGGAAATTTACATATGTATCTGCTCTACGCAAGTATCTAGTTGTCGAGTTGGCCAAGATTTAATTACTCAACCGTCTGCGCCTGGCCTTGTGCACTCAATACGGGCATTTCTCAGATGCGAAGTTGTTTTGGGACTGGAGTCTGGGCTTGCCCATTAACACTGAACCCTTGGGTGTGGGTCGCCAGTCTCATCAGAGTTGCCAAATGTTGGCACCAACTAGCTCGAGTCATACGATGTTGTGGTGACACACACAGGGCGTATGCGTAATGTACGGGGTGTCTCAAAAGGGGAAACGGGGCCAGAACCTACAGAGTGCAGCTCATTAAACGGCCGGAGCACTTGTTGACAGTCTTCTGCTGGCTCAAGGAACATGTGTGGGCTTGCAGGAACTCCTCCTTCTCGGAAAGGATAATGGATGGATGATTTTTGGCAGCCTTTGAGTGAGCAAATTGCATTCCTATTGGTTGCTCTTCTGGGAAACTATGATAGGGCTCTGGAATTCAAAGGAATCAATTTAATGGTATTTCCAATCAAAAACTGAACGCAATAACACAATGACGGAGAACTCCAAAAAAACTGTTTCAAAACTTCAAGGAAACAAGAGCCAAACAATTAAAATCCGTCTCATCATTTATGCAGAGCATCAGTTGACTGCCTGTGACACCAGATGCCTGCCTTGGCAGCGATGGCTAAAAATGAAAAATAAACACAAATAGGATAACTCATTCCAGCCGAAGTAAAGCCTTCCACTATCACCTTTCATTGTGTCAAGAATAAAGTCCATTTCTGGTCAAAAGAGATACTATTTCATACTATTCCATGTGCGCAATTCCGTACTTTGTGGACAAATCTGCAACAGGCTTTGGGTGACGATTCCGACAATACAATAGCAACCAAAAGGGCATGCAAAATTAGATTGCAGCCATGAAAATTGCAGCGCAACATAGTCCGGTGCAGGGAAAAATAAATGGAAAAACAATACCACACCAGAGCAAAATAAAAGCGTAAACTTCGAGTGACACACGAACTGAAAGTAACCAATAAAAAACATACATAGTTACAGATATATAAAACCTTGTTTGGACAGTATTTCCACAGGAAACCGAGTTTCGATTTGGAAACTTTCTTTCATTTGTCTTAAACTTTAAAATTAACATGCATTTAATGTGGCATCAGTTCCGATTTGAATGATTAAAGCTATAATCATAATAATTTTTTTTTAATTTATATTTTTGAGCATAGAATAATTTTACCTTTAAAGAAAATACGATCGCTAATGTTTATTTCGCTACCACTGACTCGATAGACAGAACAAGGATACCAAGTAGTGTTTTGTGACATAGTTTTCGTGTGCTTGAGTTGGATGCTCGAGGGGAAACATTTAGAAAGTTGAGTTGTTCGAGTGACAGACACACAGAGACAGCGACAGGGACAGAGAGATAGACAGGTGGAGACTTACATTTGCTTGTGGCACACCACACACACCCAGTCCGTTGTGCGAGAGGTGAACTCGCGACAGGCTTTGCACACGCGCAGCTTGCAGACGCGACAGGGGGCACCGCGGTTCGTGATGCGGCCCAGTTCGGTGGTGCAGCGAGCGCAGTGGCGACTCGGATCGCTCGTGTGTACGTTGTGGTTGTTGTGTTGTTCGAGCTGTTGTTGTTGTTGATTGGGCTGCATGGTTGTCTGTTGTTGTTGTTGTTGTGTGGCATCGAGTGGCTGCACTCCACCAACGACCTTAGCCGCACCCTTGCGTCTCAACGCATACAATTCCGCGCGCAATAGCCTGTTTTTGTGTTTATTGTTGATCATATTTGTTGAAATTTCATTGGATTTGTTGTAATTGTTGTTGTTGTTGTGGGTGTGTTGATTTTTTTTGTGATATATTGTTGTCAGGGTTTGATTGTGATAGGTTGAAGTTATTAAAAAGTTGAGGAAAGTGTTGTAATTGCAGTAATGTTGAGGAGTTTCGAATAATTCAGGGTGTTAAGGGTGGATTGGTTATCAAGCGTTGTTGAAATTGTTTTAGGTGTTTTTGCAAGTGTGCACAAAGTGTGTGGTTGCGAGTGGTGGTTCCGTTGCCAGTAGTTGTGGGTTTCGTTGTGGTTTGTTTTTGAAATTGTTGAAGTTTTGGTGGCCGTCATTTTCGGGGGGAAGGGAGGGTTGGTAACATAATTACGTGACAGACGCATAGACATTTTAGTTAGATTGTTGGTTAAGGAACGAAAATACGTTACAAAAGTTATATAGAGAGCGAAAGCGATAGAGACAGAGAAAGTGGCAAGCGTGTGTTGCGGGTTAACGAGTATGAGTGTTGGTGTGTGTGAGTGTGTGTGGGTGTGTGTGCGTGATGTATGTGTAATTAAATGGAAAGAGACAAAGAATAAAAAGAACACACAAAAAGTTGTCATTAGTTAATTTAGTAGCAATTTAATCGATTTTCGAATTGAGCTTTGGTTAATTTGGTTAGCATGGTTGGTAAAGGCAAAATTTTCACGTGCGCAACATATTGTAAATTAATTAAAGTGAGTAGTCAAGAGACAATAAACCAATTAGATTCTGTTGCAACAGGATGTGCACAAAGTTCGAGCTCAAAATTAAATGAAATTATAAATGCAGATAAAATTGTGCTTGTTTGACAGATGGATATCGAGTATTCCAGGGCATATGCTGTCAAAGTGACTAATTGAAGATAGGCGAGCATGTAAAATAAATAATAATTTTGATAAATTCCCCGCCATTAACCCAATTAGAAATCTAAAGAGTAAAGGGATTCTCTTTGTAATACTTGAAATTAGTTTTTAACAATATAAAATACGGAAATTCACAGGGCTTGTGGCAATCTACATTTAAGCGAAGAGACTTCCGCTACAATGACGCTTCAATTATCTGAAAGGAATCAATTTAGGCTCTTTCTTGTATACATTTCTAAAGGACAATGGACATCTAATTAAATGCCACATACACGGACCCCAAACTGCGCGAAATTTATGCAAATGATGAACGTGTGGGTGAAAGTTGGCAATCCAATTAAATCGGTAATCAAGCGTAAGTCGAGGTCCGGTTAGCAAATTAAGTTTGAGGTCCCGCCATGTCGCTACTCTCCATACTCCCGGGATTTTCGGGCTTTCGGGCACCCCTGCAGCTCGTCCTTGAGCCGGTTGCTTAATATTAACGCGCAGCTGGCAGGCGAGAGCCATAAAACATGACCAGGAGCTGCTGACACATAAAACAAACAGAATACATGGACGGCAACGGCTATGGTTAAGTGAATAGCACTGAAATTCACATATCAAGGCTGCGGAAAAATAAACCAGCAGTAGCACTCGTAATTAACAATAAATAAATTATTCCCCTTATAAATTTTTTGTTTAATGTATGCCTATATTTTTTACACTTGGAACGTTGACATTTTTACCTCCATTGTATGTCAACGTACGTAGACCTTTCGCAAGTGTGATGATGTGATGTGTCAGTGAAGGAGTCACGCAGAGCTCATAAAAATCCAAACAAGACTTTGGTTTCTGTCTAAATTATGCTGCTCACCAGCACCGAGAACAGCTATTTTTAATTATAATTTTATCTGCAGCCTAGCATCGGGATTGGAGTGCGTGCGGACTTTATTAGCGCCACAAAATTGGCAAACGGCTGTTCTAGGGCCTAGTCAAGCGGCCATCAAAGCGGGACAGGAAACGGAAACGAAAGCCGAAACCGAGGCCAAGCCAAAACTGTTGCATACTCTCGTGGGCACAAGCACACACATCGTTCGGCACTATGTGGAATGTAGAGAGTAGTGGGCTTTGGTGAACTAACCACGGACCACGGCCACAGCCACACTCAGCCCAGCCGGGGACATGTTTTATTGGCCTGGTTAACGCATAAAGTCTGCTCCCGCCATCAAACAGCAAAGCATGCTGCTTTTCGAAACCCCATACTCCGCAAATCACCGTTGAGCTCACACTGGAAAAACCCACCGCCATTTAGCACATTTAATTCGACACTTGGCACCTCATTTCGAGAGCAATGAAAATAAATTAAAGGTCTAAGAGTAAAATGAAACCCAATATAAATGTTCTTCAATGCAGAAGGAGCATTAAATGAATATATTCATAATATGTGTGTTCATTGAAGGTTGAATTAATTGAAGTAATTGTGAAAATATAATGGAGAGTATTATTATTTCATTTGAATTTCACAAACTCCACGAAATTGTATCTTTTAACTTCTTAAATCAACAAAAGTAAGAAATAATTCCACCATTAAATAATTTAATGAGAGGACCTTTTCAAATTGTTCAATAAATATACAAATTAATAAGACTTTAATTTAATTTATAAAAAATTATCCCTGAGAATTTAAAAGCTTTCTTAAATTTATTGCCGTGCAGCCGTGCAGCCGTGCTCATGTTTAATGTTCCATCTGTTGGCATGTCAGGATCGTATATACCAGTCGACCCGATGGATGGATGGGAGTCGAGATGTGGCTGACGGTTTCGTGTGTTCAAGTGCTCGAGTGCCGATGTAGTTATAGTTGCTATGTGGTTGTAGCTACACGACCAGCGCCGGCTGCGTTATGAATTAATAATCATAATAAGCCATTAGGGCAGCGCCGTGCCGCAGCAGGAGCAGGAGCATGGGCAGGAGCAGGGGCAGCTACAATGGGCTGCCAAAAAGTGCTAAACCTAATAGTCATAAATTCACTGTGACCATGAAAGCGGTGCAAAGACCTGGATAAGCTGGCTGCCTTTGTTGGCCTGCGGAACAGTTTTCGGTTTAGGGAAATGATTAAAAACCCTAACACGGCCTAAACAAATAGCGTTACGCATGTTTCTGATTGTCCTGTCCCCTAGTGCGAGGCGAGCTCAGTTGAGCCTTGTCCTCCTCCTACGCTCTGTTGGCTTATGCAAATAAGCAACTAATTAAACTGATGTAAATCAGCTGCGTCCTGTTTCTGGGTCCTGGGCCTGGTTCTGGTTCTGGGTCGCCCCGGTGGCCTTTTCGGTCGTGTGACCTTTTGGGCCAAATCGAACACCTGCTCCGCCGGCTTATTAGAAATCAAAGGAGAGATAACATTGCCGGCGCGGCGCCCACGAATTTGCGCTTTGATGTTGCCATGGGGCAGCAGCCAAAAAAAAAATCGCTTCTCGGGGAGCTTACAGCAGCTAATGCAATTGGTCTGGCCTCAGATGTTGGGGATTTTAATGTAGAAGAAGGTAAAATGTTTAATATTGGCAGAGAAAGGGATTATAAATTGATGGTTTTGCGGAAAAACTTTAGGGAAATTTAATTATAGTTTGTTTTTATTTGAAATAAAAGTTGTGTTAGGTTTTTATCAGCTATTAACTATTTTTCGGCGAACTCATATGAAGAATATCAATAAAACTCATAAAATTCGCATTTTGGCCACGTTTAACATATTTTCGAATAACATAATTAATAGAAACTCTTATTTAAAAAATACAAAACAGTCATATTTTGTATTTTTACATATTGAAGAGCTAAGAAAATTAGTTGCAACCCTGACAGAGTATCGGAGCTACTATAAAGTTTTAATTGTGTATACATTCTTAAAGCTAACTTTAAGGTATGCTTTGTATTCAATTACAAATACGTTGTAACTTTAAATTCCCTTCAAATGAAATATAAATCTGATATTTTCTGCCATGGCAGCTGTCGGAAAATCCACTAGAGAAATTATATGCCATTTGCTCTTTGCTTTTCCAACACTCCCCCTAGGTTTTCGCGCTAAAATATGCCATAACTCAAATCGTCTCTGACCACAGACAACGGGCAGCACCGGTCGTTGGCAGCACCGGCTTGTCCATTAGATTTACGATTTTAATGACGCCAGACTCTGGCGCTGATGTGCCAGAGAATGCGAATATAAATAATTACCAGGCTAAATATGATTTGTCCCCGGAGCGGGGGCGGCCGAAGTGAAGTGTCCTGGCTGCTGGATGCTGAAAGCAAGGACAATGGCCAGTAGCTAAGGCAATGGCGATGGGTCTCGCGTTTCCGTTTTAAATTAAAACTTTTTGACAGCGTCGCAAGGCAGGAGAGAAATATAATAAAAACCTGCGAATATGCCGACGCCGGAGGCGCGGCAGTCAAGGTGGCCAGTGGCTGCTTTAAATTAAAGCACATTCGACCGGCACCGGAGCACGGGCAATGGCACCGGAAATGGCCCGCCATTTGCGCGCCTTTTAATTATGCAATGCACGACAAAATGGCGTCACTCACCAGAGCATGTGTGCGTCTGAGTGTGGCAGTAAGTGCTTGAAAATGTTATTAGTTTTAATTAATTTTAAATGTGCGGGCTAACAACTGGGCAACCAGCCGGAACACGCAACCGTCAAAAAGCAAAAAAAAAAACAAAAAAAAAACAGTGAAAAGAAAATGTCCAAACCTTCGCGTTTTCAGCATGGGCAGCGTTTTGCACTTATGCAGTTTGTAAATTATCCTCTTTGTCGGTTGACTTTTTGCCGTTCTGTCAAAAACAGCGCACAAAATATAAACCCAAATGTGTTGCCTGGCCGACGAGTCGCGGTCGTGTGCAAATCAAATTAAATGCGAATTTTGTTGAATTTAAAGCACTCGTCGCACACGTGTCGTATGCTTAATGGGCCAGGACCATAAACCTAAATAAACGTTGCGGCCATTTGCCTTTTTTCATACGTGTATGTGCTTAGTTTGGCCAAGAGTTGTGCTCGTGTTTGCTGGCAAGTTGGTGGATACATAAACTTTATTAAATGGTTCGTAACAACGAAACGGATGGGTGTAAAATGTTTTATTTTACAATGTGCTTAAAAAAACAGGAGTGCTTGCGTTATTTAGTATTTATAGTTTCAGTCAAAGGACACTGCACGCTGCAGTGGTATCCCTTTAACTACAAAAATAATGGTTAAATAACAAGAATATTAAATACATCTTCATCGAATATATGTAAAACCTAATGAACCCCCTATTATAAATATAATATTGTTTCTAGTGAATTAGGAAAAATAGTTAAAGATATTTATGCTTTTTATTTATGTACAAAACAGAAAAATAATTTTAAAGACCAGATTTAAATACCTTTTTTAAGGGTTTATTAGATTGCAGTTAGTAAATTAATAAATCTCAAGGGAATCTTTTTGTAAGCAGGGTAAACCTTAGAAGGGTATTCCTCTCCTGGGTGTTGTGTTCCTCCACATCGCAGCCTCACACTTCCATGGTTAAACTTCGATTTGACACTGATAACCGGGCAAGGGACAGACAAGGGTTCAGCCTTCAGCCCCCAGCTGGGCCCCGGCATTTGCATAATTACATATCGGGGGAGCCTCCTGGTCCTGCGACGCAGGCGTTGTCACAGTTCCCGGGGACATTGACACCGAACCCGGGGCCAGACAGAACGGGGTATATGCAGATCTTTATATCTGTGTTGGCTATGGCACGAAATTAATGGTGCTCTCCCCTTTCAGCGGTTGGACGACCAGAAGCACAAGGGTTTACATTAGCTTATGGCCCACAAGGCGATGTCCTCGGCCCGGGCTTAAGTGGCCATCTGCAGATGAATGATAGTGGCCAGGGGCATAAGCCGCAGCCAAGACAGGGCCAGGACCACCCTTTTTGCTCATAATTAGCCTAATAAGGAAATAATAATAGTTGCCTAGTGCAAATTACTGATAAACTTATCTTGGAATTTCTTAAGCGGCAGGAAATGTACACAAAAAGAAAATCTATTAACGAAAATCTTTATAATTATAATATTTTCATCATTTAGCCGGCGGAATATAAAGTTTCTGTATCAATTTACAAACAAAAATTTATTCAAATTCCTGCTGCAAAAGTATAAGTATTAAGCTTTTATAAAAACACTGGAATATTCCTGCTGCAAAAATATAAGTATTAAGCTTTTATAAAAACACTGGAATATTTCTGTTAGTGGATTAATAATAGAGTTTAAATGGCACTTTGCTTTTATGCAAAAATGTCATAAGTTTGGCTTTTTGTGTGCCAAATAAACCACGGAGTCCGGGTCGTATGCGCAATATTCATGAGCTGCATTACGCATACGCCAGGTGTGCAGTGCCAGTGCCAATCCCCGATGAAGTTAATGTTAACATGCATAATAAAGTCGATGCAGCAGGATTCGAAATCGAAATTCCTGCATAATTCAACAAATAAAGCGCTTAAAGACCGATGCCACGAGAACAACGGGAAGTGACTCCCCATAAATTTTGTGGCATAACAAATTTTGATTGCCGCGCATTTCGCACGCCGTTCCTCCGCAAACAACAAAAAGAAAGACAATAAAAACGCGAGCTCCAAGATAAAGTCGTGCCATGTGGCGCTCAAAAAATAGCTCACGGCCACAGACGATACACAAATAGACCGTGGAGATGAAAGAGCCAGGGCCAGCTCCGGCTCTCCTGCCCGCTGGGCTGCTGCCAGCTTGTTACATTTGTCACATCTCTCTGACAGTTACCAAAAGCGATTGCCAAATGGCAAAACTAGAGAAGTATGTCACTTGTTTTCAAGCAGGAAGAGGCGGAGACTCGGAGAAGGTAGCTGCGAAATTAATGGCCCAGTTTTCGCCGGGAAATCCACTTTTGCAATGACACTGAAATTGCCAAACATTTATTACTTAATAAACGCAGAACAGAATCCGAACAGCCGCAGCCACTCGCTCCGTGGCCGGTCAAATGAAATTGAAAAAGCCCCAGAGACGGAAGAGAATGAAAAAGTTTTGTGTTAAGGGCTTAAAGGGGCTTGGGACCCCTCCTTCCCGAAAATGATGTTCGAGTTGTTTTCACAGCAGTTTTGGCCTTTGTGCTGTTGTTGTTGCTGCCGCCTCTCTTTTTACAGCGCTTAACTGAGCCATTCGTGCGTTAAATTATAGCCAAAAGTCTTTTGGGGCCTTTGGTCTGTCCGCTGCCAGTCTGCCAATCTGCCAGTTGCCTGTTGCCTGTTTTGCTGTTTTCTGAGATTTGCTTCAGCGCCAAATCAAACAAATCGTCAATTTGTACTTTCATTTACTTTCCTGCGCGCTCAACGATGAACAACAAAATCAAGGGGGTAGGGAGCTGAGGGGATGTGGAGCAAGCGGCAGTGGGACGCACCGGAAATCGCACGGCTGCCATTTTAAGCACCGGCTAAATAACAGTTAATCGACGCGTCGCCTGTCAGCGTTGTCATCGTAGCCATCGTAGCCATCGTAGCCATCGTAGCCATCGCAGCCATGATTGTCGTCTTTGTTGCCTTTGTTGCCATTGCTCATCGCTGCCTGTTTGCCGTTCACGGTTCCCGGTTGTTATTCTTGGTCTTCATCCACTGTTGACCATTGTCTGCCATTCCGTTTTGGCTTGTTTGCCCGCCAGTTTGTTTATTTGCTCTAACTTTCCAGCAAGCGCGCCCCTTTCGCAATATAAAAAAAGACCGGAGGAAAACGATTTTTTAATTGACATTTGGGTTGCCTAATTGGCCGGACCATGGCCGTTGTCCCTTATTGGCCAAGGGAAAAGCGCATAATTTAGCTTGAAATTATGATAAAATTATCCCTAGATGGCAGGCAGTATCGAATGGCAAAGGAATTCTTGGAGGGTCTAATGGGAAAATTGTTACAACCTATTTCTGTATTGTTTGAGCTAAATCTTTTCCTGGAACTATGAAAGCTATATTTGTTGTGCTATTTTTCCTGCACTAAACATTAAATCAATCAGATTTAGCAAGAATTGTAAGACTTCAAACTCTTTACTTTGATATCAAATAAACCATAAAGGATTTATATAAATTTTGCTATTTAAACTGAACAAATTTCTATACGATTTCCTTTTATTTTGTTCTTTGATTTTAAAAGGGTTTTCATCCCCTTTGGAAATTCAATGCTTTTGCTCCAATCAGATCTGACCTAGATTCCATGCTGTAACTGATATTTTAACAACGTCAACTGTCCATCGCTGCCGCTCATTATCCCAAATGAAAAGCAGCCATCAATCAGGCAACCTGGACAGGATATATGTATAGCTCGTCCCCGCCATACAGTAGTGTCCCCCTATGGGCCTCGCCGGCAATCTAATGAAACACGATTTCCGTTTCTTTTCAATAAGCAATCAAGTGAGCCACAGCCTGAAGATTAAATATATATGTATACAAACGTGTGTTATTCTCTCCGGGAACACGGGGCCTACTATATACGTAACATGCCATGCATGTCGCATGTCCTGAATACCGGATAATGCTCTATGACAGCCGCGTGTACTCGTACAACGAATTTCAATATTTTCATTTATGGCCTTTGCCTGGGTTGCTTCGGGTGTTCAGTTTTATTTGGTTTTTGTTCGGGGTTTTTCTTCTTTTTGTTGTTATTTTTTGGCGCATGTGCGAATACAACAACACGGAAAAGCTGGAAAAATGAAAGCCTGCATTGTGGGCCATATTTCGTGATTAATATTTGATAAGTCCCACATGTGAACTAAACAAAATCAATATCCTCAGTCACCTGAGCGAGTTCTGGAGGGGCTTTCATGGGGGTGAGAAGCAGGTCAAATAACTGGACACTAGGACACTGAATATTTAGCTGGGCTCGGTCCGGGCCAGGAGATATTTCATTGAGCCCGCAGACCCACACCGAGTGTGTTAATATTCAAATCGGAACCACGGAAAGGATGTTGAGGAGCCATTGACATGAGAGTCACGTAACTTGACTTAAGTTTCGAGTTTGTTTCCAAGAATTCGACTTATTGACAGACGCGCCGAAAGTTATGAAAACATTAAAACGGAACGCCTGCCTCGGGGCGGGTCTATTTCCTTTCCTTTTGGCCAAAAAAAGGGTCTCTGCTTTTTTGGCCAAAATTATGGTACACACAAAAAAAGCAATAGGGAATGGAAAGGAGGAGAAAAGGCAGAGAAATGCGAAATGCGAAAACGAAACAAAATTGCTAAACACTTAGTCAAATGAAGCTGCGACTGCGAGACCCGGGCGCATTTTCCGGACGAGAGCCTCGGAAAATTTGCCTCTTCTTTTCGTATAAAATTATAAATTTATGGCTGGCGTCTGCACAAAGAATAAATATAAATAAAAAGTGTAATGAGGCTGGGCAGGGGTCAGCAGCAGTAAACGCTTGACTAACTGCCAGGCGAAGTGAAAAGAAAACAGCTCGTAAAAGCCGCCAAAATAGTTGACTTTACACCCTCCTGCGTTTCACCTCATCTCACCTTGGTGTTAAAAATGCTTTTTGTTGCTTTGTCAAGTTTTAAAATGCGTAGGAAAAAAAGGTTAAAGTCGGAACTCTGGCTGAACACATTTTTCATGGCTTGAAAGTACACCTTTTATGCACTTTAAATGCCAAGTATCGTCTCAAGAGTTACTTTTTTGATTAATAAAGTCATGTAATTTGTATACTTTTTGAAATATATTTTCCTTTATTATTAATCTCTTTAAACTCGCTTTTAAAAATGTATTTTTTTACCACTTTATCTATGCCCTTACAGATTACAAGACACTTCTCAGGTGAACCTTTCCTGTGTGTAATGGGAGCAATCATGGTAAATCCACATAATTCAGTTGTAAGTGCGAATTAAACATTCTCAAGTTGTCTGCCCGGTGACAATGTGAGTTCCCCTGGCAGACTCCGTCACGCTGGCTGACCTTTGCAGCCCAGATGGCCGCCACTAGTGGCAGTCTCAATCCCAATCCCATACCCCATCCACTCCCACACCCACTCCAGACTGAGTCGACGGCTAACCGTAAATAAAGTTGACTCGCCGACGCCATCGACTTCGACATCGGAATGGAGAGCTACGTGCCGCCGACGACAAATTGTACGTGCGTAAATTGGCCGCCTGCCAAAAAGGTTGTTGACTTATGGCCGAGAGCCCGCCGCCCGGCCGTCTCACAAATTTGGCCAGCAAAGTGCCGTTGCCTGGCACTCGCCGTCTTCCGTTTTTGGCCAACACCTCGCACCCTCCTCCTATCCCTCCTCATCGTCGTCGTCGTCTTCGTGGACCGTTTCCTCTCGATGAGGAACGAGCGTGACAATGTTCAATTCATTGCCGGCCATTCAGAATTTTAAGTAATTGAAGGCAACGCACACGCTAACTAGCCAACAATTCCGTTTAATTATGTAATGTCCAGACGATTTACGACCCAGTCTCTGAAGGCACAAGGGAAAATGGATTTGCATTTTCACGCTTTTCATCAAATTAGTTGGCCAAAAATATGGCTGTACCCGAAAGTGTGTCATGTTTCGAGTGGATCATTAATATTAAAGGCAGTGTGAATTCTTACAAGTATCAGGTCATCGGGTAATTAATATAAAATGAGTTCACAAAATATTTCAATTCATTGAGAAAATAAATTATAGGTTGACTTCTCAGTAAATATGTATATTAATTTAGATTTTCTAAAGATCAAGATAATTAAATTAAATCGATTATCCCTTATAGAACTGATTAAATGAGAATCTTGTTTAATAATTAACAAAAACTTTAAGAGAGAAAATCTGTATTAATATTAAAGTTACCAAAGTAAAAGCTCATCCTAAATTTAAACCAATAATGTATCATAGAAGCCTATTAATAACAACATTATAACATAATTACCACTTAGCTAAAACTGCTTGTTTACTTCCATAATAAAGCAACACACTTGGAAATTTATTTGTTTTAATGGAAATACAAACAAAAAAACAGAAATAAAAGCACAGTAATAAATTTCAATTCGGATTGTTACTTAAACCCCAGAAACCCCAGACCTTTTGCACGTTGTTTATATATATTTTTAATCCCGGGCAAACTCTAAATCGGGCAAACTCTGTCTGTGGTTCGGTGGCTTCGGCTTGGGTGGGCGGACTGTGCCCGATATGTTTTATATATGATATACTCGTCGTATGGGAACATGTATTGCTCGAGTAGTTGGCTGTTAATTCCGCACATGCGGTGCACAAGCCAAGCTGCTTTGCCAGCTTGGATTGTGTTTTCCGTTTTTTGGTTTATGTGGCCACTCGGGCGCTGGCCATAAAATTTATGACAACCAACTTAATTCAATTTCAGCCATGTGCCAATCAACAGCTGCATTTAAGTGGAAAGTTATGTGGAGCCAATCGATCCCCTGACAGTCTATGTCACTTTATTTTGACACATTTTACAGCTAACATGTAGTAGGTTGATGCTTTTACAAAATAAATTATTTTTAATAATTAAATAGAAAATTTTACCAGAGAACTCTGGGCCATGGAAATTAATCTCTGCACTTTTCGCTGGTGGATTATAGATTTCGAAATCAGTTGCTCAAATTAGGTAGCTCTTATTTCAATTAATTAATATTATAAATATATCACTCGCAAAAATGAAATGTTTTATAATTATTTTTAAATCCTTAATGGAAACCAAATTCCCTCAAAATGCATTTACTACTAAAATGAATTTTTTGTTAGCCTTTGATGGGACATAAAAAAGAGTCGAGACCTACAACCTCGCTTTTTAATGCATTGGCATTACCCTCTTCATATTTCCCATGTAAATTATAGATTCAAAGACCTGTTTCGCTTCTACAATTTCAATCGAATGGCAGCTAATTAAAGGGGACGTCAATCCGCAGTCGAGCGCAGTAAATTATCCCCCTGCTTGTCGACCTTAATTGGGCTCAGAATTGCACCTGTTGCGGCTGCCAATCTTCGCATTCTGGCAACAGTTTTGGCCGAATGCCGGCTGTAGAGAACCACAACCAGAGCCCGCCGAAAGCGACCTGACTCGCTTGTGTCAAAGGCATCTCAGAATGCCGGAGCATGTGATTCTGTCGCTCAGATGCCAAAGGCCGTGCGGTGCAACAGGCAAATCATGTTTCCGTGCCCCATGTGGCTCGGGGAACGTGCTCGGGTTCGTGATCTCAGGCGGGTGAATGCTGAACTCTGAACACTGGAGCACTGGGCATTAAAAATTCATTGTGATGGAAATGACAAACGCCACATTCAGGCCACCACATGCACATGAAAAAAAAATAGTTATAGATGTTTAGATTTTATTATCGTCTGGCTTTGTGTGTATGATTTGCATGATTTATAAGATATTAAGCTCTAGTTGATTAAGCTTAAAATAAATATGATTAACGAGCTTATTGAGAAATAGTTTTAAGCTCATATTTATCACCAAAATATTCAGAAATAATAATATGTAAGTCAGAAATCGAAGCCTAATAAAATAATACATTTATTTATATGAAATTTGCTAAAACTATACTAGATCTACACTCTATCATTTATTTATCTTTGTGAAAACTAACCAACTTATGTCCCACATATGGCACACATTTTGGTCATGTGCACTCCACGCATCCATTGCTCCCACACAGGCGACCGCAAACGAAAGTGTATCAATTTTATTTGCCATTCGGAAATGCCAAAATGTTGCTGTTCAGCGACATCGACATCAACATCAACATCCATATCAGCATATCGCATGGCTGGCGGCAACAAAGAAAGTGGGCAATTTGGCAAAAGCCACAAGGAAACAAAAACCCTGACATTGCCCTCATCGATTTGCATTTTGTGGAGAGAAAGGTGGCCATGTGGGTGCTGGGTGTGTGTCTTGTGTGTGTTGTGTGCGGATGACGAATGTGCGTGCGATTGGCATCGCACTTGCCATGAAGCAACCGCCGTGTGGTCCCTGCCTCTGCCTCTGCAAGGGTGGCGAGTCGGAGGCAGGGCGACCGGTAATTGGAAAATCATCCATTACAACCGGCTAATGGAAACTCGGTAAAATTGTCGCTAAATTCGATTAAGTGTGTAAGCATCGGGGCTTTGATATCGATGAAATGTTACCCATCCATCCGCTGGCCCCCTCACCAAACTACCCATGTTTGTATCGCCGTTTTGCGTTTGACTGATTGCCTCGGTTGGCCTTTATGCGTCCGGACCCTCTTGCTTTTCGGCCATTTCCCCAGCCAGTCAACGCATAATTATGTAACTCAATTTGGTGGTGGTAGGCCCACGACCGGGCCCGGGCAAAAAGGCCATTATTTATAAACACAATTTAATTAAAATTCATTCTGTGTCCTGAACCAGAAACAGGCGCAGGCACAGGAGCATTACTTTAGCATACAAATATATTCGTTAAACCAAATTTAAGCATCCTTAAATGCTTATTTCTGATTTGAGTGAAACAGAGATGTTCGAAATACTAAATACTTTCTTTGTTTGTAGCAATATAATTGCTATTTATTACTTGTAATGATTTAATAAAATAACTAGCAGCAAATAAATGTCACTTTCAGCCTTAGAAATTGATATATTTATATTTTCCTCTAGCTATTGCTCTAGTCATTGCTTTGTATAATAAAATTGAGTTTGTCACAAACAGATTTAAAGAAAGTTGAATAAAAAAGCGAATGAATATTTCAATTTTGAATTTAATAGAACGAAAACCTCAGGCGCTTGCTTGTATTTGAATCATTTTTAATTAAGACAAATAATAAACTAGAAGCTCAAGATGTTTGCCTTAAAGATATACAAATAAAACAAATAAATATTTATCTTCTTAATCAAAATAAAGCCTGGTAAAATTAATATCAAATCATCAGAACTTGTGGCCCATTCAGCTTGAATTTCAATAGAAGTATGACACTCTCTTTGTAAAATTTCACTACTTTTTGGCTTCTTCCGTGAAAAAGGCTTACTGGAATATTTAATGGAAAATTGATAGTTTGTAGTGCAAAATGATATTTTCCTTTTATAGCAAAGTGGTAAAAAGACTCCAGGTCGAGGCCCCCGGTGAACTCTGGGATTTGTTTGTATGGAAATTATATGAAAATTGCACTTGAAACTTTGCCTTGAGCTGGCGGCCACTGCCATTGCCACTTGCAACTGAAAAGTTTTTCCATATTGCCTGCTGCTCGGCAGCATCATTCCCAGTCACTACCGGAAGCCTTTATATATAAATATATAATTTTAAATATTGATTGGACCCGTCTAAAGTTTCGCAAAAGTTTCCACTTAAAATGGAGTCAAAGTCAACGTACATAAAAATAATAAAATCAATTGCAATTGCGCAAATCCCGCAGTCAAGTGCCCGTGGGTCAAGTTTCATACATGTGGTTGGCTGCCCAGCGGAATACGAGAAGCCATGCCACATGCCACTTGCCTCATGCGGCCATGTGTAATGCCAGGCGATACCTGTGCGTTTCTATTGTATGTGCATTCCTTTCTTGTCGGCCATTCCGGGTGAGCAAATAGGGAAAGGCTTTGCCGTTGCCTCAAAAGAGTTACTCCAAACCGATGATAGTCAGAGAAGCCAAACAGCAGCTCAGATGGCAAGGCACTTGATTTTAGAACTGCTTAAGCGCAAGTCAGGATACCTTTTACCAAGGACCTTAAAATAATAAGACGTGGTATAAGAGAGTCTTTTTACTGATACTGTCGAAGTTCGACAGACGCACAAACTTGAGAAGTTTAAACTAAATATCTTGAATGAGTCTTTAGACACAGATTAAGTAAGTGCGTAAGTGTGTACAGATATAGAATGCTTAATCAGCTCTAGATATCTATTTTCGGTTTATTGCAAAATGTACAAAAGAGCCTGGAACCAGATCTATAGTACGGTGTTGTATTTCTACCCTATTTACGATATAAACTTAATATCTAATCCATATATAACACCTGGTCAATACCATTTAAAGCTTCAAAGATAAGATACCAAAGGAAAATCCCTGTCAAGTTCATTAACCTTTAACTCATCGAGTTTCTCCCCTAAGTTGGCTTGATTAATTGACGATGACCCAGCTAAAGGCTTAATGCCAAACTTCCGTGCGAGTGGCAGATATACTTATTATATCAATTAAGGTAAGCAACAATGCTTTCTATTGTCGTCCAGCCGTCGTGGTTATGTGCCGACTCATAGGGAGGGAACCTCAACTTTCCATAGCTCCGCTCCCATTCCCTCTCTCTCCGACCTCCGTTCGCAGCGTACAAGTCATCATCCAAGTCACTATAATGGGCAATAATGAGTATCATGTAATGCCAGATGCGTTCGATTGGAGATGCTGGATGGAGGCACTCGAAGGGGAAAAAAGCCGAATGCAGCAACATTAGCAACGACAACGAATTAACATTTTTCAAAACTTTTAAGCCCGACGACGACATGCGTTGACACTTTTGGGAAAAATTGCGTACCATTCGAAATGCAGGCAACAGACAAACAACTCTACGCGTAATTACGCCACTGGGGAAAAGGCAGGAAAATAAATAAATTGTTAGAGGGGGCAAAGGGGGGCGGGCACGCAGTAAAACAAACCGCTGGCAAATCGCATTCGCTGCGCCGTTGACAGTTGTAAAATGGAAAGGTTATCCGGAGCTCGGACTCCGCGATAGACGGCCAGCAAAGTGCCTTCGGAAGATGCAGCTGCTACTGGAGCCACTCGTCCTCCTGCAAAAAGCTTCTGCCTCGGACAGTGACTGATGGTCTGGACCAGCCACGGAGAGCTCCGCTGTTTTCCAGCACCGATGATTACGCCGATGACGATGATGAAGTTGCTGATGACAGGGCAGCATTTAAGCAGCGTTCAGCAGTTAGATAACTATATATAAATTATGGAACCGGGTCTCTCTAAAGACTGTCGAGAGACAGATCGCTCTAGTTCTAGCCTAATGCCAGTTGCACTTAGCTAAAAGGCATTATAATTTGTCCTTTACCGCTTTGACAGATTTCATTCAAAATTTAAGAAAATACTTCATAAATTCAAGCAAAATATTGTTTTTATTGAGTGCAACTTGAGCTTTGAAATTCAATCGTTTAGTTTTGATGGGATTTTGCATGGAAATTTGTATGTAAATTCTCGGATACAAGTAACCAACCCATCGAGAGGCTACCCGCTTTGGGAAAGCACTCGAGAGCTACTCCGATGCACATATCCCCATTAAGTTGGCCCCCCCGTCGAGTGTGTATGTGTCCCCCAGTGGAGGCAATGCGTAGAGAGATCCCGTGGCTCCCATGGCCCAGAACCCACTCAAATATGCTAATCCACTGGAAGTCCACAAACCTCCGGCGGCCCACATTCGAGTGCAGGTTTGCTGCTGTGTTTGGCCTGGTTCCGGAAAAGTAAGTAGTTGCATAAAAGCAGCCACAATCGGGCTTCCAGGAAGCGAGCGAGAGAAAGTAATCGGAAATTACCAAAGCAAAGATATTTCTATAGAAGAAGGAATCTCATTTCTGTTTGCTACTCAAGGTGAACAAAAATAATTAGGTTCTTTCTATATATAATGTATAAAGTACTCCTTTTGGAACACATTTAAAACTATTAACTATTAAAACTATTATTAATGCTATAAAATATTTCTTTACATTGCTTATAGAAGCACGGTTCCCTTTAGGACCCTTAAAGAATAAAATCGGACTTTTTTTGCCTGCATGGCCAATGAAATTCACTTTCTTGGCCATTCTTCCACGGGGCACTTTTTGCAGCAGGTCAGGTTTTTTATGCGACCAACCGGTTTTCCGCCTTTGCTGCTGGAAAATTTGTTTACAATAACACTATGAACGCGCGCTGTTCGAACATTGAGAGAACGTAGATGTAGCGTAAGTGCACTCAAGTGCGTTACTTTTACTTTCTTTCTGGTTACTGGACTCATTAGCTACCGGGAGAATGGGGGGGATGGCTTTAATTTCATAACGGCAACCAAAGAAGGCTCAAGAATGCTGGAAAAGTCAGCTTTTTTGGCAACTATTTCATGTTCAGGCTCTTGACGGTCTGCTCAAACTTTCTCTGCAAATAACTTTGGCCCAAAGACTCAGGCTCGGTACACAGAGAATGAAAGTGTAATGAAGCGTGGGTTTCTTATACAATATTTCAATTGTTTTAAACTCCATATATTTATGTTTTATTTCTTTTTATATAAAAATAACAAATATCATGGCAGTTAAACCAAGTTAAACCCTTTTAAATGTTGGCATTTTCTTTTCCCCCTTTTATAAGAAGTCTTTTGCGTGTTATTATTATTTTATGAATGGTGTGAAAATACGTAAATGAAATATTTCTCACAAGTGGAATTTATATTCCGCATTTCTCCCAGTGCAGGCTTATGGTAACAACCAGCACGACCACAGCTCAGTTTTTGCTTCCAGCTCAAGCCGCCAATGGTGTGAGGTTGTTTTGTCTTTTCGACTCTGGTCATAGGGAGGTTTCGCAAAGTTTTTATGCCAAAACTTTTCTGGGCCAGATCTTCAACTTGGCCCAGAGATGTGGAGTTGTGGGCACGACGAGCATGTCTGCACCTTTTCCACCTGGAAGACCGTTACTTCCACTAATAAGAGCTGTCGGCCGTCGGCTCTTGGCCCCAAAATGTGTTTGCATTGCAATGAAAATTGGAAACGAGATCTGCAAAAGTTGAGTAATTGAGCTGATTCTGCTTCGTTGGTCACTCGAATCGAAGAACCTTTTCTCTGCTAGCTTCGTGCCACAATAACAATCATGGGGGGGCCATAGTTTTGAGCCAACTTAGAGACACTGTAAAAGAAAATTGTCAATGGATGGGATTGGGCCACAAACTCTGACAGTAGAGCATCTGAAAAAGATATCTGTGTTTCTGGGGAATATAAAGGGGACATAAAGTAATATTTTCCAATAGACAAATTATATATATAAACATTCTGATTGGTTTTTCTCTTAGTGCAGAGACAGCGAGACCCAGTCACAGACCAAACAAGGGAACAGTGAAAGACAGGCTCAGAGGCATCGAAGGCGAGCCAGCGAGAACAAAGCAATAAAAGGCCCGAGAAGTGGGTTGTTGTTAGCTGTGTGCTTGCCATGCTGGGAATGGAAAATGGAAATGCCCAGGAAAATGAAGGAAATGCAACAGAGAGACGCTAACATGGCAGGCAATACGCATATGCTTGACACGGAAAATGCGGTGGCATCGCATACTAATGCCTGAAGACAAACGGTGGAAGTAGACGCTCATAAAAATTACTTTTGTGGCTCTAAAATGCCATCCACCGATGCCGTTCCATAAGCGGCATCTCTGACTCAAAAAGCCCACGCAAATGCAGCCCACAAACATCGCTCTGAGGTAGCTACCATTATCGGTATCTGGAGATTATCGTGTGGGCGTCCAATGAAAATTGCGTGCAATTATCGAAAGATGATATCAGCTGTGGCTGCCGCTTGTGCATATACCCTATAGATATGGTGAGCTACATTAAGGCTCCTTCCCTTGGGCAGCGATTTGTTTGTGTACTTTATACGCTTTAACCGCCGTGTCTCGAACTGGTTTGCTATAAATAAACAATTATTTTTGTAGTGCAATAAGAACGAATGCATCCACTGCCCATGGAATGTCGCCATAAACAAGAATGAGATAAATATAATTATTGTAAAATTGCGTTCTTAATTTTGGTGGTCAAATTAATGGTAATAAAAATGTACACCAGTTGCTAAACATTTTCAACTAATTTTCAGGGTTTTCCACGAATTAGTTTCGCTGTAAATAATTGCTTGCATAAGTTAGAAGAGCATTTAAGCCTGTGTAAACTCAGTATTACCACAAATATATAAATATTTGTACAACTTTACTTCGTTTAATCTATAAAGTGACCTTTTGTAGTTTATGAAATGATTTTTAAAAATTTGTATGCCTAGATTTTCCTACAGATTTACCTCCCTGAATTCATTGCAACCTTTATTCAGCTAATGTATCCGCCGGGCGAATAATCGAATCAATAATTAAATGGTTAAGTGCTGCTCAGACCCCAGCTTATTCATCTGTAGATATAGCTGCCCTCGGCCAGATACACTCACGTACAACAGATAGAGACAATTCAATTTTAGCCAGCTTATGGCCATTGTTATGGCCATTATTACTGGCTTACATTTCAAGCGTTGACCGTTGGCGTTGGCGAAACAAAATGAAAATATAGAGCTCCACACTTGGCTGGCCAATAAGAATTTCAATCGCCTCGGCGACACATTGCAGCCACTTCAAGGCAGCTGATGCCACGCAAAAAATACAAATAAACTAGAAGAAACAAAAAATAAATAAAGCTAGCAAAAACCGCAATAATGATTGTAAGAGCAACTGGAGAAAAACAATAACAACTCATACTCTTGGCCACTTTGCAGCTACTGCCCCAAAAAAAAAAAAAAAAAAAAAAAAACTGTAACGACTCTGCGACTTGCCCAAAAATGCGGACCAGGTCGAAACTTTTAAGACACTCTGAATGAAACACACTCGGTGGTGTCGTACACAATTTTTATACCCTGTACCAAAGGTACACAAGTATTATAGTTTTGTGCGAGTGCGATATTCTGTAACAGGCAGAAGGAGGCGTGGCAGACCCCCAAAAGTTACCTAAATATTGATCAGGACCACTAAAGGAGTCGATATAGCCATGTCCGTCTGTCCGTCCGTCTGTTTGTCTGTCTGTCTGTCTGTCTGTCTGTCTATATAGAGATATAGAGAGAGATATAGCCTTTTTACTTTATACATATTATGTATACCAGAGGCAGCGCAGGCAGAGGGCTCCAAATGTCCAAATCAAAATGTTCATTTCACATTTTTATGAAATTAAGATTACCGATTTCGAATTGGTTGATGGTGCAGCTAACTAAAATGAAGTCTACGCGAAGTGCAGAAGTGAAGTACTCGCGGGTTCGATTCCTGCCGGCGACAAGTCAAAATGTTTTTTTTTTTGTAATTTTTAACTGTAAATCAAAATTATTATAGTATTTTATACTAAGAAATAAAAAAAAATGGAATTAAAAACTTATACTTTATTAAAAAATAATAAAAAAAATACCATAGTATTTGGTGGCAGAATCGAACCCAGGCCAATTGCATACAAAAATGCACGCGCTGTTTTAACCACTGAGCTACCGACTGTACTTTTGATTAAGCTGACATTTGCATTATATGTATGTCAATTTCTCTCCGTTTCCTAGTTTTTGGCTTCTTATTCTCGGGAACCAAATCGAGCGGCGACTTGTAATGGTACAGGGTATTCTACTGTCGGGACACCCGACTGTATGTCCATCTTGTTATTTACAAATAAAACGTGAATTAAAAGCCTCAAAGTTCTCAGTTGCATTTCCGTTGGCCGACTTCTGAGTCATCGGTTTGCAACTCTAGTAAATATACAGACAAATAATATACATATTTATTTATTGATGTGATCAAAATAATAGAAATTTATTTCATCTGGCTATAATCTTTAAAATTGTATTTTTAAATAACCAATACATACTGTAAATACTTTAATAATCCTTAAAGCCTCTTTTCAGAGTAAACAAAAAAATTTTCAGCAAATCTGAGATCTTAAAAATATTATACAGATTATTATATTTCTCCTTTATATTCCTTAAATATTATATATACACATTTTTAATGCCAAAATATACTCGAAAAACAAGTAAAATCTCAAGAGTTTTTCTTCTGACCGCAGGTGTTCAGAAACGTAACTATGGCTGATTAAATCAGGCCTATTTTGCCGCTTGTGTACAGATTTTTTCCGTCACATTCACAAAAATGTTTCACAGCCATTTTGGCTCATTGAATTTGTCAGGCACAAAACACGCGAAAACAAACAAAGTCGCCGGCATCCATTGACGGACTTGTTTTCGGCCAGATTTTTTATTTCAGCTTTTGTTTTGATATTTTTTTGTGACGGGTCTGAGGCTCAATTGCGCCGCTTAATGTGATTTGACCAATTGGGGGTTCTGTGTGTCCAAAGGCAGAGCGTTAATTTGCCTATAATTGTTCTGGCATGTCTATCAGATAATTACACAATTGGATCTGGCAAAAAAACAAAAAAATAATGAATGAATCGTGGTCAATTTCGCCTTGAGTTGCCTTTGAAAAGTGAAGAATCGAAAGTGTAGTAACTTAGGGGATTTATATTTAAGCCTAAACCTTTCTCCGATTTTGACTCCCTTACTTTCATAAGCTTATCTTGGGCTCATCGCCATTTGAGTTCACTTTTTTTATGAGACTCGTTAAAACACTGTTAGCCCGATTTGCATACAGTTTTCGCAACCAGTTCATTCTGATGTGGGTTTATCACTAACTTCGCTAACCAGACATCTGACTGGCCAAAAACCCAACCCAAGCCCAGAAATATGACGCTATCTCCGCCCTAGAGAGGTCTCCGTGTTGTGGCAGCTGTTTTCGTTTCGATAAAAATGCAAATACCATACATACATACATCGGCGCGAAAAGAAAGAAAAATATCGTTATTAAACTCAATAACTGTCACCATTTCTTGCATAAATTATAATAAATTTCTATGCAACGAGGCGGCGACAAATGAAAAAACTTCTGAGAGACATTTCGTGTTTTGCAGCGGAAATAGAAAAAGACCGACCGGCAAACAAGATGGAAAATTCAGGAAGCTGGCCGAAATGATAATGATAAATGTTCGAAAATACCGACGAAAAGGGGGCGTGACCGGAGGCGCCCACCGAATGAATATTTATGAATGATTAATGAATAAAAAGACCCAACACACCGACCCGACACGGACTCGACACTGCCTCGACACCGGAGGTGGCCCCCAAAGTTCGGAGGAAAATCTCCAATTACCAGGGCTCAGTGCACCCCGACTTATCTCGGAGAGCTGTCAGGTTCGTAAAGCCCAATCCCACAAAAACACACATGACATAATGTGCCCAAATATTTGGATCTTGCACACATAAATAAGTTTAGCTTTTATGGTACATCTGATAAGCGGTCGCAACTTAGCTCGTTTCAGCCTTATCGCCTCGCCAGACAAAAGACACAAAGCGAGCGCTGGAATGCCTTTCCAAAAACTATAAAACATCCAAAAAAGAGGCACTTCCATTTCGGAAAAAAATCAGTGCCAAGACGAGAGCCAAGAATTCTTCAATTTATTATGGCCATGCATGCAGCCAAGTGCTAATTAAACTCATCAAGCTGCCGACATATTCTTATTTGGAGAGATTTCGTGGGGGTTTATGGGGGTTCTTATTTGGAGAGAGTTTTTGGAGGTCGCACTTAAAACTTTTCCTTGCAACTGACAAAAGTTCTCGACAAACTCAACGCTTGAAACCTGTCAACGAATGCTATTTCAATTTCACTGTAGATGCGGAAATGTATTTCTCAACAATATTTCTGTGATTAATGTTTTTGATGTCCCTATTAAAATGTATATTACTCTTCTATTATATACAAATAGGAAAAACCAAAACCCAATCTTTAACATTAACAAAATATGAAGGGGATCATGCCTTAAGTACATTTGTATATCTTAAAGATAAAGTGTTTTTAGGGTCTTGAAAGGTTCTATTTGCTTATTACTTTGCTGTCTTTGAGACACCTCGTATCTTAGCAATAGCACAGATAAATACAGCGTGAGAAACCAAGCTCAAAGCAAATCTGATTTATGATATATACTTCCCTATTTGTCAGGTTCAAAAGGGAGTGTGTGAGTTGTAGTCTCATTCTTAGTTCAATGCATTGACAACATTGAAGCCTATTGTTGGAAAACGCCCTCAGATCTCTTCACACCTACAACAGATACCTGCTCGTATCCAACAGATACTTGTGTCATTTGTCACTGTTGCTGCGAAGAATTAGTCATGCGGGGCTCGATTTGCTAGCGACTGTTACTGCTCCTCAATCGCGTAATTCCCGCGGCTCCAGAGCCGCGTTGCGAATTGAGTTCCAGTTCGAAATGTATCTATCTTGAACTTGGTAATGGCCCGGAATCTTCGGCGATGTCACGGCAAGAGAGAGAATCGGGCTGAGCTTGCAGCGGAGAAAGAAAGGTAAACAAGTGTTGGGAGAAATAAAAACAACAGCGACCCGAATGTATCTGAGCCGGAGAGTGGGTGCATCCACACACGCGTGAGCTGTGTGTATAATATATGCCTCTCAGCCGCACAGACAGACAGGCAAACGGACAGGCTCAGATACACAAAATGATGGCCCAATCCGGCAAGGAACAATGGGGAGGTGCGGCGCAACGTAGATGTTAAGTATCTTTTACCTTTGCGGTGATTGCTGCTTCTTTGTTCTTTGACTCCGCTCCTTAATTAAATTTATAAACCGTTAAAATAATCAGAGCCCGGCGCGAATTCCTTCTGTGCAAGCTTCATTCAATTGCCCAGAAACAATTACAATCGCAATGCAGGGGCTTGCAGAGGGAGAAAATCTATTAGCTACTATATTCTACACAGTAAAATAATCGAAAACAAATATCTATTATAGATTACATCAGATTCTATTCTTATTAAATCAAACTAACATAAAGTGATTTGAATTTGTTTACTGAATTTCAAAAATATTAATAAATAGATTATCATCTATATTCATTCCTGGAAAATTGGAACAGTTCTCTGTCGAAAACTTCTATAACTAACAAGTAGTAATACTCCTTATCTTTTCCCCGCATCTCAACTTTCCCAAATAAGTGTATTCTTTACCTTTAAGGCTGTGAGATACTTTCGTATCTAGCGGCTGGCTGTCGTCGTTCGTAGAAATTGCTTTGGCAAGCTTTGCCAATTCGCCAAATTCCGTATTGTTTGGCCAAGAAATTATCCAATTCGTTTTTCGGAGTTCGCTGGGTTCGTTGCTTTCGTTGCTGCTACATACTTTGCATAAACCGCCGCCGTTCGATTCGATGGCGATTACAGGCACTGCTGCGTGCTAGCTGCTTGCTGCGTATCTGCCAGATACTTTTCGTATTGGTGTGTATAATTCTGATATCAAAGCCAAATGGAAAGACACGAGAAAGAGCACTTCTGCGGGCGACACACAGGTAGAAAAACACAAATCTTAAACCGGCAATCTCATCGCACTCACACTGGCTCACACACAGAGACACCTCCGAGATACAAACACGGGCAGCGGTGAGTTGTATCTTTTAGCAGCTAAACGCGACGTTCGCTCGGATCGAGGCGCGTTCGTTGACTGAAGTCAGGCTGCTTTGCTTTGCTGGGGGAAGTCGGGTCGAGTCGACTCGATCGCCGAGATTTGGGATTGAAGCGCGACGCGCGGTTGAAAGCAGCAGGTTGAAAGCGAGCTCTCATTGACGCACAGTGGGCATATTCGGGTGACATATATATCATTGAGTAATTGATATAATCGTTTTAGATGATAAGGATAACTCTACTGATTTTAGTTATGATTTTTTATCGATATCTTCAAGTCTAAGGATTAATCAAAGTACTTTTTACCTTATAATTATATTATATATAACTTGAAGTAAATTCCCAACATTATCTGATGATATGATTGTTACCTTTCTTAAGGTCCTACATCTTTACGAAATATGAAATAGGTAGGCAGCCTCTAAGTTCAATCACTCACTGTGCAACTGCTCTCTCTTGCTTCAGATACTTTGCCTTTCAGTTGTTGAGATACTGAGACACTGAGATAGCCAGGTGCGGGTACGAGCACGAAGCCAACAAGATACTGCTACCTGATGCGCCCTTCTCGCATTATCATTAGACGGAATGCCACGGAATCGGCGACGTCGCCCGCTATCAGCCTAATTACGTATGAGAAAGTCAGACGGCTCAGCCAGGCATTGTTCTTGTTCTCACTGTTCTCCTGTTTTTGGACTCTGTTCGCGTGAATTGCGAATATTTCCCAAACTAAATGCAACAGCTGCATATTTATACTCTGCATGGTGGCATATGAGCTAAATGATTAATGTGAGAAATGGTGGGAAACTATGTATTTTCATATTAAATTAGAAAGAAGTCGGATATATACAGCAAATAATATTCTATCTTGGTATTCAGCAACTTAACTTTAGTAAACTCGCTTAAATCATAGTCACATCTTGCTCTGATAAATATTATCAAAGTTACCAAATTATTTGCATTCCGTTTGTTATTAAATTAAGTTGCCCACGATAAAACGTATCACAATAAAAGCAAGTCAACGTTAAAGAATTCATTTAACTAAATGCCCTTAAGCTATACATAGAAAATGAAGAGCCATTTGGCATGCGATAACTTTTCATGTTCAAAAGTTCGAATGAAACTAATTGAATTTAATTTTTTCTGTTTTATTTGAAATAAGCCTGGACAATGGACAAAAAATCCAACAGACCTGGTTAGTTTGTGGATTTTCAACAAGCTTTTTTTCATGTTTTTTGCACCCACAGAGTGTCCAATATCCGGCAACAGAGCACAGGGTTTTCACTTACGTGTGAATTCGTGTAGAAAACATTTTCACATGCCCCCAGGTGCGGTAGAGTTTTGAGTGCAGTTACAACAATGAGCGGCGGTAATGGTTGACATGCGGCACTGACAAATATATATCATAATTGTTGGATAGCATTTTCAAATTGTATTTAATTATTGCTGGCCATGCGGGTGGGCGCTTTGGGAATATTTGCCGGCAGCCTTTGTTTTATGTTTGTTAAAATTCCTGGCAAAGCATATGCCATATGTGGCATTAATTACGCACAGAATCGCCGCGGGATCTTCTCCGTAATTTGCATGCAAATTGCAGATTCCCGAGGATGTGCGGGCATGTAGAGATAGCACACTTACATATAAGAGGAGTATCAAATGAAGTGAAATCAAAGACGACCGGGCCAGATACCTTCGCCTTCCTCTGAGGTCATCGGGGTCGGGCCCGGTGTCACCTAATGAGCCCGTCCCCGGCGATGAGTGGGCGTTAAGCGGCCAATTAAGCTGCCTGCTGATGACAAAACACATAAAGGCAGGTGTAATAAAAGGCTGGTAGTGATACTATGGCAACTGGGGGCTTTCGCAGGCTTTCCAGCAGCAACAGCCGCTGACCAGGCGAAAAGTTTTCAGTGGGCTCATTTTGATGGCCATCGCCGGAAAGTGGAAGTTGGCCGTCAGCATGTCTGCATGTCCGCATGGCAGATGAGCAGCGATTCCAGTAGCCTAGCAGCAAAATTATAATTAAAAGTAATCAACGACATTATCAAGTCAAATGCTTCAACCAGAACACGCCGAGCACAAAGTAAAGCCAAGGCTAAGAGAAAAATCCAGAAATGCTGCGGCGCAGCGAGTCAAAGCAACATAGTTTGGCCTGCGGCTCGTTCCCTGTATTTCTACACTGAAATCAAATAGCCAACATAATTATAACAGTGTATAAATATTTTCTATAATAATGAAGGCATTCTTTTTCTACCTTAAATTAACAAATTAATAATATGTTCATTAACAAAAACACATGTCACTTGTTTGTAAACCCTCTAATGAACTAAAAAAAAAAAATTAAGAGATTATACTCTTCTTTAGAGAATCAGGCAATACTTTTCATAGGCAATTGTTTTATGTGTAAGCTTGGAATGAATCTAAACAAATTTATATTTCAAAGTTAGTATACCATTTTTGATGCTTTCCTTTTGCCAACTTTTTAAAGTACATCTCTTGTAAATTCCTTATTTTATATATTCAGAGAAATATTGTATTTTCATGGAAATAAACGTCTTTCTGTGTAGCTTTCCCATTTATAAGCCGTGGAGGGCAAAATGCGGCAAGCATTTGTTGGGAAAACATTTAATTAAGTTCACTCTACGCCGGCGAATGATGAACGAGCGCTCCATTAGATTTAATTTACTCAACAAGTATTACCAACATTATCAGTGTTATTAGCTAGATGAATGTGTATTCCTCCGCATCCTGTTGCCACTCTCATCAGTACGTGTCGGTGTCTGAGCCTGTATTGGCCCGACTGAGTCTCTGTGTTTGTGTGTTAACGGAAATGAAGTAAGTGTGCTGCTGTTGCTGCCAAGCTACCCTCAAAGCGTAGATCATGATTTAACTTTAAATTTAACTGTTGAAGCTTTGAAAAGAAGGAATTCTTGTAATTTTACTGTAAAACCATTATTATAAAATGTATAAAAAAACCTGAATCAGCCAAGATTCTTTCAATGCTTCTGAGAATACAAATTAGCTTTAATTCAACTTTAGGTCTGAGCTAGAGCCTTAACAGGTGCACGCAGCCTTTTGAGTGGGGGACCTCATTGCACTTCAGGGATATCAGGACTTTCGCAGCAGCTAAGAGGAAATGGAATAGTCCATGGCCCCAGAAGATAAGATGGCTTGATAGAAGACTGTTCAGCGAGCAGGAAATCCTTTTGATTTCCACTATGACTTCTCAGAAAAGCGACACTTTGCACTTGCAGCCACTTTAAAAAATTATATCGAATCACAAGCTATATAAACAAACCTAAAAATACCTTCTTTCTTGATCCATAATAAATAAAATATACTTAAAGTATTTAAAGTCATCACTAAAAGTCCTCCTATACTCTTGGAATTTGCCCCAAGCTGTATTGATGTCCACTCAAGCCTGAGGACATGGCTGGACCTGCCACATGTGACCCAATAGATGCCGGGCATTTCCTTTCGCCAATTTCCAACGGCGTTTTTCAATTTAGCTATTTCCGCCACAACAGTGGCCGACATGATTAAGCAATCAGGGTGACTGAAAGGCGCAAAAGCCGCCAAATGAGCCAAGTTAACGAAAAGGAATCGAAGGAGGGGGCGTATGGGAGGACGAAAGCCAACTTTGTTGCCGGCGGAAGGGATTTATGTGCTCAGATTACTCGTGACGGCAAGGCCAATGTAATCGTTTATATGTTGTATATGTGAGCCGCAAAATAACGTCATTACAATGTACTAACTTGGCCCAAAGGAACAAGTACTACAAAGTACACTTTGAGCTACGGTATTTAATATGACTTTAATTTATTTATGTTTTATGTTTGATGTTATGTTTTATTCTACTGGATAGAGAATCATCTAATAATAAAGCTATAGTTTAATAAATTGATTTTGATTTCCGGTCAACGAATTTCTTTCTCTGTAATTACAATAAAAGTCCCCATAACACGCGGAGTCATTAATGGCTCTCATAAATTTTAAGTGCCTTCGCTGTGATTGCTTTGCAAAAAGAATCGTAAAATTAATTAATTATGCACTAGGAAAATGCTGTCCCATTCCTTCGGATTTTTTGGATATCGATTTCTTTTTCGCCAAAAGAAATTAAATCGGTTTTTCTTCATTTTTCTCTTTGCCATCGTCCAAAAGTTGAGAAAATTTCAATGCTGCGGGGCTTAAATCGTCGTCAAGGTGAGGCGGACGGACGCATTGTATCGATTCGTCGTAGGCCTTAAAAATAATTGTCTAAAAGGAAAAACGTGTACGAGTGTACTGACAACGAATGCCGAATGTCGCGCACGAGCGACTAGGCGGGGGAAAATAGAAAAGGAGGACAATAAAATTGCTTTCCATTTTGTGGCAGCACCGGCGTGACAATGAAAACACTTTCCAGTTATTTGAATGCCAATGCAGCATAAAACTCGGATCTCCACCTTTCCCCACCTGTCTTCAGCTCCGCCTGACGACGCATTAAAGGCGGGTGGAAAGCCCTGGAACTAGAACAACAAACAATACAGCCCCAGGGTCACGAAGTACTGCTGCTCGAGAGAGTGCCCCCAAGAAATTGAAAGACAGAAAGGGAATTTATTCGCCTAAACGAGGAGTTTCTTTGTCCTGCTCAAAAGGGTTGCTATTACAGGCAGTAAGCTCTCATTTAAAATGATTTTTGCATATTTTGCTAAATTTATAGTTTTATTTTTTCGAAAAATATAAAGACATCCCATTTTAATGATTACATTTACAAGGAGCACATTTTTTTAGGTCTCCCCCTACTGGCAGTGTTCACTGTTCACACGAAGAACAACAGAACGCTGTCCTCGAAAACGGAGAACAATTTTCCGCGGCATATCAATTGAGAACACCCGGTTAGCGGTGCCAAGCCAAGCGGGGCTCACCGTCTACTGGCAAGGATGAATGCCAGCGGCAGACGCGCGTGATTTGTCGCCCGAGTGCCGCCAGGTAAGCCCTCGTACACGGATACGTGCACGGGTCTATCCCAAGCCAAAGGACTCTGCCGGAATCCGGTCGGTGTTCGGAGTCCAAAGCCTGGGCCATAAATTGCGGTCTCCAAATGTGCGATACGTGCGTTTCCGCCGACGGGCAAAGTCCTGAAGGGAAAAGCCACTCTGCCTCGCCACAGTTTTTGCAGTCAATAAAAAGCTTGTTCCAAGTGCATTAGCATCTGCCAAAGCAAGTGCATTGTCTGCCAAAAAAGTACGTATTTTTTCTTCCTGGCAGATTTAATTAAGAAAACAAGGGAAAGCTGAGCTCGGTAAGAGGGAGAAAACATCCAACTTAGTTAGTTGCAAAAGTGCAATGTAGCAGCCCGCCTCTGGGACGAGTTTCGATTAAACTTACAAAAAAGGTAAAACTAAGAAAGAAAATCAACAAAAAAAAACCCTTCGGTAGGAGGAAATGCGATGATATGGGGAACCAGGTAATCAGTAAAAGGTGTGGAGCTTGAGACTTGGGTACAACGTAAAGGAATGTTAACAAAGACAATTCCTAATGGCAGAATTTTTACCCCTGTTCAACAATTAAGAAACTATAAATTTATATTTTTTAAGGGCAAACAGCATTCACCTCATCGCATAACTTGGCTACCGAAGGACTCTTGCTAGTTAAAAATACGAATATAGAAAGCAATTCACTCACATCATTCTGGTGGCATCCCTTTGTCGCACCGACTCGTCCCTATTGAGCACCTCGATTATCATCTTCCGCTCGTTCTCTGACAGATTCTCCAGGACCTGTGATGTGGCCACTGCCAGCTCTGGTCCCAGGGCATCAATGGTGTCCACTGGTATTCGCTCCACGCTCGTCGTCTCACAGCTACTGCCCATACTGCTGCCGTGCAAATTGTACTGAGCTCCGGTTCCCACCGATGACATGGCACTGCCCATGCCTAGACTCATGCCCAGGTTCATGGCGCCGCCCATGCCCATGCTCCTGCCCAGATTCATGCCGCTGCCAACGCCCCCGCTCATTCCCAAGCCTGCGGTTGCAGCTGTGCCGGCGGTGCTGGGGATTGTGGGGCCACCGCTGCCACCGTACTGCATCATATTGTTGCTGTTGGGCTCTCCGGACGCCGCCGCTGCTGCCGCTGCCGCTGCTGCTGCTGCCGCCCTGTGCTTGTTGTTGGCGGTCTGGGTGGGTGTGGCTGGGAGGCGGGCACTGCGTCCACTTGACATGCTACACTGATGATTTCCACTGACTGCCCGGGGATTGGGGTTTCCAGACTCGGCCTCGCCGTGTTCAGTTGCCGTATTCGAATGGAGCTCGAACTATCCGCAGCTGAATTAATGTGCGCCCTTGGCCCTAAAATTTGATTTTAATTTTGTGCTGCCTTGCCGCCGAAGTGGGCATCATCATGACAGTTGGGCCAATCGATACCTGCAAAAGAGTAGCGAAAAGTCAAATGTTTTGTAACTGAATGCTGCGAGATGCGAGCTGCGGTGCATGCAAATTGAAATGTTGGCCTTCAACGAAGGGCATAAATTACGCATAAATCCCTGTGCCGGTCTTAGCCATTGGCTCTTTTCTGTTTTCTGGCTGCTGCCTTTCCCCCCACACAGTGTTTTCCCCCCCAACAGAGTTTTTCCCAATTAAAATGTTGAATTTTTAGGGCAATATATGGCAAATTCGTTGCATACTTCAGGGCAAAGCATATACAAAAATCAATTTATTTATTCAGGGCTTGTGGTGTTACAGACAATGAATAAAACGTTTAAATTATTTAAAAAAAACATGTGAACCACATAAGGAATGTGTTAGAATGTTCATCAACAATTTAAATAAATACTGGCATACATTTAAATAAGCTGTGAATATGTTTAAAAAAGGAATAACGGTAACACAATATAGCGAAAATTTTATAAATATTTTTACTGACTATTTGTCAGTTAAACGTTCATGAAATTGTTCAAATAATGCATTAAAACGCACTTGTTTTTCAAATAAATTGTAAATCAATGTATTGGAAAAATAAATAAAAAAAATACCTGAACTGACAACTTAAGCAAAAAAGTAGAGACATAAAAACTTTGGCAAATTCTCATTTAAAAAATGTTGGATATGTTTTTGCTGGCAGGCCACATAGCTTGAATTAATATTCTCACTTTTCGATTTCGCTATACGGTTTTATAGATATTGAATCAGCTTCTGGCTGGGATCACGAACAAGCCGGGCAAAGTGACCCAGTTTTTCAGGCTCAACATGGTGCATAAGCCATAAATACACGATATGATTAATTGAATATTGAACACATCGTCATGTGGCTGACGTGGTACACACGAATCCATTCACAGCCTGAAATATTGTGAAAGGGGAATCCCCGCCAAATTACACAAATATCGATACGTTACATTACGTGTACAAAGTGCGTGGATTGCGGCGGAAACACAAAGAAAACAAACGCACAAATTCACGCTCCGCACTTAGCTTAGATTCTAGATACATTAGACGTGGGCGTGGGCGTAAATGTGTGTGTGGTACACACACG
Organism: Drosophila birchii; assembly: GCA_035046345.1. Taxonomy (NCBI): domain Eukaryota; kingdom Metazoa; phylum Arthropoda; class Insecta; order Diptera; family Drosophilidae; genus Drosophila; species Drosophila birchii. The sequence continues at coordinate 4,972,457 of JAWNOA010000064.1, forward strand.
ATTTGTTGTGTTTGATAAGGTATTTCGGCCACCATTAAGTTCGTTTTACCACGGCAAACAGTTTGTCAGCGAAGTTTCCAGGAAAATTCATTAAACTGAGAGCTTGTTTGTATTAACCGAATCAGAAATTAAACTCAAATGAAAACTCAAATCGTAAACCCGATTGTTATGTCATTTCATTAAACAGTTATGCATATGAAATAATTGGTTAATTTGTATGTCAATACATCAATTAAACGAATTAAACGACTGGATATTGATTATTATTCATGGTAAATAGCAGCTTAAAATATAAATATTAAAACAAAATACATCCCTTAATTGTATTTGTGTTTATGATTGGCATATATGCATTTTTAAATGAGTTAAGCAAGGAAAAGCTTTCATTGCAAAACATTGAATTGCCATATAAATTACCATAAAATAAAACAATTTATGTGTCTTAGCAATGTTCAGGCCAAAGTGCCTTCTGTTTCTTAAAGATTTTAAAAATATTGCTTTGAAATTAACCAACTAAAAGAAAATGCCGCAATAACAATATGCAATCCAGGGCGCTATTTTATGTGAAAATTAAATCATATAACGAACCTCCGCCATTTTATAGCAACTTTTTATGACTTGTAGAATCGCATTCATGTTTTTTTGTTTTGTTTTTGTTTTTACATCATTCTCCAGCATATTGCTTTTGAACAGCAGAATTTCATTATGGGCCTATAAATAAAATGCATCAAATGTGGCCTGTTTGCCTGATGACGGGGCTGCCAGTGATGATGGCGCAAGACCCCAGGACTTGCTGCGGTACAAAAAAAAATTCGTAGAAATATGAAAATGTGCAAAAAGGAAATTTGAATATGTTTTTGTGGACTTAAAACCTGAACCAATCTCTATATATTTTATATTTTTTAGTTCACAAAGTTTAATTTATTAACTTTGCCTGATATAACAGGGAAAATGATTTCTGTTTTTATTCCCAATGTTATTATTAGAGAAATACTTTTAAACTTTTATATATATGAGTTGTTTTTATTCCTGATTCTTTTGTATATTTAGTGGTATTTATTTAGATCTTGTACCTAGCCCAGGTAAAAATGCACAACCTTTACCATCACTGAACCTTTGGCTGCCTGTCGCCGGCAGAGCAACCTGTTACTGGCATCCACGTGGAGAAGAGGAGACCTCGTGGGTTCTGTGGAGGCATTTAAACAAAAGGGCCCACTCTCTCCTCCTTGTTCAATTTAATTTCCCTGAATAGTTCGAATGCGACTGGGTGAGCAGCGGCAACAGTCAAAAGACATTTAAATGACAATGACAGTTCTACTGTGGCGGCTCAGAGAAGGACAAAGGCGATGCTCGGATGGCGACGGGGCTTCCTGGGAGGAGTGGCATGCAAAGTCCAACAGTTTTATCGACTTTATATGTGTGCACACACAAATTCACACAGTCCCGCAGGCACACACACACTCGCTAAGGCAACTTCCGACATGGCTGACAAAAGCAGTGTAGGTGCAAAGGCAAAAAAAAAAAACACAGAAAAACGAAAATAGAAAATTGAAAATGTCATAAAGCTACGCCAGGAAACACAGCAAGAAATTTACTTCAAGTCGAGTGTCGTGCCTACTAGAAAATTTACAAAGATAAATAGTTAAGACTGTAGTTATTCAGAAAATGATATAAAAGGAAACATCCCAAAATCAAGCCGTATAAATTTTTTTACTCTAGTAACTTGGATATCCTATCTTTCATCCAAAAGAATATATATTAAATTCTCATCTTAAATTTATAATGACGCTTAGTTTTTTTCCTTCAGTGGATGTGTGTATCCGCGAATTCGCCGATAGACTGACAGACAGACGTTCCGGACTAGGGACATGCGATAGCTGCCTGCAAAGCAGCATCAATCGCGCTCCGCTGGCGCTGCTGGAAGATGAGAAATCCCCTCGCCCCGCCAATATCCTGCGTGCTCCTGATGGATGCATCGCATGTGCAAAGCCCGCGCTCGGCTGCGTGAGGTGAAAATGTAATTAAGCATTTGACGCTGCCAAGTGGTTTCGAGTTGCACAGTGTAGCGCTACCTAATGGAATCTATACCTATATATTTATATATATATTTTTTATATATTTAAAATTAAAGCCACAAAAATATAATTTTCTTTCCAGGTGCATCTATAAATTATAAATTTCCAATTTTCTACCATCTTAGTTGGACCGCAATTGTACATAAGTGGGCACACGTTGTCTTATTGGAAATATCAGAAGCAAAATGAAAGGAAAACGATGCATCTACGTGCAGGATGGCGACGTCTTGTATGTCTCTCTTTTTAATTTACACTTGCTGAATTTTTAATGATGCATGTGCCGGCAGTGCGTATACGTAATGCGAAGAGGACCTGAAGGCGAACCGTCAACCACCGCCACAGCTCACCTTTGCACGCACAAGGGGTGAAGATAAGAGAGAGAGAGATTCCCTTTTGTAAGCCAGATCCAAATACCAAATGCTTACTGCCAAGGGACTGCCAGGCACCGGCTATTTTTAGAGAAGAAAATCCATTGAGACGGGCAGACAAAGGCGAGGGCTTCCGGAATACAGAGCCGATCCTGGTAATTGAATTTGACTCGGCACAACGACAATCAATACGGAGGTAGGGATGTCACAGGAAGGCCACGACGCCTCATCCGGCTAATGGCTTAGTGTTGTTTTTGTCGATTTGACCAGTTGAATGCGAGATTAAAATGCACATTGCGCATACGTCACGTTGGACGAACATGAAACGCTCGAAATGCAGGGCCTTGTCATGCATAAACAAAGTGAACTGAAGCCCGGCCAAACAGACAGAGCCAAACAGTATCTGGGCTTCGATCTGTGCAAACAGAAGGCAGTCCATGGTCAAAGTCAACTTCCGGGGAATGGACAGCACACACAAGGCTTCCAGGACCCTGTCGAAGGACACTACAGACTATGACAGCAACATCGAAAGATGAATATGCAACAGAGTGTCAGGGATAAGGACAAACAAAGCTCCGGAAATCAAGGGCACAGCCAAGCCAATACCAGAGAAATATATTGTGGTAAAAAAATACAAAAAAATTCTTTAAAATTCAGAATTGTAAATTTTTAGATTAAATAATAAAGAGACATATTTCTGACTAAAATTTAAATTCAAACGCTTACTCACAAGAAGATAAGCTAAATTCTGTACACATTACGATATCCTATATATAGGAAAATGGAGTAGTTTCTCTTTTTTTTTGGGATCTCTTTCCATGATAGCCGTTACGCCGGGATGGCTGAGTGGCTCATTGGCCAAGTCGACACACGAATTGAGCACACACATCCACCCAGCGTAATCAATGTCAAAGTGTCGTTTAAGCGAATACACAAAAAGTCCATGGAATAAAGATAGATATGAGCCGCGCAGGAGGCGAATCCGGACCAGGACGAGGACGAGTGAGTAGTAAACCTGTGAGTGTGCGTATTTCCGCTGCGCTTGTCTAACCTCCGACCCCCAGTAACGCCTTAAGCTCTGCTCGGTGGGGGCATATATTACTATAAAATAAGCGTCGAGCTTGACTACAGAAGAAGTACTGGCTGAAGGCAGGAAAAGCGACAGGGAAATGGGGGAAAGTCTCGTTACACGCTCGGTACGTATGTATGAACATTAAGTGTCTAACTTGCCGGTGTCAAGTGCTTGTCGACAAGGTTGTCGCTCTGGTTCACAATATTGACTATTCGGAGAGGCCAGACGCCAACGGCGAATGGGGTTTTTCGGCGAACAGAGGGAACGGGCCAGGCAAACTGTGTGACAAGTGGGAAGTCATTTGTTTTTCGGCACAGGATTCGGGCCCAAGGGTTCACAAGGCCCTGCTGCTGCTTACTGTCATCGTTTACAGGCTTAATTTACAGCTGTCGTCCAGATAATACAACTAGCACAAAATGACAATAACTCATTGTTTGTACACATCAAATCTGGAATGTTAAATTCTCTATTTTCAAAAAATGTGTATATATTTAAAGCAGAATTAAAATATTTTTCTGTCTTTCTATTATTTAGGAAGAATATATCTGTTGCCTCTGGAAATTTCTAGAAATTTGGGGTGCTATTCATTTGATGGCTTACGTATAATCCTAGACTTTTATCAACATAGCCTTAAGATTTAATTCAGGAAATTTAGCTTAAAGTTTTTCAGTTATTTGACAATTTGCTTGTGGAAATTTCATCTAGCTTTCTAAAAGTCAACGTTTTTTTAATCCTACTTAACAAACGAAAGGATTTTATCTTCATTCATCTATTCAGCAGGGTAATCCGATTTACTGCTTAATATTAATTATTTAATATTTATAAATCAATTTAATAAAAGCCTTAAATTCACAATATTTTCATTCATTTAGAGACCCAAGCTCCGTGCTTGCAGAAAATCGTTTTATAAATAATTTCTTCGATTAATTTAAAATGAAATGCTTTCGTCGAATGATATATTTTTGTTTAATCGGCCCAAGTTTAGACCTAGCTCAAAATTAGAACATCGATTTTGTGTCAATGAAACGTTCGCCAAAAGCCAAAGGTAAACTCGAAGCCACTACCAATCTACCAATGATAAAGGGACAGGTCCCAAAACCACAGGCTGCCACTTACGTGACTGCTCGCCTGCACCACGGCCCCACATGCACTGATTAATAATTAAACTGCATAAATACTGGCCTAAGCACGACCGAAAAACATCTCCAAGGAAATCTACGGCGACAACAAATCGAAGGCAATTCACATCCAAATTACAGACATAAATATTTAAAAAGTGCAACTGGTTCCGGCCGAACTTCGATTTGCTGGCTTACACGCAGAAAATGAAGTATTAATTCATTCAGAGATTAAATAAAATATGTAAAATAAAGAAAATTGGGGTTTTAGTTGGTAATATAACTCCAGTAATATCAAAAACGTTGCTGCCCTAGAATTTTATAATATATAGGTAAAGTATACCCCTATTTTCTTTCGGTGTCTCAAGACAGCGGTAAAGTTCAAAGCTGCCGCACAAAATTGTAAAAAAAAACCGCCGCACAAAGGCGACCCCAAACCACTTAGCATATATGATATTCATCAAGAGGAAGTAGAGAGAGTCCGTGTAGATGTGGGGCACTGCACATGGTCAGGAGGATGCGCTGAGCCAGGAATAAGGGTTGTCCCCCACCACTGCCATTTATTATTGTGTGCGGACGCTTGTGGGAGGGTGCGTGGCTGTGTTTGTGCAGCGGTTTCTGCGGTACACGGGTCGTATGATTTATTTAAAATAAAAAGGACAAGCCAGCCCAGCACCGCTACTGAAAGTAAAGCAAACACAAGTAGGTCAAAGTGTGCACAAATGAGCAGATGTGCCAGAAGGATGAGTGGTTTGTGAGAGGAGAGGGGCATCCCAGGGCAGGGTTAAGTCGTTAACAATTATTCTTATTGTTCTAAGGACCGACGGAGTCCTTTTAATCATCAGCACTCAACCGCAAAGTGTGAAAAAACAAGAGCGAAATGCACATGTTTGATGGAATGGAATGTTTGAAAATTACATAATTAATTAGCAATAATGAAACCACATTATCTAAGCTCGTTGAACTGTGTGTTAAAATGGAAAATTACAATTCCTGTTCGAAATTAGGGAAAATAATCGCCTTTGAGTGGTGAAGATAAATATATATAAACATTGTTGCTTTTATTGTCAGTTTTAGCTTAATTTTCTGTATTTAATGTATTCTTAGCCTCGCCAAACAAATTTTTTCAATTTAATGAAATAAAAGCTCCAATTATTTATTGAATACTATTAAAATGTCAACTAAACTTGATATGGATAACAATTAAACGATTATATAAAATTGTAATTACAAATTAATGTGGCGAAAAATGTATTTGTTTCTCCCATGGACTCCATAAAAATTGTAACAATAAAATTTCAAATAAAATGGCAGCAGCAGGAGCAGCGACTAAAAAGAGTTCAGATACAATGGGAAAGGGCTTTACGATGACTGACATTTTCTGGGAAAATGTTTATGCATTGGTTCGGCACAAAACCCAGCCATCCAACCAGTTAATGGTCCAGTCGGCAGCGAAGGCCAGGACAGCGCCAGACAACCCTCCCTGCCCTGCCTCACAGGACATGTGCGGGCCAATCGATGGGAACATAACCAAATCGCATTAATTACGCTCCAACAATTGTTGCGCCACAAAGCTTAAACGGCGATTAAGGGTAACTCGATGGGTGGACGTGGACGGCGCACAGTGGCGCCATTGGCGCATTTGGCGTTGCATAAATCAAAAATTCATAGTCGATTTAAACTATAAGAAATCGACAGAGAATTTCACGACGATTCCAAATCCGTTGGCCATTTTTGTAGAAGTTACGAGCATTCAAAGTTGAAAAATATTTCCGATCTTGCGACACAAAAAAAAAAAAAGAGAATTTGGTTGACTTTCAGGTAATATTACACAAAAACTAGACAACCAATCGGACTGATTTTGGTTTTAAATTATAGATACATTCATAAACTGTAAATTAAAGCAAAAAAACCGGCAGTTTGGGTTTGGCTTGTACATGTAAATCGTTACCTGCCAGGTGTCCATTTTTAACAACTTTTTCTGCCTAAAGTAGTCTAGAACTTTTTTGGCATTACGGAGCACTCAACTACACTATATAGGTCAGTTCCGTGTATCTTTCCTGAACCAGGATCCGTTAAGATAGTCTGCGTCTAGCTGCGACTCCACCTTTGGCAGCGATTTTAGTAAAACAACTCAGGGTCAAAAAACACGAAATATGGGTAAAAACGCTTCAGGGGTACCCGTAGCGCGCAAGGGCATTTGCAGTGTTAAAATCGTGATTTTTTTGTTTTGAATGATTTTAAGACGCGAAAGGATGAGGAATCAAATGTTTATAGTCCAGAAATGCTTCAGCTATTAGAAATTTGATTTTTTCACTTTGACCCCCTATAAATGGGCGAATGGGTGGGCGTGGCACATTGTCCACTAGGTATATAAATTTTACATCAATTCACTGTCAAATGCCGTTTAAATTATTCGATTATCTTATTTGGTTCAAAAGTTATGATTTTTGCAACGTCAAATGCCAGAAAAGCGCCACTGTGCGGCGTCGGCCAAGAAATTGCTGGGTGGGGTTTGCGGAGCTTAAACCATGGCTAACTGTTGCTGGCCCGGCCGAGATTCACTCCCAACCCGTGCCCGCTTGTTTGGCGCTTAAACAATTTCCGGCATTGAAGCCATTTGTTGCTACATGTGCAGCGTTTAATTAAATGACGAGCTTTCGATGTGTCTGTGTGTGTGCTCTGGGTCTGTATCCTGGCATTTGCATTCACCGCTCTACTGCACTGAGCGAAGAGGTATTCCCTAGAACTTGAACTGCGCATTTTGGGTTTTGAAGACCCACTAACTCTCTATTTCAAGGGGACATTGTTCTGGGAAACACATCCAGCAATTTAAAAGCCAAGTCAAAAGCCAAACACTAAGTTTTAAATCAAAATGAAAGTCTCTTCTATTTCAACTACTGAAAAACACTCTTTAAAGGTTTTTTCACCCCACAGAAACATTATATTCCTTGCTCCCCATTTCGTACAGTGCACGACAGCGAAGACAGCAACAACTTGGACTGCAACCGCCATTGATTTGTGTCTATATTTGCTCATTTCAGCAACCGACCAGGCAGAGCCACATTAGCATAATTATGAGGGAGGAGCACAGGACAGGCAGGACTCTATGGCAAATGCCACAATGAAAATTACGTGTCCGTGCTGTTTACTGGGCCGAGATGGTGAACGTGGGAGCTGCCAAGTCCAGCAGACTCCTGATATAATTTGTATTAAATGAAACGGGGTCAATGTTATGCGAAATTTGCACAGAGCCATCGCAGCTGTTGATGAGACTCCTGCTCCCTGTCCTTGTCCTGGCCACATACCATCCTTGGACACCCAGCTGGCTGTCTTATTGGGTCTTCTGTGGCTTTAAGTTCAAGCACTGGAAAAATTTCAAAGACTTTGTCCGAATAACTTCAAGGACTTAATAAATTAAGGTTTAAGTTTAAATTATAATTATACAAAGTTTTGAAGAAGTCAAAAGGGAAACTAGGCTTAAAAAACTTTCAGGATGGGAAAATTGAACTTAATTTGGCACTATAATTATTATTTTTTTGCTCTGATCCGCTCTGACATCGCAGCGAGTCATTAACGTGGGCAAATATTTGTGGGTGTGTGTGGGAATGGGTGTGCGGGTGTGCTACACTTGGCTGGCATTAGTGTGAAGCTGCCGGAGCGTGGCCAGCTGCCATTTTTGGCCAGAAGGTCAAAGGTGGCTGCCTGGGTGCCTGCTCAGCACTCCTCCGTTATGACTCGCCGGCTCCTTATGATCAAGATGAATGTGTAGTATGCGAGCGCCCGAAATTATTTACTCAGTGTTCGGTGGGCAAATATTGAATTGAAGAAGCCACAAATGCACACGTCCTCAATTTGTTTGAGCTTCACCAGGCAGCAGGCACCAGGCACCAGGCAGGAGCGGCGATGACAGATGGCACGACTTCGGTTCGGTTCGGTTGAGCCGAGCTAAGTGTGGCATCTAATGAAAGTGCCAAATGTTATTTCTGATGAGCTTTGCGCAAAATGTGGGTCTTATAACAATAAAAAAAAAAAAATGCAAATATCAACATGATGCTCCTGGGAATATGGCAAACATTGGGTGGAAAAATAACCACATAAAAGCTCCTCATATTGTGAACATATTTATTTTCATGAATAACATAAACAGCAGTTTTCACTTCACGATGAAAAGAAATTTCAAACGAGGTACAAGCGGACTATATATATGTATTATTAATACAATAAAGCCAGTAATACCTGTGGGAGGTAGTTTATAGCTCGGCAGTAAACCCTTCTCCTTTTAGCTTATTTGTACTATCGTGGTAATTACTTTTTGTATTTTTATATTTAATTACATTTTAGGGTTTATTAATAACTCAAATACCTGTCAATCACATTTTTTTTTATATTAGTTCAATTGTTTGTAATTATTGCAAAAAAAAGCAAGAAATATGTACAATAAAAAAGAATTTCTGCTGTCATATTTAACTCTTTACTGCTCGTTTATTATTTACTTCATTAAATTAAATGAATTTATTTCTATTTGTTCTCATTTAAAATATTTATTAATTAAATTTATAATTTAATATAAATTTTTAAATGACTGTTTCATTTTACCGACTGTCTGGTGAACACAAAGCCAAGGTGGAGCAAAAAAAACAATTTAAAAAATAATTACGTGCTGCTTGATCGAACGATGGTAAATATCAATATTACAATAAGTAAACTTCTTTTATGTTTTTTAAGTAAAATCCTATTTGATCAAGGATAAAACATTTAATTTTTTATTTCAACAGGACAACTTTCCCGTTTCAAAAAGAAATGTCTTTAAAGTAATAACCGGAGCACGCCTGAATCTTATGAAATATTCAGAGATATTTCTCAGAATTCGTATATTCTCTGCCTATTCTTGTTAGACATCAATCAACGCGTCCGATTTATCATGCGAGAACGCTTTAAGTTTTAATAACCGGGCATCGTTATAGGCAACTGAACATTCCATGTCCTGTCCGGAGACAAGCTGAGTCACCTCCCCTTGGACTCATTAGCAAACACTCCTGGCACTTTGTCCTCTCGACTGCATCAAATTATTCCCAGGCAACAATTTGAGGTCCTATCCTTGGATGGATGTGTGCCAGGATATGGATACAGGAATGCAAAGTTTTTATGCCCGACAGCGATGTCATTACCAAAGGGACCTGCCACGATACAATGAGTTTCTCTTTTCTTTCCTTCAATTTTTTTTCGGTTCCCGTCCCCTCGTCCCCCCTCCCTGTTGTTATTTGAGGCCCGAAAAGTTTTTTGTAAAATTTCAATTTTGGTGTGTGTCTGCCCCTCGTCCTGCAAACTCATAAATCAAAATGTCTGCGCAAACAAAAGCCCCAAAAATGCCCCTAAAAAGAATCTGGTGGAAATCCGGCCAAAATGTCAGACTGTCAGTCAGCCGGAGTCAGCCAGTGAGTGGCCACCATATGCGTCGAGGTTATCCGTCGGCCCACAATCAATTAAATCCGTTGAAATAAGCAACCAGTTGCATGCCAGGATCCATTTCGAGCGATTAAGCAAACATAAAAGGACGCCTGAAAGCCTGCGGCAAAGTGCATGCGAAACCCTTTTAAAGCCGGAAGAGCTGGCTGGCAAAGTGGGCTAAAAATTCTTTGACTTGTTGGCTGGCTAAACAAATATGCACACAATTTAAAAGATTACTTGTGGATGCGGGGCGCATCAATCTTTGAATGTCACCGAGCACGAGAGGAGTAGCCGGGGGAAAGTTACGGCGGGCAAAGTATCGCCCGATCCATTTAGGGAGGATTTTCCGAGAGCAGACTGGGACACAGAGTCGTCATAAATCCATGTCAGCTTATAAAAAATAAAAATAAAAATACACACGCCAAGCGACGACAGCTCTTTAAAAAGTCGTTTAGCCAGCAAATAAATTTGCCAAACTGCAAATTTGATGAATGTTGTCGGTTCTGGGGAAAAACCACAGCCAAAGTACGCTGGAAAAGCAAGAAGCTTTAAGCAACTATATGGTAAAAAGATATAACAAAAATAAAGGATTTGTAGGGTTAACTGTAGGATCAACTTAAATATTAAATTTCTAAATTATTTGCCTTTAAATATTAAAGTTTTCTGTTGAATGTTTACACCATAGCAGACATTAATTTGTGATCCTAATATTTCATGGTTTAGATATAGCCATTATTTATGTTTTACTATATTTTATAGTTTAAATACAACCATATTTTATAGCCATAAATAATTATAAAATTACTTAAAGATTAACATAATTTACAACTTCTAAAGTTCCAATTAAAATACATTTACAAATTTATTTCTAAATTCTCCGATATTTTGGGTAGATATTCTCAATAATTTCCCTTAAGCCTCCACTAGAATAATATTGTAGTATCAAATCTCCCAAGCAATATTTTCCTCTCATCAAAAAATAGTTCAAGTCCACAATTTATGACCGAATAAATTTCTTCATGAGATACGTGTTTTGTTTGCTGCCTGCATATTTTATTATTGGCTTTATATTAAATAATAATTAGCAAACGAACCCGAAACGAGCGACCGTTCTCGATGGCCATCATTACGGCCGCCGAATGGGGGAATCAAATTATTTATGCTCAACTAACATAATCACATTGGGGGAAAACGAAAAGGCCGCAATTATCCCGGCCCCGTCTGGAGATTCCTTGGTCCAAGTGGGACCCAGGCGAAGGAGACTGGCATTGTCATCTGTGCCGTCACGAGTGTGTGAGCCTGGTGCCTGGATGCAATAAAAATGGAAATTCATTTCGCTGCCTCCGCAGAATGCTCACTTGAGTGGCGCGATGCCAGCCAGTCACTAATGATTAAATCGATATCTATATCTGGTTCTGTTCATCTGGGCCGACGCACAGCTGTCAGATCCTGTGAACCCGTCATGCCTAGGGATCCTCCTACTGAAATTGATTGGACCACTTTTTCATGCTTCCCGGGCAAACAGTATTGACCCGTGCAGGCCAAAGCAATTAGAAGTCTAGGTTTTACGAGTACTAATTTTCTAAGAGCTGGTTTCTTTGAAAATATAGTTTGGAGAATATATATTATGCACAGCTTTTGTCCCGCTGTAGTTTAGGAATTTTATTGGCTTAAGTTGTGCAAGTTATGTTGCATTTTGCATACCAAATCCCAAAATCAATCAGACAAAAAGCTAAAAACCCCCCGAAAATATTTACTCCTGGCATTGCTTTTACCAAAAACAAAATACAGGAATGCGGAATGCAAAAATTGTTAAAATTTTAATGCAACCCACAAAGGGCTTTGCCGAACCCGCTGCTTCCTGCTGGTTCCGCTCCGTTCCTTGTCATTCCAAAGCACGATGCGAAAAATGTCACGTCAAGGCAAGCGACATTGTGACAATTTGATTATTTCATGTCAAAGCGAACGAACGACTCACACACACACAGCTTCCTTTTATGCATATTATATTACACAAACAAAAGGCGGAAGAGAAAACAGCAGCCACAACAAACCCACAAACATAAACAAACACAGTTGACTCGGCGTGGCTTTAAAAAATTGTTTGCTCTGCGGCCAGGATCTCGATGGGAGCGCCGTTTCATTTGCATGCCTGGCATCTCGGGGCCACGCGGCGTATGCGCAATTTTTGCCTGCTTAATGCATGGCGAAGTCCTAGCTGGAATAAATTGAAGCCTACTGTTAGGCATTCCTTTGATTTAGCCCCCCATCCCCTGCCCGGTGGTTATTCGAGCAAGCATATAAATATTCAGATGGCGGAAATTAACAAAAAAGGAACAAGCTCAGCAAAAAAACACAAACAGCAAAATGAATAAGTCTGTTTTGGCTTGTGTTACACACGCATACAAAGGATAACTGAATTTGGCAAACAAAAGTGAAAGTTTTCAACTAGCTGCCAGTCCGCAAGAGTCTGCAGCCAGAGTTTCCCATTTTAATCTAATTTAATGTTGCCTTTATTCGCACCCAGAACAGCCGGCCATAAAGTCCTGTGGTAGTTTATTTTTAAACTTTTAGTTTTACATGCGCATAGCCGTAAAAGTTGCGCCTTTGCAGTCTATCTTGCACGTGTAATTAACACTGAAATAGATTTGCAAACTGGAATTTGGCCAAGGGAAATATTTTTCCGGTTTATAGTTATAGTTGGCCATCAAATTGGTCGCTGGAGTCGAAGTAACCCCAAAGCCGCCACCCCAAAAGAGTTTTCATTATGCGCTGGGAATGCGGTTTGGTCCTGTCAGCTAAGGAGCAGCAGGAGCACCAGCTACAGCAGCATAAAGCAGCCGCAGAAAGCCCTCTCCCCCAGGTGGGAAATAATAAAGCCGAGTTCTCTTGCCGTGAAATGTGTACTCAGGTTCACTCCAGCGAGCTATTCACTCAACTCGATGGTCTAGTGTGACTTCATTTATAAGCTAATGGGCTGAAGTCTCTGTGCTACAGTAATTAGGGCTTAATTAATGTGAAAATCGATTGCGCTGCAAATTAACTCTGAACTCGGCTCCACACATATTTTTGGGGAAACATTTTTGTGCCTGGCCCCGTTTTTCATGGGCGTGCCGTGGCAAGCAGATTAATCATTAGTAAGTGCAAATTGTAATTAAAATAAATCAGCCATTAAAGCTCAAATGCCAACAAAGGCAGGCCGATCTCTTCAATTTTGATTTCCCCCCGGCACTTCTCTGTGTATCTTTGTATCTCGAAATTTGTGTATCTTTGTATTCAGGCAAAACCGAAGGGGGTGGTGGTGCTTTTTGGTAATGGGAAGACCTAGCCAATAATAGAGCTGGATTATTCGCATTTGCATTATTCAATTTAATTCAATGCAGCAGGACTAATGCCATTGTTTGTAGCTTCATTGGAAACTAATTAATTTCTATTCCATTCCACAGGCACTCGGGAATACAGGTTACAAGAACGGCCAGAGTGATGTTTATAAAATTATTCGTTTAAAAATATACTCCATGTTGTTAGGTTTTAAATTACAGTCCTTGAATTACTCAACAATAACAGGCTAAGAATCATTTGAAAAGTAAAAATGTTAAAATATTTTAAAATAGCAGGCATCTCATATGAAAGTCGATCCATATCAATTATATTTCAGGATTAGATTAACTTTTCTTTGTCAGAGGATGTAGCAAAAGGTATTCTTAATTCGGTGTCGAAGTTATTTATTACCTTTCAAATTGCATTCATCTCTTCACAATGCCATGAGGTCATTGCACTTGTAACCTAAATTCATTTTCAAAATATGCTTCCTGCCTAAAACCACATTTTATATTTAACTAAATCCTTGTCTAGTAGTAGCTCGCTTGCAAATGGCAACGTAGTAATTTTGTAATTACAAGAAGAATGCCAATGGGATTTCCGAGAAGCATTTGACCAAGGGCCCAGCATGGGGCAATGAAGAAATCAAATCAACTGAATAATTCATAGAACACACGACGACCCAATGGCACAGATGGAAATACAAATTTAAAAGGCTACCTACAACGATGGCCAGTGAAAGCTGCCCCAACAGCTGATGGCTTTCCCAAGTTACAGGAATGCGAACAAATCTCTTGGAGACTTCAAATTACAAGGAGAACACATTTCACTGGGTCGTCCGTTTTTGGGTTGAAAATGATAAATGTCCTTTTATTAACTTCGGCCCATTTAAGGAGAACTCTTACTCGGGACCCAAGCAAATTTCACAACAAAAATATTAAAATTCTTTTTAAGCTTAAAACTTTTGCTGGTAAAGTGTAAAATATGTAAAGTCCGAGAAACCTGTTTCACTGCACTTCCTCGAAAGTAAATAATGCAAATATACGTAAACGGAAAGTAATACAAATAAAACAAACACAATGCGAACCATTTGCCGCAAGACTGAGCTGGGCAACAACAAAAAAATATATAAATATATAAAACTTGGGGCCGACAGCATCTGCAACTCATCAGACGATTTTAATCAGAACAGGCAAACACGGAGTAAAAAATATATAAATATGTACACAGAGAGAAGCATAATGGAAAAGAGCGAATTTAAACAACACTTAGTTCTTAAGGTTTACACCTTAAAATATACATTATTTATACTTTAAATTCAATATTAAATTATTATATTCAAAACACATTAAAGAATCTATTTTCAATAAGCCAAAACTGATTCTAAATATATTTTCCTTAAAATAATGCAGTTCACTTTACTCCCGCTTTCTAAACCAAAATATTTATTCTCTGTTTATGCTTTTGTGTAAAAAGGATCCCAGCGTGGCACAAATGCAAATGGCAGGGACAAAAGGCAAGAAATGATTACGATTATGGTCGTAAATTCATATAGCCGGAGCCACATGAATATTAAGTGCGCGAAGGCAACAAACTTTTCCAATGAAAATGTGCAGACAATTAAAACTTTTCACTTGCCTCCTACTTTCTGGCGGGCTCACTCAGTCGATGGGGTTTTGCAGGCCCGAAACTAACGCGCTAATTGTTTCCTAAGTGATGCCAAGGAACGGAATTAACATATCAGCCGTGCGTGCGTATTAAGCAGCCGCCTCGTTGGCCAGGGAAGGTGCCAGGTGCCAGGGAGCAGCTACCTTTTGGCCTGGCTCGAATGCCGGCGCGAACCGAACGAGGCAATTTATTCAACAATAACCGAACCGAGCAAGGCAATTTCTAGAGCCGAGTGTTCCGAGCGAACCGAGCACGGCAAAGGACATCTGCGTTATGAGCGAACCTCCGGGAACCAACTGCCAGGAGTGCCAGCCTCGCACAACTTGGCCATTCGGCTTCGCTTCGGCTAACACACACTAACACGCACGCAGCCGGGATGTGCGTGTGGTGTGTGGTTGGTTGTGCGCGGCAACTGTTGCTCTTTTTTCAAGTTTATTGGCTCACAAGTGTCAAGGGAAGTACGTATTAATGGCAACGTGTTGCAAGGAGCAGTGCCAGCAACAGCTAGCGAAAAACGTAGTAGATTTCGCATTTAGCTGTGCGTGAAATAGTAGTAGATGCAGCCCTAACAAAGCCAGTGGGTCCAAAGTGTTGCCAAAAGGTAGGAAATTATGATAAATAAGGAAACAATTAACTTGTTTAATGTAATTTATACCCTTTATAAGTAATTTAAATTTATAAATATGAGCTTTGCTTACAAGGAATGCATTATTAATGAATAATTATATAAATAAATAAATTTAAAGAGATTTAAAAATATATTTAAATATTATGTTTGTATTGAATTAAGTAATTGAATAAATATCTTTGCATAAACTTTATAAATTTGCAATACTCAAAGCAAAAAGTACTCAACAAAAAACGCCAAGTTGACGTTTATCCCTTTAAAAAATAATCGAGTTTAAGTCAAATATAATAATTTAATCTTCAAAACAAATGGATATACTTAGATGCCTTACTTTTTAGCACTGTTTTCCATTTCAATAAGGGGAATGGAATTTATTGTCGTCATCACCGTAAGAATTTCAAGTATGATAGCACCCCATTACCTTTATAATCCCCCCAGGTATTCCATTAAATATTCCATTCCGGGTGCCCTATTTCGCTCCCCGTTGAATGCTAAATCGATAAGCTCCAGCCATTAATTCCAATATTATGTTTAGCGCCATGAAATTACTTGTAAAATCGCATGACAAGTCTGGCAACGCCACAGGTGCACACATATAGCTGAGTCCAAGGACCTCATGGCCCCATGAATGTATGCACGTGCTGGCGGCCGCAACTGCGGTTTCTCACTCAGCTCCAGCTGTCTGCTGTCTGTTGACCCACTGTGATTGGACGTGGTAAGACGGGGGGACGCGCGGGTGGTGTTGGTGGTGGTGGTTTTGGCTCAATGTCTGTTGCGGGTGGGTCGTAAAATGCGAACAGATGAATTTAAGTAGCGCTCGGCCATGGGACGCAGATAGGTGCAGATGCTTTTTTCCACAAAGCATGCAAATGGGGGATACAGAGAGAGAAAATATAAGCAAAACCCATTCAATAAAAACTAGTATCTAGGCACCTAAAAAATCAGGTTCCAGCTTGAAGTTTTTTCCCTTACATCGAAAAATATAAAAATTGTAAAGAAATTATTTCTTTAACTGCTGCTATCTTTACAAGGAAACAAATCCTACTAGCAACTCTTGATGAATTTTATTTAAGTTTCTTTACTTTTTTGCTTGGTGTACTACCCACCCTTGACCATCCCCCGTTTTGGAAGCTGACGGAAAAACGTAGCACAGTCCCCGGGGCACAGTGTGTCTGCTTGGGTTAACGGTTGTGTGTGCTCCTTTTTCTGTGTGCCAGCGGTCTCCAGCGCGCTTTGCAACTCAATAACTTGTAATTTTCTCGAAGTTTTATGCGCCAGGACAACGACAAATACAACGCCAGTAAATGCCAGCGAATACGCGCGAATGCTCAACGGAAATTGAAGATGAAAGCCAAACAGATAGCAGGCTGGAGACAGGAGACAAAACACAGGACACACGACAACATGATACACCTTAAAGGATGCGTTGCGTCGCTTTGGACCCCCTTGAAACCTTCGATTGCAGATTGCTCGCCAGCTCGGAAAATCGAAAAATTGTGCAAGCAAAGCGATCTGCGTAGATTCCATAATTTATGCTAGTCACAAAGCGCCCGTGTCCCGTATGAGAAAATGTCCAGACAATTAGCCAGGTTTATGTCCTTTATATGACTGACGGCAACATACCAGTTAACAGCTTTGATGGCTGTCATAAAAGATGCATTCCCAGCTCAAAGAAATCTCGTTTATTTGCATTTCGAGACACTTGTAACGACCGCACGTGGATGGCCAAAAAAACTACTAACTAACACGCCGACGGGGGCCAACCGAAATGGCCAAGACACATAAAAAAACGGTCGAACGGGAAAGCGAGAGGAAAACGCGCGCTAGCCGCGTTGTGAACGCGCCAACAACAATCCAGGCACTGAAAACAGCAGCAGGAGCAACAGCTCCTGAAGCTTCGCAGGCACCAGAGATACCAGAAGGTCCTGGGCTGCCCAAAACGCGCTCACTCACACGCACGCGGGTGCTAAGAACGGAGCTATGCTGCTCGCTGGCACTGAAAAAAATGTGTACCATACACCATTTGTACTTTTTTTTTTATTAAATTGCCAACGCGTACTGCCTTAAATAAAATTAAATGCAAGTCCAGTTAACATTTAACATTAATTAAATAATTAAATATTTTTATTTCTCTGTTAAAATTGTTGTATTGCATTTCCCTTTACGATACTATATGTAGGCATCTTTATATTGTAATCCTTGCATTTATTATTTTTCGTATTTCTACCTCTACAAATAAAAAGGATTTTCTTAACAATTAAACATTTTTTTACATATTTAAATAAATTGACTTTTTATTACATTAATTTTAAACTCTAAATATAAACCATAAGCCTACTAAAATTTTGCATGTAATTTTAAAATTTTGGAGACCCAGTCGTATACGTAATTTTTCAGAAAAAAGCTTATTAGAAACTTAAAAATTACGTATACGGCTAGGTGTCCAAAATTTCAAAATTACATGCAAATTTGCATTTTCGAAACCTAGTCGTATACGTAATTTTTAGTATAAAGTTTAATAGAAACTCAAATATTTCGTATACGACCAGGTGTCCAAAATTTTAAAATTACATGAAAATTTAGCATTTCCAGGAAAGATAACACAAATTTTCCATGTAATTTTGGACACCTAGACGTATACGTAATTTTTAGTAAAAAGCTTAGTAGAAACTCAAATATTACGTATACGACTAGGTGTCTTCCTTAGGTGCCATCTTTCCTGGAGGCGCTAAATTTGTATAAGTATTTTCTCAGAGTGTATTCTCTGCTCCATTGACTCAAATTTCACGGCAACAACAACAACCTTCAGGTGGCAAGGCATTAGAAAAGGCAGCAACAACTTTGTCCGGGGTCCTGAAGGGTGAGAGAGGAATTATAACTGTTGCTCCGCCATTGAGCGGGAGAGAGGTCCTGCGAGAGAATAATTCCAGTGTTGCCGTGCTGCCCTGGGCTCCCGCCCTCTCTCGCGGGGGAACTGTTGCTCCTTAGCTTTACGCACAAAGCTCACGTTGGCATAGTTTTTGGGGCCACAAGAAAACGGGAGCTTTTACGAGGGCGTTTGTTTATATTTTCTTCCTTGCCGAGCATGTGTTTTGGCTCGCACACACGCACAAATCCACACCACCACTCAGGCACAATGAATCCTCCGTGTGGCGGCACTTGAAGCCAAGTTATTTTCCTTTTTTCGCCTCTTTTCTCCCATTTTTTGTTTGGCCGTCTGAAAAATGACGTTGCTTGACCTCAGTGCCGTCTATTTATGTATGTGTATACACTGTGCCAAATTTTATAAATTTAAAAGAAATTTATATACAATTTAGTTTTATTTTACTTTGTCTTGTATATGTTGGTAAAAAAGCTTGCATGGGAAAATAGTTTAGAGAAAGAAAGAATTCGATAATTGATCATTTTCAGCTATTTCCCACAGAAGGGGAAAACGTTCTCCTCCCCAATTTTCCACGTGTATTTATGTATTTGAGAATGTAAGTGATTGTATGTTTGAGTGTGTGCGAGTGTCTTTTGTTATTCTAGGCCACAACGAATGAGTTAATTTCATGTTGGGCGCCCAAATTGTACCTCATTTTTCATGTCCTTTTGTTGCACCAGCGAAACAAGAAAAACGACATAAAAAATAATACGATGACGACCCGACCTAAACTTGTCTTAAAGCCGACCAGAAATCACAACAAAATCAGGAAAAATCAAGGAGCTTATAATTTACTAAAGTCTTAGAGAAATATTAAGTATACGACTAAGTATTCCATTTGATTTTTTTGTATAAAGAAAGTGTATTAATTAATTTAATAAAATCTTACTTGAAATTAAAGTAAAAGTAAAGAAATGATGGTGCTCCAGACTTTTTAAAACACATAAAAATGTGCCTAAAAGCAAGCAATGTAATTGTTAATGTACCACATAAAGTCTATAAGTAGCGCAATAGTGATTTCTGTAGCACCTTCAAGTATGATTTTTTCCTTTAAACAACTTTTTTTAACAGTTAGCATGTCTTCATTATTACTTTTAATTCACAATTGTTATTCTCTCTCTCATTTCTGCTTTCATAATTCCTAGGCCGACTCATTAGGCATTTTCCTAAGCCCAAATTAGCATATTTTTAGCAGCCAGGCAAACAAACTCAAACTCGCAACAAAAAACAAACCGAAATAATATGAAAACGAATCAGAACAAGGGAACAAAACAAAAAAACAATTAATTAGATGGATCCCCCAGCATTGTGGAATAAATTCAATTAAATTTGTTACAAGCGAAATAAATTAAAGACGCAGGCAGATTTATTACACGAAATTTCACTGGCAAACAAATGTTGAAATTTAAATTGTATCTTTTTCAGAAGCTCTATCGAAAATTTGTCATCGTAGAGTCGCAGGGCTCACTCCGCCGTTATAGCTCGTCTAAATGCCAAACAAATTAAATTGTAATTAATCATTAGGTCGAACCACCCCCCTTTTATGCCATTCCGCCCCAACACGTGCTGAGCGACCTATGACAACGGTCCACGGCAGTAAAATGTCTGCCAATTAATTACAAAACGCATGAGAGGCCAGATAAGAGCGTCAGCCATTAAGGAAAACGCCGCCAACGACAAGAGGACAAACGAAAATGGGGCACAAACAAAAAACAGGATTCGAGCGTAACTTCAGGGATACACATGAGCAATTAACACCCGAGATGTGACTTTGCCATCTGCGCTGGTGTATGAATTAATTGATTTTTTGCAGCCTCGCGTTTGGCCCGCGGTGAAAAGCGGCAATAAAAATTATAATTATGTTTGGGCAGATTTCGTGTTAATTAAACGATTGTCGAGCAGTCGTAAGGGGTTCCAACACTTGGTAAATATATTTAATTGTATTAAAGATCTCTGTTTAATACATCAATTAATTTAATACATAAAAATTTTTAAATAAATATTCTTTGTTGCGTATACGGAATTTATTTAATATTAACTACTATCTGAGATATAAGTGACATTTTAAATCATTTTAAAATTGTAAATCTTTAATTTGTAACTAATTATTGTATATTGAATATTCATAATATTTTTATATAGTCTGCTGATCGTTTTTAAATTAATAAAATACTTTTTAATAACAAAATCGGTTTATGTGATCTTATTAATTTACTTAAATGAAAGTGATGCATATATGAAGTGCATTGCTGTTGAATACTCATTAAAAATAAAAAGTATTTATAGTGTTTGTTAACTGAATTTGATTTTTTCTAAAAAAAAATTCAATTATTTTCAAGAAATTCGATAAAATGAAAACATTTATTTTTGTATTCTCGCATGCTACACTATATTATTTCCCGAGCTCCTTATTGTGCACACACCTTGACGTGTGTGAAGGCAAGGCCCCTTCGTTGGATCGAAATTGATTCCTTCGTGTTTGCCGTCAGCTTTGGGCTGTCGCCTTCTGTGTAATTGTCGTTGCTCGTTAGCGGCATCTGACCCAATTACTAAATACTGTATTTTCTTTGGCTTTTCACAATTTGAGCCCTAATTGAATTGTTTAGTTTTGTTTATTTGCTCATTCGTTCTATTCCACGCGTCTAAGCTGTTGGTGTTAGAATGTTTTTCTAATTGATATTAATTGGAAATGTACTATATGTACGTATATATGACTATCTGTAGATGTGGGTTTTCTTTGTTATTAATTTCTTTATTTTGGGCAGAGAAAATTGTATAATTGAATAAAAACTACAGAAAAAGGAGTATAGTAAATAAATATAAACATAACATTAATAATTAACTAACTAATTGAAAGCCTTACGTCTATATTTCAACTTGCATCTTTTATAAATTTAAAAGGAATTACCGCGAAAAATCTATTTTCTGTCCAAAGGCTTTAAACGGCTTCAGCCGTTCGGAAAGTTCATTTATGATTAACTTGGCCCACACAAACCTGCCTCAGAGAAATTGGCTTACTTCAATATGTGTTATGCACCCCTGCGTCGCGACAAACAAACAAACAAAGAAACGAGCAAACCCACAAAACAATGAAAACAAAGCAAGTCGAACATTTTCGGCAACGGTTCTACTTACACACAACAAGGACACTTGAAATAATTTGATCCTTTTTATATTTTTAGGTAAATGATTACGAATTTTAATTGTCAGAAATAAAATAAGAGAAATAAGTTCATAAATGATATCATAAAAAATGAACTAAGTAAGGATGTAATAATTTCAATGTAAATTCATTTAATAAAACATTAAATTGGTTTAGGTAATTTTGCCTCAAGGCCAATATCATATATCCTTGCCATTCTGTTGGATCCTTTTACTAAATATATTTTAATAAAATATATTAAATATATTTCCAAAATTTGTTTCTAGTGGATTACATTTAACTGTAATCGTAATGCGTCGACACCGAGGGTGTTACTTTCTGCCCGCCAACTGCCTTCGAATTTCCCAGGCCAACAACAAATGTGGTGGCGGCGACGACGCGTCGTCGGCGGATGCTGCAGGCATTTGAATTTCCCGCAGGCAGGAAAAGCGAGTTTTTTGGGGTGTGGAAAAGGGGTAAGGGAGTAGGTACATACATACAATACATAGGTTCGTGCGTTTTGTTACTTGTTGTACATTCCCAACACCATTATTTCGTTCATTTACTCGATTTTCGTGCTTTTCATCCTTTATTGTTGCCGTTATCATTTGTCGGTTTATTTTGCGCCATATGTGGCTGGGGGTTTCCCTTTTTCCCTTTCTGCTCCCCTTTTATCCGGCATCCTGAAAGCAGAGTGGGCGCAGTTTATGCCTTCAGTTCCATTGGGAGCCCCAAGGCAAGATGAACCCTCCCAGCCCAACTCCATCGAAGGAAAAAATAACTAAGCTAACCCCAGAGTTACTGCACACTTGTGAAAAAACTTGTGGTTAAACTTACAAGTCTTCTGGAGCAATAAGATTGTTTTTATATTTGTTTTATGCAACTCTACATAATTTTAAACCTATAAATATATCAGAATTTAACATTTGCTTGGCATAACACAAAGAAAACTATTCTAGTAGTAGTAAATAACAATTATACGAAAAAGATTGCAGTTTGAATGTCAAATTAAAATAAATGTAGTTTTTTTTTTTATTTGTCTTGCATTCTTAAGATTAGAATTACTTTCGCACAAGTTATTTTACTGAAATAAAAAATTAAAAATGTATTTCACTTAATAATAACCCCAAATCGTGCAAATTTAACCTTCCTTTTTTGCAGTTTTTTTGCCACTTGTATATGTGGGTGTGTTAATAATAAGAAATGTACAAAGGAACTCCTGTGAGAAGGAGCTATTGCGCTAAAGGAGCACTTACCCTTCTCACTCCTGGTTTAGTTTCAGTCGTGACCTTTAGCCGGCTGTTTTGATTAACTTTCGCCCACCACCTGCACTTGGTAAACACCTTCACTTTAACACATTTTTTGAATGTTTTCGTTGTTGTTTGTGGAACAAAAATGCCGCGCACAACAAAAGTTCAAAAGTTCACCAGCGTTGCCAGACGTTGAAGCATTGAGGTTAGCAGCTGTGTTGGCATCAGCTGCTTTTTGTTTACTTTGCCGATTCTTCGCTTCTGTTGTGGTTTTTTCTCATTTGTTTCTGCCGGCCTGCACGTTTTTCCCGTATTTCCACCGACATAAACAAAATCTATTTTTATAGCCAATTGGCCAAACAAGAGCGGCGAACAAAGTGAACAAAGTGTTTTATTCGGCCGCCGCAGAAGTTTCCCGTTTTCGAGTGCGTGCGGTTGTGGACGTTGGGCAAAAACGAGGCAGAATACAATTAATTCAAAGTAGCAGCATCAGTAGTAGCACCACAAGAGCCAGCACTTAATTCATTAACAAATCAAAGTTGCCAAGAATCCAAGAAATCCCAAGGGGTCACTCTCAACGCCTCTATACACGCCTTTACATACATTGCTCATCCGACGGGTTGGTCGGCTATCTTTTAGTTTCCGAGCCAGGACATTCCCAGGTATGTTCTTAATATTTGTACCAAATTGTAAAGGATCCAATATATATTTGTATACGAAATGAAATGGAATCTTTAACTAAAGATTCCAGTGCATGTTATTAATATGTTTGCTACAAAATTTAACTTTTTTTGTAGTAAATAGTGGAAAGGAAATTATAAAGTAAGGATCACAACAATTTTTATATAATTGGGCTTATAAGACCCATTTAGTTCTAAACCTCTTGTCTAATCCAGTTTCCAACCCTTTCCAGAGAATTCAAAAACGGAATATCACTGATTTTTCCTAAGACTTGCATTGTGTTTAATTGAGAAGACAATAGCTACACCCGGAACAGATACAACAATGCCAAGAATGCGTCTACTAATGGGGTCAGCACTTATGTACATATAAACAACAATTACGATCTGATTAACTTAATGTTGTAGGTGAGAAATCAGAGGCAATCGGAACCCGGAACAGGACTCTCGCCCCTCTGCAGTACTGACAATTTAATTAATGTATTAATGTACTTACACACCGTTTCAGATGCAGCCACAATTAATTTGCACAACAATGGACTGATGCGAACAGTTGTCGGCCGATGTCTGCCAAAAAAACAAAAAAAAAAAGCAATAAAATAAAGCAAAAAAGGAAGGGCAACATCATCAGCATAAGCTACAACAATTGCCAGAGAAAGAGCAACAGATTTTAAGGCACAAATTGCTAGTATCCCAGCAGCAGCAGCAGCAGCAACAACAACAAAGGAAACAGCAACATAAGCATGCCACTGTGGCTGCAGCGGCCCGGTCATATCAACAACATTTCGGCTAGAATTGAGCAATTCGCCAGTGTTGCGGCTGCCGCGGCGTATACGTAATATTAAAAATAGGCTGCAAGCTGCAACAGGATGAACAAACGGAACGTAATTATAGGAGGCATCGTGGCCAGCCTCCTGGGCCTGGTGCTGGGCGTTAACTTCTACTTCATGTACTACCTGAGCGCCGAGGAGGGTCATCTGGCCAGCGTGCGGGCGCTGGAGAACATGATCCGACACAAAATGCGGCACCTGAAGCCCGCCTACCTCAATCGTAATCCCCGCTTCTTCATGTTCCGCAACAAGCTGCTCAAGAACTACAAGGCGGCGCCGTACGAGAATGCCAGCGTCCTCTGGGACATTGCCAATTGGGTGAGTCAACGCGGTAACTTGGCCCTCATGGTGTCAGAATTCCTAATCAGTGAGTCCTTATTAGTGGCCGCAAGAGAACGAGGTGTATCCTCTGTACGACTCTTCGATGGGTCAGCTCTTGGAGACGTTACGCCGCGAGCCGATCACACGGGTAAGCAACCTGGCGCGGGGCACACAGCTAAAGCTTCTGGTGCGACTGGCGCAGCAGCAGAAGGTAATCTTCAAGCCGCAGTGGTATCCGCGAGACGAGGTAATCGAGGGAATGGTGTACAGCGGCAAGGATCGCCACACGGCGGAGGTGTATGCCTTCTATCTGGGCGCCGTGCTCGACTTGCGATGGACTCCCATTGTTGTGGGTCGAGTGGTGAACCTAAAGAGGGAGATCTATGCTAACGGCGACCCGGAACTCCAGAACACCATCAGCATAGAGACGGATGAGGATGGCAAGGAGAGGTATTGCTTGTACGGAAAGTGCCACTACTGCAACGAGGAGGAGACTGTCTGCGGCGACGAGAGACACAACATCGAAGGCGTACTTATCTACATTGTGCCGGGAACGCTGGCGAAGCGGCGATCTCCGTGGCAGCGTACCTACAAAGACGACAAGAGGGCGCCTTGGGAAGACGATATGACCTACTGCAAGTAGGTGACTCCTAGAACCAGGAAAACTTATCCTAAAATATCACCTTCATAATCCTTTAGGTCTCTGAAAAACAAAATGGAGACTATCCGCCTGTTGGATCTCATAGATGTGGCCATCTTCGACTATCTCATTCAGAATGGGGATCGCCATCACTACGAGACGCGAGAAGAGCGCGTGGTCCTCATCGACAATGGCAAGGCCTTTGGTAATCCGAACAAGGACCATTTGGATATCCTGGCGCCCCTCTACCAATGCTGCCTGTAAAAATCTTTCTGCCTTCAAAAACGTCTGTTCATTCTGAAATTCATACTTTAATTTATATTTCAGCCTCCGCAAGTCCACTTGGGATCGCCTGCAGGTCTTCTCTGGCGGCGTGCTGACGGAAATTGTCGATCGGCTGTCTAAGCAGGATGCACTGTATCCCCTAATAACGGAAAAGCATAAAAAGGGAATTGAACGAAGACTCTTGGTTGTGTATGCGGTTGTGGAGCACTGTATGGACATTGAGGGCGAAAAAATGTTCAAAACTCTGTAAAATTTCCCCAAGGATCAGGCTGAGACGGGAGCAAGAAGTTCAGGATTCTCCTGTTCTCACTTTCCACATCCTACTTAACAAGTTAGCTAAAGTTAGATAGAGAAGCGTATCCAATAATATTAGTAAAATTTCTTTTATGGCTGTCACCGTTAAAATTTTTCGCTTTAGTTTTAAGACATTTCCTTTAATCCTTTTTAGAACTCGATTACTTTCTAAGTACGGATGGCAGAAAATAACGATAAAAGTCGATTTGTAAATCGATATTTGCAAAGTCTATGTGAGATATCTTGTTATATATGTATATTAGATCAAGAAAGGTCGGATAAACGAACAAAAATGTTTTTTATATTTTACATTAATTGATACAAGGTGTTTTACGATATTTAAAAATTTCAAGATATCAAAATTTACCATAGATATGGTAGTGAGCAATAAATATTGGTCGATAACTTAGTCGAAGATTTCCCTTTGACATATGTACATCCCTATTTCTAAATGCTCAATCCCAAAAAATGGTTTATCCCAAAAGCATAGATTAATTTAGCAGTTTAGCTTATGCCATTCATCTTTTAACCAAATTGTTGGCACGCATATCATCTAAAATATTCAATTCAAGACGGGAACAGTTTTTTTTTTAAATAGTTCTATATTTGTTTTCTTTTTCTTATGTTTTTTTTTCTGGAAATCAACATTATCTCAGTCCAAGCTCGATCGAAATGTGAACCGAACCTTAAAAACATATCCGATAGCCTACTTGTAGATATCGTTGTTATTTAATAGGTATATTATAGATAATATTTTCAAAATTTAAGAGTATATTTTTGTAATGAAACAACGTAGAAAATATTCAAAATAAACTTCAAATCAATATTCAAATTATGCACTTACAAACCCATCATATCCTTTCGGATAACTCGTCCGGGTTGCAGTTTATTTCTTGCCCTCAGTCTTTACATTGCTAAATGTAAAAAGCTTGTTAAACTGCTTATTGCTGCGGTTATTCGGACGGTTCTGGAAAACGACAAGTACAATATTGTTAAAAAAATAATTATATATTCTATATTTTAATATCAAAGCATATTTCATGATGGAACTTACCTTTCCGCGCATTTGCTGCTTGATCTCTGTGCCGCGGGCTCTTTGAGCTCCGCCCTTAAACTGCCGGAAGTCCACGTTTTTGTAGTCAAAATTGCCGCCCTCGACCTTAACCTTGGGCTGGGGCACCTGCTGGCTGGAGCTTTGAGCATGATTTCCTCGCTTCTTTCGCTGAAATTGCCTCCGTTTTTCCTTGCGAATTTCTTTTCTAGACGCTAGTTTCGGCTGCTCAGTGGGTTGCCTTTCAATCGGCGTCTCCACAACCTCGTCTTCGCTTTCAACAGGATTTGCAGGTGCATCACCTTTTTCAGGTTTAATGGGATGTGTATTCTTATCCTTTCGTGCTCTTTTGCTGGTGGTTGGCTGCTGATCCGCTGACTCCAGTTTTCTGCTCGTTTGATGCTTTCTTTTCAGTTGCTCCTTGAGGGGCAGGGAGTAAATGGCATCCTCCACAACTCCTTTAATGGCAGGTGCCGCATCTAGTTTGATATTTTGCGCCGGCTCCGGTTCTGTCGGACACAGACGCCGTTTCAGTTGTTCACTGCGCTCCCGGGCAATCTGATCGGCCTTTAGCTGTTCCATGAATGGCAGAATGGCCAAGTAGCGCTTGTAGGGCATGCGAAGCATCTGGCTCTCCTTGCGCAGATGGGCCCAGCGAAGTTCCTCCTCTTGGGTGGGTTTCGGTGGCTTGTCGAATAGAGCCATTGCCGGTGGAACGAATAGATTATCTTTGGTTACAATCTCTGGGCGAGGCAGCTGTAGTTTCCCGGTAGGGCTGCGCTTCAGCAGAGTGGGCAGATCGTCTCGAATCTCCTCCTGATGCGAGAAGTCGTGGGGACAGTAGAGTTTGCTGCTGAAATCTTTTGTCGAGGGCGGCAATGAAGCCTGTGTGCTGCTGCGGGCCTCCAAAATTGGCTGAAATAATAAGTATACATCATGGTTAGGACACTAGAACACTAGACTGCGACCCTAAAATATGAACTCTTCTATATATCAACCGCATTCCATTGGATATTTCATTCTACATGCATATGTCAATTGAAATGTTGAAATAAGTCCTCTTTTGAATACATAAATGAGCATCTAGAAGTAATAAACGCACAAGGCAAGCCGCTTTGCCTATAATATAAATATAAAGCCCTGTGCCGATGCTTTTTTGTACACTATTTTTTAAATACTGCCTGGGGAAGGATGTGTAATAAACTGACTCAATCGATAATGTCGGAGGTAAAGCCTCTTCATTGCAACATTAATTACAATTAATGGATAATGGAAAATTTTCAGAATAGCCAGTGGCGTTAAGCGACATGCTCCAGGTGCTGCTTGAAATCGCTTGGTAACTCACTTTGATTAGCGGCTGATCTCGCGCCTTCAGAACGATCTGATGGAGCGCGTGCAGCTGCTGTCGCACAAGCGGCGGAATGGGATTGCAGCAGGCCAGGATGCCCTGCATTTCGCGCGGCAAACTCTCCGCAATCTGAAGCATCATGTGATTGGGCAAGACGTAGCCATAGCTCTCGTCCTCGAACCGCGCCGTCGCATCCCGCCACTCAAAGATCCCACGAAGGGCGTAAAGCTGCCGATTGTCAAATGAACGCTTCGTCTTTCGCACCAAATCCAGGTGGGATTCCGGCCCAATGTGGGGCTTGCTGTAACGCTTCTTGCACACATCCGTGCTCAACTGATAGACGGTATTCAGCAGACCCGGCTCAGCCTGCTGCTGCAGAAGATCGTTAGTCATCCGCTCGTAAACGTAAATGAGGAAGTGGGTATCCTGGCGGGCATAGTCAATCAGTTGCTGCGGCAGCGGTCTCATTCGCCAATCGGCCAGCTGCAGGCTCTTGTCCACATCCAGATCTAGATAGTGTTTCAATAGAAAGGCCAACGATAACCTAGCCATATTCAGGGCTTTGGCTGCCCGGTGCGTATCGAACATGTTGACAATATACAAGGATAAGTCGCGCTGTAGCCACTCAATGTCCAAGTCGGCACCGTGCAGGATCTTCAGCTTCTTGGGATCGGTCAACACCAGATTCAGCATGTGCATCTCATCCCGTAAGGTAAGGGTATCAAAAATATAGTCCCTGCAGCGTGTGGACATTTGGACAAGACAAGTGATGCCCATGAAGGTGCGGTATGAGTGGTGCTCCACATCGATCGCAATTTGCGGCGCCTGTCTGAGCTCCTCCAACGCCACTTTTAACTTTTCCACCGTGTCGACCAACATCAGCTCGGTGTCGGCCATCAGAGATGGCAATAGTGGCTTTTGCTTCTGCAGCTGCTCCACTGGGGGTTCAAACTTCAGCAACTCAAACTCGTACGGGTGCAGATAGGACTGGATGTTGCCGACATCGTCGTATTCGGCCAACAGGGCTAGCGGTTTCAGCGAGTTGGGCTTCTCCTTGAGCCGCGGGCAAAACGGATTCTGTGCACTGTTGTCCACTGGTTCCTTAAACTGCATTTGTGGCCGCACAATATTTTTGGCCGTAAAAAGGCGAGCGGAAACCATGTTCCGCTGTGGTGTTTTATTCCAGCTGCCCGCCTTCGGTGTCTCCAGGGCTTGAGAGGGGCTACCTGTTGATGCTTCTGCTGACGGAGAGTTGCTGCTCATGACGTCCACCTGAGCCTCAACCACTTGCTGGGGATTCCTGCGCAGGCCGCTCTTGATGTCCAGATTTGTGGTGATGCGCTCAAATAGCATGTCATTGCATTCCTGCACCAGCTCAAACTGTTCGTCCAGTTGGCGTCTGTAAAAGAGAGAAAGTTTTGGAATAAAAACTGCACGCAGAGGAAGGCAAGCCGTAGTCCTTTATAATTAACATCTTCTTACTTCCTGACGTCGCCTTTTACGTCTTTGGCATGCAGTACGTTTCCGATCAACCCCACCACACGCTGGGACAGGTTGTCCATGACACGTGCGAAGCCCGGGTAGCTGAGGTAAAGGGAGCGTGCAGTGCCTTGTGGAAAAGCATTCGCTGCCCGGGTGGCAGCCACCACATTCTTGAAGGCTTGCTGCAAGAATCAACATAAAAAATCAGTAAGAATAAACGGGTGGCGGAAGGAAATTAAACCCACGTTTGTGAAATCAGCGATGTCCTCTATTTGGTCGAGCGGCTCCTCCTGCTTAGTTGTCTCCGCCATATTCTCATTGTTATTTCTTTTCGGCGGACGGGGCATATTTTTTATCTCTGTATGTGCAATGTTTGTGTGCCTTTCCCTTAATAATTTTTTTGATCGGATATTGTAGAAAATGTGCGTGTTTTCTCTTCTTCTTTCGAGAATAAACAGCTAGAATTTAGAAATTGTCAACACTGCCGCATAACAAAAAAAATAAACAAGTTTGTTTCGAGTTTTCAAATTTGTAGTCCAACTTATCATGATGATGATCTTGTAGTGTGCACAAATAAATTGAGCCTGCTCCGACTAGATTTGAATTTAAATACAATACATACGCTATCAGATAATGCAACGAATTTAAATTATTTATTTTATTATTTTTGTAAAAACGCTTTCCAACACTGGCTGGGCGTTTTCAAAATGCGCGCAGTCTGTATTTTGAAATTTATATAATTACTAAAAGGGATATTTTTGTACAATTTTAAAAAGGGGAATGAAACGATTTAAATTAATTAATTTAAACAATAAGAATGTTTAAAACAAGTATATTAAGTTATTGCAAGCAGCTGATCGCCAGTGTACACCCACCAGCTGCCGCCGGCTAAAACCAGCGACTGCCAAGAAGAAGAAGCGACTCCAGCAGAAACAAACGGAGTAACGTGCTAAAAAGTAATTATTAAAGCTAAAATTAAGCCCGTTTTAGATAGATAAACACCCACACAATGCTGGACCTATACAGGCGCACGGTGAAACGGTTTCCACTGGGCAGCGTCAGCTATATGTTTGCCTATGGCTCCGGCGTGAAACAACAGGAGGGCTATGAAAAAGTGGGCAACGGAGGTGTTCAGCGTCCGCCTCCGGGCACCGTGGTGGATCTGGTTTTCTGTGTGCGGGATGCCCTCGGATTCCATGCAGAGAACTTGCATCGGCATCCTGAACACTATTCCGCCCTGCGACTCCTGGGACCGCGCCTTGTAGCCAACTATCAGGAGCGTTTGGGTGCCGGTGTCTATTGCAACACCTTGGTGCCATTGCCGGACCTGGGACTGACCATCAAGTATGGTGTGGTGTCGGAGGAGCAGTTGCTGGAGGACCTACTGCACTGGCGGCATCTGTATTTGGCCGGCAGGCTACATAAGCCGGTAACCGATCTGGTGAATCCCTCGGATAACCCGCCACTGAAGGCAGCTCTGGACAGGAATTTGCTCTCGGCACTCCAAGTCGCTCTGCTGCTCTTACCCGAGAAATTCACTGCCTACTCGCTATTCCACACCATCGCTGGCTTAAGCTACAAGGGAGATTTCCGAATGATTTTTGGCGAAAACAAGCAGAAAGTCCACAATATAGTTAATCCGCAAATCAGGGACTTTTTCGCCTTGTACCAACCCTCTTTGGGACAACTCTCCAACTTCGTGGCTGTCAACATGAATGGCCAGGAGCCAGGGAGCCGGAAGCCAGCCATTCTCTTCGAGCAGGATAAATCTCAGACAGCAACGGCTCAGCACCTGCGCCAACTGCCCGGAGAGCTGAGGAAGCGTCTCGAGCGGAACTCCGCCTGTCGCGGCGATTATGCCGAGGTGGTAGACCATCTTTCCATGGTGCCTCAGCTGCCCGAGGTGCTGCAGGCCTCCGTCAACGACATCGTGTGGCGCAGCAGTGTAACGCAATCGATTAAAAACATCGCCAGTGCTGGCGTTCTAAAATCCCTAGTCTATAGCTATCGAAAGGCCCAGAAAACCTTTGCTGTTTAAGATTCCTCTTTGGAATAGTTCCCCGGCTGCTATTTACCGACTAAGTTGCCCCTCCAGCTGCATTTTGTTATATAATTTTAAGCCCGAACGTTGTTAATTGCAATATAGAAACCGTAGTTCAGCCAAAGCACTGAGTTTTCTTGAGGGAACATTTTTTTGGGGAGAAATTAAGTGGCACTGCTGGCTGCTGATCCCAAAACCACTGCTTGGGCTTGACTATTTCATTTATTTATTAATTAAATCTCTTTATTTATTCTGTCTTCCAGATCATGTCTAGTGAAGACAGTGGCAGCGACAGCAGCAGCTCATCCAGCGACGAAAGACACCGGAAAAGAAAGCACAAGAAGCACAGCAAGGATGTGGACAAGTCGAAGAAAAAGAAGTCTAAAAAGCACAAGAAGGAGAAGCATCGTCACAAGGAGAAGAAACGCAGCAAGCGTGAGGAGGAGCAGCCAGTGTCATATCCTCAAGCACCGCCCACACTCAATATTCCGCACTTAGCTTCTAATAGCGACGACGCCTTCGGTCCAGCTTTGCCGCCTCATTTAAGGAAGGATCCTGTTCTTGGGCCTTCAATAGAGAAGCAGGACCCCCCATCCACGGCTATGATTGGACCAATCCTGCCAAGCGATTTTGCCCAGTCAAAACCTTCGGGAACAGAGTCTGAATCGAAGGCCAACGAGACTTCGGATGATGACGACCTGGCAGGCACCTTTGGCCCCTTACCAAACGCTAGTCAAGTGGAGTTGGAGGAGCGAGCTCTGGCCCTTAAGTTGGCTGCCCTGGAGGGTGGCGGATTAGGTACCACTACGGACCAAGAAGTGCGCGAGGAATGGATGCTGGAGCTGCCCGATGTGGGACTAAAGAGCGGACTCGCTGCTTTGGGCAACATGAAGCGTACCTTTTACCAGGGAAAAGAGCGACCTGATTTCAGCGACCGATCCTCCTGGACCAAGACACCCCAAAGTGAGGCGGCCGCAGCTGCTGCAGGTCCCAGAGCCTGCAGTTCCAAGGAAATGGAGCAGATGGCCCAAGCCAAATACGAGCAGCAGCGAGATGACGAGCAAGAGCGCATGGCCAAGAAGCATAAGAAGAAACACAAGCGGGAGGAGTCCCTAGTGGAGCTGCACCAGAAGAAACTAAGGAAGGAACAAAGGGAGAAGGTGCGTAGCAGAGATAAACTGACAACAATTTGATTAACTTACTGTTTTCTTTAAAGGAAAAGGAACTAGCTGCCTCTGGGTCAAAGCCAGAACGTAGACCCTTCAGCAGGGATGTGGATTTAAAGCTCAACAAGATCGATAAGAATCAAACCAAGCAGATTGTAGACAAGGCCAAGATACTAAACACCAAATTCTCCCGGGGACAGGCCAAGTATCTGTGAGGATATTGAATAAGGAAGGCATTTCAGATGTATAAGATTTTAATTTAAATTAATAACTGCATAAAAGTTCAAGAGATGTTTACCCTTAAACTAGTTTCAAGTCGACTTAAATACATGAGATGAGGTCGTGAACTTAAGTAGGTTCTTTACAATCTAGAAGTACAAAAATATGGGGCAATATCTCATCGTTGGGGCGGTGGCTTCGGCTTGGGAATCTTGGCCAGCAGCATCTGAATCTCGTCCTTCTCCTTCCAGTCCTTCCACAGCTCATACAGGTTGACAATGGCCCGCACAATCTCCTGCACCTTGTCCAGGTCCACATTCAGCTCAGCGAACCACTGTTTGGTTGCATCCTTTTGCAGGATAACACAGGCTATCTGCAGGCAGGCAATGGCGATCTAAAAGTACAAGATTCCAATAGAAATAATCGTTTCGTGGCATTTTTTTGAATAATAAATTCCCACCTGATATGGTGGATACAGCAGGCAGACATCGGTGCGCAGGGAATCATTGACGATCCGCCAGCTGAGGGTGAGCAGCTGGTCCTCCTGACCCATGTCCTGGACCAGTTGCAGCAGTGGCCTGTACGGCTGGTAGACGATGAGACAGCAGTCGAGGTTCTCCAGCAGGTAGAACTCGCACTCCAGGATGTGGTTCGTGCGGTAGGGAAACTCCTGCGCATAGGCATAGCTGAACTTGGTCTTGATGGCCGACTGGCAGATGGAGATCAGCCGGGAGTTGGATATAACGCCGAACTCCTCCACTTTCGACGCCAGCAGAATGCAGGTGGGCGCCAGCAGCAGGGGATCGATGTTTTTCAGCGAGTTTCGCGCGTAGAACCTCTTGAAATACACCGTGGCGGTGGCAATGACCTGTTGCCGCAGCTTCAGCTGCTCGCCCAGCACCTGGATGACATTGGCAAAGAATATGAACACTTTTTGGTATTCGTCGTCATTTAAGGCCACCAAATCGTGTTGACGCTCTCGGAGCAAATCCTGTTTGTCCAGAATCCACTGTTGAGAGTGTGAGCTCTGCCAAAAATTTCCCGCCATTTGATAGAAAACAGGCTAGGCTACTAACGTCTGTCTAAATTGTCCGTTAACTTTCCCAATAAAATGGTTTTTTCGATTTAAATCGAGGAAAATTTAAGAAACAACAAATTTTGTTGCTTGCCAAAAAAAACGGTGTGTGCACACCCTTGAATTTTTCGAACAGCTGTTTGGCCGCAACCAACTTAACGCTCTGCTGCTGCGACGGGTGTGTGTGTGTGTGATTTTTCATCAACGCCGCGGACGAAAAAGTCTTAATACTTTATTTAGTTATTAATATTAAACGATTCAATTGAACGATGGCGTTGCGAGTCCTTGGAGTGTCGCAGAACATGCGCACCTTCGTGCGTGGCGTTGACATGATCAAGGTAAGTGCGAAAAACAATCGCTTGATTACGCTCAACAGGATCTAAATTACGTAATTGTAAATCGTCAATGAGAGTGTTTTAGCTTAATGTGCGTTGAAATAAACAAATTTAGACCGCTTCTGGCTAGCCCCACTAAAACCCTTGGATGCACATTTTATAAATCTTTTGATATTTGTTTGGAAAACTCTTCACATACACTTTGAGGTTATGTGAAAGGTTTACTTAACTTTAGTGAACGTTTTTCCATATTTCATAACTTGCAGCGCTACAAGTCGGCTGCCACCCTGCAGAAGACCTTGCTGAACATACCCGCCACCCAGGTGACCAAGCTGGACAACGGTCTCCGCGTGGCTAGCGAGGATTCCGGCGCCTCCACCGCCACCGTGGGACTTTGGATCGATGCTGGCTCCCGTTCCGAGACCGAGAAGAACAACGGAGTGGCGCACTTCCTGGAGCACATGGCCTTCAAGGTATGAGTGAAGATTATTTAGTCGAAAGATCCTTTCAGTTACAGTTTATTTGCATTCTTCTTTTTAGGGCACCGCCAAGCGCTCCCAGACGGATCTGGAACTGGAGGTCGAGAACCTGGGCGCCCACTTGAATGCCTACACCTCTCGGGAGCAGACCGTGTTCTACGCCAAATGCCTGTCCAAGGATGTTCCCAAGGCTGTCGAGATCCTGTCGGACATCATCCAGAACTCCAAGCTGGGCGAATCGGAGATCGCCCGCGAGCGTTCGGTGATCCTGCGCGAAATGCAGGAGGTCGAAAGCAACCTGCAGGAGGTGGTCTTCGATCACCTGCACGCCACCGCCTACCAGGGCACCCCTCTGGGCCAGACCATCCTCGGACCCACCAAGAACATTCAGTAAGTACTTCTAGTTACCTGCTATCCTGCTAACTTTGATTAATTCCCTGGATTTCTTCAGGTCTATTGGCAAATCCGATCTGACCGACTACATCCAGACCCACTACAAGGCTTCGCGCATCGTTTTGGCTGCCGCCGGCGGTGTCAAGCACAACGATCTGGTCAAGCTGGCGGGCTCAAGTCTGGGCGGCCTGGAGGCCAGTGTTTTGCCCCCGGAGGTTACTCCCTGCCGCTTCACCGGCTCCGAGGTGCGCGTCCGTGACGATTCCCTGCCCCTGGCCCATGTGGCCATCGCCGTCGAAGGCTGCGGCTGGACCGACCAGGACAACATCCCCCTAATGGTGGCCAACACTCTGGTGGGTGCCTGGGACCGCTCCCAGGGTGGTGGCGCCAACAATGCCTCCAACCTGGCCCGTGCCAGCGCCGAGGACAGTAAGTAGACCAAGAAGTTGCTCATCATTTTGGGCTTGATTCCAATTATTTTCTTGCAGACCTTTGCCACAGCTTCCAGTCGTTCAACACCTGCTACCGTGACACCGGTCTCTGGGGCATTTACTTCGTCTGCGATCCCCTGCAGTGTGAGGTAAGTAAACAATCCTAAACATGTGTGAAGCTAATGATTCACCGAAATCTAAACGCGTTTACAGGACATGCTCTTCAACGTGCAGAGCGAATGGATGCGCCTGTGCACCATGGTCACCGAGGCCGAGGTAGAGCGCGCCAAGAATCTGCTGAAGACAAACATGCTGCTGCAGTTGGATGGCACCACGCCCATCTGCGAGGACATTGGCCGCCAGATCCTGTGCTACAACCGCCGCATCCCACTGCACGAACTGGAGCAGCGCATCGATGCCGTGAGCGTTGGCAACGTCCGTGATGTGGCCATGAAGTACATCTACGACCGGTGCCCGGCTGTCGCCGCCGTGGGTCCCGTTGAGAACCTGCCCGACTACAACAGAATCCGCTCTTCCATGTACTGGTTGAGGGTCTAAGTGGGAGGGTTACCAGGTTGCCACACCGAACCCCGACGTTGTTGGACATGTAGTTTAATTCAGAAAAGAAAATTTCGCCCTTCAAAGGATCAGTAAACCGATAATACACCAAGTTACTAAGTAGTGCTGGCCGTTTATTGATGTGTATACTTGATGGGGATACCGGAGAGACCCTGCTGCAGCTGGGCAGGCTCCGTTTGTCCCAGTGCCGGGTCTAGTCCCTGCCAGGTGCGGTCCTCGAAGGATAGTCCCGTGTCCGTAGTCATAAGCGCCATTTTGGCCTGAGTGGCCAGGGCCAGGGAGGCGGGATCTCCTGCGGTTTCCAGCGATTCGTTAGCGACTCCTCTCAGCTTCCCGCTAACCAAGCTGACATCGTTCTCGGGGATGGCTTCCACGTCGAAGGGCAGGAAACTGCGTCCTTCCGGTAACAACTGCTTGAAGTCCGTGACATAGGCCTCGGGATACCGCATGTGCCAAGCGGGATTCAGAGCCATCTCGGCTTCGAAAACGGAAACAATGGGTTTGTAGTACTCCTTCGAGTCGTACATGTTATTGAAGGGGCAGCCAATCAAGACGAAGCAATCGATTTCCAGGAAGTTGGCCAGTTTGGCCGGATTGATCCTTCCAACGGAAATGAGCTGCGTTTTAATTCCTCTACCCTTTGCCATGGTCTGCAGACGCGACACCACATCGAGGTAGCCTTCGGCCGTCAAAGTGGCCACAATCA
Source organism: Drosophila birchii (assembly GCA_035046345.1). Taxonomy (NCBI): domain Eukaryota; kingdom Metazoa; phylum Arthropoda; class Insecta; order Diptera; family Drosophilidae; genus Drosophila; species Drosophila birchii. The sequence goes on from JAWNOA010000064.1 coordinate 5,009,828, forward strand.
AACCCAGCGTTTGAGCGTCCTTGCACTTTTCGATGTGAAAGTATCGACGGCGGATGTATTGAGCCGTCAGGGGATTCTTTGAGCCAAGGGTGCCGGCGACGCCGTCGTAGACATACCACTGGACCGCAGCAGGAGCAGTCAGAGATAGGTTAGCAAAGCGCTGGTTGTCCGAGCCGATGAAAATGCATATGCGCTCCAGATTTGTAGCTTCAGCGGGGGAATCTCCACCAATCGGGGGAAAGACCTCCAGTAAGAGATTCTTCGGCTGCAGGGCCTCTTCCAGTTGTTTTCTCAGCTCTTCCCCATCCAAATTCTGATAGCCAATGTCCAAATAGACGCACACCTCTCTCTCCTTGGAATCTGCACGCAGAGTTTTCAGTTTTTCAAGAAGAACCCCCACATCCAGGGGCAACTCCGGATAAAGGTAAAGCACCGGCAGGCGGGTGGCCCTGCTGCGACAGGCATTGCCAAAGTGAATCACACTGTCGGCTTCAACATGGGCAGCTGCTATCTCATCCACACAGCAACTGCCATAGGTAGTGTCCGCCATGATGAAGACCTTCACCTCCTCCGGCGCCAGTAGCTCGGTTAGAGCCACACTGATGGCATTGCTGTGGGGCAGATAATCATCCGGGAATTGAAGGCACACCTAAGGGTAAAATATTAGTTCTGGGGCTCCCAAGCATGCACCGCTGTACGCACCCTTTTGTAACCATTCTGGCGAATCCAATCGCCGCTTACTTTCCTGTGATTTTCGTTCCAAATTTGTTCGAAGGTCACCGCCTCCTCCGTCTCCGTGTTCCTTTCCAGAGCCGCGGTGTCCGAGCTAGAGAACGCCGATGCAGTGCCTGTTGCGGATAAACTCATTGCCAAAGCGATCTTTGTTCCAAATTTCAATAAAATAAACAAAGATGACCACCAGTATGACCGTTTCAGGATTAAATATTCCACAAAGAATATATCGTTTAATAATTGAAATTACCGTGAAAATTACGAGCCATGCATATAAAGTGTTGGGCAGTCCCGTTTCTCGGCTCTGATAACGGGCGGTGTTCAACACTAGCATCAGCTGCCCGCTGCCGTCATCTGTGGATTCTCAACGTTCAATAGGAAAGTTTGCTTAATTTAATTGAAATTCTCAATGAAACTGGCTTGATTTTAAGGCAAATATTAATAACTATGCAATTACTTAGTTGCTGCTGCCTTTGCATAGCTGGAGAACCCGAATTTCGCCTGCAAAAAATGTAAACAAAAAGGTTATGTAAACTTCTGTGGTTTCTTACAGCGTGAGTTGAAGAGTGACTGAAAATGTTGGGACTGCAACGATTTGCCGGCAGCATTGCCAGCCAGCTATACCGCCGGACGGCCTACAACAACAATGTGCGGGCGGCAGGCTTTTCTCTGGCCACCAACGGCCTGGCGACGGATGCAGCCGAGCCGGAAGCACGCACGCCGGCATCTGAGGCGGCGGCCAAGAAGCCCAAGGGTAGGTACATACATATATTCCTTATGGTATATAATGGCTGACTAGAAATCTGTTCTCAGGTCAAATGGTAGCCGCTGCCTTCGAGTCGCTCCGCAACAACAACCCCAAGGATGAGAAGAAGACAGGTGGCTCTAGCAACATAGATGATCGCATTGTGAATGCCAAGACGGTCAATGGACTGCTGGCCATAACCGAGAACAACAGTGCCTTCTCTCGGAAGCATGCTCTAAGGATTGTCTCCATTCTGGCCGAGTGGAGCAGCGTCGACCGGGTGAAGATATCCGAGTTCGAGAACGACACGAGGTTCCTGCGCATCTGTCGTATGCTGGGACGCACTGTTCCCAAGAATAATGGTGCCGCTACCAATGGCAAAGCTACCGGCGACAGCAGTCAAGCTGTCAAACGGATTTCTGGCTTCCGCACGGACGATCTGAACACGGTATTGGGCGTAGCTGGCGACGATGAGGCGGCCAAGTTAATTGCCAGCATCAGCCTGCCCCAGATGGTCAAGGTGATGAGCACGCTGGCCCAACGCAAGCGGCGCAGCACTCCCCTCCTGCGTTCTCTGGCTTTCAACATCAGCAGTGCTGCGGAGAGCCTGGATCTGAAGCAGTCGGCGGATGTTCTCTATGCTATGGCCACGCTTAACTTCCAGGACTCGGTGCTGGGCGCCAAGGTGTGTGCGGATGTGCAGGCGGCGTTGCCAAAGAACGCGGAAAGGTCCGCCGTTGTGGGATCCATACTCACCAGCCTGGGCATTTTGCGGTACCGGGATTTGGGTGAGCTAGACTCTCAAAATATATTTCAAACGTTTATTTATAACTTAATCTCTTAGACATCTTGGAATCGCTGACGCAGTGGCTGCTTAAGAACAGTGAAATCTGCCGCCCGCAGGATCTCAGCGCCTACTTCCTCACATCGGCCCTGCTGAACTTTAAGAGCGCCCAGCTGGAGGATGTGAGCAGCAAGCTAGTGAAATCTATTGTTCGCGAGGACTTCACCAAGCAGTCTGAATGGCTGAACTTTGTGTGGTCTCTAACAATGCTGGGACTGGTGGAACCCAGTCACCTGTCTTCGGTTTTAAGGTCTGCTCATAATAAGAAATTTCTCAAATTATTCAAAAACTAAGATGTTTAATTACTTTGCAGTGCGGAGTTCCTGGAACAGTTGCAAAAGGACAAGGCGGGCGTCACAGCAACATCCAAGATGAGGCTACTCAACCTGAATAGCTATGCGCAGCTGTTGGCCGTAGACTACAAGGGGCCGCTGCTGGCCGCCGACAGTCCCGCTTTCCAGGTGCCCATGGCCCATCCCAAGGCAAAGCAAGTGCTAGTCACTGGCATGCTGGATGCCCTCAAAAGTCTGCTTCCGGCCAGTAATCATGTCCAGAGCTTGGTGGACAGCAAAATGGGCTTTCTCATAGGTAAGGACAAGTCCGATGAATACCGAACCTAAATATTCATTAATAATCTCCCTTGCAGATGCTTTGTGCCACTTTGATGCTAATAGAAACCCCCTGCCCTTGGATAAGGAGAATCCCAAAGCCATTAGGTTTGATTTATAAAATGACATGCATGGTTTTTGGGTTTATTTATAGTTTCTGCTTCTAGGGTGGCGCTAATGGTCATCGATTTTCACGACATTTGCCACGGAACGCATCGCAGCGCAAGCGGCGTTACGAACCTGACGTTCGATCTGCTGGAGAAGAGTGGCTACCATGTCATCCCCGTACCATATAATGAGTTTAGCAACAGTGACAAGCTGTTGAAACGAGTTCAGTATCTGGAGGCGAAGTTCAAGGCGATTGCAAGTAGCAAATAATTGCAGTTATAGTTTATATATTTTCCTTGTAATGTTTGATCAACATTTGAATTGTTTAAATTTTGTAAATGTAAAATTAGGCGCTGAATTACATGCTAAACCCAAATGGTGGAGTATGTCCTGTGGATAGATATTTGTTGAAGCAAAAAGGGCACTCGCAGAGCCGTAGTTTAAGCGACAGATTGGGCGTATTGTTAGCTGTTTTAAATGGCGTCCAGTTGACTGGAGCGTTGCTTATTCATGCCCACCTTCCACCACTGGCCCGTCTCCTGGAATTCTATGGCCACGGCAGCCAATGTGTGGAACAGGCTGCGGGCCAGCATATGCAGGTTTCCGACGTGTAGTATAAACTTTGGATCGTACACCTTCCGGATATCGTCGATTTTGTAGTGATCACGAGTCTCCCGCTCGGTCAGGCAAATGCAGTTCCATGGAGCCCAGTCATCACTCTTGTCCCAACGTGGCAATCTGTCGGAGAAAAGTTCAATCTCAGTGAAGAACGCGAGTTTGATGATATTGGAAAACTACCTCAGTTCGCTGAGATTCTCCGACTTGCTTAGGGCCGAGTGTCCATGCCAAATCTTGTCGATGATGTGACGCACATCGTCCGGCTGCATCACAAAGGCAAACGAAGTGGCGCACTTGCGTTTGCGCTCATCCCGATGAATGCACCGCAGGATGGACTGGTAAACAGTGTTCTCCGTGGCCGTGAGCTGTCGGTGGACATTGTGCTGATTAAACAAACTAACAAGGACTTTGCCCAACCCACCTTGAGATAGTAGCAGTGCTTGCAGGTATCCACATGGCTCTGGCGTGTACGAATGGCGAATTCAGCAAAGGTCTTGACCTTCTTGCAGACGATGCACATGCGCGAGGGCGTTCCTAGGAATAAACAGATCTTAGATCTGCGCAAAAGATTCCCGGTTTAGTACTCACTCTTCTTGGGCTTGTCCTTCTGGAACTTGATCAGGTCAAAAAAGAGAATGCTCTGACGCTTGCGCAGAATTTCCACATCACTGGACTTGGCGTATAGCAGCAGATTCTTTTCACGATCGAATAATTCAAAGAGCTGCAGATTGGAAAGTTATGATTTATAGTTTTTAAAGAAGAATAAAGGGGCAATTTAACCTCGGGAAAGTTTGGATAACACTCCTCCTCGGTGAGCACAACCATTACTTGGCGAATAAACTCCAGGCGATCCTCCCTGCTGCGCGGCTTACGCATATCCTTGTAGATCTCGGTGAGGAAGCGCACTCGCTGCGTGCTCAAGAGGTCCATGTGGATCTTCGAGTCCTTGTAGCCGATCCACTCAATCGGCTTGCCCAATTCCTTCAGCAGCTGATCGTTGCGGAACTCTTCCATGGACTTGTAGACGAGATTTCGCTGCCGCTCCACACCGTTCAACAGTTGAATCTCCTTGTCCAGCAGGATATTCACCTCGGCGATGCGGGCGGGGCCCTCATAGTTGGCAGTAATCCGCTTCAGCTCGGCCTTCTTCCAGCGCCCCACCTCTGCGAAGAGCAGATCGAAGTCGTCCTTGCTGCGGGGGAACTGCTTGATCACCCGGTGCCGTTCCACGCGCTGCTCCACGCACTTCTCGTACCGCTCGTCTTCCTTTTCCCGATTCTGCACCAGGACACTGAAAATGGGTTCCTTATCAGCGGAGGAAACTACACTCAAGCTAAGTAGGGCTACCCACCGATATTCTGCGGCCCGCTTGTGGATGTATTTCCAGAGAATCCAGCGTCTCCAGTTGCGCTGAATGAGCAGAATCTTCTCGAGCTTCCGTTCTGCTCGCTCTTTCTGGGCAAAAGTCTGGTACTTTCCAGGGACAATGGTGAAGTCATTGGCTGCGGACACATACATGATGTTGATGCCATCTAGGAAGCATTGTACCGATTGCTCATGGGCCGTGTTCTGGAAAAGAAATGCATTTCAATTGTGAATCCCTTTGGGGAATGTCCGCCCGACCAACCAGAATCTTTTCCTTCGGCTCCCATGTCTGGGTATCTCTGGACTTGTACTTCCTGTACTTCATCTTATCGAAGTAGGGCCCTGTCTGGGTGAAGGCATCCAGATACTCCCTTCCGCTAACCTTATCCCGGTAGCCGCACAGGAAAGGCTTGACGATAGCCGCATTCTCGATCTCAACCACCACATTCTTTGGCTCACCATCCTGGGTGTCCTCGCCGGAAATGTGGACAGTGATGAAGTCCGCCAGGCGGTGCTTACTGGGTAAGGAGAACCATATGAGTTTTTACCCCATCACTTGCGGAAATATGCACTCACTCGTAGTAGACATCCAGGTCCAGTTTTGGCAGTGAGGTCTGACTGTTGTCTTGGGCGTTGGCGTTGCTTTGCAGCTCCAGCTTAAACTCATGGATTCCGAACTCATCCAAGGCTGTGGCGTTGATGGGTAAACTGTCGCAGAGCACGTTACCATCCTGCAGGAGCACCAGCAAGGCGGAGTCCACTTCAAACTTGCGAGCGATGTCGTGCTTCACGTCACCAAGGGTCATGCAGTTGGGATACACCTGGGCCACAATGTCCGAGTCCGAGAGCCGAAATTTGACCGTCACGTTCTCCAGCTCTACGCAGCACTCGTCCGAATGCTGCTGCTCGGACTCGGTGCTGCGCGAGTCGATGGGCGGCGGACATCCCGGTGGCTGCTTGGGCCGCTCGGAGGGCTCCACATTCAGTTGGACGTTGCACACAAATGCCAGCGGTCGCTCCTCGACGCTCATCTTGCCCCAGAAAATATATTTATCACTGGCAGAGTGAGGGGGGGAGGCAATTGTTTTCAGGTAAAGTAATTCAAAATTGAAGCTAAGCACCGCCTGCTGAGGCAACGGAGTCTATAAAAGGTTCCACGAATTTGTTCAATAAATTTGATGGCCGCTGCTAGGCGCCCTGTTGTGGCAACGGGTTGTAGGTCAAAAGAGCCTTTAATTTCTCGCGTGTGAGTACAGGAAAGCCTAAAAACTAAAGCTAAACCCATAATTTATTTATTTTCTATAGTTTTAAATAATAAAAGTTATTGTAAAATAACTATTAGGTAAATAAACAGCTTCACATAATGAAGATTTGTAAATATATATTCTCTCCCCGTTCCAAGTTCCCTAGGCTTTACTGTATTTAATTTTTCTCACGCATTCGCACTGGATTTCCACCTGGTGAAAGCTTCCCATCACCTAATTGGCTCCCCATCACCATTTGGGCATTTCCAAATATTTTGCATACCTCTTAACTATTTTCTAATTGCCCCAAAATTCAGCACCTTCAATGATCGATCCCACTTCGATCTGCCACATTTAATGGCCATATTATTTATTATTATTTATTGCAAAACTCGGGGGCATCGGAGAGACAACGGTGACAGTAATTACTTTTACTAAATGGCTTGGAAAGATGGCCGGGCCACACGTGAAGATGATTTGGAGCTACCGATGCTACCGATGCGGAAGCCGTCGTCTCTAATAATGATGCTTAAATATTATATCATGATCCATGCAGATATCATCAAAGTTAATGGCTCCCAGCTCTTGGCGCCCCCTTCTCTCGCTTTCTTTCGCTCGATTTTGACCCAATTCCGGGGTTTTGTCAATTCGGCTCATAGGAAACGCGATCCAGTTGAAAGGTTTGGCCATTTCCCCTCTCCAAAGCAGCTTTGCTCATAAGTATTGGCTTACAAAACCCGAAACAAAGAAATTGTTGGATTTTTATTTGTTTTTTCTTTAATTTTTTCTTCGCTAAACTATACTAAATGAATTAATAAATAATATTTTTGTTATAGTAGAAGTTGGACTTCAGGTTGGAGGCCGTCAGTCGGGACTTCGGGCCGGCATGGGCCACCTGCAGCCGGTGTGGGCGACCGTTGAAGTAGTAGTCCTTGTGGTGCTGCACTCGCAGCACCTTGCTGGGACTCCGGTGGTCCCAGTCAGGCTTCGATGTCGTCGGACGTAGCGTGGTCGTTGGTGGGGTTGTAACCTCCGCTTCGGGCAGAATGGGATTGATTTTCATGGGCTGATAGTCCAAACCAATGCCGGGTATGTGGCGAAAGGGCAGTGGGGGTACGGGGATGTAATAGATTTTCGAATCCTTTTTCGTTTTTTTCGTCTTACTGCCATTCTTGTTGTATTTGCGCAGGTTCAGCGGCTTCGAGGTGACAACATAGTCCATGTACAGGTTGTCCAGCGACGGCGACTGCGCCACAATGCGATTGCCCAGTCTTGTAGGCGGCGCCTCCGACCTTGGGCCATATGAATAGGGTCGAGCTGCCACCAAATTGGCCAAAATGAGTAGGGATGCCAAGGGAATCAATGGAGACATCCTGAAGAAGTAAAGAAGGTAAAACATTTATAATGCGAAATAATAATACAATTTTTATTATGATATCGAAAAGTAAGTGCTGTAGATGATAAATTGTTGATTTATTTTTAACTTGCTGACTTTGATTTTTAATTAAATTGAACAATAAAGAACAGAGCTTAATAACAAATAAACTTTGTTGGGTCTCCAACTCCGTTGTCTTTGAGATCCGGAATGATTATTCTATAGAAGACTGCATCATAATGGACAATAAAATTGCTTTTCTATTGTTTGCAGATATAATTGCATTGCAATAAGACGAAAGATACTGGTAAAATGAGAAGGATCTATTAAAGCCGCCAGATAAATCCATATTATAGCCAGCCAATGACAATGAAAGAGTTATCTGGAATGTAAATCATTTTTCAATCGATACACGCGGCTACCGCGGCATGGGAGGTGGGAGGGTGTCAAGGTGAGAGGCATCGAAAGTCGAGTGTTGAGTGCCGAGGTGCCACCACCCACGCCCCACTCGACAGACGACGGACGATTGTCCAAGGCTTTGATCGATGGGGTGGCAACCGAACTCGGCTCGTAATAATCATAATAATGGGGAATGCCATTTTCTGCAAGTCACATGCCAAAGCCGAATAATTTAATAACAAATAAATTGTCTGTGCGCATCAAAGCGCAAAATGTTTCGCCTTTACATGGTAAAGTTTCTCACGTTCCCCCTCACACACACACACACACAGAGACCCCAGATAATTTTCGTTTCGATTTGATTTAAATGAAAGCATTTAATGCACGCTAATCAAAGCGACGCCGACAGCGAGCAGCGCTGCTGCTGGCAGCAACGCGACGCAGGCAGAGCAATTACGCTAATGAGCGCGTCGAGCGCCATCTGGCGGCGCAGATTTCAACGCTTCAGTGATTAATGAGCCTGTAAAAATAAATTGATCGCCGCCGCGGCAAGACATCCGAAAAAGCCGGCGCAACATCGATTGTGATCGGATTGGCGCAGAACATGCGGCTCGACATGATTTTCGGGGCTAACTAGGGGCGTTGGCGACTCGCCCCCCGTCTCAACAGGTTGTCTGCGGTATGCAAATCGCTTAAGCATATTTTTCCTTTTTCCGCCAATATAGACATTTGTCTAATTCCAGTGTCTGGTATAATTGCCTGCAGCGATTTGTTTGGTGGCGCCCCCTTTTTTCTTACACCCTACAAAATGGACACAAGAAAGGCAGGGCCGAAGTTTTAATACCCTTTCGTGGGTTCAATGGCACAATTAAGAAAGAGAATTGGAAATAAATCAAAACAATAGAAAATATACTACTGGCACATACAAAAATTCGGATTTTAAAGCATATGCAAGATATTAGAAGACTTTGTATAGAAACTTTAAGAAACTTGATAATATATTATTCATTTTAGATCCGTTTTTCTATTATATTTATCAAATTTATTTAAATTTTATTAGTTGCGCTAATATTGATGCGTTGCAAACTTTTGATAAAAATTATAATACCCAAGACCCAAAAAAAACTTATCTGAGATAAATTGCAGAAAGTTTGAATTTGCTTTGTTGACTGATCACGGGCCCCGCATGATATATGATCGGTGATAATAGAACACAAAACGAAATGTGAAATGCCAGAAATATATATATTTTTATATATCTATTTTTTTTTTTGTGCCCAGAGATACCACACTCGGGCTCATTACAGTTTAATTGCTCCGGTGGCTCTGCGATGCCTAATGGCTAGCCGCAGTTCACACAGTTCAGGAACCAGAAACTTGAAAACTTCATTTAATTTGTCCACTCACTGACTTCAATTATCTAAGGCTTTTTTTATTTTTGCGCCGCTCGTATCAACATCGTTGCCAAGGTCGTTTTCGTTCGTTCGACGCCTGGGCCGCCGCATAATAGGAGGCCTCATCTGCCGATGATGCGGGATGTGTGGATGTGATTAATCACATCACGCTCGCTGCTGGCCGTTGGCCGCTCTAGCCGGCAGGTGAAAGACGAAAGACTTGGGCGGCGAACTCGATGCAGACGAAAGACTTAGGCAACGAACTCGATGCGGACGGGCAGCAATTATAAACTTATTAATGAATGCAAATGAATTAACGTTCTCGGACTCTCTATGCTAATCGCACTCACTTTAAATGGTTGCAATTGCAGCTGTCGGTTTATTGCGTAGTTTCTTCAATTGTTTTTGCTGATTGTAAATTTATGGCTCAAGTGTCCTTCAACCGGAGTTGATGATTGTTTTTCCCGATGATTGCTTGATCGTATAGTCGCATAAATTATGGATTTTAATTTATGCCTAATTGTAAGCGCACGTTCTATCACTTTTATGGTTGCTTAAATCTACACTCTTCGCGTTCGCATCTGAATTTCCTCGCACCGCCTTTTGTTCGAGCGCGCTAACTTTTGAACGTTGTGAACGCCTCGGAGTGCGGCAAATAAATGAGAGCTGCGAACAGTTTGTAATTTGTTTTTTTCTCCTTTTCTTCTTAAATCAAAAATCAGTCGGTCGACGTCGCTGCCTCTGCCACTGCCACTGCTACTGCCACTGCCACTGCTTCTGTCGTCATCAGCGGTCGGCCACTGAAAGTGGCAGAGCCGCCGAGTCGGTGTTGGATTTATTATTGTGTGAGGTCCAAGCCAATGGAGACGCCAATCCCGATCCCGATGCAGATGCCCAACTGGTTGCCGGATGGCAGATGATCTTCGGATGATGAGCGGGCCATAAATTAGCCAGTTTATTGTTTGTCCACTTACTGTTACAGTTGGCAATTGCACTTGGTGGGATTTGCCTGCTCCCCATTCGCCGCCATTCGCTAAACAAATTCATCAGTTGGCATTTCTCGACTCCCCGAGACCAGAACTGGGCAGGAAATCCAACACCAAATGACCAGTCAGTCGGCTTTCGATTGAATTACACCTTGCCCAGCCAGCCAGCTTCCTTAACCCTCTGCGTAAGGCCAGGCTGACATCTTGAAAAGTGTCAACTAAAATAACTATTTTGTGGCTTGGAGCTTGTTTTTGAGTCTAGTTTAAAGTTTGCCTTTTAGTTCTTTGGCAAAACAAAGCCCAAATTTGTTTGTATTTGCATAGATTTAAATCTTTACTTTCTTTGATTGGCTAAAACACGCTTAGATACTAATTGGCCGGATTGATTTGATTATGGTTATCTTATTCCTTTTTCAAGACGATATTTACTGCGAGAATCTTATGACTTATGGCTCCTTTAAGCTTTATTCTAAGAATTATTAGACTTGATCAATAAATCAATGGCTTATGCAAACTATTTTCTATTTCGTTTCGTCAGAAGAGATACAAATTTAAAAGTTATTTAAATTTATAACATATCAATTAACTAGAAGCAGCTTCCAGCAGGTTAAGAGGCTTGCTTCAGGCGCTGATTAATGTTTGAGGGACCAAGAGGGTTAAGGGTTTGTTTCTGGCTCTGGGACGGGGGGCAAGGTCTGCCCTGAAACGTCTGTTTGGCAGCTCCTTTGTCTTTCCGATATTGTGCACAAATTAGTTACAAATGAACCTACGACAACAAAAGCCGTTGGCGGTAACACGAAGCCTTCGTTGAGGTAGGGTCTGGTCTGCTTCGCTTTTCCCGATTCAAAGTGTTAGCTTCTGGCTTATTGACAGGCCACCAAGCCGGCGGAGCGATGTGCGTGTGGCGCTCAAAAGGATGTCTTGTCTGCGTTTTGGCCCTCATCATAATTTAATTGGAACGAATGGCGGCGAATGGTGTTCGAGCCATTTTTCTAAACACCTTTGCGTGAGCTGTTGATGCTAATTGGGTATCTGTAAGTTTGTTGGTCGATTGAAAGAGGAATGCCGCTGGACCTTGTGCTGCCGGAGAACTGTAGACTGTAGCGGTGACCAGTGACCCATTGAGCTAGAAATAGCATCCATAAATCGCAGTGAAAATTTTCATGAATTATGGCGAAATGTACGCGAATGTGTGCCTTAATTAAATCACTTCCCTTCGAGGCACCGTTTTACGACCTGCTAATTAAAACAAGTAAAAGCAACTAGCAATTATATAAAGGCATTTCCACTCCACACACTAACTTTCCCAGGGCCCGGCCATCATCTTTCACCAGCTCCAGCCACAGCTAGACCCCACACAGACTCTCTAAATTCGGCTCTAAACAAAGCGAATGACATAACACTACAAAGCGAAGCTAAGCAAATGCTGGAAAAGCACACCACAGCCGCAGGCAGCTTCTTCAGACTCTTCTGACGCTGTAAGACACTTTTAAATATTAATTAGCCGTGGCAGCAGCAGCGGCAGCACAACTGCCGGCAATTAGGCCTCCACCCCTCGGCTCAGAAGTGTGTGTTGAAGTGCGTAAGCTCTCGCATGTGCCAAATGGCCACTGGCAGCTATGTTGCCAAGACCAAATGGACTCCCAATCCATCCAATCCATCTCCCAGATGCTAGTATCAAGTCGTTCTCACAGCCAAACTGCACGCATCAGCTGCAAGAGCGACGGGCAGATCAGGCCACAGATCGGACCGGGCCAGGCCGGGAGTAATTGTAATTGTTAACGATTAGACAACACAAATCACGAACAAGCTGCCGAGCATCTATATAGCTGTATCTGTATCTGAAGCTCCTCCGTGTGTATCTCTGTATCTGTCTCATTTCCAGCGCCATTCGTGTGTGTGAACCGAGTTTTAGGCATTATTAAGAGTAATATGTTTAATGCTGACGGAAGCAATACGAGTAGATGGCTCTGGCACGGGGCTCCCGACGGACAGCTGTGTCTCCACTGTCACAAAAAAATACATGAATAATATGAAATATTTAATAGTTGTTGAATATAGATTTTTATTTTATTATTTTCCCTTCCTGTGCACTTTTATCTTGCAACCTAAGCAAATATTGGATTAGTTCAATAAGGAAACTAGGTGCTAAGTATTATTAATTTGGTGAATTGAATTATAGTCCCATTATATCAAGTCAATAAATTGATATTTCCTTTAATCTCCATAAGAAGTACTCAGACTTTTGTATACAAATTCAAATTGCTGTTAAAGTATCACTTTTATAATAGAAATTGCAGAAATAACAAAGCAATCATAAACACATTTTACAGACCCATAAGGAACTCTCCTCATTAGATTATAATTTCCCACTGTGTAGCACTGTCAGCCCATTTAGCCAGAGTCAGTCCCTCAGTGCCAATGTCTCGGTTTCAGTCTCAAACCCAGTCTCCTGGCTCGGTCTTGGTCTTCGGGCCAAGAGTGACAGACACACACTCTTGGCTGCTGCTGCTGCTGGCGCTTGCGTGTTTGGCTACTGAATTTTAAAGCATTCCGCCAGCACGCCGTCTGAAGTCGGGGTCTAAGGCTTCATTTACATTGGCAACGAACGTTTTAATTAGCCGCTTATAAAGACACAACACGGCGGCGGATCCATTTAGATGAATGACGGGAACACCCACAGCCGGGTAGCCGCACAGCCGCTCAGCCGCGCTACGTCACAGTTAAGACGACTAATCAGCCGGCTTAAATCGCAGCGGTTATATATGGGCCAATTATCTCGAATCTTTTATTGTCGATAAATTCGCAGGTTCATTAAACCCGCGCACCGACCATAAACTGACTCAGGCACTTGGGCCTTTGTGTTGTCGCTTTTATCACTTGCTCGGGGTGCTTGGTGGTGGGGAGCTTGGCATGTGGACACCATCGGATCAGTCCATCTTACCTGCCGGCAATGCACTCGGAATGAAGTTGTCGGCTTACGCAACGCAATGTTAACCATCCCGATTTGTGCACTTGGCATTTCTGAGAGCTGGACCCCGCTGGATCGGGGTCAGGCTGCCTCCACGTCTGCCGCTCGAGACTTTCATCGAAAGTCAAATATTTGTGGAGCACACAAAAGAAAAGTGTAACGAAAGGAAAAGACCAGCTAGCGGCAACCGACCATCGGTGGTAGATTGTCAGCCGCAAAAATTCAATATTTGCTCATCCGTTCCAAAACGTTTAGCGAATTCTTCGCGGGAATTGTGAAAGTACCCGGGGGCAGGGAGCAGGTTCAACTGGGCGGAGCGCCCTGGCCATCGAAGCTTGGCCTCCGCCGCCACCGAACGGGGGCGATTGGCTGTGAATTGGACAGGCTACCCATCAAGTGGATCTATTGAGTCATAACCAGCGCATCGAGGGCTTCGGAGAAAGAGCTTTTCGGACTGTCCGTCCAGCCAATGAAGAAAAGAGAGAGTGATTGGGTAAATAAGAGAGTTAGCAAGGCGACAGTTGAGGGGAATCCCCTTATTCTGACAGTCAATTTCTTACATCGTGTTCTTAGTCAGCCAGTTAGTTTGTTATGTCATAGAAACTGCAACTTTTACAATAGAATTAGATTTTCTTTGCAGTATTTAAGGCCATTTTCAGACTTCTTTGATGAATAAAGCTCAGATTATCCGTTATTCATTATCCTTAATATATATACAGCTCAATGTTGAGTCTATGATTTATGCCCACCATAAAGTCGACCCGCAAAACTTTCCAACTAACCAACAATCAGAGCAAACGATGAATTGATATACAGATAGCCGTTGGTTAATGATGGCTTTATGGCCTTTTCCAGTGGCTGGAGGATTTTAACACGTCGTCGCCGCCCGTCAAGTGGCGAAAAAATTCTTTGGCTTTTCCATTAATGATCGAGAAGTTAGTTTTAGTAATTGGAAACCAGTTGGCCAGTAAAAAGGAAAAGCAGACGGTATACCATATAACCCGATGTTTGTATTGTAATTGCGTTAAACGCATTAATTAGCCAGCAAAACGACGGACGGGAAAGAAAGAGAAAAATCATTGGAAACGACGTTAATTACCCGGCGGCTTATATTGTTTCGGCTGCGCACCAGAGGCAGCAATAGCGAACTATTATTTCAATTGGAATTTAATTTCGTGAGTGGGCATTGTTCATAAATATTTGCCATCTTTATCGCTGGCCTAAATGCTGTGCTGCCCGCGGCCCCGATGGTTTGCAAAAAAGTGTTTACTCTGCCCATGGCCAATCCCAACCTGCCCGACCTTGGGAGCAGAAACGAGCCATTAATGGCCTCCGCAGTCACACTCTGGCGTGCCCTTTCCGTGGTGTCAATAAACCTGGGGTTCCGGGGAATCCATCTAGTCGCAGCATCCTCCACACATCCCATCTTATCGCCGGGCCAGAGATCTTCCAATGGCGACACTTAAGCTGTTATCAATGTATCTATTTTCATTGCGTTTATATTGCCCAAACTGGCCATTACGACTGTAGTTCGTATAGTCCGTCTGCAGGCGAGGCCGTAAAACTTTAATTTCAATGAAAAGCGATTAGCATCTCGGTTTCCAGAGCATTATTGTTCCTCTGTCAAGCCGAACAGCGTCTATTTTTAGTTAACAGTAGCAGAAAAAGGCTTAAAAATAACTTAAAAAAGGGAAAAAAAAAATAGAACACGACGAGGATGGGATTCGAACCCACGCGTGCAGAGCACATTGGATTAGCAGTCCAACGCCTTAACCTCTCGGCCACCTCGTCACATGCGGCCTTGGCAGCCAAATGCTGCTGTCGTTCTAAGCCACGAAACTTACACTACCGAAAAGAAACTTTTAATTAATATTCTTAATAAAATAGAATAGAAGTAATAGTTTTTCTCTTATTTATGGTTAAAAAATAAACAACCAATTAATAGTTCTTACCAGCAATAATCAAAATCAAAATATTCAAATTTGGCTCTTGTTTATTGACCTTATTTTATAAATATTTTTTTATAATTATAAATAAATATTTATGAAATATATATTTTCAACATTAGCCGCATTTTAAGATTATCCCAATATTTTATTTAATGTTTTAGAATTATTAGTAAATAAATACATGTTCTAATGCTGTGACACTGCTTGCTGTCGATAACAACGTAAAGTTTGGCTTCGCTCATAACTAGAGGCGTGTTGGACTATGGCGCATCACCGGACGAGGTGGCCGAGTGGTTAAGGCGTTGGACTGCTAATCCAATGTGCTCTGCACGCGTGGGTTCGAATCCCATCCTCGTCGAAGAAACTTTTTGTTTTTTTTTTTAATTATTTTCTTATGTTTTATTATTTTTTTTACTGTTTTATTCATTTTAAAAATAATGTATGTAAGGGAAAACTATTCCGCTCACACATTTCATAAACCCTTTGCCATTAATTAAAAAAAAAACCATCTCAGGCTACGACGGAAGCCTTTCAGTTGATAAATACAGCTGCCGTGGGAATAGGGTACTTCTTGTCTGTTCCTTGCCAGTTTTTTGGGGGTAAGTTTTCGCAACCCTTATTTCAAAAAGCGTTCGGAAGCGGTTTGTTTTATGAGGACGAGGTGGCCGAGAGGTTAAGGCGTTGGACTGCTAATCCAATGTGCTCTGCACGCGTGGGTTCGAATCCCATCTTCGTCGTGAAATCCTTTTATGAGGAATATCCTTTTTTTAACAAAAATTTCTCCCTTCGGGCTAACTAGTTTCCAAATACGATTTTATTGTATTTATTAACTTAATTGTACAAACTATAAATTGAAACTTGTTAATATGAACAATAATATTAAAAATTATAAATTAAAAAATATTAAGTGACAAAAAATTAATGTTTCGACGAGGATGGGATTCGAACCCACGCGTGCAGAGCACATTGGATTAGCAGTCCAACGCCTTAACCTCTCGGCCACCTCGTCATTGGTCTCCGCTCAAATAAAAGGCAATCTGGCAAAGAGAGATATGAATTCTCGGTTCTTATCGAGGAACCTTCAAGCTATACAACTGAAACTAATTTGAAGTATCGACTGATAATACAGACACTACAGTAATAAGCAAGTATTCAATTCACGGCAGCCACGCTGTGCGGAAGTATTCTCTGAATTGTTTACTCGTTAATTGTGTCAATGGAATTGGCAATAAATTGCAGGCTCAACAATTAAGCTTTTGAAGATTTGCGTGTTTGCATGGCTTCTTCAGTTGTTTGCAGTTAAAGAAAGTAGCCAAGTGCGGCGGCACGCGTGGGGGCGATACCTTAAGTGAAGCTTAGGGTTTTTCAAATGCTTGGGGAGAGAGGGTATTTGAGGCTGCCGCGGAATCCTTTCAGTTGAAAAATATATCTAGATGCCGTGAGAATAGGGTACTTTTTTGTCTGTATTTAAGCATTGCGCGTTCAGTCCTAATATTCGCAACGTTATTTTGTGTACTTGGCCGGTCTGGAGGAGCGCGACTTCCTGAGAGGTTCATTCGGTTCTCAATAATTCATATTCTCGGCCGGCGGTGGCGGTCGTGCCGCTTGTGACCCAGTTCCCTGTTTGATCTTCTGTCTTGGCTTCGATTTCTTTTTATATCTCCCTCTCTTTTGGTGTAAAAAACAAAAGTGGTTTACTTTAGATGGGCCATGCTCGAGCGAGTGTGTCGGGGGCCGAGCGATGGCGATGATGCTGATGATACTGATCATGCTGATGATTTAATACGAGAACCTCTGCTTCTGGCTTTTAAATACGAGTAAGTAAGTAGTAATGACTGTAAGCACCAGCAATAGCCAAGCCTAGCACCCGACGGAGCAGCAGCTACGGCATTTTGTTTGGACCATGTTTGTGTCCAGGCTGTCAGTTGGTGTTAATGAACCCTTGTAGCCTGATAGCTGTTAGTTGTTTACGTTCCGAATGCCGATACGACGATAGCACTGCCAATCCCACACTGAGCGAATCGAGGGACCACAACTATAGCGAAGAATAAATAATCCTCATTCCTGTTTTAAGATCTAAACTATACTAATTCGTATAAAATCTTTCTACTAAGTTCTACAAATATAAAGGATTTTATACATAAAATTGTATAATACCAATTAAATTGGATTTCAGTTGAATTTTTTGGCAGTGTATTGGCCACGTTGTCACCTAACGTGGCCCAAGTTTGATGATCCGCAGGCACGCGCGTTTTATATTTAGCCCCACACCAGGGCGACTCCTGCCCCTTTTGGTCGCCGATCTGCGATCCTCGCGGCTCCGGCGCGGGGCTAGTCACGTGCACAAGGACATTCCAAGGCTAATTACGTGTGGCATGGGGCTTGGCCAGGCTAGGCCTGGCTTTAGGCTCGGACTAGGGGGCTTGGGCTTGGTGTAATACACACACACACATATAACACGAACCGTTCATTATTGTCGTCGCTTGTTCTTGCAGCCGCCGCAATCTGCGGCATGTATCTGTATCTTTTGCATCTGCGTGGATGTCGCTGAAGTTGCAGTTGCCACTGCCACTGCCGCTGCTGCAGTTGCAGTTGCAGCAGCCGCTTAATTAGCTGCGTAATTTATTATTGCTCTAATCTCAACGCCGGCGCCAACGCCGCTGGCTTTGACAAATAAACAAATTATTCATATTAGAATATTAATAATGCCCTGGAGCGACATCAGGAGGAGGTTTTATCGGCCCATCTGTGGCGCTGTGCCTGCCATAATTATGACCTGTTTGACAGATGGCTCTCGGAAGGAGCTCCCAAGCTCCTTGACTGGCGTTACTCACGGGGTGATCGTTATGCGGACAATAAAGATGCGCACACTAAATATGTAGGCACGCCGATGCAATCGCACAATTATGCCCAATTATGCAACTGGAAAGAGATCTTTAGATCTTTGGGGATCTTCAGGAGCCGAGGTAGCAGACGCAGCAGGTGCTGGGGTGCTAGGTGGAATGCCAGGCGGATATCATTGACTAATGAGCCCATCTCCGACTCCATCTGGGACTCTGTGACTCGTCGCGTTCTTTTGCGCTGTCATAAAAATTAAAATGCATAATCGCGGGCGTTGCTTAAGAGGGCTCGACTCCGGCATGGGCTCTCTTGTTACTTGGGCCTTGGCATCCGTATGTATTCCAAAGGTAATTAACATTGCTCGCGATTTCCAACAGCAATTGCATGTGCATGTCCATGTCCATGTCCATGCCGACAATGTGATATTGCCACTTGCAGATGTTTTAGGGGGGGTTTGCAGCTAAGGCTAATTAAGCCAGAGAGTTTAAGCCGCCAGCAATTAGCCGATTTATCACTTGCCATAGAACCACCAAATCATGGCCCTCAGATCGCTGAGAACTTGGAGGAAGCTTGGCAAATGCAAACAAACGCTCTGCGCACTTAACTTCTGCGCATGCGCAGCGCCACCGCGGCGCGCCGTCAACGTCGACAGAGAGCCACTCAGCCGCTGAGCCACTGAGCCACTGGGAATGCGCAGATTCTGGCCAGGCCCATATATAAAGCGCCTATTCTGGTCGCGATCATACTCATTTCCAGTTGAACGCGTCTTCTGAGCAGTGGAATCGTTGGCATCCCGAATCAGAAGTCTGATTCCATTAAGAAATCTAAATCGAACGCGTCTTCAGAGCAGTGGAATCGTTGGCATCCCGAATCAGGAGTCTGATTCCATTAAGAAATCTAAATCGATCTCGGCTTTATTTGCTGTGAACAAGGTAAGAAGAAAGTGTTCCGACTGAAAGTGTTAGGCAGGGAAAGTGTGGAAAATTTACATTTAATTAAATTTTATTAAGTAATTACCATAAAATGTAGAATCTATAAATAAGAAAAATAATTTTAAAATGATACAAAAATCGATGCAGATAAATTAGTTAATTTAATTCGAGAACATTACAATGCACAAGGATTTTATAATTTCAAAGATAATTATAATTGTTTTATTTGCATTTTACTGGGATTTTTATAATCCTTAAGATAAACATATAATCAACGATTCAAAGTGTATCTTCAATTTGCACAACATTTAATGGAAAGTAAAACAAAATAAAAGCTTCTAAAATTAATCCAGGGTATTTCAAGATGTAGAATTTATTTGTTCTTAGTTTAGTTTTATTAATTATTGGGCCTTAAAAGTATAAACAAAATTGAACTGATAACTAAAACTTGCAGCCTAAAACTAAGGCTTTGCATTTAACAAACAATTATCATAGTCCGTGGGCTCTGCTCAGTCCGAGATCCATTTTTTCCGCCCCGATCTTAGCCAGCCGTGGTATTCCCAGGTTTCCGTTGTTTACAGGGAAAATCAGGGGAAAATCCGCTCGTTGCGCAACTGGAGTGTGAGAAACTAGCTCGAGGCATGCAAATCAGCTTCACTGGTTCGGGGTCAGCCGGAGATCAGCAGAAGATTCACTATGATCACTTTGCAGTTACCGCCACCGGAGATGGGCAAACACATCTGGAGCATCTTCCTCGGCCTGCTGCTGTTAGAGAACTTGGTGGCCGATTCAACGGCAGCCAATCTGGCGCAGTTGGTAAAGAAGCAGAGTCAGCAGAAGCAGGGGCAACCAGTCCTGCAACTGCATCAGCAGCAACAGCTACAACAACAGCAGCAGCAGCAGGCTGGACAGCAGATCCATGCCCAGCAGTACGTCCAGGATAACCTGGCTGAGCATCAAGATCTGAAGACGGAGGAGGAGGAAGACCACGATCCCTATCAACTGATGCAGGATGCAAAGCAAGAGTCCAGGCTGCCCAGTTCCTCCAACTATCCCTGGAGTTCGTATGCCGCTGCTCAGGCCATTCCCCAGAATCCCTACGAGGCCATGCCCAAGATGCTGCCCTTTATCGGGTATGCCCAGCCTGTGCTCATCCCATTTCCCCTTTACCTGGCGCCGGATATGTTCTATCCAGCCTTTTCCGGTGCCAGCAATGACCTCGAGGATGTGGTGATGTCAAGAGCGGCAGGTGGACGACGCCCAACCGCAAGCCATCCGTCGCCCGCCCGTAATTCACCCATTTACTACGTCCGGCTGCCGCCAACGCCGTACATGTTTGTGCCCAATATGCCGACGGCTCCCTTCAGCGGAGGATTCTCCCCGCTCCTCACTTACCAGCCCATGCCCTCATTTTCCGCCTACGGATCCGTGTTTAACCTGCCCGTGAACTTCCTGGCCAACGGCAAGCCCTCAGGGATTTACCAGGTGGATGGGTCCCCGGCAGAGGGTCTGGGATCACTGGGATCACCCGGCGGCTTGGGCAGCGGTGGATTTGGAATGCGCCCACCCACGCCCAGCAATCCATTCAGGCCCATGTCCTCGCCCTCGGTCGGTGGCTATGGGGGTTCCCCGCAAAGCTTTGGCCTCGCCTCGATGCCGGTTCCCCAGCAGGACTCAAAGCTGACCTCCCTGAAGCGCCCCTTCGTGTTCAACGGTCGTCCCGAGGACATCTACATCCTGCCCAACAACCTGAGTCCCCTGTACAACGAGCCGAGCTACTACTAAGTGCGCATACTGCCCCTGGCTGTGGCACCAACTAAAAAGTATTATGGATCGCATTTACTAGATCTTAGGAATAATCGTGAAATATATAAGAGTCTCTCGTGCTTTTGCTTAGTGGAAACATAACTGAAAGTCAGAAACTAATGGTATACGATACTACATAAAGATTCAAGAATAAATAAAAAAATAATTTAATTAATTATGCATAAATTGTATATTTTTGGCCAGAAATATCTGATGGGTAAATAATAAATTAATGATACAATATCCTTAACAGTCACGCCCCAGTGACCTCAATCAGCAGAGGCAATGTATAACTTTTTTTCGAGGGGAAGACTTTACCACACTATAGTCTTAAATCCTAGTCGAACGGAGTGTCCTGCTATCAGTCACCGATGGCCGCCACCTGGGCTGTTTTCCGCCGTATATACTCCTGATCGCCCAGGTTTATGGCGGCACCAACTAAGCGTCCTGAATTCAGGTCAAACTCGTAGACGCGCGGCACGCAGTTCGGAATGTTGACCTTTTCAATGGCCTCATTAGAGATGCCTGTGAAGGATAATTAGACATTAAAATTAATTTACTAATTGAATGTTAATTTTAAAAATACATTTTAAAGAAACTTCAAAATAATCTTATTAACAAATTCGAATATTTGGAGGGAGAATTATACTTTTAAAAGCAGTAAAGCAGCTAGACCAACTCACCCTCGATATGCTGGACCAAAGCCCGGGCCACTGTTCCATGGACGCACATCAACACACGAGAGCCCTTGAGCACCTCCTTTTTGACCTCAGTCCAGACAGGTTTCACCCGGTCAACGCACATGTGCAGGGACTCTGTAAACGGTAACTGACCAGGTGGAACCATGTCAAAGATCGGATTGCTGCAGATGGTATAGTAGTAGCGGTTATTCTCCTCCATGGGCGGCGGGACTCCATCGTAGCCTCGCCGCCAGATCTGCACCTGATCCTCGCCATACTCATTGGCTATATCCCGTTTGCGGTGGCCGGTCAGATTGCCGTAGTGTCGCTCACACAGCCGCCAGTCCTCCTTGATCGGCACGTAGGCGCAGTTGGTTTTGCTCAGGATCAGCTCGGCGGTCTCGCGGGATCTGCTCAGCACCGAAGTGTAGACGACATCGAACTCCAGCTGCGACTGGACAATGGCAGGAATGGCCACCGCCAGAGCCTCTTGAATGCCTAAGTATAAAGGAAGGAAAGTAAAAAGTAAGATCAGGGGATCACACAGAGATCTTTTGGATGAGGACAACCGATATCTCACCGAATTCGCTCAATGGAGCATCGTGCCAACCGCAGAACTTGTTCTCTATGTTGAAGGTGCTTTCGCCATGCCGCAACACCACCAAGCGATTCGTCTTCGTCATGAATTGGGAACTGCAATGCAAAAAAATTGAAGGAAATCTTAGTTGGAATTTTAATGGAATAAATATTGGATTTTGAGAGTGAGTTTAAATTGTGAAAATATTATTTATATGAAGGCCATTGTAGGATTAATGAAGCTATCTTTTCAGCGATAACCCACTGTACTCTCCGAGTTCTCTAATGCAGTGGCTCTTTGGGTTTATCGGCTCTCTCTGGCGCTTTGTTTATCCAGCGGTTTACGGCTGGGCTTAACCGCCAGATAAGCACAGGGGGGATGGAAAAGTGCAATCAACGGTACCTCATGGCAGAGTTCGGTGACTGGCCAACGCGGACGAAATTGTGTGCTCACCTCGACGCCGTCCGGATGCGATTGAAGCGCGGTCCAGCTGCGGACTCGCTCGAACCTCCAAACCGCCGAGCCGTCGAACCCACGAAACTGCGAATGGACCGCGCATTCCGCACATATTTTCGGCTAGTGTATCTGATAGATACAAGCGCGGCGAGGCAAAAGCGCGCGCGCTCTGCCAACATGACGGGACAAAACAAAATATAATTCGCATTATCTGATGTCCAGACGGCAGCATAATCACACGCACACCACTGCCCGAGAGCCGAGAGCCACCACTCATTCCCATTCACACACAGATACTCCGCGTCGTTCGGTTGTTCGGCGTTTTGCGTTTTGTGTTTTGCTCGCCCCATTCTCTGTTTTGTATCTCAATCCGCGCACGAGTCGGGTTCCCAGATTCTTGCATGTGGCTCGGATGTCGAGCCGTGTCCGCGCCTAATGCCCGCCCCGCCCCGACCGCCGCATCTACCAAGTGTTCATATATCGGCCATAGATACGAGATTCAGATACTTCCTAGACGTAAACAACCGCCCACACACACTCCCGATGCCGCCGATACTTACGCCTGAGATTCGCGCATTGTTTGTGTCGCTCGGCGTTTGTGTTTTTTGTTAAAAGTATCTCAATCTCGTTTTTCGTGAGCTACTTCTAAGCTGACGATCTGTCGCCGGGCTTAGATACGTTACAGTTTGCTCTTCAGAAACTTGAGGAAGACCATGCCGCCCGCCGAGTTCCTGCTTTTCCAGCTTATCCGAGATGCTGCCCCTGCCGCTGCCACTGCCGCTTCGTTCCGTTCTGTTCCTGTATCTTTCGGATGCCACCTCGAACTAAGCCCGATTCTTGTTGGCAAAACAATTATATCGAGTCGCAGTTGTTTCGACGCTTTGCCGTCAACAGCTGATTGCTGGGTTTTACGCTCAATTTGGGATCGGGACTGGGGGAAAATCAATATTAACTGAAATTTTTGTGCCTGCCGTTGTTGTTGTGCAACAACACTGAGTTAAAACGAACTGTCAACTCAACACTCGTACTCTTCAAACCGCCCATTAAAGATTCATTGCGTTTTTGCTTTGATTTCTGGTAGTTAGCTTAGCTAAGAAAATACTTGAGAAGCATGGGAGATTAAGAATTAACTTTTTTGCAATATGTTTACCTTGAAAATAGTTTCTTTTTTAGTGTGAAATGAAATTTCAATTACAAAATTACGTATAT
Organism: Drosophila birchii; assembly: GCA_035046345.1. Taxonomy (NCBI): domain Eukaryota; kingdom Metazoa; phylum Arthropoda; class Insecta; order Diptera; family Drosophilidae; genus Drosophila; species Drosophila birchii. The sequence goes on from JAWNOA010000064.1 coordinate 5,033,667, forward strand.
TATTTACATTTTTATTTACATTTTATAATTAAAATAAAAATTCACTTAATCCGATACCATTAACCATCTGTCACGCGCAGCTTGGCATTTAAATTTAGCTGGAAATTGTTAAACAAACTCAGCTGAAATCTGTTAAACAAAAAACATAATATAAATAAAAGTCGTGTTCTATATTTCAGGTGGGAAATAATAGTAGTAGGAAATGCTTTGCATTTTGCAGCTGCAACTGACATGCAGCCGTCGTCAGTAAAGCCGAAAAACTGGATCTCAAGAGGCTGCAGAGTTTACCTTTCCAAGCAAAAAATCACAGTCCAAGGACTACTAACCAACAAGTATGTTAAGAAGCCAAATCATTAGAAGATGTCATGGGAAAAGATCAAAATAAACATGATTTACTATGGGTAATAAAAAAGGAGCATTAAGACCAAAAGATTCTTTTCAATAATTGCTCCTGGGCTTGTTTAGTTATTAGTGAAAACAATTAAAATATATCAGTTATCAATTATATAATTAGAGCAATCAGAAATAATAATAATGTATTACTCTAGAAAATACCTAAGAAATTTTAAATGTACCTTTCAAGGACAGATACATTAGAAACCATTTCTAAGGTGTTTTCTTGGGTAATGCGTTATTACGCCTGATAGGAATTTGTTCAATTATTTTTATCAAAACTGCAGTCTTAAGACTCAATTACCAGCAAGCTAAGAAAATTATAGAAAAAACTTAAACACTGATCTAATAATAAATCACACTATGGGTAAAGGGAACACCCCAAAAAAACAGATGATCCTAATGATCTCTTATGTACGTACATATAGTATCTTTAGTTACCCAAACTGTCACCATCGGAACAGCTTTTTCAATTGCAATTTTTGTGCGGTAACAGGCCTTTGTACCAGGTATACTCCCGTCGAGTCTAGATAGCCATCTAATGCTGCTCCGTCGAGCGTTTGACAAAGTTGCTCTCGGCGAGACCGAGGCCCGGACAGAGACGGTGGCGGCCCTTTTTTTGGGCCGTTGGTATAAAGGTTTTGGCCCAAGCCGCGGTGGCTCAGTCTGCAGAGCATCGTGCGTGGATATCTTTGGCTCGGAACGGGGTTTCTTTTCGCAAATCGAAATATTTGGTCCAATTTAACGAAGCAGCGTGCAGGGTGCAACGGGTGGCCAGGTGGAAAATGCATTTTCCGGCTTTTGATGACTTCTACCAGCGATTTCTGTTTCTGCTGCCGTTTGTGGCCAGTGAGTATCACCAAAGTTCGACTGTCTGCAAGCCAGTGAAGTGTGTCGTGTCCGAAGAACACAATATGCCAGTGAATCTCCTTGATATTGAGACGCCGCCAGTCTCCAGTCATCACTCTCAAGTATCCAGCCTCCAGTCCCCATTTCTTCGGATCTTGGAACTTCTAGACCGGAAACGCTACATGACCACTGCCTACTATTGCGCAGCCCCGAACCCATAACCGAATTTATGAGCCATCCCCAACCGAACTGAGCTGAACTGAACTGAACCCCCATATGTCACACTCGACGCCCATAAAACTGGCGCATCGCGGTTCATCTAATGGATAGCAAACAACCTGGTGGCTTGTAAATAATAACAATAATTAAATTTACATCCACAAATGCTCCATGAAAGCCAATGAGCGCGTCAATCTTGGGGGCGGAGTGGATGTCGAAGTACCATCCATTGTTAACCAAGCGGCGTGTGCGATCCATTGGTTGGAACAATGTAAACAAAGGAAGACTCCACGGCTTGAGCCCCGAAATCAAGCCATTATGGTTAGCTTAGACGTAATCCTAGGCCTTTTCCAGCATATTGCGGCAATTGGGAAGAAGGTTTTTGGGATATTTACAGTTTTTGCATGCAAAGTGATCCAAGGAGTTGCAAAACAATGGATAAATTTACCTATTATCTGTTAAAATCCCTTCCAGACTTTAGACCGGACGATAGACAATTCAACTACGACGCTCCCGACACATGGAAGGTCAGTTATCCAAATTGCGGAGGCTGGAACCAGTCTCCCATTGCGATTAGCAATCGCAAGGCCGTCCCGGTGGCTTTGCCCCCCTTGTTGTTTGGATTATACGACGAGCCCTTTGATAGCCTGGTGACTATTACCAACAACGGGCACTCGGGTAATTATTGAAATGACTTCTTAAAAATAAACCCAATCCTAATCGTCTATCGGCTAGTGGAGTTCGAGGTGCCTACAACGATTCATGGACTGAGACCCTATGTGACTGGATCGCTATTGGATGACACCTTCGAAGCTGAGGCCGTGCACTTCCACTGGGGATCCCCGAAGTCCAAAGGATCGGAGCACGTACTTGATGGCCGTCGGTACGACTTGGAAATGCATATTGTCCACCGGAACAACAAGTATCTGACTCTGCGGGAGGCAGAGAACCACAACGATGGAATAACCGTGCTGGCAGTGCTCTTTAAAGTTGTTCGGGTGAGCCTTTGAAAGAGGAGAAGGAAAAGGACAACTTGCTTAGATACACCATTTTTCAGACTGCTCCGGTTTTCTATCAGCCCGGCCTCAGCGAAGTCTTCAGCTCGCTGCTCCACTTGGGCAACTTCAACAGCAGCTACATCTTGCCGGAACGCCTCAGCTTGGGTTTGCTACTAGGCACCCTGGACAGGGGGAACTTCTTCACATATAAAGGCTCCCTGACCACGCCCCGCTGCTCCCCGGCAGTGCAGTGGCACGTGTTCGCCGATGTGCTGCCCATCTCGCACCGCGATCTGCCCAAGTTCTGGCAGCTGCGAGATCAACGGAGGCGTCCCCTGCTCAACAACTTCCGGCCACTGCAGTCGCAGGAAAACAGGCATATCTTCCACCGGATACCGTATCTAGAACAGCCGCTGCAGGAGGTAATATGGTTATAGTCGCAAAGTAGGAAAGTTAGCATTTTTTATATTTAATAAAAAAAAAGTGTATTTAGGTGGAAGTTTGAAATTCTTGGGAACCGAGGTGCCGGGCTTAGGTCTGTAAATCAATTCTTCTTGGAGCGAGCAAGGTAGGAGGCCAGCAGGCCGATCTGCAGAGCACAGAGGATCTTGGTTAGCGCACTCCCAGTGCGCGGCATTCCCGATGAAATCTGCAGCAGGGATCGCGTCGCGCTCGGCAATTGGCTGGGCAGGACGGCCAGCTGCTTCACCTGGATGGTGGCCACCAGAGGGGGCTTCAGAGTTTTTGGCGTTGAAGCCCTCTTGATCGCCAGAGCTAGAGGATTAATCATCGGCCTCGCTACCATCGTGTGATACTCGTGATCCCTGACATCGAAGGGGGGACGCGGCACACGCACTCGTGGATTTAGGGGGGGATTAAACGGAGGCGACACTACCACTTTACGACGCTGATGGCTCAGGCCTTCCATGACAAAGTCCCGATCGTTACTGGTATCCATCGAAAGCTTCGATTCCAGATCGGGATCCAGGGCAAAGGGATTCTGGCCCCTATAGTCAACCTGGCGCTGTCTTCCCTTCCGAATGACACTCGTCAACTTCTTGCCGAAGTTGCTGCTCTGGAACTCCTGGTAGTCTCCATCTTCCCTGATCTCCTCTTTCCTGGGCATGTTTGAGGGTTCTGACGCAGACCTCCAATTTGGTGGCGGCCCAGCAGCTCCGCTCTTACCCTGCGACGGCGGCTCAGTCGGCAATTCTTTCTTATAGGGCATTTTAACCTCAGGTTCCGGCTGGTGTAGGACGGCCTGCTCCGGCTGATTTGATTCAGGGAACTCCCCAAATTCGACGGGCGGAAAACCGCGATGGGGCTGCACTTTGTTGGGCTTACGCGGCTTAGATTCGCGCATCGGCGGAGGAAAAGTGCCCGGCTGAATCTGGATCTCGGGCGTACCCTCGCGGTAATGCTTTTTGGGAGTTGGCAAGTTCAGGGGCAACGGTGAGTGGTTGGGCTGGTGCGTGATGCGCTTATTGTCTTTATCCTGCCCTAAATCCTGATCGAGCTCACCATAGTGGCTGCTTGACATTAAATCCAAGTCGTTCTGCAAGGCTTCCTGGAGCTGAACGTTCAGCTTTTCCAACCCTTGCTGGTCCGATTTACTGAGTGTTTCATCCTTTTGCAGGACCAAGGACTCTTCGGTATCGATTTGGTGATTCAGCATCCAATCCCACTCATGTTGGCCACCATGGCCGGACTTCTTGTTTCTGAAGTGTCGCACGTTGACCTTATTTAGGTTTTGACTTTGCTTTCGATTACCTACTGGAATCAGTCGCTGTTCGTCCTTGGCAATATTTTCCCAGGCGGCGGAATCTCGGGCTTCAGAGAGCGTGGAGGTATCCTCCTCTGACTCCAGTTTCAGTTTCTGCCATTGTTGTAGCTCCTCGAACTCTGTCCTCTCGTTAATGTGATCCCTTTGGTCAAGCACTGATACCTCATCCAGTGCAGCCTCGACATCGTCATGGAGACGCAGTTCGGCAGGGTTCTTCTGCTCCCTCTGGAGACTTTGCTTGTGCGAATCTGATAGCATATGCTCATTTACGGCCTCTGTTTCGTCGTTCATTTCGAGCTGCCGCATTTTTGTGGCTTCGTCTGGAGATAGATTCTCATGAAATCGGGCAAAGGGCGAGTTCTCATCCTCCATTTGACTTTCGGCAATTAGGCTATCCATTTTCTCTTTATTCCCGAGCGCTTCTATGGTTTGTCTGATAGATTTTATGAGATTGTCCTGTACTTTCATTCTTGTTTCATTCGAAATCTTGGTGTCCTCGTTACTCAAGTCGAAAACATCGGGAGAATCATTCATGGTGTTGTCAGTGGGAATGCCTTTGTTCGCCGTGTTTTCAGGCGAAGAGTCCAAGAATTGACCTTGACCCGACTCATTTTCCCAGTTGTCAAATCCGGACGAAATCCTAGACTGAATGCTGCATTTTTCTGGCGCCTCCTGCAACATGAGACGGATATGCTTGCCGTCTTCGCTGGCGTCCATCTTGAAGCCCACCTGCACATTGCCTTTTTTAATTTCATCCCGAATCCTGGAGGCTTCCGCACTAAGTCGACTGGGAAGATCCCCGGTTTCGATGGGGATATTCGCAGAAGACACTGGAAGCCCCAAATTCTCCACTTTGTATTCGTCAAACTCCGCCCAGTCATCCATTACTTTTAGGTTCTTGAAATTTGGACTGTTCGCCTCGACCAAAATCTTGTCCAGGCAAGACCTCAGCTTTGGCAGAGCGTCTGCCACTTGATCCAGAACATGATCCATCCTCTCCTGGATAGGCGCCGTCTCCGTGTTTAGTAAATGGGCAATGGACGAGTTGCTGTTTGTAGGACAGGGATATTTGGAGATTACTTCTTTTAAATACCTTCCCAGTTTTACCTGAGATCTGGATGATTCCGCAGAGCATCTAGCATTAAACTCGGTGGCGCTTCGTTCTGGCTTATTCGATGGATAGCCGTAAACAGGGGAAATCTGATTTGGGAGTGTTTAGATTACTACAGGACACATCTCCTAGCTACTTCTCTTGCTTACTCGTGCTGCATCAGAGCTTTCTCCAGAAAGGCATTCACTTCAGCAGCCACCAGGGGTCCCAGTAACTTGCGACCGTGCAGGAAGGAAGATTCCATTTCTTCGAACGTTTTGCCTGTTGTGATGAAGCTCTGGGCGAAATTTACGTTCTTGTCGACTGCAAAAGGATTGAGTTTAGGATATACCATTTTAGAAATCAGAAAAGGAACTAACTATAGGTAGCGGCCACCGAGTTGGCGATCCCACAGGTCTCGTAGAATGTGGACATTTTGGTAGATGGGAAGAACGTCTTAATGAACCGCATCATCTCCTTCACGCTTAGATGGATAGCGGCCACCCTGGTATTGTCGCCCAAGTTTAGGCCATCCACGAAGCCCGCTCCCAGGCTAATGATTTCATTGAGCGTACCGCATAGCTCCACTCCGGTAACATCGTCGATGCATATCACCCGGCAATTGTTCGTTTGCATAACGGCGGTCAGCAGCTGGGCATCGACGGCATCATCACAGCCCACAGTGACCTCACACAGCTTCCCCTGTGCCATCTCCATTGAGCTGTGAGCAGATATCATCGAGTAGCAAGGAATGTTCAGCTGTTCGCTGATGGTGTCCGACACGAGTACCAGCTCATCGTCCCGCTCCTGCATCAGACCCCTGACCATGGACACGGCGAAGGCAGTTTCCTTGACTTTGCCTGCCAGAATGTTGCAGTAGCTCTTCACAAAATTGTGCGGTATGGAGAATATCAAAATATCTGCATTCTGTGTAGCTTCCAAAAGATCATTCACCGCAATCTAAGGAAGGACCCAACGATATACCAAATTTAGCTATTCTAATGTCTGGAATCCCGCCCGGAATGCCTTACCAGGTTCTTGGGCAGCTTGATACCAGGCAGATACTTTATATTCTCGTGGCGATTATTTATCACCTCGGACAACCGGCTGTTCTGCGTCGGTTCATCGTAGACATATATATACACACGCTCGTCGAAGTCCTCCCTCAAGTTCACGACATTCTTGCTGATGGCTGCCGCAATGGCGGTGCCCCTGAAAGACAGTCCCAGATAGAATATATACATATCTACTGTTGGCCAAGATTAGAGACTTACCAGCCCTCAGCGCCAATTATGCAAACCTTCAGATTTTCGGCCATCGTTCCCTGTACATGAACTTCAGAAATTTAGGGCCGAAATGCGACCTAACGACGGCCAGACTATTAAAGAAGGTCGGAGGTCGAAGGTCTTACAAGTTTATTGTGAATTTTGAAACAAAAGTCTCCCAAAATGTGTTGTAAGTAATTCCTGGCAGAGTTGTGGTTCGCTTTGACAGAAAACTCACAACCTACTTTAGGGGCACGGTTGAAATTCGTACACTATCCCCGACTTATCGTCCACAAGGGTGTCGCTTGTCGATCTGCACTGCGTCTGACGCTGCTGCTGCAGGGCTTCCATTTCAATGGCCCGGATTTCGAATTCGGTGATGATCTGGGAGATTCTGCTCTTGGCCTCCGCCGCCAGTTTTGGCGGCAAATTCTTGACGGTGATGCAGGCGCTCTCAAAGAACAGTTCATAGCTGCAGCGCTGTTGCACAGGAGGAGCTGAAGGAGCAGACAAAGCAGGCGGAGCTAATGGCGCAGAAACGGGAAATGAAGTGATGTCTCCTTGTTGGCTATTTAACTTTTTGAGATAGGATCCCAGAACTCCGCGGTCTCGTTCTATACTCTCCAGAAGTTCCTGGCGATTCTGAGGCAGTGGCTTGGAGTAGCGCAGCTGGTTTCGCTTCAGTGACATGATCTTGCGTAGGATGTACGACAGTGGCTTCCTCAGGACCTGAAAATGCTTCATCATAGTTGCTATTTTACAAACTATCCCAAACAAACCTATCTGTGATGTTCTAATGTCGTGTATCCAGGCTCGTTCACCACGATTTCGTACGTTTTAATGGGTCTCTCCTTATAGACATTCGAACTTATCCACATCTGATACTGTATTTAGTTTAAATAGTCTTTCTTTTGCGTTAATAAAATTTCCAAATTCTTCACTCTTTCGCTTAGCCGCGCATTAGCGATGACAACTGGTCGACAGCTGGCGGACCATCGACACTTACGATATCCCCGTAATCGATTTATATTACTTTTTTCAAATTTATTAAAAAGAAATTGGTCCTAATTATTATTATTACAGATAATCCTTGATCCTCAACTGATGCCACCAAAGCGCGACTGCTGCGCTAGGACATGTTCCCCATGGACAGGCGGTCGATGGACCGTATTTTGTCTTGATACTGGCTCTTCGGTCGGACTGTTCTCCTTGAGACCGCGCAGCTCCAACTCGCAGATTAGCTGGGAAACCCGCATCTTGGCCTCCGCTATTAGCTTCGGGGACAACGCCTTAACACTGGAACTAACGCTCTCGAAGAACAGGTCCACATGGTTCTTCTCTTTCGGCGGCGGCGGGAGGTGCACTGCTGGTTGGCTGCACATTAGCTCGCGGAAGGACTCCATCAGCTCGTTCTTGTCCTGATGGATCTGCATGAGCAGTTTTACTCCCTCCTGGTTGGAAGCAGCGGATTCGCTGTGCCTGGGTATGCTGATTGCAGCATCTGCCGCCTTCGATGGCTCCGTTTCAGAGAGTAGCTCTTGCTTGGTCAACGCCTCCTGCTTCGTCGTGCTGGCCATGTCTTTAGGGGAGGAACAGTCGGCTGCAGTATTTATAATAGGCAGAAGAGCTGCAGGCGATGCGGATGGTGCTTCTGGAGTATGAGATTCCTCCGGCGGCAGCTCCTCCTCTTCCTGGTTTGCCTGAACGGATATCTTGCGCTGATGGTAATACTTGCTCCGCTGCTGTCGCACCTGCAACTCTCGGCGCACCACTTTCTCTCCATTAGCTAGCAGCAACTCCAGGTTGCGCTTGTGCTTGGTGGTGCGCTCATGTCGGACCAAGTGACACCGGTTGCAGTCCATGCTGCACTGGCAGGCGCGGCAGAAGGGCTTGTTGGGATCCTCGGCCGCTCTTCGCAGCCATGGTTCGAAGATCTTCAGCCACTTGTCGCAGAATTTCTGATGGTACTTGGGCTTTGCTGAGCCGGTCGGAGGCCGCTTGTCCTTGCCCTTTTCCCGCTTGACAGATTGCTTGATGGTCCGTGCCACTTTCACCCTTGCAGCTTTCCTACAAAGCCATTGTTCCAGTTGAGTTACACAAAGATATCTACGTTTTGTAGACTTACCAGTCTGAATCGGAAGTGTTTTCCGAGAAGCTCATTCTATCCAGTTTCAATATTATCCTTTATATTTGTTTATTTTGGCTTTCAATTATTATTTTTGTAATGATCAGCTGTTTGACTACAAAAATCGATAGAATTTCGTTGGTTAAACAATCGATAATTCGGCGGTAAATTGTTCAATATTTTGAAGGAATCTTTTTTTTATAATAAAACATATAAAATGTGTTACAGATAAGGCACAAGTCAAAAATAAGTATAATGCTTAGTTAATTCGACAATATTGACCGAAAATCAAGTTATTCCTTGGCCAAGTGCTGCCTGCAATACTCCCAAATGAAAAGCGATCCGGTTACATGCACATTTAGGGATCGTACCAAACCAAATTGGGGAATTTCCACGGCATAGTCCAGGAACCCAATAAGGTCTGCAGGTATTCCATGCTTTTCATGCCTAAATGATAACAAATAATCATATTTATAATGAAAAATCACATAAATGCGTTGGGTACGTACCCCAGCAACAGGATACATTTCTTGGGAAACTTAAAATCGACGAAATTTGTGCTGTGCGCCGTTTGCTCAGCACCAACGATTCTATAGCCCTCCATCTGTTTTCCCATGAGAAATTCCGCCAATGCCTCGGGTTTTACTTCCAAAATGTCCAAGGTCTTCTCAGCAGTCATGCTAAAATGGTGTTTTTGGCGTAAATTTATAATGGATTAATGGGTAAATAGGCTTTACCTTAAGTTGGTGAAATCACTTTTCTCGGCATCCGACTTTAGGCCTAATATGAGGCTCTTAACGCCCAGGACTTCGCAGGTACGGGCGAGTCCTCCCAAATTGGGCAACTTGTCGATCAGGGAAGCCACCACAATCAGCTCGTGATCACTCGGTGTTTTGTTGGCATCCACGAAGTCACTATCTGGATAAATGTCGCCCACAGGATTCATTTTTCGCTGCACATTTCCGTTGGATGCCGTCGAAGATAAGGCCAGCTCAGGCGCCAAAGAAGACTTTTTTAATTTGAAGGTCTCACGAACGTGTTTAAGTTTCATTCGAAAGTGATATCTACAGCCAATACAAGGGTTTACGTTTTCATCAAATGGGGCATTCGTCATCCAGAGAATGGCTTGGGAAATATTAGTATGCAAACATTCTAAGCTCAACTCAGGTAACAAGAAACGCGCTTCGTTCTGGAACTCGCTCAACTTGTCGCCCAATGTCAACTCGATTGAGCTCTTCAAGGCGTCGGCTATCGCCAATTCAAGGCTAGAGGAGGTAGAAAAATATGTGGTAAAATATATGATGAATTATAATGAACGAAGGCAGCTTTACCAGGATTCCTTGCACTTCACAGACAGCCGATGCAGAACCAGCTGCGCCAACAGTCGGGTCTGGAAATTTGCGCCCATGGCAAGTGGCAGGAGATCGGCAAAGATTCCGGACAATTGCTTCTGGTCCAGATTTTCCCATTGGTTTAAGCAGTAAATGTGAACCACAGAGATCAGCGATACCTGTTGGCTGGGCTTGAGATTTGACAGCAGCTTTAGTTGCTCCAGTAGAGGATTGATACTGGGCAGCATTTTGGCCACGAGGTACTCGTACATAAAGCTTATATTCAGCTGATCATTGGGACACAATGCCGCCTCCCACAGCCCATGAGACCAGGTCCACCGATCGCTTAGGTCCAGCAGAGCCTTAGCAATGCGCATTTTTCTTCTGTGCTCCTTGGAGTTGGCGAAATAGCGAGCCTTTTTTCTGGACAGTTCGTTGTTCATGCTTAGCAAACTTTCACAGATACTAGAAACATCCAAGTCTTTATAATTAAGAGCATAAACTTTAAATTGCTCTCTCGCCATGGCATTAGCATCTGTGATATTGCTGCAAGCGATTTCTATGCTGTCGGATCATAATTGATATTAAATTCGCGCTTAAAAACATGTAGATAGTTAGGGTTTCCTACCGTGCATCACCCGTTGTGGTTTCTCCCTCCAGCAACCCTGTCAGGACGAATGAAGGCGGTGCTCTGATATAGTCTGAACTGTCCATGAAACCCAACAAGCGGGTGGACCGTTTTAAAACCTCAACTGTGCACTTTTCGTACTCCTCTCTGTTGAGATTAGCTACCGCGTACTTGAGGATGGCTTGACTTTTAAACAAAACAAAAAAAAAACGTTAAATAAAGACCCTTTTGGCCAAGGTTAAATACTACTTACGATTCAGCAAGGTTGAATCTTCCCAAGCGAGCAATCAGGGCGGGCAAAATGTTCTCATCATCCATTGGCTGCGTGTGCTCTGCCAAAAGATTTGTGAGAATTCCGAATGTTTTGTCGGTGCCCTGGTCCAGAAGTTCCAGAGGCTTTATATCCAACTCCTGCAGCCTACTCCAGGTCGATAGACTGATGCTGGCAAAAAGATCCACGCAGTGCTCGCGAACAAAGGACTTCTCTTCCCTGGTCTGGCACTCGAAACGCTCGAGCAGATGCTGCTGCAGCACCTCCAGGCCTACACCGCTCTGAAGAAGTGATGTGTCAATGCCATATACGGAACGGTAGAAATCCAAATATTGTTCGGGATTGTCCAAGTCTCGGTGCAGGAAAAAGGGTAGAAATCGCCACCAGCCATGTTTGGCCTTTGGCACGGTCCGCAATTTCAACAGGAACGCAACGAATAGATCATATTTGTAATCCTTCCGGGAGACCAGCTCGCAGCAGCGTCTGTTGAAATGCTCAATGTGCTCCTCAAAACTACTGCACTTTTCTATTTTGTCCTGCAGTTGATAATGGTCCGCGTAATCGTCGATGGTATTGTACAAGGATTCGATGAAGTTCAGATACTCGCTGACCGTCAAACTGGCTATTGTATTCTGTAATAAAGTAATAATTGTAAAAACCACAAATTTGATTGGAAGACTCTTACTCACCGAGAAGGAAAACATCACATTCTTTATAGCAACGTCGCGCAGATTGGGATTCTGCAGAGCCCGAACGCGAGCGCACAACTGAAGGAGCAGCTCCTTGGAAACAACCGGCAAAACATCCATTTGCCAGCCATTCAGCCAATAAACTAGTGGCACACAGTGCCAGGCGACTCCCGCTAGGGCTTGGAGCAAAGGTTCCGCCTCGTATCCCTTCATAAAGTCGTTTATTTGCTCCATCGTCAGGCAGTCAGGCACCTCCGGATTATACAATTGTGTCCGATTTGTGGCCGCCAGAAATTCTGGCAGCAAATTAAAGCGGGCCAGCTGCGACAGGCTAGAGTTGGAGAAAAAATACTTAAGGGTCCAGCGCAGCACCAGAATGTTGTTGTCGCCCAAAAGGCGAACACACAGAATCCTCAGCCATGCCAGCCAGTCAGCGCTTATGTTGGTGGCCATTAAGCCCAAACGCGGCAGCAAGGTGCTTAATGTTGGCAGGACCAGGTGCGACTGCTGCTCTTCCAGATTTTCCATTATGCCAACGTATGCGCTCCATTGCTGTTCGCTACACTGCAGCGCGGCCACTACTTCTTGGATTCCCTGCAGCTTCCGCATGAGAAAGTACGCCGCTCGACGTTCCTCGCGCACCTGCGACTGTAATAGATTCTGTGTGACGCCCACTAGCTCCTGTGCGCACTCGGAGCCCAAATTGTGAACGAACTCATCGAACAGATGGACCAGGATCTGGGCCGCATGAGGCTGGTGATCGTTGCTCAGGCTCAGTGACCAAAGCTGCTGTAGGACAAACTTGCCCTCGATCCGCGGAAACTTCTTTGCGTGCAACTGCACGCAGACCAGCACGTTGGCCACCAGCTGCCGGCGACTGGCCGTGTCTTCGCGGCTATCCGCGATCACCACGGAGACGAGCTTGTGGAATAGTTTCGGGCCGAAGCGAACGTTCCACTTGCTGTTCGTTTGCAGCAGGTTGTGGATGCACTGGAGTACCCGCTTCAAGGCCAACTCGTTATCCTTGTGCATGTCAACCAGATCGTACAGCATGTCGTCCAACTCTGCCAGTTCTCCTAGCAAGTTCTGATTTTGGATGTAAGACTCCACGGCCTGGACCACCGCGTGGGTGGCAGTCGCCGTGGTGGCTCTGGTCGTAGGTAATGACATAGTTGCAGCTCCTGGCGATATTTGGTTGAACGCACGTTTCTGTCTATATAAAAACGATGCAGAAGCGGTGTTTATTTCACAATCTTCTGCAAGTTCCCGGAATGTGCTTTTGTTTTGTTTAGTTTTTTAAAAGCTAGTGTGACCGTCCATTCAGTACCGGTAAATATTAAAACACACAAAATAAAACATAGTTTTTGTTATGTTTAAATTTAAATATTAATCATTTATTATAATATATAATATAATAAAATATACATTAAATTTTGTATCCGAAACTGAAATTTAAGAAAATGACATGAGTTTAAACTACTTTTTGGTGTCCTTGTTGCTGCTATCCTTTACTTCATTTAACTTTTTGCACACGATTTTCACCAGCTCGTTGGCCATATCCTTCTTTGATTTCTTCTTTTCCTCCCTCAGTTTCTTGCACAGTTCAGAATCTTTTTTCTTCTGCTTTGCGGCCCTCACCTTTTTCAATTTCTTGGCCATCTCGGCTTTCTTCTTCTCCGCCTCCTGTCTCTTGCTCTTTTCCTCCTCTTCTTTCTTCTTTCTTTCTTCAGCCATCTGCTTGCATTTTGCGAGGTCCTCTTTCTTCTTAGCCTCCATCTCCGCGAGCTTTTCCTTTTGGGCAACTTCAAATTTGGCTAATGCCTCGTCAATTATCTTTAATTGCGCCTCCTCCTTTTCCTTCTCCTCAGGGGATTTACCCTTCTCTGCTTCCAACAGTTGCTTGCACCTTTCGGCCGTCTGTTTTTGCTTCTGTTTCGATTTCAGCTCCTTGCATTTCAATTTTAACTCATTTTCCCTTTCCTCATCCTCATCTAATTCACCGTTCTCTTCTTCATTCATTTCCCAAGAATCCTTCTCCGCTTTCAACTTGGCGGCCCTCTTTTTGCAGCGCTCCTCCTGGGCTAGCTTCTGGCAGCGTTCCTCCTGTTCCCGCTCCGCTTTGGTCTGCTGCTGAATAGTGAACAGCCGAAAGGTGATTTTGTCGGCCGACATGGCATCAACCAGCACCACCGTACCCTTTTCACCCGGCTCAATCAGATCCATTTTGGTCACAAGCTTCAGGCCCGAATCCATTATCTGCTGAAAGTCCGAATTTCCCATCACCATATCCTCTACGAGCAGCGGATATAAGCCTCGGAATACCATCGACTGAGATGCTTCGGCGGGACAGCCTGTGAGCATCACAACGGGGCACGGCGGCCTTATGTGGCTGATCATCTGGGCCATCATAGAACAGGGACTAGCTACGACTATGGCCCGGGCCTGACTCCCAGCAGCGGCATCCGCAATCGACGTAGCCACTGCCGAAATGTGGTCACCGCCACTATTACGGATCTCCTGCTTGATGTGGTTCTGGATGTTCTCGTACCACAAGACCGACTCAATTTTGGCACAAATCCTGGCCATAACGCGCACGGCCTCCGCCGGATACTTGCCCTTGGCCGTTTCGCCGGAAAGCATCACAGCATCCGCTCCGTCGAATATGGCATTGGCCACATCGGAGGCTTCGGCGCGGCTGGGTCGCGGCTTGGTCGTCATCGAGTCGAGCATCTGGGTCGCACAGATCACCGGCTTGCCAGCTTTGTTGCACTTGGCGATAATCATTTTCTGGGCCAGCGGAACGTTCTCGGTGGGTATCTCGATGCCCAAGTCGCCACGGGCCACCATAATCCCGTCCGAAGCGTGAATAATTTTGTCTATGTTGGTCAGACCCTGCTGGTTCTCGATCTTGGAGATAACCTTGATGCGTTTACCCTCAGGTCCCAGAGCCTGCCGGACATCGGCCACAGCTTTGGCATCGCGGATGAACGATGCAAAGATCATGTCCACCTTCTGATCTACCCCGAACTGCAGATCCTGCTTATCCTTTTCGGTTATGGCTGGCAGATCGACTGCAAGGCCTGGCAGATTGACCCCCTTGTGGGACCCCAGCTTGCCTCCATTCTCCACCTCGCATACCACTTCTTCTCCCTGCGATTCCTTGACCACCAGTGCGATCAGACCGTCGTCAAGGAAGACGCGATTTCCGGGCTTTACAATGGAGGGTAACTGCTGATAGTCCACATAGATCTTGTCCTTGGTGACGTTATTTTCCAGCTCCTTGTTCGTGCTAAGAGTGACCTTATCGCCCGGCTCCAGCTGGACCTCAGCTGTGTCACCGCTCTCGGCAAGCTTGCCCGTCCGAATCTCTGGGCCTTTTGTGTCTAGTGCCAGGGCCACCGTTTTTGGCATTCCCGTCTCCTCTTGATACATTGCAATGGCTTTACGCGCTTCCTTGATGGTCTTGGCGTGATATTCGTGGCTGCCGTGCGAAAAGTTCATCCGCACCACCCGCATTCCCGCCCGGATCAGCTCCAAGAGCACATCCGCTCGTTGCGACGAGGGACCTATGGTGCAGATAATGCTGCTCATGGGTACCGACACAGGAGGAGCGTCGACTTGCAGTCGCGACTGGTAGTCCAGCTGGGAGGCGAAGGGTCCGCGGTCCTGCCGAAACTTGGGAGTTTTCTATCGGAGACCTTAGACCTTAGAGATACCTTTGCGTAACATAACACCTTACACTTGACATACCTTCTCGCTAGCGGAGGCATAGCAGCGGTACCCTTGGAACAACAGGGAATTCGCATATGGTTGCACAGCAAAACAGGCTGCCCTTAGGCAAAAGTTTTCGACGTGGGACTGAATTTTGAAAATAAAATTTAGATACCAAAAAAATATTACAATAGTATAATTATTAAAATTGAAGTCAAACTGTATTTTTCTCAGCCACCTTTAAAACATAACTAACATTATCTGGGGATATAATCCAAGGAAAGGAGGGAGTTAATCGAGCACGACCAATGGTTTTCGTAAGCTACAAACTTAAACCATTTCTAGGATCCTAAGAAAGTTGACTTCATTTTCCATACATACATACATATAGCGACTTTATTAATTGTATCTTTTCGAAGAAATCTATATTATTCAACAACGGTACATTATATTTGTGTTTGTGTCTGTTTGAGGCCCGGGATGGCCTTCGGCGCTTCGACAGCGGGCCTAGCATCCTCCTGCAGGTTCCAATATTCCGAATATTGTGTAATTAATAAATTAACTTGGTTATTAACATTAATCAACGCGACGCCCGCGACAGCTGCGACGCATCAAGGTACTTCCTGAGCGGCAAAGTTTATTCGACGGTGCTGCAATGACAGACAATTTCCACAATTATTAATTTCTTTTCATAGAAATTCTTCTCGTATGCCAAACTTACACAATGCGGATGGTGTTGGTAAAGCCGGAGCCCTGCTTCCAGCCGGTCACCACAACGACGGAGTCGCCGGCCTTGACGAATCCGTTCTTCTTGCCCACCTGCACGCCGAACTGGACGCGCACATCCACATCCTTCAGCCAGTCGCCTTGAGCGGGTTCTGGAAAGTCAAAAAAACCAGCGTAAGGATACTAAAATAAAAGCCAAAGCACAGGACTCTCTTACCCTTGTAGATGAGTGGCACCAGGCCACGGTAGAGGTGGGCCTGACGGGCGGTCTGCGGGAAGCGGGTGACCGCAATGATCGGGCAGCGTGGGCGGTACTTGCTCACCTGGAAGGCCGACTTGCCGCTGGTGGTGATCACCACAATGGCGGCAGCCTTGGCCTTGGTGGCAGCCTCAACGGCAGCGATGGCGGCGGCATGGGCAGGATCAATGGGGCCGGCACTCTTGACCAGATCGTTGAAGAGGTTCTGGTGCCAGAGGGCGGCCTCAGCCTCCTTGCAGGTCTTGGCCATGGTCAGGACGCACTCCAGCGGGTACTCGCCCTTGGCGGTCTCGCCGGACAACATGACGCAGTCGGCGCCATCGAGCACGGCGTTGGCAACGTCAGAGATCTCGGCGCGAGTGGGACGTGGCTTCTTCACCATGGACTCCAGCATCTGAGTGGCGCAGATGACCGGCTTGCCGGCCTTGTTGCACCGCGCGATCATTGCCTTCTGGGCGAGGAAGACCTTCTCGGCGGGAATCTCAATACCCAGATCACCACGGGCCACCATGATGCCATCGCCGGCCTCGATAATCTCGTCCAGGTTGTGCATGCCCTGCTGGTTCTCGATCTTGGAGATGATCTTGATGTTCTTGCCCTTCTCGCCGAGCACCTTGCGGATCTCGGTCAGAGCGGCGGCGTTGCGGATGAATGAGGCGAAGACCATGTCAACATCCTGCTCGACACCGAACTGCAGATCGCTCTTGTCCTTCTCGGACACAGCGGGCAGATCGACGGGCACGCCGGGCAGATTGACGCCCTTGCGGGATCCCAGAGAACCGCCGTTCTCCACCTCGCAGGTGATCGTGTCCTTGGACACCTCACGCACCACCAGCGAAATGAGACCGTCATCGACGAAGACACGGTTGCCGGGCTTCACCACGTTGACGATGTTCTCGTAGTCCACATAGACAATCTCCAGGGAACCCTTCTCCAGGTAATCCTTGTTGGTCGACAGCTTGATGGTCTCGCCCTTCTTCAGCTCGATTTCGGCAGTGCCGCTGCCACCGATCAGGCCGGTACGGATCTCGGGACCCTTGGTGTCCAAGGCAATGGCAACGGGGTGCTCGTAGCCGAGCTTGGCCGAGTAGTTCTTCACCGCCTGGCGCACATTGGCGACCGTCTCGGCGTGGTACTCGTGCGAGCCGTGCGAGAAGTTCATGCGGGCAATGTTCATGCCGGTGGCCATCATCTTCTCCAGCATCTCGACGCTGCGGGAGGCAGGTCCGATGGTGCACACGATTCCGGACAGGCGGACATGGGGCACCGGCGAGTCGAACTGCAGACGGCACATGTGCTCCAGTTGGGTATCAGCTCCTGCGGCCATGTTTTGCGGTACTTCGTTGGGCTGCAAGTGGAACAAAAAGGGAATAGCTTAGTCAGGTGTGAAATCTGTGAGAATAGTATTTAATTTTAGGAAATTAGCATAATCAATAAACACTTAAACTGAATAAAAACCTTTATCAAAGATTTCTTGTCACGATATTATTTAAAAGCTTAAAGCTGACTTTTATGATTGATATTAATATTTATTTGTTTATGTTTTATTACAGCCCGAAGCGGTATCTTAATGCAACAAGTGACTATTGACACAGGTAATCAGAGGACTCTCCATAGCAACAGTGTTTGTAAAAGTAAACACTTTTATTTATTTCACCATTAAGGGAATTATTATTTTGCAGTATTCAGTAAAAATGGTGAAATAGTCAAACTGAAAAGGGAGGGGAATGGAAAATTGGCCCCCTTTTTGCTATTTTTGTGAATAATAAATCAATATTCTATTTATTTCCACGCTAGAAATAGGAAACCAGGTACAGGAATTTTCCAGAACAACACGAAATAACTATTTAAGGTTCAAATATGAAATAACAACAATGGGAACCAAGCCTTTTCCCACTTTTGTTGCTAAATTTATGTAAAATAAAGTAGTAGTAATTAAGTATTACGCAGAAAAGAAATGAAATTCATTAGAATATCACATAACCACAGTGCAATTGACTCGAAAACATTGATTTGCAATTAAAATCCATCAGTTGTAGGGCAAGGCAGAAAAGCTAAGCTCACATTGACACTCTTCAAATATTATTTATTGAAAAATAAAACATTTCTTCAGCCTTCACCAGAAATCTTTGGTTTTATGTAAACAAAGTGCGTGTACTTGAAGTGCTTGAATGAGTGGGTGGGTGGTCCCACCGGGGAGGATGTAAGAGAAAGAAAGGTAGAAAGCGAGAGAGAGAGAGAGCGACATGCGGAAGAAAAGTTTGCATCGGCGCCGACGTCGCTGCACCGCCGAAGGTCAGTTCTGCCGACCGCGACCGAGAGGAGGAGACAGCAGCAGTGGCAGCGGCAGCGGCATCGGCAGAACTTTCGCAGCTGCAGTTGCATAATGCCGAATTTTCGCCAAGCGAGTCTAGGTCCGATATCGGATAACTACCCGCCTACAACTGATTATGAGTATCTTTATGGACCAGTTATATGGACGGCGGCGTACCTTCAGCTTGGGTGCCTCATCGTAGATGGTTACGTTCACCATTTTGTTGCCTACCAAGCGGGCAGTGTGGAACCAACGGGAAACGCTCTTGAACGCGGGATCGGAATCGGGGCAACGAAGATATCTATATCCTCCAGCAGCAGCACACGCAACACGCACAACACACACAAGGCCGCGTTGAGCTGAGTTCAATATTTTGGCAATATGTAGCTTTCGAGTCGATAATGTATCCGGAAATCGAAAAGCGGACGCGGCGAGGACGAGGCAAGCTGTTCGACTGACAGCGATTTTTTTTTTGGCCAGCGGAAAATTTCCCGAGCCGCAACAAAAGCGCTCAGAATGTCGGTAGCCCGAAAGGCAGAGAGCAGTGGCTAAAGCACGAGGTAGGAAAGCCAATGCTTCTGCTTCCGCTCACCAAGAGCAGCGAGAAAGTTGGACCCTAGGAGGCGGAAGAGGCGGCAACGGCGAGAGAGGAAAGCAACAGGCCACCCCTAAAGAGCCAGCCTCTCGCGCGAAGCGTTTTGAAGCAAAGAAAGGGTACGACTCTAGGGTATAGTCGACCACCTGGATACTCGCTATTGAGTTAAGGCCTCTTAAACAATTTTCCCATTAAGATCAAAGTAAATAATAGCTATGATTATTTGACAACAAAATCAAATGTGCCCTAGGTATTAATCTCTAAAAACAATCGATGAAAACTTTTAAAAGTATCTTGAATTTTTTTTACAAATCTGAAAGGGACTTGTAGGTTATCTGAAAGCAAAATCACCTGAACAGATATACTAAAATTGTATAGTAAATAACCTTGACTTCAAATTTAAGGGTATACAACATTTAATACAAATTGGGATTCTTATAAAATTTTCCTGGATTTATTTAGAAACAAATTGTTGAACTTCACAGTCAGAGGTTTTTTACAACGGTGAATCAGTCAGGAAAAGTCGCCCCTTATCAGCTATTCAATGGAATATAATGCTACAGGTTCAAGAGCTCTATTTACCAACTTCTTTATGAATTCCCCCAAACCCAATACACCCTCCAAGTCCTTCGAGTAGAGGGTGTGCTAAAGTTTATCCAAGGCAGAGAACGAAGCTTTGGAGTTGTTAACTGGTGCAAAGCTCGTTGCCAGCCGGCATTTGAGGTTCAACGATTCCTTGAGTGTTTATTAATTATAATAAATATGATGCATATGTATGTGCATGTGATGGGGGCGTGTGTGTGTGCGTGGTAAACAAAAAACCGATCGTCAGCTGTTTCGTGTCGATCGCTTATCAGCTGACAAAAAAAAAAAAAAAACAGTGTCCCAGTCCACTCCGCTGACCTTGACAAATCTGCTCCACAAAACGCCCGCCGTCTCGTTCGCACACCCATTATGCAAGTGCGTGAGCATTCAATTTGCATTTGTATTGGCCGTGGGGGTGCTTCTCCTTATCGCTCTCTTTGACAATTTCTCTTCTCCTCGTGAGTGACACGCGCACAAAGCGTGCCGCAAGAGCTTTTCGGCGCGCAACTTTCGTTGGCGGAAAACGCACGAGAGAAAAGTTCTTAAAAGTGAAAGTGCTTTTCCAGCACATAGATATGTACATACATATATCGTCTATGTACATACGTATGTACCACATTTGCCCTTGAACTTGCACCGAAAAGGACGTTGCTACAGTTACTGGAATTCCTACACAACAAAAAATTCTAATCGGAAAAATACCCGGTTTAGCAACAAAGACGCCGAATTCGGAAATCAGACAACCGGCACAGACATAATTTATGCGAATTACTCATCGCCTGCCTGCTCCCATTTGAGGCGTCACCAACCTCTGGGAAATTAAACAATTGCGATAAGCAGTGGAGGTTTACAGCAGCAATTGGCCAGCTTCGAGATAATTATTGTTGCATTTTCCAATGGCGTGTTCTGATGGTATGGGTTTCCTACTTGAAGCGCCGTATGGAATAAGAGAGAATGACTTCTATTTCACCTTTACACATTTCACTAACAACGCTTCTGCGGCAATGTGAGTGTGCGAATTCAATGCAAGCGCAAATGTGTGTGTGAGGCGGCAACTTAATTCTACATAATGTGGAGAATTGGCTTGCATCATCAACAACAATTTGCGCGACACAATTCGCGACTTTCACATTTTATTAACATATATTTTATATTAATGTAACTTGTATTTATTATTATTTTCTATTTACCTGTTTGGAACAATTAAGGTAAACTCGCAGAGATTTTACTCCTGTTTTGGAATTAATTTATTTCAATTTAAATGCACAGGCAACGAACGCTCCAATCAGAAACCGGGCCGCTTAATAACTTACTATCAGCGCTGACCGTTTAGCTAACTTCGGGCTATATCTGGCGTTTTTTTAAAATGGCAAGGCTATTAAGCTTTCAACTAGCTTATAGCTATGAAAATATTTTATTTTAGATGAAAAATCTAGCGAATTCTAGCAATATATTTTCTGATATCAGATTCTTTGGACTATATGAAGCGTTTTTTATTTTCAAATTGATCCTTTTACCTAAAAGAAAATTTCAAAAAGTTTAAATTTCCCCCTAAAAAATCCAACTGCCCCCAAACTCAAGTTATTTTCGAATTCTGGCTTTCACCTTAAAAAAAATTTCAAAAAGTTTAAATTTTCCTCTAATAAATCCAACAATTTGGGGGCAAATTCAATTTATTTTTATTTTGATTTATAAATCAGTAATATTTTATACTCAATCAGAAATTAAAAAGATAGCGGAAAGAAATATTGCAAATATTTTCGAGTTTTTCAAACAAGCAAATATACATTTGCAGAAAATTTGATAAGATTTAATTTTTTGTTAAACAGAACTTCACCTTTTTGAAAAAATGTACTATCAAATCCAAAATTAAATTATAAAACTATTCTCCGATTAATCTTCGCAGTGCGCACCCAAGTCTTTTAATTAAAACTAAATAAAAGTTATTGTTAATCCAACCAATCTCGCATATATTCACAAGTTATCGCTGTGACATTTCCGCAATTGGAACAGTTCTTAATCACGGGGCAAATGCCGCAAGGCATCTGCACCAGGCCGGTTGGTGCCAACGGGGAGTTGACCGCGCGATAGACAAATGATCCATCTTGTTGTCGCACCCGCTCCGCGTTGCCATCGTAGACAACCGTTTTCAGGATGGTCTCCAAATCGGCCTCCGCCAGGTTGACCTTGCTGATGCCCAGGTCCGAGATGAACTTGTGCACCTCGTTGACCGTGCAGCAGGACATCTGCTTGAAGGCCAGGGGACCCTCGCGTTTCTTCTCCGCTCCGTCGCGCTTCATCTGCAGGAACCGCAAGCACTGTTGGTTGAGCACGTCGACGAATTCCACCTCAAAGTCCTGGTCCTGGTACCAAGCGCCGCCCGTGATGGAGAGATCGGGTTCCAGGTTGTAAAGCATATAAACTTTCTTTTTGCTGGCCTAAGGGAGAATCATGGAAATAACTCACTAAATCCAACCTTGTGGATACAACTCACATTCACCGACTTGACCGCCTTAATCAGCTTCTTCGTTTCAAGATTCTTGAGGATCTTATTCAGCTGAATCATGTTCAGGTTGGACTTCATGCGTATATCCCGTATCCAGATACCCTTGTTGCCGCCCTCCTCCACGATGCCATAGACCACCTTCTCCTCGTTGTCGGCATCTTTGGGCAGGGCGCTCTTCTTCTCCGGATCCTTGGCACGGTACAGCAGCTTCTCGCCCTTCTTCAGGATCTCGATCTCGCCCTGCTGCAGCAGTATATTCAGAGCCTCCACTCGCGTGCCCGGTGCTACGTCAGGCATCGCCTTGGTCAGGTCATCGTTGGTGGCGCCAGCCGGTATGCCCTGGACGACCGCCAGCAATAGTTGGGACACCTCGGCCGCCATTGTGCCCTGCAATTTTTTTTATTTAAAATTAAGAAATATTTTACAGAATCCATGCTTTACTTACAGAATCAAAACAAACGCTTCGGGCTGAATGACTGTTGACAAAGAGGAAGCTTAATTGTCACTCACAAGGCGGGTTTTAAACAAATTTATTTTTGTTTCGAATTTTGTATTGATTATTTCGGAGCTATTAAGTGCGAATTGATGGTGAGGATTGGATCACAGCACAGCTATTTATTTACTTTTATAAAAAACAGAAGTCGACGAAAATTGTTAAAAACAATACCGGCCTTTACTCCAGTCTGGCAACACTTTCCATTGCCGTCAGCTGATTGTCGTTCTCCCGGGACGCAGGAACATATACGTGGCTGTTGATTCTGTGAATGCCACCTCGAAAATTCCGACAAGACCTGCGAAAATAAAGTAAAATATAAATTAAGTGGGGGTTATACTATGCGATAGCCGCTCCACACACGCCGAGTGCAATTCCTCCTCCGCCGCCTTTCGAGCTCCAAGTTCAAGGAAATGGGTTTGTGCAAGTGCCCGAAGCGGCTGGTGACCAATCAGTTCTGCTTCGAGCACAGAGTCAATGTTTGCGAGCACTGCATGGTGCAGTCGCACCCTAAGGTAAGGTTCTGTTCACCCCACTTGCTTTCTTAGCTCAATTCTCTGCCTATCGCTTTCAGTGCATCGTCCAGTCGTATCTGCAGTGGCTGCGGGACAGCGACTACATCTCAAACTGCACCCTGTGCGGCACCACCCTGGAGCAGGGCGATTGCGTGCGTCTGGTCTGCTACCGTAAGGATTTGGCTATAACTCTCTCTCGCTCTCTATCCCAACATTGCTTGCTAATGCGCCATTGCAGATGTATTTCACTGGGACTGCCTCAACGCCCGCCAAGCCGCTTTGCCTGCCAACACAGCGCCGCGTGGCCACCAGTGCCCCGCCTGCAACATTGAGATCTTTCCAAACTCCAATCTGGTCTCTCCGGTGGCTGACGCCCTGAAGAACTACCTGGCCCAGGTCAACTGGGGTCGCAACGGTCTTGGCCTGGCTTTGGTAAGTCTTTGTGCACGCATCTGTTCCTTTTGCTCTAAAACCAGTATTGCCGACAGCTCTCCGAGGATCAGAGCAGCAGCTTGAAGGCAATCAAGGCCAAGGTGGCCAGCCAGGCGGCCGTCAGCAACATGACCAAAGTGCACCACATCCATTCCGGTGGCGAGCGAGAGCGTGCGAAGCCAAATGGCAACGACGCCATGAGTCCACATTCCGTTCTCCTAATGGACGCCTTCAATCCGCCCAGCGCGGGCGATTATGGTGCGTAGGAATAATATAGCTCGATATATATCTCAATAATATATCTCTCGCAGCCAGCAGCAGGCGTCCGTTGCTGCCACGTCAGTCGCCCATTGGCGGAACGGACCGGGACGACAACAAGTACCAGAGGCGCACGCCCGCGGAGCTCTTCTCGCGCTGGACGCGACGCTTTTACGCGCCCTCCTCCCGGCCGCCTTGGCGCCGTACCTGGTTCTTGGTGCTCGCCGGCATCCTGGCCTTCATTCTGTTCGTCTACCTAATGGCCTGGCTGGGACGTGGCGGATCCGAGGCAGTGGACGAGGGCTGGAATAATCCCAATCCGCAGCCGAACCACTACGAGTAGTAGAGTGTTCGCGCATATTCGAAACGAGCATACGTAGCATATAACCAATAATCCAATCCCCGAGTCCCGAAAGAATAAAACTTTTACAGCTATTTATATAACCTAACATTGCCAAGCGAAGTGTAATACAAGGATCAGTGTACCTAATCAGCATGCGGTTTCAATGCCTGGTCACCGCTTCCATCCTTGGGTGCCAATTTGACGATCTGCTTCCGTTTCACCGGCGTAGTTGGCTGTGGTTTCCGCTTGGGCGCATCGAGCACCTCGTCGTACTCGTGCAGCTTCTTGGCCAGGAAGTACATCTCGGCCAGCGCTATAATGAGGGCCACAATCACGCCCAAAAGAATGCGAAAGCCGAATGGCAGAGGACCCACCATTAGGTTAACGCCAAAGAAACCAAAGGTAAAGCCAGCGGCCACCGAGAAGATGAACTGTGCCACGGCAATGATCTGCTTGTTGATGCTCTTAACTGAGAAATAGAGAAAAAAAGACCAATTAGTGCCAACTTCATGAAGATCAGCTAGAACCTTGTCTTACTTTGGTAGGAAATTGTGTCTTCGGGAAAGTTCTTCAGTCCGGCATCCACGCTCTTGGTCATCTTGTGATACTCTCGGTTCTGCTGCTCGGCACGTAGTCTTTGGCAGCGGGCCTCCAGCTCGGGATTGCGCTGCTTCATCTCGTTCTCGGGCAGCACCAGCTCACAGGACTCGATCAGTTCGTGGAGGAACAGCTCGGAGCGCCCCTCACGCCGCAAATCATTAAGAACCTCAGTGAGCCAGTGCAGGTCACTTAGATATAAGACATCTCTTGTCTCGGGCTGTGGTTCATCTTTCGCCTTCTCGTCTTCGTCTTCCTGTGCCTTCTTTTCATCGGCAGTCTTTTCTGGTTGGTCGGCAATGTCAGCAGTCAGCTTCTTCAGTTGGTCTGCATCGATTTTCGGACGCTGGCTGGGCACGTCCCGATCTTTGATTATTTTCGTGCTGGCGGGCAGCTTAAAGCCCTTGATCTTCATCAGCCTGGCCACATTTTCGGGCACTTGCTCAAAGTGCTCCTTCTGCGCGTCCAGAAAGCTCAGAACCTTCTCAGAGGGCACCAGGCGCACCCTGGTGTCCACGATCGTAGACTTCAGCATGACTCCGACTACTTGGCAATGTTCAACTTGAGCTGCAGGTCCGAGTAGAGCTCTGCGATTTCCTCCTCCTTCTCCTCGAACGAGTTCTCGATGCGCCGATAGCCGTGCTCCAAATTGGTCAGAAACTCCGCCCGGCGCTGCTCACGTGCGCGTCGCGCTTCCTCCAGCTGCCTGCTGGCCTGGAAATTCAAATGCAATTCAATTAATCAATGATAAAGGGGTGAGATTACTGACGGTGACCCACTAACCGTGCGTTCCACCTTTGCCTTCGCCAGCAGTTCGTTGACTTCGTCCAGCAGATGATTCACTTCGCAGCCCAATTGGATCAGGTTCTGGTTGCCGGATGCAATGCAGCGCTCGGAGAGATCGTACTTGAGGGAGCCCACGGTTTCGGTGACCTGAAAAAGTTTCTCTACTTCGCTGTCGTTGCGCCGCACCTCGAAATTCTCCAGGAAAGCCTCGATCTCGCCGTTCACGAACACGCGATGGTCTAGAATGCGAAGCGGCACCTTGTACAGCTCTGCAAGGAGTGGAAAATCCCGGTTATCAACGCTTTCCCACAAGCTTTTCCGATTTTGTACCTCGTCCGACTTGGCTTATCATTATTTTCCTCCGCCTACAGCTGTCACATGAGTGCGGCGTTGCCAGATGTCCAGAAGGGCCAGCTTAGCCCGGTGTGGCAACTTGCTGGCCTGATACTGCAGGATTTTTCCCAACCCCACCTGGCCACACTGCTCGCACGTACTCCACTTGCTGCCTGCATTTCCCGCAGCAGCCGAAACCCGTAGAAAATTAGCCAATTTAAGCGCCACGGCCAGGATGAGTGAGGAATTCAAGCTGCCCAAGCGCTCCCGCAAGCGTACCCGCGACGTGAAGCGCAAGGCCCGGCCGGAGCTGGACGGCGAGAACGCGTGGTCGGCGATGCGGTACTGCGAGAACTTTGAGCCATTCTGGGACTTCACAGACAACCTGGAGCGCATCGAGGAGTCGGCGGTGCCGTGCGAGGAGTTCATTGAACGCTTCGAGCGTCCCTACAAGCCGGTGGTCATCCGCGGCTGCACCGATGGCTGGCTGGCCCTGGAGAAGTGGACATTGGCCCGCCTGGCCAAGAAGTATCGCAACCAGAAGTTCAAGTGCGGCGAGGACAACGAAGGCTACTCGGTCAAGATGAAGATGAAGTACTACGTGGAGTACATGCAGGGCACGCGCGACGACAGCCCGCTGTACATCTTCGACAGCAGCTTCGGCGAGCATCACCGGCGGCGCAAGCTGCTGGACGATTACGTGGTGCCGAAGTACTTCCGGGACGACCTCTTCCAGTTCTGCGGCGAGAGCCGTCGCCCGCCGTACCGCTGGTTCGTGATGGGGCCAGCTCGCTCCGGCACCGGCATTCACATCGACCCCCTGGGCACCAGCGCTTGGAACACGCTCATCCGCGGCCACAAGCGCTGGTGTATGTTTCCCACGCAAACGCCCAAGGAGATGCTGAAGGTGACCAGCGCCATGGGCGGCAAGCAGCGCGACGAGGCCATCACCTGGTTCAGCACCATTTATCCGCGCACCAAACTTCCCTCCTGGCCGGAGCAGTACCGGCCCATCGAGGTCCTGCAGGCCGAGGGCGAGACGGTGTTTGTGCCTGGCGGCTGGTGGCACGTGGTGCTCAACTTGGACGACACCATCGCCATCACCCAGAACTTTAGTTCGCACACGAACTTCCCGTGCGTCTGGCACAAGACGGTTCGCGGGCGGCCAAAGCTGTCCCGGAAGTGGCTGCGCGTGCTACGCGAGCAACGACCGGAACTGGCTCAGATCGCCGATAGTATTAACATTAACGAGAGCACCGGCTTCGCCTCGGACAGCTCCAGCAACTCTAGCTCCTCTTCCTCCTCGAGTAGTTCCTCGTCGTCGTCCGAGAGCGAGGGCGAGGGTGGCGGCGATTCGAACACGGACAGCGGGCAGGAGAGCCTCACTGCCAAGAAGAAGAAAAAGCGGCGCATGGCGGGGGGCAGCTCCATGGGCGGCTCCTCGCGTTCCTGATGCAGGGAGCGGGCCAAGCGCAAAGGCATGCTCATGCGCCTCTTCCAACGACAGCTGATGCTGTTCCGGCGGCTGCCCCGCTGCCGGCGCAGTTAGCACTAGGATCAGAGGATCAGCCAGCCAGCGGCGCCAGTCTGGCCGGTTCACCACACAGTTTTGTAATATTTTTCTACATAGACAAGCGAACGAACACATGTCTTGCAGCTCTTTGATTGCGTGCAACGGAAGGATGCCTGCCCCCGATTTCAATAGATGCTCCAACACATGACTCATTAGCGTAAAACAAAATGCAACAATAAATAAATCCAATATATTTGTAAGATGATTGTGTTTTTATGTCCAATTGAGATTTACTTTTTGTCTTTTCCAAAGAAAACAAATGGTGATTCAGCCTCCTGTAAAATAAATCTACAAATAAGAATATGATTCCATTCACAACCCAAGATGACAACAGTTCTCATTTTGTATTTTACAAAATTACTTTTCTCCGTTTTATTTAGAATCCTTTTTGCAAACAAAAATGCCATTTTATATAAATTGTTTTCCCGTTTTTCGTATTGTATAAAAAGAAACAAAGTACATCGACATGACATGCAACTTAAGCGATTTTAGCTAAATTATAATGTATCGGAAGGGGGAAGGAAGGGGCGACTTGGAAGGTGTTTCGTTTATAATATTTTGCCGCCGAACTAAACTAAACAGAAATAAATCGTGAAATGTACAATTCAGAATGGGTTTAAAAAAATAAAGGTGGAGAACTAAATTTTATTCACAGAACAGCGTCGTTGAAAGCACTTGCTCTTAAATAAATCACCTTTAATTTGCTACAATTTGTTATTCATAATTATTATTATTTAAAGTTCTCCCCTGCGCACTCATTCGATCCTTCTGCTTCCACATCTGCATCTTCTCTGGCGATGGTCTAGATAGAAAAGTTCTTTGCACTTTGCACTTGGATGTTGGGTTTTTGTGGTGTGGCTGGATTTCAGACAGTGTCGTGTAATTACAGATGTACATCGTTTTCTTTTGTTGTTTTTATTATAATTATGAAATATTTGTAATTGTTGTTTTGTATAAATTAGACATTGCGCACGCAGCTTCGTTTTGCTTAAGGTCTGACGGTTTGGGCTGGGTTTTCATTTTGATGTTCGGTTCGGTTCTGTTGCGGTCGGATGCGGGTATTTGAATTTAGTTTCTAGCCAAGTTCTCTGGGTTGAGTGTTGAAATATGGTTGGTGTTGTGTTGTGGTTCTTGTTGTTAAATCTGACTTAATCGATATACTGCGCTAACCAACGGAAACCCTCGCCGTAGCCCTGTCGCTTCAGCACGGAACACATGAACAATTCCAACGGGCGGCCGGGCAAATCAGCGCGAGCAACCTTGCCCTGTTAACCAAACAGAAAACAATAATTATTAATCAATAATCAGAATACATATTCATTTAGATAGTCCCAATCGAGGGGGGGAAGAGTTCTTGTTGTTTACCTTGCCGGTCGTCAGCTGATACAGGCCAAACACATTTCTCAGCTCATCTTCGCTGGCCGCGCCGGGCTTATCGATTTTGTTGCCCAATATAAGCACGGGGCAGTTGGAGAGCGCCTCGTCCGTGAGCAGCGAATCCAGTTCGTTTTTGCTCTCCTGGAAGCGGCCGCGATCCCAGGCGTCTATTAAGAACACGATGGCATCCACGGCGGGGAAGTAGTCCTTCCAGACGCGTCGTGCTGCAAATAAAAGGGGGTAGATTATGCATTTTAATTTATTTGTTAACCATAAAAGACACAAATTTAAATAAAATAAATCTAAAAGTCAAACAAATTTAAAGTGTAAGCTACTAGTTGTCCATTTTTCTATTGAATTTGCATAACATCAACTAGGAACACCCAAAACCCACTGTTTAGTCTTATCAGGCTTTAAGTTTTGATATCTTTTTGCCGCTGAGAGTGCTTGCTTGACTCGCGCGCTGCCATCTTTACTCCGATCACGGTTGGCTTGCTCCTAAACAGAAACCGATCGTCATCGTGACAAGCTCTATGAATATTAACGCCAGCTAACGTGCAAGTGCTTCTTTATCAATAAAAAATTGCTGCCCGAAAGTTATTTCATGATGTTTTCCTCGTTTTACTAATATACTTATTAATGAGCACTAGAATATGTACATTTCTGTGGGAAAATGGTTGTTTTCCTTCTACGAACAAGTTTGTTTTCTACTTTGTGATCTTGCGCTTTTGTTTTTGTTTGTTATCTATATAGAATGTTTGCCTTCGTACTTATATTATTCATAAATAAGTATTTCGAGTATACAAGCACAGTGGTTAGTGATCTATTGTTGTGAGCTTATGTTAAATATTGAGCATTTCAAGAAAGCATTAAAACATGTAGACTTGAGTCTGTAAATTAATGGGTTCAATGCTTAATGCTTCTAAATGTGAACCTGTTGTGCAGGTAAATTGTTGGAAGACCACTGCCGTGGCATTACATGGACGGGTGCTCGAGTGTGTGACGCTGATTGAACGCAACAAATGTGTGTAAAGAGTGTAAAGAGCTTTGAGGTTGTGTGCGCTATATTTCATGCTGATTGTCGTTGGATCTGGCTCTTTTGAATGTGTCGCCCCTTGTGATATAGAATGGTCTATATTTAGCCAGCGGGCACGTTCGGGAATGCGCAAAAATTGATTGCACATTCTCTTTGGGCTCCGGCGGAGAATGGAACTTACCCTGAGTGTGGCCACCCAAGTCGAATGTAGTGAAGCGCATGTTGCCGATGGACAGCTCCTCGGATGCTGTAACAGATAGTTGGTATTTGGGGTTAAATGATGAATCGTGACGGACACAAGGGCAACTCAAACTCACTTGGATGCAGTGTGGGCACATGCTGCGCCAGCTTATCATCTTTGAGCATATGCAATAGTGTGGTTTTGCCAGCATTATCAAGGCCCAGGAACAATAATTTGCCAGACTTTTTCCACAGACCTGTAACGAACGAAGGAAATTTTAGAAACGTCACCAACTATATTAATTATGTACGCAGCTAAACCAATACTAATGGCGGATCACTTGTGTTTGCGCTGCCACAGACAATGGAGGTGGAAATGGTAGAACTATAAGTTTAACAGGGTAAGAAATGGGGAAATTAAGGCTAAATAAAATAGAGATTTATGTTAAAGACTCTGAAATACAATTTAGAAGAGCCTCCAAGGCTGATTTTACATTGAAATAAATTATATAGATATTAAATCAAGTAAAGAGAAACATAATTTGATCAAAATGAGTTTAGAAAATAGGTTTTCCTTCAAAATAAAACAGAAAAACATGTAATTAATCATCAAATTGTGAACTAAGCTGTGAACTTCTAAACTTCTACATAGTTTAACTTCTTCTAGGACTTCATAGTATCCTTTATTTTAGCCCTGCAAGGAAACAGAGCCTATTGCCTTGCCCTTATCTGTGGCATCAGACGAATTTCGGTTTCTTTTGTCTGGCCGTCTGGCGTCGTCGCTGCTGTTGCTGTTGCTTTGTTGGCACCCGCTCAAGAAACAACGCTCCCCCATGGCACAATGTCAGGTATTCCGAGGCGTCCTCGGCCCGACTCTTACCCAGGTATCCCAGCACTCCGGTGAACCAGTCCCAGATGAACATCCTGCTTGGTTCTTGTGGTTATCGGTCGCGGGTTGCGGGTGGCTCCAAAAGCTGAGTGTGTGTGTTTTGTGGGGGGAAGAGAGAGCTGCTGCTGCTGCTGCTGCGCTAGACGGCTACACGGAAGAGATTGAAAAAGGGGTTTCGTAAATATGCATTTGTGCGCAATTAGAAGCTCAAGTTCAATGTCCAGTTAAAAAAAAAATGAACAACAAACAGCGGAAACAGCGGCGGCGGCAACATCAGCTTCGACTTATTGGAAATCAATTCTACGGCGGCTTCGCTTCCGGATGGGAACCTTGACACACATACGGCCGGGCGGACCTTGTGGCCATCGCTTCCTGCCGCTCGCGCGCTCTCGAATGTCCGTAGGGCTCATTTTGGGGCCATTATTCGGTTAATTAGGTTAAAAACCTGTTCTTTGTCAACTGGGCAACACTTTCTTTCCTCTTTCCTCTTTCTCTCTTTTTCCCTCGTCCGATTGCGGGCGCGAGTGTGTGTGAGAGCGCTTGGGTGTGTGTGTGTGTGTGTGTGTGCGGGGCGAGTGTGTACGCCTGTCTGTGTGTGTGGAACTACGTGGTAGCACGCATTATACTTTATAATATCTCTTAGTTTTGTGCACATTTCGTAATCACACTTTGGAACGAAGGTTCACCCTGGTTATTTTATAATTTTTTTTGGCGACACGCAGCCGCCGCCGCACCCTTGATCTCAAGGCGCAGCAGGCATTCATTGGGATTTCGAATTGGATTTTGCACTACGTGGACGCATTTTGGGATTTCGTGTCGGGTTCAATTGGCTGCTGCTGTCCGGCCGCTGCTGCCGTGTTGTGCCGAAAGTCCGTATGGTTGGTCGCGTCTCTTAGGGATGTTGGTTACCGTGCATGTGCTGTTTAAGTGTCAATTATAAACTTAATTCAGTTTTTTACCTCACGTTTAGTTTTTTTCTAATCAACCAGTGTGACCAGCGCCAGTTTAGCTGACTTTGGCAATATCTGACCAGAGCGGGGTATCGCCTGAAGCGCTAGCATACTGCGATAGTTGTAGTAGCCCTGTTTGCTTAAGGTGGCAGCACAGGTCAATCGGAAACCCAACTGGTTGCTCTAATTAGAATGCGGCCAGATTGGTAATTTGAATGGGAAATTTGTAAATTAGCTTGAAAAATAAATATTTCTTTTAATAAAAGATTTATTTACAGACGTCTTGAGTAAACATAATATGTTGATTCAGTATAAGTTTTAAAAGTTGAATTTATCATTGAAAGAAATTAAACATTTGTAGTAAAACCTGTGCTTTTATTAACAAGAAATCTGGTTTAGTTGCCAATTGGAGATTGCATTAAAATATTTCATTTATTTTTATATTTAAAAATAAATTACATATATTGTACAACATACAAATGTCATATAAAAATAATTTATCATTTTTCAGTTTAACTTAACACCAATCATATTTTTTTTTAATTTTATAATATTTTTAAGAAATGATCCCGTACCTTAAAGTTTTTTCTAGTTTTAAATTTTTAAGCTAATAAATAAATCCGTAAAAACAGTAAATTCAAACGATTATTTTATTTTGTTTCTGTGTAAGTAAATAGCGTTTTTTTTTAAGTGCATTAATTGCATGTCGCATATGTCCTTAGATATTGATTAATTGATCTTCCGCATCTGTTGCAGAATGATGTCCTCCACCTGGACGCCATCGGGAGTGTCCAGGGCATACAGTACGGCCTTGGCCACATCCTTCGCCTGCAGCTTGGGCAGCTCGGCCACCGCCTGCGAGTAAACACTGAGGAAGTCCGTGTCCACCATGCCCGGACAAATGCTCTGGGGGAAGAAAGAGGCAGAGGGAGTGAGTGCCATCAGAGTTACCAATGGCCAGACGAGAGACCAGACGCACCGCGTCATGTTTGCAAATTTCC
Organism: Drosophila birchii; assembly: GCA_035046345.1. Lineage (NCBI taxonomy): Eukaryota > Metazoa > Arthropoda > Insecta > Diptera > Drosophilidae > Drosophila > Drosophila birchii. The sequence goes on from JAWNOA010000064.1 coordinate 5,066,767, forward strand.
GGGGGAGGCATGGTGTGGGATGCAATGTGTGCACTGCATTTAACTTACCGTTAATTTAATATTTAATTTGAGAAAATGTATTTCCTGGCGCACCGTTTGGCAGAGGGCCGTAATTGCATGCTTCGTGGCCGGATAAACGCTGAATAAGGGCACCGGCACTTCCGGAATCCGATGGCCAAGCACGCTGTTGTCAAACGTCCGGAGGAGCATCGTTGTAGGACGAGGAGGAGGCGGAGGAGGAGGAGGTGTGGGAGAGAGGCAACAAACAGTGAAGTGTGTGGGTAAATAAAGTCAACACAACGGATTCGCAAGCACTTAAAACAGCGACAAAAAAACAAGTTGCCGCCGGACGAACACTTACGGGGGAAAAGCTGACGGTCAGCAGCTGACGGGGACTACGGAATTTCCACCGGACCCCCCCCCCCCCCACCAACTTGCACCCACTTTTCATGCCTCAAAGAATGTGTGCGGATGTCCTGTGCCGGACTCCTGCTTATTCACCTGCCTGCATATGTCGCTGTGCATTTTGTGTAAACATTGCGTAAACTTCTTTTAATTTAACGCATACACTGCGAGGAAGTAGTAGTAGTAGAAGGGTTAAATAAATTCTCTATTGCTGAAGATATTTAAATAAATTTTACTGCAATAAAGTTATTAAACAAAAAATGTATTGATTCATTGTGTTGACAACACACATTGAAGCTATGTTGCCCAACATGTTGCCAGCTACATTTGCCTAGCAACATTAGCTGACTCAGATTCATTTTCGTTTTTTACTTTATGTTAAAATCATTAATGAACTCTATAAGTTTCTAGTTATTTTCCCAGTGCACTTCAAATACCATGAAGGCGGAGGCACCTGCAGAACTCAGTAAGGCGGGGCGTTGCTTGGAGCCCCCGGGCATTTAACGCAAACAGCTGCAGACGCTGAATGCGGCCATACCCTTGCATTTTTTAATTAATTAAGTCTTAATATTATTGCGCTGACATTAAGCGAAATGCATATTGGCGCTGGCGCTGCCCGCCCCACCTGCCACGCCCCCCGAAACGTCACACGCTCATTAGCAACGCCTCGGCGAAGTTTGTCGGCTGGGGATTGTCTTTGCCTCGCAACGGCGAAATAAATACATTTTCTCATTAATTAACGTTTGCGAAGTTCGAAGTCGCATTTGGCCATTTCGTTTGCGGACAATACGCTTGTGTCCGCTGCTCATTATGCCGGAATGAAAAGCGTATATAAAATGCCGGTAAAGTGCGTATTTACGGTGTGTCTTTAATGCACTCCGATGTTGCAATTTTCCGGGGAAATTCTGAGCTTGGGAGGCCGGCTCAAGGGCCTGGTAAGTATGCGTTAAACTCCGGGAAAGCCGTGTTGTAAGCCCCCGCTCTTGGGGAGGCACCACCAAAGTTCCGGGACATGTTAATTACAGATTTTTTCCACATTGCCTGTTTGAGGGTAAAGCACTGGAAAAATATATTTTGATTTATGCCTCAAAGAGAGTTTGAGTAAGCAGTTTTTACCAGTTATGAAATTATCTAAAAATTGTTTGTACATTTAATGAATTTGTTCATAAATTGGCGAGATTTTGAGATATTTTTAAGACTTTTAGCACTATAGGCTAAGATAAAGTCATAAAAGTGATGTTCCAATCAAAATAAAAGCAAATTTTGTTAAAGTTTATGAAAACGAGACATTCCCACGTTGGCTGCATTTCATTCAGGATTGCCAAAAACTTTTCCTAGCCGGTTTTATTGTCGAACAAATTGGGATATATATCCTTGCATAAACTACAAGCCAATCAATAAATAAGATTGACGTTGGCTTTGTTGAGTTTGCCTTAAAATTGCAGCATGTTGACTGATTTTACTGGCGGCAGGAAAAAGGCACACACACACACACACCGAGACATTCACGCATGTACGAGCACCTGCCCCCACACCCCCAACAGTGCGTATACGCAATTATTCAATTTTGCCTTTTGCTCAATAATTGCTATCTGTGTGTGTCTGTGTGGCCTGGGTGGGTGTGTGGGTTGTGGTGTGTGTGCACTCAAGTAAATTTCATTAAAATTAAATCAATGCAATTTGAAATTAAAGCCATAGCGCAAATCAAACATGCGGCTTAATGCGCAACATTTTTGATTTTAAATGCGGTGCGCATTGGAATCCATGAAATAATAAAAATCACATCGACGAGTGCCAACGCAGCGCCACGCAGAACGCGGCACGCACAATGCAAATGCAATACGCATTCGGCTTAATGCAAAATACTTAATTATGTTGAATAATTGAGTTGTTGTTTGTGCAAACACATTGGCCATGCAAAGCTTTTAATGCACCGCCCACACCACAACACGCAGCTCGAAGCCACTGCTGCCCCTGCTGCCCTCCTGCTTTTCTGCATTTAAATATCAATAAATGTTGGCGCTGTTGTGTTGTTTGTTTGCCGCATGGCTTTTAATTTAATTTAAATAACGCGCCCGCCACTCCCCCAGCCTACACCAGACCAGACCCGACCCCTTTGTGCGTATCCTTTGTGCGTCTCCTTTTTCATGCAATATGCATCACGCTGACCAACACTGAAACACGGGTGGGCCTATTGACTGGTCGGCATTGTTTGCACTTTCATTAAGCCACCCTCCACTTCAACGATATACATATATAATTCGGCAAATATTTTGGCACTCAAGGCAGCAGCTTTTGGTCAGTTGTTTGCCCAGCACAAGCAAAACTATAAAGCAAATATTGTAGGCAATGCGAAATGATTTACCTCCAACACAAGCCCAATCTCGCTGGGTGTGTGCCTTGCACTAATTTCAGTTTAAGCCCCATTTTCCTATTTTAGCTGGTCAAACAACGCTGCCAAAATGATAACAATTACGAGCATCGGACAAGCAATGTTTGTGTGCCCCACAGTAGTTGTGCTAATTTTGTAGCTAAAATATCTAATTGTCTCGAGTCAATAGACAGTCCTATCCTGTATAGCTTTCAATTGAGACGATATCGAATATTCCCCGTTCAGCTGCTCCGTAACACTTTCAGCCCCAAGACCATTAAAGGGAAAATTAAATCTATTCCTGAATGTGTTAAAATCTGAAAGGAGCTTAAGTTAACAGGATTATTTTGCTGATAATTGTATTGTGTGTTGAATTTGTAAGTTGAGTTATTTAAATCCAGTGAAATATAATATATATTCTATTAATTTTCTTTGAAATATGTTTAGTAATGGAATCAATAAGAGTTTTACGCATTTTTACTTGCTTTTATTTTTACTAATGCCCTATAACAATTTGTGTTTTAATATTAATCAATAAACACTTCTACAAAATATTTTAAAACAAATTCAAACCGATTTTCCTATGTTTTTTTTAATACATAAACTCTAACGTTTCAGCTCCATTGCTATCTGGGTTACCCGAGGAATATATCTGTAGTACTCACCTGTTCATAACCACAATGTGACCGCGAACATTGACCGCTGCCATATGCTTGAGCGCCTCCCGCAGGCAGCAGGCGGTGGCCACCACATTCGTGTCGAACAGCTCCTTGATGTCCTTGGTGGGGGACTCTGCACCAAGGGGAATGATAAACCTCAGAAATACCTCACTTTCTTTAATCCTTCACATAGCATACCACTCAAAAAGTTAGCCTTCAGAATGCCCGCGTTGCAAACCAGGACATGGATAGCCAGAAACTTTTCATGAATCCAGCTAAAGGCACTGGTTAACTGCTCCTCATCGCTGAGGTCACATTGTCGGGCAAAAATCTTGCCATCTCCAATCACTTGATCCTTGAGGGCCTGTCCAATAATTAAGCATTTTTAATGGATAGTAAATATTGTGTATTGAGCCAGTCTTTACCTCAATGAGCTCCACCCGGCGTGCTAAACCCACAACTATCATGCCAGCGTTGGCCAACTCCAGGGCAGTGCAGGCTCCGATTCCAGCGGAGGCGCCAGTAACCACCGCCACCTTGTTGCGCCAGTAGGAATTCTCCATGATCAAGGCTAGCCAAATCGGATAAGAAATTAACCAGAGATAACCTCACAGCTTCGTGTGCCAATGCAAACTGGAGGCTGAGTACGCAGATCTTTGCTTCAGCTTTCACAGCAGCAAATGCAGCACAGTGGGCTTAAGACTATTTAAAATAAGTACAAATAAAAATAGCAAATAAATATTATAAATCAATACGTTTTTTATTTAAAAAATAAATTTTTTATAAAGACTTATTAGCAGATAATTGTGGCTTTTAACAAATAGGCTGAAAGGTTGTGCCTTAAAGCCGCACTTTCCTTGTGTTCCAATTTCCTTTTTTAATTTTTATAAATACTATAATAAAAAACACTGGGACTAAGGCTTATAAATATAAGAAGAAATATGATTACAAAATTGTTAAATACTTATTTTATTAAATTTTTTTCGTATCAACGCTTTGGTAAGTCAAGAAGTCGAATAGATTTTGTTAATTTTTGTTGAAGGTGCATTTTTTGGGGCGTTAAAGATAATACATTTTTGTATTATTTTTTGTTGAAAGGGAAATTTTCTTAAATTTTATATTCATATTTTCGGATTATTATGGTTTAAAAAGTTTGTAGATATAGTTCATAAACAGTTGTTTGTATGTTTGATTTTCTAAATCCACGCTTAAGTTTTCCATGCTCATCGTCGGCTTCTTTCTCCATAGACCGGATCAGGGGGCATTTTCTGTGGGACAGGGACAAGTCGGATTTAATTGATTGCAATTTACTTGCTGTCATTGTCGGCATTGTTGTGCGGCTGTGTGTAGTTTGTAGTTTGCATTTGCCTCGTTGCATTTTGGCTCAACTCAGCTCTCAGCCCTCGGACAGCCCTTCTTCCCCATTCATGGAGCATTGCACCCGTTTGCATTTCACTTCAGTTTAAGTATTATTTTTTTTTTGTTTTTGGTTTGGCATTTTCTTTTGTTCGCCTGGGGTTTTTCCTAGTCGGTTTCTGCGGATATTTGATACCAAATGAAAAATCTCATTTCGCTCTGCGGCTTTGGTTTGTTGTCACTAATCTCTCGGGCTGACACTTGAGGATTATTTTCATATTTCTATTCACAAAATGGGAGCTAAGTGGAATGGGTTTCGGGGGGAAAATGGCTTGGCAACAGAGAGAAAATTCATCGGTTATTCCGCCACTCGAAGCTTGGGGTACCCTTGAGATTGGCTTGGATCGTTATTAATTTATTAAGTGGGATTTCCTTGCTGATGTGTGACTATTTGTTTACATATTTATGAACTTTAAATAAAAGTCAAAGAGTCTTAAGAGAAGTTTTGCTGAATATTGTTTAATAATTATAAATAAATGTAGAGGAACTAGCTGATGCATTCTTTTCTATTTGTTATTATGTGAAAAATTTGAAATTGAGTGCATTTAATATTAAAATGCAATATCCATTCACATCCATCACTCCCCATTTCGAGGGACTTGTGCATTATCTATAATCTGGAATAGCATATGACATTATATTTTGATTGTTTCATCAACAGGCCATGAATATTCCGATAGCCATTTATATTCGCTTCACAGTCCAGTTGGCTGGCCGGGGCCTTATCTCATTTTTGTGATTACCAAACAACAGCTTCGGTTGCAGGGCGGCAGTGTCACTTGGCTGGCTTCTTGGCCACGGCTCAGTGAGCCTGCTGGCAAATCAAAAATCAGCTTTATCTCAACTGGACGAAAGTATTTGCATGCTGGCCTGGAGTTCGGAAAGGGCAAGTGGGCCAAAAAATGCACTTAGACCGGATTTTCGGGGGCCAGGACATAGTCGTTGCAGTTGACAGCCATAAAATGCAGGTGCGAGGGGAATGGGGCTGTCCTGCAATCGGCCAGAAGTCAGACAATTGTTTCGATTGGCCGGCCATAAATTCCCTGGCATTTATGCGGTACAGTTTGTCCGGACTGTTAACTAACAGCCGGCCAAGCCATGCAAATCAATTGCACTGCCAGCAGCTGGGAGGGGGAAAAGCAAGGAAAACTCTCGACACTCGCACTTGCACACACAGAGGCGACGGAATTTATGGGCCATAAACTGAAATTGGCCAGAACGAGTCGGTGAAGTCTTGGTCCTCTCTGTGTTTGTGGGGTCATCAAAGTGGCTGCTGGCATTTTAAGCTGCTGCACACACAGAGAAGTACAATTGTAAATATTTTTCCTGGCACTTGGAGAGCTTTTCCTTACACACACCAGCTATGTAGATATCTTCGTTTCGCTTCGATATCGCCAATGAAAATTGATAGAAAATTGGCGTACAAACTGTTTTTAGTTTGGCAACAATTTGCTCGATTTTATTTGCCTTTCTTTTGGATTCCTCGCACGCGGTAGGTGTTTCTCCTCTTTTTTTGTGGGTTTTCCCACGGAACGGTGGGGGTTTCAAATAAATGAAAAGCTTGCGTCGTGGCGAAATTTATTGTTGAATACTTTTCGGCTCAGCGCCCCGTGGCACGCGAAAAGCGTGAAAGGGGAAAGGGGGACGGCAGAGGAATTTCCACTGCATACATGTGTAGTCCCTCCCCACACTTTGGCCTTGTTTATTTTTCGGTTAAACCCCAAATATGCATTTTTCATGGCCTCGACGGGCTTTCCATCCATCCACATGCATCCGGCTGGGTTTTCCTTTTTTAATTGCAATAACATTTGTCGGGGCCCCGAACTTAAATTGCATTTACCAGCATTTTTGGCAATTAGCGCTTACGTTTTTATTATATGCAAAGCGCATATCGCTCATACGCCGTGTGGTACTCTAAATCGAATAAAAAACAGAAGCTGGGCACATGCAAATGGAAACAATGTGAAAATACTTGCGGCGTGTGCAAACAAAACGTCCAATTAAATTAGAACAACTTTTCTTTCAAGCTGAAAGCATTTAATTGAATTACTCCATGCTCTCGCACTCCTGGCAGCACTCCTGTTAAAAAACGTAAAATAAAAGTTGTAAAGTTTGTATATTTAACGAAGTTTTCCCCGCTGGCCAGCCACTTATTTGAATAAGCAACATTTAAAAGGAATTTGAATAAAATATTAACATGACCGCGGTGAGTGTTTGGTAAAAAACAATGCGAGTTAGGGACTTACAGAAGGCAGTAATAGGTAATATTTGTAAGTAAATTATATTCCAATTTAAACGGAATTCTATAACCTCTGTAAAATACCTCACATACTCAAGAACCTATTAATTTACACTGTCTCGCAGGCAATCCTCAAAATGTTTGTGCTTGTTACTATTAATCAAAGGCTGACACAATGATTTAATTAAGTGCCACGCCCACCTTGACACCTGTACGACATGACACGGCATTAGGCATGGTGGCTAAGGGAAGGTGTCAGAAAGGTGCCAACAAAAGTTTTCCTAACATTTTAAAACAGACCCAGCGACAGTTGTTGTCAGGGGCGATGACGGCAGAGAATCCATTTCGGAGACCCAAAAAACTATGCCAACAATTTTAATGCGAAATTCCGAGCGGTTCGCTATTGTTGCTATTTTCCGTTCTGGTTTGCTGTTAGCAACGCACACATCCAGACAAATTTTGATTAAATTGAAATTTATTTTAATTAAACAAGCGTCGCAAATGTCTCATTTACGCTTCAATGACATGACAAAACAGATGAGCCAAGCGGATGAGTGTGGGTGTGGGTTTTGGGTGCTAGGACGTGGCCTTAATGTTTGCATGTTTTGTGGTCTACTGACAATTTGGATGGAGTTTTCCCCGCTGCCCTGGGAATATTTTTGAGTTGGTCCCCAAAAAATTGTTGCCAACATTTAAGGGTTTCTCTATGGGGGAGTCTGTGGGCTGTAAGAACAACAACTGCAATTACATATATTAAATGCTCGTCCGCCCGAAAGGATGCTAACCATTTGAGGCAACATAGTCAGGGGGGGTGGAAGGATAACGCTGTGCAGGGACTACTGCACATAAGCCGCGCTTAAGTCCAACTAATTAGCCTAAATTTGTTAGCAGGCTACGCAGCCACCTGATAAGTGAGCACCAAACAGGGCTACAAGGAAAGGTAATGCTGAGTTTATGCGGCTTGAAGCTAGGCTTTCCATTTTATGACTCAAATAGAACATTTACAGCAATTATATTTATAATTTAATTTTGAGAAAACAATTAATAAAAAGAAAGATAAGATGGTTAACCTAAAAAGCCATTGAAATTCCGGCCTAGACTTCCATTTAAAGGGTACTCCTCGTGTGTTGTCATTTCTCAGTCTGCCATAAAGAGTTAACTGTGCCACATTTACCGCTAAGCGGATGCACGACCACAAAACTTTTCAGAGGCTGCTGCGGGTGGCAGATGGCAAACTGCAGCGGCAGCTCAGATGCTGCTGTTGTTGGTTACGAGTTGCTGGTTTGCTGCAGCAAGTGTTGCAAGTTGTTGCTGTTGCTAGTTATTAGTTTCTGCCGTTGCTGCTGCTGCTGAATGTTCTCTGGCACTTTATTAGCGAGCGGGCCAAAAACAGCTCGCTGGGCTATTATTTGATGTTATTTATGAGTTGCAGACGTTAAGACATGAATTGCCTCATGCAACGCCCGCACACTCACCTGTGCGGCCATGTTATTTTCATTCCGCGGCACAAGTTTTCGCCGGCAATTAGAGGAAAGTGTTAAGGATGTTAAGGATGCCGCTTTCAGTTGGCGTAGAGTTTCCAGCTACTTTTTCGACTGCCTGATGAGCTGCCATTAGAGGACGTTGAGCGAAATCTAAATGTGCATTAAGCTGCAAACAGAATGGGCAACTTAGTTGCAATTCCGCCCCTCGGGGGATTGCTGGCTGGATGCTCTCAGCTGCACAGAGATTTATATCTTGCATCGATGTTTTATTTATAACTTTAATATGTATTTTTGGTTTGTTTAATTTTGTTTATTTTAAACATGTATAGTTAATAATATTCATTGTTTATTAGAGATAAAGCGATTTGCTTAAATCCCATTTAGCAATATCCAACTTACATTTTCTTTCGGTGCTCTTCTTTTTCCACTGCGTTTTCTCTCATTTTCCCCTTGGACTGGACCAGGGCTAAGTTTTTACAGCTGGGCGCTCGTGCATGTCGCCGGCGATCCTCGCCAGCTACTGCTGCATCCCAGTGGCGGTCTCGAATCTGGACCTGCTCCTGCCGCAGGCATAAATCACGTGCGGCCCGAGCACAAGAAACTTTTGATTTGTGAAATCAAAAGCCATTTGCTGTGCTGCAATCAGCACAAACATTGTATGCAGCACTGGCAGTGGAAACTTTTGCTTTTTGGCACTCGTCAGATATGGATGCCATCACCAGGAGCCGAAGAAGCCGAGGCGGTGTGGATGTGGGTGTGGGTGTGGGTGTGGAAATCTTGGTCCTGCAAGTTTTTCTTGTTGCGAAAGTTTTTTAATAGTTTGTTGGCGCTTTCGCTGATTTGCTGCTGCAAAAGCAAAGTTTCTTTTTTTCCCAGCAGGTCCGCCAGTCGGTCCGAGGGCGTCCAATGAGATCTTAAAGTATGCAATGCAGCTCCATTCCCAAGCATGCTAAATTTCAATGGACTTGCTAATGAAGACTGGCTGCTGTTGGCCGGCGTAGCTGCTCCTAATACGCAAGTAGTTGGCCTCCACGTGACATGTTGCCAAGTTCTTTTTTGTTGCAAATGTGATGCATACTGGCAACTGGCTGTGTAAGGAATACAAGGGTATAACGAACATAAACTTGGCAACAAATTGTTCAAATAAACTTTAAAGGAAAGATAAAATATATAAGCAGTACTTTAATATTTGTCTCGAAGGGCAATATATTAACTGATACCTTAATGTGACGAATTTTTTTCGAACTTTTCCTGTCGATTTGCTACCCTTAATAGATTTTTAATATTTTTTAACCTGAAATACTTGAACTCAGAATATATAACAATAAATAAAACCAAAATTAAAAGGCTTTTAAAAATGGAATATTTATGATGACATCAAGGTGATTTGTGCATTTATTCATGCCAGAACGCTTTCCTTTATTTATTGTTTTCAACTTTAAATCGAAATTCAGTGCCGAGGTATCTTACAGTCGGAAAACTGTGTCCATTTTCCAGTTACTATCTGCTTTTTTCCATTCTATCTGCAAGTGGATGCGACGTGTCCGCAATAATTTGGCCGCACCGAGAGTGAGCCTTAGTAAAGGCTTTCACAAATGCGAATATGTGTCAGGCATGGCCGGAGAAAGAATGAAAGGAAGAAAAGCGGGGATTTGTCACATTTTGTAGGCTGCAGCAGGAGGAGGACTAGGAGGAGGCGACTAAAATAATAATCAACTAAGCCAAGTGCGACAACTGCGACAAAGTGTGCCGCACCAAATGAAGAAAGTTCGCGCCGCCTTTCGACTTTCTTTGCGTTTTCCAGGCTGCAATGCGAAAAAGTCGTAGAAAAGTAGTTAAACTTCAGTTTTGGCCTCTTTTTTTTGCATCTCCCGCCTGACATAATTTGCAAAAAGTGCACGAGGCGCCATCGCTGAACGATATGTATGTGTAGCGGTAGTAATAAATTCCTCCAGTCGTGCCACAAAGTATGCCAAAGTTGTCCCTTTTATGGGAGCACGCTGCTCTTAGCAGATATATTTTCATATGGCACGGCTATATCTACATATATAGCTATAGAAAAATAAATATAAGAGAGTCCTTGAAGGATTTTAAAATTAATCTGCAGAACAAAGTCAATAGAAATAGTTTAAGTTATATAAAGCAAGCAAAACTTATTAAGGTTTAAATATAAATATGGCTTAATTAAAATAAAATTTAAATATAGATACAGTTAAAAGTGTGACTTAATCTGTGGCTTATAACAAAAGCAAAACGTTACATATTAAAAATATTTATAACTAAAAACTGTTAAAAGAAATTCAGGTTGTTGTCAGCCAATGACTACTAAATTCTGGTTGGCTTTAAATAATAAAACCAATTATTCAGCAAATATATTAATTTTTAATTCGTCCCAGTTTATCGCAAAGCAAAGCTTTATGTTTAAGCTGCTCGCAAAAAAATGTATAAAATTTAAATTAGTTTCAATAAAAAATGTAGTTAAGCTGCGACACAAAAGACTCTTGTTTGTGGCATCAATTAAATGAGGAAATGAAATATGATGACAAAAAAAAAAATGCGTATGCATTTTAATGATTTCGATAATTCGTTTCACTTTTGCCTTTGACCTTCGCCCCGCCATTGAGGACTCGATTAAAGCCGCAAAGCAGCAATTTCAGTCTGGATCATGCCCCCGGCAGAAAAAGGGGATGCGGTGTGGGTGGCTGAAAACAAATAGTAACAACGTCCCGTTATGGCCAAGTTCAGGCCAATGTCTGGCGGCGTCTGGGGCACGTGCTGCCCAGATTCATCTCCGTCAGCAGAAGCCTCAGCTCCAGCTTGAACATTTCATACTCTCACAACCAGATTCGCATTCAGCTACAGCTTCAGCTCCAGCTCCAGCTCCGGCTCTGCCATTTCTCTCCATTTAAATGGGATGCTCATAGGGGGGGTTTGGGGAAAAATTGTGAAAAATTTGTAACCGAGGCGTTTTGTTTGCTTTCGTTTGCTTTGGTCACGGATACCACCAGACTGCCAGCCAAGTCAAGTAAACATGATGTGCGGGATCTAATTTTTCCCCTTTTTTTTTGCCAGGCAGCCATCCAGCCAACCCCTAAGCCCCATTTCTCGTCCCCCTGTCCGTTTGCCTTCCCGACTTTTTCCGACTCTGTCTGTGAGCTATATGGTTGCACAATATTTTACATTTTCATGCATGACGCGTTTAATCACGTGATGCATATGATTTTTAGCCAGCCCAGGGGTAGAGCGTCGAGTTGGGGGACGGTTGGATGGAGGGATGCCTGGGTGTTGGGTGTTTGGGGCTTCCCCTCATATATTCATGCATACAATTCCATCAGCATGAATTATGTTTTGCATACTTTCAGGCCAGGACGGCTTGTTTTGCGTTTAGGTCTTTGGCGCTGTCTGGCGCATTCTTATAGCCCTTGATGCCCTCGGCAGTCGCCTTTCATCTCGCCCTGAGAGATCCCAGTCGCCACAAGTTCCCTGCCAGTTTTCCGTTTTTTTTTTAGATCTTTTCTGGGGAGGTGTGGGAGTGAGCTAGGGCCCACTCAAAAGTTGTGGATTAGAGCGTGTAATTTTAGTAAAAAGCGCCAACCAGCCGCACTTTACATGCAAGCCAACAGATATGGTCGGAATAGTGGGGTTTTGAAAGTCAAATATCAGTAATCTTATATTATAATGCTGCAGAAAACATTAAAGTTTTTTAAACCCTCTACAGGTCTGAAACCTTATTAAAGTTATTCCTTAAACTTATATTACAAATCTGAAAATTTAAATCAAATAAGTTGGCTTTCAACAAATTTACTATTTTAATTGTGGCTTTAATTTTTGAACCTATTCGCTTGCCCTCACCTGTACGTGCCATGTGTGTTTTTACGGGGGATCCCCCAGTGAGCGGTTGTTGCCATATTTTAAGTGTTTTCTGGTTTTCGGCACTATGCAATGCGCTTTTAATTCCTCTCGCAGCGCTCTCGCCTGTAATTTATGTGCTTAACTTTCACACTCGGCTGGCTGGCTAAAACAGTCACCGAAAAATCGTCATAAAAATAGAAATATATATGAACACTCTCGCACTCGGCCATTTCACACTTTTGCGCCTTTAGCCGACGAGAGGCTGCGGCTGTGACGGCGGAAAATGAAAGCGAACCCACAAGGACACCAGCAGGACGAGAAGGCCGACTCGAATATATATTCGAGTGAATATTTATGAGCAACAAAAGTAGCATTTGTGCTTTACATTCCGACTTTATTGTGGCCATTGTTGTAGCCTGGGAAGTTGTTGTTCCGTAAGCAACAGTCCCGGCTATCGTCAGCATTCCAGCCGACTTTTGAGACTGATAGTGTTTGGTGTTATTGTTAATGCACTGGGAAAAAACTAAGCCAACTTATTATTAGTATGAAAATAAAGTATTTGCTTTGTACTTATTTTGTATTTATTTATATTCATGCTCCCCATGATGGAATTTAATTTCGTAGTCGTTAATGTTTGGTTTTAAATTATATTTCCATTCTACATTAAAATATCTTTATTATTTAAAATTAATAAATTAATATAGAAATATCCCAAAAAATATTTCTAAGGAATTTACATTACTTTTTTCTCTGTGTAATGTGATGCTGCTAGTGGTGATGTCGTCCTCAATGCTGTCAGCATTTCCGACGCTGATGAGTTTATGCTTGTGGGCCGTATTACTTTATTCCGGCGTATTCCTGGCCCCTGGCCACTAGCTTTTCCCCTCCCCGGTGGTTTTCCTCGTAACACACCGAAACACCGAAAGAGTCGCCCATTCATGACTGTCATGAGTTTTCCGCAATTGATGGTCTAATTATGCCGCCAACACTAAATTTCATGACTTTGCTGGTCGAGCCAACACGCAGACGAAGGCCACTGATGACGAGGGCTTTTCCGGGGGGCATTGTACTATAATTTAATGGAAAAACATTTTGCCACACATCTGCAGGGAGCGGAAAATGGTAGCTAAAGCCAAAATGGAGTCGAGAGCCACTCCACAGTTTGACAGCCCTTGGGGTAGCCTGAAGCCTGAAGCTGGTAGCCGGTTGACATATAGCAAGAATTTATCACCAACACAGCAGGAAAATATGTTAATGCAACAGTTTGGGATTCTTGGGCATATGTTTTGGAGCTTAGGAGGAATTTTTGGTGGAAAATAGAGACCAAAATGAGGTTTCTTACTGGGTTCTTAATTTGTAAGAATTATAAAACTTATTTTTAAAATTACGTATTAAATTGATAATACAAAATCCTGAAGAATTTATACAAATCTTTATTAAAAGCAAAATCGTAAGATCTTTTAGCTTTAAGCTTAAATGCGAATTTATTTGGAGTTTTTTACCCTTATTTTCATAATTTTCAATTAATCAAGATTGCCTTATGAAAGGCAATATTTGCAGTTCGCTTTACTGGCTTACTTTATTAAAATAAACCTGCTTATATTTGTAACTAATTGATTCGTCACCATTTTTTTTCGGCTTGTTCACAGTCGACTTAATTGAGTTCCATTCACTCGGGAGTCAAGAATCGAGATTCGCTGCCGGGCTTTCGCTTAGATCTCCCAAAGCCTAACTGGTAATTACCATACAGAAACCAATGGGGCGTATCAAATATGTTCACACTTCATAATATTTGCATATTAATGTGCATACCACATATATGTATGTATAATTAGCTCCGCAATAATTAATGCCCGAAACAAGAAACCTAATCGAATGCTGCCAAGTCGCAAACAGATGAATTAGCCTTCTTCCCTCTGCAGGCGACGACGGCTCTCCTAATGAGAATCCATGGCTCCGGAGAATATTTGATGTGTGAACTAAGTTAGTTAGTTCTTGGTAAGAGTTCTGAGCAGAAGGTCTAGCCAGAAAGCAGCAGCAGATCGGGCTCCGAATCAGCCTTTAAATATGTATCCAAATTGGCCCATTCCGCTCCACTTGACGCTGGTGTGCCTGGGCGTTGTTGTGGGCCAAATGTTTGCACAGCCGCTGACAAAGTAGGTCGAATCAGCACGTGAGTGAGTGCTTCAGTGCTGTCAACAACCTAATACGAAACTAGGAATAAACGACCAAAAAATATAAGTAGAAAAGAGGACACAGTTAAAAAAAAAATCAGACCATAACAGGATAGTAATATTGCAGGTCAAACATTCAAAATCAACATTAAACTAGAATAATAATTAATTGTTATGAAAATAAAGTATTTAAAGGTGTATAAATAATTGCTTAAAACAAGAATTAATTGACATTAACAACTTAAAACTAATAGAACAAATAACCTCACGATTTATCTAAAAAAAACAGGCAAATCGGCATCACTGCTAAGTGGTTTTGTAGTGGGTTGTTTGCCTAGTTTCATGTTCAGCAGGTCAATCTATTGAGCCAACTATTTGCTTACAGGAACCGCGGCCCTTTGACCATCGAATCAGCGGCTGGCCAGATGATTGAGGAAGCGGCTCTGCAGCAACATCTCCAACAACTCACGGGCAGCGAAGCGTTGGCGCCATTGTTGCTTCAGTTAGTGGGCCAAACTGCGCCAAATTGGCAAAAGCAGCAGCAGCAACAGCAGCAGTCACAGCCACAGCAACAGCAGCAACCCAAACAGGCCACAAATCAGCCGCAACAACAGGGGGAGCAACACTTTTTTGTTTATGGAAACGCGGCGAGTCAACAACCCCAGATATTGGCCGGGTTCAATGGCGTCAATGGGCGACTTGAAACGCTGGAGCAGCAGCTGCAGCATCGGCTCCTGCCAAAGCCCATTCAGGCGCAACAACAATATACCGCCGAATCCAGGCCAAAAATCGTTAAGGCGCCGCCTGCGGCAGCCGTTTGGGCGCCAGCATTGTCGAACCCGCCGCAGCTCAACCAGCCGCTCTTGAGGCCCCAGACGACGACGACGTAAGTAAACACACTGCACTGCAAACTGGGAACTCCGCAACTATACATATAATCCATTATTTGCATTAAACAATGCATTTTAATTAGCCCATCCCCCGCAAGTGCTGCCGCTCCGGCAAGTTGCCAACTCTGCTGCAATCCATCGGAACCTGCCACGCCCACGGCCCCGCCATGTCCGCCCACCAATATGGGCCACGAGATTGTACCGCTGCTGAGTGCCACGGCGCTCAAGGCGGCAGTTGGTTAAGTTTTTAATTAAATCGCTGGCATAATTAATAATAAAGATGCGCATAGACAGCCGAGGAGAAAAGTGTTGCATACTCCCAGGATGGCCGATAGCGCACGTGTGTGTGTGTGTGGCATAGAGGAAGCTGTTTTTCTTGGTATTGAGTGCCTGCATGTGTGTGTGTGCATTGAAGCGACATCAACAGCAGCTGTGCCAGATACATTTTGGGAGGCGGAAGCTGCTTGACGGAGCTGTGGGGTTATTAATTGGAAAGGGAATATGGAGCAAGAAAAATGGGGTCCATTTGCACAGTTTAATATTGGATTTACCTAGGAGGAGACGGGGTAAAGGAGCTAAAATAATAAATATACCGTTAATTGTAAAAAAACTTTGTCTTGCAGTTAGAAGTTTACAACGCTGAAAATCTTGAACAGATTTTCCAATTGAAATTAATACATTTTAAGCTTTTTCATGAACGATTTTTAATTCGGTCTTCAGATCCAAATGCAATCTGCAAAAGTATACAAACATCAGCTTTCCGAAGGTAGTTTTCTTTCTTATTTTATTTAAAAAATATTTAAACCATGAACTACAATAGGTTGAATGGATTTTTAAACGCATCACTCATACGCACTGTTGGTTGAGTTTTAAATAAGATTTCTAAGTAGCTTACAACTATTAAAAACTTTTTCAAGTATGAAAAAAAAATGTTATTTTAAAATGAAATCCGAAAACTTAGATGTTTCAAACCAATTAACAATAAATATTTTTTAATCTTACGAAAAAAGCTCCTCTTTGTCCTGAGATCACAGATTTTTTCAGTTAAATTCTAAAGGACTTATCCTGCCCGATTTAGTTGTCACTGACGTAGCCCGCCGCCAACTTTTCGACCAATATGTGTGACTTATCTGTCATCGTGGCTTTACTGCACCGTGCACTCTGAGCCTTAGTCGCCACCTTGCCACCTCCGCCACCTAGCCACCATCGTCGCCGTCTGTCTGAGCTGTCACAGAACTCAACACAAAAGTAAAGCATGCAACTAAAAACAATTTCTAAAAATATATGTACGTGAATAAAACATGCAACACGAAAAAACCGCAAAAAACACTTCATGTTGAGTGCGACTCGCAAATTGTTGGGAGGAACGGCGGAGGCAGCGACGGTTTCCTCCCTTCGCCCAGAAACAGAGGCGAAATAATAAATAAAAATCCACAAAATGTGTGTGTGTCGAGTCTGTGGCGGAGTGTTTTCCGCAAGTGTTCGAGCGGGAAAATGAAAGTGCTGAAGTGTCGCCCATTGTTTGAGCTGCAGCAAAGCGATTCTGTTCAGTCCACGGAGCACCAGCCTCCAGTTGCATTGGCCACCGGGAGTTGATGACCGGAATAGTCAGCGGTGGGTGACCGTAGCTCTAAGGAGCTGTAAGAACAGAGAATCAAATTAATAAAAACTTAGTAGGTTTTATGACTAAATATTAACTATTAAACCTTTTATAATATTCAAACAAATTGTTTTTATGGTATTTTTTAAGCTTTTTAGTAACAAATTTTAAAACACACAGCAACCTTTGCTAAGAAATTCCGTTCACTATTTAAAACGTTTTGTTTTGGTTTTGGAAAATAAATTTTAGATGGCTTAAAAATTTTAAGAACAGTTCCCGATTTTAGTTTCTTTTTTTTTGCCCTTTCAAGAATAAAATTCCGCGGTGGAGGTGGATGTCCTGTGATGTGAGTATTGGTATCATACCAGAGTCCTTAATCCGAATCTCTTTTGTTGGTACTTTTGTAGACATTTTATAGGACTCCATTCGGCAGGGTCTCTAATTTCAGGCACGCATAATCAGGGAGCGTGGCTAATTAAATTCTAAGCATTCGCCAGCATCAGCTCACTAAAAAATGTTTTATATGGCGCTGGAATCTAAGCCCGCTTCCCACCCTTCCGTACTCCCATTCCATCCCATTCCCGTTCCCGTTCCTTCTCTGTCCCAATCTCGAGCTTGTGCTTTGTAATTGCAGATCCCGGACTTCGTGCACGCCCCTATGCAAATGGCACAAAGCTGGTGCTGCTGCTACTGCTGCTGCTTTTGCACTGAAAACAGTATTTCTAAGTTAAACTTGATACCTTGTATTGGGGTTGTGGCTTTAATGAAGATGCAACTGATTTAATAGTTATTAATTCTGACACACTATTTAATAAGCATTTGCATTTATCATAATGTCAAACGACAGTCTGGGTAGAGTTTAAATTGTAGTAAAATATCCAGTACTTTTTCGCTCAGTGTTACTTTTACTGCTCCATGTTGTTCTCTTTGTGCCCATCTGCAACCTCATCTCATCTCGCGTTGACGGCTTTTGAACTGCCTTCGTTTGTTGTCGTTGTACTCCTCGTCGTTGTCGTTGTCGTTGTACTCTAAATTAACTGTTTCGTTACGTCAGCGCTGTCTTTTGTGCGTTGACAGAAGCGGCGCTGGCTGTCATCGCTGCCTCCGCCGAGTCCTGTTTAGTTGCAAGTTTGTATGAGGCAGCCGTGCGTGCCCGGGCGCCTGGCAATTGGAGCAATTAGCCAGCTCAACTCAGCTCTTGGCTCGGCTCAGTCCGCTTTAGCTCCAGACAGCCAATCCGCTAGCTCTCAGCAAACCAGGACTCTCGGGTAGTCGGTAGTCGGTGCGGAGACAGTTGGCTTTGTCTTGTCAGCTGCTGCTGGGGTCCTGGCACAGTCCTGATTGGCATTTACAATTAGCGAGTAGGCAAATATAGGGATAAAAGGGGGGAATTGCAAAGATTCTGGTGCCCAAAACAAACAAAAATCCCCCTTCAAGGGATCGAGGCGGCAAAGCACCCTTAAGAGCTGATCCTTTGGTCAAATGAAAGCAAAACCGATTTCAATTTCAATAGGTTTATTCAAAGGAATCAAATTCAATTCATTTTTCATTTCAATGTCTTACCTTTGATTACTTAATTTGAGTTGAGAATTACGTTTTTTTAATAGTAATCGTATGTTGATTTGCTTGATTACATAAGTCGCAGTTTTAAGCATACAATGCTTATGAAAGTTTATAAATAAATAGGAATATAATTGTTCATTATTAAATTAAGTTCATGCAAAATGAATATATTTATTAGGAAAGAATGAATAAAGAAATGAACAGTTTATTTTTAAATAACAAACTATTATTCAGAGTATCCAAAAGGATAAACTAACCTTAGCTTTCCGCCTAAAAGTATGCGTGCAATATAAAGCTCACGCACACAGGGACACGCACCTGGGGCACAGGTGATGACTTCGTGTGTGTGCGTTTGTGTGGCAATGGAATAATGTACTCTTAATTTGTTATGCGTGTGTGATTAATGATCCATGCATAACGATAACTTTGACTCATTACACCTGCTGATTTATCGCTGTCAACGGGCGGTCCACCCTGTCACGCTCCTACCTCAGTCGCCCTTCCCACCCAACCCCCTCCACACACACACAATCACACACACCCGCCATTACAGAGAGATGGAAATGAATTTTGAATTTTGATTCTGCCACTTTCGCTTAATCATTTTGCAATTAGCCCGCTTTTGTTAGGGCATTTACATTGATTTATCGACATTGTCGCCAAGACTGCACAGTTTTTGATATTACGCCATTTCATTTTCCCCAATTGGCGTTTTTAATTTTCCCATTTTCCGTGTCAGTTTATTTTCCATTATTGCCCAGCTGCCCAGCGTTGAAAATGCACAATTAATTACACTTTGCGGCATTTGTATTTTACGTGGTCTTTATGGCATCGTTGATATTTCTGCTTTTCCTTATTTTCCTTACTCGACGTTTACTCGATTTTCCCTTTCAACTGTCATTGGCCGGTGGATTTTTTCGGTCTTCGATGAAAGTGAAGATTAAGTGGTGTGGTTGGAAATGCAAGTGACACTGTTCATCAAAAGGGAACTTTTTTAATTCTAAGAAATATCGAAATATATGAGTTGCACACGACGATTTTTTCTATGAGTTTATTTGCATTAATACCTGACTTGCTGACCTGACCTTTCTAGCTTCCATTTTAATCACTAAAATCATGCTGACCAGTGTATATAATGGGTGTGGCAGCCAGGTGTCCCGCCTGCGCTAATGACCCATATTATGCGGTTATTTCTGCAGTCCTCCGCCCGTGTGTGGGTTTTGTGTTTGTGCAACTGCAAGTGCATTTGCGATGACATTTCGAATGTGTTAAGTAATTGCAAAGGCCTTCGATGAGTAGTCGCCGAACCAAAGACCGCGGCCAGGCGGAGGCTGATGAACTGCTGTTAATTGAAGTCTATTTGGGTTGATGGATGGCCAGGCTGGTCTGAATTAACAACGATGTGTGCCCCGGGGGAGTGGATCTTAATTAGGGTATTGGGTAGGTAGACAAACGACCGACCGGGCTACGCCTCCCTCCGCTGACAAAGGTAAGATTAAGCGGGTTAGTCAGACTCTGGCAAGATTGTGGTACCGATGCGGCATGAATTCGTATCTTGCATTTAGATTTTGAAATTTTTGTACCCGGTACTCATAAGGGTACAAGGGTATTTTAGCTTAGTGACAACCGAAACGCAATCGAACCTCAAAACGTTGATCACCGAGCCGAGTTGCTGTAGCCATAGTCACAGATAACACTTTAGTATAGTTTTTTACTTGATTTTATTTCCTTTATATATGCCATTTGATATACTAAAATATTACCATACCTAATATTATTATTTTAACAATTCTCTTGAGCAAACTCCACTTTAATAATCAAAGGCTTTCCATAGCAGGGATTAATTTTGAAGTATTACTTGAGTTTCAAATTTAATAATGCATTTTCATTAGCCCCCAGATATAATAGAACCATGAATGTGATTGCGCGCAATGGAGCCGCTTTCATGGGCCTGTACATCCTGATGCTGGCCGTCCTGGTTCGTCCGCATATGACCTTCAACGTGTACGTCAAGTCTTTTTTCCTGAATGCGGACTATAAAGCGGTCTTGTTGTTGACCTACCGTTTCGATGCAAATATGGCCCTGATTGCTGGACCACTAAGCGCTGCGACTGTGTACGCCCTGACCCAGTGGAACGTTCAGTCCGAGAATCAAAACGCCCGAAAAATGATCATCACGGGTGTGGTCTGCAGCTACGTTCTGGTGCTGTTGATTAACTTCCTGGCCAATGTGCTGGTGCTGCAACAGGCGCTGGTCCGCTTCGACCAGTGTCCGCGACAGGCGTGGTACATGTACTGCCAGATGGCGGGGTCCTTTTTCAAGTCGGTAGCGGTATGCTCGCAGAATATGATAGTCAGACACAAAGTCAACCATCCCAAACTGTCATATCGCCTGCGTTAGTCCTGCTGACCGGATAGACCGCCAATTCAGTCTTTAAATGCCTTATTAACTTTTAATCATATCTTTATCATCTCCGATTGATTGCCACAAGTTGCGTAATTCAAATAAAGATTCGAGATGGAAATAAAGCACTTGTCATTAATATATTTATTTGGGACTCCGATTTAGGCATATGTGCTTTAAATTCCAATGTATCATAATTTCATCGAGTAAATTACTGTGAGGAGGTGATTACTTACCGGCTGCCTCATGTGTCAAATCTGAGACTTTATCTGGACATTAACATGGAAACAATGAACCCAAAGTTCATGTCCGAGTCTGGGGTTTCGGATGGCATCTGGGGGTGGTTTCATGGCGGCAAATGGTGTGCACAGTTTCTTGCGGTCGAAATGCATATTAGAATTAATGCGATTTGCATTTGCCCCGGCCTGCATCGATAATGATGCGTTGCCCGAGGCGACACTTGCCTGTTTGTTTCGGTTTCCCAGTCGGGTATTGGGGTTTGGGATTGAGACGGATTGCGCCGGAGAAGGTGATGGAGATGGGGAGTGCAACATTTGTTTAGGGAACCGCAGAGACCGAGGTGGGGCATCCTCCGACGAGTAAGTAATTTTGCGGTTGTATTCCGGGGCACGTTGCTTTGAGGCTTCGGTTTCGGAGTCGGCGTCGGTGTCGGCTTGCAACTCGATCGACGTTGTGGCACGGGGCCTTTGGCAAATAGTTAAACGCAAACAAAGTCTGTAGCGCCCCCACCCAAAAGTCGGCGGGTGGAATGTGGCCCCGGATAATTGGAATTGTGTGCTCCGGCTTGAGCCAAAAGTAAAAATTATGAAGCTCTCTCACTGCGATATTATTCCGACGTAAATTCCCAGCAAAATGTTTTACATATATTGCCATAAACAAAAAATAAAAATTAAAACAAAATACATTGTTTTCTCTGCTACTCGAAAACATGTCTTTGATCTCCAAAACATGTGCACAAAAACGAAAACGAAAAGAATACAAAAAAAAAAAAATAATACAAAATTAAAAACGGGCCAATTTACACACAAAAAAGGGAAAACGAAAAGCACACAGAAAACTTTGTGAATATGCATATGCAAAATACAAATCGCAAAACAAATTAAACGAAACGAAATGTGAGTGCTTAAAACAATGCCAAATGAGTTCTGACTTTACGCCGCAGGCTTTAAATATTTCCACAAAAAAATGCGAGAAATGCTGGGAATGTCAGGTGGCGGTGGGGAGCCGAGGTGGAACGGGTTTCCCCGAGACACTAAAACTTATTTATGCCTGGTGTTTTGATGACGGGGGTGGAGTGGCTGTCTCCTTCTCTCTGACTCCAGGCGTGTGCGCCTGACAGCCCCAACATCCGATCCGAAGGTATTGGAACATGCTAATTTATTTTCAAACTGCGGGAAATAACAACGCTTCCCATCGAGAGCTGTAAATCAGACCGAAGCTGGTTAAACCCCAGCGGCTGACCATCTAAGTTTAGCCTAAAAAATGCAGAGCGATTTGTCTCAGCTGGAACTTCAGAATTCCCCAGTAGTCATTGGCCATAAAATAAAGAAATTTAAATTTACCTTCTTTAAATGTAAACAAATAAAGTTATGGTTAAATTTAAAGCCATAAAATCGTTAGTCTCTTAATATTAATTAGCAAACTGGTTTATTTTGGATAAAGTTATTATAAAAAGTACAAAAAGATGAATTAATGCCACGCTTTATTTAAGTTTTTTTGTGTTTAAAAGTCTAATTATATTTTGTATAGAGCATCAATTAATCAATTATTTATTATCAAGCTTGTTGAAAGTTCCTTACGTTTCAGGAGCTTGTCTTGAGTTTAGAAAGAAGTTAATAATTAACACGATTAAATAAATGCAAATTAACTTAGCTAATTTTTTTTTTATTATTTTATAAGAACTAAAGTTGTGCAACATCGATAAATGTTATAATTTGCTTAGCAAGTTTCTGATGTTCCCAACATTTTCCTTTTGCAATCTGTCACTTTGGACTAAGTCTTCATTTAAATTATACTCCTAATTTATAGGGCACCTGAACAAAATCATAATGCCACAGTCTGAATGAGAGATATTTATCTCTCCGTACTCCCTGACTATACCTTATAAATTAAATGTTTATATTTTACTTTTATATTTCAAACACAAGTACTTGGTACCAATAGAGCGAACCGTTTGCATTAGCTAGCTCAATCTGGCTTTGATTTCCCTAACTCTTATCTTAAGTGATCATAAAAAGGCCGCCATTAAGAGAGCGCACTTTAAAGTGTGTTCTAATTTCTTTTTTGCTTTTTTTAGTCGGGTTTAACGCCGCTACCTGTTTGCATCGGATAAAGATATGGCCGGGGGATTGGAATTCGGCACTGCCTGGGATTTTCCCCGACGGGATCAGGGGAGATGTTATTGAACCGCCCAAAAGGATTATCAGTGCATAAAGTGACAGTCGGGCGACAAAAATTGAAATGTCAGATCATTGTTGGCCAATAAAAATCAGTGATTGATGTGCCAATTTGTATATTGTCGATTAACATGTCCGCCCCGTCCTCTCCCAGCCGTGGGACCACGCTGCGGCTACTTAATTACGTATACGAGCACAACACCCAAGTTCAGTGGTACAAAGCGAGTGCAATTAATATTTTTATTACGTATAATTTGGATTAATTGCCGCGCACATTCCATGAATCATCCCATCAAATGTGTGTCAACGCGAACGCCTCATAGTCCAGCATCCAGCATCCAGCATTCAGTAATTTGCATTTCTTTTGTCCCCAGTCCCTGACGCCACAAACCCGATCTCCGTCCGGATTCCCTCAGGTGTTCCTGACCTGTGTTCCTCGCCTCTACGTGTGTCACTCACTCCGCGAATCAGAATCTCAGAGTCCGAGACCGAAACTGAAACCGAATTCGAATCCGAATCAGCATCGCAATCAGAGTTATCTCGACTCCGCTTGACGCTCGGTTGGAAATCCAAGTTTTGAAACCGGATTTGCATGCCAATAAAGCGACGAGCCGGGGGACGAGGCACTCGGGAAGTGTTGACAAACAAAACAAATCAAACGAAATGAAATTCTTTCGGCTTTCGCCTGGCTTTTGCTTTAAATACAAAATCGCACGGCTC
The DNA here is from genome assembly GCA_035046345.1 of Drosophila birchii. Classification (NCBI taxonomy): domain Eukaryota; kingdom Metazoa; phylum Arthropoda; class Insecta; order Diptera; family Drosophilidae; genus Drosophila; species Drosophila birchii. The sequence continues at coordinate 5,090,961 of JAWNOA010000064.1, forward strand.
AGAACATTAGACTGGTTTAAGAGCTCGAATTAAACGCATTGACGGGGACTAAAAATCGGACGTCAGTCGAGAACGCATTAAAAACCAACAGCAAGTGCGAAAAGCTAATAAAAGTGCTAAAATTAAATTCAAAATAAATTCAATATAAAACCAATTTTGCTGTTAATATTCGCATATAAACAATGGCTGGAAAACATAATACGCAAATGGTGAGTTTGCTATGAAAGTTAATTAAAGTTGATGGATTAAATATTGCCTCGTAAATAAAAATATTAATATTAATCTTAACTTAACTCCCTTTCAGATCCTTTTAAGCTGCAGCCTGGCCGTGTTTCTGGGTATTTCGGATGCCCTGCCACGCTACAGTCGCCCCAGGGATCTGGGAACCGCCGCCAGCTTCTCCAGCTTTGCCTATGCGGCAAAGCCCCAGGAACCCCTGGCTCTGACTGGCAACTATAACCTGATAATGCCCGACTATTACGATCATCATCCAGCGGAGTCAATGCAGCTGCAGAACTTTGCCAACTTTTATGACGCCCAGATGAGTCCCGGTGCTGATCTTGGCATGGAGGAGTCTCAATTCCTGGCCAACACGCCAGTGTATCGGCCACCACAGCCTCTGACGGCCCAGGAGGAGCGCATCCGCCAGCAGGTGCCGCATGTGGATGTTGTGCGTGAGAAGAAGACCCTGCTCAAGCTGAAGAAGGGCAACACCCAGCCCAAGGGGCCCAACCACCAGGAGTGGGACCAGTTCGACTACGACCTGTACAGCCTGAATCCCGGCGACAGCAAGAAGTACAACTACGACGTTTGAGCGACGTCTGGGACTGTTGGCGCCTTCTTTGGGCTGTCGGATTATGTTTATGTTTTTGTTTTCTGTTAATTTAAGCATCCAAATAAATTATTTATTTATTGTAAACTGCAATCGGCTTTTGGCCATTTCGACTGGAATGCTGCTCGAGCAACTTTCTGTTTGAGCCATCTAATGCCATATAATTGCTCAAGCCATTAACATTCACTTTATGGCCGAAAGCAGGGCGGCCAATGAAACCAGGGATGAGGTGGTTCTGGCCATCTAAACTTAATTATTCTTATTATCGAGTTTAGTATTTTAGAATTGTTTCTTAGATTTATAAGACAATTTTAAAGCTGGCTTTGGTATTTATAGGTTAAAGTGGTTTTCATTTCACACAATTTTAATAAAATTCTAATTAAATTGCAAGTAAAAAGTATTTTAAATCACACTTTATAAATATTTTTATATTTATAAAATAAATTTAAAGATAACTTTAAATTAATAATAAAAATAAAATGTAAGAAATAAGTATTTTTTTCTCATTTTTAATAATGTCATTTTTAAACTGTAATTGCCAATATATTTCCACAGTACTAAACAAAAAGATTTGACACATTAAAAACAAACATTTATCTCTACCAAATAGGAAATCCATGTGAGTCAGTTTATAAATAAACGATCTTGATTCTGTAAATCAAAGTCAACATGTTTTAAGACACTTTGTATTTGTTGCGAGGGAGTATTGCCAATTTGGAGGGATATTACTTAATCAGTATTCAATTTATATTTAAGATAATATCTTTTATATATTATATATATATATCTCAGTTTCATAACCATTTTTAGCAAATTTGAAACTCAATATTATGTTTTCAGTTACCTTGTTAAATAAAACACAATCACTTTTGTATAGCATTTAACTTTATTACTGATCCAAAGCAAATCGTCGGAGTTCCTCGATTCGCTCCTCTGAAGGTTCGAAGAACGAAGGATCCACCACAATTTCCTTGTGGTGGGAGATACGACGCGGCTGTGGACGGCTGGCATGGTAGGTGGCCACGGCGGCAGCATGGGATTCTGCATCCTCATCTCCACAGGCCTGGGACAGGGGTTGGGGATAGGCACGGGGATTCAGACGGTGCTTCCTGGGATGATTCACTGCGGATATCTCCTGTAGCTGCTCTCCGAAGGGCCCTCCATATAGGTAACCATCATCACCTTCGGCCAGCACCAGGTTCAATGTCACCACCATCTGCCGGAGGGTTAAGCATTTGACGTCACCAGTCTAGAACTAGTTATGGCACCGAATCTGTGATTACCAAAAAAGCTAGCAGAAAACTCGTCTTCATGGTTCTTAATATGTCTCTTCGCTTCGGGCTTCGTTGACTGACTAACTTGCCGGTCTTCTGTGGTTTACTGATCTTTCCCTTAGAACCGATTATGAAATAATACAGAGTGTTATGCCATATTCGAAGCATTAGAGAGCATAAAGAGAGAAACCTGTTGGCGAATCGAGCATGTTATGCCTTGGCATTGTGTGAAAACATCAATTAATTTTCCTCGATTTCAAGCTTGATTTTTTAATGGGGATTTTTGTTTTGGCTGAAGACTTCAAAAAGAACACTGAAAAAATTGTGGTTTACTTTATTTTAATAAAGTGTGAGTCACTCTATTTACATATTCATATTAAAGCCTTTTCTTCTTTATTAATATTAAGTAAGAAGTGCATTTATTTATTAAAGGAACTGCAAAAAACAAACAAACAAACATCTGAATAGAAATATGTTCCATCGTTCAATACAACCAAGTATACATTATCAACCCAACTTCTACGATATAGTGCTATATATCCCGATAGTGGCTCGTTCGATACCTTTGTGGAACCATCTGCTATGGAAGGCGTACTCTCCTGGCGGCAGGGGCAAGACATCGGTGAAGTGTTGATTCAGGTAATAAGTGGGGAGCTTCTCAATCACTAGGTCGTTCTGAAAAATAGTATTATTATGATGATGGTATTCCTACAATATATATTTAACTGATTTTAACCCACATCATACGGACACGTGTGGTTCAAGTTGGTGTACTTTTTGCTGACGCCATCAAACAGCTCAAGCATCGGATTCAATATACTCTTCTTTTCGCTCAAAAATTTGCAAATATCAATAGTGACGTTCATGGTTACAGGCATAAAGGAGCGAAACCTTCTGAGGACCTGTAGACTTGCCTAAAGAGAAATCTTATAATTCTGGAATTTTTGTAATTTTATTTTTCAACCACTTACCGTTGCCTCATTAATGGGCAAACTGTGCAGGCGAGTCTTCAGGGATATGTACTTATAGCTGCGATTAACGGATTTTATGTAACAATACTCGAATTCTACGAATTTCTTGTCCTTGGAGTTGCATTTAACATTGGTGAACTCCAGCTTCGAGCAGATCTGTTTTTAATTAGAAATAAATTCATATGGTTTAGAAGTTTAGAAACCTATGATTTGCCATATTTGTTACCTGAGTTATATCGTAGATTAGTATAACCAATAAAAATAATAGAGTTCCCTTGGAAAACATTGCTGTACTTTAGTAAATCAACACAAACTGTTGTCATTTTCTAACCATTTGTAATGAAAATCTATTACCTGACAACGATTTTGATACTCACTGATCTGAAACCGTATTTAATTTTGATAATGAAAAACCATGGCTCATTTAGCAAACCCTATTTACATTTTAAAATTATTAAGCAGAGAAGATGAGGAAATTTTTCATTAAGAGTACTTAAAAAGCTATTAATGTGGTGAAAAATTAAAAAATTGTATTAAAAATGGTACTATTAATGTGTGTTCTAATTTCCCAGTCTTTCTGGTGATGATGTGCTTTCATCCATCGTAAAATAGCTCGTCGACCCTCAGTCAAAAGTTTGGCCATCATAGTTTTTAAAACAACGTTTCGCCTATTATAATTATTTATATCTATTGATTTTCCAATACATTAATCGGTCTTGTATATACTTAAAATCTCATTTGTTTCGTGTTTTCCCCCATAACTAAATAAATAGCTTAAATTTCTCACGAAATAAATTAAAATAACCACCACTTACGACTGTTTTATGAGCCTATTTTCATTCAAGCCAACCAAATATGTCTGGCACATGTTTCGCCCCATTAGCATAGCCGCATAAATGCATTTATAGTTTGGCCCCATTAATTTCTTGCCGTGCAGGCGACTCTGGCTAATTAGCATGCGATGGCCCATACGCAATCCCGGGTAATAAAACATCGATGCGAGCCGATTAGGCAACGTCCAACAGATTGGCCAACAACATTTTTGCTGAATCGCATATCCATTCGTTTCGGAACCACCTATGTCTACTTTTGGGCTTCCCCCGGCAATTATTCACCCGACTCCGTCGGTTTTTGTGGCTTAAAATGTAAACTTCGATCGATTTATTTACAACAATCAACGAGTATTGGCAACTAAGGGTAAAGACTAATAAATTCGATTGTGAAATTCGGTGAGTGTTAAGGGAGAGGGTTGGGGCTTAGTTGTGGGGATATCTGGTGATGATCTGCTCCTGGCGCTCGGTGAGGCGGCGGTTCTTGGGCCGCAGCTGATTCTGAGCGTTGACCGCGGCTCCGGCGGGAACATAAATCACCTGAGACTTGAAGCAGCCCTCAACTCGCGGCTGGGTGCTGGCCCTGGCCAGCTGTACCACCTGTTTATGGCCCTCATCCACCTGGCCGGGGCTCAGCTCCCTTCGCTCGCAATTTCCGCCGCCCGGGCAGTTGGTCACGAAGCGCTGGTAGTCCCTGGTGTCTCCCGGGGAAGTCTGCTTGTAGTCGAACCCGTCAATCTGGGCGCTCTGAGACTGACCCACCTGGTCACCCACTCGTGGGGCTGGCGGCGCCGAGCCTGTGGCTGCGATCAACTGCACCTGCACCTGGTTGGGTGCCACGCCGGAACCGTGTCCGGCATCTAGCACCTGCTGGCCCGAGCCGGTGGTCACCGGGGCATAGGGATAGGGATTGCCGAAGAACAGTTTCTGGGGCGGAGACTGAGGGGGCAGATACTGAGCCGGAGGCTGGGCAGCCACCTGGGGCTGACTGTAGTAGCTGGGAGTCTGGGTCTGCTGCGGCTGGTAGTAGCTCAGGGGCTGGGCCGGAGCAGCCGGAGCTGGAGGTGCCTGGGAGTAGGTGAGAGCCTGGTAGTTGGCGCTAACCAGCAGAGGATTCTGGTAGCTGGAGGTGTGCAACTGCTGCTGCTGCTGCTGCTGCTGTGGAATGGCAGCCGGGTAGGGATATGCCTGCTGCTGGGGCGGAGCCTGGTACAGAGCCTGGGGCTGCGGCACTTGACGCTGCTGCAACACCTGAACGTACTGGGTCTGGTGATCCTCATAGACGGTGGGTGCCCTCTGTGCCTCCAGGCCATAGGTGCGTCCGAGAGTTTGGACCGTGAACTTGGTGGACTGCTGGGCCTGAGGCTGTGCGGTTCCTAGGCCAAAGGGTGTCTGCGGTCGGTGGTAATGGTATTCTTGGGCTCCGACGAGAGCCAGCTGTGGAATAAAGAAAATATCCAAATATCCTTGGGTTAGGTAAGTCCCGGAAGGAGGAGGTCCTTTGCTAGCTCACCATCGAGAGCAGCAGCCAGTGCGGGGAAGGCATCTTGTTTCTTGGTCACTCGGTGCGTTGTGGGCTCGTCGCCGGCTGGCAGCTAAATGAGCTCCGGCAGGGCAGACACCCGCAAAGGCAACCCGCGAAGAAGATCACTCGAAAACTGGTTTCGAATCTCAAATAACTTAACTTGGCACTGCTGATGGCTGATGCTGGGACTGAGACTGGCTATGCCTTTGATTTGTTGTAACAGTTTGAACATTTCATAATTTCTTTTCCCCATTTATTGTGTCTCTGCAGCGCCGTTTATTTGTTTATGTTTTTCCGCTCTGCCACTCGAGCGCTCGTTCGCCGCTTGCGGCACCATTTGACTATCACTCACGCAAATTTTGTCATAATTAAAGTGCCAGACTCTTGCTGCGCTGCCTGCTCTTCATTGTCTGCCTGCATTTCTCCACGCACTTGGAAAAAATGTATTTGAAGTTGTTTAAAAACCACATAATTGCCAATTATTCACAGAGTTTTTCTAAAGAAATAGGGAAAATAGGAGATAAATGGTCATATTGGTACAGTAATTGCTTTATTACACACATATATTTCAGAAAGGTTTTTCGGATAAATATTGTTTATAAATATACTGATTTATTTCATGTGAAAACAATAGAGTTACAAACTGTTAGCCTAAGCAAAACGAACTTTTTGTTTACAATTCTTGAATAAAAAGATGAAAATTAAGTGTAATTAAACTACAACGTTTGAACCATGAAATAGTTATCGAAATATAATAAATAAGATATGTCCCAAATAATAAAGTTATCAAAATATGTAAAAACGTCTAAGAGGATATTAATAAATTTGTCTTCTTGAGAAGCTGTTGTTTTTTGCAGGTTAAATAAATAAGAAAATATTTAAAAACCTAAATTGGGTTTACAAGAAATAATAATAATTTCGAAAACATTTTTTTTGCAGTGTCTAGGGCCGTGAAAATGTTTTTGGCCTTTCCGCTGTTAGCCACTTCAGTTCGGTTTGCCTCAACCTGGGCCAAGTTTAATGTAATTTAATTTGCTTCGCATCATCTGTTTTGGCTTTCTGCGAAGCGAGTTATGTTGAAGCCCGGTGAAAAGTAAAAGTTGGATCTTGACTCGGATCTGCTTAGATACATATGTATGAAGCCCTGTTGATGGATTGCATAGAGTTTGCAAATGACTTGCCTAACTGGCGAACTATAAAAATCGCATAAACCCATTTGAGTCTATTTTTTTGGGTGCGGTTTATTGATCGCCCACTGTTTGCCCAGCTCTAATGCTCTTAGAAGTGATGATATATAACCTTTGTTTGAATTATGTGGGCGATTTAAGGCTGCTTTGATGGAAGGCAATAGACAGCATTTATTTAGCATTTAAGGAGAAGAGAAACTGCATTTAATCTGTGTGCCGTGTGGTAACTATAGCTTTATCTTTCTTTGCCGTTTCGCACATAATTAGGCTAAGCAGCCGAGATCATAAATATTCAATAAACCGGTTGATTTGATTTATTTCGAGCCATTGCAACAGCCATACGACCGGATTAAGCGATTGACACGCACCACAGATGTTTTGGCTTTCGAGCGCATTAAAGGAGGCCTTTATGGTGACTTTGATATTTGCTGCGAGATGTCAGCGGCTTTGTTTCTGCGTTTCCGTTTGACAATTGCACGCAGACGGCTTCTGCTGGTTGCGCCTGCAGCACAATTCCTTGGCAATTGCCGTCGTCCTGCGTGCTCAGCTCCCCCCACCCGCTCCTTGGCCACCATTTTGGCCGTAATTCCGAACGCGGGCTAACGTCAATCAAAGACGCGCCCTGTTAAATGCACTTGACTGCCACTTGACACAGCAAATGTTGCTGGCGTGGCTCCGGCGTCAAACAAAACATCTTGGCAAGCCAACTGCCAACACTTGACATTCGCCATGAATGCAGCCATGCAGCGTTGGCCGGCGGGGGCGGTACACTTAGGGAATAAGAGAGTTAAATTAAATGTTATATCTTTATTTATTTTTAAATATTTTTATTTTATTTAATTTCCTTATCTATTTGTGAGGAGCAGTTAATTCCTTAGGAGTAGATTTTCTTAGTTTAAAGTTCATCCTTTTCCATTAAGGTAAATTCGTACTTACTTTTTTCTCAGTGCACATATAACGCACATAGAGAACGGCCCGCTGTCACAGATGGAGATGCAGATGCGGTGGCTTATCGCGCCCAACACGAGAGCAGGAGATGCTTCATAATGCAAGTGGCCAATGCTGCGTATACGCAATCTGCTGCAGTCAAGTCTCGAGAAGGATGAGTGTCTGGTGGGGGGGCGGTGGATTTTATGAGTGGCTGGAGAGAGGGTTTGTCCCCTTCCCCACATGAAGAGTGTGGGTGCGTCTGTGAGTTGTCTGTCTTTGCAGCCTGTTTGCATTCAGTGCAGTTCGTGCATTCAGGGTTATGAGCCCCGGCAAGTTGCATGCAACCTCCGAGAAGATAGAGCACGTGCAGTTGGTGAGCGTGCTTTTTTTTCAGTTTATATCCCACACCCCCTTCCCCCCCCCTACACAAAGCGTCACTTTAGACACCTGCCCATGTACCAGGTTGGCCTTTCAACGCCTTCGCCGCTTTGTTGCCGACTTTCGGGCTTTAGTTGCAGCTTGCTGGGGGATCTGCTTAATTAGGCGCACCTGCCAGGGCAGCGGCAAATTAGTAGCAGCCAGGTTGAATGACCTTTGGCACAACGGCTAAGGCCGAATACAAAAAATAAAAATACGGAAAGTAAGTAAAGAAAGGCTGGGCGCGAAGAGGCTTTAAGCTCTAGCCAACAAACAATGCAACAGAGGTAGGAAACTCGGCAGAAAAAAAGGCAAAGAAAAATCAATTGCATAATGGCGCATGTGTTGCGCAGAACATCAGCAACATCAGTAGCAGTAGCAGCAGCAACACCACCAGCAGCAACAGCAGCACAAATTTGCAACTCTTTTTCCATTTGCAGGTTGCAAGACAAAAACGTGCAAAAAGAGTAGAAATTCAACCACCACTTCAAGCTGCGATTTTTGCAATATTTTTTGTATTTTTTGTTAACTGTCGCAGACACACTCACACACACATCGGGTAGACATGTGTGCCGCCGGTCTGTGTATGTGTGTGTTTGGCAGCTTTTGTTTGCACCCGCATAGGAAGCCATTTAAGTGCGGCTTCTTGAGAAAATTGCAGCCAGAGCGGACACAGAAAGCGACGCAGACAGAGAGAGAGAAAGATGAGGCCCTTCGAGGACGTCACTAACGAGCAACCCCCAAACCACCCAAAGCCCCACCCCTTCCATAATTAACAGCAGCAGGAGCCACAGCAACAGACACGGCAACGAGGGCTTAGCTCCCTTGTGGGGCCTATCATTTCCTAGGGAGACAGCTCAAAAAATGATAAAAAACCAAACGAGGCAGCAGTCTGCTGTCCAAAGCCACGACTATGTAATACCCGATGCTTGCTGGCCATAAGAAAAGTCAAGACTGCATTTAGGCCATCATTCGAATGAACTGGCTTTCTATTTGAATATATAAAAAATAAAACAAATCTATTTAATAGCATCTGGAACTGTAATACCCTGCCCTCCCTATGGTACAGGGTACAAATACCCAAAGGGGTGATAGCTGAGCGAGGGGAAGTGGCAGAGACGAGGGCGGCTAGAAACCTGGTCGGTGCAAAAGCCTTTGGCTTGTTGGACGACTCAAGCGCCTTAATAGGCTTAGCTGCGAGTCAACTATCAAAACAAGACCGATAAAAGTTGAGCTCCTCCTCGAAGCACCCGCTGCTCCGTGGGTCCAGCATAATGCCTGAAATACGGTGACTACATATCTACATACATATATGCGAGGGCACACACAATGTGCGGTGGGTAAAAACTTTGCCTATATGATATGCTCTCATGCTCCAGATGACGAGCCCCGAATGCTTTGTCAACGCATGCCACATGGAATATTCATTGGTGGGCGGAGTGGGTTTTAAGGCGGACTAAGGCGGACGCCGGGGAGTGCGGCGGAGGCGTGCCACAGTTTATGGCACGTTTGTGCCGCAGCCAGCTCTCATTATGTGGCTGCCACCGCAAGTACGTGCCCCGGCCAGCCTCTGAAGACCATATAGCTCATACGACCCGTAATCGGGGCAGGCCATCCGCCCAGGAGTCAGTCTGATCCCGGTTGTGAGTCACAACCACCTCCATGGCCTCCCTCCGCAAGCCTTTGTTTTGTAATTTTCCTTTGATTACAATTTGGTAAATCCTATGTTGAGGCTTTGTTACTTCTTTTAATCTTCAGTTTTATAGTTAGTCGAAAATTAATTAAAAAGGGGGTTAAGTTAGGCTTTTTAAAACATAAAAAAATAAGAATCGCCAGTGCTTTATACTTTGTACAAAGTTAGTTTAATTTTTAAATCGGAAATCGTTTATTAGATATTTTACAAGATAGTTTACCTTACATATATTATGTTCAACTGAAAAATTTTTAACTTCATTTTAATGTTAATAAATTTAAAATTTTCTTTATCTTGCACTTCTACGACTTCTTTAAAAATTAGCTACTTTCCAATGCTGTTTAATTAATTTCGCAAAGCTCTCACCCTTTTCAGTTTCATCTCCCAATAGTTTCCAATTATTCCGATTAGTTTGCATGGCTGTCTATGGATTTGCATTATTAACTATCCCAATCGGCGTAATTTGTTACCTGGCTGCGGCTCTAAGTCCTAATAGACCCACCCACCAAGGTCGGCAAACGGGCGGCCACCCGCTCTACTGCATAGCATTCGGCTGCATCAGCAGACGAGAAAGTTCCAGTGGAGCTGCCACGACGAGATGTTGCTGATGACAGCAGCAATATCATCGGCAGTGGCAACATCAGACAGCAGCAACAGCAACATCAGCAGCAACTGCCTCTCCCCAGATTTGTTTGCAGTCACTCGCATGTGTCATCATCAGCGGCTGAGATGATGAAGCACAAAATATGCCCAGGCTCGCTCGCAACTAAGCCGACTGACTGCCAGCATTGCTAAAAAAAAGAAATTAAAATATAAAAAAATTGCACAAACACACAGAAATAAGCACACACACACTACACCCAGGCAAACAGACAAATGAGGACGCCGGCGGTGACATGATACCCTGTGAACGTCTGCCGTCCCTCCTGTGCACTAAAAAAAAGGGTTATATTTTGTGTTGAATAGAATTTGAATCACAATGGAATACATATTTTTAATATAAATTCAAGCTTAAAATAAACATAATTTAATCTTCATAATGAACTTTTTAAATTTAGTTCATAGAATTTTAGAAATATAAATAAGTTTTCAAACTACCAGCTAGAAAAACATAGATTTTAAATGGAATTAAAATCAATTTAGCATATAAAAATATTGGAAAATGAGTGGCTTTTCCTGTGTAAAAATATTTTTGACAAACTAAACTAGTTCCAATAAAAAATTAACTTAACTAAATATGAATTTATAGATTAATACATTTTTTTTTTGCATCGCTGAGTTGGTCTCTGCCCGTTGCTCTGCGGCTGATGTTGCTGCTGCACGCGTTGCATAGCCGCTGCTTCTGCTTGTGCTGCTTCTGCCGCCTGTTCCCGGCTATATTTAAACACGCTGCGGGATGCAACGTCGGCTGGCGTGGCACTTCATTTGCTTCCACAACTCATTCATGCTTTGGAGCCCAGACGGCCTGTCAGAGCCGTCTAAGCCGGGGTAAACACTCTCTGCGCGTCCTTCCAAGCCTCACCTCCTCTTCCCACTCCTCCCTGCCGTGGCGGCCTCATGTGCCTCACCTACTTTCCTGGGCCTGAGCTTCGGGGTGGCTGCAGCGAGAATAAAAAGAGAAGAATGCACCGCAAAAAAGTGAAATAAAAAGCTGGCGAAAAAAAACCTCCCTCCTGGGTATCGCTTACAACCCCTACTTCGCCGCTCGCCTCCTTCCCCTGCCCCTACCTTGTCCGGTTAACGTTAACGTTAGCGTTAATGTTCACGGCGCGGCCTTCCTCGAGGAGTTTGCTCCGCTCCGCTCGGGTCTACTACTACTTCACTCTCCTCTGCTCGATTCTCGATTCTCCGGCAGAGGCAGCGCAAAAACTCTGGCCCGGCAGGCCGTGTGGCAAGTGCGGCTGCCACAGTACGCTCGCGTGCTTTGCATACTTTGGTTGCGTTTTTTACTCCGCTCCCGGTGGCAGCGTGCACTTGCATTTGCATTTGCATTCGATTTGCAGACTCGCAGTCTCGCAGTCTTGGAGGCCTCGCAATCAGCCGGGCAGTAAACTGTTCGCTGTTCGTCGCGTAATTTGCTAGCCATTTTGCGCCTCTGCCCCGCTGCCCACTTTCCGTTTCGGGCCTTGGCGACCTCGCTTCCGGTGGCCATTTTCGCGCGCGTTTTTTTCCACGGCCTTTGTTACGCTGCCAAAAAAGAGAGGGGAGCCCGGGACCACGGCCAGTGACCACGGATCCGATGTCGTAAATCAAACGATTGGCAATTGTGCGTGTGTGTGATCATACGGACACTACACAGGAAGAAATAATTAATACAACTACATATTAGGGTACAATTTGCTTATTTATTTTAGCCTTCAGGAAAAGATTATTTTTATATGTTTTCTTATGTTTTTTCCGATCAGTATATGTAATCGTCATACATTATTTATGACTTTAAGAAGAAAACAATTTATTTTTTTCATAATTAAAATATGTTTTAAAGTTTTAGAATTGTTTTTACACAATTGATAAATATTTTAAATAACTTCTTTGATGAAGTAAATAACACTAAACGCATTCCTTAAATTATATTAAATATTTTGTTTGCATCTATTATTATTCTTATTAAAAAACTTTGAATAAATATTAAAGATATATAACCAAAGATTATTTCAATGATTCAAATTACAGAATTTTAAGTACAAATTTATAGTTATTTGCACTCAAAATTCTGTAAGTCTGCAAATACAACTAAAGCCCCAAGCTAAGAAATCCTTTGCATTTTCTCCGTGTAGTATTTGTCCTGCGGTCAAGTCCCCAACAAGTGGGCAATTGCGATTATGTCCTTGTGGCCACGGGCCAGTCTCGGGCCAATTCCCGGCAAATGAAGTGCCGCCGCAGCATTTGATTATAGGTAGCGCCAGCGACTCCCGAACCGCTTAAATCGCGTGCGAGTGTGTGTGCCCGGTGTGTGTTTGCATGTCTTGAGAGTTCCGGCAAGGACATTCGGCGGAGCTCACCTATTGATTACGGCCAGCTCACAATGTAAGTAAATTGCGGAATTACCGGCTCTATTCGTTGATTACTCAATCAGCAGTCAATGCCGGATTTCCGCCTGACGGAATTGCTAATCCTGCCCAGGGTTTAAGGCTAACATTTGGGTCAGGTTGATGACTGTGATTATTTGCATCAATTGGTTATTGATGTGTCTTAATTGGAATAACTTGGGGAGAGCATTTCTGTATTTTCTGTAAGAAAAGTATTTCTATTTAAAGAATAGTACTTTGAGGGTTGTATATATTTTTGTAATTTATCCTGAAATCTCTTAATAACTGAAGTCTGCGGAATATTCTCTTCATTACTTACAAGCCCGCTTTAATTTAAGACTCTTTTACTTTTTACAATGTAAGTAGCACAGTTTAAGTGATGGCATTTTGCACACTTACCGAGGGAGCTCCTTTTGGCTCCCTTCATATCTGGCAGATTCCCAGCTCACTATTTGAATGGGTTTTTAGTTCTTTGCCCATTTGTTTAGCGTAGACATACTTGGAGCTGAATGGAGCTGCAGCTGCCTGGAGGCGACTGGCTTCCTCCTTTCAGCAGGACTCATCTGGGCTTCAACCACAATAAAACCGCAGCAAAACCCCAAAAAAAAAAAAATGATAAAATTATGAAAAATAAGACTGATGCTGCAGTCAAGCATTCATGCATTTCACCCAGCTATTCACACTCATTCATCGCGAGATGAGCCGGTCTTAAATTTGCATAACAAGCGACAAAAGTACCCCGAATCATAATTATGTGCAAACAAACGCGGCAAATGCAATTTCAATTAAAAAAGGGGAAAAAAGTGAAATCGAAGTCGCTGACAAGGGGATGACAAGGGCCTGGCATCCCCACTTGGAGGGCTTCCCAGCAACCGCAATACGCACTGTTTGGCCTGGGAAAGGGAGCAAGTTGAGCTGCGCTGAACTGAACCGAACTGAGTTGAGCGAAGTGAATGCCACCGAAAGGCAAGTGCAGCAGTAGCAGCAGCCGCAGAAGGAGGAGTAGCGTCAGGTGCACTGACATTGGCACACGAATGGAGCTGGTTCCCCTTGAAAAGCCTCCACCCTCTGGCTGACCCGAAACCCCTTTCGAGTGACTGCCAGTGCAATTTTGTTGCCAATCTTGAGGACGCCGCTCTGCGAACTGCTGAACGCCTGCTAGTCCGGAGTCACGGTTGCAAGAGGCATCGGCATCGGGGATTCCGGCTTCAACTCGCTACCTTTCCACTCAACCCAGGCGTGGGTTGATTTCCTTCTTGGGCCTTGTAACCTCTGAGCTTAAAGGTTGTATGGAAGTCGAGTTGTGAGCTTTAAGTCTGCCTATTATTCAGGCTGAGAAACTAGTTATAATTTAATGCAACTAAAATAATTCAAGATTAAATTAAATGTTGATATTTGATAAGGAAAAACTCAGAAACATTTATTATCTTCGTTTTAAGTTTTGTTTTTCCTATGTAATATATAGAAAAGTCTCAAAAATGTTCCAAAAAGAAGGAAAAAATTAAAATAATTGTAAATAGAATAAATTTGCACTAAATTTGGTTTATCAACAATTTAACTACAAACATTTAAATATATTTTTAAATGGTTTACAAATTTTTAATAATTTTATGAGCAGCCTAGATATTTCTTTTGATAAATTTATTAATGTAATTTAAATTTTATTAAATTAAAAGGTAAAGTTAAGTCTGAATGTTTTTACTTGTTTTGAATTTCAGTTGGTTTTTTGCTTTTATTTCATGTTGTTTCTTTTTTTGTTTTTTGAGCTAGCAATGTCAACATGGCAGTCAGCCAGAAAAGCTTCCAGCACCGCTTCTCTCTTCGCTCCTGGCCCTCATCATCGCCATCATCAGTGTGCGCCTTTTTGTGTGCATTGTTGTGCCAAGAGGGTGGCAACAGGGGGGTGGCAAGTGGCAAGCTCCAGAGGGGCAGATTGCAGCGCTCAGTTGCCATTGCAGTTAATTGAAAATACTAAATTTCCACTGTCTAGACGGCAAATTATATGACAATTGTTAGAGCGCGCATGTTTGGCTTTCATATTAAAATTAATTACTCCGGCTGAAATTTTGCATAAAAATTTCTGTGAAAGCCATAAACAATGGGGCCATTGTCGCGAGGGCTTACAGTTATCCAAATGCTCATATGCGAGTGTTGTTGTTTCTGTTTAATTTCCGGCCAGTGGGCAAGGAGTTTCCATTAATCCGGCTGGAAAAGACTAAGCCTTTGTAATTAGAAAGCGAAGGCGACAATCGAAGGGGTAATTAGGGAAATTGCGGTGCAAATTTGCGAAATTTCACACGCTTCATAGGCCCCGAAAGCGGCTCATAATTGCATGCTGGCAGCAGGACAGGAAAGACAGGAAATCTCACCGACACAACGCCAAAGGAGGCCAGGAAATTGCGCAAAATTTCCACAATAATTACAAGCGGAAAGCGGGGGCCGGACTGGTCCGGACACCTTTGACGACCATTGGCCCGCACTCACCTTAGTGCGCACACAAACAATTATTTGGCACTTAATAAACAATGAAATTGAAAATTTAAGGCGCTTATTGGCGTCAGTTTGCGGCATATGCAAATTTCTGGGCAACATTCATGTAATTACACCGGGCTTGGCCCTTGGCTGAGCCCTTTTATATGGCCCCTATATTATGTACATACATCCGTCTAGTTATGTAAGGGCTGCCACTGACATTCATTAGCCAAGAGAGAGCGGAGGAGTTGGCCCGGCCAGCTCGTAAATAAACTTTGGCAAGCTGCTTGCAACGGCTGCGTATGCAAAACATCTTCAAAATTGACTTTACTGATTTTGCCCTTTGCATTTTATTATGTGTTTATTATGCTAACAATGTGCCGAAAGTTTTCCGGGGAAGGCGATGCGAAGGATGTGGTTAAATATTTGCAGCTGCAGCAGCCTCAGCCAAGGGCGTAGGCCAAAGGGGTTTCGGAGGGATAATTCACAGATTTCATGACTAAAGAAATCTGTGAGGTTTCTATAGTTTATCCTGGCTTAGTTGGAATAATTAATGGCTTTGTTGAGAAGAAATATGCCATAATGTAGTAGCAGCCAAATATATCTATACATATATACAAAAACAGTTTAAAGATCTCTTCGAAATTTAAAATACAATATACATTTCAGCAAGTTAAAGTTCATATTTCCTTTAAGTGGATTCCCTTTTCCCCTTATCAATTCACATCTTAAATCATTTCAATATCAATATTGCCTGGAATATCAGATTCCTTGTGCTTAAGTTCCACCCTGACCCTTCCGGCAATTATGTTCCTTTCATCTTCTAAAAGCCTCATCGTTTTCATCCCCTTGACCAGAGGTCACTCATACGCCCTATTGTCCGGCAAAAGTCGCCCTGCATTCTGGCATCTTGTCCAGCATGTGTTTATCAATATGAAAGGTATGCGAGCGGGGCCAAGTCAAGCTCAGTCAATTAGTTGTCTCTCACTTTGGCTGGCAGGCGAGCGGATTCCTGGATCCCTGGATTCTCCTGGCAGACAAATCCACGGCCTGGAGATAATTCGGGGACGGAGCACGGAGACCGAACCACTCCAATCTAGCACACTCAATGACAGCTGCAGCTCTGTGTGAGCAAACTGTAGCCACATTATTTTCATTATGCCATTGTGTCTGCCTCCTTAGCCTTTACCTTCGGTTTTTGGTGTTTCTCCGGACGGGAGATTGAAGGCGGTGGCTGGACAATATTTCTACTGCCAGCAGACATTTGCATTTCATTTTTCGACAGCAAAAATATTTTTACAGCCAAACACATACACACCACACACGTGGACAGCAAAGAAGGAGCGGGAACGGGGTTGGTTTATATGGGCATTGCAAATAGTTAGACGACTTCCTTTTGTCTTTTGTCTGTGACCCGAGGGCGCAGCCAGCCAGGCCGGACCCCCCTCTCTCCGGGAGATGCCGATGCCTCCGTCTGCGCCGGTCCATCTGTCATTTTAAGTGGCTTATTCATATGCAAGTGGCTTCCGGGGCTAAGCATATTCAAGTGTTTTAGTGGCTCGTGTACATGACCGAGCATTATCATTAAGTGCTTATAGGCAGGACACTCCTCCCTGCCTGGCGGGTTGGGTGAACAATGACTGCTATTAACGCAAATTGATATGCCGGCCCTCCTTCCTCCCAGGAACCCGCTTTGCCTGACCCACACCTGTGTCAGGCGTCGGGGAGTGCTGGTCTTAATGGCCGCCGGAAGTTGCTGAAACCGTATTACGCATACGCACTGTGGCTCTTGACAAATGAAACCCCATCACTTTTACCACTCACTCTGAATGGAAAGTCCTTTTAATTAAATTATTTTACTTATTATTTACGCTTACTAATTTCAATAACTTACTCTTGAAACAATTTATTAACAATATTAATTCGAAACTTGCCTCTTCGGCAGAGTATTCCGCTGCCTCCTTTGCCGCTGCTATGAAGGCAACGTCCAGCAGCTCCTGCAGCAGTGCCGCCAGCAGCTGCAACCTTCCGGAGCCACTGGCCTCGGCGGCGGCCACTGCGTTTGCCACTACATCGACCAGTGGGGCGAGCACCTCTACCTCGAAGTCCCATCGCCTGAACAAGGTGTCGTTCGCTCCGCTGGACCTTCCCGTGCCCAGCGCAGCCACGTGATACGCGAATGCCAGCGGTGGCACCACCATGCCGCACCACAACATCGTCTGCGAGTGGCTGCGCACCATTGGGCTGGGCCACTACGGGGAGAGCTTCCTGGACAATGGCTACGATGAACTGGAGATCTGCAAGCAGATTGGCGAGATTGATCTGGACGCCATCGGGGTGGACAACCCCTCGCACCGTGGCAAGCTGCTCAAAAGTGTGCGGATGTTACGTGAGAAGGGCGCCGCCATTGTCTATGTGCTCATCAACGATCCCAAGGCGCTGAGCAGCAGCAACGAGATTCTGGCCTCCGACTGTGATACGCCGGTGACCATGAAGGAGTTGGAGGCGCTGATGAAGCGCCACCTCGAGGCCGATGGCATAAGGCTTACAGCGCACCCGTACTCCACGCCGGTGAGTCTATATATCCAGACTTTAGATTAGTTTTAAGTTCTTTAATATTCAGACATTTTTATTTATGTTTGTTAAAGGTTGAAAGTTTAAAACTCAAAATTAATACTCAACACACAATATTTTAGTTTTCCTTTAACTATTATTTAATGGAAACTCTTTTTCTGCTTTTCACAACATTAAGTTAGAATTCGCGGACAAACTCTCCCAACTGTGTCAGCCACTAACCAGGCGATTGCTCTTATCTATGGTCATTTTGTTTAGGGCTGTGGCAATTTGCATGCTGCCACCACAGGAGACAGGACGTGAGCCAAAAGGGGTTGCACGATGGTGGGGCTGCTTGCAGGGGATGCAACGTGTGACAGTCGTTCGGGGAGCTGCCGCTGTGTGCGCTCTAATGTGAAATTAACACGATTTTAATTTAGTTAAACCGAGTGGCCAACCAGCGAGGCCCCGCTGGGCCACCTCAGAGTCGCCCCCGCCATCCTGCCACGTCCCAGCCGTTTTGTTTATTTTATTATATGCATGTTGGTCCCTGGCCGGGAAAATGATTTTGCATTGCGTTAATTTTGTTTATTTTTGAGCGTATTTTTTGGTCACTGCTGCTGGCTTACAGATAAAGCCGTGCATTGTGGTTATGCTGCGGGAAAAGGGGCTGAAGGGGCAGCATTAAATGATCGCCTAAAATGCCAGTCCAGCAAATTGGAAGAGCCAGAAGAGGACCCAGTGTGGGGTATAGATATGGCTGAGAACAGTGGGTAGAAATAGGTATATTTATAATGTTCAATAAAAAATCATAAAAATTGTTAAAGAATCTGTGATCTTTTCTAATAATTTGATTTACTTAAATTTTTATAATAGAGAAAGTAAATATTATAATAATATTTCTAAAGTAATTTCTCTTTCCTAATACCACTGCTTCGACATGAAAGAACTGCATATTGAAAGGCACTTGGCAGCCTCGTTTGCGGTGATGACTTCTGCCGCCTTTGTCCACATTTTGTTGGGCGTGTGCATCCGAAAACATGTCAGTGGTTCAGGGCCGCCTGCATTCCGCCAAAGAAATGCAATTCAATGCAATGCAAATAGTAGCTGTCGAGCTATATCTCTTTTAAAACCATTTGCAGGGACAGGGACGAAGGGACGGTGGTGTGTACCACAGTTCAGGTGGGCGTGGCAGTCGTGCCTGGTGAGCACGAATATGCGGAGTGTTGATGGTTTGCCAGACACACGTCTGATGTGTCGATGCAGGCTGTTTAGTATGCAGATCCAATCCACATGCTTCTGCTGTTGCTAAGAGAAAATGGAACAAAGAAATCTTTTACTAAATTTTTTTTATATAAAATATTGCTAAGAGGATCCTTGGTTTATCTGGAATGCAGATGGAATATTCTAGTTTCTCTAGGTGTATATTTCAGATCCTTTTCTGTCACAAATGGCAGACTCCTTGGTGGCTTTCTGTGATCATAGTCCTGTCATGAGTCCCTGCTGCTTTGCATTCTAATTAGCACCAATTGCAACTGCATTTTTCTCCTGGAGCTTATGGCTCAGTACTTGGCATAGTTTGTGCTCCGAGATGTGATTAAATATTTACGATTGTTGCCTTTGCGGTGCGAATCGAGATGAAGCTTTAATGGAATTGAATCCCAGGCAAAGTCAAAGGCAAAAGCAGAGTTGGGTGCCTGCAAAGGGAATGACTGCAGGTTAGACTGAGACTTGTTGGCTTCTGGGCTATGCTATCCTTCGCCTCCCTCTCCCTCGTCTCGCTGTCTGGGCCAACTTCAACTAATTGCACTTTGCGCTGATGAGACAGACATCCCTCTGGGTGTGTGCAAGGGGCTGTGTGTCTAACTGACTGACAGCTGCAGACAAGTTGCATTTCAGCACAAATGTTTGCATGTGCATTACATGAATGCGACGCTAAATGAATTTGCCAAGCTCAAGGGTTTGCGGGGGGCTCTAGTTCTGCGGACTCGAGGCGAGTTGAGTCGCGACGAGTTGAGGATGCAGGTGCAGACACCGATGTAGATACGGATACGGATGCAGACGCGGATGCGGATGCAGAGACAGATGGAGCAGCACAAAGGAGCACGATGCTGCCGCTTCAGTGACCGCTTTGAATGTCAAACAGGACACATTTAAGTGGCAGCCTCACGCTAATTACCGGAAGATATTAACACTTGTGCGTCTGCCTGGCTAACTCTGTCCCGCCCCGCCTGTCGGCAGAAGCTGCTTTTGACCCTGGCCTCAGTGGATTGCAGCTCCAAGACTCCTCATCAGGATCTTGGCTGCCTCCTTGTGCATACGCATGTCCTCTCCTCATCTACTTAACACACTGAATGTGGGTCTGTGAGTGCGTAAGCGAGAGTGAATGAATTTGAGATTAGTTAACACAAGCTTACCCACAATTAATGTATCTGGTTTACATTTCAATTAGGTATCTTTTTCTTTTGAATTAAATAATTACTTTATTCTCAGAATTATTTTGATTAATTTTCTCATTTTCTCATCTACAGGAGGGCAAGAGGGGCTACCTGGAGGGCCTGGCTGCCCACTACAGCAAACAGATCAACATGCCCTACGAGGACGTGCTGGATGCCATCGAGCAGGTGCGCCTGTCCAAGTGGAAGGAGCGCCACGTGCGCATCTCCACGGGCCACACGCTCACCCGCCGGATGGCCGGACCGAGCTCCAGCGGATTGGTCGGCTCCTCGGTGATGCCGACCAGCCACAGCCAGCCGTTGTATGTGCCCGGCAAGTACTTGGTAAGCGGATGCGGCGACCTCTGACCTCTGGCTTTTACGGCCGGAGAGGCTTTTACGACCTCCAGCTAATCAGACTCTAATTCATTTTCGTTACGTTACGTTTCGTTTACTATGCAGGCTCATGTGAGCGTTTTTATGTGTGTTCCTACACAGAGAGAAATTTATTGAGTTACAAGTTATGTTAGGTTATTTAAGGTCTATTGAATAAATTCGATCATCGAACCCTTTAATATATCATCACTTAGGTATAAATAATAATGTAGGCAGCTGATCTTTAATTTTGGAATTTTTGTACAATTTTTAATATCTCAATAGATGACATGAAATCATTATTGGATACTCAAAGTCATGGATAGTTTGTTGCCATCATTTTCACCTCTCTTAAATAATACAAATCACTTAAATAAATACAGCCAACAAGTACTTAGTTTTACGTCAAAAATGGTGAAATGCTTAAGCAACATAAGAGTCTTTTTTAACACCAACATAAACGTTTCTTTCTTCTTGAGAACATGAAGAAAACGAGCACATATTAAACCAATATCTAATATTGTTTTTTCCGGCCGCGTGCAGCCCTCCAGCTGCCTGTCGAACCGCGAGGAGAACGAGATCTACAGCTACACGCAGAACGATTTGGCCAATAGGATGGCCCGCAATGCCATCGACTCGAAGTCGGCTCTGAATCTGAACGGAATGCAGCACAGCTATCCGGGAGCGCGCACCAATTTCTTTTACGACTTCTCGGCAACAGGTGAGGAGAGCATGGGGCCAAGAGTGGCTAAAACCGACTTGGTTAGAGACAGTTTGTCGGCTGTTTGGCTTTTATGGCTTTTAATTCAATTAAATTGGTTTGCACTTAAACTTTGACTGTCTGGTTAATCAAATGTCTGTCTGTTTGATTCTCGGTTTGATTGTTCGCCTCGCTGTACCTGTATCTGTACCTGATTCTGGTTGTGGATGTGCATCCGTTTTGGATTTGATTGGCTGAACGTAACCCCGCAGAGGGCCGGAACAAGCACAAGCAAAGGAGAACGGTGTTTGCTAGGTTCCTGCACGGTCTCAGGCAAAGCGGCGACGAGCTGAACGCCACGGAGGGAATGCAGCTAAAGGTGAGTCGGAGGTCGCAAAATTGGGTGCCACTTGGACCGGATGTGAACCTTTTATTGGCAAACCATTTCGTGTGTGACTGCCATTTCCGGTTTCGCAACAATTTTTATAGCCCACTTTTAGGCTCTTTGTGCAAAGCATTTCCTTGCCGCATTCAAAACAAAACAAAAACTTTGCCAATGCCCGCCGACCACAGCTCTGTTTAATGTCGAATTTTTGCCCTGGACAAGTTTGTTCCCGGGTAGTCGAAGGACGAGGCTGGGACTACTTATAAAATTAAATTAAAATATAAAAACCGCGTAAACCTACAAATAACAACGATGGCCGCAGCAACAACAACAGCATCAGTAACTAGAAAAGTTCGCGTTTCGGGAAAATTGAGGGGGCGGGGCGCTGGAAAACTTTATCAAGGCTAAGCCGATAAAAGGCAATTACCGTTAATTGCGTTGACTTGCGACGGACGAGCGGCGGTCCAGACCAGACAATGACAACAAACAGCCGGAGCAAAGAGCACAGCGACCTGGAGGAGCCAAGGGTCGGGAGCAGAGACTCCGAAGTTGGTAGTTGGTAGTTGGGGTCCTGGCACAAGGACATGTGCCGGATGCAAATGGCAGACTCCGAGATATGAACTGTCAATGGGGGCAAATTGGTGGCAGTGGTGGTGCAAAGTCCAAGTGCCAGATACAAATGCAATGCAAATTGAATGTACTTACCGAAAATTTTGGAGTATTTTAATTTTAAGTTATTTAAGGACTAGTAACAAGGATTTGCTGGACCTAATATAAGGAATTTTATGAATATATCTTCATTATATGTATAGTTTTGCCTTTATAAAGGACATATGTCTAAGAAATTAAATGGTTTTAGGGAAAAGTTATTTATTACAAAAACAAATCAAAAATAAACATTTCGACGGCTGTAAGTTATAAAAACCCCTTCAACATAATATATTTTTATTGATTTCATTAGGTAAATCATGATTTTTTTGCCATCTTTGCTTAATTTTTCCCTAAGTGCATCAAAAACCGAAAGCAGGTGGGGATCACAGAGGAAGGAATATGGGAGCGAGAACGCCAATCGCATTGTGGGGGGCGTTGTCGAGGACCTGAGGTGCACGTTTCCCTGGTCATTTGCACCTTGACGCTATTCGGCTTTGCTGCGGTTGTTATTCCGGATGAGGAAGGATGGCAGGGGGATGAAGGTGGACCTGAACTCAGAGGAGGAGGGATCTGTCAGAGCTACCTACCTACACACGATTGTCCTTTTTCCGTTCGCATTTGTTTTTATTATTTCAGGCGTGCCAAAGTGTTTTGTTTTGTGTGTCCATGGCCGTGCACTTTTCCATTTCCCTCAGATTTCCTTGTCTTTTTATTTTATTTTGGGTTTTCCGTGTATTTTTTTGGGGTCCTCTTTGGTCCGGCGAGAGTTTATAACTTTTCGTGTTTTACGGTTGTTGTCCGGTTTTTTCTTTTGTGCGCGCCGTGTGCCCGCCTGTCCGCATGCCCGCTCCTTCGCCGGCTGTTCATTTAATATTTAAGCACAATTTGCCGCTGCCGAGGACCCGACTGCTGCAGATTGTCGTCCACTCCGGCTTTTCCCAGCTCCAGTTGTGAGTTTTGCGGTCAATTTTGAAAATGACTTGGGCTAAGCACTGGCGACAATTGTGCTCCGTGTTGGGGACAACTTCTTTTGTGTGTGCGGCGTGTCCTCTGGCACTCATTACCTTTCTTTGGCTGCTCCACCTTCTGCTCCTCTGCCCCTCGGTCAAAGGTCACCCGGAGAGCGTGTGGGGTTCCAGCTCCTAAGCTTGCTATGGCTCTCATTATGCGGTCTGCTACGGAAATACCGGGAACTCTCCGTTCTTCGCTTTGGGGACAAGAGTTGGGCCCTCCTGGACGCTGCTGGCCTTTCATTATACTCATTCGGCAGCCCGCCGCTTTTCATTTGGCATTTCCATTTCCATTCCAAAGTCCTGGCCGGTGCGGTTGTTGTTTTGAGGTGTCGATTTGTTGGGTCTGGCTCGAGTTAATGAAGTAATCATGGGTATGCGCAACATGGACTAGACGGAGCGGCAGTCTGTCCAAGACTTGAATTTATTCCACCTTGGAGTGTACTACTTTTTGTTTTATTTTTCAGACCAACGAGCGCCTGAGGAACTGCAGCACGATGAAGCGACCGGAGCCCCACCAGGATTTCGAGAAGACCATACAGAGAGTAAATTTAAGATAATCTGGGATAATTAATAAAGGATACCTATTAAACTGTATCTCCTTGCAGCTCAAGACACAGAAGGCGGCCCAGAAGAAGCCGGCCAGCGCTCCCCTGGAGATGGCCCTGCACGAGCGGAACAAAGGCGAGGTGGCCCACACGCACGTAAACGAGATTCCCCTGAACAACTACACGAAGCATCCCTAGGAAACGGCCCTCGGCAGCGCAGCTGCTTAGAATCAGGATCGATACACAGACACACTCTAACTCACAGAAAGCAATCGTTGAATCAATCATTCTTCTCAATCAGGTGATAAACAATGTTAAGAAGGACGGGAGACGGGATCATAATCATAATAGGATGAGGCTAAATAGGAAAGAAAATATAGCAGGACAACGAAACATTATCGAAGCACTCACAACCTAACAATAGGATGAGAATTAGGCATAGAAATAATATCAGCAGGCGTTGAGTTCAACTTACCCATAGGACTAATTAAAGGACCCTACCTGATCAGCACCTGAACCCACTGTATAGACACCTGACCATTAATGAACAGTAAGCCTAATCTAAGCAGCACTTCCGCCCTCCCCTTGAGCCACTGCCAATAGGCGGCACAGAGAAAAACAACTGCAATATTGGTTTATTTAACATTTAACAAAATTGTAAATTCTAAAAACAAAAGAGATTTGACAATTTGGTACTTAAATTGCATGCCGCTAGATGTATTTGTTAAGTGGTTTTAAACACTTTTGATTTCTAACGCACTCTAGAATAAATTTAAACGCGAAGGTTATATATTCTGCTATAAATTTTAATTCTAATAACTATTATAAATCTATAAATGAACCAAACTTTGATCAAGTTTCTTTCTGTGTACGCACCTCCATCCCCAAACCTAATCAGATTTAATCTCGAAATGCTCTTGCCCCGAAGTCTATCGGCAATTATTTGGACACCCCGAGAAAGCCGCCGCAGAGCCAACAGCAGCAACAGTCTGCGTATGCATCGACAACTGGCCGGGGGGAGAATGTTGACAAAACGCAAAAATCCAACAAGCTTAACGCTAAATCAACACGCACACTCACACACTGGCACACAGTTGCAGGCTGGCAAACTTGCTCTAACCGCAGACGTTGCACAGACTCAACGACACACGGACGGACAGGATACGGATTCGGCTCCGGCATTTCCGTTTCAACTTGGCACTGCATCGATTTTGGTCTACGGTTTTTCGGGGCCAGCAGCTGCGGGCCAACCTGGAGCTGGAGCTAAGGCCGGAGCCGGAAACGGAATAGCAGTGGCAGTGGCAATGGCTGCTCTGCCATTTGCCTTTTTTGCATTTTAATTGCATGTTGCGCCCGAAAGTATGCAACTTCTCCAGCCCACATATGCGTGCGTAGCAGAACGACCCTGTTTTGGCAATGTGTGCATGTGTTGACAGTGATGGGAAATGTTAGGCAGGACTGCTGCATTATCCTTAAAATATCAAAGAATATATAATAACATCCCAAAGGTTTTTAAAAACCATTTAAAGGGTTTTAAATTCGTCTTAACGATTTTAGAGCAGTAAAAACAAAATGTATACTATTTCTATACATCTTTTTAAGAGTTTTAATAAGTAAATTCTGGAGAATTGAAGCCTTATTTACCTAAAAATTCAAGACTGCCACTTTAAATAATTTGTTTTATTGTTTTACATAATTTTTAAAATGACAACAAATATAAATCCTAGCTTGTCGGTATTGAAATAGGTCTTAAGTTAAGTGTTTTCCTTACTTATTGATTCATTTATCCTTGATCATTGATTATAGTTATATTTTATTACTGACAAAACACTTTTTCAAGGACCTCTTCTTTCCTTAGATACTAAAAAGATACCAACTTTCCCATCACTGTTTTGTGACAGCGAAGGCGATTTGCATTTTTGAGCCAGCCAAAGGCATTCGAAATTCGTTTTTAATTTTGTTTGCACTCTGGCCGAAAGGCATCCCGATGGTCGATGGACATTTGCTCGCGGTTGTCTTTGCACATCCCCCCGCCTCACGGGTGAGAGAATGAGAGCGACATCCGGGAAAGTTCTGGGCATTTCGGGGATGCAGATGCGTTTATTATTAAATGTCTGCGGCGCCGTGTTGAGCTGCCAGAAAATTGAAACATTTAGCGGCTACGTGAGAGTGCGTTTGCCAAGGGATCGGCGGCCATTTTGAGGCCCGTTTCCGGTTCCGCCTGTCGCCGAAACTGCAATTAGCTTAAGCACTTGTTTCCCCCCCGGCTCCTATCCTTCCGCCACCCCACAAAACTAGCCGAAAAGTTTCAAGAGCTGCCCTGGCAGCCATTTAATATTTTATGGAATTTTTTTGTTCGATTTGCTTCGAGCGTACGTTAACGTGCAATTAACTCTGGCAGGCCTCGATGATCGTTTTATTTAAATTTAATTAAATGCAGCACAGCACAGAGAATCCGGCCAACCAACCAGCAATCAGCAAACCAGCAACCAGCCACCAGCAACCAGCAATAGTGAAAAATAGTATAGACAAACAAACAAACAAATGCAAACAGTGAAAAAAGGTGAAATTAAATATAGGCAAAGTGAAAACAAAGCAACAAACTCTGGACGGGCAGTCAAGTGTAAAATTGTGCGCCAGCTTAATATACATATAATTGTTAAACTACCAATACATAGGCATATACGGATACCGATACATACATACATATAGAAGACAGCTCCCTCCCACACATAGAGGCACGCATCCAGCCAAATGGCCAAAAACAATGAGAGCAATCAGCCGAAATAGACCGGCAATTAAAGCGTAAAATGTAAAATACAAAGTCAAACTCGGGCCGGCACGCTCGCTTTAATTTGGACAAATAATAAAAACTGATTGAGAAGCACACACAGATCTCCACACATGGTAACCTAACAATAATAATAATAATAATATTAATAATAGCCATGGCATTCCTGCCAATCTGTCTAGGGCCATCCTGGGCATACGTTGGGCACGGTGTCCAGGACAATTAATTTATGCGTAAGCGCAATCATAATTTAAATTAGGACGGCCCGAGTGAGCCGTAAATCAATAGGCAGACTTATTGACACAGATCTGGGACGGGACGGGGCAATCAGAGGGGATGACATACATAGTTTATATGGCCAGGAGCAAACACTCACTTGGCCAGGACAAATCACAATAAACGGCGTCTGCAATCTGAGATATCCGGAGGAATTTAGGGTTATATATTTATTAGTTTACTATCGATACACAGGAATATAGGCCAACAAATATATACACTCTATATACCGACATTTAGCCACATACGAATATTTACAATAAAATTTCAATTTACATACGTAAGTGTTTAAGCAAAAGGCCAAAGCATTTCAAATGCAAATGGAACACGGCAAAGAAAAACGGGCAAAAAGTACGCAAATTGATTGCCAAAATAAATAAATAAATAAATCAATAAAAAATAATATTTATGGGAATAGAGGAGGCGTGAGAGCGTGTCAGAATTACCCGACTTTATGCATACACAGTGAATATATTTACAGACGCATATTGTATAGTTATATTTATATGTATACACACACCCCTAGCATGTAAAGTGTTTAAAGCAAATATTTAGCCAGCGTATGCCCCAAATGTTTTGCAATTGTAATCAAAACAAAATACAAAATTGGCAGAGTCGGAAAAAGTGTAGGCAAATTTGCATACGTTATGAATCAAATATTTTTAAAGTTCAGTTCTCATAGCAATAAAGAGTTTTCCCAAAATGTACAGCCTCCTCAGCGAGGAGTTTCTTATTTCTACAAAGGGCCCTGTGTGGTGTGGGTGTGGTGCAAATGCAGGTGTTGGCTTCCATCAATGTCGCCGTCCTCTCACGTGCTACTCCATATCCGCCGAATTGCCGCTGGCGGATGATTGATGGTTGCTCCAACGCTTCCCGCAAGCTGAGATTGCTCTAAGCCATCTCCTCCTCCTCCTCCGCCTGCTCTGCTTGGCATCCTGGCGGGTAAATCACAGGAAGTGGAGTAACCAAGACTCACGGGTCACAGCGGAATATATCGGCGAACTGAAACTTAAAGCAATTGGTGAGGCTGAAAGGAGGAATCGTGTGGTGTCTAATAGCGGAGATAAATTCTGGGAAATAAGTCTTTTAGTGATATGATAATAACACTGTTTTGTCGCCAATGCTTTCATAAAGATACTTTTTATGGGACCTAAGCACTAGCGTTTAATAAAGTCCAAAGATTGCGTTCTTCGTGTTTTATGTTATTACCTTACTAATACTTTATTACTTTATTACTTAACTGCCATAATTTGAGGACATAAATCTGGTTTGCAGCTTTAACAACACTCTATCCTCGGCGTCTTTACAAATATTTATTTTTCATCGAGATCGACTTACCAATTATTTGCTTTCTATGAAAAATACACATCTAAGCATATTCCCAAAGCGCAAATCAGGGTTCAAGGATTCCAGGACCTTGCATATCCCATTAAAACAAATGAAAGCAATTTGTGTGAGAACTACGGGTAAAGAGTTGTGTGTTTGAGGGGAAAAAAGGAAAAAATAAAATGCACTGGCTGGTTCCTACTCGAATATTCCCAAACAAATATGCAGGGACACCCCCTATGTGCCCAGCTCCCATTTAGTATATTCCCCGTCCCCTTCTGCCTTCATTCGAACCTCGAACGTGTCATTGTAAGTTCAAGTGTAGCCAAGAGTGGAGAAATCGGAAGCGGGAGCAGGAGGAGCAGCTGGATCAGGAGGAGCAGCTGTGGCAAGAGCAGAAGTCCTCCAGCTGACTCCTCTGGAAGCGGACGACGACGAGTGCTGATGATGATGATTGTTGGCGACGCCAGGGTGGACGGGTGGTGCCTGGGAGTTTTCGGGCCTGGTCCAATGATTGTGATGGGCACAAAAGCCAACGGCTCATGAAAAATGCATGCTACTCGGCTGCCTCATATGTTTTATGGCTTGTTGAATTCCATCGCTGCCCCTGGATACCCTCATCCTTTGCTCATCTGTTCCTCTCATCTGTCCTCCGCTGTAGTTCAAGTTGTAGTCAAAGTCGCATCGCATCACTGGCATGGCCTGTTAAATTAATAAAGGACAGCGGCAGCAGGACCCTGACAAAAATGTTGTATGCGGCCAAAGTTGGGGTTTGTTTTTCAACAGCTGTGCCGGAGACGTCCGGAGCATGAAAAAGCCAAAGGGAGCACAAAAAAGAAGCTGGCCAGAATCCGGGATAATATGTTTAATTTTCTCATACATATTTCCCTAGCTCCTGCTCCTGCTGCTGCTGCTACTGGCTTTTCATTTGTTGTTTTGGGGCTTTCGGCTAGTGTTTTCTTTGATTTCCGTGTGTGTGGGTCCCACCACCGAGGCGCATTTGTCCAACGGAGTGGAAGTCTCGATCCCCGCCTCCATTTCGTGATTCTTTTTTTATAAATTTTAATTTCCGTTTGCATTTTGCACGTTTTTCATAATTCATGCTCTCGAAGTAACTAGATTGATGAGGACCGTTTCCAGGCGGGCATTTGCGGGCTGTCCGTCGGGCTTATCCCCACCCACCGAGCGGCAATCCGGGCAGCCGCCACACTGCCACACCGCCACTCACATGCATAATCGTGCGGAAATGCCAGACACACTAAGCTGACCCAGCCCAAGAGTCTTACTTATATATATACTACATACTATACAGATATATCCTCGGATACACACACGCACACTTGCACAGATTCGTGTGTGCAAGTAAATCGCTGTATCTGAGCCGAAGCATCACCAATCACCCTGCACCGCCCACTCCACAGAACCATCCAATGCCACCTAACTCCATCTCAACCCTTTGCCGAAACATCTGCCTTGGCTGAAGCTCCGGCTTGATTCCACCGAAGCTGCTGTTGCTGCACGGAGAGGAAAAATGGGTACTAAAGATCGCCAATCTTTGTGAATATCGATATTAATTATTAAATTTATATTAAACTAATTTTAAGACAAATATTTAAATAAAAAGAATAAGCTTGACAGATTATACAGCGAAGTTATGCCTTCTTAATTCCATAATTTGGATTAATTTTTGCCTTTTTGATGCCTTTTGGTATCTTTAAAATTTCTATAGAATAAATATTTAAATCTATGAAAGATTTCATTATTTTTCTCCAGTGTACAACTGGTTTTGCTGGTGGCGCTGATGTCGGGTGGCTCTGCATCTGGTGGCCGTGGTGGTGGTAGTGCATCCCCCTTGGGCCATTGACTAATAGGATTTGAAGAGCGTAAAATTGGTTCGTTGTGAACATGAAATATGCAGTAAATCCTTTTGCGCCCCGCTGCCGTCGATGTTTTCCTTTAATATTTGCTGCAACGTTGTTGCAGCTTAAATATTCTTACCCCGGCAGCAAGGTCCTGACTTCTGCTCTGTTTCCCCGGAGCCACCACCAGCTTCGGCTTTCCCCTTCCCAGTTGCGGAGGCCAATGCACGCGCAGTTTGTTGCAATTTCGCGGTTCGATTTTCCCCCCCGCTTTTCCAACGTTGTCGTAGTCGTCGACGTCGTCTCGGCGCGATGGTGTGTTTTATTATCACAAATAAAGCGCAATCACTGTTGTGGCACCCGCTTCTTGCTGCCAATCCCGCCGCCCACTTTTCAGCCACTTTGCCACCCTCTTGCAGCCACTGGAGAAAGCCCGGGCAGGCACTGCATTTTTCATGTCTGGATTTCGTTCGTGTGGCAGCCTGAAATATTGCAAATAGTTTGGCTCCTTCTCAATTGCGTGAAATATGAAAAACCCCCGGAAAATTTGTAGCAAAGGCAGCAATGCACTCGGATTTACTTTTCGCTGTGCTGCCACTGCAGTCTCCTAATGTTTGCCTCTTTAATTGTCCTTGTTGCAGCAAATGACTGGACATTTGTTTTCATTACTGCCAGGATAGGCAAGGACAGGGCAAAGTGGGCCACAGAAGGACAGACCTGTTCAAGACAAGCCGAAGCTGGGGGTAATTTGGCTACACACTGGAAATGCTACTTTTTAAAGTTTAGTTTGTTGTGACTTGATTATTATGGTTTTTCCCAGTGCTTGTGCCTTGGCTGGCGACAGCGATAATTGTGAGCCGTATTTATGCAGTCCGTAAACAGGCCGCTCCTCGCTGCGAGTACCCGGGAATCCCTCCTAATGCCGCTCAGCTCAGCTCCCAGCTGCCAAGGACTCTTTGCGAGGCCATCTTACGGCTAAGCCGCCTCAAGACTCCAACTACGACCTGCTCCTCCGCCTGTGCCTTCATCGTTCATTCAACTGCAGCTTGGCTGACTTCCGGCGTTGCCTTTTATGATAAATTGAAACAAATAGCCACCAACACCAGCTCAGTCGCCAGCACTCGGCGGCGCACAGGAGCTGGCTTATCAGAAAATTGCGCTCAGCTGTTTATGAAAGCATAACATTGTTAGCTGCCCCGGCCATTACTGAGGGGTGTCCAACCTTGGGCCAACATCAACATGATCATCAAACTGAATGGCCGTACCCAGGACCTACTTCGGTTCCTGCTCTGCCTCCGTCTCCTTACGGTCTGGCTTGCTGGCTGGCCGTCGCAGCACATAACTCACAAGTAGGATAAACAATTTACTTATCGCCGCTGCAGCCATGCCAGAAGTAGGATGATGGGATGGGGGGTCTTTCCGACTCCCCCACACACCCTCACGGCCAAGATTCAGTTTCCGTCTGAGACGATGCCACATCAGCGCGCCACATTGGCAAATAAATCATAATAAATAACTTGAAAAGCGAAACACCTTTGCGCACAAAAGTTGCACGTCCTGTTCCAGGCACGACGTACGAGTAAAAGTTTTTCCTGGCAGTTGGTATGGTTGGTTCGGGGAGGGTTATATTCTCAGCTTCAACTTGCCAAATGCAGCGAAAAGTTGTGAGAATTTGGCGAGTTGAAAATGACAGGTCTTAAATATTGACAGAAATAAATAAATATTGGTTTCATTTTCTACTTACATTAGATTTTGAGTTGTAAACTATTGGGTTAAAGTGTCGGAGTAATATTATTAAAGGCAACGAAGCAGTAAAATATACTTATGGTCTCCTGTTCCATACACCATTTCTTTTTTGTTCAATTTAATGTCATTTCCACAGAGAAGTGCATTCCAATATCGGCTTCATTTCTTAACTTTCTGCGTTCAAATACATTGTATTTCTGGTTTCCGCTGTCAGTCGGTTTCGGTGTTAGTGGCTGCTTACAGTTTAACACTTTGCCAAACAGCTCCTGGCCAGAGGAAGGACCAACGACAGGCACTCGCCTCGATTCCTGCAACTGGTGATAAAAATTGATACATAACTTGCATAAATCAGGCGCCTGCCACGCATTACGCATACGCCATGTGTGCGGCGCACTGTGGGTGGCGCGTCATTTATTAAATTAGCCACAGCATTAGCTACCCCCAGCAGCCAAGGGCGGAGCGCGTCAGGTAATTTGTAAATTTCTGACAGATGCGCTGATAAACTCATTGCAGAGATTTCTGTGGCCGTGGGATGGGTGATTTGTGATTTATGCGGGTCTTATTACGGCTGCCTATATAACAATACTTTATTCGCAATACTTTGGGCCAAACTTAACGTAACATCACAAGGGGAATGTGAGCGGCGAACGGGAATGGCAACGGGAATCGATTGCCGAGGCGAGGACGTCGAAGGATTTCGTTCGCATGGCCTTCGAGGATACCGGGATTCGGGGATCCAGGGATCTGGAACCTTTGAGGCTTCACGGCGCCGTCTCCGAGCGTCTGAGACTGGTTAGCTCCGGATGGGATGACAGTCTGTCGTCCTTTTCCATCGCCGGTGGCGGTTTCGGCAGACTGAAGAATTTCTGTAAATTAAATTTGTGAAAAATGAAATTAGGCTACGGCTGCTTTGCATAATTTAGATTATAAATTAGATGTGATAGCGAAACTCCTTCGTGCCACATCGAGCGGAAGAAGGTTAAAGAACTCTTGCCACTTCGGAGAAAATAATTATAACGAAGTCTTGAAGTTAAAGCCTACAAAGATTTTAGGTTAAATATATTATAAAAATGACTCTTACATCGTGTTGGCCAAAGTGACCCGCCTCCTCCATGGTATCCGGCAGCTTCTTGTGCAGCGTCTCCGGCAGGAAGAGAGCCCCAATGCCGCCCAGCAGGAAGAGGACGCCCAGAATGTAGTACGGCGCCCGGATGTCAACGGTCGTGCCCAGGTACACCAGGTACGGGGCCAGGACACCAATGCCGTTGGCCAGAATGGTGCCCAGGGCCACGCCCGTCTGCCGCATGCAGGTGGGATAGATCTCCAGGCACTGCAGGTTGACCGTGAAGAAGGTAAGGGCGTTGAGGAACTTGATGAACGTGGCCAGGTAGATCATCAGGTTCTCGTACCGCTCGTCCGTGGCATACACAATGATGGGCAGACACGTGACGAACGAGACGAGGAACGATATCGAATTGGTGAAGCGCCTTCCGTATGTATCGCCTGGAAAGGAGGAGTCGGAGATAGAGGATGACACTGGCGGTGATGGACTGCTCCAATCAGCGCGGCGTCACGCCCCGCAGCACTCACCCATGTAGCGACCCACGATGTAGGCGGGTATTTCCACAACGCTCTGGTACAAAAAGTTCAGAAACGGATTGCCGGCCATGCGGGAGCTGAAGAGCACTAGCGTGAAATAGGAGACGGCCACCACGCACCTGAAAAAAAAGAGACAAAGTAAGTCGCCAGTTAGGCATGCAAATTGCTTTGCTCAAGGCACTGAGGAAAATTATTGCAAATTTAATCATTTCTATAAGAAACTGAGCAGGTGAGTTAGTAAAGGTTTGTATAAAACTGAAAAGAATTTTTAAATGCCTATTAAAAATAGAAAAAATAACTCAGAATGATGATAATTTTCCTTTAAATTAAATAAATATTTTTTTTACAGGTTTTTCCTATAAGAGGACATAGTTCCCTTTAATCTAATTCAAACTCTATTACAAATTATTCTTTCTAGAATATTAATCTTGATTTTAAATATTATTCTCAGGTTATCTTTGTGTCTCACCAACTGAAGCCCATGATAATGGTGTTGCGGGCCAGCCGCCAGCCGGCAAAGAGCGATGCGATGCCGTAAGTGACATCCTGCTTCTCCTGGCTGTAGATTTCGGCCAATTCCTTTTCGGTCATGTCGAAGCGATGGCCATTAATTTTGGCTATCTTCTGCAGCTGGACAATGGCATCGCGGAAACGCCGCTTGCTAATGAGCCATCTCGGAGATTCGATTACGTATCTGGAGAAGAATTCAATAAATTCATGTGAAATATTTCAACTTTTTAACATTATGTTTTCATATTAAGAAAAGAGGAATTTAATAGAAATATTTAAAAGGGAACTTGTTATGCGTTATGTGATATCAAAAAAGTACAGCCTGGTAAACTTTACTATAATTTAACAGGACTTATAAAGAATTCTATAGCATATTTTGGAATAATATTTCCCAGGGGATTCCCCCTACTTTGCCATACAATCAAAATAAAGGCATTGACATAGAACTTGACCAACTAAAGAACTAATTAATGTCACGACGGAAACATACTTTATTATTAGATTTGGATGTGCCCTGCGTGACTTACTTGGAGAAGACCAGAACCATTGCCGTGGGCACTGAGGTAAGCCACATGAAGGAGTCCCAGTGGCGCAGCCACCAATAGAGCAGGGGCATCAGGGTTGTGCCAATGGACCAGCCACAGCTTTGGAAGAAGGCGATCCGACTGCGGTCCTCCCTGGTCACAATTCAATGGGAGTGGGTGAGCAATAAAAGTTGGCCACAAACTTCGTTCAAACTTACTCCCGCGAGATTTCCATGCCAATAATTTGGGGCGACTGGAACAGGCTGTTGACCGTGAGGCCCACGATGCCGGACATGATTAGGAACCACGTGTATGAGCTGGTGCACATGATGGACGCGATGCGTCCCAGGGAGCAGAAGACCACGCTGATGTAGTACACCAACCTGCGTCCATAGCTGGAGCGACCGGAGAGTGGACAGATTCAATTACCGGCGCTGCTATAACTTAGTTAGGTGGAAGCTAGGTTGCGCTACTTACGAGTCGCCCATTTGTCCCAATATAAATGAGCCGGCCACCTCCGTCACACGACCCACCACGAACACATTTGTCACGAACAAATCCTTGGCGCACACCCAGTTGTGGTCCGTGGGGATGGTGCTCTCGTACCAGGTCTTGTCGTAGCTCCAGCCATTCTGGCAGGCTGAAAGATGGTGGAGATGATTGTGGGAACGGTAATGGGAGTGGTCGTAAAATGCATTCGAGTGCAAAGTTGCAAATATTTATAAGACAGCAGAAGAGCAGCGAAACGCTGAAAGTAATTTCACCTCTAATCCGGCATACGTATGTGTTTACTTTTCCTTGGAAGCTATTTGATAGAGTTTCGGAAGCTCAATAAATATTTCCTACTAAAGCCCAGCAATTGGTGGGGTTTAGCAGGAAAATTATCGCATTTAAATGAATGCATCAATAAACTAAATAAAATTGTGACCTGAATGAGGGAAATTAATTGCCTTTGTTTGGTTTTCAAATTAACTCAATTAAAATTTATTATGAAATATCCTAAATCAACTAAGCACAAAGGCAATATTTTTTTTGCGGCTTGTATGCTTTCAATTATGGTTTTTTTTAGAGGAAATAGCTATTTCAATTTATTTAGTTATCTTTTTTAGCTTGCAATTTTAATTTATTTATCATATATATTTTGTTTTTTCAACTCACTTTCTGTGTGATTTGTCCGCTGGCTAGTGTTCCAGCCTGACCAGTCCGTGATCTCTGAGAAGTTCATGCGGAACACCTCACAGTTGCTAAACGTCTCCCTGCCTCGGTTGTCGGCCTGTCTATTTCAAAACAGGATTCGGATCATTTCATTCGAAGGCTGTTTGTTGCCTGCAGGACTTACTTGGGCAATGTGATGTCCCGCCACTCCTCCAGCGAGAAGTTGGTGTTCTCCCTGCCCGGCACCGTGCACCAATGGTCGGGAATGTTGAGGGCCAGAATGATGTTCATGTAGACCATGGCCCCGCTGAAAGCCAAGCCTCCAACGAACACATAGTTGTATAGGGTTTGATAGCGGCCATGGTTGCCCGCCTTCTCCATTAGGTCTTGGAAGGGATCGTTAAACTCCGACTCATCGACGTCCATCTGGGAAAACTTTCCCGAGGCCTGGGAAGCCTTGCGGCTGTTCGCCTGTTCCAGCTTGTCTCTCATTTTGCACTATTAGAATTCCGGTGCGACTGTGCTTCAGTCCCCCCAGTCAGAGTCGTAGGGCCCGATAAGTAGACTAATCTTTATGGCATATGGGCCACAGAACTCCGCTCGGATGAGGAGATTGCTCGGCAATTAGATGCGGGCGATAGCCGAGACTTTCTAACAAGTCGCTTGGCGCCGGATCGTTGTTAAAATCTTCAAATTGCGAATATAAAATTTATTGAGTCATATCTCTTATATTTTCAGAGAGTACGGATTGCTTATTGTTTGTTTTGAAACCCACAGACATTCACTTAAATTGTTATGAGCAAATTGGTCTTGAATGATCACTTAAAAGGCTGTAAATACTTTGTATTCCCAGGTATTCTAAGGTAAACATGAGTGATATAACGAACACTTACCACCTACGTTTGTTTGCGCCACAAACACTATTGTAAACTTTTCAACAACTCTTAAATAATATTATTAATTTTTAACACACACTTTAGATTTCACGATGAGGTATTTAAGGTAGCTCGGTATTATCCTTTTAGCTCATCCCAATCTAAGAGAAATTTGAAAATATATACAGATTCGGGCAGCGCGATCGCACTTTTCACATCCCGTCGCGAAACGGATAAACTTTTGACTTTGACGCCTGCGAGAGCTCATCAACTGTGGCCAACACGCGCCGGTGCTGTTCTGGCTGTTCGGACAGCTGTGGGGCCACTTATCAGGCCAAGACGGAGCCCTATAAAATGAGTTGCTGATAACAGAACGTCTATCAGATTTACACAAATGTGTATAACCATTGCGTGGGCCAAAGAGCGGCGGGGGCAGGCAGGTGATGTGAACCTGTCAAAAATATAGTTTCATGTGCCAGCTTTCCCTCATTGAGCAGGTTATGTTCCGCGAATCTAATCACCTTTCTCCACTGACACTGATAACGCCTCTGTGGGTCATCATGGTAATCAGAGCGAGCGGTAATGGGTATTCGATGGATCGCAAATTGTGGAATATCATATATATAGTCGTAAAAATGTTTACATTATTGTCAGTGGCGTAAAGGGAGTCTTTTTGATGATAGGCTTTTAATAGCGATTGCCCGCTTAATTTCATCTTTATTGAGGCCATGGGGCAGTAGGCAGAAGACTGGCTCGTAAACCCCTCGAAAGATAAGATAGACACAAGACAATTGCATTCAGAATATAGCTTCAAATCGGGGACTAGACAAAGCAAAGACTCGCGGATAATCCTAGGTTATGCCGCTGGGCCAAGGCTGATAAGAAGCTGTGAATATACGGGCTGGGGTTTTTTCGACAACTCCCGCTGCACTTGCTCGAACTTTATCTGGATCTCGGTATACTTTTCTCTCCTGTTTCTATTTGCTGATTAAATTAGACAACCAACCGATTATCTTACTGCGCTGTTTGAGCTGCTGCCGCGTTAGACTACCGAATGTGACTGCGACTGTGCTGAAACCGAGACGAGAAAACGCCGTTGTGGCAATGAGATAGAGTCCACTTGGCTCGGCCTGTGCAAATGCAATAATATCAATTTTCATATTTTCATGTACTGGCCGGCCGCCGGCCGAAAGACAAAAGCAATTTAACAATTTACTAAAGCACTTAAGAGCAAATTCAGTTCGCTTCCCGGCCGCCCGCCCACCTAGACGCTGTAAAAACTAAGTCCGCCCCGACGACTGTTTCTCTATGAATAAACATCACCATTGCCGTGGCAGCAGCTGCTATAGATCTCTGGGATAAGATCTGTAAATTTAATCAGACCAGATTACGTCGGCAATGTGCTGCTAATCTATCGACTGTCACCGACACCGGCCAGCCACTAAGGCGTTCATCTGAGCGTGTCGCAGTCTCAAGGGTTCCTGGTTCGGAGAATCGTTTACATTTCAGCCGAGTCTCGAGCAGGGCTTAGTACGCGGCCTCCAATTGTCATCCAAATTGCTTCTTGAAGCGGTCTCCTTTGCCCCATCAAATGCTGCTGTTGGGAGGGGAATCTTAAGTAGTGCTCTGGCCCATCGAAAGATGGATGGGACAGACAAGAGCAGAGCAGAGCCAAGGGTATGGGAAAGTCAGGGCCAATGAAAGTAAATGGGCGGTAATGATCCCCTCATGATCGCCGTTAAAAATATATAGCCCAGATCCAAAGACCAATAATAACACTTGAAAGAGTTGAGTACTTTTTAGATATGTTCATTTTTATTTAAAGAATTTTACTTTGATTTATGCATAAACACGAATCATTCATTGCTCGCCACTTTGCTTTGTTTTGAAAATTTCTTCTAAAATTTACTGAACTCTGAATAGCTTAATTTGCGCTCTCGTTTTACGGTGTGTTAATGGAAATTTACTTGCTTTTCTTTTTGTTTTCTTGCAATTATAATGTGTTTTGACTTAATAATCAATTTTGTGGCTCCATGTTGGGTTAAACTTTAATATTGCTTATATATTCTGTCTTTAAATTACATCATTTTACAGTGATAATATGAAAATGGTAGCACATGTCGAGTGTTGTGTGTTCGTTTTCGCCTCTCACTTCGCCTCTCAATATATATAAATATTCTTTTGTTGACTTTATTACAATTTACAGTTGAAACACTTAAACGTAATTTGGATAGTTAAATTTAAAAATGCCTATAATCCATTATTCCCTCTCGTAATACATATATCTGTCTCTAAATCCATCCATCGTCCACCTTCGGCTGGCTGTAACACGTGCGATTTGTTCGGTTGTTTAAATTTGATTTAATTTGGGATTAAAGTTTATTAAGTTACCATACGAATATCGATATCTTATGCTCACAAAATATGTTCAGGTTTAATTTACGTTCTGAGTAGAAGTCGAAGCGTATTCCAAATAAACTCATTTACATTAAGTCAATTGCTATATTATATTTAGATGCTATACGCTAAGAATGCTATGCTCTAATGTATGTATGTTAATCAGTTGAAATTTGTTTATTCGTAGTTGTTGTGCCGTGATAAATATACCCTCATTTATTTAACTAATCGATAGAAACTGATTAAAAACATTTGCGCTGCCTGACTAATTTCATTGTCTGCTTTTGATTATCGCTAAATCGCTCATAGTGGATACGTCTTGATATCTACCATAAGGGTCGAACTAGATCCTAACTGAATCGCCATCCCAAATATGTACACACGATCCGGACGCACGACTCTGGCTACGATTGAAAATATTGCTTAGCGTACATTACATATCTTGCTCGATTTGGCAATTTTCGGCAGTTATTTATACAAGTTTCTCTGACGGACTGGCATTTACATTTATCCTTATACGATTATCGATTATTAACAAATTAAAATTAGTTTCGAATGGCAGTTGGTGTTCTGTTCTTCTCGTGTTTTTTTTTTGTTTTATAAAATACTTTGTTTCCTTTTTAAAATTGAATTGGTCTATTGCTCTGCACCCGGATTAGTGCCTTAAAAATAGGAATCGACTTCAGTGTATGGTCTGTGTGTGTTTGTGTGGAAACGAATTCTATATAATATAAAATGCAATTCAAGTTGGACGTTTCACAATATCACGATTAGAAAAATGCACACGCAAAGCAGCTGAACAGTAAACAAATGGCAATTCAAACAAGTCTCATTCAATAGCCGGAGGCTAACTAAAAATAGTCAAAGCATTTTAAACATTGTCAGCTACATCCTTAGGTATGTATGTATATGAAATTTCTCTTCTTTTCTGCAGACGTGTGTATATATAATAATAATAAGTCTGTACTTTGTATAAATACGTGTTAAATATTTGTGTAAATGCCAACATTATCGGAGGAAGGATTGACTGACTCTGACTTACTCTGCCGCTCTACCTTCGCACTATTCCGCTCTTATTCCCGTTCCCTAACTGTCTGTCTATCTCTCTCTATACATACTATACATTTGAACTGAAAGACGCGTGTTGGCCTTTTGTTTTCACTATCGAATCACAGCAATTGAAATACACTTAACTCAACGGGAGACTAAACTAAGAACTTGATGTAGTAAATGGGTTATTGATCCTCCTGTCTGTCGTCCTGATCCTGCAGCAACTGCACTCCGATTCCGCTTCCCACTCCGCCGCCACAGTTCCCGGAGGTGCTGCTTCCCGTCGTATTCTTGCGCAGGTGATTGCGCAGCATCACTAGGTTCCGGTTGAGCGGCAGATTGCTGGCCATCGATGACAGCCCGGCTGAGGAGGAGGAGGAGGAGCTGGGAGCATGTGGCAGCGTGTTGCATATGTTTCCCAGCGGCGCTGAGTGGGCAGTGGGCGAGGTGGCGGACATTCCGTGGGGCGTAAGGGTTCCCATGCCCATGCCCATGCCCGAGCCCACGCCCAGCAGCAGCTCGTGGGCAAGTATGGTGGGCAAATGTTAAGTGCTGCTCTTTAGCGGACCCGATGATAGCGAACTGCTGCTGACCCCCGAGTCGCTCGACTTCTCGCTAAGCCCTCCACGCGTGAGCGTATCGTCCGCCATAAGGCCGCCGCCGCCGAGAAAGGACTTCTTGCCCACACGTCCCCCGCCCGGCAGCGTGGCCTTAAAGGGATTGTCCTTGCAGCGCCGGGCGCTCTCCACGCGCTTCATGATCTCGCTGGAGCACTTGGTCACCACATCGTCCAAACTGTTCGACTCGTCCGTCGAATTCACTGCCTGTGTTGGTGTCTGCGAACTGGGCAACGGTGATCCTTCGTAGCAGCCGGAGTCGCGAGGGAAGTGCCGCCGGCCGAAGGGCGACGCTCCATGCTTTATATTGATGTTGTTCAGGCGGGCCTCGTCGTTCTCCGAGCTGGAGCCGGCTATGTCCACGTCGGAGCCTGTGCGGGTGAAATTTGTAGCTGTGAGTATTTGTGGAGGTGTAAGTGGCGGTTGGGTGTGGATGGTGTGTTAAGTATGAGGTGAAAGAGTGGGTTAGGTTGGGTAAACATCAATTTGGCTGGCTAACTCAGGCAGTGAGTCGGTGAGCATTAAAGGGCCAAGTCAGGTAAATACCTCAAGCTACGTTACTAACTCGAATTTATGGCTGCATAAAAGTTATCGCCAACTGCTGTTTTATACGCCCAACGTGATGGGGGAACATTGAGTAAAAGGCACTTTATCTGTTGCCAATAAAATTTCGATTTAAAAACTGTACTTTATGGACAATCGTGATTAGGAATTTCACAAGTTTCCTACAAAATGACGTCTTTTGAAATTTAATTTGGTAATGTGAAATTTAACTACGAGTTCTGTTACTATTTAGAACTATAAAAAAGGAAATGGAAAGAATATTAATGGTTCTTTTCATGCAAAGAAATATTAATATTCTTTCCATTTCCTACCAAATTATTAAATGATATTTTACAAAAATACAATTCATTAAAAAAGCTTTTTTTAACCTGCTTTCCCATGAAAAATCACCGCCTAAATGCAGCCAGTAGGGTTTTAGTAAAGGTTTTTTTGGAATCTACACTTACATTCAATGTCATGCAGCAGCTGCACAGCCGTCAGCAGCTTGGCGCGATGCTCCTGGTTAAGGATGCCCAGGTAGTCGAGATCGGCGGGCTCCAGCTCCTTGAACAGTTCCAGGTCTTCGTAGCTGCAAATGGAACGATAGGTGAAACAATCCAACAAAAATATTGTTGGTAAATTTGTTTCATCTACACCACTTACCCGTTGAGGACGAACACGGAGGTGTACTCCTTGAGGCCGATGCGAATTAGCAGATCCTCCACCGAGCAGGGTCCTCCGCCATTGTTGCTGCTGCCATTTCCAGGATGATTAGCCAGCCGAGAGCCGGGGGCCAGGGTCTTGCTGCTTGAATTCTTCATGCGCTGCTCCGGCAGCACCTCCACGTTGATGAACTTGAAGTGGCCCACGCGGCCGTGGCAGCGTCCCTTCCAGATGCCTGAGGCATTCATCGACAGCACATCGATAAGCTCTCCCTTCTGCGAATAGAAAAAACGTGATTGGATTAGCATGCTTCGAGGACTCTCTTTGCGCTCCTTGAAAAAATAAAATAATTCTACTTGCAGCATCCACTAGAGGAGGAGCAGATGCTGGTTGCTTACCTTGAATTTAAGCGCCTCTTTGTCATAGGGATTGGGCAAACTATCCACAAGGGCCTTGGCCTTGCAAATGCTGCTGACCATCGAGGTGCGATCCTCGGCGGAAATCGAGCTGTGCGGACTGCCGGGACGTACCAGGGCCTGAGTGCCTGTGAGTGAGAGGATTTTGGTATGGATTGATAAATATTTACCCAGCTCTTATGGTTCAAAGTTTGTCGTCCTGCCGAATTTCCAATTAATGCGCCCACAGCCAATTAGCCGCAGGACCCCAGGAATTTACTGCGGACAAACACTTTGGCCCATGCATGCCTAAGCTCTCACTCATTCCGTTTGGTTAATTAAAAACTTTTCAAATATTTTCACACACACTCGCAGGCACACACAGACTTGGCCCCGAAAATATTCAAATATGCACTTGAAGTTTGCCATTATTTTTCTGGGCTCTGTTGTTTTCTTTGCGTTGGTTTTTTGTTTGGTTTTGGGCCGGGCTAATCCTTGCTTTGTATCCTGGCCACACGAAAAATAAAGTATTTTTCCTTGCACTTTTCAAAAGTTGCCACCCAGCTTGGCAGCAGCGGCAATGCTCCTCCTCCTCCTTCAATGTTGCCTTTTATTTTGGGCAAAAGTTTTGTTCATTAAAAAGGAAGCGGTTGCCCTTCATTTAACCACGCCCCAGACATTGCAATCTGCAGTGCCCCGCCCCCATCGGCCGAGGGCACTTGCCCTCTCTTTGGCCTCTTTTGGGGGCGGCAGCAAGTGCATTAAAAATTCATTAAGTTGGCAAAATTTGAAGGAGCAACAAAAAACCGCAACAAGAACTACAGCTGTTAATAGACCAATATACAAACAGGCAGGCAGAGGCTGCCTGGGAGCCAGCAAGGCAAGGTCTGGGAATTTTTCCATGGCCAGCGGAAAGGAGCCGGAGACTCAGAGACTCAGACAGGAGCAACAGACAAAATCAAGCCCCGAAAACTCTAAATTGCAAGCTCAGACAAAGATACACAAAC
This sequence comes from Drosophila birchii, assembly GCA_035046345.1. Classification (NCBI taxonomy): domain Eukaryota; kingdom Metazoa; phylum Arthropoda; class Insecta; order Diptera; family Drosophilidae; genus Drosophila; species Drosophila birchii. The sequence goes on from JAWNOA010000064.1 coordinate 5,134,111, forward strand.
ACACACAGAATCTCCCTTGCAGCACAATTTGTGTACTTACTCGAACCGGAAGCGCTGGGCAAACTTTCCACTGAGCTGGCCGAGCAGGCGAACGCCTGATCGCTCATACTGCCACGGTCGGTATTATCTTGGGAATTGCTGAAATCCCTCGACGTATCCTTTGTGGCAACAAAGTTTCGTCCATTCTCATTAAATGCACCAATATCCTTTGCCGAGCTACGCATCTCGCCCGACTAACAAACCAAGCCAAACCAATCCAAACCGTAGTGAAAGTTAACCAGGTTTTTTTTTTTTTGCCGTGTTGCCAGCAGCGTCGTCGTCGTCGTCGTCGCAATAAATTGCATGTTGAAGGGTAGCAGCAGAAACAGAACAGGGAAAGTAGGAAAGTTTTGTTAGTTAAATCATTAAAAAGTTTAAAACGAACATACCGATACGCCGCCGAGCAGGAGGAGGATGGATGAGATATGGCTTTATGTACACAGAAACAAATGGTAACTAGAACTTTAGTCATACATTTACATATGTATGCAGGGGTTTAATTAAGCCAAAAGTAAGCAAAGCTTGCAGCTAACTTTTGCTATATTTTGATAGTTTTAAAGTTATTTAGATAATTTATAAAATCCTTTTATAAATCTTTATCTTATTATTAAAAAAAAATATTCTCAAAGTTCGAGTAATTGTTTCATGTGTCTCTATTTTATTTTTAACCTTGACTGTATGGCTTCTAAGCCTAAGCTGGATTCTCTGCTGCGGAATCCACAAAACTTTGATCATCCTTTTTTATTTTGGCAGAACTCGCGAACAGCCTAGAAAGTTGGTCGAAATAAACTTTCGCTTTTACCACTTGCTGACAGTCAGGCGGAGGCCTGTGCACGCGGCCATAAAAACTCATTAAAATGGCATTTGCATTTAGAGTGCATGCGGCGGCAAAGAGTTCAAGTCGAGGCCCATTATGAGGCCTAGTTGAATCCAATTGCATATGCAAAGCGCCGTTGGCCAATGGCTAATTACATTTTCGCTAGGCGGCCACGGTATGTGTCAACAAAATCTCCGTGGCTGCAGCATCTCCACTTGGCAAACGCAAATGCAAATGCAAATGCACTTGGCCTGCTCCTCCATGGAGTGAATCTTCAGCCAGTTCATCCCCTCCGCTCTCCATCTGCAAAGGCTTAGTCGGCATTAGCGTTTAATTAACTTACATGATGCACCGTGGCCTTTTGGCAAATGGTGTTCGCCTTGCCATGCGGCAGTCCGTTCTTTTTGGCTTTGGCCGCCAGCAGGCTGGGTGGCAGGCAACCATGGCCCCTGGTGGTGCCGATGTCCTCGTAATCCGACGAAGGGCTGGGCGATAGCGACGGCGACTCCCCGATTCCACCGCTTAGCGTCCGGTAGCGGGCCGTGCAATTGTTGGTGCCGATCTGTGGGGAGGAAGGAGAAAAGCGGATTGAGTGCGTCGTTGCCATATTAGCCAAGTCGGAGGGGCAAGTCAACTTTGCAAATGAAATGGTCGACCAATCTCATTTTCCGATGCTCGTATTCCGACAGCGTTTAGCTGGCTTAAGTGCCAACTCCAGCTCCAAAGCCAAAGCAGCTGGGGCGCCGAAAGGAAAACAAGGAGAAATAAGCACGGAAGCAGAGGAACAACTTGGCTAAAAAGCTTTTCCAGTTTCTGTGTTTTCGTTTTTATTTCTCCCTATCTACGTGCATTCCTACTATCGTCCATTTTCGACCAGACCGAAAGCGAAGTTTGTTTGTCACAAAGAGCACTTAATCAATTTAGACGCATTCGGATGCAGTTGGAGTTGGAACTGGAGTTGGAGTTGGGGCTGAAAGTTAAATGAGCCCGAACCAGGCGGGAAAAAAGGGACTCAGCCACTTACCGACACCGCACTGAGCCTGGAGGTAACGCTTTGAAGGTCTGAGATGGAGCCCGCATAGTCGCCGCTCTCACGGTCATGAGATCTTAAAAAAATGGGAAATATAAATGTTAGATGTATGTATTTATAGTTAAGTGAGTTTTAAATGTTTATTTATAATTATAAGATATCCAACAGCAATTACTAGAATGTAGAAAATCCCTAAAAAGATGCCTAAAAGTATTTAAAATTAAACTTTTGTGACTGCAAATTGTATTTTATATCTTTAACCACCTTTTAAAGAGATTTTTAACTTAGATAAAACACAACACAAATAACTTGGACATTTTAAACATTTAATTTAAACCAATGTCTAATACACAAAATTCTTTAATTTGCTTTTTTCACATCTAGAAATTCGTTCTACAAAAAGCTATCAATTTTCCTTTTTCGACTTTGGCCATTTTTCTAGTAAGTCATTCTAATAAAATCTTCTTTCTAAGCCTTGTCAATCGGCCCGAAATTGCCCCCTGACAATGGCCAAAAAATAACTTTAAACTCGTGGGTGGCAAACATTTTGAGGGCAAACAATATAACCGAAGAGGCAGAAGGTGTCGAAGAGGCCGAGAGGTTGGCTTGGGACACCGACCCGACCCGAGGTCGAGTGGCAAACAAAGGTCATATAAATAAATACTTGATATCTTTTTCTTATTTTTTCCTGGCTGATTTTCCTTTGCCATTTCGCTTCAGCACTGTTGAGATTTTCACTTTTGGTTGCCTTTGCTGTTTGTTTTCCACCTTCCTTTGCCCATTTTCTCCACTTTCCAGCTCGTATTTTCCCGCATTTCGTGAGAAGAAAAAGTTTTCTTTGCCGTTAGGAGGGCCCCAGCGGCGCACGAGGCGTATAAGTTATTTCAGCAAGTCCTTTGTATGCGTACGTGTGGAAAACGCAACTCGACAATGGGGAAGAGTCGGCCTCCTCTTTCGTTCCTACTGTCTACCTATAGCCCGCTGATTGAGGAGGAACTGCCTGCTACTCTGACTTGTGGATTGGCGTTGAAGTAGCAATAATGCCATTTCATTCAAGTGTCCTGGCCTGTCTCTGTCTTGCTCTTATTGGTTTTGACCCTGTCGCAGGAAGGGAAGGATTCGGGAACCCGGATCCGGGTTTCGGGCTCCCTGTACAGCGAGTGTGGCATGCGTAACAATATGAAATTGATGACTTTCGCTTCGATGCGTTTCGATATGTGTACCGTCTGCCAGTCAAGTTCGCTCGTCACTCACTCAGTCACTCACTCACTAATTCCCTCATTCATACCTCCGTTCAGCGACACATTCGCTCATTCATTCATTCATTCATTCCACCGGCTGCAGACCTTCGATAACCGCACTAATGAAGTGAAGTCTACCCTTTTTCTGGCTTTTTCTCCTGCCTGACTGGCTGACTGTCTGTCTATCCGTGAGTCCTGGGTGCCATCCTTTGACGCACCTTTTCAGATTGACAAATAAATTCGAGATGCCAGACTTGAGCTGTTTGATTGCTTTCGCTTTGGTCAGCTATTAGTGTTTGCTGGTCCAAATGTTTGGCCTTTTCACGGCGGACTGGGCACATTTGTGGCCCAGTTTTATGGTTCAATGATCACCTCTTTCCTTGGCCTTTGAAGTGGGCAGGAAAAAGGGGGAAAAAAAAGAGTTGAAAAAGGGTTCGGCAATTGTTGTTTGCCATATCATAACTGCCCACTCCTGCTCACGCCCCGCCCCATCATCATTGTCGTCGTCAGAAATCTGAAATCCGAGGACGAGGACGTGGTCGGGGGCTGGACCATTTTATTTATTAATGCGCCACCTTCGTGTCGGCCCTTTGGCCATAAACTCAACTGCAAATAATAATGGCAATCAACAACCAGGACTACCGCCCCGCCCCACCCCGCCTATCCCCACATCCGTCCCCGCGGGCTGTACTCACCTGGCGTGCGTTAAGGGTATTATTGTCGGTGGATTTGGCGGCTGCTGCGGCACGATAAGACCTCTACGCGGCGGTCCACGTTGCGGCAATGAAATATCTCCGGCGGATCTTAATGAAATTACGCCCGTGCTCTCGCGGTTATTCGAGAAGCGAACCCGGCCACCCTGCAAAAGAAGTGGAGAGGAGAACCGTAAGTGAGGGGCATACATACACTGGGGGGAAAAACGCCATCTAAAATCGAGAATAAAATAATAGATATATATAAGAAATTTTGCAGCTATAAATTAAGGGTGTGATATATGTAGGTTTATTTATAGTTGGAAAAATAGTTTTATTAGCGTGAAAATTTTAGTCTAATTGGTAAGTTTCTAAAGCATTTCTATAATTCTGTTAAATACAACTTTGTTTCTTAATTCAGTCTTAAAAAGAAAGTAATACATTTCTAGAAAGTTTCTTTAGTTTATAAGCTTTTCCAATATCCTCTTTTTCTGTGTATATATCCTTAACAAGGATGTGAGATAGAGAGCCACCCGTACAACATGGGGATTAGCATTCAAGTAGAATTTGTTGGCCGCTGCAGAGCAACAAAATTATGAAAAATTAACAAAGTTATAAAACTTTATGAGCCCGTGAGTGGGACAGAGAGGGAGAACGGGGCAGAGTGAGACGGAGCGAGGAGAGAGTTTATTTGCTGTTGCTCCGCTATATTTGTTTTTGTTGCACTGATTTGATGTGGCTGGCGGCTTCAGCTTGGAATTTTAAATTTAGTGAACACAAATTTGGTTTCTTTACCAGTTTTTTTTTTTATTATTTTGCGTATGTTTGTTTGGCAAGGGAAATTGCAAAGTTTTCTCGTTTTTAATTTAGGCAATGCAGCAAAGTTTTTGGGGTGCGCAGGGAGCGTGGAAAAGCGTCCAAAGGTCGACCCCCTGAAAATCTGAATTAGATTTTTTGAACCGAGCATTTCCCCCCATCCATGCCGCCATTCGGGTTGGTTTAATCCGCTGTATTTTCGGTATGCAGAGCTCGAAATCGGTCGGATACCGAGAGCCATATCATGTCAAACGTTTTGCGGGTCCAGTTTCTGATCAAAGGCTGGCCCCAAACAATTCAATTTCAATGCGTTTCGGCCGCATTATCTCCGGCTACTTCGGTCCGTTAACCTTTTCCCGAGAACCGCAAAAGTTTCATTTCAATTTTAAACAAATTTCGTGGCCACATCAAAGGGGCCCAAAGCGAAAGAGGCTCGCACAAAAGGCCCCGAAAGGGGATGGGGCTCGGGAGAACGCTTCAGCGTTGAGTGATTTCAATTGACTAAGAAAACAAATTCCCTCAGTCTCAGTCTCAGCCTCAGCCTCAGTCCCCGGTCCCAAACTCCGAATGCCGATAACTTGCCTAATGCGTTCCGACAAAAGCGCAACTCCCCGAAACGTTGGAAATAGTCAAGGGGGAGCTAAGAAAATTATGCAAAAGGAAAAGTCTCAAGACGTCGCGTCGTCTCAGAGTTTTCCCACCTCAACCCAAGCTCCGAGATCAATCTACAATCAGAGTCAGAGTGGGAGTCAGAGTCGAGCAAGTCAACAAGAATTATGCACTTTTTGACTGTCAATAAAAATAAAGTGAGTTCGAGTCGCAGTTTGTCCCGGAGTTATGCACACAGCCCAAGGAGCGGGCCAAAAGGAAGCGTGCAAATGCCAAAGGACATGGACATACAAATCGAAGTGGGTAGAAATCAATGCGCCAGCACAAAAATATATTCAGCGTATAATTTAATAAAGCAAATAGAAGCAAAAACCCACAAAGCTAAAATCGCTGAGGAAAACCAAACTCGATGAGGGGCAAAAAAAAGAAGAAGTAGAAAAGCGGAAGCTCTCCTCCCCCTCGCAGCTTTTGTGGCTGGCAAATTCCACAGAGAAATCAAAGCGGCAACCCGCTGAAATTGGTAAAGGAACTGGTATTGGATCGGGTTTGAACCTGGCGCTGGAGTCCGCCGGGTAACCAGGATTAACGGCGTCACAGGATGTGCCGCATAAATTTCGAATGTGATTGCAACTGCGACAATGTTGTCGCTGCCAATTCCATTTTTTTATTATTGTTTGTGTTTGACGATGACATAACCCGCCAGGCTCCAATCTCATAGTTTGGAATATATCTCAGACAGAATAAAAAGAGTTTCTAGCTTTATATTATGGTTGCTTTCATGTTTAGTATAGATTTTGTATAATTTAGTTTGACTTAAAAATAAATTGTTACTACTTTTGAAGCTATTAATAATTTAAGTATATATTTAAAGGTATTTTTCTAATCCAATTTCAATAAGTTTAACTGTATTTATCCTGTATCTAAATGCATATAAAGAAGGACACTAACCTGTATTGTGGCCGCTGGTCCGCAGTTAAGCCCGGCCATGAGAAAGTCATCGGGATCACTCTCATAGGGCGGCTCGTCATACCAATGACCTTGATGATGCAGCGCACTCACCGCATAATGGGCAGCAGCTCCTCCACCGCCGTTACCGCCACCTCCTCCCATGGGAATGGCACCCAAGCCGGCGATGCCCATGCCGACACCCGTTCTCAGCGCCTCGTCGTACATGTACGTATCGTCTGCAAGGGAAATAAACCGAGTTTAGCAGCCGCAAGTAGGGCTCAAGGATTAGGATTAGGGCAGACTGTGTGCGGAGGAAGAACTTTAAAAAGTTTTGCGAGCGCCCCGAAAAAATGTGCAGAGCCAGCAGAATGGGCTGCAACACAATATTATTATACGCCACGTTGCACACAAAACTTGCAGTGCCATTTGCCACATGCGAGCAGTAGAAGTTGCTCCAGCACCAGCTCCAGCTACCGACTCCGTCCGTCCTTAGTCCGGGGCTTATGTTCGGATTTTGGTCCGGAAACGGACATAAGATTTTATGCTCGCTTATGCATGTGACGCTCGCCAGACGGGCGGGCGAAGCCACGCCCCATGCTGCACAGTTGCAACTTGCAGCAGAAGCACTTCAAGTGTAAAATTCCAGGCTGCATACTTTTCGAGGCACTCGCCTAGATTTTCCCCAAAGCTCTTCCTCGCTATCCGCCACCTCTCCTGCTCTTTTGCTTGGCTTTGTTCTTTGTGCTTCTTTGTGCTACTTACCCGTGCGTCCTTCGCCGCGACTCATTTGCAACAGTCCCTGTCGAATATCACGCAAGATCTGTCAAAAGATAAAGGCAAAATTTCATTATTCTGTTGCACGAAGGTTGTCTTAATTGAACTGGAATATGTTTTGTTTCGGCCACTTTTCATTTAATCAATTTATAAAGGGTATCATTCTAGGACTTAGATATAAACCTAAAGTTGTAAAAAAACCATCGTATAAGTCAGCTAAAAATAAACCGAGTTTACCAAGAAATAAATTCAGTGATCCAGTTTCCGGAAGATCACATCGAAGCGAGACAAGGACTTATTCTAATCAAGACTAATAAGCCAGCAGCCTTTTCCAACTTTATATGGTCCGAGAAAGTTGGAACTTCTCCGACAGACTGACTATAACTAGATAAAACTTCTCTGTATTGAAGGCGACGCCTTCGCCCCGGGTTTGCATGCATGTTTGCTCGTATTTGGGCAGCACTTTGTCTGCATGCCAAACGTGACTGCTGTGCGAAATGAAAGGACGCTTGGCGAGGACTGAGACAAGGACGAAATGTTGTCAACTTTCAAGCTGCGGACTCCTTCTCCATGCTGGCATCTTATTAGCCAAGTCAGTCAGTCAGTCAGCCAGGCGAGGCTCGCGTAGCTGGCAAAGGCGTTAAAATTACAAAATTCCATTTGAAAACTAAAACAATTTTGCCAGCGCAAGCAGAACTACTAGAATGTGCTACTTGTTTCTATTTTTGTTACTTCCATTCTCGTTTTGTATATCTTTTTGGCATGTCCTGAGTGTCCTGCAGCATAATGGCATTCTGTGTGCGCGGCATACTAATTCCGTGAGCATATATGAAAATGTGTTCTGCTGCCGGCAGCCAGCGGAAAGCATGCCAGGGCCAGCGAGCGAGCGAACAGAAGCCGAAATAGAAATAGAGGCAATAAAAGCGGGGCGCTGAAAAATTAGCTAAAAGCTTTTTTGGCCAGTCCGCATTAAAAATGCATTCAAATGGCACTGCCGGATTGTTGGGGCGTTGTATGTTATACATATGTCCCACCCACAGCATCTGCACACACAATTGACTAGATATATATGGTACACCAGATGGCAAATTGAAATTTACGTGGCCAAGACACATGGAAACATTTCTTACCATTCTAATCACATCTGAGTTTCTTAGGGTCGCCTGCCTAATTGCTGGGCCAATTGCAGGGATCCCTCTTCTTCCCCCAAAAAAAAAAAGATGTAAGGAACTTCTACCCTCTACTGTCTCATCATAAATATTTCATGTTGCTCGTAGGTACATACAACAGCAACTTTCCTTTTTTTTTGCTTCTATTTTAGCTTTTCCTAGCCAAAATGGAAAACAAGCTCGTGAACAGCCTCCTTTCCATTGGGGTGGGAGGAGGGGTTCTGCAAAAACAGCAATTACAATTAGACAAACAGAATGCTGTTTGCACAAGTTAAGCAGCAGAAGCAGTAGAAGCAGCAGCAGCAGCAGCAGCAACAGCCTCACTAACAACAATAACAATGCGACACACCAGCCCATATCGCAATACCTCCCCGCATATGTACCATACATCTCCTGCCCTTCCCCTCACCTTTTGTGTGCTTTTCATTTATGCACAAAAATTATTGCCCTTGCTTAGGAGCAGCACACATTTTCCTGGACTGGCAAACAGTCGACAAATTGTCGTGCAGCAACGCAGTTTGTGATAGTACACAGCAGGAAAATAGGGCTTATTTCATAATGTCAAACTTTAACATAAATACCAGACTCACACGACCAACGGATAATATGAGTTTAACTTCAATAATGATGCTTGCAAGTTTAGCTTTTTGTAGTTTATCTAAATAAACATTTTATATAAATTTTGAATTTGTTGATTTAAGGAATATCTGCATTATTTTCCCCTATTTCTCCCTGTGCATTCGTGCCTCTGTGTGCTGCGTGTATAAGTCCGCATCTGCTGTCTGCTGTGTATCCATCATTGAGCCTGATAACTGGCATAATTAACTGGGCCGGCTTCCAAGTTGATTGAGGACGTCGAGTGCCAATGGGAGGATGATTTCCCAAATCGATTTGGATTTTAAGCCCTTGCTAAATGAATCCGAGAGCCTTTCGCTACCGGATACATATATCCAGTAAATCTCGGGTTAACAATATCAATCAGAATCGAAGGAACCCGCAGTCAACATGAAATACTTTGGTCTGCATTCACAACTAATTCTCTTGGCATACCATATAAATAAATAAGTTACTCTCTTTCAGCGACACGCCCATCCATTCGCACTTGCCAAGCAAACACACACAATACACACCCAGCTACGAGTATTTTTACCATGTCCTTCGTTTGGACAACATTTTCAAAGTGTGGAAAGTCTTGTTTTTGTTTTATTATTTTTTTTTTTTGGTATGACAGACAAAAGTTTATCATTCGCCACGTTGCACTTCATTGTTTTTGTTGGTCCTGCTTTTGGTGCCAGTGGCAGCAGTCACAGTGTTGGTGTGTATCTATGTGCTTAACATTTTGTCTGCGTCTGTTTTGCATGTTTGCTCGCACATTTATTTGGAGGGCCAAGTTTGTGTGCTGTGGCAGGAACTGGGACTGGGACAGAGCTTTTTCGGGCCGGTCTTCGGCTTTTATGCCTTGGAATAATTGCTGTTTTTATATCAAATATTTTTAATAGCTTTTTTAATTGGCTTGTGCATGCAGAAGTCGTAGCATTTATATTGCAAATACAAATAAGAGCTCAAACAGTGCATGACGCAACCATAAGGCGCTGGCGAGGATACGTATACATTTAATTTGACAATTAACTAACATTTCTATGAGTGTGGCAAGACACAAATTGGAAAAAATTATACGAGAAAACTTCGTATTACAACTTTTATGATTCCAGCTTTTATGGTTAATGTGTTCTATCTGAATTCTAAGTCCTATTATTTTCACTTTTTACACATGAGTATTCCATCTAGGCTCACTTCAAAGCTAGTGTTAAAACTCCAAGAATGCTAAATAAAATTTTATTTAAATATTTCCCTAAGCATTTTCCCACCGAAACGCACTGTATCCACGACCTGAGCTGTAGGGCAAACACAACCTTTCGGCCTGTACAATTGCAACAGTTCCTTCTGTTTGTGTATTTAGTGCATGCAAATGTAAGGATACCGGAGTCTGTGAAATAAATAGAGAAGCCTTCAAGGCACTGGAATTGCAGGAACTTCTCGCTCACCCTTTGGGCCGAGAGTGTTTTATGTTTATTTAATTTGTGAAAAGTGCCCGGAACAAATAGGCTTGATTTATTCCTGGCCAACAACAGCAACGCAAATGTTTGCCATTCGCATTTATCAATTTTTGGAATGGACATCTTGGATGCATAAATCTTGGGCCTTGCGGTTGCGAGTATCTAAATATATTTGGACATGTTTCAAGTCACTTACCTCCTCGTGTTCACGCTGGAATTTTTCCTTTTTCCGCATCGCCTCCTGGACTTTCAACTGCAATTGGAAAATTGTTGTCGTTTACTGAGTGACTTTGTTTATTTATGGATGCGGCAAACTAATTTCTTGGTAAACGAAAATTTTAAAGTATACTTTCTGGCTGCAAATGGGAAGGTGCATCCCCGAATGGGGGCTGATTTTTCTAGGGGGAGTGTGCCAGAGTGTGTGTGTGGTTATGCATTATGCATTTACTAACTATTGTTGTTGCCATTACAGCTGCTGTTGCTTCAGGTGTTGCTGCTGTCTGTCTATCTGTTGTTGCTGCTGCTGCTGCTGCCGCTGTCGCCGTTGATTGCATTTTGCTGCTTGTTTTTAGTTTGGCGCCGTGCGCGCTGTCATTAATAATGAATGTTGACGGCAATGAACTTTTAAATGTTGCATGCATCCACACGCTGCCACTTTCTCGTCCTCGTCCTCATCCTCATCCCCATCCTCTTCCTCGGGCTGGCTCCTGCCGCAATTGTTGTAGTTGTTGGTGTTGCTGCCGGCATGCCATTACAGGTAAACGTGCTCAAAAGCAACAGCCGCAGCTTTCGTGTTGAAATTGCATTGCAAATGCAGTCAAAAGGGGGGGAGAGCCCTTCGCTGGGTTGACTACGAAACTTTGCTGCGTGTTGTTGTTGCTGCTGCTGCAATTTGTGCAAATTTTTTGTTGTTGTTCAAGTAAAAATTTTGTTGGCTGTCGCAGCTGTTGCAACAGCAGCAGTAGCAGCAGCAGCAGCGAAGCAGCAACACCGGCAGCGACAGCAGCTTGTTAAATTTTGCAGCATAAATATTTATGCGACTATTCTAGCCATTCTAACTAACCAAACATTCCACTAACACACACACATTGTTGCAAGGACAAAGACCGGGAAAATATAGTTATTTGGCAGGACGAAGAGAAACAATAGTTCTAAAGCTTTTCATGTCATTTTATATGGTATTTCATAGCTATTTAAATTCTATTAATTCTTTGGCATAATAATTGACATATTTGTGGTATGATAGTGTACAACCTTACCATTTATACTTTACTGTTTTCATTTATTACCTTTATATTTTTATGTTTTGCTTTTAATTACTTGAAAATGCTTCAAAGGAGCAACATTTGCCATAAAAATTACCAATTATTTTTGCCTTTACTACTCACCCTGTGGATTGTCTCCTCGAAGCTGTGCTGCTGCCCGCCAGCACCGCCGTTTATCATTTGAAAGTGCCTCAGACGATCGTTGGCCGCCTGAAAGGATGCGAGAAAAAAAGAATCAATTTAGGGCAAAGTTTAAAATTCATTTTAAGGCCAAAGGAGGCTCTGGCTCAATCGCCTGGCTTATTAACTTTCTCAAGTATGCACAAAGGTTACGCGAGGGATGGGGCAATGGAAAATGGGAGCGGGAGTGGGGCGAAAGGCTGCTCATAAATCAAGGACTCCTTGAAAGGGGGCCGCAGCCAGCATCGTGCTTTATCGCCATTAGGACGCCATTTTGTATTTCACACCTTTCAGCGGGGCTTTAATTTTTAATTAATAACGAGTCAAGGGTCAGGTTAGGGTCGCCCTTCGACCCTTCTCGGGTAGCTGTTTAATGCGTTTGTTTTCTTATCATAAATACCAAATCAGGTGGGAGAGAACAGAACAGAACAGAACACATGGCCCCGACCCAGGGTCCAGGTGAGTGCTGTTTAATTATATTTTGAAAGGCCACGGCTACTGCCACGATGCTGAGTAGGATGCCGCTACTTAGGCACATATCCTCAGTCATTTCCTGCGCTTATCTGCAGCAGGTCCTGGCCGGGCTCCCTTTTCTTTTCTCTTTCTCTCGCTCAGCTGTGCGCCTTTTTCTCCCCGGCAGTTTATTATTTATATTTTTCCTCTCCTTTCTCCTTTATTTATTCTTTTCTGCGCTGCTTGTGAAAAATTTATGCATGTCCTTGCTTATTTATGAGCAGCGTCGCCGTCCTGTTCCACGTTATCTCTGCTCCCGGCCGCAGTTTCATTGCCAGGCTCAAGAATAGTGCCGCCTGCGCCAGTCCCGTAGCAGCTGGCTCCAGGTCCGTCTCCGTCTGCGTCTCCGTCTCTGATGCTTTTCCCCAAAGGTTGCTCTAATCAAAGGCGCTGAATGAATCCTTTGTGAGCGGTGCAGATAAAGCGAGTACAGCAACTCGAAGGGGGGGAGCGAGGATAGAGGGAAGGTGAAGCCAGGATGAGAAGTGGCAATGTAGACATGGCCGCTGGCAAAACATTTTTAACCTTTTCAGCTGGCAAAAGGAGAAGCTGCGCGCATAAAAATTTACATGTCCCCAGGGCCAAGATTAAGTATGCTTCCCAGTGCTTCCCAGAGTACAGAGTACCGAGCACGGGGCAAGTCAAGACGCAGAAAGTCATAAAATGGCAGCCTAGAAGAAGGAAATTCACGGAAAAGGAAACCAAACGAAATGCGAGCAAATAAATTGAAAGAATTACCGCAGCAGTTGATTCAAATGAAAGGCTGTAACCGAAGTTGGAGCGATGGGAGCTGGGGACAGAACTTGCGGGACAGGACAAACAATTTGCTTGCGGTCATAAAACGAAGCGCGAAAATGAGTTTCAGTTCGAGAGCAGGGGGGAAAGGGGAAATCGAAAAAAGGCATTCGGGGGAGTACTTACCCTGGCCTGTGCGCCATTCTGTTGATTGTTCCGATCCCGTCGATTGACAGTCTTTAAGCCTTTCAGCAGTCGGGCCAGCGTTGTGCGTTTCTTTGTCTCGCGGCCCTCTGGAGAAGTCGTTGGAAAATGAAAGAAATTGAATTAGTGAGGGAATTCGACTTGGCGGCGGCTGATTTACATATTATCTCCTTTTTTTCGCATTTGCATATCCTGGCAGAGGGCGGGAGTCAACATTTTGGATAGAATTTTAAACGAAATTCTGGCCAAATGACTTGTTAAACTTAATAAATAAGCAAGTAAGTTACTAACTGGATTTGCCAGTTTGTCAAAATTAAAATGTAGTTTGAAGTGAAACAAATAAAGTCATGTTCTGCCAGGATATGCTTTTTCTTGTTCCTTAACTTACCAGCTGTAGGTGGAAATTCATAGAAATACGCAGATCGCGGACTTAGGCAGCTGTTAGAAAAATAATTAGAGTTACAAAAGTCCTTTAAGGATTAGGAAATCTCATAGAAAACACTCACTTTTGCTGCACAAAGTTCATGTGGGCGACATTCGGTGGCAGAGTCTGGTGCTGATGCGCTCCCATCTGCTGCGGCTGTCCTGGCACAATTGGTAACTGCTGCTGTTGCTGCTGCTGCTGCTGTTGCATCTGCAACTGTTGCTGCTGAATGCTCTGCTGCGTCTGCAGAGTTTGCTGCTGCAGGAGCTGCTGCTGCTGCGTCAGGCCGCCGCGTGCCACTCGCGGTGCAAAGACGCCGTACCCGAAGCCGTAGATCTCGTCCTCCTCCTTGTCGGAGAGACAACTCGAGGGCTGCAAGATGGGTGGTTGAGGGTGGAAAATTAGTGACTTGTTTGGATATTCTACGGGGGTGAAGGCACTACTACAACGGCATGCAAATGAAAGTGGAGTACTCAAGCAAGCAAAAAATATTTACACAGTATTTTTAACACACAATTAAATAGATTTATTCGGATAGATGCTTAATGGTTTTCATTTTCGCTTTCTTCTTTATTATTTTTGCAACGCCAACATCAATTTTGGTGGAAATTTCGTTCTGTTTTCGTTTCGGATCTTGTAAATATTTTCCTTTGTGGGGTGGTGGGGGTGGAGCCTCTAATGGCTTTTCTTTTGTTGAGTGAGTGGAGTCGAGTGTTGGGAGGATGAGGCTGAGGATGAGGTAGTGGTTGTTCCGGGTCATCGTCATACATACCGAGTACTTTCCGGGCACGTAAATGGGCTGGCTATGACTATTGGGCAGACCGGCGCCGTGCATCGAGTGCCCGCGATGGCCGTGCTGCTGCCGGTGGTGCAGACCTATGCCGCCGCTGCTGCCGCCACCGCTGCCTCCTGCACCGCACCCGGCGCTGCTGCCGCCGCTGCCACCACTGGCTGCGCCGCCGCTGCCGCTCCCCGTGCTGCCGCCCGCCCCACTGCCGCCGGCACCAGCGCCACCCAGCAGCTGGGCGCCGACGCCGTGTAGCGGACTCCGCTCCGCCCAGGCCGCCTGGCGCGCCCGCTCTATGGCGCTGAGAATGTCCCCGAAGGGAGCCATTAGCAGCTCACAATAGACGGAGGCCAGGCCCTCTAAATGGCCACGTTGTCCATCCTGCAAAAGAGCGAGAAACGAGCAGCAGAGAAAGGTAAGAACGGACTCTTGGCCAAGTTCGGAAGAGGGGAGAGCGAGTGAGGAGAGATGCGGGGATTATGAATGCAAATGTGTGCGCGGATTACAGTGGGGCTAATAAGATGAATACCGGATGAGATGGTTATAGAGATGGAGATGGAAAGGGTTGTGGTGGTTAAGGAGGTGAAGAGAGGTGAAGGTTCGGAAATACACAGAGACAGAGCGGTTAATGATGCTATATTGATGTTGGCGTTGGATGGGGTTAGCGGTTTGGCTACTGACCGGGTTAATAATCACTAATTGAAGGGGGTTAATTCGCTTATCCCACTAATCAAAAGCGGCAATTACTTGGCTACAGGTGTACAGAGAAGAGAAGGCACTGGGGGAAATGTTGGGACAATGATAATGATCTTAGTCATAAACAATTTACTTATATCTAGTCAAAGTTTATAGTAAGAAACCTTTTCCAGTAACATAAATATTTATTATTTATTTAAACGTTAAAACTGTTTTTAAGAAGTTATTGGGAAAGGTTAAAATTTCCAGGATGTGTATGATGGATTAACCTTTAAGTAATTCCCCGTTATAATATTCCCAAGATTGCTCTAAACATTATGGCAAAGTGTACGTACTCCTCTTGGCGTAATTAAATAAGAGCCCTTGTGTATGCAGGTTTCCCTGTTTGCCTACAATATGGCGCTCAAGTCAAATTAGTTGGCACAACTCCCATCGTCAATTGCCACAAATAATTGAGTCTGCCTCCGGGAGGAAAGTGGCGCTGGGGGAGGGAGGATTGAGGCACACAACTAAGAGCTACAGTACCAGTAAAGCAGTAACAGTCGAAACCTAATGCACTTAGTCTGGGCATAAATTATGGCTACACTCAGGCATACACACACATTTGTGTTTAGGGCGAAGCCATTCATTCGGCGGTAGCTACATCTCGGGCCAGATAAAATTGTTAACAAACTGCCAAGTTGAGTTACATAAAGCAGAGGCACTCACACACCCACCCACACACCCACACTCACTCGCAGCAGAGCGACAAACAATGAGCTTCCCGTACGCACTTTTTCATTGCATACCTGCAGGGGCAATTTCGCAGGACGAAAAAAGCGGGTCGGATGTGTAACTCGCGGGAGCTAACCAGGAGGTTAAGGGACCAGATTGGCAGAGGCAGTGGCAGTGGCAGCGCCCGCGCTGCCTTGACACTTTGAGTGGCGCCCTGGGCAATGTTAAACGCTTGACATTGTACCATGGCTCCGGCGCTCTTCTACCGTGCGATGGCATCAATCAAATATGACACGCATTAAAATATCGCCCGATTCCTGCCGCTGCGCCACCACAGCCACATGAACCCTGGCCCCTGGTCCCGCCTCCTTTCGCGTCATGTGGGGCCATGGGGAAATTGACAGGCTTCAGCTTGCCACCTGGCCTGCTATTTTACCTGGGCATCTGCAGAGTGCCCGTTATGGGTGCGTTGTACTTTGACGTATGAAAAATACCTGCCATGCTGCTCTATGGGGCTTATTATGCCCTTTCTGTATAGCGCTCAACCGATTTGTCAACTTCATACCAAAATAAGTGTGTTTTATTTACTTTAAACTTTACTTTTTCAAGTGAGACCTTTTTGGGCCTTCGAAAATGGATAGGGGGATGGACGCTTCAAATTAAAAACAATATTTAATGGCAAGTTATCGTTTCGTATCTTCATGAAAATAGTTATGGAATTTTCTAAATTGCTACTTTTTAAAAGAATTTAAACATTCAAATATTAAATTAGTGTATTAGAAGGTTCGCCTTCGTTACCCAACAAACTTTCCTCTTCATAGTTAAATTGAGCTTTCCGCCAGACATGCGTATTTAGGAGGACCTGCTTTGTGCCTGCTATATATATATATACTATATACATATATATATTGTGCAATTTGCGAGGAAATTGCCACGTTTAGCGTAATTTTTCCTACTTATTGCCTCTTTGACTAGGATGATGCCAACAGAGAAAAGGGAGAGTTTCGTAGCCTTTGGCTATACTAACAGGCAGTCGAGTTCCATTTTCTTATTTTTCCCTCGTTTTTTTTGTTGCTCCTGCTTTACGCTTTGGGTAATTTCACAATGAGCCCTCGAGGTGGCTGCCTTGTTTGGCCTTTTCATTATTAAAGGTTAACTCGGAAAGTGTCAACTTTTGATGAAGGGGAGAACGAAAGTGTTTTTTTTCCCCTTTTATGGTTGACAAAGTGTGTTTAATGCTCAATTGAAATGGGACTTTGCCGGGGTTCTTATGCCTCCTGACATGGCCGCAAAATGATCGACTTGGATCGGAGCTGTCTTCGTTTCAATCAACATCGTTTTTACGCCTTATAAACTGACTTGACTCGCACTTGTAGCAATTGTCTGCCGTTTCCTGTAAGCAATATTTGAGCAGAAATCATTCGGCGTCTCATTATGGTCGTGCACAAATTTATTATGCAATTCCGAGTTTATGTCTCCTCGCAGTAACAGCATCAGTGCGGAATCAATTTCATTCCAAGATAAGGTTGAAGACAACTACAGAACCCCCTCTCGCCTTTCAGGGGTCATCAGGGCAGAGCTTGTCCAAGTCGTCGTAAGAACAAATTCATAAAGTCATTTGCAATTTTGCTGCCAAAAGGAAGAGGCGACTTGAGTGCAGAGCGAACGGAAATGCGAACTGACAGAAAGTTAGCTCCTGCCAGATGGATAAACTTATAGATATAGACACACATATCGCACTTATGCTCATGGTTATACGACTGCGATGTGTTTGCGAGCTGAACGAATTCATAAAAACCGACTGCGAGAGCAAAGCTAGCAAAATAACTGTCGCAATAAAATAATTTATTGAAGTTCTGCAATGCCAGCGACAAATGCAATAAACTGCGAACTCCGCCTTGGCTCACATGACGTATGCGTTATAAATTCATTTTCAATAGCCCAGCAGGAGCAGCGGGATCGGGTTGAGCATCGGGTGGCTGCTTTTATTGGCAACTCTTGACACACATCACGGTGCGAGAAAAACGCGCCAGACCAAGACAAACAGCAGCAGGCAGGCAGGCAAGAAGGCGAGGCAAGTCAGTTAGGGAGCCTGCCAACAGCCAACATCCCAGGACATGTATAAAGGATATCGTGGAATCCGGGAACTGGAAGCTGGGCCAAAGTGATGTATGAGTTTAACGCCCTCACGTCCTCGCAGACAGCAACACAGCAATAGCGACAGGAGCCAAAGCGAAACTTGTCTAAGCACAGAGAAAAAAATATTAAGCGAGGAAATATGTTGCCACCATATATTGACAGCCTGAATCAGGGGGAGAGGGACCAGGATTTTGGCAATGACAGCGGCTAAGTAAAGGGCGTGTAGCATCGCAACTTTTTGGCAGCGAATTCTGTTATTGCCGCCGCCAAATGACTTTGTTTATTTGTTTCATGTACATTTCGGTAATCAGCCCGGCACAAATTACACGCCGGGCTAATAACTTTTGACATGTGATTTCGCAAGTGGCGTTAAGTCCGTTCCGCCAGCTTCGGTTTGCTCATTAGGCCTGGTCGGTCCCTGAAACACTCATCCGACCGCGGAACTGTCCATTTTTTCCGCAAACTTGGCTGCCGGCCACTCGACTTGCTGCTAATTGATGACGTCTGTCCAGGGCAAAATAATACGCATTACGAGTCGGGTATATTGATGTGGGTATAAGGTTTGCACTTATAATAAATAAATTTCCTTGACTGGCTTCAGAAACTTTAATGAGTTACTTATAAAATTACTAAGAAAATTTATCTACAAGTAAACTACTAAATGTACTTCTAAGAAAATAACGAAATATAGCCAATATTTAGAGAAAATATGTTACAAATCGGAAGTAAGATTTCAATTTTGTATCATGCCATAAAAGAAAATGAAATAAACCAATAAAGTCTATGAAAGAAAATGGATTTTGTCTTTTTAACCACATTTTAAATGTAAAATTTATATGACAAAAAAGTATAAACCAAAAGGAAGCTACAAATATTAGTTTTGAAGTATTTTTCTTATTTATTTCCCAATATTTAAGAGCATTTAGCCACCGAGTAAGCCCAATCGAATATATTCCGAATCCCCGCCTGACTAAATCCGTTTAATGAGCAAACACAACGCACGCAAAATTACAAAAGAAGCTCAGGAGGTGGGCAGGAAGGTGGGGCGGATGGAGAGGATTACTTTCCGCTGCTGGTCAACCAGAGCCTGGTATTTGCACAAGACTTTGAGAGCCACATGCAAACACCAATTAGAGTGACCGCAAGGCAAACAAAGGGCATCAATTAGGGGGACAGGACAGAGAGCCCGCCTTTAAGTTGACTCATCCCTGAATTTAGTCAGTCACTCAGTCAGTCATTCACCCAGTCAACCCATTTGCGACTGCCATCAATTGCAAATTGTAAATCGCAAAATCTATTTGCAAGTCACAACATGGCACACAATTGCCCTACGACGGATGGCTGGATGGATGGATAGATGGATGGTGGAGATCCGTTTCCGTTTCAGCCGCAATCAGCTGAAAGAAATCAACTGGAGCGTTGATCCACGGCCTCTGTGCGATGCCGGCGAGCACTTAAGGGTTAATTCCATAAATTGTACATCAAAGCGGCGGCGGAGTCGAGTTCCTGAGGCATTCCGCCCTGCAGTTGACAATTTTTGAAAGTCAGTGATTTGTAAATAATCCTTTTATAAGCACAATGGCTGCTCGTTAACGGCAAATGAGTTTTGACATGGCCAGTGGACACTGGGCCTCAACTTATGCTCCCCTCAGTCCCCTCAGCCCCTTATCAGATACACCCCTAGATGTATACACACACACGCCCTCGCTTATCGCTGTGTGACAATCTGGGAATGAGGCTCTGAATAATGCCTGGCCATTAACACAGCCATCATCATTATCATCATCGTCGGCGGCATCGTTATTATCATCATCATCGTCGTCCTTGTCCTTATCCTTGCTTGCGTTTGAACCCCCTGTGAACTGTTCCTCGTTTTGGCCGGCACTTTCAGCCAACACCATCCTGCTGCTTGTAGTTCGCCGTTTGGCTGTTGGTTTCTCCGTGTTAATATCCCGCATACATGCAAAGTTGTGCGCCTAGGCGGAGGTTTTCCATTAAGGAAAATGCTATTTTGTACTTACATCCTTACATGAGCAGGCAACAAGCTCCGAGACTCGTCGAGACCAAAACTATGTTAAGTTGTTAAAAAGCAAGCACAAAACTTGGGCCAACTCTTCATGGAGGAATTCATTAGCCAAGGCGCACACATGTATCGACACAAGGAAAGCCAAAGGATACACAGAGAGAAGGCATTTTCAATGATGATGTTCGAAATAATAGAATCTTAAATAATTCATTATAATTTCAGTGATTTTTACACAGAATTCATTCATAAAATGGCCAGTTAAATATCTATTATGTGGATTTCGAGAAGGAATAAAGAACAATGAGTTCTAGATAATATTTTTCCCAAATAAATCGTATAGTAAATTAAATATATGATTCAATTCTGATATCTTAAATTTTCCGTGTACAAACATCTCTCAAAGAATGAGAGAGAGCTGTTGAGGTGGATGTCTGCATGGCGCGCTGCCTAAAAGTATTTTCTAATTAAATACTCATGTTTTACAATATGACGCTGACATTCTGCGGAAATGCCTTTTAATTTTCACATTCGAGATGCTTACACACAGGCACATCAACACACACACACACACTCCATCCCCACTGGCACCCCTTTCCTTCCTTTTCCGCTTTCAACTCATTTCGCTTGGCATCCTCCATTCCATCCAAAACGTGGCACATTTAAGTTTAATTTGCCAGAAATGAGTTTTAGTTTTCCACGCGACACACGGCGCACAAATTTCATCTTCAGATGGTTGCCCTTTTGGTCTTTTGCTGTGTCATTTCCGTTGGTGGGAGGCGGACAGAGATGGGTGTGTGGAATGGGGGCCATCATCCAGCCATCCGCTCGCACATACATTAGCAGCAAATAATTTAATTTCCCATTTGTAAGTGATGGAAAAATCATTTCAAACATAAAAAGCTGCAGCCAGCCAGCTGGAGTGCGCGGAAAGTGCCAAAGGGTTGTGTGTGTGTTGTGCAGCGGGGAAAAGGCAAAAATTACGCATACGCCGCGTTTCGCATAAAAGTGTAAAAGTCAGACAGCCGCAGGACAGGGTTCTCTGAGTAGGAAGAGTCAAACGACTGGCATTACATTTCAATTTGAGTTCCCATTTTTCCGTTTCATTTTCATTTCCATTTTTCCTGTCATTTAAATTTAATTCATTTGCATTGTCTCTGCAGCGGCGGTGGGTTCGTGTTCTTTTGTGCTTTGCCATGGAATGAAATCAGCCATAATTAGCATAATATTTCATACTTAATATAATTTAAGTTGGCAAAATGCACCGTCTATGTCCCCCTCTGCCCACTCCCCACTCTTTCTCTCTGTCTCTGTTCGTAGCTTGGAGTGACAGCCATGCAATGCCCAGGACAATGGCAACGGAGTCCTTGCACTCCTTCTGCGGAATGAGACTCGCCGGTTTGACATATGGCCACGCAAAGTGCAGCGTTTGATTGCTGCACCGTCCCGCTACTCTTCTATGGCCTTCTATGGATTCCCCCTTGGTTCCAGCCATGACATGGTCGGTCCACCCCTCGGTGCGGATACGCACGTGCCCCCCGGCTGCTTGTCTTTGGCAATTTATGCGCTCGCCTGACGCAATTATGCGAAATTTTCGCACACAGCAGGAGCACGGCCCGCTCCCAAAGGGAATGGCGGGGGCGTGGCTAAACGCTTGTTGCGGAGGCGGGGCATTTTAAGTTTTGCTTCGGCTTTGGTCTGCTTTAGGTTTTGTTTTGGGTTTGGGTTGGGGTCTGGGTTTTGGTTTTGGTTTGCTTTTGGAACGGGTCCGGTGGTTTGTGCAGCGTAATTTAATTACTTTTTTGCGGCATTTATACACAATGATGATGGGGGCGGTTCCAGGATGGACAATCATTTGTTGTTCTTGTCCTGCTCCTGCTGATGCTGCTGCTGTCCTATTCTGTGGCAATTTAAATTTTCTGACGGGCTGGGAAATGCTTGAGGTCATATTAGAGGAAAATTAATGTTGTTTTAATTGTAAATGAGTTTGCAAATGGACAGCAGACAGCGGTCTGGCCTTGAAGGGAGATTAGAGCATGAATATTTCTTATTGCGTCTAGACTCGGGATGATTTATATTTTTGAGTAAAAGGATGTATCAGAAGCAGTTCAAGCAATGTGCTTTTCAAGCTTTCTAATTAAATATAAAATTTGTTTTGGATAAATGAATTCTTTGGTCCTTCTGAACTAAATTCTGCTGGATAAATATAAGAAAATAAAATTTAAAATTATACCCTTTCACAAAGCTTAACGAATTTGGTTTCTTGTCACAACTAAAACTAGTTTAACTTGTTTTAAGTGTTGGCTAATTATACTTGCTTAGTTCAAGCCTACTTCTTCAAGCCTCTGCCCATGATTGATTTCATTTCGTTGGTAGACAAACATTAGTCATAGAGTTGTCAGTCCAACCCCAACACAGCAAATTGGCATTAAATGCACAATCGAACAGGAAAAGAAATACTCAAAACAAAAAAAAAGGAGAAGAACCAACAACACCAAAGTACATAGACTAATCTCCCACAGAAACAAAAAAAAGAGGGAAAATGAAACCAGGAAAAATGGAGAAAAGTGGCGAAAATATGTGTGTAGGCGTTGCTGTGCGAATGAGTAAAAGGCATAGCCGACTGACAACAGCATGAGAAAGTGCCAAAATGACTAACGCACGTATGAGGAGGTGAATGGGGGGTCCAGCAGTGGGTGGGTGAAAGTACGCCGGGGCGTAGGTGTAGGCCTAGGGAGAGGCGAGCCGGGTGAGGTGAGAACATGACTGGCAGGGCAGACAAACAGACAGACAGACAGACAGGCGGGCAGAGACGGACGGCGACAGACTGAGACGGAGCGACTGACAGATTGAGTTTCATTTCGGGTGGAACACACGAAACCAAAGTCAAGCGAGGATAGCACCCAAATATTTTGCCAAATTACATTTCAACAGCCTTGGCCGTTACTGCAACACTCTCAGCTGCCTTTTCAGCAATACCCTTTCTTTTGATGAGTGGTGAAGGAACAAGGCTTGATATACAGGGAATATAATATGTACATAATAATGTGAATAATCACCAAAAGCTATCAGTGATTTTAAAATAGGTTAGCGAATAGGTTTAATCCCTTTTTAAATCGTCAACCTAAATATATAGTATGTAAAGTTTATATTTAGTTCAGATTTGATGTTTATTTTCGTGAAATCATGTCTAGAAAAATTTTCTAATTATATATCAAAATGAATTTTGTTTTATTGGTTCATAAACTTTTCCAAAAAAGAGTAGTTCATCAATCTACAACCACAAATTTTCCTTGCCCAGCACTATTATTTTCCCTCTTTTTTCTGCTCTTTCAGCTTGGTCAGTGAAGGAAAATTTCCACATTCGGCACATCAATGTCAAATTGAGGCATCGGTCAGACAGCAGACGCTAGCCCAGGCCAAGGCTCTGGTAAATGTGGGGAAAATGGCCAAGAGAAAGCCAGGAAATTGCCAAAAACTCGTGTGCATGTGCGTGAGCGTGGGCCTCATAGTGGACATAAAATGAAATGAACAAAAAAGATTTCTATCTCGAGCGTGGCCACTCGAATGGTCAAAGTTGCTTAATATGACAGCTGCTCCGTCGGACGGGAAACAAATGAGCGTGCGTAATAAATGTGGCCGAGGACGAGGGTTCAAAGTTCGTACCAAGAAACTGCAATTGGGGGTTGGGACTGAGACTTGCCGCTTGTTAAGGCGCCAAGCTCTATGCCATTTCACCCACCGATGCTAATCCGTGGCATCAACTCGGAATGCTTAAAACAATTTACTTTGATGCGGCCAGTCGCATCGCATCGCATGGCATCGCAATCCAATTGACTTCATTTGTCCGAGTAAAAAGCAAGAGGCAAAATGGATTACGTTCAGCCTTCAGGGCCATTGTCCGGAGAATCCGTTTAGAGGTTGTGTACAAGTATAATGATTGTGCCTTGCAGTTAACCACTACAACAATGGAGGCCCAGCGTTTTGATGAATTCATCCGCTCACCCCTTACTACGTTGATGTGTTTTGCTTTCTGGCCGGGCATATGAATTGATTTGCTGTCAGATGCGGCGACTGCATGCACGACTTGCCTTTGCCGGGAGGACAGGAGTCCTCATTATGCCGCACATATGGCCATGTTGCCACACACACAGGCACCCACACCCACACCCTCAACTCCCGTTGATCCTGGATAGATGTGCCCACTTGGTATGCGCAGGCATGTGGCAGGGTTTTGGCTGTGGCTCAAGGCGAAGGATGACTCCCTCTCCCTTCCAGGGCCCGCGCTTGGCTGACAGTAATATTTGCCCAAATTTACGCGTTTTCTTTGGGCCCCGCCCGCAATCAATTTGCATTGTTTGATGTGAACCCCCGAAAAAACCATAGACAATTACGCCATTTCCAAATTCTGGATGTCTTGGCCTTCGCTTGCTCAAAAAAATATTGAAGATTAGATCAAACATTTTACGAAATTCAAGAGATTTTTGAAATTTAAGTAATTTCTTATTTAGTTATAATTTTATTGGGTTGATTTGAAGTCCAATGCAAGGTAGTTCCTACCCAAAAATTAAGGAATTTTAAACTTTTGAGAATAGAAATTATTTAATCTTTGGGAATTTTTTTTTTTATATTTCACAGAAAATTACTCAACTTCTAGAGCACACTCCTTAAACTCCCATAGAGATTTCTAATCTCGGCATAATTTCATTATCATTAGTGAATGAAAAAGCGAAAAACTTTTGCCGCCAAACAAGCTGTCAACATTTTATTAAACTCACAAAAAAAAGGGAAGGCAGAAAATAGCGTAGCTGAAAAACGCTTTGGCAAAATATTTGTTTAAAATTAAAAAGGCAAATGGACTTCTGGAGGAGTCTGGGCCTCGGGCAATAAAACTTTCTTCATCAAGCTGGCAGCAGGGGGGAAGTGGCGGCATAAGTAGAAGTCGCAAAGGAGCAGAATCAGCACTTGCTGGCCTAAAACTATGCTTAATTTTTTATCAGCTGCAAGTCACGGCGACGCGACCCAAAGACCAACTTTGGCTCTGGCATTGGGCCAAAAGTGGGCGTGACATCGCAGATTGTGTGCGGCGATGAAAGCCGCGGAAAATGGCGAAGGAAAATGGCAACGTTTGGCCTACAACAATTTTCTCTCTTTCCTTTTTTTTTTTGTTTTTTGTGAAACAAAAGCGCGTACATTGAACTTTTGAGTGGGGGAAACAATGAGGAAGGGGTTGTCGGTTCAGGTTGGCTGTAATGCGCCCAAGTGGGCGTGGTGTGTCCCCCCCGTATGCGTCAACGTAAATAGTTCGTGTTCTTCGGGCAGAGAAGGAGGAGAGGTGGGAACGGCAAATGGCAAACAGAAAGACAGCAGGCAGTTGGCTGTTGGCACTCTGGCAGTGGAAACGGACATGGCGGAGGGCAGCACCAGAAGGCAGTCGCCAGTCAACAGACAGACAACAGCCAACAGACAAGTGCACCCTTCTTCCTAATGAAGCCAGCCAAAAACACGGGCCCAGACACAATGTCTGCCCATGTTTTTGTGCCGAAAAGTGCATACATGCTGCTCGCTGTCGGTTTTCTCACACTGCAAATAAATCGATGTACTCTAGAGGCTTTTAAGAGTATATATTGTTTACTTTATAAGAACAATACAGTTTAAACTGATAGTCTTGGCTTCATAAAATGTCTCAATTTCGGTAGTTTAATGACTTTTCTTTCAGTGCCTGGAACCGAACCCAACAATCGCAATCTGGCAGTCATCTGCGAGGCGTACACACTTGTCAGCCCGGCCCAGGGCAACCCGTTAGACACTGTTGACAGCCGGCGCACAAGGTGCAAGAGGAGATGCCGAAGCGGCCAGAGGGATGGCAGGCAGATTGAAGGAGCCTTTCGCTTCCTCCCCCTTGGCATACCTGGCCAGAGAGGGAGGCTTGACAACTATCTGTCCGTTTGCTTGCCGGCTGTTTGGCTTTTAGTGCACTTGCCAATTGCCTGACCTAGAAAGTGGCGCACAGCAAACAACCTTTTCCCATTCCCCAATCCACTGCACCTGTACCTGCCCCTATCCCTGCCCCTGCAGCATTCCCCCTGAGTCATTGTCTGCTTTTAGTGCACTTTTGCACGTTGCTTTTTTGCGTGTGGCTGTTGCTGTATTTATGGCTTTGGCTTTCAGCGAGCTGTAAATCTGTTAAGCCCTTGAGTGCCACGCTTTTGTGTGGGCACAAATTAATAAAATTTTATGGGGCGACGACTTGCATTTATTATGCTAATTTCCCGTATCCATCCGCATTCCTCTCGCCCCCTTCCGTAGCCTAGGATCAAGTTGATTATGGCTTATCAAAGCTATTGGCGCTTTGGCAATTGCAATTTCATTTTATGTCCGCCGTGTGTCCGGGAGGTGGCATTAAAAATGCAAAAGTGATTATCTCTAATGGCAACGCATGCCGCACCACCAAGCGAGGGTGATGTTTGCGCCGGAATTCTGATTGAATTGATGGCCTCCCGCTCTCTGCCCGCATTAAGAGTCCTGGGTGTCCTGCTAAATGCCTCATTGAAAAGAATTTGATCGCTGCAAAGCGAACAATAAACATTCCGTTCCAGGGAGCCCCCAAAATGGCATCAGTGTCACATCAATCTAAAACTCGTCTCCACTCCACTTGAATTCGTTTAGCCGCAGACAGGCAGTGGGATTGCAACCAGAGAGAGCGTCAATGCAAATCCGCACAATGCAAATTAATATAGCATACTTAACAGGGAGCGACTGCGTCTATTTTGTGGCTAGCACATGATGATTAAGTACCCAGTAAGCTAACATTAAGAAGGGTATTTGAGATGGAAATCGTTTAAAAATTAGCTACATTTTTCTATTAAGAAGCTATAAATCAATATTCAATTTCAAAATGGATCTCCAATTCATGTAAGAAAATTAAGAGTATTTAATAAATGAAACAATAAACTGACGAAACTCATGAACTAACAGTCAAACGTATTTTACAAGCCTTTTATTTTCGTATAAAAATCTCAGAGTGTTTGGACATAATATAGTATTTCAATTAATGATTAATTTCCCTATAAACAAAAGGTTTTTAAATATATAAATTTACCTATAGCTTGATCTATTAGTAAGGCGTATACCCCTTTGATATCCCTTTTTCCCAAGCTCCCTGCTGCTGCTGCTGCCATTTGGCTGTTGCTCGTCGGTAGATTGACACTTTCCATCAAAGCGACAGCTGAGCCTGCCCGCAACAGTTGCACATTTGATTTGGCTTTGTTTGTTTGCCCGATCCTCTCCTGTCTGTCACTCTTCCCCTCAAATTTGCCACAGTGAAAATTTACCACAAAGCAGACACACTCACACACACACTAGCCTCCTTCGCTGTTGGTTTTGTTTGCTTTTTCCCAGCACTCTCGCTATTTTTCATTAGAGCTCTCTCTCTCTCGCATGTGGTTAGATCCTGGCAAGGTGCGGGGGAGGAAAGAGGATTTGGATTTAATTTATTTAAATGCTTATCACGAAAGGCTTAAATGTTGTTTTGCCTGTTGCGGCGGCGACGCTCGAAAGCGGCTTATGAAAAAATGAATTTCAGACAGGAAGTTTCCGGGGGGAAGCAATCAAGCCCAAAAATGGGGGAAAACCCCCATCCACCGGTTTATATATATGGCTTAATTAACAGACCCGCAAAGGAGAGAGACAGGACCACAAGACAAGACAGGAGACAAGGCCACAGATGGACAGATGGGCAGATGGGAGGAGCGAGCCAAGTCAACCGCAACAAGGGAAAATCCCTCTTCCACTGGCCCCGAAAACTGTTACGTTCAATTAATTATTCAAGTGAAAATTCTCATATCCTGCACACTAGTACATGCGAAATAAGTTCGACAATCGACAGCTGTTGTTGACCTTACCCCAAGCGGTCCTCAGCCCTCATCCCCTCATTCCCGTCTTGTGTTTACTGTGGGCCACAATTTATGGTTGCAAATTGTTTTGCACCCGAAAAAGGTTACGGGGCGGATGAGTAACATATTTGGCTGCTGAAAAGTCAAAGGCTGGCATCCAAAGGTCCAACTGTTACGGCCACTGCTTTGCATGCCAAACGAGGATCTTCCCTGGCCCCCTGTCTCCCTCCCTCCATCCTTCCTCAGATGTTGTTGATGATGATGATTGTAATCCGGTTTGTAAGTTATGTGCTGCTTAATTGAGTTCACATGCACATGACCTGAATTCTTGATTGCCCAAGCCCGAGACCGAGCCAGAGCCAGAGCCGAAGCCGACGCCTAAAAGGAGCTGGGATTCGCCTCGAAAAACCAAAAGCAAATCCCTTGCCATACCCTTAATTCCAATGTGTGTGTGTGTATGTGGGGTCGCGTCAGGTGTTCTGACTGCTGATGAGGCCACAGCACGTGTTGCCCTCCATTTTCCGGGGAGGGAGGCAGTTGGGTTGGGTTCAAAGAAGATCCTGGCTGTTTCCACAGATAGAAGCCGTTTAACCTGCAAGTTGATTTCACTTATCCCCCGCCCCCCTTGCAACGCTTCCTTTATTACGTAATTCTGCTGTAGTTCACCTTGCCTGCGAGGCTCCTCTTTAAGTGGGAAAACAATCTCTTAATTTTCGTAAATCTGCACATCATAATTTATTTTAATTGCCCCTAAGACCGCCTGTGGAGTTGCCCATTATTCCCTCACTCCCCTCCGTCTGGGCTGGCATAAAAAATGACCCAGACTTTGTTTGGATTTGAGAGAGAAAATATGGGGAAATGGCCAAAGAAAAGCAATTTATGATAGCCACATGGATTGTTTATGATGTCTGGGGCGGCTGTGGAAATTTACGTGAGCCGGAGTCGTCCTCTCGGAGCTCTCGAAACTCTGACAAAAAAAACAAGGTGGAAATCTTGCAATCTAGAGAACTTTTGTGGCGGAACCCGGTAGATAAATGAAACTAATTTAGTGAGCCAGTTCAGCTCCTCTCCTGGGAGCCAGAAACAATCTAAGCCAAAGCAAAAAGGCTTAAAATCATTTGCCCGCAAATATCCCCAAACCAGACTAAAAAAATGGTATACCCAAAAATATGTAAATATGTGCACCTGGCGCACTCTGAGCCCGGGTCTGGGTCTGGGTCTGGTCTCCTTCTTCTACTCCGATCTAAGCACAAATATACTTAAACTTTTGTGGGGGGTCTGCGGTAAGTTTTTCGGCTGCTGAATGCCAGAGAACTTTTCCCGCTCCGCTCTAGTCATTCCCCCAGTAGATGGAAAACTGTTGCTATTTTGGCAGGCAACTTTTCCATGGCGGGCGCTGAAGCCTCGCAACAGCATTTGACAAATGCCGGCAAGACGGAAAGGACGCACACAGGACAATGCTAAAGGTGGTTGTTGTGGCTGCGTTGCGATGCCCCAGAGGCTTTTGCACGAGGCTTTTAATAGTTTGATGTATGAGTGGCTTGTCCTGCTCCACCTCCTCCCCTCGTTCCACATATGCAAATTTTTCCAAAAAGGGATTGGATGCCATTTCCTCCCACACTCTTTAGAAAGGATGTGTGTGTGTGTGTGGAAATTAACACAAATGTATTTAGTTTATACGCAAATATTTCATGTCCGGGTTTGGGGCCCTTAAAGGTGGTGGTCCCCGTCCCGTCTAATGGTTGTCTCTGAGTAATGGCTTTCTGGGGTTAAGGGCGAAACTTTTGAAGCTAATTTTAATTTCCAAGTTTTGGGAAAAATGTGAAACGAATGGTTTATTCATTAGATTTCATTTTGGGAAAAGTATTTATGATATTACCAACCCCTAATAAGCTTTAAATACTTTTTAAATCAAAATTAAAATGAATGCAAGCTTTGCCTAAAATACTCTTTAAATCAAAATTAAATAAAATTATTAAAAACAATTTAATTTCCGTCTGAAACCTTAAAGTGTTAAACCAAATGAGTTAAATCCGGTGGCGAATGTTTTATCGGAAAACATCTGGCTGTTGTTGTCGCTGGCAAATAATGAAGACAAGTTCAAAGCAAACATAAATAAAATTGTTAACATTCTCTCGCTAGCTGCGCCCCGCCTCCTTTCCCCCCTTTTTTTATATCTTTTTTTCACCCCTTTCCACCGAGATAATGGTCGTGGCACACGCCCCAACAATTGAATTTGCCGCGCGGAGTGCGAGAACACCAAATTTCTATACATAAGTATAAGTATAAGTTACATAAGTAACAAAAAAAAGTAAATAAATAAAATAAAAATACATCTAACGAGAGACCGGGTGAAGACAAAAAGTTTTTCCTTTTCGTTTGCTGGCAAATGAAATTCGCTCGTTTGATGTGAGCACGAGCTGTTGCGAAGCCCCCAAATATCCCCTCCGATCCATCCAAGTTCCTTTTCAGTTCAGTTCAGTTTTTGTATTCCCATTTTTTCCCGAGCTGCCTTGGCTTTAGCTTTGGCCCTGGATCTGGCTGCTTTCACTTTGGGCGTCGCCTTGTGCAATTGTTTGAATACTTTTGCAGCGCATTAAATTAGTTTCGTTTGAGTTAACGTGCCGAGACGGGATCCAGACTCAGACTCAAACTTGGACCCCGGGATGGTACCAGAGCAGACTCTGACTCACACTGAGTCAGACAAACTTATAATCATGTCAGTCAAAGGCAGCGCCAGGAATTTGCTGTATGTGCCCCTCTGCCCCTTCGTTTTTTCCTGCCCCTTCGAATGAAGCGCTTCCTTCGGCTGTCAAAAAGTTGATGGCAGGACCCCGTCGCAAAATGCCGCAAGAAATTAAGCAGCTAAATAAATAAAATAACAATAGCAAGAGGAGGAACACAAGGGTTGAAGATGTTTCTTTAGGGATTATATAAATATATCTTGAGTTTATATTAGCTGATCAACGTTATTTAAATTTTTATGAAGGTATTTAATTCGATGGTGAACTGTTTCTATATAAATAAAATCTATTTCCTCCTTTTCTAGCTATCCTTTTAATATTTAATATTTCAACAACTATCTAGAGTGCGAGAAAAATATTAAAAACAGCAATTGACTTTAATGTAAACGCTGCAGCACCAGCCAAGGGCCACTTGGGCAATAAAAGTGTCGAACAAAGTCGAAAATACGTTCATAATTCTTGGCACAGCTCCTGCTACTCCTTGATTCCCTTCATCCTGGCAACCTCCAGCTAATGCCTTAATGCGCAGCAACAATAAATGTCCAATGCTCAATGAAGCCGAAAGTTGAAAAGCTAAAGCTGGAGCTGAAGCTGAAGCTGAAGAGCTGTGAGCGCCGAAACGGGAACGGGAACGGCGGAAGGCGAACGGCGAACGGCAGCCAGACGACGTTGGGCTCCTTGGAAAAGTGCAACTATTTGGCTGCCACAGCATCCTGGCATTGTTGCAAGGATTTTCCCAGAAGCCATTGAGCTGGTAATTGAAAAGCGAACGAACCAACGAACGGCAGCAATGGCAGCCAATGAAAGGCCGAATTAAAGCTGTTGACATACAAGCCGGGTCCGGGGCCAGGGCCAGGGCAAGATCTTGTCTCGCAATCCCCGGCAAGATTATAAACTTGTCGGATTGCGGAGGTCTTAAAAGCAGCAGCCAGAGTGCAAACTTTGAACCCGCCACAAAATGTTGTTTATATTTGTTTTTATTTGCTACTCTAATTGAAGTGCCATTTGCCGCGGGGGTGGCGAGCACACAACCCTTATGGCGGAATTATGCAATTTTCATAATGCTCGCTCCCCTTGATTGAGATCATTTGGTGAAGATATCGCCCGGGATCCGGGACCCTTTTTTGCGCTGCCACGCGGCGGCACTGTTGCGGTTTGAGGGCTGCTGAGCAATTTTCATAACTTCATTTGCATTTAATAGAAGCAATTCCCCCTCCATCTCTGCCTTGGCTGAGCAAATACGAATAAGAAAAATTAAACAAAATTGTTTGCTTCGTTTCGGCATATTTTCCCTTTTCTATTTTTGGTTACTTTTTGGGAATGGCAACAACAGTAACGCATGTCACCATCAAATAAATCACTAAGCGCTGTGACAGTGTCAAATGCCAGGAGACGAGGGGGTATTGGAGGGGGATAGGGATAAGGGCGGTGTAGATCTGAAGGGTGGTGCACTGGAAAATAAGCTTAGAACTTGGATGGTTCATAAGTTCATAAGTTTTGCGTGTTTATGGGAGTTTAAATTTCATATCTTAACTTTTGCTAATAAATTGTAAATATTTAAAATAGAAAATAAATACAAGAATGCTCTTTGAATATAAACTGCGATTTCTTTCAGTGCCTGGGAACTCGAACTGCTGCGGATGTTGTCTCAGTTGGTAGGCGCGCAAAGGGGACAATGACCGCTCATCCAGTCAACCGCCCAACCACCCAGCTTAACCCACCATCAGGCCCACCCTGCCTGCACCTTAACCCTCTGTTGCCGTGCTGCGTCACTTCATTGTTGACATTTAACGTGTTCGTGTTTGGCGTGACAAGTGACATGCTGTGCCTGTGCCTGTGCCGGTGCCGGTGCCGGCGCCCGTTCCTGTCCCAGCGACCAACTGTTGAGGTTGGGTTCGCGTTCGGTGTTCGGATCCCAAAAAAGGGTTGATATGTACGTACGAAAAACGTTGTTGGCTGGCACAAAAGGTAGCGTATAATTGCATAAATATGCAAATTAGTGAGTCAAAAGGAGGCAGGGAGCGGGGACGGGCGGCAGGAAGGCAGCGCGACTGATGGGCTGCCTTGACGCATTGTCGCCCCCAATGTCAACGAGTGTCGCCAGACAGAGAGACAGACAGACAGACAGGCCCCTTTCCTTTTGGGCACGCACTCTTAACAACAACGCAGCCGCCGCCACCACCCACCACCCACTCGTTACACCCAACCACCTGCAATCGTTACCTCAGGATGTGCGAGGCGCTCGAGCAAAAATCTACAGCATACTTTGCAGCTGCAACCAAGTGCACTTGCCTGAATGCTTGCCCACAGACAAGGTCGAAAAAATAGTGAAATTCATGGGAAATTGTATGAAATATTATTCGAAAAAATTAACATAGATCTAAGTAAAGTATTTTATTTCTCTGGTTAATATTCGTCTAGGGAAAACTCTATAATTTCTTTCTCAAATATTTGTATCAAAGTACTAAGTTGTCTTCATAATAATCACTGCTGATGCCGACTTAATGACATTATTGTAATAGCTTATCCCTAAAAACTAATTCATTGCAATCATTAGTAATATTTGGAGGGAGAGAAAAACTCTATACCAAGGCACATGAATGTTGCCTCTAGCATTAGAGATATCTGAATATTATTTTACCCCCTCCAGCGGCAGCATATCAATGCTGACAGTAAAAATAAAAGGGAGGAATAAGGGACCAAGGGACGCCAAGGGTTGCCAGCAGCCGTTGGCATTTTCCATTGAACGGAAATGTGTCTAATTTCAATACAAAGTGACTTCACAAAAAGGATAGGGGGAGACTGCAATGCAATGCTTCGTTTTCGTTTGTCTCTTCAGCAATTGCAATTGTGATTGTACTAACAAGCGTCACACATGAACACAGACATACTCTTATCCCCACACTGTCTGCGAAAAAAGGATACGAAAACCCCTTAGTATTACCTTCATTTGGCAACAGTTTTCATTTCCATTTCACTGCACAAAGTGCTCTCGGGCCGGCAGTAACAAAGTTTTCTTTACCCTTAAGGAAAGAAATATTTTTTCATGGCAAAAATAAACAAAATGTTATTTATTGAAAATTGTTATAGACTTGGCCAGACAAGAATCTTAATTTTGTAGCCAAGTTGCAAGTTCCGGGGCAGCTTAAAGGCAAGGAATTTGACATTTTTTTAGTTTTATTTTTTTTTTGTAGTAGAAACCCCTTGAAACCACTTCAGTTGCCAACGTTGTTGCAGCGGTGGCAGGGCAACATTATGACAAAATGTGCATTTAAGTGCAACATTTATGTAAAATGTGCGTCTGGCAAGTTTCGCCTTTAAAATATGCACAAACATCGTGGTGGATGGAACACTCCAGGGGCGAAGTAGAAAGACGTTGAAAAAGCGCAGCTCAAGTTGGTGACGAGGAGAGCATTTTGTAAGCACCGAAAAAGGGAGAAATTGGGGGATTGGCTGCCATTTGCCTCGGCAAAAGTTCAGAAATTAAGTTTGCTGACAAACGTTTGTTCGCAAATTCGAGGCAAGAGCGGAGCCACTGGCGGTGGAGGCGGTGGTAACTTTGCAAAGGCATTTCTAAACTTAAATAAGCGCAACTTGCTACCAGGACGGGCACATGTGCAGCTCTCTCTCTTTCGGGGTAACTTTTCTAATGCAATTAATTTCTGCACTCAACGAGTGGGGGAGGATGGGAAGGAGGAGCGGGCAAGGACCTTCCGCAGACTGGGGAAAAAGTTTTTGGCGGCGTTGCTCTCTGTGTTTTTCGCACCCAAGTTGGCACAACGCACAAATTAGTGTGGCAGCAGCATGTGGCATATGGCCTGGCGTCCTTCGTCCTTCCGGAACGGAAACTTCCGGTTCCCCCAACCTCCCCCCCTTGCCCAGCACAACCATAATGCATGTCATAATGGCTGCAACTTCGCCTCGGCCTTCGTTCGTTCGTTTGCCTGTAAATTTGTCACACGCACAAATTGTTTAGCCTGCCTGCCTGCTTGCTATTTGATGTAATTTAAATTTTTAATTAGGCACACAAATTGTTTTTGGCGGTTTGGTAAATCTCTGACAGATTTTCAGCGCTTGTTGTGTGCAAAATGATAATGAAAATGTTTAAATATTTACCACAATTTGTAACGACAATCACACAGACTAACAACAAACAGAGAGAGAGAGAGCGAATTGTGACACATACACATAAATATAACGTTGCCGGTTCAAGTTGTTAGTTGTTAGTGGGAAAAAACTCTAGACTACATTAAAAATTATGGAAAATTATGAAGGTAGTATGTACTTATGAATGAGAGCAATGAAATAATGGTGAAATGAGTGACAAACTCGGAATGGATGAGATGTGCAGAGAGATCGAGAGACAAGGAAAACATCAAGGGAACATCGATTTGCAAGGCTCCAAGGAAAGGCTCCGACACTTACCTGGAAAGAGAATAAAAAAGAGAGAAAATTAAAATATTTTGATATATATTGATATATATGTATATATCTAAAAGGAAATGCTATGTATAGAAAGCTCTTTAGCCCACTCTCGCACCATAAATGCCTTTCAATAAATTCCAATTCCCCATCACACCTTCCATAAATCTGCCAGATTTAATTGGCCTGCCTTATCTGGCAAACGATAAACAATAAATATCACTTTTATAATTAACTCTTATGTATTTCTTGTCAATATAGCTTTCCCCCCCTGGACTTTTCATATTTGCTTAAAATTATGAAGCAAAATCGTTTGCATGCCACAAAATATTTGCGTGTTAAATGAAAAACAAGCAAATCAGAATCACTGCTGCTGCTGCTCGAAAAATGTACAATTCCAATCCCAAAATCCAATTCGTGCTAGACAAAAATATTTGCCTTGCATTGCAGCATTGCGGGTTAAATTTCGCGTTTTTCTGTTTTGTTTTCTCTACGATTTGTTTCCGAGTTTTGAAACATTTTTATTCGGAGTGTGTGCGTCGGGTATTTGTTGTTTGGTTTGCGGTTTCTGCGGGCGGCATTTTATATCATATTCAGTTTTTTATTTTATTTTTTTTTCGGTTAGGGTTTCTTTTTTTGTGGCTTTGGGTGTGTGTGTGTTGTTGGCAGGAAATGCGCTGGCGGCGATACAGCGTTTCAATTCGTGTATGTTAATATTTATGTTTTGATTTCAAACAACGCCACCTCTGAAATATTAATGAAATACAAACACAATGTTAGCGTGTTACAGAGCTCTCGCCATAGTTGATATGCAAATAGCGAGACTCCGAGACATTGACAGGACAAACACACACATCTACACCTGGCCCTAAAAAAAAGAAGCCCCAGAAAATGCCAAGTGGAAAGTGTGGAATGGAAGTGAAGTTCTTTGTCAATTTGCCAGGGCTTAGAAGTAAAAGATATCCCGAAACAGTCAAGCGTCTCTCCGAGAGTGTGTTCGAAAACTTTTCTGCAGTTGGAAATTTATGCAAAGTCTATGGAAAGTCGCTTTGCTTGTGCCGCCAAAGATAATCAGTAACTCAATGGCACAGGCACAGCAAAGGGAGAGCCAGAAAAAGGAGGCAGAAGCCGTTCACGACTTGCTGAGCTCCTAAGTATGCTACGAATTTTTGGTGGTTGAATTTGCACCCGCCTTTAGTCCTTCGCAGCCTTCCCCTCCGATGCCGTGCATAACAAATATTTTATTTCGAGATTAACACTTGTCAGGACCCACTCCCAAAGTCTGAGTATTTTTTTTTTTGGGAGATCTTCCGATTCCTATTTTTTAGGTCTTTGTGAAAATGCAACATGAACCAATAGCTTTTATTTTTGTAACCGAAACTGTATGTACTCTAAGAGAATATATATATTAGATTTCTTAAAATGTATTGAGATGTAAATAATATTTTAAAATGTATTTATTTTTGTTTTTTGTTATAATCAAAACCTTGTCTGATTCTGATTCTTTAATCTTTCCTATTCCAAGTCAAATTTTAAACACCTTTTGCTAGAGTATTTCATTCGCGAGTGGCGGGGACATGGACATTTTCCATTTTCAATTCGGTTTGTTGCACTTTGTAGCCTGCACGGAACGAGATGGGGAGACCGAGAGCTGAAACAGCTGCCAGGAGCCACACCTAAGTCCTGGCCCCTGAGAGTGTGTGTGTGTGTCTGTTTTTGCGAGCACAAAGGGGCGACCATGGTGAAATAAGGGAGAGGCAGAGAGTCAGGGGGGACAGACGAAGGGACACATAGACAGGCAAATTCAGCTGCAGGCCAAACAAATGACAAAGCCGGAACGGAGGATTCAGTGGATGGAGGACGACATCGGAAGCTGCTTGTCCTGCCAGCAGTCGTCGTCTCCTCGTCGCAAAAGTAAAAGTGGCAAAAAGCAAAACCGCCGCATCCTCGCACGTATTATTGATTTTCTTCACTTGCCAGTTGCCACATGCACATGCGTCGACGACCCTGGCCCTGGTGACTTCCCTGCCGCCGCCGCTACCGACCGCCTCTGTGCCCCCCAATTTCCTCGGATTTTTCACGCTGCTTTCCAGCCTGCGCCCCATTCAAGTTGGGTTTTTGCGTACTTCCGGCGATTAAGCCGAACACGAGGACGACGACGACGACGTCGCGCCATTTGTTTGTAAATTATTTAATGTTACGCTTAAATTTTCCGGCTCAGCACAAGCAGCAGCAAAATCAGCTAACTGAGTGAAGCTGCAGGAGCTGTTGCTGATGCTGCTACGGAAATGTCTCCCCAGTTCGGGGTGTCTTTGAACTTTTGTTTCGCTTTATATGTCTGACTGGCCAGGACAGGACAGAGGACCCGCTGCAGTGGCTGGAAGCCATGCACTGGACAATATAATGAGTAAACCTAAGTAAACAAAAACAAGCTTAAAATGTTTGCTATTAAGGATATAAAAACATTCATTAAACATCTTTAATCTTCTATACAAAGTAAGATAAGTCTTCTTTTGTGTTTAGAAAAACCAAATTAATGATCTAATTTTCTGTTAGAACAGGGAAAACAATGACTGTTTAATAGTAATTTATATAAAAGTTTTTTTTGATTAGTTAAATCAATATTTAATTTAAAATTTTCTCCTATTACTTTTAAATTGATTTAAAAACATTTTCTTCAGTGCTGTCACTGCTTTCAGTTTCATTTTTCGCATTCTGCATGTGTCCTTTGCTAGTGTCCTTTTAACTGCTCGTCCAGGTCCAGTGCCAGTCCCAGTCCCAGTCCCGGTCTCAGTCTCCGGCCCTGCACCAGTCCCCATCCCATTCCCAGTCTCCATACCCAAATACCAATTGCAGACTCGGGGGCCAGTTGGAGTTCTGGCCAAGAGCAGCCGCTATAGCGCTTATGTCTTTTGTTGTTCCATGGATTTGCTGCTTCCTTTGGTGCCTTTGCCTGAACGTTCTCGAGTGGTATTTAACATTATCTGCTTGAGTACATGTTGCGGTATTTGCAGCAGACAACAGTCGGGAGATGGCAAGCAGGAGCCGTAGGACAGAGCGACTGTGGCGATGGACTGTGGGCGTGGACAAGGACACGCCGACATTTGCACTCCCATTTCACCCGTCGTTCCTTGTTCTTGTCCTTGTTCCTTTTTCCTCGTATTTCTTTCATTTTTTCTCCTCCTTTTTGTGTGTTGTATTTTGCCCGTCTGCGTTTCCGGCTGTCGCCATCTTTTTTGCCTGAACTGAAGCCGCTTATCTCTGGTTATGTTTTCTTACATTTTTGCCCATTGTTTGCTTTTGATTTGATTGTTGGCAGTGCGCTCTGTGCTAACTTTTAACGAAATGTCTACAAAGGATAAGGGCGGAGGAGAGACTCGCATGTCTCTCTGTCTGTCAGATTCACAAGCGCCGCCGCTGCCTTGGCTTTTCCCAGCATTATTTTCCGTCTGACTAAATGCACTCCTCCCGTTTTTCTTCTGTGGCGTATCTGAGGAGTGCCAGTGGCATTCCTTGAGTTCCTTTTGCCGGATTTATCTCTTGTCTCTGCAGCAGAATTAAAAGCTAATTAATTATGTCTTCAGCTAGCCAGTTAGTCAGGACGACGACGACATCATCGCCGTGATTTATTTATCCAGGGAACGGCGAGGCAGCAACAGTTTGCTGATTGAAAAAGCCCGTCACAAGTCTTGTATTTCAATAACTTAAAAAATATTATTTACAAGCTCTTCCCGTCCGTAAGGGTGCAAGTCCAACCACTTGACACCTTGGCAACCAAATTTACTTTTCCTTCCTTTTTGTGTTATTTTGAGATACAATAAATCTTCTTCGGTTTCAGTTGCAAACAGATTGCTGGGATTTGAGATATATTAAAGAGGAGTGGCAATAGAATTTTCAGCTGGCAGATATCGCATGACGGAGAGAGAGCAGGGAGCAGGGAAATCGGGGAAAGCAGAGACAGATAGATGGATAGGCAAGCCGATATAAGGCAGCAGATTTAAGGGATTTATGGGCAAAGCAAAATCCCAGAAAAAGAAAAAATAAAAAACATAAAGGGTCTCAAAGTCAAGAGTATATACATATCTGCATAAGTCCCAATTAGTTGGGGTTGCAGCAGAAGCAGCAGCAAGGATCCTGCAAATGTTTATCATATTTGTACAGCCATGGGAAATGCTCGGAAAATCCAAAGAAAAATACCTGAGTAGGAAAAGTTTCTGCGGAAAATGACTCACAGTTGCGGTGGGTTAACACTGCAAAATGTCATTCATTTGACACTGACTGAAAAGTTGAGGGAAAAACCGGAACCAGAAAAATAACGAAATGGAAATGTTGTGCATTTTGTTGCATGTCCTCTGTGCTTTCATTACTCCGGCTGTGATTTTACCTCGAATTTTATTACTTTATTTGCAGTCGCATAACAAAAGCATAAAAGAAGCAACAGCCAGCCATGGCGAAGAAAATGGCAATTTCATGTCAATTGTCAATAAGCTGCAAATGAAATGAAAATATTGTATATAGAAAACATTTTTGTGTAGAATTCCATGTTGCCCGAATGTTTTTTGTGTGTTTTGTGTTGCGTTTTTACGACTCAACGCAGAACAAAGACAAGAGCGAAGCGGAACGAAACGCGAAATATGCTGGAATTTATGCATATTTTATGTTTTGCGAAGAGCGAGCAAAGTAAGGCACGTAACACGCATACGACATGTGGCACTTTTTGGGCCAACCTTCCAGAGGGAAAGGTGTTTTTCCTCCTCCTCCTCCTCCTCCTCCTCTGCCCTGTGCTGCCTGCCTGCTGCCAAAGTCATGTCAAGTGCGTGAGCAAATATCTGCCATAAATGCTCAAGATCCGGAGGAGGCAAAGACAAAAGACAAAAAAGAAAACATAACACCAACTGATGAAATGTTGAGATTGGTTTATGGCTATTATTGTTGTTTGCTTAGTTTTAAATAAAAATCACAACCTGCCACACTTGAAGCTCAAGACAAACACTCTGCGCTTAAACCTGAATCCGTGGCGAAGTGAAGCGAGAAAGAGAAAGGGTTCGGCAAAAAGCAGAGACAACACTTGAAGCCAAGCCAAGTGCCCAGACAGACTCTGGCCTGGTAGGGAGAAAGGTGGATAGGTGGATAGTGGTGTTCCTTGCTTGTGTTTCATGCGCCATTTGGCAGACAACAAGAGTGGAAGAGTTAAGGGCACAGGGGAGGAACCATCACCATCACCATCAGCATCAGCTGCACTTGAAACAACGTCGCACATGTTTCATTCTCGCTATATCCTCCCTATATCGCCCACTTTCGCCACGCTACGTGCCCCGCTTCTGTCTCTCCCGGCTGCCGTTGCACTAATGAAGTCTCAAAGGCGCGATTAAAAATGTAACTTGTGCGCCAGATAAAAAAGAAAAAAAAAACACTACACAGAAGTGGCAACTTCAAGGGTGAAATTTTTAATACCCTGCAGAATAATTACTCCCCTTAGCATTAGGAAATAAAAGTCAGTGCTTCCCTTTTTAAAGTTTAAGTGATAAAGTATTAAAGTATAGAAACTATTTACCTAAATCTGTTATAGAGAGATGTATTTGTTATTTATAATAATATTATTTATTTAAATCAAAGAGCACTTTGAGGTGCATTAATGCTATAAACGATATAAACACTTAAGTAGAGCAACTTGCTTCCAAATACTTTAGTAAATGTTCGTAAAAATCCACTGAGCTTACACTTATTTTCTGAATTACAGGACCCTCTTCCAGGGCATCGTGCTAGCACTGCGCTTAAGATTCCAAGAGTCGGCATCGTCGTCACATGCAAAACGCAGATAAAAAAGCAAACATGCCGTTGGCCAGAAGGGGCGTCGGTGGAGGAAGTGGGCGGTGCTCGTTGGCGTTGATGCGCTGCCAAAGTGCTGCTTCAACACTTTCAGTCCAACTCTCCGCCGACTGGGAGGAGGAACTAGATTCCAGCTGGCCAAGCCAAACCAAGCCAAGCCAAACCGAGCCAAACCAAACCGAGCCAACTTCAAATGAAGTAAAGACAAAAAGCTGTAGCACATTTATCACAAAGTCGCAGTCAAAAGGATATGGACGGGCGGCGGAGTGGTTGGCTGACTCGGGTCTGATTGGAAGTTTGTTTTGCTGTTTGGGTGCTTAGTGGTTGAAGGACGAAGGGTTTAGCAGGCGATCCTAGTGCTCCGATACCCACTACGCCCCCGTCTCCAGGACATTCTCCTGCCGTTGTTCTCGTATAGATTGGGCGCGCGCCTGAGACGCATGACATTGAAAAATTTATTGCACGCTAGTGAGTTGGCCAGCTGAAAATTGGAGAGCTGCTTCTGTTCCTGCCAAAGGAGCTGGAAAATCGGGGGGCGACTTTTCCAGGGGTTGTGTCAATGTCAATGTTCCAACGCCCAGGGGGGTGGCTACTACTATATACTATATATATTCCGCCCTCATCCTTTGGCCTCCGTGGCATTTAACACCTCACAGCGAGGGTGGTGCAAGCTGAAATGCAATTAAAATCGTATTTTTTGTCGCTATTCATTTTGAGCAGAGCCAGCAGATCTTGACAGTTGCGTGATAAATGGAATAACAATCAGCAGATGAGATAAGTTCTCTTATCTAGTTCAGGGTGCCGAAGTACACAGCAAAATATGCGAGGGTGATCGAGAAATCTTGAATTATTTGAAATATTACGTTAGTAAAATCGTAGCAACTGTTTCATTAAAAAAGAAATTACAAAAATATGAAATATTAACAAAAACATTAACAATACAAGAACAAAAGTTGAACCTTTGAAGGGAAATGCTTGAGTAATTGTTAACTAGCCTAGAAATACAATAAGACATAGTTTTATGTCTAGAAAAGTGTATCAAAGCAATATTATAATAATTATCAACTTTAAGAAGTTATTCAAATATTTTTCAGATTTTTTTTTATATTAACCAACCTATAAATTATTTCTCCTTGTATACCCTTTCAGTCTTTTCGTGTTTTCTCAGTTGTTTGCTGCTCGAGCACAGCTGTAAAATTACACAGGTTGCTGTTAGCATTTTCCCTCGGCTTTTCATCTGCGAAATGTTAAATGCATTGACTGTGGAATTCGCAATCCTTTCACACACACACCCAAATATACATATATAAATTCGCATACATTCGCAAGTATATTTCACGCGCCAACGCAAATTTGAAAGCGAAATTCCGCTCGCACGGCCTTTCTCTTTCTGCACCCCTTTGGCAGCTTTCTCCCCAGCCCTTTTTTATATATATTTTCCATCCTTTCACTCCCTATTTTCCGCACCCCTTTCCCTTTTGTTTTTTGTGTCTATTTTTTGGCATTTAAATGTTTTACGGTGTCGTTTCTTTCGCTCTCTGTTGTTGTTCATTCATTTCGTTCGTCGGCATCCCTGGCTCCTGTACCGCCAACGCTCCTCCCCCCCTTACGCCTCCCCGGCGGCTGCTGTCTGTTGTTTGCGCCTCTTCAGCGGGTTTTAATTGCGTTTGTATTACAACACACAGGCGAAACAACAGCCAGGCAATGGCAAAGGCAATGGCAATGCCAAATGGCGATGGCAATGGAAATTTAAAACATTTCACAACCCCAACTCCCGCCCTTCTGCTGCTGGCTGCTGGGTTCTCCAAAAAGTTTATTATATTTCAGTTGAGCCTGATTTTTCTGCTGTTGCGCTTTTCACTGGTCTGCTGCCGCTGCCTCCTTTTGCTAAATTAACTTAATTGTTTTTGCATGGAATTAATTTCATTGCATAAATTTACACCTTCCCAAGGAAGGATGGCTCCCCATTTTCTCTGGGGCTCTCCAACCCCATCAGCTGTCAGCTTAAAGTGTGAAATGCGGCACCATTCGCCTAATTTACCAGCCAACTGAAAAATTTTCCAGTCAGCCACTTGAAGGCCAAACAATTAATTATTATGTGCCATGGAGATGGAGATGGGGCCTGCCCGCCTGCTGCTCTGTAAATATTTAAATGTCTCAAATTAATGAAAAATACATTTCTCAAATAGCAAAAATATTATCTTGGGGCTCAGATGCCACCATCCCCTCCTTGGACATTCCACTCGAAAGTTTAATGAGTTCATTTATATGCCGCATTTGCCTTTAAGCTTCTCTGGAGAAAAGCTGGCTGTTGTTGCACTTCATGGCCAGTAGCGAGTCACCTAAGCTTCCAACTATTTCTTAATGCTTTATAAGTAAGATTTGCTCTATTTTTTATATAGATAAACCTCTCTTTTTTTTTGGTTGAGCATTTTTGTCTTAAGCTTGGCTAATTTGCATAGATTTGGGGGCTTGCTATATATAAGTATAAGTATATATAAAATAAAAAAAGAAGAATAAATGAATGAATAATGGCTCGAAAAAAGATATTACTCAGTTGTTCAGCTGAAGGGGCATTAAAAACGAGTTGCAAGTGTGGGTTAAGCTCTCATTTTCCCTATTCTCTTTTACGCATTTTTTTTCTCCATACATTTTAAATTGTCTGTTTTCATTCCGTTGCCGTTCTCCGGTGGATTGGGTTTTCCACAAATCCCCCAGGGACTTTGCACACATAATTTTCACTTAGCAGCTAAAAACCGATTTCCATTCTCATTTGTTTCGATTTCTGCAGGCATGAAGCAATCCCAGCCCCAAACAAGCTCAACCAACAATCAGCATAATTTCGGTTTATTTATAAAAAGAGAGGAAATCCAGCTTCAAATGCCTTTCAATT
Source organism: Drosophila birchii (assembly GCA_035046345.1). Classification (NCBI taxonomy): domain Eukaryota; kingdom Metazoa; phylum Arthropoda; class Insecta; order Diptera; family Drosophilidae; genus Drosophila; species Drosophila birchii. The sequence continues at coordinate 5,177,766 of JAWNOA010000064.1, forward strand.
TATTTTTTACTTCAAATGCCGCTGCTGATGACACAAGGAGCCCACGAGCAATATAAATGTCTTTATATGTATATATAGCAGATATCAGCATATATGAGAGGACCTTTGGAAAAAGCAACCTGAGCATTTAGAGAAGTTAACAAGGATTTAAAAGGTTTTTCCTGTCAGACACACGCACAATGAGGCTGCGAACACAAGGATGTGCTGCAATGCAGCTGACAATAAAAAATTTGTCCATAAATAAGACGCGCAAATTGTCAGCATCCCAGCCCGGCCCCCTCATATGCGATTAAGATTCTTGGCGAAAATATCCTTATATATATTTTCATATATGGTACAAGGAGAAATATGTTTATCGGCAACCCGCCCCGTTTCAGCCTTTCGGTGACATCGCAATTTTCTTTTTTATGCCTCTTACTAAATTTTCATTTTGTAAATGAAATTTCTCCGTTTTTTGTTGTTCTTGTATTCTTGTTGGCGCCATCAACTTTGTCTTCTAGTTTATCTTCATTTTTTAGAATTTTTTGTTCACTCTCGTTTAATTTTGTTTATGTCAACACATGTCCTCGGCAGCTGGCAGACGCCTCAAACGCGTGCATGGAAAGCAGTTTAATTTCATTTCAATCACGCTAAAAGCAAAACATAATAATTTCTCAAGCTGTCTAGAGTAATAACAGAGGGTGCGGCGGTGGTGTTTGGGGGCAGGAGTCGAGGGCCTGGGAAAGTGAGAAATAATATAGCCACTTGAGTTCCCTTTGCCACCGGCTTTCCTTTGTCGAAAATTCATAAATCACTGGGATTTCCTTCAGTCTGCAAACGCAAAACAACTTTAATTTTGTCTGATATCTGGCTGCCAAAAAATAGTTTTAAACTTTACAGGTTCCTTGACTGATAGGTATAGAAATTCAATGTCATAAAATGTATTTCTTCCCCATTTAAAAATGTTATATTTTAAAATTTATTAAATGAATTATTGTTTCATTTCAATGCCTGACACACTTAAGTGTATTTCCCCTTCGGTAATGCCCGTTCTATTAAAGTTTCTCTACGGGTTTGGTTCCAGTTTCTTTTTTTGGGATTGACCTAGCCAACCATAATATATGGCTTATCCCACAAAGATATGCAACATTTCGGGCTATTGATGGAAAAAGGTTTGTGTTGTGGCCCCATGCCGACGACTACTCCTGTTGAATTATTAATGAAGCTTCCAAATTGTGTCTGTGTGTGTGGCAACAGCATATGGTTTTTGTTCAAAATCAGATGCCGCAGCAGCAGCTAACAAAAACATCCTTGGAACACTTAGCTGGCGACCTAAGGCTGCTCGAAGCCTTAGTTTAAATAGAACAGGGATTACTTTTCAGGCCGACCTTGAGGAGTTCCTCCGTGAGGAAATTTGATTAAGCGTTATTCCGTTGTTGGCTTTAAATGTGTGTGTATATGTTGCCGTTGTAGCAAACAAGGCAAACAAGGCCTTAATTAAATTAACACAACAGACCACATACTCCTGCAGGCACATACACACAGGATTGCAGGATCAACCACTCATCCGCACACACATGCAAGTCCAACAGCCATGTGGGCGTGTTTGTGGGCAGCAAAGTAAGCAATTTCAGCGAGTTTTGTTCATTTTTTTCCAATATTTTCAGATCAGTCATTCTGCTGGATGGATTTTCATATATAATTGCAGGTTGCCGTGAGTGTTGCTGTATTTTTGAATGCATTTTATGTTGTGTATGAGTTATGAGTAGCCAGATTTTTGTTTCCCTACCAGTTGTAGGTTATACTAATGCTGTTTAAATATACTTTTGATTATAGAACTACCAAAAGGTTTCGATTTAATTGCTTAATTTAGCAGCTACCATTTTTCGTCCTGTTATGGTAAACCCTTTAATTACTAGACATTTTCCCAGTAAATTCTTCAGCGGTTTCACCTGTTTCTTTAATTGTTAATGCCGCTGTTTTTAATAGTGTTGCCACTACTTTTGTTGTTACTTTAGCTGTTGCTTCTGCTTCTGTGGATTATGTTGTTGCCGCTGCTGCACTTGCCACTCTGGCACAGGTCCTGTTGCTCCCTTTGTTTGCTCCTGCTGTGCATTAAAAAGCCACTTTGCGGCTTCCTGTGGTCACCGCCCACTTTTGGCATGCGCTCCACGACGACCTCGTGTAAATTTGTGGGCGTCGAACTTTAAATCGCCTCCGGGCAGAGTTTGCCTCAAAGGGGAGGGGGAGGGAGGGAATTGGTTTTTTATTTGCATTTTTGTTTGCCTTTTTTGTTAAGGCCAACTCGACCAACCACCTGACCAGCCGACCAGCCCACATAACGACAACGACAAGTGCATGGGCATAAAAAGGTAAGAACAGGCCATCGGCTTTATGCCTCTTATCTAATCCTTTGCAGCACAAGTTTCGCCGCTACCTTGCGAGGGAGGGGGAAGTCCTTTTGGCCAGTTGCTAGCTTCGTTTTTGGCTTTTATGAGGCGTCGTAAAAACTTTTGTGGCCGTGCGCGCTCTCGTTTTGGGCTCTAAACAACAAACATGCCAACGGCGAGAACTAAAACCAACGTGCGCCTAGAAATATGCTATACAAATTTAATGCCCCAAGGAGGTTGCAGGAAAAAGAGGCAAACCCACCGGGCCAGAAGTAAAGTTTATATTGTCGACGTTTTTATTGATATCGTAAAATTTGCAAAGTCCAACACGAAACCTGGTCGCTCCTTCTCCTCCGCCCGCTTTGCCCGATTTTCATGGCCCTGCCTCACAATTTGCATAGTAAATTTATGAGACAATTACTGAGCATTTTTGATTTAATGACAATTATTGTCATAATTTTCATCAAAATTGCCTGCTGTATACCTCCCAATTCTCTGTTTTGGCCTAGGCTTAGGGCTTCTTCTTGGGCTATACTTTTTATTTTGGGTCCGTCCTACTCTTATTTTGTGCCACTTTCGTGTCTCACACAACCGAAAAAAGAAAAGAGGAGAAAAACTTTATATTTATGCGTTTTCGTGGCTCATGAATTTTGGAGCACGCTCGAGGAGAGTCAGTCAAGTCAAGTCAGTGGAGTAGCGTCGAGTCGAGTCGAGTTGAGTTGAGTTGAGTTCACTTTGGGGGCTTTCCACTGGCCATAAACTGTCTGGCCAGGCTGTGTCTGCTTTTGGTCTGCTTAGCTCAGCGTTTAGCTTTTCCTCTCCCAAGTGGCTTGGCCCTAGTTTTGCATATTATGGCCTCACGAACGAATTGCGACTCATTTCAATTAAACAGTCACGCAATTTCCTGATAAAATTGTCTGGCACGCGGCCATAAATCAACGATTTCCACTATTTCGGGTCAATTTTGTGGATTTATTAGGTTGTGGAGAAGGTTAATCGGAAGTTAGATAAGGGCGTTAAATTCTTTTGTCGCCTGTTAGTCAATCGATGGGGTGCCAGGCACTTGGAATTGGGTTCCCATTTCCTGATAAACTCAATTCTTTATAAAGGTAAAAGCATAAAGCAAATGGAAATTGTCATTCCTTTGAAGTCTACTATTTTTAATAAAAATGTTGAAGAGAAAATGTTTGTTTATTTCAATTCTTTTTAAATATTTCTTGTAACCTCTTTAACAAATGACTTTCGGTGCATATTCCATTTTTTAAATGGAATTAAAAGGGCTTTTAAAATTCATCAGTAACGAATGCTATTAAAATAAAACCTTAACCCCTGAAAAGAAATACAGTTCAAGTTGTCTGTCCCACTCCCTTCCGGTCCTTTTCATCCCCGTCCCCCCTTGGCAGCAGTTTTGCGGTTTTTCCCGTCTGGCATCAATAAACCAAACCAAACGCATCTCGATTTTCACCCAAGCCCCAGAGCCAGTCCCAGTGCCAGCCGCCGCAATGATTCTTTTAAAAATGCAAACAAATTTCAGAATGCAGGTGTGCCATCCGCGAGATGGAATAAAAGGGGGGCGTGTTGGCGGGCAACCACTCAATTTGTCACATTTGAAATACGATGACAAACAAAAGCAAATGGCAGCCGAGCGAAATCCAATTGCATTTTTATTTGCAGAAATGCACTTGGCACTTCACTTCTGGCTGCAATGCACTTTCCGGGGCACAGAAAGACGAGAAAAAGAAATAAACAGCTTTTAAAAAGCCTATGTTTCAGCTTCCATATTATTGCTTTTCTTCATATATACTTTCTGTTTTACTTTGCCCTTTAGGAAAACAAGAAAATCAACTTAGAAATTATGACTCCTTGGTGATGCTGGGCGAAAAGGGAAAATTAAACTCGCACACACAGAGAATAAGAGAAACAAAGGCACAAAATCATAAAAAACATAAAATAAATGTAATAAAAACGAAGGCAGGAGGAGGGGGGAAAATAAAGCCAACAATGCAATTTTCGGGGGCGTATGTGTAACAGGCCACAAAGGTCATAAAACCATATCAACGCCATTAAATGTACAACGCGTGGCAACAGCAGCAGCAGGGGGTGTTTGAGCCCCCCATTGAATATATAGATGTGTGTGTACACAGCAAGAAAAAGGGGGTAAGTAAAGTATACTTTCCTCTGAATGGCAATCAATCTCAATGTTTATTCTTCAGAACAGATTTCAAAGATATTATTTGTAAGGTAAAAAATGTATTCTTTTCTTTTGGTTTATTTTTATTTTTCAGTGCATAAACACCTCCTCATGTGAGCAAGCCTGAGCTGGGAAGCCTGGGTGGTAAGCTGAAACTGAAAATCATAAAAAAGTGCGCAACGGCACAAAAAAAAACACAACAACAAAAATGAAAATGAAACAACAGCCAACAAACTTTTCCGGCAAGATGAGAAGCTGCCGAGAGTGCGATGAAAGGGGGAGGATTCAGCTGGGAATATGCGGGGTAAATATATATGTATTTATGGATGGTGTGAGATCTGCAGAACGATATACACCTTTATGGCAAAGACCCGTACACTTGTTGGGCTCTCCGGCTGTTTAGACAATGTAAACGACGACGGAACACTAAAAAAACCAAGCACACACCTACCCACACAGAAATAAATACCGGGGGCAAACGGAAGAGCGGAAAACAGAAAAAAAACTAAACAAACTGACAGTGAGGCGAAGGATATACATGGACAGGCGAAAAGGACCAAATTCCGGCTGTGGCTGGCACTCAAGTGTGAGCACAAACAAATTTTTTACGTGTGGGTTTTGTATCATCCTCCTCTCTCTTTGCCGTTACTGCGAGTGTCTGCGGCCATGTCAGCAGAATGTGGGCGCGTCAATGAAATTAAGGTCGAAAAACAGGGAACAACAAAGCACACACACGAAAAGCGTTTGAGAAGGATACAGAACAATCAGCTAAAGAGTCACGGCCAGGGAGTGGGTCTGTGTGGGGACTCGGGGGCAAAGTGTAATTGGTGTAAATAAATTATGAAGCCCAAATGATTTCGATTGAATTAAAATTCAAGCTGTTCAAAAACAAAACGAAGGCTTTCGCATATATATTCCTAAAAGGGAATTTACAGTTTATAAATTAAGGAAACTCCGTATATTAAAATTCATTCAAGACTTGAGTCTTTAAACTGCTCTTAGCCATTCAAAAGAGAACCATTTGCAGGCGCTGAATGTTTCCAGCGTAGCCAAGCGAAACGTAATGAGCTTTACGTTACCCTTACGTAACGGTAATGCTCCACCGTAACGATAACGATAGCGGCAATTAGTTTTTAATGTACTTACGCGCAGCATTTGCAACTTAATTAGCTTTGGCCCTGCTTTTTTGGGCAGCCAAAAACGAGAAGAGAGCAAAAATGAAATGGCCAGCAGGGGAAAATGGAAAAAAAGAACAAGTAAGTACTGCCACCGGAAGCAAAGCTTATTGTAATGCACGATGAGAGAGTGAAGGCAACAACATTAATGGCCCAAAAACAAAATGGCACTGACCAACCAACACACCAACACACATGTAGTTGTCTAGCTTTCTATGAGGAATTAGTAGGGGAATCCCCGGCCACTTTATCATTTTAATAAGCGCATTAAAAATGTAATTTCAATGCGCTAGTTTCGCACACATAAACAAAACGATGGATAAAAAGAAAACTGGTGGAAAATTTTTGCAAAGGAAAATGCTTGCCATATGCGGCACACACACAGGTTGTGAGTGTGCATATATGAGCTTGTTTAACGCTTAAGAGGATGGGGCCACAGGAGCGACTGGAAAACGCCATAATTTATGCTTTATGTCGGCACAAATTTTAAATGGCCACCAAAGTTCCAATGGGCTTAAAGCGCATTAAGCGTCGTCCCCCCATCGGAGCAAAAACAAAAACAAAAGGCAGAGACAGAGTCAGAGTCTGGGGAGAGGGGGTCGAAAAGTGAGGCAATTTCATTTTGCACTTAATAAAAATTTAATGGAGCCCACAGCCCAGGCAGTCGGAAAAGCCACAGAAACACATAGGAGAGAATATATGACCTGTAAATCAGGCGAAATTGTTGCCTTAAGTGAGCTTTAAATAAAGGAAAGTAGACTCTCTCATATGATTTTCCACAAGATGTGCCAGAGCAGATGGCGGTCTTAAAGTATCAAAAAGCCCGCAACTTGACACTTAATCAAAGAGCATCAATAAACCAGGCGAGAATGTACATTTTTACGACAAAGTTTTCTCTTGTCGAAAGCATAAAAAAAGAAAGCGGAAATGTGTGTAATATGTAGGAAAATCGTTGAGATTTTAGCTTTATAAGCTAACCATAAAAACCAATTCAAAATCTATAAAATATGACACTTATAACATTTGCCAAAACAAAAGCCAATCAAAAGTTTGTTGCGCTTGTCAAGTTCGTTTAAATGTTTATTAAAGAGCCCGATGACAGATGACAGATTACAGGTAAAGCAAGCCACCTCTCACACGCCCCCACAAAACAATAAGCACTCCTCTGCCATAGTTCAAGCCTCAAAGGGGGCAAAACAGCAGGAAAAGTCAACAAATTGACACATTAAAACAAATGAGGCCACTGCCAACCAGCCATCCGGCGGCCAGACGACGACTGTCGACCAGCTGTCGAAACGACATGGCCAACTAATGGTGCTTGTTATAGTTCCTATGGCTCCTAAAACAAAAAGGCACCGAAAAAAAGGAGGCGGTGCAAAAAGTGTAGCATACTTTTTTGGGCAGCCTCAAGTTAGTGCCAAGAAATTAACGCCTTGACGCGACGCGACAAATGTATTTTTTCCACAATTTCTTTCTTTCCTCTTCTCTTATTTTCCTTGAGTTTTTTGTGTATCATTTTTTACGAAACTTTTTTTTTGGCCAGCAGCAGCACCTGGCAGCGCAGCAAGGGCGTTGCCTTTGGAAACTTTGTCGCCGCACGCATAAATCAAGTTAATCATTTTGGAGGCGCAAACTTCCCGGCAGCGCAAATTGGACATTTATATTTCCAAGCCTCCCGAAAATAACTGCTGCCAGCCCCCCTCGTCACTGATTTATGATCTTTAACCTTGCACTTGACACCGCTGGCCTAACCAGATGATGAGTGTATTAGTCGGTGAAATTATCAGGAAAGAAAATTGGAAACTTAATTATATCTGGGCAAACCTGGCGCACAATGATCGATCGAATATGGCTTACCTGCAATGAAAAGAAAGATAGATGCATTTGATTAGGATTTTTGCTTTTAAAATCTGGCTTCATAAATTCAAAATTTGCAATTCAAATCCTTTGGCAATCACCACAAGGCGGCACCAATAACAATAACGAAATTAAGTTTGAGCTAAACAAAAATGGCAAATGGATAATTTCTCCAGAGATTGAATAACTTTCGAGTAGATAAACTTGTCCTGTCATATAACATTTTCTGGCCAGAAGCTAAAAGCAGCATCGATGAAATGCAGGTTGTCGTACAGTGCGTTTCAGTATTGCATTGGCTTTGGATATATTCTAAGTGTCCTTCTTTTTCAAACGAATTTTCTAAAAAATTGCAAATTGGCTTGTTATTACTGGTTTTTAGTGTTTTAAAATAGTAAATAAAAATTTTTATTGCATTTATAACTGACTTATGATTATGACAGGTACTGTCCGGACAGAGAAATCAATAAGACCGGGCCAAGAGCAACAGCAACAAGCCCAGAACTGAGAACGGATAACCGAGAACCGAGAACCGAGAAGAGGAAGTTGGCCATGTATATTCAATGGAAACTATTGAAAACAAGTTGAGCAAACTTTTGGCCAGAGTCAAGTATGGATAGGTTCACATCGATGGCAATCGCAGCAGGGGGAAGCAGGCGAGACAGTTATAAAATCCAAATTGAAATGCGAAAGAGTTGCCTGACTTTGCCTCTATGCACCTGATTTTCGGGGCAGCAAGATGCCTGCTGATTGGATGTGCGGGAGAATTGACAGGCCAGCGGGAGGAGGCAGGCAGCACAAGTGCGTGACACGCGGCCAGCAAGGGTAGCGTAGCCACTGTGCGACAAGCAGTCAGACACAGGAACAGGCTAAAGCTCAGGTAATCCTTTGGGGACAACATTCAGACACAGACACAAACGCAGGCCCAGCCAGACTCCGACAAGGACTCACATTTACTCAGTCAGTCAGTCAGTCTGTTGGAAAATGTAACAAAAATTTCATTGTGAGCCCATCACATGATCAAATCTTAGGGAGAGGGCAAGCCAAAAGAGCATTCATACCTGACCAAGGCACTGTTAAAGAAACTTTGGCTTTGAATGTAAGTAATTTGGTATGAAAGTTAACACTGAATCCTTTTGTCAATTAACTTTTTTCAAAATATTCAATAAATTATCAAAATTATAGCTTAGAATTCGTAATAATCTAATTTGATTTGTATTTTAAATAATTAGAGATTTATCCTAAATTGTTTCGACTGTATTTTTTGGGTTTGAAAAATTTGTTAACCTGCGTGCTTATGCCTTCAGCTCCTTCTGCTGGATAGCCAGGATGCGTAGCTTTCAGTTTTCGGGGGTTACTGCATTCACATGTCCTGTTTTCTGCCTGGTCAGGGTCCTGCGGTCAGCTAGGTGTGCCCGTCTGTCTGACTGTCTGTCTGTGGGTTCGGCTATGTTGAGTCCCCACTTGGTTAGTTTGGGGATTTTGTTTGTCTCGCCTGTTTGCCATTTGCATTCCCGTCCCTTCTCTGCCCATTTCTATACACCACCTCGGGGCCCTGCTTCATTATTTTTGCAAAGTTTTTACTTAAATTTACAGAGAGTGCTAGGTCCTGTGTGGGGGTGTGTGTGTTGACCAAACACTTGACCATTTATGGTTAGCCAAAGCAATTTTCCATGCCTTGTTCTCTCATTTATTGATAAATTAGTTTTGGACATTTGCTGACAGTATTCTTGTGTTCTATCTCTCTGAAAGAAAATGCAATTATTGCTAATAAATGCCTTTGTCCGTTGAAAAGGTAAAGAGAATTCAATTAAAATTTTCGACAACCCAGTAGAAACGACAATAACCTGTCAATTGCCAAAGATCTTCTCCTTTGCTGGTATATCTACGAGGTGGCATCAGCCTAATGGCTGAGATTGTTTGACAAACTGTCACGACCAGGCGGCAGCAGCAGCAGCAGCCATAAGCAAATCCGCTTAGCTCGGCTTTTCCTCAAGTTTTCCTCGCCTGCCCCCCATTTTCTGAAACTAATTTTCCTGGAAAATGTCTCAGGTGAGTGGAGGAGGAAAGAAGCAGCAACTACTTAGGTTGCTTGCGTGTTGCAGCACTTTTCCGAACGATAGAAAAGCAATTCACTTTGAAATTTGCACCTGTAAACATTGTCAAACAATCAGCGGGGGCGGGGCCATGAAAAGGGCCGGGTGTGGCCCGGTGCGGCCAGGGGGGGCGTGACACAGAGCAAGGACAATGGCATAACAGAACACTTGAGTGCAGGAGCCCACCTGATGTCGTAGTTGTTGTTCTTACCATCGCCATGCCGTTGCCAATCGCCTTAGCTGGTAATTGTGTATATGAACACAAGAGAAGAAAACGAATGCCACCAGCGCCAGCAGAAGACCTCAAAAGCTGCCGTCGAATGACAGGGACAAGCAGAAAACACTGGACAGGATAATACACTTGAATAAATATTACAATTACTGATAATATTTGTGCGGCTTTTAATGATATTTTTAATTATTTATGAAGGTAAAAATAAATGAATCCGAGCATTGACAAAATTAATTAGAAGAGTGTCCTAGAAATTTGTAGGTTTTGAATATTGTGACAACTTGAAGAGAAAACTGTTCCAAAAACCTTTATAAGACGAAGAAAGACTCTCTTAAAACTTAGGATATATACTTAAATATCTTAAGAGAGAATCAAAATAAAATAAAATGTGAGATACGAATATTTTTCTTAGTGTTGAATACGAGCAAAGCAGGCCAGCTCTTATAGCTCGTTAGGCAACGCCTTCGCCTTCCATTTTTGCACAATGTGCTGACTTTGCAACGCTCGCCTCCTTGGGCAGGGCCAGCTCCTCCTCACCGCCGGGTCTCCCCTTCGGGTTGGCCAACTTTTTATGTCCCATCCCTGAGACGTGAGATTGACCAGCTGCACTGACTAGCCCAGGCCAGGGCCGAGCCGGCCAAGCAAATGCAATCATAAAATGTGTCATTATATTAAACTCAACTCTCACAGGGCTCCTCCCACGCCACTGCAGTTGCTTATTTTATGCTTATTGAAAAGCCTGCGAGTATGCAACGGTTTTCCTTTTCCCATTTTCTTATTTTCCTCACTGCTGCAAGAGCAGCAACCACATGAGTCCCCCCTTAAAGTTGTTGAGCTCAATTCTGGTTGGAAAAAGTTGTGCAGAAAACCGATTCAAGTAACATAGAAAACCGAAAGTTGTAAAGTTTTATCTTCAAAATTTTGTGCATTGAGCACATTGAATTTAATCGAAATAAACTAACATAACTTTGGCCGTTCTAGTATTTTTAGTGAAAGTAGAAAAAGATTCTTTGTAAATTTAATTTTTTGTTCCAGCAAGGACTATAATAAAAACAAGATGAGGTACGTCATAAGATACGATGTTTTTACTATCGAATTTATTAATAAAACATATGGAACGAGCGAAGAAAGACCCTTATGTACTTTGTGTCTTTAACATTTTTATGTTTTTTTATTTTTAAGATTTATTTTTCAGGTATTTCTCCTTGAAAAAACCTTTTTAAATAATTTGTTTGTTTTTTGGATATCAAAAAGAATTCCTTCTTCCTTTAAGCTCCCTTAAAGCTTATTGATTTAGCTTTTCCTGGAACTTTTTGTATAATGGCTGGCAATTCCCAGCGGAAATCGTTGGGGCAGTGGCAGCGTTATCATCATCATCGAACCTTCAGCCAATTGAGCGGCAACAATCAGCCCCCCTCAGCATCCAGAACACCATCATCATCATCAGCAGCATCGACAGCATCATCATTGGCAGCATTTAGCATATTCACTTTCAATTTTCCATCCTACGGCCCTCTATTCTCCCTTTTAGCTTTGTTCCCGCTTCGATTGCGATTTCGCTTTGTTTCGCTTTTGTAATTGATTTTCAACATTCATTAGACTTTTTCTACGCTCAGCTCCTGACCTTCTCGCTTTGGAAAGAAGGTATATACTATATATACATATACATTTTTTTGTTCCACCTTTAGAGCAGCTTGTTGCCTTTTGTTTGGTCCTTCGTCCTTCTCATTTTCCACAGTGGCAAATGGACAGCCCCCGGCCCCGCCCTCTGCCTTCTGGGTTAAATGTTGCAGAATTTCACTTTAAATATGCTACGCTTCGTCCTTCTGCTCTTGTTGTTGGTTTTGCCTTTGCTGCTGCTTTTCCACAATTGTTTGAATTTTTACTTTCGCATGTGCGACTTGATTTCCGTTGCAAATGGCAGCAGCTTCAAGGGGCGGAAGGCGGTGGGATGCCGGGGGGCGTGGCATTATAAGTGATATTGAAAGCGTTGCTGCGATGCTTTTTATGTGTGCCATTGTATTGTGGATTGGCAATGGCGCAGCTCTCGCCATTGTTAAATGGTGCGTATGATTTATATTTTATTTTGTATTTTTCGTATTATTTTTTTATCGTCCTCCGCGTTGGTTGTGTGTGTATTTTAGGTGACCCTTTTTATGTGAGGCGAGGACCGAGGGAAAAATGTAAATGAGTCACAATTAAATGCACATTTTTGCTCAGTTGATCAAAAATAAAAGGGAAAGGGGGGAGGGAATGAAAACCGATCCGAAACCATAGCAAGAATTGTCCACATAAATTATGTCAAAATCGGTTGAGATAATGCACATGAAAAATGTGAGAAATGCTTTCAAAGGGCGCAAGACAAGAGGGACAGGACAGAACAGCACAGAGAACAAAAACAAAAACGTTTGCATGTTCGGGCCAAATAAACAGAATGAATTTCGACCAAATCTCGCCAAGAACCCGGCACAAAACAAAGTAATAAACCCGAAAGGAATTCCATAAAAACAACAAAAATAAAACCGAAAGAAAAGCCAAGCCAAGAAAGGGACTTGAAAAAAGTAAGGAACAAATTGTTTCTGCAGGCATTTGGCCTGCCAAAAGGACGAAACAGGGATAACAGGCCAGAAATGTCTAGCATTGCACAACTAATAAAACGAGCAAAAAGAAAGCAAAACTCAAATACATTTTAAGCAATTTCACTTGCGAGCGAACGCAATAAAAATCAAGAATATTTGCAATGAATTTCCACCCGTTAAGAAAAACCCTGCAACGTTGGGGGTACGAGTTGGGGGCGGGGAAAAAAGAAAGGCGGAGCGAACGGAAAAGTAAATCGGCGGCAGCGATGGCGTCTGCAGATAAGCAGGGAAGCCATTGAAGCACACACACGAAAGGATACCATAAAGCAGAACAGGATGGGCTAAGGTCCTTGGCGATGGCAAAATAGGGAAAGCGGCAAAAACGATTAAACTACAGGGTGCCGCCGCTGGGCTGTAAAAATTGTGGTAACTCAAACTCATAACACACAGTCCCAGTCGCAGTCAGTAGAATTAAAAATAATCTAAAAGAAAAAATGTAATAGAAGTTATCCAATACTTTACTCGAATATATCCACAAATCAGTTAAAAAAAAACTTTTTTATACTTGGTGGAGGGACTAAGCTGTTTAGCTTCACAATAAATATTTATATGCTTTATTAACTGCAATAAATCGGAGAGTTTCCATCATTACATTAAACAGTTTAAGGTTTTTTTGCCATAATAATAATAATAAATCAAGTTAAACTTAGTTATAAAACGTGGAAAGTTCAACTAAGTTTTCAAGCTAGCTTAGTATGTATATAAGATGATTTAATAATTTGTATTAAAGGTTTTAAATATTCTAAAGGTTCCGAAAAACAAACTTTTAAAGCTTCTATATTAATGTATATATTTTAATCAATATCTTTTCTTTACCGAAACGCACTGTAGTGGCTTATTTTTGCCACTTTCCTCGCATTGCATATTCGAGTTTATGCAAAAATGAAGTCGTGTGGCAGGCTGAATGAATATCTCTATATCGGGAGCCGGAGAAATAGAGAGAGAGTGTCGGATGGAAAACAAGAAAAAGGGGCAAAAGAAAAGCCAAGGCAGTCTCAGATGGCTACATGAACTGTATGTGTGGCAAATGGGAAATTGAATTTCACGCAAAGCGAAAACAAACCCAGCCAAGCAGCGGATGAAAAGGACAAGACGCCTGAGCTGCCTTCCCTGCCTGGGAAATATGTAATAAAATAATGCTTAAAGAAAATTTACGCCATCGAACTGGAAAGTTTAGGACACGGCAGTTGAGGGAGGAGGTCCTCCCTTTTTCCTGTTACCGTTTCCCTTCGTGTCGTCGCACGTGCGAGCAGTCAAAATGAAAATCGAAAGCAATAAAAACTCCGCGCGACACAGCATGGCGTATACGTAATGTCAGGTAAGAAGCTCTGAGCATTTCAGGCAGCAATCAGAGGCAGTTGACAATGGCAAACCGTACTGCATACTTATTGGGTTTTGGGGGAGCCACCACACCACCACCACGCCACCACAGCACCTCACCACACATCCAACCTTCAGTCAGGCATCCAGGCCAAGCTATGCCATCCACAACCGCATGCAGCTGACACAGGCAGTTAAGCTATTTTGTAGGGAAAATGTTGAAAATATGAAAAGCGACAGATTGACAAAGCGATGACTGGCTGGCTGGCAAGCTGAGCTGCTGAAGAAACGAAGAGGAGCCGAAGCCAAAGGCATTTTTTCAATTTATTTTCATGTGCACGGCAGAGCGCATTTTCATGCGTAAGCGAATGACAATCACATGAATAAACCCACCCGCAAAACAATTTCAATTGAAGCGCATACTAAGCGGAGGCGTGAGCTGCCAACTAAAGTCAATGAATAGAAATAATGAAATGTTTTACCCGAGGTGAGATCGAACCAACGACTGAGGAATTACTCTTTGATCTACAAATTTCAAAATATTTTGGTATACAGTTTTTGGTACTTTAAAAGAGGTAATATAACAAAAATTTTAAATAATAAAAGAACAAATTTATTGTAATCTATACATTTATTTTAATGTGTTTATTTAAATAATAAATTCTTTAAGAAAAACCCATATTTCCTGTAAACTTTTAAAAATACCATAAATAATTCAAAGCGAATTCTCTGCCAATCTAAATATTCATTGGAAAAAGTTACTCTAGAAATTTAAATATTTTGTTGGAATTCAATCTCCCATAGATTTTCCAGTAGATAGCCACACAATTTTCATTTCAGTTCACGTTTCTCCCAGGGAAAAATCAAGTTCAAGCACCAAGAAGGCATTTTGCCTGGCTAATATTTCGGGTTTTCCCCCAAAAATAAAACACAGTGTCCCCAGCCGAAAGAAATGTGATATTTCCACTTGACTTGGCCAAGTCAATTCAAGCATCATCAAATAATGTCGTCTAGCTCTTCAGCCCACAACTGTCAGGCAGACTTGATTAGTTCTTGGACATGGTATGTATATACCCGCCGCTCCATTTTCCATTTCCCATGCCCCAGGATGGCTGTGTGTATTTTTAGGGGTGTCCTTCAACTTTGGTCGCAGTGAATTTGCATTTTTAATTCGCCTTTTGCCATTTTTGCATAATTCGATGTCAACGTGTGTCAGTGGCAAGTTTTGTTGTGTATAGTAGCTGCTGTTGCCATGGCTGTCAGCTGCTAAGGATCCTGCGAGCAGGCAAAACTTTTACTCAGAAGCCCAGCCAGCGAGCAAACCCCAGCGAAATTGTCTTGTCAGTTAGCATTTGTCGCTGTCTAGGGGACTGGCATGGGGGAATTAATATACAATTGCATAGCTGAAGGCGCATTTAAATAAAATAAACAACGAGGCAAAACTAAACAGGTCTCCGTGGAGGGGTTCAGTTCAGTTCGGTTTGGTTTCGTTTCGTTTCGGTTCCGGTTTGCACAAAACTTTTGTCACTCTCATAAATATTCATAAATTCGGTAGCAAAATAACAAAGTAACAGCAGCATATTTTCCATTTGATTGCCTTCAAGCATTTATTCTTTTCGGTGGCGTTCAGCGCTTTCACAGCTCGCGGCCTTTGAAAATAGCAGTCAATTTTCCGGGTCCGCCGCCGCCCACCTCTCAGATAAAACTCATTAAAGTGGAACTTTTGCGTTGATAAGAGATAATAAACAAAGCAACAAAGAAAATAAATGACAACCAAAGATGGTTTACAAGTCAGTTCCGTTCCAAGGAAGCGGTTCCGCTCCTCTTTCACGCCGTCCCCCCACCGATTGTTAATGAAGGCCGTCCCGTCCGTCGTGTGATCTCTATCAAAGTTTTCCACTCGGCTTTGATGATGTTCCACCCGGAGAACCCTGGCCCATCCACCAGTTAGCCACCTCCCTTTGGAAAAGTGGAGGCGTGTCGCAGCTGTGCGAGAAGCAACAACTAAATTAAAATTTACAGCACTTCAAATGGAAACGTGCCTGTTTTATTAAATCAATTTTTACGACGAGCGAGAGCCAAGGAAAATGGAAA
The DNA here is from genome assembly GCA_035046345.1 of Drosophila birchii. Classification (NCBI taxonomy): domain Eukaryota; kingdom Metazoa; phylum Arthropoda; class Insecta; order Diptera; family Drosophilidae; genus Drosophila; species Drosophila birchii. The sequence goes on from JAWNOA010000064.1 coordinate 5,193,736, forward strand.
ATCTCGTTGTAAAAACTGAATTTTCCCGTTCGGCCAAGTTGTTGCTCCTGCTCTTGTTGTTGTTTTCGAAATAAATTAGACATTTAATGATGACCGCAGGCTGTTTGTTGATTGCTCTCTCTCTTTCAGTCTTCCCTGGTTGATGGAAAAGTTGCGCATTTTTACAGAGATTTATTTAATTTAATTGAAGTTTTATTGCCGCAGTCAGCGTTGCGGAAGAGATAGCAACTTGACTTAAGTCCTAGGTGCCTCAAAGACTTTAAGAAACTTAAAGAGCCTTCTCTAGTTTTTAAATTTTTACGCAAATATTCAGCTTCTCTTCCCTGCCTAGTCTGGTCTCAAGTCTCCATTTTTATAACTCCTCTTTGGGCTTAATTGAATTAGACAAACATAAAATGCTGAAATGCACTACTGGCCAAGGCGATTACTTTCACTTGAGCGCCTTTAAAGCTTTCGACACTCTCAGCCAGAAAGGAGGATTATTGCAGCTTGGTCAACTCGGTGAAGGAAAGGACATCACATCCCATCAGCAGTTACTGCGCTTGCTAATGAAAATTACAAAAGAAAGCCAGGCGTCTCTTAATGCACTCCCCGCAAATGCAAAACAATGGCTCAGAAAAAATGGAAAACGAGGAAAATTCAAGGCGGAAAACGTGGCTGAGTGCGAAAAGAGGGAGGGAGTCAGCGTACACTTTTCGCATATGAATTTCAATTTGCCAGCGCCTTAGACAAATGCACATGCCCAAGAGTTTCACAGCAAGGACACCCAGCCTCGTTCCTTATTTTTACACACATATGTACATACAAGCTCACGTACGGGCCCATATCCTTACGCCCACTTTAGAAGTCGCCTGTCTGTGTCAACAAATTGCAGCCAGTCAACAACCTTTTCGCCAAGTTTAAGGTAATAAGTTGGGCACAAAAAAAGTAAACTTAAGGCTGAAGTTGAATAAAAGGAACACATTCTTTACACTGCAAAAGAAAACGGAAGAAAATTAAGGGTGTAAAATGTAAAGAAACCCCAAGGTCCCCAATGAGTCTGGGTGGAAAATTTCAAATAATAAAGAAGAATACAGAAATAATAAGTATGGGAAATGGGTGAAGATTTTTCCACATGCAATTGTTTTTTTATTTCTTATAACCTTTTATATAAAGGAAAAATATTTTAAGATTTTAACCCAATATTGTTATTTGATTTAGTAATGAGTTTGTAAAACAGTTTCTTTAATTGGAGGTTTCTTTAGGATTTTAAAAGAAAGATTTTTATGTTGTTTAATTATAATTTTTAGATCTGTTGATTTTTGTTATTAATTTATTATACTTTTCATTAGAAGATAAAACCTTAAAGCCTCTACTAAAAACTTTAGTTAATAAATTAGTAAGAAAATCGGTTTACTTTATAAAAATATAAACAAATGTATTTCAGTGGAAAACTGAAACGACAAAAACTATTCACACACACACGACCCGACCGACCAGGTGTGCTTGGCCTCGCCCAATTATCCGCAGCATTCCTGGAGGCCAAAATGCATATATGTATGCATAAGTTATGACTAAGTAAAGTTCAAGAGCCCAGCTGAAGGATGCCCAGAAAGAAGGAGCTCCAGTCTTTAAGGAGATGAAGCCTGCTCCCGAGTTGGCTTTAATTATTTTTAGCTGCTGGCAACGGCCAAAATGTCTGACTGCAAATCATATTAAAACTTTTCTCTTTTTGTTTCGTGTTTCCCATTTGCCCAAGACAAAGACGAGGAAAAAATTAAGAAACTTTGTGCGCCGCAAAATGAACTGTACAAACTGTGACCCCATATATCAGTCTATATCTTCTCTCGCTCTCTGTGTCTGAGTGGAGAGTCAGACGGAGGAAGGACGAGTCTGGCAGCAGGACGACTGACTCTCCACCTAATTATTATGCTATATGCGTGCGGGTTGCAAAGCAAACGCACAGACGGCCCTAGAAGGAGGCAGAAATACTGCTGCGAAGGACAGAGGCGGCGGCAATAATAAGTGGAAACCCAACTGGGAAAATGAACACGGACTTGGTCTTGGACTTGGACTTGGACTTGTGTCCTGGCCATTGTTGTGGCCACTCTTCTCGGTCTTGCTATTCCCCAGCTACGCATTTTCGATTTCAATACAAATAAAGAAATTGCCTGGAGAAAGCCAGAAATTGGCAATGGCAGCCGCAAAAATTGAGACTAAGACGAGGACGAAGACTGAAAGAGAAAACTTTTCCTTTCTGCCAGCACTTAAAACCCACAGCACAGACAAGAAGCAGCCGAAATGGAAGAAGCTGACGAAGAAATGCAATTAAGTCTCGCAGCCGGAAAAATCTCAGTTGGAAAATGCGAGAGCCTCGAGAGTTTGCCCACAAAAATTTCATGCGTCCAGTCAGCTCAATAAAAATTGCGAAAAGGACTTGAGTTAATGCCCCGCAGAAGGAGAGAAGCGAGATTAAGAGTGTGGCAGCTACTCGCTGCTCCTCGCACTCTCTAACTGCATCCTGCACTTGCCAAGGTATTAAAAAAAAGGAGAAAACGAGAACGAGAGCCAGAGCGAGGACGAGAAAAGAAAGAAAAATTATTATTTCACATTTAGCACGTAACGCACATAAATCCTTTTAAATAAACGTTTGGCACGTTTTTTGTAATATTCTTTGCAGCGTGGACTGCAACGCTGTCCAGGTCCTGGTGAAAAAAAAGGGACGCAGGACCACCAGGTAGGTAGGAGTCTGAGCCCCGGCAGACACTTAAGCCTTATCCTTGCCAGCAAAAACCCGGAGACAGAGCGGCATGCTTTTTTAATTTCTTTTCTTTACTGGCGGCATGAAGAGTAAAATTATTTAAATTTAACTGAAGGTCGCGGGTAAAATACTCTTAAAAACTATGAACTTCGTTTTTTCGGAAGAGAAACCAATTTATCTAAAAACTTTACTTTAATAACTAATAAATAATTTATATAATTATATAATTTATATAATATTAATGGAACAAGTAAGGCTAATGACTCCTTTCAATTTGTGCATATATCTCTAATAAAATAACTTCTAACCAACTGCGTATTTTTATCTTCTTTAAAATTCTTCTCAAAATATTTACTCTTTCAACTGTTGGACATTCTTCAGCTGCTTAGCATATTCACAATACCCTCCAGTTAAGGCGAAAAATTACTTAAAATTGCAGCAAAGAATGGCCCAGAAGCTGTAGAAGGGACAGGAGCCAGGAGCAGCAAGGATTATGGCATCATTCACCATGGCGCATGCAAATGGGCCCTGAAATTAATCACACTGAGCGCCAAGGAGCTGACAGTCGGCAGCCATGACCACCACCACCAGCATCCGTAAGTTGCTTTTTAATTGATCGGATTCACGGGCCGCGGCGACAACTTCTTGAAGGGATTCTTGGCCGCTTTCCTGCCTTTCCTAATTGCAGACACTTTGCTCTGGTCCTGGCACATTCATCATTTGGCGGCATAACTATAACGAAATTTCATAATCGAGCCGGAGAGAGAGGGTGAGTGGTGGGACGGAAATGCAAATGTTATGCCGCCGCCAGACAGTGGCAAAAGTTATCTTCTGCATTGCAGATAAAGCGAACATTCGTTCGAGTCCTGCGACTCTACTTCTTCACTTTCCAAAGATCCTAACGACTGACACGTGAGAAGTTTTTAACACGTACACCGAGGGGCCAGGGAAGTTTACAACCCGACCGACCGCTTCTTCTACTTTGTGATTTATTTTCCACAGTATGCATTTCCTTCCAAGCCGTCTTGTTTTTCTTATTATTTTCTTTTCTTTATGACTTTCTTAAATGTTTTTTGTTTTTTTTTCTCGTGCTATTTTTGCTTTAATTTGTATCACTCTCTCTCAGTCTGTGGCTGTCTGAAGGTGCCACACAGGTAGCACGCGATAAGACTGGCCGTCGCACACTCGAAACGGATGGAAAACCGCAGGAGGGAAATCCAGGAAGTGCGGGGAGTGCTGTATAACGGAGAAAATAAAACTGAAAGCCTTGCACAAGAAGGAAATGCAAAAAATGACACGAAATCGTTAAGCGACAACCAGCAGCAGCAACTTCGACTTGAACTCCGCCGCAGACCTGACACTTGCCCCTTTTCCACTTTTCGCCTCGAGCTCCTCCTCCGCTGACTTGCGACTAACAAGCGTGCCCAGGCAACGGAAATACTTGCCCCCGTTCGCGGCAAGTGTTGTGGCGATAAGCAGTGCCACGCCTACTCAACTTTTGCGCCCCCAACCCCCTCAGCCACCACTGCGAATGCTTCGCACTTGAAACGATATGCAAATGTGCATGTGGCAACCCTCGGGGGCCAGGTAAACAAGCAAGCGACCCTCGCCAAAAAATAAACTCTTTTTGTAACTCTTCAACATTCCTCCCAAAAAAAAAGAAACAATTCTTTGCCGCGAATAACAGCGATGGTCAAACTATTGGGGAAGCAGTCAGAAAATATTTGGAAAATATTGTATTTAAATTTTTGAAATTTAAATTCCCAGCCTAGACTTTGATAAGACCACAGCTTAATCTATCTTCTTTAAAAGTTATAAAGCCCTATTTAGTGATTGCTATTTTAAATATTACATTATTACCTTTTTTAATTTAGAACTTCAAATCCCAAGCCCTGACTTGGACTTGGACTACCAAAAATATATATTTTTCCGACCACAACTGTTCAAGGAGAAACCTTTATCGCCAGATTGTTAGGGGCCATTGATGACAGCGATACGACAGGGATATGGATTGCAGCTAGATATATTCTGGCAGATATGGATATGGACACGGATGATGAAGGGCTGAATGCTGTTCTGCATGAATTTCAATTTTTCCCATAAACAAAAAATGCGGGTAATTTGTGTATGTGCGTGGATTTTTGCGATCGATTTTGTTTGCCGTCGGTTGTCACAGTCCTCGCGCATGGCGGCAACTCTGGCTGGCATGCGTGTCGCTACCCCCCACATCCTTTGGCTCTCCTTCCACTCGCAGGATATTTCCCAGCCATACTGCTTTTTCTGCGGTTGATTTTAAATTGTCTGCACAGAGTTCGCCGAAATAAAAAAAGAGAGGAATAACGCCATCATACTCGTATGAAAAATGCATAATAAATGAGCTTGATTGCCGAATCGGCGGAAAAGGCGGCAGCGCAGGCGGAGACGGAGGGCGTGGCAGCGACACGCCTTAAAGCTTTATATTGCGGGGATTTCCTCCATTTTACATTGATTGATTTTCTTTGGTTGTTTCTTTTTCGAATAGTTATTGTCCGAAGCGTTTAACTATCGGCTAGGCGTGGTCATTACAGAAATTGAGTTGTTTTCATTCCGATGCAAAGGGGCGGAAACTGAAAAACAAACTCCAAATGAGCTATAAAACTGAGGGAATAAACTCTTTCGCGAAAAGGTCGTGTGTCACCCGTTCTTTTTATGGCGAATCGTAAAAGAACGGAAAGCCCAAGGACATATGTATTTGGTGAAATAAACAGAGTTTGATGAAGTTCATATAATCAGGCGAAAGCAAACATAATATAAATATTTATTTTGAGCAATAATCCATGGAATGGCTGGCTTTTAAATATTTAATGCGTTTCTAATTGTACGGGAATGCACACACATGTGTAAGCCATATACCCACACTAATATGCATAAAATTATTTACGGCATTTATCATCACAAGGTAGAAATGATTTATTGTTTTCAAATTTAAATCCAATGCAGCCAAAAGCTCGTTCTCTGACTCTAAAATAATGTTAAGTGCTTCAGCATTTGGCAAACCAAAACATGGCACAAAAACCAACACGCACAACAACAAACAAACAAAAAAAAAAAATACAAATGCATTAAATTGCATTTAAAACTAATTAAAATTGTAGACAAGCACTTACGCTAACATTAGTTATTATTGTTGTTGATTCTGCCGCTTTTGTGGTGTGTTAAAAAGGATTGACGTAATGAGCTTACCTGCAATTAGAAGAGCAAATATAGGGGGGAGATGTAGTAAACAATTAAATATTTAATGGCATTACAAGTAATTTAAGTTCATTAATAAACAATATGTTCCTCTACATAATAAGAGAATGCACTTTTTACAATCTTCAGTCTCTTCGATTCCCTTTAATTGGTTTACATATTTTTGTTAACAAACTTGTTTAATTGCTTCAAAATGGCATTAAGAGTTCTTTCTTTCATTCTTTCTTTAAAATAAAGCTGGCAAGGTGGCTGCTCACTCAATCAGCAGTCACTCAGCCTTGCACTCGCACATTCTCTTCCCCCTTTGGGCACTCATTCATTTATTCATTCCTTCGTCCACTCCCACACCCACCAAGTGTGTGCAGTGAGTCCTTTGGTTTTGCAGTCGTTGTTCGCCTGCCTCAGGTAATTTGTTGCTCAGTGACCAACAGGAAAACAAAGGCCCAAAGGATAGAGTGTTCAGGGACAGGGACAGCGACAGGGATAGGGGCAGGCGGTGATAGAAACGCAATCCCATGTCAGGTCCTTGTGTTTTAGCTGCATCTTTTCCAATCGAAACCCTTTTTGTCTCTGTGCGTCCATAAAAAAGAAGGAGCATAGGAAAATTGAAATGACATCGAATGAAAATTCCCGAACGTGTCCCAAACAATATAAAAGCCAAGACCAAAACCGAGACCAAAAACCCAATCCCAATCCCGAGATCCATGGGGAGTAATCGCTCTTTCTCCAGGACAGCAGCACAAAAAAAAACAAAGAGAAGAATACCTCCCGGCATGTGGGAGGCAGCAGCACAAAAAAAGTGTCCAAGTAATCGAGCAACTTCAATTTGGTGGCTCGCTGGTGGAAAAATGAAAATTGTAAGCCCAGGCGGAGTTTTCCCAGTTTTCGCACTGCCCCTGCCGATCCCCTTTATGATTCCATTTAGCGCCTGGCACGCCAATTACAATGACAATGAATAATTATTCAAGACCAAAGAGCAAATCCCGGACAGGAATTTTAATGCAGCAGCTGCTGCTCTCTATTTTCCCCGATCCCAATCCCAATCCTGCGCCTGGGCCGTGCAAAATTTTAATGAAGTTCATCCTTCAGCATTCCATAGCCCGCCCTTTGTTGTGCAAATTGTCTTAGCTCTGAATTGGGGTATAATTCCAATTGCGAATGCAAATGCATTACCATTAACAAAAGACATTAATTACTTGGGAGAGAATGAAAAATGATCGGGGGACCTGGCTGCGGCGTTTAATTGTCAAACATTTTTGCACATATGCGCAAATTAGTGTGACAATTGTTCGGCAGCGTTAATGATAATGATGATTATGGCAATGGTGATTGGCGATGCCACACTGTATTGCATTACAGACACCACACCGCACCACATTACACCACACAGCACCCACCTCACCCATAATCCCAATAGCAATCCCAATCACAATCCAAATCCCGTTGACAGTTCGACGCCATTAGGTGGGCGAGCACAGGAGTCTCGGCTCGGCATTATATCAATTACCCGAAACGGGACAGAACAGAGCCATCCAGCTATCCAGCATCCCCGATGCACTGAAATCGAGCATTGCAATTGATGAAATAATTTGCAGCACTGACATTTTTGGTTGTCATCGATACCCGCCCGCATCTCCACCTCTCTCTCATCGGAACAGATGCGGATGGTAACTGAGTTTGGACCACGCCCCCAGATAGACTGATAGATGGCATTGTCCATCGGTCACCACCACTAGGCACTCAACAGCCAGCACCCATCATCCCCCCTTGCGTAACAGCTGCATCAATGATTTGATTTGATTTCCTTAGATAATTGCCAAACTGAAACATGTGCGAGAATTCCGGCCATTCGGAGTTGTGTGTGTGTGTGTCCCAAGGGTGATATTCGATGATGACGGCAACCACTAAGAATTAATCAGAGCGGAATATCAAATTGAGCATCCTACATAATTTCATTCGAGACCCCAGAGAGTCCTAGTCTTGGTCAAAGTTCTTGTGTTGAAATGAAGACCGTCATCTAATGGCCCAATGATGGATGATTTCATTGTGCTGATATATACAGATGTATATGCACACATATGCATTGAATATTTCAATTAATTATTAACTAGTTAATCTGGAAGGGAACTGGTTTCTTATGATAATTAAATTAATATTAAATTATGCAGTATTGAGAAAGTTTCACTAATATGTCCCTAGATCCTTAATTGTTAAGCCCTCCCCCTCTCTTCCCTTAAAACCGCCATTGCCGTGTCCGTTTTATTTATTTTTTTATATCATTTTTTTGGCGCTATCATCAATCATTATTCTTAGTTCTGGCTTGAGCTTTGAAACTCAATCGTAACTCGCAAGCGTTTTTGTGAAGATGTTTGGCGCGATTTTTATATTTATTTTGTTACAAAAATGTTTTGTGTATTTTTTTATTGAGCATTTTGTTATAGTTTTAAGTGTTTTTTCTTTGGTTTTCATATTATTTTGTATTTTATAGTGGTGTTTCTGTTTTTGTTTGATTTTTTTGTGCAGGTAGAAAAGTGTAAACCTTCAAGCTATAAAAGCCTACTTCCCTGCATTATCTGGTTATCTTGCCCTGCCTCACAAGTTTTTACTAAACTATCGCTAGTGCTGCTATCTTTTTTTCGAATTTTATCATTTTTATCTATATATTTTTTTTTTGGGATTTTCTTTTGAATTTAATATTTTTTTCAAGATTTTTTTCAGCAATTTGATTGCCTTTGATGCTGGTAAAAACTAGTTTAGTTCGTTTGATTCGATGTGAAAATATTTCTTTTGCCTTTTTGCCGATTTTAGTGCTTTTTTTGCGACCGACTTTGCATTGCCTTGGATGCTTGGAGAATTTTTATTTGGTCATTTCACTAAATTCCCTAGGCATATATAATTATCCAACGTCAAATTTAAATTGGTGTAAACGCGCCCGGCAACTTGCTACTAAAAAACTTACTTTCGCAACGTCTCAATTTTTTTTTTACGTCCTGATGGGGTTTAAATGTTTCTCTTATTGACTTGTTTTTGAGAGTGGTGGGATTTTTTTGTTGTTGTTTGTTTGTGTTTTCTGTTACGAATGATGGTGGTGCGAGTTTTTAAGCAAGCGGTGGCTCGGTCGCCACAGAGTCATCGTCGACTCCCATCTCCCGGGACTGGTGCTCCTCGGGCTCCTTCTGGTCGGTCTTCATGTTGATGTCAGTCCAAATGGCGGTGGTGGCCTTGTCCACCATCAGTTTAAAGGGGCGCGGCGATGGAAACTCACCGTTCGATCGGAAGACCGACCTATTGGCCAGTTGATGCTGATGGTGCTGCTGCTGGCCCTCGTAAAAATCGCACTCCGAATCGGCGGGCGGCTGCTGCATCACAATGGTGGGCCCATCGTAGTCCTCGAAAATGGAGCTGAGGTTCCTCGTTGCATCCAGCCGGCGGTAGCTGGCCTGAAAGATGGCTCTAATGCGCTCAAAAGTGGTCGAATCGTACACGGACCTGGCCGTATTAGTTTGGTCGAAGGGCTCCTCGATGCACAGCTCGTTCCACTGGTGGATGTCGTTTTTGGGTGCCTTCGATGCCCGGCACACTTCCACGGGCAGGACGCCGCCCACGCGTATCGAAATGGCGTACTTGCCGTACTCAAAGACACTGTAGTAGTGCAGGAAGCCAATCAGGAGATCGCCCAGGCATTGGGCATTGTCCGAGGGATACGGGCCCATCACCTCGTTCATGTCCACGTAGCCAAAGTCGTTGGGCAGCAGGAGCCCAAACTTATCCGGATACATCTTGTGCAGGCATGGCAGAACCGGCGGACTGGCTCCGGCCTGCAGGAAATGGATGACCATCAGCATCAGCGAGTAGCTGGAAATGGTCATGTTCTTGGCATTGTTAATGTCGTGGTACTGGGCCCACTGTTTCACAGCCATGGCCATCGGACGCACCCGCCACTCCAGCTGGGAATAGCAGTACAGGAGATGGGTATTTCGGATTCCAACGGAATTGTTAAAGTTGATGTCGACCTCCACTTTGTGGCGGCAATCGGTGAAGCGCAGGATAGGCACCCGGGCTTCGATCAGATTGAAGTCCTGGAACTCGTTCGTGCGGCTAAGGAGCTCCCTCATCAGTTGCAGGTGATAGACGGCCTCCATTCTTGGATCAATGTTCGGATTGGTGCAGGCCAGCATGCAAATGTCCATGTCGGAGAACTTGGAACCAAAGTGGGAGATCGAGGAGCCCACCAGATACAAGCCGTACCTAGGATAGTTCGTCTGCGGAGCGATGATGGAGACGGGAAAGAGTTCGCACGAAAATATGGCTTGGCCGTAACATTATCCCAACTCACCATGGCCACTGTGTAAATGAATCGCCATAGTCGCATCTTGGTCTTATAAATATGACGGGTCTGCTGGGCTTCCAGGAACTTTCTCCATATGGACAGGGACAGGGAGTCCCACTTGGAACTGCCGGGCACTGTCTTTGGCGGACGCTTCATCTCCACCTGCTTGGCGCGGAGCAGGAAGCGGTCCGCTGGCGTGTAACCAAAAAACTCGCGCCAGTAGCGGCTGTGCATGTCGTGGTGCATTCCATCCTCCAGGGATTCCTTTGGCTTAGGATTAGAATTTTTAATTTGAAAATTTTAATAAAATAATAATAATTTATATCAGAATCCCCCGCAAAGAGAATGATTACCTACCATGATGATATTGGCCCTTGCTGAGACCGGAGCCTCGGCACTCTTGCTGGAGGAGGCGGAAGGACTGACGGAGTGACTAGATTCCGCCGAAATGTAGTCGGCCTCCTCGTAGCGGCTCTTTCCTCCGTCGATGCCATCCTCTTGCTGCTGATGGTGCTGCTGGTCCTGCTCCAACTTATAGGGCTTCTCCTCCGCGGTGAGGGTCAACATGTCGCCGCAGCAGCTCATGCCCCGCACACGTTGGTGGATCGTCGGGTTTGGCGGTGGATGGACCGCCATGGTCCTGTAGCCATTTGTCATAGATACTTGAGCATGGAACTCTAGGTTCATAAGGTGATGCATGTCGCCGTAGGGCACCAGATTCGGACCATTAAGGTCAGGCACCTCAGCGCCGGTGGCGAAGGCCAGGCAACTGACCATCACCTTGCGCACCACCGACTCCACAGATCCGCCGCTCAAGTCGCTTTCGGTGGCATCGCTATCCTGGCTGGTTGCCGTACTGGTGGCCCCACTGTCAATCGACTGGCCGTCGGTCACCTCGATGTCGGAACATGGATGGGAAAGAGGACACGAATGCGCGTCCATTTCGGAGGTGTCCTGCTTGTAACTAAGCGGCTCCAGGTCGGAGGAGAAGCCGCCATTGGCTGGATCCAGACCCAAGTCAGCATAATCTTGGCGCTGATCAAAGTCCGAGTCCAGCGGCTGCTCTCCCTCCGAGGTGGCGCTGCTGGCCGTGGCCGTAGCTCCTCCTCCTACACCTCCACTTCCCCTTGCATTTCCACTGCCTGCTATCCTGGTCCCACCTGCGCCCATTGCCGTGCCAGCGCATCCCTGTCCTGGGTGTACCACTCCACCAAGGCCCATCGGCGGTGCTCCCGCAGTGTAAACCATATATTGTCCTGGCTGGTAGACATAGGCATCCATGTTTCGCGATTGGTAGTAGCGCGACTGCTGACGGTTGACCACTGGCTTCCCACCTTCCGCCATGTGTCCGTGATAGGCATTTGCTCCCTGGAACTTACCAACTCTGCGCACGGCGGAAGGCTGTGGCGGCTGTTGGTAAGCGGCAACGGGCACTGTCATGGGCATCGGCTTCCGCTCCACCGACTCATTGCCATTGATGTAGCGCAGTCGATTGCGGTAGGAGCGATTGGGATGCTTTGGCGGGGTTATGGAGGTATTCGAGCTGGCAGCCCTCTCCAGGTGGGATTTCGAGGATGAGGCGGACAGCGATCCGGAGGAGTTCGATGTGCGCTCCTTGCCCGGCATACTCTTGCCGCCTCTCTTTACTTGATTGCGACTCTTGGAATATGAATTGATTGCCGGCCCTTGATAGTTGCGAGTCTGGTTGACATTCGACAAATTCTGATCTCTGGATCCAGTGGGTGCTGGTCCGGCTGCCACTGCCACTGGGGGTGTCGGTAGCGATGCTGCTGGGGTTGCTGCAGCACCGCCTGCTGCAGGTCCTCCGCCCGGATAAATCCTTGCATTTCCCCCTGCTGCTTGGTCAAAGGGCGCTTTAAAGCGAGGCCCACCGCCATTCCCTGTCCCACTCTTATAGTACGACTTTGATTCCCTGTGATAGTCCGTCGAGCTTTGTGCAGTCGCCGTCGCCAGTCGTCCTGATCCCAAGCGCTCGCGCGGTGCTGCGGGCGGCCCTAAATGGCGCCAAGTGGTGCCCGGAGCAGGAATCGGTTCTTCGCTGGTTTCACCACTCACCGCTGTCGTCGGCTGCTGGGCCACCGGATGCGGCTGCTGTGAATGTGGCTGCTGAGAATTTGGCTGCTGGGAATGCGGCTGCTGGGAGTGCGGTTGCTGAGAGTGCGGTTGTTGGGAGTGCGGCTGTTGGGAGTGCGGCTGCTGTTGTTGCAGCTGCTGTTGTTGCGGCTGCTGTTGTTGCGGCTGCTGTTGTTGCGGCTGCTGCTGCTGCTGCTGCGGCTGAGGACTGCTGGTAACGTGGCGACTCACCCTCGGCATGCCCGGCACCGGAGCAGCATGAAATGGGCCGGAGGGCTGGCTGTAGTAGCCAGGATATATGATCCTCTGACTGCCATACGGATGCTCGAATCCAACCGGCATCATGGGTATGCCATACTGTGAGGCGTAGCCTTGGTTATACGGATAGTTCCGGTCAAACTGCCAGAACGCGTTCTCCGCATGCCATAGGCGCCGCTGCGGTCCGTTGGGCAGGTATCCCTGGTATATAAATTGGGGCGCTGGCAGACTGCTGGCGGATCCTGTCGCTAGGACACCCGGGGATGTTGATCCGGCCGAGGAGCCGGGTGTGGCAGGGACAGAGGTCGTAGTCGGCGATGATGCTGGCACCGTTGTAACTGCTGTGATTCCTCCTCCTGGGGATCCTGGCGCCACAACACCTATAGCATAACGATTCCGCGATAGGTTACCGTCGATGGGACGTGGCGATGCCGAGGCTGGCATCCCCATGGTGGCCAGTAGGGGCATGCGAGTGGTCAGGGAGGTGGGCGTGGTCCTCACACTTCGTGGCGTTATCGATAGGGGCGTGGCTATATTCAGGGTGGTGCCGGCCATACAACTGCCGATCCCGTAAAGAAACTCCATGGAGTACCTGTAGCCACCGGGCGGCCTGGGGCATGTGTGCACCACTGTGGTCCTGCGCTGGCGCCGTGGCTTCGGAGCGCTATTCGATATTGTGCTGTGCTCGTGCTCCGGCGATACCTGCTGGTCCGGCTGGTACTCCTGCGACTCCGCAACAATCCCTCCGGCTGGCTCCAAGATACCCGCCGTGATTGTAGACTTGGTTGTATGGTTGGTAATTGTGGTAATGGTGGTGGTGGTGGTGGTGTTGTTGCTGTTTGTTGCCGGTGACGCTGTGGCTGTGACTATGGTGGTGTTCGGGGTGTTTGTGGTGTTGCTGACGGTCGTTGCTGCTGGTGCGGCACTCGAGGATGCCGCTGCCATTGCCGTTGCCGCTGCCAAGGCAGTGGACATTGCTCCGATGCGGCCTCGTCACGATCCAAACGACATATATCCAGATATATGTGCGTACGTACACACAGACTGCTAAAGAATATGGTGTGTGTTCGGTACCTCCGTCTGTCACTTTAACAAAGCAAAGGCTTGACGGCAAACCGAACGCCTGATACGGACCCAGGAAATATCCGAAATGAAGCTTTTTGGAAACCCTACTGTGACGGATCGGGGTGATTGTGATTTCTAGTCTGCCTCAAAGTGACGTTTCCAAAGGCCAAATCATAGTGTCTCCTTCTAGGGGTCCGACGTACACCTTTGGATTATAAATATTGCCTCTGCTGTTTCGGTTTCGTGGCTCCTGCTGCTGATGATGTTTCGTGTTGGGGAATTGTTATAAAGTTATCTAAAATGCACTCGGATCCAGTCCGGAGTTCTCTTACAATTTGTACGGAAATTTTACACAATTATTACTAGCAATAATCCACGAAACACACTTGCGTAAAAAATGTTGCCTGTCAAGTCTAAAAGTGACCGGTGCAGTGCTGCTAAGCACTGCCTTCGCCCATTTATTGTCCTGCAGTGTTGGGCAAAAAGTGGCGCTCACATATTGAACACTTTCGCTTCACTTCAAAGGCTTCCCCGATTCTGGATTCACACTTTACCAGCGCCTTGCCCGGGCGGCAATCCTATTCTTTCACAGCACCACTTGAGCCAAATTCCTTTGGCGCATTGAGGAAAACAAAGGAGGCTGAAGCGAAAATGCTTTTGCAAAAAGCTGACACAATTTTTGTGAAAACAAGTGTGAGTGCGAGTTGGGAAATAAAGGAGACTGAGGAATCTACGCCATCCACTCAACATAGTTCCATTCTAAGCCAGCGGCTCAGACTGCCTTTGTCTTCGAATTACGCTCCCAATTTGATTTGCTTATGTAAATTATGAAAATTGCCCACAAAGAGCAACCGCAGCTCCAGCCCAAGGATTTTAGATTCAATTCGATTTGCCGGCTCAGTCCCAAAAAAATGCAGCCAACACAATAAAAAAATAAAAAGAGAAAGGAGGAGAAAATACAATTTTTCGAGTTGCGTTCTACTGTAATTTGAAACAAATCAAATTTATTGCCCCAGACGCAGCGGCGCCATTGGCAATTTTCAGATGCGGCCAGATGCGGTGAGCATATGAAATGAGCCCAGTGGCGTTGGGTACGCGGGGAAGGGGGTTGGAATTGGTTTAGTCTACGTGCATATTCAGATACGGGCCCCCGAACGCATACATCCATATTCTAATTAGATTTATAACGCAACAATAACTGTGCTCTCCCCGATTATTTCCCCCATCCGTGGCCAGATTTTCAAATTTAAAATGTTTCATGAATTATGGTCAGGATGCGGACCAAAGGGGTTGGGCAAAAGACACTGGCAGAAATATATATAGAGTTTAAGAAATATTGATATTATTTTTAAACAATCTATAATTATAATCATTCTTTAATAATTTTATCTTTTATCTACTTCGAAAGACTTGCCTAAACCCTAAGATACCACACGGATTGTTGTAGCACGGAAAGTAAATCCCAAACTTATTAGTCGGTACTTAACAAAGCATATAATAATTGTTTTAAAAATATAAATACTATTTCTAAGCCATTTATAATTAATTTTTACATTTTTAATATTCATTAAAATTTTTCCTTGTGCATTTAGTCAGAAATAAAGATATGCCAACAGAGATAAGTTGCTGTAGCATTCAGCTTTACGTGGAAAACGGTTGAGTCATGCCGTATTAGTGAACTAACCCCTCTTTGCCTCCTGATCCTGCCTCCTCATTTAATGCTGTGTGACGCGTGTTTCAGATTTTCGGTTTAGCACACACCCAGGCACACACACATTTTTTTTCTTCCCTAAACTAAAAATTAGCCTCGAAACAGAAACGGAAAAGGAGAAAAAGTTTCATATTACATGCAAGCAATTTGGCAAATAAACTGTCAGCAGCACTGAGGGATATATATGTATAAATTGGGGCGGGGGAGTTGTACCTAGTACAGTATGCAATGGGGAAGATGCTCGGCCAGCCATCGATTGCGGCCTGAATAATTCACAGAGTAAGCCAGAAAGAGGGAGAGAGCTGAGGAAAATGCCAGGGCCCGTGTGTCCCCCGAGGGAAAACGCAGGATAAATAAGGCAGCGGGATGGAGGAGGAGAGTCCTGAATACCGACCGAATCCTCAGCCATTCCGCCTCGGGGTTGGCCTCTCACATTACCTACCCACCTAAAAGTACTCATCTCTCTTTTTTCCCCCAAAAATTTTGTTTCTTTTAATGGGATGATGCGTAACAAAAAAAAACCTGCATAGGCATTGACTTTTTATTTTCCAAAATCCATTCCGTTATGCTAAAGACAATAAAGCGTGACAGGTAATTAGATTAGACTAATTTCGGCTTTTCTTCTTTATTGGCAATCAGTGAGGCAACGAATCGAATGCCTTTTTGGCCATTTTGGTTAGTAATTTTATTAGTGTTTCCCTTGTCAAAGTGGCGGAGAGTTGACAGCCGATTGCCGCATTGCAACACATCTTTTTTGCCCCTACTTTCCGCATGTGTGTGTGCGAAAAGCAAATAATTAATAATTCATGCAACACGATTGACAGTGCGCCCCAGTTGAACTCGTTGCCCCTGCTGTGGATGTTTTTCTTTTTTTTTATTTGTGCTTTACTTTACTGTACTGGGCCTCCTTTTTATTTGTGGCACGCTCATAAATTTACAATTACACATGCCGGCGTGTGGAGTCGCCGTCGTGGTCCTGCTGCCTCCTTTTGCCTTGTTTTTAATTTAATAAATTAATAAAACGGCAAACGTGACAACACTGGCTACGCTGGCATCAAAGTGGCCAAAGTGTTGCCATTTGCATTTTTAATGCACTTTACCCTGCAACCCGGCGCGTAAAAATAATTATCAACTGAATCGGCGATGAGCCGACACGAGCAGAAATAAAAGGAAACCCAACCGAGGAGAGTCACCGAGTGCAGCACAAAAATTTTTTAATTGAATTTTCTCAACATGCGTGTCACCTCTGACACTCTGTCACCCCGGTGGCAGGCCAATGTCAAAAGCACACACCATCTATTCCGGCTCTCTGTGTGTGGCTTCAAATTCAAATTCAATTTCACTTTCAATTGCAGTTAATTGCTGGCCCCAAAGCCAGAGGAAGCAAAAAACAAAAAAACAAAATATAAAGAAAACTGAAATTAAACTCCAGCACGGACGGCAGCAGCAGCAGCAGAGTACTCTTCCTTTTGGCACACTTTAGCACACAATGCAGACCGGATCGGACCGGAGCAGAGCTTCCTCACCTGCTGAACGCAGTTAACCCCAATTATGGGCACAAAGACCTGGCTCAGACAGACGCCCAACTAGTAGCTGGCGGTAGTTAAAATATTTAAGCCACAACAGCAACGGCGACAGCGTGGAGCAGGAGAAGGAGAGAAAAATGTAAGTAAGATGGAATGCTGCCGCAGGCATTAAAATAATAAGGATAAGGAAGCGGTTGTTAACCACGAAACCGCTCAAAAATGAATGGATGAATGCCAGCCAGCAGGCCAGGAGGAGTCGCAGGTCCGCCGCAGTCTAGAGTGCGGAGTCGGAGTCGCGTGCTCTCCGGCGTGTATTCCCGGGCGAGTGAGTGACTCGTTCGGACTTTGTTCATTATACGTTTCCTGTTTGCATAAGACCAAAAAACCGGGGTACCAACTCCCCGTAATTGTTCTCCGCCACGGCTGCTCTGCGGCTGGCAGCCCGTCCTGGCCGGGGCCCGGCAATTCCTGGTGTCCCATTGTGCCCGGCGTTAAATTTCGAAAGTTTGCCCGGCCAGCGCCGCCTTGAGGCTATTTGGGCAAAATGAGAAAACGGAGCGTCGGCGACGACATGGACACAGAAAAAAAGTGAAAATTGCATTGCAGTGGGGGACAGGAAATAGGCGAGAGTTTTCATTTTCCTTCTTCTATTTTTTTCACTTTTAATTATGCAGCAAGCTAGATTTGAGCAAATACTGAAGCGGATTGGATTCGCTCTAGAAAGTTGATGGAAAAATATTTCTTGAACAGCAGAAATCGGTTAGGTGGAAAGGTAAATTTAAACTTAAAAGAAACTAGAGTTCAAATATAACATTTAAGTTTATATTAAGAGAATATTATAGTTATAATTCACCTCTTACCTACTTTAGTTTCAGTTTCGTTAAACAGTTGATATTTTTAATCCATTATCATAAAGTTTAAAGCCTTAAAACCATTGACGAATCTAATTAGTTTTCTAAACATTTAAATTTCCACTGTTTTTCTCTCCAGACTCCCTCCCTCCCCCACACACCAATCAGGCATCACTCAATGCCATCTGGCTGACGATTACACTCATTTGTCCTGCCCCCAACTAACCGGACCCGGAGGCTAATGAATTCACCTTACCGAAAAGTGTGCCACATTTGCCTGATTAGCTTCTCAGCTGCAACAAGCTCTGAGCCAATGCGATCCACCCACTGACGATGACGACGACGACGACCCACTTTTGGGACGACTGGCAACGGTCCCCGACAATGAAATATATTTTTAATCAAGCAAAATCGAATTCAAAGCAATACACCGGTGGCTCATTATTTAGGCAAATGTTCGGCCATTAACTACACCCAAGTCCCTGTCCGAGAGGTTGACCCTCCAACGGGCCCGAAAATTACAGCCCAAAACAAATTGACAAATGTTGCCACTTAATGTGTGTGTGCTGGCACAGCCGGGGCTAAAATGTTAAACAATTTCGTGTTGTATTTCGTATGCCAAAAATATACAAACTAATTAATAAGAGAAACAGCGCCGCCATCGAGGGAATCCCGAGGGCGTCGCGGGAATTGGGTGAGTGAGTGACTGCCACACGCTGGATTTTATTTGATTTTGTAAAAATTTAATTTCAACAAGGAATTCTCTCTCAGGCGGCAATTTTTCAGCTCTGCTGTCTCGGCAGCGAAGTGAAGTGAGTGACTCGCAGCGACTTCCTTCAGTTTGTTGAGGGAATTTTGCATTTTGTTTGAATTATTGCCTTCATTAAGATTGCGTTGTTGATTTGCCCGCCCATCCCATGCCATTTCAGACCTCCTCTTTTTCTTTTTCAGTGCTGTGAGCGACAGCCTGACTCCACCCAACCACATCCCCATTTTCCTGGGCCGTATTTCCCAGAGTTTTTCTCCTTTGTTACACCTAGACCTGAACCAGACTTCTGCGCCTCCCCGCTGCTCAATTATTTCGGTTGCGACTGTGACTGCGCCTGCGAATGCGAATGCGACTGTGACTGTTACACATCTTGAAAATGTTGTGACTCTGCACTTGACAATAAATTTTATTCAGCGAACCTGGGGGGCTTGTATTTTTAGCTTAATTGTGAATGAAGTTGATCTGCCGCTTGCCACCATCGTCGTCGTCGTCGTCTTGGTCGTCATCGCCATGTGCTGACATGTGCCCACTCCCCAGGTCTCCGTGTCTTCATTTTCCTCCTGTTTTCCTCTCTTTTTTTTTTTGTGGTTCTGCCTACGCGTGTGTAATTGTGCGAAATTCATTCACATGGAAAATTTGCCAGACTGTAACCGCTGAAGTCATAATTATGCGAATATCTTTCCGCCGCCTTTCCTCTGAAATTGCTTGTTTATGCCACCGAGCATTTGATTGGCCTTCAAGGAAAGGAAAGTGTTTTATGTTGTTTGGTTGGAAACTCAGATTAAATAAAGATGGCAATTTAAATAGATTTAAGATTCCTGTTTTCCTCTTTAATTTCTTGTAAAACATTATACTAACAACAAAGTAAACCCTTGAGTATCTCTACTTTGAATAAAATTTCTTCGATTTTTGTTTACACATTTCCAGCATTTCCCAGATTTTCATTCTCCATCCTTTTTTTTCAATTTGTTTCCTTAGCAATTGTCTAAGCAGAGCTTTACACATTTTGCTAAGCAGCTTAGGAAATAGTTCCTTCAAAACAACTTGGCCAGAACTAACTAACTAAAGCTGCCTGGCTGGCTGGCTGGTTGGCTGGCTGGTTGGCTGGCTGGTTGGCTGGCTGGTTGGAAGGAAGCCCAGCACAGCCGAACAAAGGACGAGAGTGAGTTGCCATTAAACCACTCATAACCCAGATACTTTAAGCAGAAAAACAATAAGTACAAACGGAATGTGGGGAGCGAGGAAAACCACGTTCGCAGCGGGGGAAAAGCGGCGGTGGGAAATGCAGGCAGCTTGTTGGCCGGTACTTATGCCAAATGCGTTTGCGATTTGTGTCAATAAACGCAGCGAAGGAAGGAAAAAGCAGGCAACTCCAGTGCGACCAAAGAAAGAAATTTCTATTATCTGTGCAAAGTGTGCGCGAAATTGAAAATTGCACGCCGCCTCGCAGCTGTTCCCTCTGCAGTTCTCGTTGAAGTCCTCGTCCTCGTCCTCGTCCTCGTCCTCGAGCAGGAGCGCTCTAAATTTTCATAGCCAAGCCAGTTGATAAACTCTAATATGACATTATGGCGAACGTGGAGCTTTGGGCTTGTGCGCCTTGGCTTATACCGGCGTTTTGTGAAATTGCAACTGGTAGCCCGGAGTTGCATCCCGGACCAATATTGCAACATGGGGCAAGGACTCGCAGGGGGATGTGTGTATGTGTGCATAGACAACATGGCAACAAGTTTACAAACACATTGCGGTTTAGCGCAAAAGTCAATTACCATTTTAACTGACAGTCGTCGTCGTCGTAACCGAAGCTGCTACTGCCGCTGCTATAGCCATAGATATATCCTCCATAGCCATAGCGATATATCTATATGCCAAACTTAACCTGCAGCAACCCATTCCCCTGGGGGTGGAGAAGCCCAGCATTTCACTCAATCAGTCGGTAATCGATTTCGTCTGGGCGGCATCGAAATCGAACTCGTTTTACACTGGGATATACATTTTTGAGAATTTAGGGTCAAAAAGGATCTATAAATACATAGGATTTAGTATAAAATGGAAATTAAAACAGACAGACATAAACTAGACATTTGTGTCAGAGTCCATCTAAGAAACCTCATCAGTACCCATTTTGTTGACTGTGTAATTTGCCTTATTTCTTTTATATAATTCCTGTTTTCTAAACATCATCATATTTTGTATCTTTTATATAAAATTTTCTTGCAGTTTAGGGTTCAGGTTCTGGTTGCGGTTCCTGGGTTCCGGGTTTTGGTCTGTTGCTTGAGGTTAACAAATATGCGTCGACTGCTCCCCGCCGCTTTTTACGCACAATTTTCCTTTGGCGAGGTTTGGCGCTCGCTCTCCGCGCGTTTGTCGAAATTGAATGTAAATATTTATTTTTATTTGCATCTGGCGCTGCATGCGAGTGTGCGAGAGTATCTTGTTTGCTACTCGACATAATTAGACGATGTCTGTGCGAATCGCTCTCCGCTCATTCCGTCTGCGGTCTCCGATTGCAAATGATTGCAAACCCGTCATAGATTTACAATATTTACCCATGCAAATTGCCTTGAGCCACAGACTTGGCCAGCGAGTAGGGGTTTCCGAAGAGGCGGGTTATATAGGGAGGGGTGGGAAGAGAGTTACTAGGAAATTACGGGGCGTCAACCTTAAGCCGGAGTATTCATAATTGAATTTTCATGTTTGCCACACTGCCATTACGATTCCTGCAGCATTTATGAGTAATTGGTTAGAAATTCTACAAAAAAAAAGTATTAAAAAACCGAACCAGAATTATATATTTAACGATATGAACGTTAGTGTTGTTTGGACAAAAAAAACTAACAACAAATGCAGACACGCAATGCTGGGCAGGTCCTGCAAGGGTCCTTAACTGCCCGTTTGCTTGTTTTAATAACATAATTGAAAAGTGCCTCTGAGCAAGGTAAATGGAATGCAGACGGCAGTTGGCAGCTGCCTTTGATTACAGGGGGTTGATATAGTACATACATATGTACGTTCGTCAGGATATGTTTATGGAACTACACCCCTATGCCATAGCCCTTTGGCCGGGTGTTGGTAATGGTGTCGATCGCGTGTCCTGGCGCCTTGTTAACAGGCGTTTGTCCTCTGCTTAAAAGGTTGAGGTTTATTAGCGTGAATCAATAAGCACACAGGGAAAACGCACAACTGGCCTGTAATTAACTGCCGTTTTCTTCGCGATATTGATTCGCTGTCCAGCAAATTCCAGGACATTTAATCCGTCTCCGTCTCCACTGGCTTATATATACATATATTTCGTTCGTGTAAAATTTCTCCAGATGAATAATGAGCATTCCTCGAGCGCTCTCTGGCAGAAAATTGAAACTATTTTGCATAGCATTGGGAAGCATTTTAATTTGAATTTCTTTCCAGCAAGTGATCAGCCATGGACAAGGAGATTTTCCGCCATTTTCCCATCTGCCCCCGCCCCCTGTCCCCATCCGCATTTCTCCCTAATGGCAGTTGCTGGCAACATTAAGGATAATTGTTGTAGTTAGCATGTACTCTGGCATTTATAATGTGCTTCATTCATTTCCCCATTTTCCCGCCCCCTGCTTTTCCCGCTGCATTCCCCATATTCAAATACTTGGCCAGCTCTTGGCTCTGCTTTGCATATCTCTCTCTATCGCAAATGATAAAAATGTTGATTATGCATTTTTTTTCCTTCTTATTGCTCTTAGCTCTTTGGTGTTGATTGCGGTTGATTGCGTTGGTTTTGAAGGGAAATAGAGAGAAGGAAACTAGCTGGGAGGGGAGATTTTGATGAATAACCAAAGGAGGAAGGGGTGGCGAGTGTTTTTCTAGGTGTTAATAGAAATTATTCTTACTTTTGATGAGCGCTTTTTTGCAAATAAATTGGATTTTATTTATATGAATACGAGCTAATATCCTTTGAATATGAACATTGATTATGAAGAGTAAATCAAGTAAATAAATTCAATCTACAAACTCTCTTAGTCCTTTAAAAGTCGAGAGATAAATCTCTGAAAATCCCCATCTATTGAATCACTCATGTAGAGATCAAAAGAGGCATGCATCCATCAGCATGTCATCGTCAACACTCCAGCTTCGTTTCTGAAACCATTCCATTAGTTAACCCGCTCAGCTTTTCAGCTCCGCCACTAATTACAGTCAGTATGCCGCGGCTAATTGCCAAAATGGGAGTGCACTGTAAGAACTTATTAGGCCCGAACTCCATGGATTCCGATTGTGCGCCTTCCATATCATAATTTCAAACGCCAGCCAACAGTGCAAGTCAGTCCCAGTCCATCCCTCCATCCACAGAGATAGACAGTGGCAAAAGGACCGACCTACAGACGGACAGACACAAACAAATTGACGTGCCGACACATCGACTAATGGACATGACTGCACTACTAGGGGAAATCCCCCGAAAAACACCGAATCAGACGGGTGGTGAAGGGGAGAACGGAAAACAAATTGTGAGCTCGCGCTCCCGAAAATGATAGACAAATGCCAAATGGATGCACGATGCCAGCAAAATTCGCGCGCTGCTGCAAAGTGAACGAAAATTGCTCGCTTTATGGTAAAAATTGCATAAATAAATCATGTTCTAATATTGCACTTGCCCTTGCAACAATCTGTCAGAATGGCAGGGCACAGGCACCCACAGGAAGTGACGGCGGACGAGGATGTGGAGGCGGATGCGGATGTCAGAATGGGTCCCTGCCAGGGCAGACAATGGATCCATGGATCCAGCAGCAGACGGACAATGGCTGCCAGGAGTGGGTTTTCGAGGGCATACAAGGGAGCTCGACTTCCAGCACGACTATGAGAACGAGTGCGAGTGCGAGTATGGCAATGTCAAACCGTGGCGTGAATGAGTGCGCACAAAATGGCGTTTAAGGCCATAAACAGCAAACGAGTTGGCGGAGTCAAAGGGATGAGAAAGGGTGCAGTGGGCCCAGTTTAGACCATTGCAAACCAATCGATGCCAGGCCATAGATAGTGCCGAGTCATCTACTGCCGCCGGTCCTCCTTCTGCACTTGACAGCGCTGACCAGGCCGGACGGCCAGCAAACTGATGCCCGAAACCCGAAGCCGGGACCTAGACCCAAACCTAAACCTGCTTCCGCAATCAAACACTTGGATAAAATGTATATATATAAGGAATTTTAAATATATATATAATATTCTAAGGATGAATATTTAAGATATTAAACACCTTTTTAGATCAGAAATCCAAACCTTTTAATGATTCTTAGAAGCTTTTAGTGCACTTAATTTTTAAATTTATTATTACAAGCTTTAAGGCCTTGTTTAGTTATTGTTTAATATTTTTCCCAGTGCACTTGTACGCGTATCTATATCGGTGTCTAGCGCTTGTCTGACAAACTGAATCGCCTGTCTGTTTTGGCGCTTAATTCGTCACTAAATGAGATTTTTTTTGTGCTATTTTTTCTGCCGGCGTTCGTTCGTTTTTGGCCATTGTTGTGCGCCATCGAAATTGCTATTTTGGTAGCAGAACGAGCGAGTTCCTGCCGGTACTGCCGCTGTGGCTTTGCCATGGCCGGATGGTTGGAGTTGGAGTAGGAGTAGGAGTTGGAGTAGCTGCTACAGGATTCGGTTTCGGGTGGTGCTGGCCTGGCGCCGACAGTTGCAGCCACTTTGCAATAACACAGCGTGAAATTGCAACGCCAAATCGAATCAGTCCGCACGGGAAATTCGATTTTTTGTTCGCTTCGCGAGTGAGTGTGCCACCGTGTGTGTGTGGAGATGCAATGCCGATGATGAGGCTGCTCCTGTTTGCGGATCTGGGGCTACTCTCGGGTAACAGTATAGCACCGCGGTGGCTACTAGTCTTTTGCGGGCAATCAGACAGCAACAAATGCCAGACGGAAACGGAATTGGAGCAACAGGAGGAGGAGGAGTTGCAGGACTCGGATTCGGATTCGGGAGACAGACCAGCAGCAGCACCAATGCAATTTGGAGGCAAAAGTTGTTCGGTCAAAAACACACTGTTGCTGAAGGCGAGGTAAACATAAACAAAGGAGCAAAATGGATCTAGTGTTTATTTTCATTTTTATAGCCGACGAAAGGAATACCCATTTAAGGGATTTAAATAATAAATTTTTCTGTTCTTTTTTGGCAGATATTAAAAGATATAGTATCTGTAATGCTTTTAAGAAATCCAGTAATATCTGTCCCTTGATGTCCATGCCACACCTTGACAGTCAGACACTTATTCCCTTATCCTTTGCCATCCTTCAACTATCCATCAGGAGCAGCAGCAGCAGCAGAGAAATGAAATGAAATTACAAAATGTGTTGAATGCTCCTCGAATTCTTTTGTATCTTTTTTGCATGCCACCCACCACAGACAGTGGTTCCTCCTCGCAACTCGTCCTTCTCCCCCGACTGCTGGCATTGTGGCATAAATTGCTTATTTATTGTTTAAAATGGTTTCTGGTTGCTAAACGACATTTTCAGCGCTGCTGGCCATTGTTCGAGTTCGCTGGCCAAAACAGGTGCCAAAATACACGTGTTCAAGTATCCCTCTCTCCCTAACATCTAACTGTATCTGTATATATATCTTGTTAAGCTGATTTCGATGGGTGTGTGTGCTGGGGGGACACATTGTTCTATTCAAACTATGAAATTCGGATTGAAAATTCGACGTGTTCCACCGTTTGGCTTTTGGTGGCACAGGCAGGCAGGCAACAATTCGAGGGAAATGCCAAAAATTGATGCTTGATGAAGCAGTAAATTAATTTGGACATTTTTCGAATCATTCAATTTGACATATGTATGCAAAAATGCTGCCGAGTGAGGGGGTTGGGTGTACTAAATTTTCCACTCGATGAATATGCGGATATTCATTTGCATATTTAGTTAGAAATTTCCATGTCCAGATGTTCATTTGTGTTTATGGGCGATTTTATGTCGGGAATTAAAAACCATAGATAAACGATGCAATTTGCAATAAATAAAATTTATCCAGGCAATGCTTATATATTTTTATTTTATATACAAAATTCACATAAAAATATAGTTTTTACTGATGATCCCTAAGGATTTTTTAACTGGCCACCTTAACTCGATAAATAAATAAATTGTTGCCCACCGTTTTCTCTTTTAAATTCCAATCCGCTTTGGGTGTCAAAAGCTACTCCACTTTGACAGCTTATAAAACACACAGAAAATGCCCAAATGCAAATGAGGTAAAATTGTCCCCACACGACACGAATCGAAAACCGTTAAGATCATGTCCCCTTGGCGCGGGGATCATCCAATTTTGGCCAACTCCAGACGGCATTGCCAATCAAGAAGAGCAACTGCATCAGGCAGCGAACCGAAGCAGAAGGAAACTGCATAACGATATGCAAAATATGCAACACACAGATGCCATATCGGCTGTCAGTAGTCGGAGGCCGAGTCGGAGTTGATTTAAGTTGAGTTGAGTTTGAGACGAGAGAGGAGACGAGGGAAGACTTGAGACAACGTCGACGACGACGACTCCTGTGGCAGCCTCCTGTCGCTTTGCGCCCAATTACGCCTTCAAATTGAGTGATAAATGTCTCGGCGATGGCACATAAATAAACTTGAGTTAAATTTATTACACAACCCACACAAAGACTTCATAAAAATGCAAACTAAATGAACTATTAAAGGAGGCGGCCTCAGTCATCGTCGGCAAACATGAGAAAACCCCCCAGCAGCAGCAGCAGCAGCAGCGGCAGCAGGAAAGGCGGAAAGGAAAACAAACAAACAAATGAAGAAGGCCAAGACGAAATGCGCTCAACCTGAAGACAATTGAATTGCATTCGCATTGGCATTGGCAAACAAAACAAACAAGGGGAACCAAGCTACTCGGAACGGAACGGAACCGGGAACTGGGCTGAGCCTAAAGCTTTGCCCAGCTGAACTGGAGTTGAAAATTGAACCGCGGCGGTGTGAGAAAAAATGCAAATAAATGCGCAAATAAAATGTGCAATCAACTTGGAGATGGCGACGGGTGAACAGCAACAACAGCAACAACAACCGGCGAAGCCAGCAAAGTGTGAATGTTGCGCATGCGCAGATGCAGTTGGAATGGAGGGAACGCCGCCAGTCAACGGTTGCAAGGGGGGGTCGAAGTCGAAGTCGAATCCCACCAGCAACCTGGGCCAAGTGCGCATCAATTAGGCCGCCAGGAACGGCAGCACGAACTGCAAAGGCTGAAAGACTGACCAAAAGATAAAGCAATGCCACGGGAACCCAGAACACAGGCAGCAACAGCAGCAGGCCCACAAATGAATAAAACGTTTAGATAAACAAATACAGGAGAATGCTGAAATGTTGTTAAAAGCTACAAAATGAAGTGGCCGTTGGCGGCAATGCGATTGCCACACTGAGAAAATCTTAGGGAGCTTAATTAGTGGAGCGAAACGAGAGCAAAACGTTGGGAAATTAATTCCAGAAGGTTGTCTATGAAGGATCAGAGCAAAGAACAACATAATTAAAGTTATGTTTTTAAGTTTTAAGCAATATTTTGTTAAACATACATTTATTTTATTAATTACAGAACAATTAAACCCTGCATTCAGTTTACAATAATATTAGAAGGCTTTTATGTTACCTATTTAAATAAACAAATTTTATGATCCGATAATTCCCAGTCAGAGGTTTGTTTGAAAACTAATTTGATAGATTTGAATATATTTCTATAAAGATTATCTATAGTTTTAGTTATGTTATATCACATCCAATTAATTATTCTGATCTAATTACATTTTGTCCAAGTGTACAACTTTTGGAACTGAGATTGGAATTGGAAACTGGGCTCGGGTTTTGGTTCTGGATTGAGCTCTGGATTGGGTTTGGGTTTGGTGTTGGGATTCGTATTGGAATCGGGATCGCTTCGGCCTGGGTCCGGGACCGTGTTGCCACAATTTCAATGAACATGCGCGCACACAGTTGAAGAGCAAACAAATTTATTACGCGCCGTTTGAACAGCGCATAAATTTCAAGCCATGTGCGATGGGTTGGACCGAGGCGCGGCGCGGGGTCTCCAGCCAAGTCACGGCTGGCCAAGATTAACATACTTGAGCGATACCCAAGGCGGCGGGGGGGCCTACCCCAGTCCCAAATCTCTGACTGAGAAAGAGAGGGAGACATTGTCCGCGAAAGAGACCGGTAATCGATCGACTCGGCTTGGAGGTTGCGTGCAACTTGCAGCGTGCGTGATTTACAAACAGCGCCACATTTGGCAAACATTTACGGGGCCGCGAAACTTGTCTCGATGGAAACTACGTAAAACGATTTAAAGCTGAACACGACCAATTTGTGGATAGTCAGAGACTCGCTCGGGCCCTCAGACGGAGCAGGAGGGAGATGACCATAGAGGAAGATGGAGAGGCACAGAGAGATCCCCCGCTGATGGGGGCACCGGAATGCTGTGTGCCACACATTTCTCATTTCGGGGATTTATGTGCGGCCCCGAACAATCGATTGTTGATTTTTCTGAATCGAAGCTCACACAGCGAAAAAATGAAATATTCACAACTTTTTCCACATTAACATATTAAGGGTATCCCCCAACTATATGGGTAACTATAATAACAATCTGTTAGATCGCCCAGTCATATTCATATCCATATCAAATGTTAGCATATTTAGGTTAAGGCAATAAAAATTAAAATGCTGAATACAAATGGTGGATATTATTAAAACTAAGGATTGTGGGAGATGGTGGAAATGAAATAACTTTTAATAATTTCCAAGAAATATAAGATATTTGTTGATAACAGCTTTCATTTCCTATGATATTATATATATACTGTAAAGGTGTTAAACTTAAGATGTTTTTTGGATTATTAATTTTCATAGTTGTAATATTAGAAGCATTAACAAGTTGGTAAGAAATACCTGATACCTAGTATCCGAAGCATTTTTTGTGAAATCTAAAGAAACCTCGTTTAAATTTGCTCAAAATTATTAAAAATTTAATTGAACAGTGCTGAAGGCAGAAGAAAATGTTGACAACTAAAGACACATATTGCTTGGAACATATTGAGATACACCCAAAGAAAGCTACCAACATGTTGAGCAACACCTTTCTAATTCTGATTCCCTTGAATCCCATGAATACCACATATAAAATTCGTAATAAATATATGACAAAACATGCCTTGATAAAGTTTAAACATTTCCTTTTATCTTATTCAAACAAATTTCACCTAGTTTTAGGTTTTAAGTTTATTTCTCTCTGTGCAATCTTCACCTTCGCCCACCTTGTGTAATTCAATAGCTTTTAAGGCAACTAATTTCCAATTTCGTGAAATTAATATATAGAGTTAGTTGGCAGATTGAATTTCCAATGAATTTTGCTGTCCACAGTGTCATTTACAGTTCCACTGCGTTTTTTGTTCGATTTTTAGAGGAAGATTGAGAGAGAAAGAGAGCTGCGGGACCTCACACTTGAACAAAACATGCAGCGCTGTGACATTTCGATTTATTTTTATTGATTCTCAAAGGGCAGTGGAGGAGGCAGAGGAGGACGAGGAAGCTGGTGTTGGGGAGTGCCCGGGGGGGAGAAAGGTTGGAGGTGCCGAGGTGGCGATGCTCTGAAATGCAAGTCAGGCGCCGATGGCACGCAAGTGATCATCACACCTTGATAAAGAGGAGGGCACCGCGGACTCCTCGGACTCCTCAGTCTCCTCCATACCCCCTATCTGAACCTCACAGAACGTATCGGATTTTTATTGAAATGCAGCACAGTTCGGGGGTATGGGTATTTGGGTGTATCTGCATCTGTATCCGTATCCGTGCCGTGTGCGTGTTATCTGTGAGCTGCCCGTGCATTTGTTACTTTTATGCTTGATTTATTGACTTTATTTTATGGCCGCTTGATTGGACACTAAATGAGTTTTTAAACTCCCTACGTAGCGGGGCGGGTCTTATCAATTTTTGATTCCCCTCTTCTTTTTTGTATTCTGCCCATTGGTACGAGGGCTGGGATATTATGTTTGGTCGGTATGTGTGCATTTTCAGTGGAAGTTAAAGTCACTTACGTTTTACATTTAACCCACGTTTCGATTTTAATGTCTGACAAAACGTTTCGATATGGATTGAAGAAGGTTTGAGTTTGGTTCGCTTGGACAACTTACCTGAAAAGAGAAACAGAGAGAAGAGAAATGTTAATTAAATTGTGTGTTTTTTTTTTGGGTTTTCGGTTGGGTCTCTGTAATTGCAGTTAACGTAAAAACAAAAAAAGAGCTTTTGGGGGCTACAAATGAGGTTCATTTTATTGTCCAGTGATCAATCAAAGTTAAGTGGTCATCGGATGAGAAAGTTTAAATCGCGGAATGAAATCTCTTTAAATGCTGTGTGGCGGCATATTTCAGATAACTTTATACAGCTCTGAATGGTTTATTAGCTTAATTTTATCAGATTGGTTATGATTTAAAGCTTAATTTTCGTCGACCGAAAAACTTTTGATGTATAACTTATGGCTAACATCCTTTTAAATACTCGTTTTCTATTACCCCATAATTTCGTTTTAGAATTTATGACTCTCAGTTAGTTTTATGAGGGTCTCTTGGATCATATTAGTCTACTATCCACTTAATCGTGAGTATTTACACAGCCCCATTAAAGCAATTTAAGACGTTTGCTTTTAAGGAGGATTTATGGTACACTAAAAGGCATGAAAATATTAAGGGAACTAACTGAACATTTTAAAATAAATATCTTTTTTTATTTAGAATATTTTGTATATTTTGGTTGAATGTTTTTACTGAGTTCTGGGTCAAGTCTTGAGGCAAGGAACCTCATTACTACTACCTCATTAACATTACTACATTAAGCTTATAGGTGCAGTATTTTAATATATTATAGATCTAATCTAGTTAAATAATAAATAAATAACATAAATAAATAAATAATTAAGTAAATAAGTTGACCCGTTTCGAATTTGCTTATACCTTATATGTTACTCTCTCATTTCTCATTCACTTCAACAACCCACTATTAATTCTGTTCTGACACCGGAAAACCATTATTATTCAATATCCTATAACTAGTCTGTCCAACTGGAAAACCCCTGATTGACAGACAGCCGCTGTCTTACGGCCACGATACGCACTGTATCGGGTACTCGCATCAAACCCGATTTGAATATATGGCCCACGCAATGTAATTACCAAACGAACATCAAAGTCGTGCACAGACATAGACATTCCCATTTGCCTCCATTTAACCCGCCAGCGCCGCCTGCTAACTTATAGACACACAAAACATGTTAACTATAATTAAACATAAATATCAACAGCAACACAAACAACAATCGACAGCAAACAGCGTGAATAGCAAAAATGTCCATCAAAGTCTGCTCTCCAAGCAAATGACGCAGAATTCTTTTTAATTAAACATAAAATTACTTTGGCGCTGCCAGACGAAAGGCGAGATTCAAGAGAGATGGGTAGATAGTGCTGCTGCTGCTGCTGGGGCAAATAAATCAAATGAAATCTACTTGGGCAAACACAGCTCTGTGAAGTGGGAGCTTGGGCTTTCATGGGTTAAGGGACGAGGAGTGGAAGGGATGCCAGTGAGTGTGTGTGCGGGAAATATACGGTGGATACAGCGGGGAGTCGTTCGTTTCGTTCGGTCTGCGGCACGTAATAATCATTTACATGAACACTCGCATAAATGTCACGTTGCTGCGATTATAAAAATAACTCGAAACTCCAAACTCAGAGCCGCGAACGGCGACTCCAGCAACTTTGGTTTGCTCTGCCCGTTGGCAGTCATAAATTAATGAATTTTTATTTGCTTATGCAATGGGGAAAATTGCAGCCGCGCCCCCCACAACCTGCCCAGCCCCGGCCGCCCATTTACTAGCTATCTATAGTAATGAAAGCATATCCTGCTTAAAAAAAAAAAATATCCAGAGTCAGACGGGACAGACCAGGTGGAAAAATTCAATTTCCAGGCAAACGGAGAGCTGCCTCCTCTGCTCCTGTAGCCGAAGTTGAAGCTGGAAAACAAGTTGCATCCGCAATTAAGTCATCAAGTTGCAATTATTGCCATAAAAACGAACAAAACGCAGGCAGCGCTGTTAAAAATGTGGCCACGCATGAACGTGAGATGCTGCCGGGCGCTGAGGCTGAGCCTCTGACTTTGGATTGGGTTTGGGCTTGGGCTTGTGGAACAAACAAAAAAAAAACAAGTAGGAAATCTAAAGTGACAGACTATGAAATACTCGGTACCTAGATATGAATACGGCTTTGTCTATTTATGCTTAAATTTATGAAAAACTTAAATTAAACAGGGCGAAAGGCAGAAGACAATGTTGACAGCTAGATTCAATTATTGCTATGAACATGTTGTTCAGATGTTACAGAAGTTAAACATAAACTATATTGTTTTATAACTCCCATGACTTGGGAACTTTTAGACCCCCACAACATACCCTGACCTTCCTGTAATTCAAGGGTATCTGGACGGTGAACTGCAGAAATCTGGGGTGTTGCTGGCTCAGCGGGGCAGCAGATGGAGCAGCATCGCCGGAGAGCGACGCACAGCGACTGGGACTGATACCGAAACTGAAACTGAAGCTGATGCTGAGGCTGAGGCTGATGCTGAGGCTTGAGCAAACAAAGCAAATGCAACAACATCAGGCGAGAGATACATATGGCCGGCCGCAGGTACAGATACAGATACACGCGCTGCGGCAGATAAATTATTTTTCTTCGGTTTTTATTCCTTTTGTGTTCTGGTTTTTTTTTTTGTTTTTGTTTTTTTCTGGCCCAGACGAAGACGTCCAGCAACCAGTTGCTCTTTGGCTTAATTAAAAGCTGCAGCAAAGCCCGGGATTGTTCCATGGATTCGGATTCGGATTCGAATTGAATCGCATCGAATCGAATTGGATCGGTTCGGACGGGATGCGTTGCAATGTGATGCGATGCGATGCGATGTGTTGTGTTGTTGGCTTTTATTTGCTTTTCATGCTGCGGTCGCTGAAATGACACTACAATGTCTTGGAAATGAAAATAAATACGCTGGAGAGTCGGGACCTGAGTGAAGACCGCGACAACATGAGGCAGCAACATTGGCAACAACACAGCCCACATCCCGAGTCCACCGAATCAACAGTCCGGCCCGGCTACATGTTACACATTAAACCGCATCGGTCTGGAGTCCCTTTTGGCTTCCCTCTATTAAAGGTATATCTATAAACAGTTGGGGTCAAGTGCTTAGTCCTATAATTGTATAAATTAATTATATTTTCAACTACTTTCTGCTTATTTCCAGTGCCCATAAGATAGAAGGGTATTATATGAGGATGGTTTTAGCCACATTTGTATTTATTTAAAAGTTAAGGAACATTTTCTTTTGACTTCCGCCTTGTTTAATTAAGCATATTTGTGAATGTCTCGAATTAAATGTTTTTAAGTATTTCGCTATTGAATCCATCTTAAAGACTGTGCACATGGCTTTTTTAAATTCAATTGTAGCTTTATTTATAGTACTATTTTCTTAACCTAAGCTGTAATCATATAGATTTCTTTTTTTTTGTTCTGTTTACTTTTGAGATTTCGCAGCGAAGCGCAGCGCTGGGACTTGGCTGACAATGACTTGGCCCTTTTTCGCCGGGTTTTTATGGCGGCCGCTTCGCTGTGTTTTATAAATCTCATTTTCAAGAGGATTTGTGTGCCTGTCAAAATGTTGATGTTTCACAAAACACTCGCCCTCGAAGCTGCAGACGAAGCTGCTCTGCTCGATTTCAATCATGATCGATTTCATTTTCAGTTGCTTTTATTTTTCTTTGGTTTTTTTTTTTTTTTGTGTCTTCAGTGCGCGTTTTGATCGCCGCTGTCTGGGAATTATACGATTTCGCTGCATTGAATTACCCCGTCAATGTCGGCGGACTTCTCCAACTGACTCTGACTTTTGCGGTCTCTTTCCGTTCCTCTGGATTTGCTTCATTTTTTTTCTTGTTGGTTTTTGCTCTTGCTCTTGGCGCTGCGTCCAAATTACAACAATTTGTTTGCCTTATAAAGTTAATGCCAGAACAAAGGCATAACACACAACATACAAATACAGGCGCAAACAATCATCATTATCGAAATGTCATAAAACCAAATGAGCGGGCATTATTCAATTTTAAACAACGAACCGGGCATCATCATCCTCATCCTCATCCTCAGTTTCATTCTCATCCCAACGGAAGCAGAAGCAGCAGCAGCAGCAGCAGCTGCCAAACAACTTAATACAGACAAAAGCCAGGAGAGAAGGCAGCAACGACCCGGATGGATGAGTGGATACCGAATTCCTGGGCAGCCGAAATAAATGTTTCAACTGCCTCAAATGCCCTTTCACTGCGCCTCCGACAGAGAGCTGCCCAGGGAAATACTTGGCCAAGTAAAAAATAAGAATACAAACAAACAGCCAAAAATTAAGCATAATTACTGACAGCAATCGAGGCGGCCCCACACACAGGCGGGCAGCCAAAACCAAGGGCTACGTGAAGGAAGCCAAGGATCTCAGGCAGACTGAAAAGGCAGCACTGACAAAAAGAAATCCCTAGTTTTATAAATAAAGAAATTACTTCTAGAAGACAAAAAGAGAAGCCAGACTTTCGACATAAACATTACAAAAATATGAATTATTTAATAGAATATATCTTGACCTTGGTAAATAGTTTTAAAATATTAAGTCAATTCAAAATAGTTGTGATCTAGGAATTTTCATATTATTCAACTTTCTAATAAAATTACAAACTAGTTTAATGGAAAATGAATTTCATTAAAGCCTCTGTGATTTGAAATTACTTTGAAATAAGTTAAAATAATGAAACCTTTTGCCACCTATGCTCAATTTCGATCATATAGATCCGCATTTCTGGCAGTGTGGGGCTGGGCCAAAACGTTTTCATTAAAATTGCTGCCTTGGCCAATCTGCGGGCCGCCACGCACAACAAGAGCAGCAGGAGCAGCATCAGCATCAGGAGGTGGATAAAAATAAAGAAAATAAGGGAATACACCGAGCAGCAAGCGAGAGAGCTCCGTAAAATTGCAATTTGGCCGGCGAACGAAACGGAGTGAGACAATTATAAGCATGACAAATGAATTTCGCATTGGGGCCGAGAGATGGTGTGGTGTTCCCAGTGGTTCGCAGTTCCCAGGAAAACTGTCAGTGGAGGATCAGTGGAGTTGAGACAGATCCAAGATCGGGATCGGGTCGCAGCTGTTGCCGCCGGGCACACACCTTCAACTCGTTGAGTTTGAGTTTGAGCGGCACCGAAATGCTTTTTGCATCTCAACTCGACCTGGCTTCGTGCGTGTTGCGTTTTATATGAATAATTGCATCAAGATTTTCGCCAACTCTCCTGCGGTCGCTCGACTGCGGCGGCAGCTGCCCAACTGCACTGCACTGGACATCATTTCAGTTTGCCGTTCAAGGTGAATTTCAGTTGCGTTGACCGCAGACAACGTGACAGGCCCTCGACCACCGTGAATGCGAGTGAGGCCTGCCTGCAGGACGACTCCTCCTCCTTCTGCCCCAGTCCCAGTCCCGTCGCACCCATTTCAATTTAATTCACATTTTCAGCACATTCTGAGGTGGGCTTAAAGCGTGAACTCATATTTTCGTTTGAGGAATTTTCGTGTTTATGGTATTTTCGTGCACATGATGCCAGCGACTCAAATATTCTCCTTTCGCTTTTTGCTTGCCTTGCCGCCGCCGCCTGCCACTTTGCATTTGTCTGACGCTGCGTATACTTGATTTTTGTTTTCCTTTCTTTTGCATAACCAGCTCCTTTTAGTCCTTTTTGTCCCTCCACCGACCCGTTCACCCACCTCATCTTCACACATTTTGCGGC
Source organism: Drosophila birchii (assembly GCA_035046345.1). Taxonomy (NCBI): domain Eukaryota; kingdom Metazoa; phylum Arthropoda; class Insecta; order Diptera; family Drosophilidae; genus Drosophila; species Drosophila birchii. The sequence goes on from JAWNOA010000064.1 coordinate 5,229,165, forward strand.
ATATCCTCGCTGGCATGTCGACGCTTTTTGCATCTTTCATGACGAAACCATTTCATGTTTTTGTAACCATTTTTTCGGTGGGGAAACACAGAATTTTACATATTTTTCGGCATTGAGTGCGGTCCAAGAATTACAAACGAACTTGGGACAGATGTGTAAAATGCTGAGATAAAGGTGGCTCATGAAAACGGAAAGAGATTGCATTTAAAATGTTATCTAAATTCCTGAAAAAATTTAGTTGTGAGGAAGAACTGGAGAATACATTAAAATTAAAGGATTTCTCAACAGGAATTAAAGGTGAAGAAATGTATTAAAAGTATCATTTCTGAATTTCTTATTCCTATCAATATTTTTATTTTATAATTTATATAGAATATATCTATAAACACTATATGCCTTTCCAGGGTTTACGGTCAATTTAATTTAATTTTAATGTTTAATGTTATCCCTTCAGAGGTTTTTTTCCCTTCTCTATGTAGTTTTTCTACGTATTTAAGTACGCATATTTTTGGAAGCCACAAAATGTTGCACCATTGCCGGCATAACCGGCAAAAAGCAACAAAAACTAGGGGGCACAAAGGGGACATGAAATTGTTTTGCACATAACGACAAGCAAACAAACATGAAAGGGGATATGCACGCGCGGATAAACGAATATGATTGCCGGGGCTGGCGGATAAAAAAAAAACATAACTGAAATATTCCTGCCGGGTTAAAATAAACAGGCATAAAAAATGAAACGGGCAAGGAAGCACGAAACACTCGTTTTTTTCCTCTTAAAAATTTTCGTTATATATATTTTGATAAAACCAAAATGTTATTTGCCTCGTTAATGTAATGAAAACGAGGCGCTAAAAGGATTACATTTGCATTTATGGAAAAATGTATGAAAATAACAATATTTTGGACATTTTTTTATCAACTTTAAAGGGTGTAAAATGTAACTATATTTGAAAACTCAAAAGCAAAGCAAAGATACATATTTGTAATTTACTTTATTACCTTTCAAACTTGAAACTTATCTCAGTTTGTAAATTGAAAATATAAAAATTGCAATAGAAAAATGTAATTTATCTGCCTACGTGGTTATTTTTATAACCTGACTTTTAATTAATGCTGGGCGTACACAGATTCCTATATCTTTATGTGGGCCATGAAAACAATAGTGAAAACGGCATGATATCATTCTACGTTTTATCCCGCTTCTGGGATATGCGTAGTATCTCCATAGCGAGAGTGTGGAGTGGCAAAGGTGGCGGCTCCCCGCTGAATATTTTATGCGTACTGCACGTGTTTGTGTTTTAATTAACAAAGGCAAGTAGCGAGCAACAATAAAAAGGCCATATTAAATTGGGTGCGTGTGTGCTGTGTGTTGTGCCCCCGATGGGTGTGTGTAAGCGCTGTTAAAAGTTGCTCCATTAACCGAACGCCAGTATGCACCGACTTCTGTTTTCTGGAGAAGTGTGGTGTCGACTGATGGTTGATTTGCTGCCTTCACCTTGGCGCTCGTAAAAGTGTAACAAAATGTTTACCAATTAAGTAAACAAAGCACAAAAAAAAATGGTACAGGGCTGAATGCTGAATTAATTGCGTGGGATTATTTAAGTGCGTTTTTATGCATTACCATTAAGTGCTATATAGAGGGCAGGCATAGTGCCACGGCTCCAGGAATTTATTTCAACGCTGCGGATTTAAAGGGACATTTTTCGGGCATAATGTCAGCGGGGTTTGTTCCTGCAGAGGCCATAAATCAAATGCTGTAGGTGTTGACGATGCGGACAAGTTAACAGGCTCCCACTAGGCCTTTTCCTGCTGCGTGTTTCGGGGAATTAAAATTTTCACCGAGTGTTGCCTACTTTTCGGTTGAAGCGCCATTAAGGCTCATTAGCGCGCACACATTTATTTTCAGCGGAATATATATGTATATATATAGTATATATAGTTGTTTTGCCTTTTGTCAAGGCGCCCGAACTTGATGAATGGTTGGTTACTACAGTTTCTGGCCATTTGTCTTGGCTTCCCGGGAATCTTAAGCAGGGCAATTACGGCGGCCGTCGATCAATAAAACTAATTATTAGTTGGGCACAGATTACCGATATCATTAACATATTATAATGCCATAGAACGGAGGAAATGTAGCAACTAAAATCGTTTGTTATGCATTGGCACGTCCTCTATGTGAGGATGGATTTTCACTCCCCTTCCCCGATATTAATTTTGTTTTTAATTGGTAATTTAACCAGAGGAAACGCAAAAAGTGAGCGGCTTATTAAGCCCGCCGCCGAGTTCGCTTGGAATTTTTATTAATCAGCTTAAATTCATGTTTTTGCAGTGTAGATGATTGTAGATAAAAACTATTTTCGATTCTGTTGCTAATATTGTGTGCAATTTGAATGCAAATTTGTGGTTTCATGCATGCTTAATTGCCAACCCATTGGCCGGGCATTATTTATAATTGCAATGTAATAATTTTTAAGCTTTAGCAAAAACAATCGATAGTTAATTAGCCTTTATGCGAGAGCTTTCTATTATTGTTCATATATATTTTTTTAAAGCTTTTTATTTACCGCCATGGAACATTTGGTTTTTAGCATAATCATTGAGTATTCATTGGAGTGCGTTAATAATTATTTGCAGACAAAGTTAAGCTTAGCTAGTTTTATCATTAAGCCGACTATTTATTCAGAATTTGTTTTATATTTATATATTTCATTTGTCTTTATTCTTTTTTTTTTAATTGAGAAGTTTTTACTGTATGGACAGCTTTATTTAAACATTGGCAAATATACGTTTTTATGTGAGAAATATCTCTTTTACTATAGTGGCCAACTCAAACAGAATTTCAATTAAGTTAAATACTTCAACTAAAATTGAACCGAAATGCAATACAAAAGCAGTCAGAGGCTTGGGTCTTCTTCAACTTCATTGCACTTGAAAATTGAAATAAATCTATGCCAATTGATTAACAGTGTTTAAGCTGTATAAAGGATGATGCGACTTCACAATACAAATATACAACTATGAAAAGACTCTACCAAGCCTAGGGTTTATTATTCATAAAGCCTTGCTTTTTGGCACTTTATTGGATTAATTAGTCTTTATACATATATTCTGTATAGTAAGCACTGTACTTGATAATCAATACAATTTCAGCCAGAATGATTACTTTTTTTTTGCCTAGGAGAGTCAAACATTTTAGCATCCGCTTCATTGACGCTCATCATTTTATTTGTTTAGACTGCTTTTTTATATATTTTTTTTATGGCTGTGTGTTTGAGTGCGTTCAAATCAATATGAAATTTTATTCCTTCTATTTGCAGTTTTATTATACATTTTATTTTCCACTTCCACTGGCCGCCCTCTTTTTTATGCGGTGGCTACCCACCACTTATAATGAAAATGGTTTTCACAAGTGGCCTTCACTCTGAAGTTGAGCAAAAAATACAAAAAAAAATAGAAAAGAAGTAAAATCTCCCACAGAAAACGTATGAAAATCAAATAAAATTGAAATAATTTCCTTCTCTTTTTTTTTGGTTACTCGTGATATATTTGCACACATAATATGCGCCTTAACGCTCAAATACGCTCTCAATTGTCCAAATTTTGCGAATCTCTGACCAGCAAAAAAATTCAAGTGGAGTCTGCTGGAGGCGTGGCAGTTAAGTGGCTCCGCCAGTGCAAATAAAAATTGTTATACAATATAAATAGAAAATAAAGGCTTCTTTTTTTTATTATTGTATTCTGTTCGTTTAGCATTGTTCGGCACTCGTATTTTGTTGAGCGCGGAATTTTTTCAAGTTGTCTGCCGCCAGTTCGGAAATATTAATTTACCGTCGTGGGGTGCAAGGGGGGAAAAGGAAGGAGCATTTTCTTTTTGTCTGCCGGGGCTGGGTTACCTTTGAAATGCCGCCCTGTGTGGGAGTTGCTTTATGCGCCGTAATTATGTCATTTAAATGCAACAAGCTCCATATGAGGCAGTCACCAGTCAGTCAGCCAGTCACCCCGTCATCCAGTTACCAGTCAAGCAGCCGTCTCCGTCAGGGCGGAACGATAATTCATAATTAAAAAAACATGCAACTTGCTCATCTGCCGGCAACAGGAGGAGAACCCAAAAGAATCACTGCAGCCGTACGCCTTGAGCTCTGGCTCCGCGGAGGTTCAGGTTCGGTTTCAGCTATAGATACGGCTTCGGATCCAAGGCACCCGCCTCCTTTTATTTGCCCAGCGGAGAGCTTGCCTCATGGCGTGGCGCGCGACTGTTAATTAAATGAGCGAGCAGGCAAACGAGCAAACGACTGATGGACGTGAGCCAAGGATACCGAGTAGATCCAGGAATCCAGGGGCAGGGACAGGAACAGGGCTAGCAGCTGGGACAGAAACAGATACCAAGGCCTGTGTGAGTGGGTGTGCAGCTAAATTGCTAAATGAGATTTGCCGAGGACACCCGCATGCACTCACAAACGAACACAGACAGACCTACAGACAGTCACATGAGGCACAAAGGGTTAATAGTGCATAGTTGCAAGTTGTTTGGGTGTCATCGTCATCGTCTAAGCCAACTTGGGTGCTAGGAGTTGCCTTCTAATTAAGGCCCAGCCTAGGGAAAACTTGAACACTTGAAAAAAAGGAGTGGAAGGTTTTAGAAGTAAGCGATTATAGAAGTATAAAAAAAGTTCAGAAAGACTTAGTCAAGCTCATTAACCATTTAATTTTTATGAATCTATCTGTGATATTTTTGCCGAGTGTACATTTTGCATGCCTAGTGTGAATACCTCTCCCTTTTTGCGCTCCTTTCTCACTAGTCTGCGGCTTTTGCATTTTGTCGCTCATTAGTTTATTGCCGAAAAAAGAACGAAGGCAGCAGGCATAGCCATAGGAGAGAACAAAAGCCTGACTTGGAGTTCAACTACCCGGCCGACTGGGGCAATGCGGGTTAATTGCCAGCCAAGGATGCCCCCTGTGGCTCCGCTTTGCACCACCGCCTTCTTACACACACTCACACATACATACTCTGGTCCTGCCAATTAGCGGCATGCGGAAGTTGCCACTTCTCTGGCTGCAGCTCTACTGTATTGGGTGTGTATTCCCCAGCATTAAATCACTGGCAACTTTAAGACTTGTCAAATTACGCATACGACGCGCTGGCTCCCCCGAAGCCACGACCCCATCCATTTGCCAATCAAACACTGAGTTGTCAGCATAAATCTTGGACCCACTCCACCGCCAGCAGAAGCGGCACCGCCAACCACAGCAAACAGGCACAGTAACAGCACCACCACCACGGGTGTCTTTCTTGGCCGCGTTGACAGGCCTCGAACGAACATGGGGCGTTGATGCACATATGTCACATGATAACAACATGAGGTCCATCCAACAGCCAGGCAAAAGTAAATATAAATTTAAGCAAAAATCACCGAGCTCCCTGTGTAGGCGGTGTGCGGAGTGAAATAAGGAGGGAGACAATCCAGACAATGGACCTCAAAAGCCCCAGCCAAGACAGACCATGACTTGACTGAAAGGTGTTGCCAACTGAATTGAAGGCATGTCCATGTAATGCCAACCAAAATAAATAAATAAAAAACTGTAGACAGTTGCAACTACACAGGAAAAACTATTAGGAAATCATTAAATACTAACAAACATACGAGATGGAATTCCTTGTTAAACAAAAATCCGAATAACTAAGCAAGCTAAGTAAAAGAAATTAGCTGTTTTTTTGTAAAACTGAATTCCTATTTTTTAAGTTGATATTTCTTTATTTAATTATTTGACTATTTTTCTCTGTGCAGGAAAGCAAAGCCAGAATAAAAACTGAAGTCGGCTCATAGTTGGTTGCCTGTTTTGGCATGTGTCAAGTCAAGGCTTGCAACAAGCTCATGTCCATCAATTCAAGGCGCTCCAGGCGCCGCCTGCATCTTGCTTTTAATTTTTTTTATTTCCCAACTCTTGTCCACTCCGCCCGATTCTGTTGCAATTAATTTCTAATTAAAGACAGCCTCGAAATGGGTCAAGAGGTGCGCCGCCACCGCAGCCAAAAAGAAAACACAAAAATACAACATACCTATAAAGAAGAGGAGGAAAAATGAAAACTAAAGTGTGGAAAAGGAAAAAAACACAGAAACTGTTACATGTGGGGAGCTTGGCACGATTAGCTGCAGCCTAGATCTCTTGCAGCAACACAGGCACTTCATTAAATATTTAAATGAGCATCCTGTTTTCTCTTTTTCTGGGTTTCTTCTCCACTTCTGCGAGGTTTTTTGGATTTTTATTTTTTTGTGAGTTTGCAACAAGCAGCACCTACACACAAAGGGAGGACGACTGCCTCTGCATATGCAGATTCATAAGCAGTTAATTAAGGCCGAGAGGCGGAGAAGCGGCAGCCGAAACTGGGTCTGGAGAGTTGGGAGTTTGGGGCAGGGCAGTGTTGCGGCAACCCATCAGCAACTACAATCAACAAGCGGAGCCAAAACGAACAGGAACAGAAACACAGCAACATCCACAGCAACAGCAGCACAGCTACGGCTATGGCTACAAGCACCATACAAAAAGTGAAAACCATATAAAAATGGCTTTTGGCCCGAACAGAGGCCGTAAGTTTGGGGCAAGGCCTCCCCATCCTCCTCCTCCTCCTCCTCATTCTACTGCTTCTACTTCAGCCGGTGGCTGTTGGCTTTTGCCTGCGGCTCAGACAGTCGTGCCACATATTTTACACATTTCATTTTCACTGCTGCACGAATTTATTTGGCAATAAGAGCAAGCCGACAGACCAACAGACAGATCAGAGCAGAGTCAAGGAATTGTACGAGGCCCTATGAATACATTCGCAACACTCGCATGCACTGAGGCAAATTTAAGGGAAATATATGCCTAAAAATTGTCAAGAAAATTTAGTTCACTAAAGGTTTTTCTTCAGACCTTGTATGGTTGATTAATCATTAAAAAAGGATCATTATTTCCATAAAATTCCTAAGATCCTTTAGGAATCTTTAGTATCCTTAATATTTAAGTTTATTTTTGTAATAAGAACATCCCATATTTTCGTTCACTGCATGCTTACAACTGTGCAAGAGCTTGGGTAATTTTCATATGTACAAGTGAAATATTATTTTTAAAATTCCTTGCCCTGTTGGGTGGGCGTAACTGCGGCACTGCGCTACGCCGTAAATTATGTCATTTTAGACAAGTGCGCCACGGCGAATTCGCTTTAGCATATGGATATGGATCCCTGCTCCATCCTACCTATGCCATCCCTCCCTCCTATCCTGCCTGCTCTCCCATTGAGATTTTCGCTTTATGGAATTGGGTTGAGTCCCGTCTCAGTCGGCTTCGGGTTCGGGTGTTTTTGGCAGAGGGGAAAAGCGTAAAAAAAGGGGGCAGAAGGGCTGGAATTATTATGCATTTTGTCTTGCCTGGAAACGGGGATTGACGTGCTCGACTCATGGTGCCAGGGCATGCGAAATTAGTTGGCGCTGAGTGGAGTGTTTGCGAATGTGCGACGCTCTGTGGGAATGGAACTGGGGATGTGGGAACTGGGAACTGGGAGAGCTGGGAAATGAAGCTGCAATCGGATGGGGAACTGTATGAAAATTGATATGAATTGGGCCTGAGCAGCTCAGACAGCTGTGAAGTGACAACACTTTTGATAGGCCATGACAGATGGCACTGTATTTATACATATATATAATACATATATGAATCCGCCTAGGCAACATTTGCACTGCCTTGTTAATTGCCACGATGAACTTAACTCTGTCGTGGCCCATATTAAATGATCTAAATGGGGAAACATTTAAAATACCAAGAATTCTCCAAAGAATTTAAATAGAAATAAAGTGGTTGAGTTGTGTGTGTTTCTTATAGAATTTTAAAATATTCGGAGACAACGAGGTCAGAACTCCATCCCACATTTTATTTTCTTTGTTTTTACTGTTTATTCTCCATTATTCTGATTAATATCAGCATTGTCTGGTAGCACATTTACACAAATCACATTCCCCTTGCAGGACTTAAAGGCCAATTAAATTTTCATATCTTATCGGCCTGACCATTCGCAACCTAAGCGATCCGACTCCATCTCAATTTTCGCTTAAACAATCCGACATATATACCCCATTTAAAGGCAGCTAAGACCCACAACCACATCTCACACCTTCATCATGGTCATGGTCCGGGATTTAGCCCCAACTCGTTTAGAATTTCAGCTGGAAATTGCAACAACACTCGTCTGCTTACTAATGTCAACCAATTCATTTCATTGAGTGCAATGCGTTGGCACCAAGGAACACGAACAGAGAACTGGGAACTGGGAACTGAAAACCAGAGACGGGAGACTGGAGAGACTGGCAAGGAAGCATCCGTGTCCGAGTCGGTTTCAGGCATTTAAGGCGCATGTTCTTCATTGGCTTAGCCTCAGGGTCAAGTTCAACGACAACCGGAGTTGCAAATGGAAAAAAGGCTGGCACTCTGTGGAAAAGGAATTACACTCAGAAAACAATTTCAAGGAGCTTTAAAAAACTTGGGTTTAATATTTAAAGCTAGAAAAAGTCACATTAAACTTTTTAAATTGAAAAATAACTAGATTTTCTCACCTGATAGTATAAAATGCAAATGAATACAGAATTTCTCCCAGTGTCTCGGCTGCAACAGCAGTCGTAAAGCGTAGCCAAAGCGTTTGCATATCGCATATCTAAATGAGGTGATGATGCTGCACATATCAGCAGAGATACAACGCAACAACATAAACATTGCCATGGCAATGGACCAGAACCGAGGCCAAAGACGAAGGCGAAGACGAAGCCAGAGAGTCGAACCTAAAGCCGATGCTCTGGGGCTGAGATGAGATGTGAGACCGACCTGGCCAAAAAGGAGGCTCAAATGTCCACTTGAGTGGGAAGTCTGAACATGAAATGTTTGCCCAGCAACAGCAACAACAACAACAACAGCAACACGAACCGCGTTCCGACCAGCTAAGGGGCAGTGCCAATTATGAAAACTGATATGCTTGCAAATACCCGTTGATGAGCGAGCTTCAGCTTAGCCTGAGCTTCAAAGCGAAGCGAATCGAATTGTCAGACTGGGGGGAAGATAAGACTCCTCCGACCGCCTCCGACTGGCGCTCGAGATTCGTCTGGTTATTGGACACTCGGCAGATGCCACGCGTGGCACAATCAACTAAAATTAATTAAGCAGCCAGCAGGCAGCCGGACGAGCTAATGAAAATGTAATATTATCGAGGAGAAGGCAAAGGATTGGATTTGTGGAGCTGCCCATGGAGGAGGAGCAAATGGATTACGTCTGACTAGTAATTAGGACATAGGAAATAGGAGCTATGCAGTTATAGTGAAGCTTACTTAAAACTGCAACAGGAATATATATATTTTACTTCATGAGTAAAGTAATAAAAGTAATACTCCATAATCAAAACCTTTTTCAATAGATTATATTTTATTAGGCTTGTAATAAATTTCCATTTGAAATAGATCTTTGCTAGGTAGTTTCGTTCGTTCATCGCTCTTGGCAAGTAATTAAGCCAAATTGGAGTGCAAATAAATAAATGGTAACTCATTGTTGCCGCAGTTGCTGTTGGTTTCTGTTGCTGCAGTTGCGTCTGCCGAACATAATTCACTTGAGGCAACATGCAGGGAAAATGCCAAAATGTCGTCGGTGCCCGTCCCTTCGAGACTCCCTCGCCAAGTGGAAATTTATGACCCCCAGTCGAAGTCGTTGACTGACCAAAAAAAGAAGTCAAAGAAAGAGGTAGAGGGAGAAGAAAAAAGGGGAGCAGCCAGCCGCCGCAACAACGAACACAGCAACAACGAAAGGCAGTGCAACTGGGCGACAGTTGCAGCGGATGCAACTGAATGGTGCAACAATGTCAAGCGGAGGCACTGGGGGCCAGAGTGTGTCCCCCGATGGCGGCAATTTATGCGCGCAGAAATATTGTTGAAATTGTTCGAGTTTAACAACTAAATTTCCTCCTTTGTGTGGGTGCTCCAAATTGGTTTTTGCGTGCAGGCCTCGCCGAGAGCCGAGAGGTGATAAAATGGTGCAGGTGGCCGCCGAAATGGAAATGTATTTAGTGAGGTGTGGCTGTTTTAGAGTCCGGGGATTAGCCGCCAACCGATTCGGGGGAATTGCAAATTTATGGCCCCGGCGTGTCATGTGAAAGAAGCTGACGGCTTAACCCATGCCCATGGCGGGTGGACGGTGGGCCCACAACCCAAACCCATTTAGTCTAGCCCCCCAATGATCATCGCCATCATCATCATTATTATGCAAATCCTTACGAGAGGCTACACAAAATGTTCAACATTTATATCAAATGTCAGACGACCCCAAATTGCCAAATGAATCATAAGTAACGAAACAGAGTGCGGCATGGAGAGAGAGAGTGGACCACCATAAAACAGGAAATATATTTATGAAGTTACCCATGAAATACTCGTGCACTAAAAGAAATTATCTGTGACTTCCTTCTATATTTTTCCATGTGCAAAATGTTGTTAAGAATTTATTTAAATATAATGTATAGGAGAGAAAGTGGTGCACAGTAGCTTAGTCCCACAATGATTATTATTTCAACATTATTTTTTTTGTATACCCATTATGAATTAATTTAATAAAAATATATATACTTTTTTCTCACTGTTTATGGAACTGAAAGGACGAGATAGGAAGGGAAAATGCTACGCCTACGAGCAGGGACGGAGTCAGAGGCAAAGACAGAGGGCAATGTCTGCACATGCAAAAATAAACGTGAAGCACCCACTCCCACACACTAAAAAAGACACACACCCCATGTCCACGACTTGGAGCTCAAAGCTCAGCAGAAAACTGCAGGCGGCTGACCAACATAAATGGCGCAAAGTTGAAATGTTGACAGGGCCACATTCGTTATGACGTCGCACAGAGAAAGAGAAAGAGACCGAGAGACAGCAGGGACCAGAGAAAGAGGCAGGGGGTGAGGGGAGAAAGGCAGACAGAAGTAAGTAAATCAAGTTGTAGGTAAGTGAGATTTATGCTTATGTCGTTTAGTGTAAGCCAAACAACATCTCGCAACGTGAACGTCCGTATCCACATCCTTCACCTCCTGAAGTCCCCGGTGTGTTTCACCCAGCCCCAGCATCAAACCCATCCATCTCGGCATGGGGAGAAATATGACAACATGGCCAAGGCAAAAATCCAAAAACCAAAGCGACCCGAAAATCCAACTGGAAATGCAGCAGGAGCACCGTGAGCCGAGATGAGATTTCTCCACTCCACTTTAGCCCATTCTCGTACTTTGCCCCAAGCTGCATTTGCACCAAATTCTGTGACTATTTGCACAACATTTGCAACCAGGTTTTTGCTTTTTTCGGGAAAGAAGCCTAGCTAGGTGCTGCAGGATGGGTATCTTCAATCTAACTGCAACACTTTTCAATCCACAGAAATTTGTGAGGATACCCTGGCTAAGGGTTTTACCAAATTATCAAAACTTTTGTTGGAATATTTAAGAAATGTAAAAATTTATAAGCATATTTAGTATCATCATAATTAATATCCTATTTATAAATGATTAAACAAGATGATTTTATTTTGTTTCTTGTTAGCAATAAGTTAGCATAAATTCTATTTAAGAACAGTAATAAAACCAAGCTTAAATTGTTTATTAATTTAAGTACCTCAAACAGATAAATTATGGCAACATTGACAACACTTGATTCTCCAGATATAAGAAAAATATACATCAGGTATCAAATATTCGTCTTGCTTGCTTGACATTTCTACAGTTTTTCTTCTTTTTTTGGTAACTCGTTTCTAATCGCTGCAGCTGCTTGTTAATTACAGCAAACACCGCCTGCAATCCAAGGAGGCATCTCTGGTGCTGCACTTGTGCAATGTTTGATTTATGCATGGAGCCTGGAACTGCTCTAATTAGCTCCAGCTTGGGAGCCAGGCGGTAACTAGGGCAGGGAAGCCAGATGAAAAAGTGGAGAAAGAAAGTCGAGAACGGGGACGAGCGAATCCTTTTGAATGCATCTTCGTGCCGGACAGTAAATGTGTCAGGCAAACAACTTTCACTTGCTGGTTAATCATTCAGCGGTTGAAGTCAAGAGCAGAGGACCCATCATCTGCCGCCCACTGAAAATCTAAGCCTGCGTCCTGGCTAAAACGCCCAATTAAAAGCGAAAACGTTCAAAGGCAAAGCAAAGAGGAAAAAACAAAAAAAAACAAATCGCATCAAAAAGAGGGGAATAAAAGCAAGGGACCGACAAGAAGCCAACTACTAAGTTGATGACATTAATTGACATTTAGCAGCGACGGGCATATCAATGAACTGGACAGCACAATCACCCCAAAGCCAAAGGAGAGTCACAGATCAGAGAAGCAGGGTGAGGAGGAAAAGGAGCAGCAGCAGCAGCAGCAGCAGGATGGGGAGGTGGAAGCCACAAGTCCATCGAGCAATGAAGTCGGTACTCTGTGCTCCTAGGCCGCCTTTCACTCCACGCAATTGTACAATTGGCTAATGTCACAAAAATCTACAGGCAGTTGTCAACGGCGCTTTGGACGTGGGACTCCCATCATTAGCGTGGCACAATTGTGAAATGTGTAATTGCTGCTACAACAGCAGCAACATCGGCAGCAGCAGCAGCAGCAACTATGAGACATACAGACGACACTTTGACAGCGAGTTATGTCAACTCGAATGCGATTTGTTTAGCTATCGCATTTCCCCCTTTTTTTCAGTCGGATCTGTTGCTGCCAATGAGAGTATTTCCCCCAGAAAAAAACATAAATTTAAGCGACAGGGTTCAGTCCTTCGGATAGTCCATAAGGGACTCACTTCTCTTTCAAACCTTTCTAAAAAAAACCTTTCATTCGAACATAACAGAAACATATAAAGCAGAAAGTTTGATCATAAAATCGAATGCATAGTCTATAAGGTTATTAACTATTTAATCAAGATCTGCCAAATCTTAATTATATTTTTAAATTAGGGTTTTAAAAACGTTTACAAATTCAAAATACCCTCCACAAGGGTATAGAAAAAAAAGCTACAAGTCTTTTAAAACAAATTGAATAAAGGACAAGATGATTCCGCTCATCCTCGTACCGCTGCCCTTCCCGCTGGCCAGCTGTCTCTCTCCCTGTCTCGCGCTGTCTCTTTCCGTTTTCTGTAATTGGTTATATGAAACGCACAAGTGGCCCTGGCGTAGGCTGCACCGCGTCCAGGTCCAGGTCCAAGTCCAAGTCGAACCTCGTCCTCGTTGGAGGCTGTTGTTTTGGCTGGGCCATTGGGACCATTGGGGAGCTGGTCGCGAAGTGCGCGACAAGATTTATAAGCGCCTGTCAACGAGCTGGCTAAGCGAGAGAGAAACGGAGAAAGAGAAACCGCCGTGGTCACTTTTTGATTTATAAGCAAAATGTTTGCCGCGTTGCTCAAGTATTTATGAAACATTTCAAGGCAGCGGACACGGCGGCTCCTACTGCTGCTCCTGCTCCTCTCCGCCTTATTTTTCCAGCCAGTTGACACAGGAGTTGTTTGGGGCCTGGGAGCAAATGGCAGGCAGTCAGGCCGCAGCAGCAGCAGCAGCAGTAAGTAGCCGCAGTAATTGCGGCGGCATGTGAAATATGAGATAAACTCCAAGTAAGGCCAAGTCCGCGGATCCACAGCTACGTAGCTCCATAGCTCTCCGGCTTCAAAGCATGTGGCAAGTTGTTTAGAACTAACCAAACCGAGGAAATAGCAACAACCACGACAGGCAGGCGACAGGCGACGACAGCATTTTGGTGCCACTTTGCGGCGAATGCGAAATAACTTCGCACAATTGAGCATGCCGACAACGGGCAGTCGGGAAGAAATAAATAAAAGAAAGGAGCACTACTAGTAGTAGTGGCCACAACTCCCAACTTGGGCATTCTATTAAATTAATCGTCAATTATCAACGGAGCTGCAAATTATCCAGGCCTATGGGGAGCAAAGAGCTGAATTCGAATGCAGGATGCAACAATGTACCAAAGAGCTATTACACTTACCAAACTAAATGTTATGTCAACACTTAATTTGGTATCTCAGAATCTTAAAAGTAAGTGAGTTAAAATAGGCTTAACTTCAAAACACTTTCAGAACATGTTCTTCCAATTTAAAGCCTTTTTATTGAAGTTTTTTAGGATTTAGATCTATATTAAAATTCCCAAGCACAATTTAATATTTATTTCAATGAAATCTATTAAATTGAATGCCAAATTATCTGTTCTTGTTATTTCAATTGATACTCATTTTATTTAGGGTTATCCTTAAACACACACTGTACCTACTATGAATTATGTCTTGCTTTACCAGACGTTGCAATAACATATAATTAATTTCTATAATATACAGCGAAAATTCAATTATTTTTATGAAATCCTAATATTGCATGCTAGATTTTTAGATTTTTATAAATTTGTACCACTTAGAATAGAAATCGAGCTCTACAAGCACTCAATTAGCCATTTGTAATTCTAAAGGCAAACTCTTTCTCCGTCAAACAAATCAATTAAACTTTTGCCTGGTCTAATTAAGCAACCAAAAAAACTATTGCCAAATTTTTGAGAGAATCCACCCTCGAAAGTAAGGCTGAGGCACATTGCATGCAATTGGGCTTGAGCAAACGTTGGAACGGAACGGCCAACTTGTTCGCGTTCGCTTGTTCAATGTGTTTAATTAAATAGCAAGCGTAATTAAATTGCAATTAAATTAATTAAAAAGCACGCAGCCGCAGCACGTTAGCAAACGGTTCGGTTTGGCGATATCCTCCCCTCCTGTTGCTCGTATTCCTGTTCCTGTTCCGGTTCCAGTGCTCCTGACGGGAGGATATTTTTTGAAGAGGGTTTGCCGGCGCGCTGTTCGCCAGCTCAGTTTAGGGTCCAACGTTGGCAGGCGGTGTGAAAGGAAAACAAAACCAAAAATACAATGTTGCCCTGGACATGGATTCCCATTTTCCCCCCAAATACTCCCTCCTTTTCCGCTTCCTCTCCGCCAATTTCCTCATTTTCCCTTTGCCGCGCACAATTAGACTTTAATTTTTTATGAGCAATGAATGGTTTCGCAGTTTTACTTTTTGGTGTTAAATGCTTGATTAAGTTGAATGCTGAAAGCTATGCAAATTTTCCCCCTTTTTCCCAACTGAGGTGGGGGCGCTGGAAAATTGGCTGCTTTGATGTTGCTGCTCCGAGGGGTTAGGGGTTGAAAAACGGAATAACAATTCTTCTTCCTCTTTTCTGGTCTTAATTAGTGCAATGACAAAAGTTTATTTCTAGCTGCTGGAAAATGCAGGCCCGAAGATGTATGCAGATGTCAAGGGAAATGCGGGCAAATGAAAGAAAACTCACTCAAGCTGCTGTAGATTTTACCAAAATTAATTGCCCAAAAGGGTTTGGGTAATAGCTAATGGAGATTTAGAGGAAATCTGTCAAAGATCTCTAACCCTCAGATAATAAGACAATAAAACTAGACTCCTTTGTAAATATAGAAGTAAAGGAGTTTGAAGGTAAAGTTGGGCGGGCTTTTAGGGTAACGATACACAGCCTCAATTTATATTCTCGCATTAATTTCAATTCAGGGGCGCAGATAATCGAAAGTAAATGAGCAGCCAGAGACACCGACCAATTTCCTACAACAAAAAATCCCGCCATAATGGTCAAGTAGAATCAACAATAATAAAGCCACACAGCACGTAGGCAAAATGAACAAATTGAATTGCGGCAATTACTTGCCACGCTACGCAAAATCACCCAAGAAACAAAAAGGGGCAAGAAGCGAAAATCTCTCAAACTCAAGTTCATAAAAATGAAATCATGCCAGAGCTCAGGCAGAAGATCAAAGAGGACAAATCAATAAAGCCCCAGTGCAGAAATAACTTAAAGTCAGGCCAAGTCAGAATAAAATACCGGACAGAGACCGAGCGACGACGACCCCAGAACCCAACCAACTTGACCTGGTCAAGGCTAAAGGCACATAAAACAAAATTATACAACGGAGCAGCAGGGAAAACTAAAGCAAACTGTCTTTTGATCTATCCTGGCTACGTAGAGGCCAGGCCAGGCCGATGATGATGAGGATGATGATGGTAATGATGAGCATAGCCTGACTGGCTGGCTCATCGCATTCGACAATGTAGAGCAACCTCAACGACTGGTCCTGGGTAAATTGGCATAAGAAATCAGAAATCACAGAAGGCTGCTCCTCTCGTACTCGTACTCAGACTCAAACTCAAACTCGGACTCGGAGATAAATGGTCATGGCTTCTTCGGCCAAGAGGAGAGCGAATGCAATATTAAGTAAATATACAAAACGTTGTCGGCACGGCGCACAAAACTAATGATGTCGATGAAGCTGGGGGAATACGAGTATCTCCGGGACGGCCGCCGCTGCCAGAGCTGAGGAGACTCGAACTTGGACGCGGCCTGATAATGATGCGGCGGACAGGCGCAGATACAAACGGACAGCGAGGAGCTGCAGTGCGCTACGTGGGGACTGACTGGGATACTGGACACTGGCGATATACACACGCCAGGTAATAAATTTCATTTCTCAGCTGATATGGGCAATTAAGGAACAATTTTGCAGCTGAATGAGTAATAAATAAAAATTGTATGCCAGCGATATACGCAGATACAAAACTGCAAGACGTCGTCGGTTGTCCGTTGTCGGTTGTCGGTCGTCAGGCCCCGAGATAGTTTTCGGGATAAAAATACTCCGACACTGCCAGCCAAGCACTGAGGCACTGAGGCAGTCAGGCAATGAATGAATGAATGAATGACTGAGGGACGGATGGGCTCGAGAAACTCCTCTGCATGCCTGCCCTTTTGATGAAAACAACTCAATGACGTGATTTGTGCCGCCAACGATGCCGAGCTGTCCAGTCTCCAACTCCAACTCCAACTCCATCACCATCTTTGTCTGTGTCTGCGGACATTCCATCCATCCTTCGCGAAATCCTGCCTCATATAAATAAATCACATTTCACTGAATTGATGTGCAAAATTTTTCGAGCTTGCGCAAGAAGAACAAAAAACAAAAAAAAAGGGTTCTTCTAAGATTTCGTTTTGGGGGGCCATAATTTAAAGCTGCGAAATATTTTTGCATAATAAATCAAGCTTCCGCCGGGACTGCTGCCGCTTTATCTTAGCCTTTCCCACAGCTTAAAAGAAGTCCATCAAATGTTGCCATTTATCCGGCAACTTGTCTGCTCTTTGGCATTATTTTAATTACACTCGAGCCGGCAACAGCAGCAGTATAAAACCTGAGCCCAGGACCCGAAGCCAGAAGGCAAAAGGTATTTTTTAAATGCTTCTTTACACTGGCATAAAAAATTTGCAATTTTTCAGGTCAAGCGGAATCAGAAGTCCAAGCTAAATGTAAAGATTTCACAGGTTTTAAAGTTAATAAATTGTTTAATTCCTTCATTTATTTACTTTAGTAATTTCTCTTTTCTCTTTTAAAAATTGAACTCTCAGTGCACTTTGTGGATTTGCTGGTCAGAAAACGAAACATTTTCGGGGCCATCGGTGCCTTTTTGGTAACACATGATATGTCGCCTACCTGGTGGATGCTTCGGCCAGGAGGTTGGGGTTGGGGAGTTCCTGGGATTTGGGGAATCAAGGCAAAGGGCGAGGGGCGACGAAGAACTCGCTGAGTGGAGAACAATGGAGACCGGCATGGAGCAACATGACACTCGAGGTTCGAGTCTCGAGTCCGAGGATAAAGGGGTTCCACTGTAGCACCGAAGCCAAAGCTAAAAGCTTCTCATACCAAAGCCCCTGGTCAGCGGAGAGTTGGTGTTGAGCACTTGGAGTTTGGAGCTGAAGATGGAGGTGGAGGTGGATGTGGAGGAGCTCCTGCTTTGCCTCTGTTTAAATGTTCTCCATTTTACTGTCAAGTGCGGACCGAACCGGGTTGACATTTGCCAACGATGCAACTGCCCCTGGGAGTCCCATGCCCCGATTCCATTCCCTGCTCCATTATTTGATTCAGCTTCGCATGTCGAGAATTTTAATTTAAGTATGTAAACTGACATTGAATAGTTTTTCGCCAGGGAACCAGTGGTGCCCGCTCGCCTCCCCCTTTGTTGTGGGCGGCGGCGGCATTGGGGTCCAGCTCAATGAAATAGCAGATGGTGTGTGTGTGTGTGTAGGGGCAAGTGCAATTTCAGTTTTGTTTGCAATTGGATTTCGTAATAGAAAGCTCGCCCGGGCCAAACTTTTCCTAGCAGCAGCAACAGCGGGTGTGTGCGGGCTATTTCAACATGTTGGATTGAAAGTTTTATGACAGCCAGGAGCAGATACTTTTAATAGATATTTAAGCCCTCAGTTCTCGGGTTCTGCTGGGTAGTCGGGTTTGGCATGTTAATGATGCTTGTACCGAATTTTCAAAGTCGAATTTTGCCTAACTTTAGTTAAGGGGAAAAATTAAGGAGATTAGATAGCATAACATTTAAAACATATGAAACATAAAGAGAAACTGTTGGTGTAGGGAAAACAGGGCTTTTATAACTTTATATTTATTTTTAAACTTAATTTTTTAAGGGTGTTTATCTGCATTTTCTGTAACTCAAGATATAATATTTGGATAGGACCCTACTATCAGTTTATAAATTTCTAATTTCTGCAGTTTCAATTCACTTACCGGTGTTGAGTATGGATGAGCCGTGAGTCGTACTCCATCCGTTTCCAGTTGCTCGCGCAGGACGAGTTCGAGTTCGTTGCTGGGCGGGGTTTCGCAGAGAATCTCCATGCTGCCGGACAGGGAGTTTGGATCGTTGAGCATAAAATAAACGGAGGCAGCTCCCTTCTCCCTCAGCGATCGTATGCTCTTCAGCAGCTTGTGTCGATGGGCAGGATTCTCCACGCCGATGGCGTCCAGATCGGGATCGCCGACCTGCTTGCAGATCTCCAGATCGTCGTAGCCATTGTCCAGAAAGCTCTCCGCATACTGGGCCAGGCCCAGGGCTCTTAGCCACTCGCAGACAATGTTGCTAACGGCCATAATGAGGTTGAGACTGAGACTGAGACAGTCTGTGGTTGTGTGTGTGTGTGCCTGGGTGGCAAGTGGGTGATGAGTGGTGGTGTGTCTGTGTTATGCAAGGCGTAGCTGCTTACGTGTGCCTTGCCAATTACCGCTACAAAATGGCGTCTATTAGTTTTGCGTCACGTGCTGGGGGGCGCCTAATGCCACGCCTCCTGCTCTGACCCGACGGCAGCAGCTCCTCGTTGCATGCAATTTCCGTTGGCACTTTAAGCCCGAAGTATTGTTTTAAATCGTCGTCCTCGCCGTAACACTCGCTTTACATTTTTGCCCTGTTGTTTTTGTGCCTTGCCTGCTGTCCCCCCCTCCGGGCAGTCGTAAAAATTCAACGCGTACACTCATAAAAATTTATATCGCACTTTGAGCATTTCTAGCATAATCGCAGACTGCTCCAACGCGCTGGTTTAATCCTCATCCTCATTTTGTTTGGCGCCGCCGCTGCTCCACATTGCTCCTGAAAGAATAAAAATAAAAAAACGAGAGTTTTGTAGTCAGCGAAAAACATTAGGCCATATCCCGCGTTTTCCCATTTTCCCCACTTTTCCCAATTTCCCTCCCATTTATTTATCTATAATTTAGAGAGCGGCCGGAAAATTGCATAAATTGTGAAATGGCTCGCCGCATATGGTCGCGGCCCGCATGTGTCCAACGCAAAATAGATGCCGTAACCCCGGAAAATCTGAATTTCCCACAATAATATATCTCGTACAAATCAATAGGACCCGCGGCAATGGCCACAATTGATGTTGATGACGAGATTCAAATCAGAACTCTGAAAGCGCTTGAAAATTAATTAAGCCCAGAAGCAGCAGCAGCAACAGCAGCAGCCACAGCAGCAGCTGCGGCTTGTTCGAACTGCACTCCCTTGCGATTACGACCCGAGAACTCCAACCCACCGAAAATTCCCACAATCTTTTGGGCGGGAATTCCTTATCAAGGCAGAAGGGCTCATAATGCGTGCAGGCGGTTCTACTCAAGCAGACATATCACTTTATCATATAGACACACTCACACCCCATCCAACCGCCACAGTGGCTTCCGCTTTGGAGAATCCGTGAGGCGTTAAACGCAACCTAAAAGCTTATAATACACACATGCAGTTTTTCTGGCAAGGCGTGTGCCTGCCTGCCTGGCTGCCTGCCGCGCTTTGGGCCCCCTTTTGGCTCATTGATAAATGATTGATTATCAATCCCATTCATGGTATGCGCGGTGGGTGCGTGGGTGTATGGGTGCGCTGCGGTTTGCCTTGGGCTTAGCGCTAAAGTTTAGTGTTTGCTTTTAGTTTATCTTTAATGGATTATTTTAGTGGTTGCTTGGCTCGTCAACGAGCAGAAGCAAAAGAGCAACAGCAAAAATAATCACCGACATTCTCATGCTTGAGAATATAAGATGCCCATTAAGTTCACGATTTTATGAGAAATTTAAGCTGTTTTATTTGTTAGATACTTTTATATTACCACTTATTAGCCGGCTTAGCCAAAGCTATTTACAAATAATATGTATAATGAACAAACATTTCCAAAAATAAATGAATGCAACAGAATAAATAAATTGTACGGTACATCTTGAAAAACTATAAATTTAGAACGATTTTTCTTTTCAGATAAATTATAATCTCAAAACAAAATATAAATATTTATAAATATTCTTGGCATGCCAAATGCATTCCATAATTAATCAAATCCTTACTCTAAAGCACTCGGTATACCCCGTTTCCGTATTCGGTTACCGGGTACAATCGTTTCCATAATCCACAAGGCCTCGCCCAATCTCACCACCCCCACACCTTCGGGGCAGGACGGACAAACATATCATATAATTTATGTTCCACTCCCCACAACTTTTCCCCTGTGACTAAGCTGATTCCTGTTTTTCTTTTTCTTTTTTTTTTGTGTTTCTGTTGCTCTTCCCTAGTTTTTCACTTGCTGCTGTTTTTGTTTTCCTTCGTTTTCCCGCTGTTGTCTGGCGTGGCAGCTGCTTTGTTTCCATTTTCATTTTCATTGGCATTGAATAGATCAATCATGGACGGGTTCGGTGCGATTCGATACGTTCGGCGTACAAATACTCCAATGATGACCAATTATTCACCAATAAAACTGTCGACCAAATGTCATGAATTGAACTTTTACTTGCTGCGCTAAGCGGAAATCAATCGCAAATTGCTGGGAAAGTGATTTTGAAGAGTCTGTGGAATCAATTACCATTTCGAGTACTTTTTTATTTGAATGATTTAATGGAAAATGTGTAGCTAAAGTTACGTGGCCAGATTGATTGGCAAAGTCATTTCAAATGATTCGTAAATGGAAATGGAAAGGCTTCAATTTATTCCTAATTACTTTTCTGTTACTACTCAAAAGATATTTTGAGGCAAGAACCTCTACAGAACCTATATATTGCAATTTTATTATGCCTTAAAGGAAAAAAACACCTTTGAGTGCTTTAGTATGTTTTCTGCTTTATAGACTTGCTGTTAAGTTAGTGCCAATGGTGTTATTCTGGGATTCCCCCATTAACTTGCACCGTAAATCACTCACAAAATATATATGTATTTAAAGTGTTCATAAAACAAAAATCAACTTAAATGCCAGGCAACAGCCTAGGCAAACCCTTTCACTTCCGACCTATTGCCTCTGCATTTTTGGGGTCAAAGTTTGTTGGGGGCTCGATTTGTTTTGCTTTTATTTTGATTTTTCATTTTTGTGTCTGCTTAATTTCGTATCTTCCGCCCACGCAGGGGGAGGAGTGCTGAGAAACTGAGAAACAATTTAATGCAACATCATCGGAATCGACAATAAATTGCGGCCGGACGGACTTGTTGCAGTTGTTGGCTTCAGTCAACAAATTGATATCGTGTGGGCGTGTTGTCGTAACGCATTTTATACAAAAAGATTGTTTCCCTGGAACTCTGGGTCTCTTCTCTCCGCCCCTCTTCTGAGGTCTCTGTAAGTTTAATTTGTCGGTTTTTATTTAAACGCTGTCACTCGAATCGAGAGTCGCAGTCGTGTTTGACTCTTGGCCTTAGCCTAAGACAATTGTGAGAGGTGTTGCCGGGCAAATCAAATTGCGGCTCAATAAACGGCCAAGCAAATTACAATTCGAATTGTTTGGTTTATGGCCTGGTGTTGCCGTTGCAACAGCAATAGCAACAGCAACAGCAATTGCAACACGTCGCCAACAGCTGTGTCAGCTGGCACTTGGCTGTCTAACGATTTATCTATCTAACATCTCGTGGGGACACGCGGCGTATGCGCAATTGCCATTTAATTAAAAATTATTTGCACAGCCAGGCGAAACAATTTTTCGTTGATTTCATTTATCATTATTTTTTTATGTATTTTTTCTCTTTTTTTTGTGCTGTGCAGGTGCGCAGCGGAAACGACATAAACAAAATGTTCACACGGTCGCCGCTTCGCGAGACTTTGACTTAATGGCAATTAAGTTGGCCCAGTCCACGCACTTCTCGGGGCAATCTAATTATAATCATTAGCTGAGCAAATACAGATATATACAATTATATATATACATATTTATACAATTTTTGCATAGTCCCCCTCTGGGCTGGTCACTGGGCAATAAAAATTATAAAGCAAAATGAAGAAGGAGAAGCAAATAAATTGCCAGGCCAATGGAGATGGAGACCAGGGCGTCTTCATTAATGATAGGAAGTGGAACTAAGGAGAGAGAGATGGAGAGAGAGTCAAAATCCATTTGACAACATAAAATTTTTGTTTCAAGCAACTGCCGCCGCTGATGCCGCCATTGGGGGCATTAATACCAGCGGCTAATTAACTTGTTGTTGAGCTCGTAAAATAGTTTGGCCGCTCATCAAGATAATAAAGGTCTGGGCCAAGTCGGCAGCCAGCCAAGTTTCGGTTTCACTTCGACTCTTTAATTGAGCCCGAAAAAACCAACAAAAATTGTTGACTTTTGTGGCGTCAGCTGCACCGGCACCAGCAGCAGCAGCAGCAGCACCAGAAAAAGGCCGAAACCCGCAGCAATTCGGCACTTGGGCACTTCAAGAATGTCCCGGAGACAGGCTACTGTCACTAGAGCGAACCCGAAAAAGGAAACGGATCGGAACTGGGGCGAGGAGGGACATTGCAGCAGTCACTTTTGGTAATTAGATTTTCAAGTCGAGATAATGAAGTGGACATTAAAATTTTACAACCTCCGAGGCGCACACTAAACACACTTGAAACGGAAAGCGAACGAGCGAACGAACGCATTCAATAAATTAATTACGAATTTCGAACCTTAAATGTCCGACTTAGACTAGCCCCTTTTTAATGCCATTATGCCAGGTTGAGGGGCCCACAGGCCACACCCAGCAATAAATATTGAGAACTGTCCCTGTCTCCAGCCCCAAAACCCAAAGCCACAGACTAAACCAGACTCCGAGTCAAAATCAGATTCACACACATGTCTGGCTTTGGCATTTATAATGTAGTATGCATGACTCTAATTAAACCGCAATTGTTGTGTAAACTTTAAGGAATTGATTGCTCGGACACGAATCAGGTAAGTTGGTTGGATAGGTAAGTTGCCATGCAGGCAAGACTTCTTGCTTGGCAATTAAGAAGCAATTGACTCGAGAGAGGAGGTGGCCCTGGCTGCAATGAATAAATCTAGAATTGCACAGGCCAAAGAAGATATAAAATAATTATTGATTGGGCATAATACAATTAATTATTTATACATATATAAAGTTTGCTAAATGAAACCAGAGCGAGTCTATTAATTAAGCCATCATTAATGCATTTTATGTTCTTGTCTAAACTCAAATTGCATTAAATAAATTAAGTTATCAATGTTTTTATGAAAGCAGGAAAGCATTACACAATATATTTTGTTATTTTAATGGTAAACGATAAAACATTTATTGCCTAGAGGACAAACAACTTATATGTATGGCTGAAAGGACACCTAAACTGTGACATTATTTAATATGGGATTTAATTGTATAATTTTGTAAATGATTTTTGCGCTAAATAAATGGTTTTTGTCATGCACCTGCAACAGTTAAACTTGATTTTTTTCTTGTTTCTATATAATTCTTTAATAAATGTTGTTTAATTCGCAATTAATCCTCAATATTTTCATGCCAATATTGACTTCTTAAGTAAGACTTAAGTAAGACTTTACTATCTCATGTGTTGATTAGTCTCTCACACATTAATTGCCTTCAATTGAAGTCATATCACAGCCCCCCAATTAATGTTGTTACTCTAGTTTTATAACCCATAACCTGGGGGCTATAACTGACTATAATAAAAATAAGCCCCATCTTTGAGGCATTCGCTCGGGCCCATTGCCCTCCCAAAACCAGAAATGTTGCAATCATAATTTTTGCTCTCACAGCGAAAATGCTTCATGCTGGGCCCAAAAGCTGATGACCTTTTGCCATTTTGCATTTCGAACCAAAAAAGACACACACTCGGCGAGGCAAATGGCCCCAAGCCAGTATAAATAAATTTATATCATTTTTTTGGAATTCATTTTTTTTTTTGTTATTTTGTTTTTCCACATTGAGCACAGCGGGTGGTCAAGAGCGATTGGGAGGAGGAAGCCGCGCAGGTGGCTTCAGCGAGCTGGGCCTTAAACTTTGAGTCTCAAGTTAATGTTTTCAATGTTCCATAATTTCTGTGTTTTTTGCCTTTATTTTATTTTTTATTTTTAGTTTGCCCGCCCGCTGACTGACAGCCCGCCCGGCCAGACTCCGTCTTCTATAATTTGTTATGCAAACAAATGGCGCTACAGTTAAGTCAAACAGCCATCTATAAATCCTCATCATGACCCCTTGGAAATGTTAAATCGTTAACCCTCATAATCAAAATTTGGCAGCTCAGCGAGACGTTTGCATACTTATTGATTTCTTTTTTTTTGGAATAAGGAGAAATAAAAGATGAAAAGGAAATAAATGGAGACTCATTATGTGAGGCCGAGAGAGAGAGCTGCGGCAGCGACAACGGAAGCGGGTGGCATTCGGGCAACTGGCTGAAATGCAATAAATTCCCATTAAGCTGCTCACATAAAACGCCTGATTGCGTTCCGAGCTGCACTGACTGAGCTGGAGCTGGGAACTGAAGCTGATTCCTGGGGATCTCTCGAATCTGGAGCTGAAAGCGCGCTGAAGCCAACATCCTGTTGACAGTGGCAGGCGGCAGCTATCAATATTAAAAGCGCTTATTTGACAGAAATATGACAAATGCCTGACAGCCAAGGGCGTGGCACAGGTTGCCTGCTGCTCCAGCTCCTGGCCATGCCCCTGCCCCTGCCCCTGCCCCTGCCCATGAAGCTGTCCTGCGAAAAGTGCCAAGTCATTAGTAACGAAGGCACGGGGGTGACGAAGGCAGCAAGTGTCAGAAATGCTCTTTGGATTAGTCTGAATCCTGAATTGCGTGCCAGAGGCAGGACGGGGACGGAGAGTATTGAATTGCTTTGGGTCAGCAGCAGTCGAGCAAGTGTGAAATATTCTCCTGATTTTGCACATCCGTACCTCCCGCTGTTAGAACGTGTGAGTGCGGTGCCATTGACACGTGCAGCACTCACGCAATCCAACCGAACTGCAGATACATGTGCACATAATGTATCTCCACCGACGACACACCCCCGAAATGAGCATCAAAAATGCATTCAACTGTCAAAAGCTGTGCGAAATTAATGAAGCGTATGCACTCCTCTAAAATTCTAAATGGCAATGGCCAGGACTAGTGTAAATTGTAACAGGAAGTGTAATTTTGTAAGGGGTTTCCTTTACAGAAATTTTATATTGTTTAGGTTTGTATTTTGGTGGCCTAAGAAATCACTAGACATATTTAAAATAGTTTTTAAAACCTTAGAAATATGAAGAATTTAATTTCAATTACAAGTTAGGTTTCCTATTTTAATAGTTGAAATATTTCTATATTTCGTTTTCTTATAAAATCCCATTAAATATTCACACATTTTAAAACACAAATTGAACATCATAAGCTTACTATCGCCCTGATCTTGTAATTTCCGTTTGTGTAATCAGTTTCTCGTATTTCTTCTGTATAATTCTCGCATTATTGGAAAAATTATTTTTTAAATGCTCGTAAACACACAGCTCGGTGACAATTTTATAAATATTTTTATGGCGTTTCATAAAATTTTATATGCAACGCATTCCCATCGCATCGCGATGCCATTCCTCTATCAATTTGTCGTCGCTGCAGTTTATGAATTCCGCTTGTCCGTGTACTTGCCACTATATACACACACTATATGCAATTTTTTGCTATTTTTTTGTTGCGTATTTTTAACATTAAATGACAGAGCCAGAGAGGGATGGACAGCCATCGCTGTCATCAGTTGCAACAATTACTTAAATGCAGGCATAATTTGTGTACAGCAGACACTGATGTGCAAAGGATTGGCAGGCAGGGCAAGGGCATCCGGGCATCCAGGCAGCCATTGAAAACGGTCAAAAGTTGGCAAGGCAATTTACTCGTCCACTGGTCTGAATATTTTTCACAATTTTATGATTATTACTATGGCTTCGACTATAATTACAATGATTATTATTTTGATGTGTGTGCTCTGGCCAAATGGGGAGCGACTTACTCGGTAAACATCCATTTAACTTAAATTTAAGTTTATTTTTTAAACCTTTTTAAAGCATTGTTCCACGGAATACACTTGTTCGCTTCGGCGAAACTCTTTTAGCCGCAGGCCTAATTGTTATTATGCCAATACCATTTACACAAATGAATTGTTGGTGTGATAAAATAATTGCATTAATTTCTTTAATTTTTTATTCTTTTTTCCGCCATTAACTCTGCCACAATCGTTTTTTTTTTTGCAGCATTGTTAACCAATAATAATGCATTTTTAATATTCCTTTTGCCTCCCTGCCAAAGTCTCAATTACATTTTATAAAAACGAACAAATTAAACGAAATGAACAAATCGGAATAATATTTCATATTTAAATCTGATGGCATTAATTGGTCTTGTGCTTTTTCGGGAAACACTGCTGGCCCATAAATATTAATTTGGCATTCAATTTTCATTGATTAATTTCCAATTTAGCATTTTGTCAATGTGCCACAGCGGTGTCCTCTCCCATAATTTCCATCGGTTGCACGTCTTTTTATCAATTTTTCGTAACCCCAAGAAGTCACATAAATCACAACAAAATTCTCCAGCTCGGGCGGAAGGCAAATAAACCTCACTTTTTCCGCTGTCCTCCTTTTATTTTTTTGCCATTTGGCTTTGATTGAACCAAGCCGAACCGAAGCGAGGCAAACGTACAATGGCAATTAACCCATAAAAATGAAAATGCCCACATTTACGAGGGTCTCCGTGGTCTCCTCCCTCGGGCAGTCAGTCCATCAGTCAGTCAAATTAATTGAAATTCAAAGCTCCGGCTTTGACTATGGCTGTGGCTGTGGCTATAGCTATGGCTATGGCTTTGATTTTGCCATCATTTTTATGGGTATTGTCGTTGCTTGAGTTTTCTGTTTAATTTGACTTCTTCGAGTTCATCATCATGGCGGCTGAAGCTGAGGCTGACTTGTATGTGTCTTTTTCCAATGAATAATAAAGTAGACGACTGGGAGTACGCCAACAGACGGGCTGCTGCAGATATAAATCAGTTCCCGGGAAGCGACAAAATTTACATTCCGATTTGCCAAGCGATCCCAGCAGCTCTCTTATTGAGATTTCATCGCTGCCTTTGTGTCAGCGGCGTGCGGCGCATGCGTCGCCGATTCGATGCTCGAATAAAGTGAATTTATGGCAGCGGTTAACACAAACGGCATTGTATCAATAATAATAATAATAAAGCGGGGAATAAAACCCACAAAAAGTAAATCGTTATCGCTTGTAAATCGGTTCGTGGCTCGGCCTCTCGCTACAATTCGTAAGCGTTTAAATGTCTTTAAGTGGGCCTTGATTAATGACTTCCAAGTGCGTTTCTTCGATCGCCTCACGCACTCGCCGCGGGAGATTGGCAGTACGGGCCGCAAAAGCTATCAGAGCTGAGAGAGACTGTTAAGGGGTATAGACAATCTATCTGGCAGATACAATTGAAAATACAAGCCGAGATAGGCGTGACTGTGTGATAACACACAAAAGGGAGAGCTGGAATTGGCCTTGACTAAAGCTATGTATATGTATATATCGATCATGGACCATCATCATCGTGATCGAGGCAATTTGTAATGTTTAGGAAACTTTTAAAAATTATGATCGCCTCCTCATGATCCGAGCAATTTGTTAGCTTTGGCCTGCTTTCATCGTCGAGTTTGGCTTAAACAAACTTCAACTTTAAACTTCTCAGCATTTGAATTGTTGTATGCGGGTTAATAACTTACTTCTATTTACTAACTAATTAATCATTTTTAAGCATTAAGCCTTGCCTAGCCGTTTATAAATGATTAATCTTTGGGCTTAGACAGTAAAAAGTCCAGCGAAATAAGTTTGATTGGTAGGCAAAAATAATATAAAAGATGTTCCTGAGATGTTTTTAACCAAATATTTCTTAATTTTCAGCTTAAATGAATTCTAGGAATATTAAGCAAACCAAAAATCATAGTTTAATTCCTGCTTTAGATCTTCAAATAACATATCAAGATCATGCTTCCATCACATCATAATCTCTGAACCTTTTAACAGTTTATCTCCCTCACGGAACCAAAATCCTGTCAAATCTCCTCACTCAAAACATATCCAAATCAGTGTCAAACCACATTACCCTAAAAACCCATCAAGAGAAACCCAAACTAGCTCAAATTTCAGAGGGAAGAACCCACGGAAAAGAATTGAAATTTCATCATTTTGATTAGTCTAGGTTCTCGTCCCGTCTCGTCTTCAGACAGATGCCCCATAAAACTGAGTCGCCACAGACCATTAATGAAAATTACGATAGGATATATACGACGAATTGTTTCAAGGAAGAGCTCGGAATTTTCCAACCGACTGGCTGCCTTGCTTTGGATCAGATAAAAACTTGAGAATGTCATGTCAAAATGTGGCGCTGGCCTTTAAGCCACATTTATACACCGAATACCCTTATACCTTATACATATATATATATATATATTTATATAAATGTGCAGATATGACAGAGCGGCGATCTGAGGACCAAGGCAGGTACGAAACAGTTCTATATATATACATATATCTGTGTGTATCCGATGCCCACGCGACCCTCTGGCCAGGTTGTTCCTCATAGCCTGTAAACTGATCTGCCGCCGCCAGGAACAATACAAAAAAAGTCTGAAAAAAAAACTCCAAGAGGATGACAACAATTCGGTTGAAATGAAAAATTGAAAAAGGAAAGTGAACCGAAGGAAGCCGCGGAGGTGGAGTTGTCATTTGACAACGTCGCACAATTACACAACTAAAATGAACAATATTAAACGAAATTATACTCGAAGCGGAGACACAGAGGAACGGAAGGAGAGGCACAACAAAGACCCATCGGCGGCATAAAACAAAAGGGCCCAGAGGCAGAAAATAAAGGGCAGAAGGCATCGGAGGGCAGCTGCCCCTGGCCAAAGCCAGTTTCGTGTATCATTTTTCATGACAGCCAGGCACAAGTATACCCACATACGTACGGATATATATATGTGAACCGATGATATGTCCTGCCGTTTGACAGTTGCATTGTTCTCAGCCACTTGAGAGTGCAATTGCAGCCGCCTAATTAGTCCTCACATTAGCCACTACTCAACTAATTTAGACACTGCTGCTTCTGCTGCTGCTGCTGCTTTTCCCCCTCCGACGGATCGAAAAGAAATATGATAATTTAGTGCCGGCCACCCGCAAATATGTAAACTCACAGTCAGTCACTTGGCAGCAGACAGTCACAAATCATTTATTTCGGTTCGGTCCCAAGTTGCAAGTTCATATTGCTGCAAACGACTTCATCATTTTACGATTATTTCTAGCAATTCCACTGCAGCCATCCTCCACGCCATGCCACTCCTCCTTTCATCGCATCTCCCTGGAAAATGTGGCGAAAATTTACGATGCCTGTGACACAGTTAACTCATGCTCGACACCGAAACATATATCAAATGTGTGGCACGACTTGGAATGCCACAGGATCGGAGGAGGGTTACCTGCTTTACCCAGAACTCCGTCCAGCCCCGAGTCAGACAGACAGAGAGACGGGGAGCCGAGCAAGCAAACCCCACCAAACAATAACGTGAAATATGTGCGGCGTTTTGCAATTCATACGCAAAAATGGATGAGGCAGCAGGAGCAGCAACAGCAGCAGCAGCCACATCAAGCGGCCCATTTGAAAAGTTCGACCTGCCATTGGAAGGTCCACAGTAGCCACCACCGCATATGCAACCGAAAGCGACACGCGGGGGAACACAATAACACATTGTCTGAAGGAAACGAGAGAAAAAAGTGCCAGACGCTGGCAGACTGGTGAGATACAGTGCGTGTCGCAACCGTAAGGGGAATGGGAAGTTAGCAATTGAAATGTACGATTTTTTAGTTTCCGATAGTTACAAGTTAACTACAAAAATTAACGTAAAATCGAAAAAGCAAACCTTAGTCTCTAATTGAAATATTTTTTAGAAGCATTAGGAACGCTTTTACACTTAAGAGACGCACTGTCCCTGAGAGATCACACCCCGACCAGACCCCAAACATACTGTTGGCTTGCATTTAATCTTCCAATTGAGTGCGTTACCCCTGTGCTGACATAGATAAACTGGCATGTCCTAGGCCCAGACACATCCGAGTGTCCTTTGCCCTCTCTCTCTCTCTTTTTTACGTATATCCTTCATGAACTTCCCTGCCGATACCCTTCCTTCCTTCTTTTCTCTTGTGTCCCGACGCATTGTCAACATGTTTGCCTTTAAAAAACAATTAATCTTTATTAGTCGATGACTCAAAAGCCAATTAAAAGTCTCGCACAACGTTTGACTCAATCACGCCCATTTTGCCTGTATAATTAATCATTTTTTTCGACTTTCCGAAAGAGCGGGAGGGGGGGAACTTTACGAGTGAGAGTGCAAAGCCAAATAAAAAAGGAGAAATTGTGCAATATCCGTAAAATGCGCAAAACTTGCCATCAATATGCTACGCTCGGATACGTCCATCAAAAATGCACTGAAGCGTAGATCCTTTCCTGTTCTTGCCGCTGCTGTTGGCAAAAGGATTCGTTTCGGATTTATTGGCAGCCTGACTTTGGCCCTGACTTTTTGTGTACTTTTTTTTATTTCGATTTTTTTTTCTTTGTGTGTATTTTTCTTTTAGAACTCGTGCTGTAAATTGACTTTATGTTGTTGTCGGCTGTGCATAGAAATTGCTTTTTGGGGTTTTGCGCACTGATTTTTCTTTCATTCCCTTTTTCGGGTATTATTATTTTTGAAGGGCTCGGCGGGGAGGTGCAAAAAAAGTCCCAAGTGTTTTGGAGGCCAAAGTTTTGCATGGTCAGTTTCTAGACAAAAGACCCAAATAAATTAAATATCCCAAAAAGAGGAAATACTTTGGCTCAGGGTCAAATTAATCCACGGACAAATCAGGAGGCCTAAAAAGGACTTTACGCTTTCGCCAGCCACACTTGAAGGGCATTAGCTGGGAGAGAAAGAAATAAATTATTTAGCAACCCCCAGCGACACCGAGTTTTCCTCGCTTTTTGGGGTGTGCAAATAAGACAATGCGTGGAAAATTTCAATCCCTAAATGCTGTTAAACACAAAATAAATGAACTTCCTGGCGGGATGTGGGGTGGTGTAAAGGATTTGTGCGACAAGTATTGATGACTGGACAGCTGGATTGAACGAACGGAGAGGAGAGCGTGCCTGGAACAATATTGAAAATCATAGCACATAGCAGCCATCCCTAATAATTTTTCCTAATGAAAACATGTTTCCATCAACGCTCGCGCGGTGGTTGATTCCGGCCCCTGCATTTTTCCCTCGAATTTCCCTTACAATTGCCATTGTTATGGTTTGTTTATTTACAGATTTTGCTAGAGTGAAAATTAGCATCAGTTCGAGAAATCAAATTTCATCAGGCGAACAACAATATTTACACAAATACTTTATAGTTTGAACCAACAGCATTTCGATATTGTCAACACTTGGCGCCCCTTTATGGTTATTTGAATTATCGGCTTGTTGATTTAGGACTTTTGTGGCCAAATAACATTTTTGATTTGGGGGAGTGCCGTCTCTTAATTGGCCCAAAACTCACACATGGGCTCAGCCCAAATGAAACTCGGTTAGTCACACAAAAATCAAAAATGTATGCACTTATCCAGGTTCATGGGGGAAAAAAATATAAAATGCCATAAAAGTTTGGCAGGCTCTATGAAAATTTAAATATATATAGCGAATTAGGTCAGCTGGACATGTGTAAAAACCTTGTTGCAACTATGCTACAGCAACAATACAAAACAGACATGCTAAAAATGTTTTTAATGGCAAAAACGAAACCGAAACATGACCAGAACATACTGAACACACAGAGAACACGCCTTGACCAATGGTCAAAAGCAGTGACCGGCAAAAGTAAAAAGGAAAACCCACACACACAACAAAAAGGTAAAAAACCAACGCCAAGTGCAACTGCAGCCAAAGCCACAAGACAATGCAACAGCCGCAGCACCAGCAGGCAGACATCTGAACCATCTGAACCAGTTGGCCAAAAGCCCAGGCTGTGAGGAGTGAGAAGCTCGAAGTTGGAAGAGAGTGCGGCCTGGAGGACCTCCTCCGTGTCTCCATTCTTGGTCTGTTGCTGGTCTTCTGGCCCATTTGGCTTTGGGTCGTGCCTGGGCCATGGTTTGATTCATATTTGGACAGCAGTTTCCATTTCACGGCTCTGCTATTTTTCCCTTTCCAGTATTAAGTTCTCTAAAGCTGGGGCATATTGAATTTCGAAGAATAGTTGCATAAAAAAAGTCTATAAGTTTAAGGAAGCATTTCATTTTAAATTTAACTAAGATAATCCATCCTAAAAATGTAAAGTTTTATAAATCAGCAATTTGAATAAACATTTTTTTAAACGATTATCTAAGAGAAGTTGATTAATAAATGCCTAAATATTTATATTTCCCAAATCAAATTCGATTAACAAATTCGAAAGTGAAAACCAAAAATATGAATAACTTTAATTTAGCTTTCAAATCAAAAAAATATAATTAAATCCAAATATTCATGAATGGTTTGATAAAGTTTCATAGGCTTGACTGAATTTATAGCTGGATTATTCAAGAGACCAGTTGAAAACAAATAAACAAAGGAAATGGGTCTCAAGAATTAACATAATGATGATCCTATAATCCGAAATTAATTTTCTTTTAAGAAACGAAGACAGTTTTTAAGATGTAGCTCTATTTTTGGCTACTTTTATGCTATCCCCAAAGCAAACACTAAAATCTAAATTAAACTTTTATTCCATCAGCTTCCTCTTCAAAACTCTGGCAGTTCCTGGTAGTGAAAGTGTATCCCCCAAAACGACTAATCCCAGGCGACTCTCATGGTAGTGTTATGGTTTCTATGTGCTATTTGTTGTATTCCTTCATTTTCTATTTTTCAGAGCAGGCTCAACCTCCGCCTTTAGGGCTAAAAAATATAAAAAAGAAAACCCAGGGATCACCAGCAGCAGCTAGCAAAGTTTGTTCAACTTTTTTGCATGTTTATATTTGCTGTAAGCATTATTTTCTCTCATTTTTTTTCGATGCACACACAAAAAACCAGTTGCATGAAAGGGGTAACAACAACAACAACGCCAGCAATAGAAACCAAATAGTGGAATTTCTCTATTTCAGTGCAAAGTGCATTGAGGCATGCAGCTGAAATTTTGAGTGGCAAAAGGGATGACGATGCTGGTGAAATGCAAAATGCATAATACATAGCGTCGGGGAATCCGACAACAGCAACCCTTCCTATAACTCTCTCTCTTTATATATATATATATATTTTTTTTTATGCCGCTCAACTGCAAAATTGTGTCAAAATCGGATGCTGCCACGGGCCGGGAGCCCGCATCAACTTTAAAATGTACACAAAAGGCCGCTGTGTTGAAAATTTATGAACCTGGCTGGGCAATTTTCTAACGTACCTGGCAATTTAACGGTAAAGTGTAAATTTCATTTAATTTGACAGCCGCAGATTGAAACCTCGAGCGGTTAATAAAGTTGCACTGGCCACTGGCATCGGCTGCATTGCAGTTGCAGCAGCATCAGCATCGGCAAAAAACTAATTAGTCCACACTGGCCCCGCAGTAGATCAACAACAAACTTACCTAAAAAGAGACGAGAAGAGAAAAGAATCATGAAGGCAAAGATGATTTAATAAGCAATTAAATTATTCTAATAAATGTAAGCCAGCGGGGCCGAGCAAAGCAGCTGGGCGTTGCACGGAGGAGGGCCACAAGAAATTGCACATAAAATTGCAATTTTCCAGCAAATTCATAACACAAAAAAAGTAAGAAAAAAATTATACAAAATTAGGCCGCAGGCCGGGGAGGGCGAGGACAACAGAGAGATGGATAGATAGAAAGATACAGTTTCCCACAAAGTTAACGACCAAGTTGTAAAAATCTCCGACTTGTTTTAATAACAGCCTGAAATAATCTGGCTTAATTACACTGTTTAAAGTTTGGTTTCACTTTACAACAAATTGAAGGAGAGTCAACTTTGGGGATTATATAGAAAACTAGTTTGATATTTTCCCATCTCAGGTTAGACCACGAATCTCGGCTTATAACAACGAAACGCACTGCTGGCAGAGCGGGAATCAACAGCTGCCAAACAGTCGGCACTCGTCTTCGTCATCAGCTGAGAGTTGAGATGGCAACAACTCAAGTGGCATCCATCCAGCAGTGGCAGCTCCCAGCAGTCCAACTAATGCCATCAAGCCTGATGCATATAGTGATTAGAGTGGACGCAGGCACTGGGCTTCCTCATCCTCTTCCTTTTCCTACGATGGAGGTGCTGTTGCTGCTGCTGCTGCATCGTCATCATCATCTGGCTGCACTTGAAGCCGATGTAGCTGCTGTGCAGGAGATGTTGCTGCTGTGCCTTGCCACTGCTGCTTCTGCGGCTGCTGCTGATGATGACGATAAGTGCAGTTGCAGCGTAATAGAAAAGTTGCCACGATGTGTGCCTGTGTGTGTGTTGTGAGTTACTGATGATAATGATAGATAAGTGTGCGCCAAGTGCACTACGTAACTTACTCTAACTTCAAAAGCTATCAGCAGTTAAATCGAAAAGCAGTAAGCCAAGCTCAGCGGAGCCAGCGGGCAAGAACTGTAAATGCTGCACAGCTTAATGACAAGAGCGCCAACTAAGTTGCACTGGCAGCTGGCTGGGAATGGGACTAGGAGAGGTGACTCCCTGCCCGAGCTACACCCAAAAAATAATTGTATATATTTATTTTGAAAGAATATAAAGAATTGAACTCGAATATGAATAGTTTTTATAATGAGGACTGGACTACCTGTTGCTTACTTTCATATTAAGATCTTTTTGTTATGTCCTATTCCTAAGAACCTATTAATGGATTTCACATTTGTTCGTTATATACTTTAGCATGACCACATTTAACTTTACTAGAATTTCCCATTTTAAATAAATTTTCTACTTTGATTATTAATTTTTCTGCGTGCAACTCCTTATGTTGCTCCTTGTGCTGGCACTGCCGCTGCTCCTGCATCATTAGCAATTGTGGGCAGGCCAAGGCGTGGGGCATGGGAAATATTTGCTATAAATGCATGCAACATTAAGTAGAACGCATTTTTTCTCAGCAGCCAGGGAGCAGCCGCAGCATCTGCAACCTGATGACGCCACACGCCACTTCACTTGGCTGCCTCGCGTCGCCGTTGCTGCCACTTTGCGTTGCCGTTGGAGTTGCAGTTGCTGTGGTTATTGTTGCTGCCGCTGCTGCTGCTGCTCCTGCTGCTGTTGCTGTTGTGCTTTTTCACAGCTCAACGCTTGCGCACATTTGGGGAGCCTGAGAAAAGGGTTCGTCTTTGGTTTTCTTGTGCGCCTTGCGCCGTTTGCTTTATTTCTTTCCAAGAATCTTGACGGCTATTAAGGAACAAATAGCAACAGCAGCAGCAGCAAAAACAAAGCCTGGTAGAAAAAAGAACGCACAGAAAAAGCTGTAAAATAAAATTATTATTTTCTTTTCGTGCTCATAATTCCTGCTGCCGCTTCTTTGGCCTCAATTAGTAAAAGACTTTTCCCTATTACGCCTTTAGCCTTGGCTTTAGCCTTTTCCGTTTACAGTAGTTCCCCGTTCTTGGCAGTAAATTAAGTTACGGCTTTATGCTGCATATTAGCAGCAAGGAGGAGGCTCAAAGTTAAATCAAGAAGGATGGCTAAAAGGCTAGAGAAAAAGGTCGAGGCGGGGCAAAGCATTAAGTACCTAATATTATTACCTATTTTAATTAATTTCTGAATAGTTTGCGGGCTCTCTAATATTTAATTTAAAATTCTCGCCCACTCACTAATCCCTTTTGCCACTCAAATGTTTTATTTGCCTTTAACAATCAGTTAATTTTTTTATTGTAAACTGTGATTCATGCCTTGCATATTCAGTTTTTATGACTTGGCTAGGATCAACGCCCACTGCCAAGGACTTGGCTTTGTTGCCTCTCGCTGCCTTTACTCTTTATTTTTCCATATTATTTATTGACAATTTATTTTATTTAGCTCAGCATATCAACCGCTGAGCATTTGCGGCCATTTAGTTGCGATAAAAACAAAATTTATGCAGCTAAATCTCGTTTTTAGAGGAGCAAAAAAATAAAAATAAAGTGCAGGCAGAGAGAGCGACGAGTAAATAAGGAAAAAATTCTATTTTCTCAGGCAATAAAAATGTCAACGACGTGGCCGCAGACCAAATGGCAATTGCAGCAGTTGGAATATCCCTCGTTCCTCCTCCTAAAGTGATTTATGCATTTCGCATGCAAAACGCTAATCAGTGGACTGGACCCAAGTCGTCCTACTCGAGAAGCCCAATAAAAGAAAGGCGTTCGCTCGGAGCAGCAGCATCCACCATAAAAGCCTGAAATGCGAAACTCAAAAAGCGTTTAGCCAAAGATGACTAATGTTGCCCGGGACGATGTCCAACTGGTCAAGTGGGTTCGGCTTCAACCCATTAATATATACATATATGTATATATATATTTTTTGCATACGAAAATGTGTTGAGATTGATGGAAATTCAGGAACTGAAAGGATCGATAACTTTTTTAACCCCAATTGCAGGGGTTGCTGGATGGCGAAACTTGTTGAAATGCGCGCATATGCCAAGCATAATTATGACGAAAAAATATTGTAATTTTGTAACTTTTGTAAAGTGCTTCAATAAGTAATGAGTACACGGCTTAAGTGAGGTGAGGGAAAATGGGAAAATGCTACACAGTTGAAGTGAACTCAACGTTTTGGCCTGATTTTGGGCAAGGCCATTTGGGGAAGTTGGCCAATTTTCATTAATTAATCAGGCAACATTCAGATTCAAACTCTCCTTGCCATTAATAAACGGATTATAAAGGGGAAAGCGAAGTATAGTTTACATACTTAATGAGTAAATTGTGTACATGTCTTGTCTGAAATGCTTTTTGGAAATTTTGGTAGGTGCACTTGGCAAGGTGTAGGTAGTAAAATATACATAACTGAAATACATAAATGTATGAAATTCCATAAAATAAGTAATATAATTAAGAATCTTTGAAGCTAAATCATTTGATTTTAGCACATTTTAATTTATCCTTCTTGAATTATTATGCCTTACCGGCTCAGAAGAGTCTCGCTTGCAAATTGCAAATGGCCATCTGTTTGGTAATTGATAATAACCGAAAATATGAATTATATTCTCTGTCATTAAGGCAGCATCTGACATGAAAAGACAACCGCAATTTTCAATTATATATTCGATTGGCTGTGTGTGAATTTGCAAGCAATAATGCAGAATGCTTTGGTTTTAAATACGCATAAATTCACAAAAACATTCCAGCATCCAGAGGGAGAGTCGGACTAATAGGCTTCATTTCACCTTTTCCGTATATTTGCCAAATGCAATTAAAACAAGGAGGAACTGCTGCATTCCAGGACCAAGGACTAAGGAGTCAGAGACAGCTCGGAATCACTTGCCAATCAAAGTTGTACTTCCAAGTGTCCCTGTGTGTGTTCGATCTACAATATATCAGACGATTTGCTGCCTGCACTTGACCACAAAATTAATTAACTAAAATATGCCAGGGCAGGGATAGAGGCAGGGTCGACGCATAATGTGAGTAACAAGTGCAGTGGCAAATTTAATACCCAATATTCTCCAACCTCGATTTGGGGTTGGCCTAACAAAGCGATCAAAAACCGAGAAATACGAGCCAGCAGGCCCACAGACACAAACACACACACAACATTGACAGCAACAACTGCGACAAAATGTCACTTGGCCGGCAATTCACAGGCAACTATAAGAGCCCATACAGTGCGTAACGAAAGTGTAAATACGATTTAGATTAGGAATTATTCAGAATAAATGAAAAATTATATTATACACAAACACCATATAAGGTCACGCTAAATTATTTTAAAAAATATATAAAATATGTGTAACATACTCCCTTTAAGAAATATTTTAAATATATTTCTAGTCTGTAAAATAAAATTTCTCTTTGAAATTATTACATATTTATTTGTAAAATGTAGGCCTAGTTTTCTGTGATTACCTTGACTCCCTGTCACAATTATTAAAATAAGTTCCTCTTTAAACTTTTTAATCTTTCCATATAAATAGAAACCACAATATATATTCACAGGATGCACTGTACCACCGTTTATGTCACAAAAGAGCAACAGAGAAAGAGGCTTACTTATTGCGCATAGCCCAAAATGTTCATGTCCTGATGCCACAATTAACTAAAAGCGCGCATCAAATTACAAACAAACGAACGACAACTGCCAGCTAGCAGCAACAACAAGGATAACTAGCACAGCAACAACAACAACAACTACAAGGAGTGACAAGGACATGAAGCGGAAGCAACAACTGCTATGTGTGTGTGTATGTGTGGGTATTATTGTTATTTCAGTTGAAACTGGAATTGCTTGTAGATTTGTTGGCAACAGCTGTGCATTTGGCCAAGCAATTTCTGTCCGCTCCTTCGGCTCCGCACATCTGCAATTTATGTATCCTTTGGCTTACAAGGATAGAGAATGTCTGGTATATGGTCAAGTATACCCACAGCTACACATTGTCTTCGGGCCGGGCCAGAACTACGCCCCTCATTGTAAGCTACTTAAGATTTTGCACAGATTATGCCTCTCATATATGCATGCTAAAGTAGCCGCGCAAATTGAGTGTGAGTTTTCCAGAGATAATCTTTACAAGCAATTTAAAGCTGGACAAGTGCTAATATAACAACAAAAGCTAAAAGATAGCGAAAGAGTTACACGAAGAAAAACAAACTCTTGGTTATTAATAAACTAGAAAGAAAAAACTGAAGAAAACATCTCAAAATGTTGCAGATATTAAAACCTAAACTATATATCATTGCTCGTTTTGTAATTCTTTCTTTTTAGTAAGTGGAAATATGTATATATTGTTTTCCCGCTGTGCACAGCCAGAAGTCGGGGCCATATCACGTGCGATCAACTAATTAAAGCAACAAAACCGTCTAAACAGGAAGCCTCACATTAGCCCCAAAGAACAAAAGCCATTGGCAGGCAGACCAGGCCCAGGGAGGAGGAAAGCCAAATGGAAAAACCTGGAAAAAGTTGCACTTGACTGATTACCTTTGCCTCAATGTTGGTCGTTCGTTGGCTTCTCGTTTTCCTTCTTGCAACATTAATGAGCAGGAAGCATTTTCCTGCACAATATAGCCGAGATTCAATTATGAATGAGTTTTAAATTACAGTTATGGGGCACAGTTCAGCTGGTCTGAGATACCATTTGGCGGTAAGTCAAAGTTAAAAGGGTTTCCCCCCATAATAATTAACCCAATTTCAAGTTATGTCTAAAATATGAGCTTATAATAATGTAAAATTAGCTTTAGATTCTTGAATTATAAATTAATCTACAAGAATATCAAGAATTTTAATATGTAAACACTCATCCTGCAAATATTATATGCACTGATTAGTGTAATTATAACACTATCCACTTTGAAATCATCTCCCAGCTATGAGTTGATCAAGAGGGTCTCAGAACAAGCCCAACATCATCACATTCCTGAACAGCAGACAAAAGGGCGTGACTTAAAATGGCCAAGAGAAAGACCAACCTCGGAGGAGACAAAGAGCCATAAACGAAAGTAGGAAAATCTCCTCAGCAACCAACCCACCGAGGGAGACACAGCTCAAGTTAGCTGAACTAAACCGAGCTGAAATGACTCACTGACAACAGACGGACGCTGCTGGCTCAGAAATCCGAAGGTTGGCTGCCTGGCATGCGTAGATAAATTGAGTTGAATGGAGCGCTACTGATTGGACTTACAATCCGGAGCTGGTAGCTGGATTGGCCACCTGTCCCCCTCCACCACTCCTTCGAACATATCTTTCAGATTTTCAATTATGGTTAATCATGCAAATGTTTGTCGCCTGTGAAAATGTTTTACATAATGCAAAGTGAAATGCTGCCCCAGCTCTATTCAGGCCATTCAGGAGAGTTTCAAGCCGAGCGGAGCATTATAGTCCAATGCATACATGAATAATTGTCTTTTTGTGTGTCCATCTTGCAGATGCTGCTGCTGCTATGTCCCTGGGATATGATGAGCTGCTGCTCAGGTAAACCGAGCAATTTTTGCTGCCTGATTTCACAACTCCGACACCAGAGTGTCAGGTTGTGGCACATTCCCTAGCTAGCCCCTATCCTGATCCCTATGCCAGTGCTCTGTTCTGTGCCGGGCTCTGCTTCGGTTTGGGATTAGAAAACAACCCCGAAACGTGTCACATTATGCCAAGAGGATAGGTTAGGCAGGGGACATGTCCTGTCCCTCTTGCAACCGATTTTGGTTTCGGGATTAAAGGAGAGACTGTCCATTCGAAAGGCATGTATCTTCATTGAGGCAATGCGAAATACCTGCAAAGGAAAGTGAGCATTGGAAATGCTGCAATCAAAGGGGATTTGGGTTGGCCAGAGGGATGAACAAAGTAATTTGAAAGTGGTTAGGAAAATGATCTTTCTGAATCCTCAGGAAATGAACAGGTATGTTTTGTGATACGAAAAGTAATTTGAAATGGATTTCCACTTCATTCTGTTTGTGTTTTCTAAATGATTAGATGCAGAAGGAACTGTAAGTTTTACATTATGAAAATTAATTTACCTAAATATTCCCTTTTAAACTGAACTACATTCCGGGTTGTAATATTTTGTAATATCCTGACAGTCGTCCCCTTAATCCATTCAATTATATTCTCCAGAAGGTTTGTGCAGTTTTCCATGCCGCATAACATGAAATTCCAACTTCGTGCCGACTCTAATGCATTTGAGGTAATTTATCAACTTTTAATCAAATGTATTTCCCAGGCATATACGGTGATGCTCCTCCTCCCTGCCTTTGCTGTTCTACCATATCTAATATATGTTCGTTGCTCATGCCATTACGTGTTACGCAATCGCCACCCCAAAAATCCAGGAAAACTACCCCCTCCTCATGGAAAGCCTGGCTGATCCTTTACAGTTTTTACATGCATTCCCATGCGTATTCCTCCGTATGCGTGTGTGTGTGTGTGTGCCATTTGGTCATAAATTCAAAAAGCTGGCCCAGCTTAAATTTTGGTTTTTCAATTTTTGAATGCCAGACCTCTGACAACCCTCGGACCTCCTCCATGGGTCCCCTTATCCAGCTCTTCACCGACCAGCATCTCGCATAGTTGTGCGTGCAACTGTGAAACGTGTTACAGGACCGGCCAATGTCCTGTCCCCCCCTCCTACCCTCACCTCACCCTACCCTCGATCTGTCCCGTCACAAAAACCATGAGATTTCATTTAATTAAAGCATTTAGGCTGGGGTTTTTGATTTCGACGCCATATGTGCGTTGAATATATTAAATATACAAACACAATCCCTTTCAAAGGACATCAGCCAGGCGGCAGCACCTAAACAAATATGTTAGATTGGCCAGGACTAGAACCAAATACAAAATAAAACGACACAAAAAAAGTGCAGCTTAAGAAAGGTTAAACAAAGGTTAAGCTCGGGGAGCAAAAGGTTCAAGCCCGCCGGCCCGAAAGCCAACTCATCAAAGTTATTTAGTTAAAATTAGTGCCTGTCGAGGATGTCTCCCCAATATGCCAAAGCAAACAAGACGACGCAGAATCATCGAGCCAAGAGTCGAATAGCTCGAGGGCCTGGCAAAGGACACGAAAACGGTTTATGGGGATGGGATGGTATGGGTATATAGGGGCTATAGTGGGGACTTTGGGGGACAATGTCGTGCTGCTGACAAGTGCGATGACAACGTCAAAGGCTGGCTCTCCTCTGAACCAAGGCTTCTGCTGCTGCTGTCGTTGCTCCTGGTGG
This sequence comes from Drosophila birchii, assembly GCA_035046345.1. Lineage (NCBI taxonomy): Eukaryota > Metazoa > Arthropoda > Insecta > Diptera > Drosophilidae > Drosophila > Drosophila birchii. Next base: position 5,271,680 of record JAWNOA010000064.1, read on the forward strand.
TGCTGCTGCCTTTGCTGCATGCCATGCTCGACTAGCTGCGAGGCACCTTTGGGAAAAAAGACGCTCATCTGGAAAATCAACTTCGACTTTCGGGCCACCCAGGCAACAACAGCAGCAGCAGCACCACCACCACCACCAACATCCGCATCAGCATCGACAAGGAGCAGCAGCATCAACGAACCGCAAATCATAAAATAAACTCTTTAATTACGCCTCACGACTTGCCAAGGCAGACACGCAACAAGCCCAGGCCACAGCCAAATGGAAAATTATGCAAAATGCAACAGCAAAAGCAGCAGCAGCAGCATCGCTTGCTGCTTTGCCACAGCAGCAACAGCAGTGGAGAAGCCACTTCCGAAAATGTGAGTAAAATTATAAAATCTTTGGCACGACAATGTTGACGACGACGAAACTGCAAATTACCAAATTATAAACGAACAACAAGCAACAAACTGCTCAGCACAAAGAAGGATAACTTTAAGGAATCGAAGCCAGGAGTTCCCTTCAGTTTATTGAAAAAGTATTCTTAAGATTTTGTATATTTCAAAGATAATATTTGGATATTTTTATAAACAGAAATATATTTAAAATCGTTTTATTTTTGATTATCATAGCGTGTTTGTAATGCAAAATATATTCAGTAGTCTCAAGCCAATTATAAGTAATTTTTAGGCAAAACTTGCAAAGAAAACTAGAAACATAATTAGAAATAATAACATTAGTTCAAATTACAAATGCAAATTAAATAATTGGGCATAATTTGGGCATGCTTATTATATCATTTTTGAAGGTATCTCGGACAGCTTTTTATGAAGCGTATTTTCTTTCCACTAAGCAATTCTTCAAGCTCCATAATTTATTAATTCTTTCTAGTTTATTTTTTGGTGAGAGAGTATTCAAATTATTTCTTTAAAAAAATCATCATTTAGCTGCCAATGATGAGGCAAAAGTGGCTAGAAAATACCGAGAAGAAAAATCGGGGAGGGAAAACTGAAAATGCACTCGGACTCTCACACACGGCTGGCATCCATGGACAGACAGCCGCCCCCTGCTGGAAGGCGCACATTTAAAAAACCTGTCTCTGCGCTCTTCCCTCCTTTGGTTGCCCAGGGAAAAGTGCCCACCTTTCCCGGGCTTGGCACCCACTCGATTATCACCGAAAAACGATTGACCTCACGAATTCGTAATTAATTTTCACAAAAGTTTTCCATTCGAAGACAAACTTCAAACAAAAGCAGTGCCTGTGTGTTAGTGTGTGTGTTAGTGTGTGCGGATTGGTTCGCTTTTGGGTTCAGTTCAGTTTTTGGGATTGCTTTTGGAGGAGCCCCACCAGCTCCTCCCCCGTCTTTTTCCTGCGGCTGCCACAATGTTTAAACATTTGAGCGCACACACATCTCTGTGGGGGGCAAAGTGAATGCTGTTGCTCATCTGCTCCGGCTCTCGAACCCGATCCCGATTCCACTTTCCCCCTGTATCAGTGCCACCTCTGGGCCCTCTTTCACCTTGTTGCTGCTGCTGCTGTTGGTTGCTGGTTGCTTAGTTTGCCAGTTTGTGTGTGTCGCTTAAGTGCTGAAACAATGTTCCAAGTTGTAAGTGCAACAAAAGCGGCCCCGGCAACTAGGGAACATGGCAGGGAACGAAGCCAAAAACCAAACTGAACCGAGCTCAAACTCAACTCAACTGAAACCTGGAGGAGTGCACCAAAAATAAAGTGTGTAAAAATGAGCAACTTTTTCAAGTGAGAAGCAACTATGTGGCATGCAGCTAGCTGCACGCTCACCGCTGCTGCTGCATCTCGGGCGACAACGACGACAATGATGGGCAGATTTTGGTCGGAAATGCACAGGGAGAAATATTTATTACAAATAAAAAGAAAAAATATATAAGTAAACATGAAAGATAACAGTTTTAGGAAGTCAAAATTAAATTTCTCCCCATGCAAATAAGAATGTTTAAAATGTTAATTTTTAAACTTTTTAAGATTGTTTTTCTGTCGTAAAAAAAGGTATTTTAATTTTGCGATATTATAAAGTTTATAAACTTTTCTGTAATCCCTTTAAAAGCTTAACATGATTATAAGAAATATATAATCTTTTGTATATTTGGTAATGAATGACTACTGACAATCTCTTCGGAGATACTTTTTCTCTGTAAAACGACGGCTTGCAAAGATACAAAAATTTTCACTCGTACCCCTCATACCCTCTCCTCCTCCTTTTCGCCCACACTTGCCACCGCCTTTCCCCCCACCATGTGTGTGTGTGTGCACAATTTTCAAACTGGCAGCGTAAAGTGCACAAATTGCAATTGTAGCTGGGGCGCGGGAATCAGGACAAGACTGAAACAGGGCGGGCGACACCGTAATGAAGGATGGCGGAGGAGGGTCGTGGAGGAGGGAGAGCTAGAGGGACACACTAGAGGAGGAGGCGGAGGAGCAGGAACAGGACAGTGGGGCGGAAAGTGGCATCTAGAGTGTGTGTGGAGGCGTCGTCGATTGTAGGCCCATGCCTACAGCCAGACATGGTGGGCTCTTCAACTGCAGCAACTACAGCGACTGCAAAAAGTACTCCCCTGTACAGTGAACACTTGACGTCGAGGCCACAAGACATTAATTACAGCGCTCAAGAAAAGAACCAACAAATGGTAAAGTGAATTAAAAAGAAGGGCTCACAAAAGTGCTAGCCCATATTGTAAACAAAAATAGTTAAGACAGGTTATTAAAGGCCAGGCGGCTGCTAATTAAAGTAAACAGACAAACTAAAGACGACCAAGCAAAAAAATTAAATATTAATAAGCCTTTATTTGATGGTTTAAATTTTATAATGTATAAACTTACCTATACATTTTATATCACCATTTCCTTTTGTGTGCCAATATTTTTTAAGCCAATAACTGAAATGAAAAATGTTATACAAAATTGTGAGATTAATTTTGAAAATAAGTTGATTTTTGCATTAATTAAAATTACAAACTTTCAGTAAAATCTGGTGTCGTGTCTTCTCATTATAATTATGTTAAATTTGCTAAAACAAATTTGATGGTGAAAGCGAAACAGACGAACAACCTGCTTCACATGTCTTCTGACAATTTGTGGCAGATCTGGCATATGGTATTTATATACTTTTAATGAAATCGAATTTGGCAAAAATAAATTAAAACAATTAATATAATTTACTTTTTCTAAATTCCTAAAAAATTATATAACCTTTAACGCATCCCTAGATCTTAGGAAATAGATTTAAATTAATTTACAAACTGTTTTTCCATCTGTAAAAATTTTTAAATTTGCAAATGCAAATGCAAAGTGCAAGTCCAAGGCAGCTCCGGCACCATGTACATTGACACTTTGATATGATTGCCAGAGGAATGTGGAGCTGTGAGATGCCAGAAGATGTAGGGAACCGCACTGAACTCCTACCAGGAGGACGGCAAGTTATCCGATAGACGACAGAGCAGAGGAATCTTGTGGTTAGTTTGGCCAGTCAAAGTTTCATTTCGGGCCATCTTCTGCACAACAACAACAACAACACAGTTTACAACTTCTGGTCAGTTCGTGGTGTTGGAGCATGAAATGACGTTGCACAAAAATCGCCCGAGAAGGTGTCTCGGAACCAATAAGGGAGCAGGGGGCAGCATTTCGCTCTTAAAGGTGCAAAAACTTTAAGTGGAGCAAAATATGTATACAAAATGACAAAGTTGATGAGGTGTTCTTCTTTCGGGGCGTTGGAAAATTAATTTTCGGCTGGGATGACATTCAACTCATCGCCCCTTTGGTGCCGCTCACTTGCCAGCAGCCTTTTGTTGTGTGACTTGTAACTTTAGTTTGTTGTCTGGGGCACTCACAATTTCGCTCTAAAGTTTAATTTCAACGCTTGACTTGGAAAGTTTTTTGCCAGCCAGCCAAGTGACAGGCTACACTGAGGAATATATTGTATCTTTAGGTATTTAATACAGAAATAGATAATTATACAGCGTAATATTTTCTCCTGAGATAAGAATGTAAATATTTTTAAGGGTTACTTATAAGAGCCTTCATATTTTCCATATGATGTTACTAAGGTAATCTGAATCTTAAAGGATTTTTCAGTGCAGAGTCTAAAAGGTTGAGGCAAAAGTCGAGCGCGAACTCAAAGTCGAGCTGAAGCTGATACTGAAGCTGAAACTCCTTCTGGCCAAGTCGACACAAATTGCTGCAAAGTTTTTTGGCATTCAAGTGTTTTAATGTCTCACGAGTTGTTGTGGAGTCACAGACTCTTGGCCCTCTTCCGCACTGCACACTACACACTCCACACTCCACTCCACACATGAATTAATCAAAGAGCAGCAGCAGCAGCAGCAGCTGCAGTTGTGTGGCATTAAGTACATGGCTAGTAGACATGGGGGAGCAGCGCAGGTGGGTTAAGACCGTAAGACCGCAAGGCGGTGGCGCCGCTAGACAAATTCAACTTAATCAATTTAAAGTGCTTACCGCAAAGTCAACAGTTCAAACTAACCGCAACGGGAGGGCGAGAGGAGAGGCAAGGCAAACATGCCCAGTACCCCCTCTTTTGGCCCTGGGTTATTAGGCAAATTGTCGCAACACAGATACACACGCACACCAAAGGCAGGCAAGCGGGCGGCAGGAGCAGCACAGCAGGTTGTCGTTGACCAACAAGTGACCAAGGTTCAGTTTTACCCCCCATGAACGACCAAGTATCCCTTACACTTTTCTCTTTACTTTTTTTTTTGTCTTGGCCCACCCCCGCTTCTTGTCCTTTTGTTTGCCAACGTGTATTTGTGTTTACTCTGCTGTCAACATTGGAAAATTATGAAAATTAATATGAAAATTGTTGCTATTTACGGCTATAGTTTGCCTTGTTTGTGTGTGCGTGCCTGCCCTGGCTGCTCTCGGGTTTCAAGTGGGGCAATTGTTGGTTTTAGATTTAATTACTTGAGTCAACTTGAGCCTTAATTTGATTGAGTATAATGTGACATAGAGCCCACTCGCACTTCCTTGCTGTGAGGGGCGCAATTAACCCAGCCAATTTGGCGGACTTACGCACGGGAAGGACCCTCGAGTACCCCCGAGGACAAACAAAAAATAAAAAAACAAAAAGTCCTGAAGCGGCCTGCGGATGCAAATCGATTGAGAACCCTACCAAAGTAAACACGCACACACTCGACATTTGCATCTTTGACAGCTCTATTGTTGGTCCTTCTCCTCGACTTGCATCCTGCCACGCACTCACTTACAATATGCAAGCGGAATAAGGGGGAAACTGCATTGATTGCACTGCAGGATATGCAGGGGGACAGGACCCCTTGAGGGCAATCGAAGATGTAAAGGCGAACCATATGAAGGGTACACAAATGTTTACGGAAAAAGTTATTCCAAGCCACATTATTGCAACATTTAATTTTGAAAATGTATAAAAACATTTCACAGCTTCGATTTACCTAAGCTTATCCCATTTTTTTATTTTTATGATATAAGCTCCCCGACAAATTACAAAAAGGATTATCTTGGAATTTCTCCAAACAAAGGGGCAGTAAAACCATTCAAATAAAATCCCTTTACAGCATTTTAAAGCAATAAAATCATAAATCCCAGATGGAAATTGTAACAACATGCACTGGCAAAGGAGCTCAATATATGTATAGTCGTTATACTTTCTAAGCCACTTAAGCGTAATTTTTATTGTTCGCCCCAAACTAATCCCCATGTCAATTGTCAACGCTGGCGCTCAAGACACTTAAATGCAGATTATGCATGTCAAATGGAAGCCCACACTTCAAAATCAATTAGCAGAGGGGGAGCTTTTTCAAAAATTCAGAGACAGAGAATAAGGAAGCAAAGAACAAATATGTGGGCCAGCGCACTGGAGTTGCCATTAAATGCTCGATTATAATGACAATTGACGGCTGCAATAAAACCAAATTGCCCCGTCAAATGCTCAACCAGCTGGACTAAAAGCCGGGACTGGGGCTGGAAGTGGGCTTGGGTTAGATGAGCTTCAGTAAACTCGCCTTGGCCTCCTCCTGCCGTATTTACTGTCATAATTTATATGCATTTATGAGCCACGCTTGGACAGAGACAGTTTTTATGGCAATTTTATTTCCTGCAGGCAAATAAAGCAGCAACTCCCCATCCATACATATACATTCAAAACTTCAACTTCATTATCGCGTTATCGCTATCCATTTGCTTTCACCTCTCCCCCTCCTCGGCTGCTGCCGTTGCTGCATTATCGTGATTGCTGTAGTAAATGTTTTTTATTTATTATTATTTACAAATGCATTAAACACAATATTTAATTGCATCATAAAAAAGCGGCAGTCTGTCTGGCCCAATATTATAACCGATGTCCCACTCTATACCCTTTTTTCCCGATCCCCTTTTTTCCAATGGCAATTGAAATTTACTGTAAACAGTGGTCGCCCGCTAATTGACAGATATTGGTTAGGAGGCACTTATGGCCCTCATTTGGGAATTGCTTAGTAAAAGTGGTAATTATAATGAAACCTTTTAATAATGATGATAATATTCACAATCTGGAACAACTCATTTCGTGTAAGTTTTGCAATTTCTAAACACTAAACTTAATGCAGAATTTATTATACTTGGGAATTACAAGGGTAGATCCTGCAGCAACTTCAACTTTGTGTTGGTAAAAATTCAGTTTTTTTGCATTTAGTAAAAAATGTCATGTTGTGTAATAAATAATTACCTATATTTTGTTTCCTGTTACTTTACAAATAATTGTTTCTATATTTTCTAGTTTGAGTCATCACTGTACCTGGTTCTAGGTGCTCAGCTCGTATGTGCTCGGTGTCTGTTTATATTTGTCTCTCTGTTTGTTTGCATAGTGCAATGCTTATCGCAAATGCTTTTCCTATATGCGTGTGATATTTTTATGAGTTCTTTTGACCCGTACCCTTCGGTTTTTCCCCTCTATATTTTCCAGTTTCGATTTTGGTTGCCTGTCTCTATTGTTGTTGTTGTGTCTCTGACGGTTGCTCGATGTTGGTGCTGCTGTTGCCGCCGCTGCTGTCGATGTCGATGTTTGCTGTTCACAGTTTTTCGTTATTATTTACACAATTGACCCTTTCACACCCGAAAACTCATTGAACTTCATCAGCAACATCTACAACAGGGGCAGCAGGAGCAGTGCCTGCAGTTGGAGATATTGCTCACGTACAGCTCCCCGAACCCGAACCCGAACCCCGCCCCCACTCGTAATCCCTGGCAGTTGGAGTTCAAGTCTTGGGCTCAACTGTAAATAGTCATAAATGTTTTGTTTATGTTTACAATTTAGCTGCTGCTCTTGCTCCTGCCGATGCTGTTGCTGTTGCAGTTGCAGCAGTCGTTGCTGCAGTTACTGCAGTTGCTCTTGCTGTTGCCGTGTTCCTGGCGCAGTTCGTGACTTCTCTAATGTTGTTGACGTGGTTGTTGCAACATGCTTCCCCATTGCTCTCGCCGCGGCCTAAAGATTTCTGAATTGGTAATGGAGCATGTGCAGTTCAGTGAGGTGAGCTGCATTTTATTGCTATCTAAATCGCTGACTCTTGGCCATGTATGTGGGGCCAACAACAGCAACAACAACAACCTGGTCCGAGCTGTCTCCGATTTTTATTTGCTTTTAATTTGACTCGAAACGGGGCTTAAATGTCAAGAGTTGTTCGGCCCGTAATCCACATAGGCGCACATAACCACATGGACGACTCTGCGCTTTTGTTATTAATGTATTCAATTAAGTAACGGCACAACAATTAAACTCATTATGCATATGGCGGGGAAATGCAATGCAAATAGCCCCAAGCCCCACTAAACACTATTATTATGGCGAAAATAACTGTCGCTGCCAACTAAAACAACAACTTCTATCGGGGCGCATTAAAAGCATCATTAAATAAATTATAGTCCAGCGCCCAAAGCAATAATGACATATAAAAAAAAACCAATAAATCTAACATGAATTTTGTTGTGTAAACAAGGCTTAATTCATTTGTTGTTTTTATTCAGTATTTAAATGGTTGTAAATGCTAAAAAGCAAAGGAGGAGAACGGTTAAGCCTAATGGAAGTCCATAAATAATATACAAATTTAGAGGTTAAACTAATGAAGCTAAATGGTAAATTTTAGAAGAGCTTAACATTGCTAACGATGGGAACCAACAAAAAAATTGTGTAAAGCAAACAATAGAATTTTAGTATTTCAGTGGCTCTTGTTTTATTTAGTATATAAATCGAACTACATTCATAAATATTTGTCTTCCATCTGTCACCTCTCTCACCTGCACTTGACATTTAATTATCAATTAGCTAGGCCACATACTCCAAAATAAGCTTATAAATATTTTAATTAATTTACATTGTCATTGCATTTTTCGGCCATTCTTTAGCCCAGGTGTCAGTCAGTCAGTCAGTCAGTCACTCAGTCGGGTTCAGTCACTGACAACAGACATTGGCGGCGGCATATATAATTTATGCAAACTATTCCCATTTGAAAGGCTTCGGTGGGAGAAGCGTGAATTTATTTATAATTTATGTGGCAATTAAAAACTAATATTGTCAACTCCCACGCAGCTCGGCGGTTGTTGCTGCTGCTGCTGCAATATTCAATTGCAAATTTATGCAAATTTTTAATTTCACTTGACAACGACAAAATTGTGGAAGAGCGCAGGCTTTGACAAATGTTTTGTTGTAGTTTTTCGGATTTTAGGGGTTTTTATTGCATTTTTGATGACAACTCGGTGGGCATAAATTAAATAATTAAGTTAATTGTACATACGGGCAATGTGATTTTAATTATTTAATTCGAAACTCTGCATAACTTATGCTAAATTGTATTTTATTCTGTTTCCAATATCCGATGCGGCTTTGCTTTGCTTTGCTCGCTGTATTTGAGTCATCAGGTCCGATGATTAATGACATTTAAAATGCTTCTCATGATTTAGATAAGCCAAACTGAACGATTTAGTCTGGTTCTTTGTCTTTCTGTATCCCCCTTTGCTTCTATTTTTGTTTGCATAATTAATGTCGCTGGCATTTGTTACAAGTTTTGGTTATTTGTCTTGCTGCTCGGATTAATTTCGCCCCTCCATCTAATTTTGTCTGATTGCCTGGAACTGAGTCGGGAGTCGAAAGGGGCTTAAAGTCTTCTCCTAGCTTAACAACTTTTTGACTGCCATTCGATGAAGTTTGAGGCATGATAATGACATTGAGCTTCAGGGGGATTATCAAGAAAAACTCTGTTTAAATATTTCATTTTACTAGAAAAGACCTACGAAGCTTACAAATTGCTGAACAACATTTTGTTTAATAATTTTTCATGTTCATTTTGGATTTCTGTTTCATTGATTAGAAGGTGTGAAAACGAAATCATTCAAGTGTAGCAATCATAAAAGAAAATAAATTCATATGTTCGCTCGCCTTTATTTAGGGTTGTGTCATAAATGTTGCTTTATATTGCCCAACGTGGGTGCGACTTCTATGGTCTTCCTCACGGAGTGTGAAGCTACTCCGCCGGGCTCCTAATTAATATAAACAGTTTGTGAACTAACACCAAACACACACCGCTAGAAGCCGAAGGGGTGTTTGGCATTTCCTGTAATTTGTCGAGCGCGGAAATTGCTGGCTTCGGTTTTTTCTTTATATTTTTTTTTTTTTTTTGGGCCTTGTTGCATATTAATTTAAATATAATTATGATAATTTTTATTGTCAAGAGGTGAGGCGCGGTGGAGAGAAGTGAAGTGAAGTGAAGCCTCTTGCCACATGCTTCGCCTTGACTTTCCAGAATGCCCTGGGCAAACAACCAACCCTTTTCTACCATCAGAAAGGATTAGTTATTGAGTTATTTTCACAACTAAAGTAACGACAGCCAGCAGGCAGCAGGGCGAACGAACCCAGGACCGAACAACTGACGCGGTTCAACAACATCTTGTGACTGACATTTGTGCGTCAAATTAAGTGAACTCTTTTTTTTCCAAGAGGAGGATCCACATGGTCAAGTCGAGCTTCCTGCCAGCCTGCCAGCCTCGATCCCTGAGTGACTGTGACTGTTGTTGTCTTCGGCCTGTCCCCTGCATTGCGTAAACTATAATTAATAACAAAACATGTTATGGTTATGGCTGCCGCTGCCGCTGCCGCTTCTGCTGCCGCTTCTTTGTGTGCCTGAAAATTGTTTCTTGTGCCCCGAGCCCAAGGCATGAGGCCACAATTCACCCAGACAGGCACAAAAGCGGTTCTCTCTCTCGGTTCTCGGTTGTGGGCCCTGGTTTCTTCGGGTTTTTTAAACTCAGATCCAGACCCAGACCGAGACCGGCAAACTGGGAACTGGAGAACTGGAACTGCGGAGATCCGAGAGCATTTTCGGGCTGCACAACATATGTTATGCATTTTTTAGTTGTCTTCGGCATTCAAAAAATTATGTAGCATTTAATTAGCGCATAATTGCAGTAGCAGAGGCAGCATCCAGGGCACAGGCCTCATCAATTTCAATCGTTGGCGTGTTGAAAAATCTTCATCTTCATAATCCGATCGAGACAATATTTTTCAAGTTAATATTTTATAGAAAACGAAGATGAGAATACTCTAAACTGAAGCCTATGTATAATTTAATTAAGAACCAAGATAATTTATATACATTATAACAGTAAAAAATTATTTATTTAAAATTTTAGAATTAGTCTTTAAATCTAAAAGAAGAAAACAAAAAAAATATATTAAATATTTTAAATAACAAATTTATTCTCTATTTTTAGAGCAGTATTTCATACAGTAAATATTGTTAAGAGGATTTTAAATTCTGCAGTTTCACATAAAGAGCTTTGCCAAAGAGAATTTCGACATGTTCAAAAGACAAACTTTCGGCCATAATTATTTATCCCCTCTTGCAAAAAAGGGCATACTCAAAAAATATAATAATAATCCGAAGCCCTTTCACCAAATCCGTTTGCTACTTACAAGGGCGCAGGCTCAACCCCAGTCAACCGCAAAAAACAAAAAAAAAACGAAAAAAAAGACTGTCGCTTGTCAAAATGTCTGCAATTCCGTGAATTCAACTCATTCTGCTGCCGCCTTCTATGTGTGCGTCATTGTCTAAGGATGCAATTGCCGAGGACGACGACAACGACGACGCACAAGTTCAAAAGCAGTCAACAGTTCCGCTCGTTCCTGTTTGAAAACTCTGGCTTCGTCATCCTCCGCCACATCGTCATCATTACAACATCATCATCATCATCATCAGCCTTATCCTTGGCGAATTTCATGCCTGGTCGTTGCAGTAGTTCCTTGTGGCTTGGCAAATACTCAACAAACCATGAAAGTAAATAAATGTTTTGCAACGTTGCAGAAATAAAATGCAATTTAAGTCACACAAAAATGGCTAACAACAGTACATGGCAAGAAATGTTGGTAGCTTTTGTGATCCTACTTTTGCATAGATGATATGCAAGGATTCAATAATTATAATTAGTTTAAGCTCTTAGCTCTTGTTTCTTATTAAGAAGAACTTCTGCTAAGTCAAGATTTGTCTATAAGGTATAGCAAGATCATAAACTGGATTGTCCAGACTAGACTAAACTTCCAATCTCATCAGTGAACATATTTTGCTATAATGAAACTCCTTACCTTTATGCTTCTTAAACAACTATGTCCCAGAATCCTCACTTAAGAATTTCCTCGCTGGGAAAATAATTAAAAACAACGTATGTATATGCGTTTCAAAAATAACATTCTACGAAGAAAAGAAATAGATCAAGAAATATAAGGAAAACTAATCTTAATATAGAATTTATGTTGATTATTTTTTTCTGTGCTTCAACTAAAACGTATCTGGAACGTTGCAGTTCGTGAAGGAGCCTGGAAAACTCGAGGTCCTGGGCTGCATTCTCGGTCCTTCCTCTTCCATTTTGATTTGTTTATTTCGTTTCTTTCGCTCGGCTCTTATTTTGTATTATTCCTGCTGCTGCTGCTGCTGCTGCTGCTCCTGGTGCTGCTCCTTTTGCTGTGGCCGTTAAAGTAACCGGGAAAAGCGTTCCGGGGGCTTCGAACTTTTGCATTTTATTTGTGTTTTTCATTTCATTTCTTTTCTTTCATTCCGTGTTTTTGTTTCTATTTTTATTCGTTTTGGCACAAAGAAAAGTGAAATGTTTTTGGGCGGTTGGGTTTTTGCTTTGGATTTTAGAAGTTCGCGGGGGAGCACCGGGCAGCAGCATCGCTGCAATTGCATTTCCACAGACATTTAATGGCAACAAAAAAATAAAATAAAATAGAAACAAAAAATGGAAAACGCTTTAAAATAATTACATGCGAGAATTTCCCCCCCAGAAACAAACAATGCGAGGAGTAATCGGACAAAGTCGAGAATGAATCACCACCAACTGGCATCATTCACAGTCAAAAAAAAAAAAAAACAAGGAGAATTCGGGCATCATTCAAAGTCAAAGAATTGGGCATTTGTTCGGCAAGAGATCACAAAGGGTAGACAGAGCGCCGAAACGAATTAATGGATCAACGATCTTATCAAGTGAACAGAGCGAAACCAATTGTGAGAGTGGTCTTTCTTTGGCCTTTTGAACTAAGCCTCTTAAAGTTGACTCTAGGTAACTGGTATATATCTGGATTATACACATGTTTTCAGGGAGTTTTATTCGAGCAGGTAAAGCAGGATTTCCGATGTCAATACTCCTTTCGTTTCTAAAGTTTCTAATGGCATTTTCTATATGAATTTAATTGCAAAGTGCAAACTGCAAGTCCCGCACAAATATGCACTCTGCATCGCCGCATGAGTATTTCCCTCTTCAATCAGCCATATCCATTACACATCCGTCCCAAGCTGTGAATGATTTAAGTGATTCGGTGCGCCTATTGTATTATTTTCAGCCCCCCCACAGCACTCTCTCCGCCCCCTCTCTGCCCCTGTCTGCTGAAATGCAGAAGAACTGCAATAAAACAAAATAAAAACAAAAACAAAAAAACAAGAACCAAAACAAAAACTGATGAAAAAACAACACACAAACATGAAGGAAAAGTGCAGTGCAGCAGCGAGTGCCAGACGAAACGGAACAATAATTAAAGCAATGGCAAAACCAACAACAACAACTGTTGGAACACACAAAACAAACAAAACAAAAATACAGAAAAAAAAAAACAACAACAACAACAAGTACAACAACAGGAAGAGGTACAAGAGCTGCCAAGGAGGAAGCAAAAATGCAGCTCAAAGCTCTCTCTTTTTTTGAGCAAGGAGATACGGGTCGGGTCCTTTGCAGTACCACTCTCTCTGCCTTTCTCCAGGATATAGGCAGGATACATAGTATAGTAGATGGTTGCATTAATAGGGAGGGAATTCCTAAAAGGGTTGCAAGATGCAGCCCAAGGTCTGCCCTCTATAATGTTGTCGTTGTCCTTGTATCTCTCAAATGCATGGGGTATATTATCTTAAAAAGGCTAAAGGAACAAGTTGGATCTATATTGAACAGAAAACTTTATAAATCTATTTATTATTATAAATTAGTTGGAAAACGTGATTATACGTAAAGCAATATGATAATATTGTTCAATATTAACAAGATAATACAAAATGTAACAGAAAACTCAAAAAAACTTTAAATTTTCAAGATATATCACTTAAATTACTTCAGATAAGTTGTTATATAAAAAACTATATAATAATACTCCTTATTTTTGTTATATTTTATAATAGGTAATATTTTATTATATTTTCTTAAATATTTTCATTAAAAAACTCTCAGAATTATGGCATTTAACAGGTATCCCCCAGTTGATCGCCTCTATTTTATCTAACATCCTCGACTTTGTTGTTGCTGGTTGTTGTTCGGTTGTCATTGATGCCCCGCTTGCTCCCCTCCTTTCAATATATATATTTTTTTTTGCTGATGATCCCAGCAGCAGGGCCAACGCCAAGGCAAAAATCAGTGCAAAAGGCGACGTCGCCGGGTGTCGTTTGCAGACAACTTGAAAAACATGAAAACGCGAGGGGCTCCCACCGGCTCCCTCCTATATAGAGTGCCTCCCCTACCCCAGTTCTAGCCACTCCCCCTTTTCCTTCTATTGACAGTCACGTCAGTTAAACTGCTAGGAACACACACGCAGCAGGGAAGAAGACACAGTAGCGGTCAGTATTATAGTTCTTAAGGTTTTTGTTTTATTTATAATGCAAAGTATTAAGAACTTCGATATATTTTTAACAAACTTTTTAGTTTTACTAAGAAATTCTATTTGCATTCATAAAACCTTACCAATTTAATTAAGAATGCATATGACAACCAATTTTGATACAAAATCCAAATCAAAAGCATCATTATAGCTATTTCCTTGACCTCATCTGTTGATAGGAAGACACCCAGAGATTTCCCAGACAAGCAGGTGGCAAAGGCTTCGGGCCAACAGAGAATCATGAGGCCAACATCATGAGCCAGCTTCGGTAATTGCTGTCCGGGCCAAATGCAAATGCTGTTGCTTTGCGTGTCTAGATTCCCGACTTGGATGCTGCCATGCTGCATATAACATGGTGCTGGCTGGCTGTCCTCGTCCCTGCTGGCCTCGAATTATGTTGTTCTTCCCGGGAATTGGTTTGGCCTTCTGACAGTCTCTTCCCCTTCCCGGACTGCCTCAAAAATACCCCCCAAACGCCACCCTCTAGCTGGGGATATGATTTCAATTAGAGTTCCTCCTAAGTGATTGTGGCACTCAAAAGGGATTATTGCAGCAGTTTTTAGTTATTAGAGTTGAAATGTGTTCTATTTAAGTTGAAATTTAACCATTTTATATTGCGTTTTTACTATTTTTCCTATTTTTAAGCATGTACATTATTTTATAGATATTTAGCATCCTAAAATATATAAATAAATAACAAAAAGAAACAAATAAATATCTTATAAAGATAACACACTCATATTTCGATTTGATTGGGGGTCTTGGTCAAATATTATACCAAGAACCCTATCCATTTGGTTCCTCCTGGCGGCGAATGCCGAAATATGGCCTTAAACAAATTTATTTATAACACAAATTAAATAACTCAGAGCAATGGACTTGACTTCGGCTGCCACTAAATTTGCTGGGCAAATGCAATTTGCAGATTTACTAACAGCAGCAGCAGCAGAATGAGCGGGAGCAGAAGAAGAAAACCGAGCCGGACTTGCAGTTGGAGAAAATTGCAATTGCAATTACCAAAGCGGAGAAAGAGTGCAGCAGCTAGAGAGGGCGGAGCAAGAGGAGCCGGAGGAGCAGCTCCATGCCACGAGTAAAACAACTAAACCACGCCGAGCGACGACAGTTTGACTTGCAATTTTAGGTGCACCAGCATCAGACCCCAGCAGCGAAATCAGCGAAACTGTGGCCGCCGCATCATCGCCATCCCCATCCCCATCATCATCATCAAAGGAATCATCATTAACAGCATCATCATTAACCAAAAAAGTGGGATAAAGATAAGCTTTTCCGACTACACAATACTCAAGGGAGATGCAAGTATGTTGGCTTCATATTTTTTACAAATTTAACCCTTTATAGCCGAAAATGAGGCCATACTCAAAGGATTTATATTTAAAATAAAATAAATACATATTTTACTATATCCAAAAATATATATTTCAATGAATTCAATTTTAAATATTATCCAATTCCTTTTCCAGCCTTTACATTTCGATGGCCAAATGCCACATACCCTTGCAATCCTCTAGGACAAAGTACTAAAACCGCGCGCGCCTCGACCATATCCATTACTGGCCAAATAAGAGCAGCAGGCACTGGGAATGAAGGATGAAGGAGTCTGGGGGATCGGGAGCTGAGGATGGGAATGAGAACGAGAATGAGAATGACGCGATGTGGAGCAGAGGGCCGAGGACAGCGAGTAGTTGTTGGCCGCCCTGCGGCGGCTCGGCCTGGCCAAGTTTGCGAGAAAATCGATTTGAGCCTGCCTGCCTCTGCCTGTGCCTGTGCCTGCGCTCGCACGGGCGGCCTTTTGGATGCGAGTGTCCAGGTTTCAGTCCCAAGTCCAGGTCCAGTACGAGTCCGAGGCCCAGTCACAGTCCCATTCGCAATACCCGGGTCCTCAGTCCCATTGCCGTTCCCATTCCCAGTTGGGGAGTTTTACTCCTGTTCGCTCACAGAGAGAAATAAGGCAGGCTTCTTAGGGACTAGACTAGACTGTTTTTGAAACAAAATTTAAAATTTTAAAATCTTTCTTAATTTAATTTACAGTTTCGAAATCAATTATAGTAAAAACCTGGAACTAAATAGATAAATATTTGATTCAACTGAGCTTCTATCCAAAATCTCTAGTCTAGTCCTTGAAACAGAGCACAAAATTCTCAAGTTTCCAACTTGATCAATGAAACATCAATAATTTGGTTTACCATCATTTATATAGATAATTTTTGTACAGTGTTTGTCCGTCTGTTTGTTTGTTTGTCGCTTTTAATGTTGAACGTAGCTGGCGGAGGCGACTCTTGACTGATTTTTATGCTTTTGGCCCAATTGCCCCGCAGTTGCCGACGCGCTGGGCTCTGAGAGCGGACTCCAATGGCCATCGACCGGTTCTCTCCCTTCGGCCGGGCTTACGCCTACCGAGCCACTGCACCACCCCGCCGC
The DNA here is from genome assembly GCA_035046345.1 of Drosophila birchii. Lineage (NCBI taxonomy): Eukaryota > Metazoa > Arthropoda > Insecta > Diptera > Drosophilidae > Drosophila > Drosophila birchii. Next base: position 5,288,278 of record JAWNOA010000064.1, read on the forward strand.
CACCCCCTGCAGGCCACCCATTAGCGGCCCTTTGTTTGACTTGCAGTTGCAATATAAGGTCATTCCTCTGCTCTTGTTCTTGCCGGTGATTTTTTTGTTTCTTCTCTTCTTTTTTTTGTTGTTGTTGTTGTTGCCGTTGCAGTTGCACGCTTTTCGTTTCGTTTGATGGCTGCGCGCACGCGGCCTTTTGTTAGTTTTCCCCATCCAATTTCCTTTTTTCTTCCATTATTATTATGCTTCTTTCGTATACTCTTTAGGGGAGCGAAATCGGCGAAATCGCCGCCTAATCACTTCATTAGGCGGTATCTCCCCCTCCACCCCATTTTGGCCATGTTAACACGTTGTTCTGCTGCAGCAAGTTGCACGAATCTTTTGGGCCAAAGTGCGAGTGAGAAAAAATGGGCTTTAATTGAAAAGTGTGGGAAGAGTAAAAGCTGCAGCGACTTTTGCTTTTCATTTGGGAAGTTGAATGGAAAATAGTCCATTTTCTATACTATTTCTTTGATAGCTTAAATATTTGTATAAGTAAATTTTAAAATTGTTTCTGAAAATTCTACATTTAAATTATTTAAAGATCTGTTTTTTAAAGCCTCTCCTCATTATTAACTCAACTTACTTGATTAACATGCCTTATTAAATCGTTTGCCGCTTTCAGCCATTTCAAATTAACTTAAATAGCCTGCAGCCTGTAAAAAGTAAACTCCTGTGTGAAACTCAAAACTTTAAGCTTCTAATTTGCGGGCCCGCATTGTATTTGCCTAAAGTTTTCTCACAATTGTGCGGCAAACAGCACCAGCAGCAGCAGCAGCAGCAGCATCAGGTGCTGAGGAGGCTCCGCTCGCTTATCGCATAATTGGTAGCAATGTTGGCTGCCACTTTTTGCGCCGCGGCTTCTGTGGCCCGGACCCTGGACATCTCCGTCTCCGTCGCATTCCGGAGATGCCGGCAAAACACTTGTCAGCGACTTAAATGGCGCGCAGCTGTGCGGCATTAGCTGGGGAGCTCTGTGGAGCTAAGGATCCGAGAAACCGGGGAGAGGACGGAGCCAGTATAAGCCAGGTGAGGCGAGGGGCTGACCAGGCGGTGGACACACCTCTTAAGGAGGTGTTGCAACCGCTGCTCCGCCGCTCCAGAGGGCAGAAATGGTTGTGCGGGGTTCAAGGCGGTCCAGTGGCGACATTTGATGTGATTATTGAGTTATGCCCACGGGGGCAGGTGCCTGGCATATTTCGCTTAATTTTCTGATGAAGTTATTCACCGAGATATGGAACGCAGCGAAAATGTATGAACAAGTATTATAAGCCGAGAGAGAGATAAGCGGGCGAACAAGAACGCGAAAGAGGCCGAGCAAAGGCAGAAAGGTAAAGGTGTGTTCCCCAGATTTAAAAATAATAATCGCCTTGGCATCTAAAAGTAAGCAATTAAATTGTTTATTTTGACACTTTTGCGACAGGTACTCTTTAAACATTTCATTCGCACTGCATTTTGTTTTTTATATTATTATAAACAACAAATAATTGTTATTGGTTTTGATATGTTATTGTGTTTAAAACCCTTTTTTACATCTTCCAAGGGTTTCATAATATTCTTATTAACTAAAGGGGGATTACATTATTTAATTTATTATTATATTAATGAACATATTTAATTTTTGAATATAATTAATTAGAAATAATTAAAGGTTTTCAGGTTTAAAGGAACATAATCATTTATCTAAAATTTTAATATAAAATTTAAGATCTGGAAAACTTTGACCAATAAATGGGATGAAAACTTTTGAGAATAAAATATTTTACAACTCCTCCATAATGTTTATTACCTTTTTTAAGAAGTCCCTGTAAAATTATATTAACTTAACTCCCGAAAACCTTAAAATTTACCAAGCCAATTTTAACCTGCATTTGCTGTTAATTGTTTGAGATTGTAACTTCATTTTTTAGCTATTATTTATTATTAAAATGTTGCCGTTTTATTATTATTATTAATAACTAAAAAATCACATATGCCATTGTACGTTTTTTACTTTATTTTATTTATTTTTAAATAAATAAGAATGTCTTATTAATATTTCGCCATTGAAATATATTCAAATCCTTGTGTTAATTGTATTATAATTAACATTTTAAAACGTGGAATTTCAAGAAGTAAACTGCAATTTTTATAGGTAACTTCCCTCCTAACGCAGGATGATAATGATAAAATTCATTAGGAAATGGCAGAAGCGTTGCATAAATAATTAACATTTGTCAGGAAATCCGTGGGCAGAGGAGAACAATAAAAAGCGGGCAAGGAGTCAGATTAGATGAGGGAATCGAAAACAGCAGGCACTACAAAATCACCGACAACAACAACAGCAACAATGGCAGAAGGAGAAACAGGAAAAAAAAGAATAACAACTACAACCCCAGAGGATAGGATGAGAATGGGAAAGGAATAAAAACATAAAAAAGCGGCACAGATTGCCAGAACAACAACTAAACACGAACACACACACACAGAGAAACAGAGAGACACACAAATGTAGAAAATTTGAGCTCTCCAGCTGTGTTGTTCTTGTTGCTGTCGGTTTCTTTCTCGTTCCTTTTGCCCTGCAATCAATAAAACGGATTAGGAATATCCTTTAAATGCGGCGCTTGGTGGAGGCTGCAAATCTTTTACAATAACACATACACACACTACTTTATGCATAGAAGGAATAAAAGTAGCGGCACTTACTTTTCGTTTTTCGTAGAGCAAATTAGGAGATGGTGGGAGACGAAGCCTGGAGAACGCGAGGAGGAGACGAAAACAAAACCGAAAAACGCACACTCAGTCACGCACACACACGTAGGCGAAAGATTTACCGTTGGGTTACGCGAAGGCGATGCTGGAAAGGCAGGGCCCGAGAGCCTGTCTCCCTTTGGAATCCTATTTATTTATCCAAATTCTTTTTGTCACTTGCACTTGCCAAACTTTGACCCAAACGACCTTGCATATAGAGTGTACCTTTTGTTTTATTGCGAAGCTAAAGTATCTGAGCAATTAGCTCGTTCTGTTGATTCGTTTTTGTTGCAAGGAACACACACGACGATTAAAATTAACAAATTGGTGCCGCTGCGTTTTTCGTTTTTACCAGCTTCTTCGTTGCGTTATCACGATTCCTGGTACTCGCCTTTGCTGGTTAATGGTAATGGTTATTTGCCAGTTAAATTGCACGTTTTGCTACCGTTTTCAATCACAACACTTGCTCTTGTTTATCTTATTGTGTTTTGTATTTCAAGTTTTTGTTTTGCCGCCGAACTTTACAATTTCTCAAAAAAAGGGTTTACCGGCGTTCACTAGCTAGCCGCTTCTCCGAGGAAACCCGGTGTTCAGTTTCCCAGTTACGACTTTTCCGATTTCCGCGACGAAAAGCGAGGCGAGCTGCAACGACCGTTACTTCTCGCTGGCTGAAAAAAGAATGAACGAATGAACGAATGAACGAATGAGTGGATGAAACATTGACGACGAGGCTGAATTTTTGAAAAGCGCGCCTGTTACCCCGTCCCCCTCTACTCCTCACTCCAATCGGTAATTGAGAGAGGGCACGAAGTCCCAATCGGTAATTGAGAGCGGATTTGTACTGGGAGAAAGGTGGGCATGAATTCCGAAGCGGTAATTGAGAGCGGATTTGTATGGGGAGAAAGGTGGGCATGAATTCCGAAGCGGTAATTGAGAGAGGGCACGAAGTCCCAATCGGGAAGAGAGAGGTGGGCATGAATTCCGAAGCGGTAATTGAGAGCGGATTTGTATGGGGAGAAAGGTTTCATTGGTTTTTATTTGTTTGCGCGAGGGTCACTCTATTCGAGAGGCGCGTATATTTAAAAGTTCCCGCCACGGCCACACTCAATTTTTATGAGAGTAACAGCGTTTTGCTTATAGAATTTAACAGGCAGCTACTCAAAAATCTTCTCTTCTGTTAGATTCCATAAGCAAAACGCTGTTAACGCCATCCAACAACATGTTCGAAGCAAACCAACTGAGTGTTTAATATGAAGGCGTTTTAAACATGAACAAAATTCTGCTTCATACAAGACAATAAACTTTAAATGATTAAAACCAATTGTAGTTTTATTTTTTATTATGAATAATTTAATTTAATTTTTGGTAATCATTTCTTAGCTATTAATATTTATTTATTATTATGACAACTTCGGGCGAAATTTAACATTATGTTAAAATGAGAGCGCATCTTTGGCTCTCTTTGCGCAGAGAGAGAATTTGTATGCTTGTTTGATGTTATTGTAATGTTATTTAAGAATCATGGAATAAACAGGCCCAATTTAAATAAATTTGGTTTTTTGATTTAGGTTGCATCTTTTTAAGTTTTGTAATATAACAAATTGTAATAATTTGTATAAAATTAAAATAAATTAATAAATATAAAGAAACATAAGTGAAATTATTATTTTAGGAATATATACAAAAAATGTAAATGATTTAAGAATTAATCAATTATTATAAATTATTAATTAAAATATTATTTTGAAAGTATTAAAAAATGCACACTAAATGATATATTAATAGGACTCAAAAAATATTCAAAACTTTAAATTAAATCGTACATTTATAAATTAATAATTAAACATTTCCACAGTGAAATATTAAAAAATATTTTAAAACTGATTTAAACAAATTTAAAAAGCTCAAATATTTTTGTATAAAAAGGAATCATTCAGACATTAAACATACATTTTAAAATTAAATGCCATGCAAAATGTAAATGAAATCATTAGAAATATATATTTAATAAATATTATGTATGTATAAATTTGATTTTTTAGTACAAAAATATTTTTTGGCAATTATATAAATTAAAAACGTAGAAAAATGTTTATAACGGATTTTAAAAACCATATCAAACCAAATAACAGAGTGAGATAACAGCAGTGATTCCAGCTTAGCTTATTTCAGGCACGATCTAGCATAACAATAAATTGGAAATATATAAACTTTACAAATAGCTTAGTAGCCTTGAAAAAGCTTATTTTACGATTTATCCTACATATTCAAGCAATAAACGTATTTTTCATTAACGCTATATTTTATTAAAAACTGGCTATACATTTAGGATAATATATTTTCGATGGTTATGTACGTGTATTACGTATGATAAAAACAATCATTTTATTTAAAAACCATAAAAATTGAAGGAAGATTTTAGTCAACTGAAGCACAAATAAAAAAAATCGGGCCACACACAAGCGATTAAATGATTTAAATTAAGTACTTGCCACAACATTTCATAAAAACTAAATTAATTAAATTATAAAAAAAAAAATAAATAAAAAAATAGCAAAAGTGTTTTTATTTTATCTTATATTTCCCCAAAATCTAGTTTGTTCGAGGGTTCATCTCCTAGCATCACCAAACGATAGATCACAGTTGGTCATGTAGAATTTATGAAATGTAAAATTTTAGGGTAGTGTAAAAAAGGTAGAGTAAAAAATAAAAATTAGGCTAAATATAAAAAAATGCAGAAAACAAGATTTTTAGGAATTTATATAAATGTTTTCCCTTTTTCCATTATTTTCATGGTTAAACCATAATTAGTTTTGTATACAAGCATTTGCAACATTGACACTTATGTTGCAGCATCAACGGATGCACCTAGCAACATGCTTCATAGCTTAAGTGTTGCGCCAGCATGTTCCTAGCATCGTCTTTATTTATCAACATTTTCGTCTGCCTGGGAAATATTTAAATTAAGTTTTTGCATAAATTGTAGTATATTTGAAAAAAGTCAATCAGTTTTTTATTGTAATCTTTTTTATTGGATCTTGAATCTTGAATATCGATGTGTTTTAATTTTATTTTATGCTATTAAAATACTCCCTGAACACACAAACCTAGAACATAGACGCGATTTAGTTAAAAATATTTACATTTATTTCGTTGTTTTTTTTTGTGGTTTCAGAAACCAATTCAGAAATTCATTTTTTACAATTTTTATGAGTTTAAGCTTTGAGCGTTTGGTTGAGAGTCGGTCGATTTCCGTATCCGGCGACACAGAGGGCAGCACAGAAGGCACCAAGGCGTCTGGGATCATCCATCCGCATCCTTGATCCTTGGACAGTCCACGACACCGGAGAACCTCGAAAAATACAGCCACAAATTTGGAAGAAGCTAGTGATGACTTTGGGGGTGATCACACGGCGGTGATCAAGTGGGCGTCGTCCTCGTTGATCCGATCGGATTTGCCATTGACTTCGATCGTGTGATTGGACTCCGTGTCGCTGGGTTCCTGTTCGGCATCCTCCTCCTCCTCGTCATCGTCGTTGTCGCCCTGGGAGGAGTTTTCACCATTTTCCTGCTCGGGTGATTCGCGCTCCTCGTTTTCCTCGTAGATGACGTCACAGCTGGTGGCAATCGATTTGGGCGGCGGCTTCTTAACAGCTTTTCCACCGCCCTTCCGGTCGCCATTTTGCTGCAACTCCGACATTTGGATTTGCATTTCCCGCAGGCGATCGGTGAGCACATAGAGATCCCGCTCCTGACTCTCGCAGCGGGTCCTAAGCTCAGAGATCTCACGGAGGTCCTCGGCTCGGGGATCCCGGCGTTCGTATCTCATGCGCATCTCCTCGAATCTGCGGAGAAAGGTTTGTAATATTTTATTTTATTTAGAAGAGTGGTGAAAAAACTAAAAGAAAGAGGATAATGACTTAGTGTACAACAGCCCACGACACGGACACGGAGAAGCTAATAGATAAGTGGGAGAAAAATAGATTAAAAGACAAGTTCCAAGTTCTTAGTTTTGATATTTTTTTTTCGTGAGTAAATGGAGATTTGAAATTTTGAAATGATATATATTTTTTTTTAAATAATGAACGTTTTTTTAAAACTGAAATCGTTGAGCTTTGCCCTTTTAGCTCAAGAAACTTTATTTAATATTAGAATTGTTTGCTAGAACAAAATATAAATACAAAGAAATCAAAGGAAAGTAATTGTAAGAAGACATTCTAGGTTGTTCCCAGTAATTATCAGAGATTTTAAAACCATTAAAAGGCTGTCTAAAAATATGAATTTGCCATTTTTAAGGTAACAAATTCAGTGTTTGTTGTTTTACTATGTAAAATTTTGCAACCTAATTTTGTATACTTTTTTAGGGTTTTAAACTGTGTATTTATAATCGTTTACTTCAAAAATATAAATAAAATATGTGAAACTTTATTTAACATTATCATTAAACAAATACTTTCTTTAAAAACCACAGAAACTTAAGTTTAACTCCCCGAAACTAAGCAGAATTAAGAACTTGGTTGGAAAGGAAAATGGGTTGGGTTGGGATGGGTTCTTGGGTGGCTCTAATGGCCCACTTACAGGTTGGTCAGGCAACGGCACTTGCGGTGCAGCTGCTCGATCTCGTTGGCATTGCTGATGTCGCGCTTGTCCAGCGCCGCCTTCTCGGCATCGTAGGCCGCCTTCAGGTCCTTGAGATTGCGCTGGTGCCGAAGTTCTACATCGCTGCGGATGCGGATGCAGGTTTGGGTTCAAAGTTGGATTCGAGGGTATTTTTTTTTTGATTTGTTTGTTTTGTGGTTATTCAGGTTAAAAAGATGGGGGCAGAGGTTGGAAACACACACATAGCGAGAAAGAGAAAGTAAAATATTAGGAGAATAGTAACTGAGAAGGGTTTCTGCAAGCTAATTAGATTTTAAAACTATCATTTAAGGGTTATTTAAATTATAAATTAAAAAAAAACTCAATTACAGTAAACTCAACATGATAACGACTCTTAATAATAAAAATCAATCAATTCATAAGAGATTTTAACTTATTAAATTGAAATTATATTTTAAGATTCTAATGCAAAGTTTGTAATATTCCCCTACACACATTTTGGGTAGTTAAACCACTATTTTCTAGTCTCTATATATTACAGATAATCCCTTGATTTAAAGGTCAATAGGTCAAGCTCAAAACTCTTGTTAACTGGCAAAGGGTAAACTTTTTTTTATTGGCGCATTAGGAGATGACGATATTTGATATAAAACACAGCAACAATATTGAACACTAAGCATGCAAGGGTGATCAGCGGCGACATTGTCAGATATAGAATATATATGGTTGGCATATATGGCCACGCCCCCTTGGCCAAAGCCCACAACCAGGCTGGATGCCGATCCATCATGCTGAATGAGTGAAAAATAAAGTGTGAAACGAGAGAAATCGAGATGAACAACGCCTCCAAAAGGTGAGAATGGATTAATGGAGAAAAAATGAGAATGGGAAACTAAGACATGGCAATGGTTACTAAGGCGGTTTCAGGATATCGGGTAAATTCATACTAAGGAACTTGGTTAATTTCACAGGTAACTCCACTCACTTGAATCGTTCATCGGCAGCAGCCATTTTGGCGCGATGTCGCTCCACAAGTTCCTGCATCGCCTCCTCCCTCTCCGTCTGCAGCTTGGCCTTTTGAGAGTCTATTTAAAATATATATAATATAAGATTTAAGTTTTGTAAGTTCAAGAAAAAAACTCACCCAGCTCTTTGCGATGCGTATCGACCATATCCTGCGTGGAGAGCTGCAGCTCCTTGGCAAACTCCTCCTTCACCTGACCCAGGCGCTCGCGGAATTTCTCCTCCATCTCCGACTTCTCCGTCTCAAACTCCTGCTTCAGCTTCTGCTCCATTTCCACGCGTCGATCCTCCTCGCGGCACATGGCATTCTGGTACTCCCGATCCGCCCGATCCAAATGCATGCGGGTCTGGAGCAGGGCATTATCGGAACGTTCGCGCAGGCTGAGGAAATCCTGTTTCTTCAGCTCGAGACTCTCGTGGAGATCCTCGATCTGAGTGGTGGATTTGGTGAATTTTGAACAGGACTTTAATTTGGGCACAAGGACTCACCTCTGCTCGCAGTTCCTCCTCGTTGGCGGTGTATCGATTGGTCAGTGCTCGCAGCTCCTCAATATGCTCGTTTTGCAGCTTGTCCAAGGCCTCCCGGCGCTCGTCCACATACACGGACTCTAGTTCATTTGTCAGTCTTGTCATCTCTGTGCTGTTAAGCATAAAATTTTAAAATTAAGAGTGTTTTTTCAAACTCTTAAATGAAAAGTTGAAAAATCATTTAAGGCATTACTTACTAGAGTTTGTTTTCCCAGAAGGCGGCAGCTTCATTGCGTACCTCATCGATTTTGTAGATCGTCTGACGCTCCTTGTCATAGATGGCACTTTGGATAAATATTGATAAAGATATCAGCTATAGACCAAAATTAATAAATCCTAGTTATACCCACTTATCACACTGATATTTGATCTTGTGCACAGCCTCGATCTGGGCCTCGAGATTGTCATTGGCCGACTGGAGATCGCCCTTCAGGTTCTCTATGCGATCCATTAGCGTTTGTATGGATTGCTCCTGCTCGCTGACCACGCCCCGCAGCGAATTCACCTGCGCCTGGCAGGTGCGGAGATGGTCTGCCTCCTTGCGACGTGACTGCAGCTCCTGCTCCAGTTCCTCCGCCTTGGCGGCTGCCTGTTTCCGCTCGTAGTTGGACTTGTCCACCTTGTCCTTGCACTGACGCTGCATTTGCCGCAGCTGCCATTCGCAGTCGGTCATCAGGGATTCCTCTTGCTCTAAATAATATTATTAATATTTGTTTTAAGCATGCTAAAAAGGGGATTAAGGACTCACCTCGATTATGTGTCCTGAGCATTTCGAACTCCTTCTGCCACTTATCCTCGCAGATTTTACGCTCTGCCTCGGAGTTTTCCAGGGCGCTTTTCAGAATGCGTATTTGCTCCTCCAGCTCTGCTCGGATTTTCTCCACCTGTTGTCGCCATTCCTCAGCCTCGACTTGGGCTTTGGCCAGTTGGGTTTGCAAACTGCTGGCCAAGCTTTGGTTTTGTTTGTACTTCTCGGTTAGTTCGTGGTACTTGGCTTCAAGTTCGTCTGGGAAAAGAAATGAAAATCAGTGATATATTTTGGCAGCTGTTTATTTTAATGGGAATTTAAGAGAACTCGGTGCATACAAGATTTAAAATAATCATAAAGCCAATTTGTGTTTGCTTTGGTTTATTTAAAATTATTTAATTAAGACTGCAGGATTTAATATAATATTTTTACACCCACCATATTTGCGCTGGAATTCATCTTGATCTTCGCTGTATTTGTGCCTTAAGTGAACCTTTTCATCTTCGAGGAGATGCAGCTTTTTTCGCACATACTCATCGTCCTTGTGAGCGGCACCCAGTTCACCCTGGAGTCCTGGAAGAAAAATGATATATATGTTATATATCTGATGTTTTATAATATAGGGTTCCACTCACTTTCCACATTCCATTGCTTAAGGGACAGTTCCTGTTCCAGGGTCTGAATCTTGAGCTGCATGTCCCCCACTTTGGCCTCCAGTTGGTGGACATTCTTGTGGGCATCGTCCAATTGGCTGCTAAATCGGGCTTTCTGCTGCTTCAGCTCCTTCCTGCAATGTCAAGTACTGGGATGAGTAATACTCGGATATGGATATAGAGAGATAAATCCCTAGACAGATCAGCTCAACTGTCAGACGAATATTTCACAAACACAAACTTGTCACTGAATAATCCCTAGCACAAAAACAAAATGAATCACAAACGTGTTGAGCGCACGCAGCACGAATATAAATAAATAAATAAATAAATAAAAGTAAAACCGCAGAAGAATAATTATTATTATTCTATATATCGTATATAGATATCGCGCGTACCTATAGCTAGACATCCGCCTGACGTAATTTGAATGGAAAAGCTCGTTAAACCTGAATGAGGTGTAAAAACAGTGGGAATGTCTTCCTCGACCATAATTTGTTGAGATACAATATGTACACAGATATTCCTACGGATACAAAGATACAGCAACACTTTTATATAATATATATAATATATACATATATGTGTATCTTGTCTGTGTTCTGCGCTTTGTTTTGTTTTGGCTTTTCAACGCAAAAATGAAATACGTTTTAATTGAATTTATCCTAGTCGATTCTTGGTTGCTGCGAAAATGCGCAAAGTTTATTTTTAAATCCAACGACTTTTCGTTGTTTTTGTATGCGCATTTTGCCAACTCTTTGTCGCTCTCTATGGCAGGTACAGTGCGTTTCGAAAGTGTTAGGATATAAATATTGTCAAGAAAAGTGGAATTTAGAAGTTAGTAAACCTGCATTATTACAGACTTTTTTAATATTTTTTCTATTTATTTCATATGTATATCTTACTTTTTATCTTAGAATTTAGGAAACTATAAAAAGACAAATACAAAAAGCTTAGAAATTTAATAATATCAAAAATGTATTATAAATTCAATTACAAAATTGAATTTGAAAGCTTCATATGTATTCTACAAAATATGAAATACTTTAAGTTTACAAAAGTTGATAATAATAACTAATTTTCTAATTACTATATTCACTTGCAGAAAAACCTATGCGTACAAAAATGTACTGCAACTTTGGTGGTAATAAATAAATAAAAAAATTAAATGTTACTTTTTAAGTTCCAATACTTATGCTTTACATAAAATTGATAACATATTATATAAATAAAATAGATAACATATAAATAAATGTGGTTTAATCAATCCAAAACCGGTGGGCTAAGTCTTTAAATGTATCTTCGTACTGTATTCGGCTTACTTATTTAAAATGATTGATTTTCTATAATTTCATATTTTTTTCTGTCTTAAGTAGTATAATTTTGTACATTTTTTGAAAGCATAATAAAAAATTTAAATGTCTAAATACGTCCCTAAATTGTATTTTTTAACTTCAAGTTTGCCCTTACATTTTAGGTCTAGTTCTTTAAGCAAGTGTTTACAAATTTCGTCAGGCAGTGTCCACATTATGCGCACATATGTTTCGTATAGACAATGAGAAGTGAATTTATTAAATTTTGTGACACGCGGTCTCAGCTCTGCTCTAGAGATAGTCAGACGGAGATATAGATAGATATATAGATAGATAGATAGGGAGAGCAGATGAGACAGATGCAACTCGTGTACTTAGATTGAAAGTTATTTCAATTATTTTTGGCAAGAGCAGCATCTCTGCCAGCGATGCCTGTGAACTTTCCGTTGCGAATGCAAAGTTGCCTGCTTGGATTCTTTTGTGTTTATGCCCAAGTTGCTCATTAAATTGGATTAGATAAACAATGGGTGTTGAAGGGGAGGAAGCAGCAGCAGCAGCAGAAGCCGAAGCTTCAGGAAAGATGGCCATTAGTTATTCAAAGGAAATTACGCATACGCCGCATGTGCCCGCGGAATAAACAATCTTTCAATGCTAGCCCCCAGAGAGGAAGATACAGCACCTATCTATCCTGTGCGCCCAATCAATTATCCAACAAAATCAAGAACAACCCAAATAAAATTCCACAAGTGCACACGCCCCCTCTTGCCCATTTCCTCACAAGTTCGCTCTAATTATGAACGTTTCTAAAATTTATTTGTCTTTTTTCTGCCGTCCGCCTGAAATAAGCAAAGCGAATAAAACTAGAGCAGGCATATCGTGTTCTATGCACATGAGAAAATATGATTGAGAAAAAACAACAAGGATTAATGCAAGTCGAAAGTGTGGATACTCTGGAAAAGTATGAAAACCGATAAATTTTATAAATATAACAAAGGATAATTACCCCTCATTTCTTGGAATTTAATTTGTTATTAAAAATAAGTCTAGAAAACTATCTAAAAGTAATTCTACTAAAATCAGATCTATAATAATGCTAACCAATTGCTTTTAAAAATTTTCCATTTTCCTTATATTTATTTTTTAATGTCCCATTCCAAGCATTATACCCTCTGTCAGAGTAAGACAAAAAACAAGCGTGGGAAATGGTCGACATGTTGCCAAAAAAGTATTGTAGGCTAAGAGGAAGAACACCGCAAAACGAGAAATGACGAAGTGAATTTATTTTTGCCCTCGTCCAAGTGTTCGTTCAACTGATTTTCAACCAAAAATCCCAATGTTTATTATTATTGAAACACGAAAATTTACATAAATATAATTTGTCGAAATCATTTTCACCATTTAAATACGGAGACACTTGCCGCACCGGCTGTCATAATCTGTCATATCGGACGAAGGCCAAACAAAGCCACCGAAAATGCCACTAAGCGATAGCTTTCACATTGCGTATACGTAATGAGAGACACGAACCGAAACCGAAACAAGTGGGATTTTCTAAGGAATTTCTTTCTATAAATATTGTTATTCGTTGAGAATATGCTGTGAAGGATGAAGATGATCCATCAAAGCTGATCACATGAAATGCCTGCCATTAATTTTTTGATAATATCCATCACTATAAATATAGTTTATTGTAATAAATGTATTGTTAATTGAGAAAATAAAGATTTTATAGTTCAATATTGCCCTAATTCATTAAACTAACTTTCAAAATATTTGAAGGCCCATTTGATTGGCAGATGCCCGAAAATATATTGTGTATATTTATACATACGCGGTGATCCATTTAAAAATAGGCGCCACTGACTACTGGAAACGCAAATCAAACAGGAAAATCAAATTGGCAAGAAACGCCGAGTGAAAGCAACAAGCGAGGGGGAAATTTCCGCTGAATGGCTGATCCGTGCGAGAAACCAGAGCACCGGGCATGTTCCATGACACAAAGATCAAGATAAATTGGCTGCATCTTGCCATGTTAATGCTGAAATTGTTGGCATGCGCAAGTGATTAAATAAATACGTCGCCACAACTGTTGGTACTCGCCAAATATGAAGTATACGCCCAAGGGAATAGGCATTAAAAAAGTGGCATAAATAGCCAAAAGCAAATTAATTCGTATGTATTTAAATGTTTTAATTTATTTACTGACTTCAACAAGTTTTAATTGAGTCAAAAACAATATAAAGCATTGCTTTCTGCCAATTATGGATTTAAACATTTGATACAATATCCAAATTGAATAATTATATTTTTATCCTTTCTTTTGTTAACATTTGTATGGTATTTAAATAATATATTATTCATTTAAATAAATTATATCCGTGAAAACTATTTAAATAATTTTGTATTTAAAGCAGTTTGGAAAGTATTAGTGGAGGCAAAACTATCTCGATAAAAATAATATAACCTGGAGTTTTAGTTAAGAAAATGTCCTCTTTTCTATTAATAAACGTTTGCTACAAACCTTTGTTAATATTTTCCATTTGTTTTCTTAGTTTACTAATTAAAATCCCCAATCAATTTCTTTAAGAATAAATTCCACTTATTTAATATACTTTATTCAAGCTCACCTGAGTTCCTGATTGTCGAAAGGACTCTCCTGGCGCACCGGCTTGTTGAGGACACTCCCATCCTCGATGATCTCAATGCTGGGCGGCATATCCTGGCCAATGCAACTGTCGTCCCAGCTGCGCTGCTTGGGACTGCCGCTCCGACTGCGACTGCGACCCTCGACGTGGATGGGAATGAAGTGCACATTGCCCAGGCTGTTGCCCCCCGCTCCATTGGCGATATTGATGTTGATCTGCGAATCGCCGCCATTTGTGGTCGCTGCTGCACCACCTCCTGCTGCTGTTCCCGCTGCTTGGGATGCGGATGCTGATGTGGTCGTGCTGGCGGTCGTTGACTCCACAACCACATCCGGCAGACTGATGCTCTCGATGCATACCAATCGCTCGCTGAACTCGCTGTCGTCGAGTTCGTCGCACTGCAGAAAGGTCTCCTCGCAGTCGGTGGAATTGCCGTCCCGGATGAAGTTCAGGTGGTGGTTCAGGTGATGCGAGGAGCTGCGTGGCGGTGGCTGTGGCGGTGACTGTTGCTGGTGGTGGTGCTGCTGCGGTGGCAACTCCTGATCCCCAATTCCCGAGTCGGCGTAGCTGCTGCTCAGATTGGAGTCCGATTTAAGGGCGCTCCTTTCGCTGCTGGCCGACTGGCGAGAGGTGCCATTGCCCTGCTGATGTCCAGCATGTGGCTCGTACTCCAAGTCCACGGCTTCATCAACCTCGTCGTCATCCTCATCGTGTTCCTCCTCCTCCTCCACTTCCTCTTGGACATTCTCCAGTTTGACATGACTAAGTCGTGTCCAGGGGCGATTGTTATTCGTATTTTGATATATGGTCGCTGGTATATCGGAGGCGAAGACCTCATCTTCCAGGGTCTCTATGTGCGCCTCGTTGAGTTCCTCGATGTTAAGCGAATTTTCGGCATGATTATTCAGTTCGTAGAAGGTCTCGTGCTGCTCCGCCTCCCCCTCCGACGATGTCGAGGAATGGAAACTGCAATCCTCGACCGTGATTTTGGGCACTTCCGGTGATTTCTGATGACGCGGCGGTGACTGCGGCGGTGGCTGCGAACTCACGACCGATTCACGGAACTCACGCGGCGTGCTGGCACGCGAACTATGCGCCGAACCGATTTCATTCGGTTTGGCGCTAGTCTGGCCCATGGTTATGTCACTTAATTGCTGATGCTGTTGCTCCTGCTGATGCTGCTGATAATGATGATGCTGTTGGTGCTGCTGCGCTTGATGTTGCTGCTGCTGCTTGGCCAGATGTTGCTGCGGGGCACTTGCATTGCCGGCTGTCGGCAACTGTTGCTCCTCCGGCTGCTGCTGTTGTGTTTCCCGCTCAACGCTTGCCGCTTGAATGAGCTGCTCGCTGCTGTCGAATGAACGCATTGCTCTTGGCTTTTCCCGCTCAATCTCGGCCGGAAAATGCTGGCGCTCTGCCGGAAAATGGCCGTGCTCTTCACTAGCTCCAGCTGGGTTACTGCGCTCTTGGCTCGGGCTTTTCGCTCTTCGCTGATCGTCGCGGACGTCGTTCTCTGGGCAACTATTATTAGCCAAAGTCATTTGATAAGTATTCGGAGATGCGAGCGCGGGGTCGGAGTTCGTTTCAAGGTGTGCCGCGCTGGCGATTACGTCTTTGGCATTACTTTTATTCGATTTATTTGTCTTGCCAGTGGCTGCGATTTGCTGATGTTGCTGCTGTTGCTGCTGTTGCTGATGTTGCTGCTGTTGCTGATGTTGCTGCTGTGACTGCTGCTGCTTTTGACGCTGGTGGTTTCGACCACGCGCCATGAAAATGTCGGTAAGGAACTCGCGACTCTTTTGCAGAGTCCTGCGCTTTTTCGGCTCTGTTTCCGGGCTCTTGGACGTGCTATCCCCGCTCGAGGGAAGTCGGAATCCGCCCAGGGAAAGCAGCGATTGTCGCTTTTGGGGATCGTTCTCGGTACGCTGGCGATGGGCGATTGGACCATCGATTTGTGGCTCGCTAATGCCAATTAATGCCCGATCTCGATTGTGCTGACCACCACCACTACCAACGTTTCGCCTCGCGATCGCGCTGGCTGCCTCGTTTTGACTGCTGGGAGCCGCATTTCGACCATCCGTCGTCGTCCTCGCATCTCCGTCCGTTTTATTTATATACGAAAGATTGTCGGAGCGGCCATTAGCAGCTGTTTTTGCTAATTTTAAACGCTCTTCGTCGCCGCTGCCAGCTTCATTATCGCCATCGTTGTCATCATCGCTTGCGAAGTCCTCCAGCTCTTCGATCACCGCCCGTCGTGCTGCTCTTTCCGGCATCTCTTCCTGGCTAAGAGCACTCGATAGCCGTGGTCCCGTCGTCCCTGCGGCATTACTACTGCCCCATCTCGAGGGTCTGTCCTCGTCGTCACTTATGTCGTAGACTTTCGCCTTGTGCGTTTTTCCACGACGCGATCTTCGCAGCAAATTGAACATATTGCCTCTCTTCGTTGCGTCTCTTGGGATTATATTTGAATATTATCTCTCTTCAGCTATATCCATTAATTCATCTGCGGTTGCTGCTGCTGCTGCTCGTTTTGGTTGATCTTTCGTTGTGTGTTTTTCGTTTTATAAACAAATCGTTGCTTTGTTGCAATTATTTCGATTATTTTTGTATGTATTTTAAATGCTTTCAACCTGTTGAAAATATTTTACAAAATATTACATTAGTTTCGGTCGCTTGTGTGTGGGCACGAGACCTAATTGGCCTTAATTATAAATGCTTGATTTTGAGTTTACCCCGCCCGCACACGCCCAATAAGATTCAGTCTGCGGATCTGCGGATCTGCCGCTTCGACTTGGCTGGCGGATAAACTGCGACTGTTCCACAGTAAACGCTCCATGCAGTGCGTCCACTGTCGCGATCGTCATCATCAGGGAGCTATAGCTCATCATGATGATGACAATGCTGGACAAATGTGAGTAACAACACTCGAGCGAGCAACTGTGAGTACTAGTAGCATGTTTGTGTGAGCTCACTGGGAGAAATAAATTGACAAAAATAACTATTTTGTTTACTTTTTAAGATCTTTAGATTTGTAATATTTTTAATTTTAAATATAAAATTTTTTTTACTAATTTTTGTATGATTTATGAATTATGATTTATTCTATATTTCCCTAATACATTTATTTGTAGAATAAATAGAATAAATAGTAAGTAAAAGCACTTGGATAGCTTTGAGTACTAGTACTCGGAGTACTCGGATTAGCTATGAAAAAACGACATTAAAAAGCTATTAAAAATAAGAAAAACAAATAAACCATAAATATTTATAATTATTTTAGTGAAAATTATAAAATTTTTAGCATGCACCTATGACTACATAAAGGTTTTTGAGTTTAAAATCTAAGTAGAACCAATGAAGTGGTAAGTAAATGTATTAAATCTTGATATTTATTATTAGTAAAATCCAAGCTTTATGAAATAAGCCTCAACAATAATTTCTTAAACTGCACAATTGACTCGAAAGCACATTTCATAATTTGTTTTAATTATCGTACAAAGAAACACACACATTCCCATCTATATACAATGCTTATGGTTAGCTTGATAATTGCTTATGAATATTAATTGTTGGGGTAGAAAGCCAGAGCCAGTCAGCCTGCCTGCGTTGACCTATTCCTATTGCCATTGTTGTGGTTATAGCTATTCAGGCGTCATTATGTGTCATCCGATGGACAACACCAACAACATCCAAAAGGGCAAAAACAACAAATTTTGCCAATTGTAGAATGCGCATTAATGAAAGTCCAAGCTCAAATTGAGTTATTCCACAGCTGCTGAATTTCGGCCGAACGGAAAGTGTAAAATTATTAACGTTTTGGCTGTTTAATTAGCAGAAACTTAGTTATTTGGCCCTCGGAAATACCCCTCAGACTATATATCTGTCGCAAAGTTAAGCTATTGGTTTTATTTTTTAAATAATAGAAGAATATTTTTAAGACAGAAGTTATTTATTTTAATAAGAAGTGCATGATATTCGTGCATTTGTATAAATTCTTATTTTTTCCTTAAAAATTATAAATTAATTGTTAATAATTATATATCAATAACCGATACATTTGATTGCAGATTTCATTCTGATTATATACCTGCTGGAAACATGATTTTGGTTATATACATGTTTTATGAATGCAAAATCTTTCTTATTTCTTAAATATGTTAAATTTGGCTACACAAATTTTCTCTAAATTAAAAAAAAAGCATTGTCAAAAATAATAAATAATTGATATATTTAAAATATTAATTTGTTTTCAGAGCTGTAAATATTAAAAGAAAAAAAACATATCTGTGGATAGTTAAGATAAGCATTATCCCATTTAAGTCAACTCCTAAAAGTATGCCAGCAATTTCCCCAAATCTTATTTCATTATTGGCTATTTTAATAATTTTTTCCAGTGCTGTGAAAAGATCTGCACTTGAGTCAGCGGCAACTCCTTAGTCATTAGTGTTTCCATTCAAACCAAAGTTCAAATTGCAACGAGCAGAGCCAAAAATAAACTAATCACGGTGCACCGCGCCCAACAACATCATAATCCGAGTGCAATTGCCTCGAAACTCCTGACTTTCCCTCTCAATTTCCATGCATCTATTTCAAGTTCAGGATGTTTGCATGGTTCTCTCTATCGCTGTTCCATCTATTTTGCACATAAACGAACCAATTATAGCCAGCAATAAAATAAACCACAAGAAAGAGACTGGCTGATTCTCCAAGCATATATCTATAAATAAATATATATACGAATCGGAGCTCTCGTAGGGCTTCTGCACATTGACGTCACCATAAAAGAGGCGAACGAAGGCGCCAGATCATTGTAATAGATGTTCGGGAAGATTAATGGATAATTAAATTTGTAGATAAAATTCGGAGAAAGACAAATAAATTTCGCTTAAATAGATAAATAAATAAATACAGCATATGTACAAAAATGTATCAATTAGAATCTATATTTATTATTGTTCAACCTAAATTAAATGCTATATTTAATTTTAATTTATAGATACCTTCTTTAAACGAAATGATATCACAATCAGCATTAATAAAATTAATGATTCCAAGAACAGTTTGCAATTGTGGGATTTCCACAAACTCAGCGGCGCAATTTGCACACATTTTGGCTTCCAATGAACGGAATTTATTTCGAAAAAATACAAAATAGATAAAACGCCAAGCAATATCAACAAATATAAAATTGGGAAATGGGAAATGGCAGAGAAAGCAAGGGGGTTCTTGGTCTGGCCAAGTGCATGACGGTCTTTCTTTTGGCACGAAATCCGAAAACGGAAATGATGCAGGTGAAATATATGTATATGGAAGATGAAGATCCATTTGGAATTGATATATACATATAATATGTAATCATTTCCCTAACAATTTCTAATACAAACTAAACTTATATCTGTTTACGTTTCGGAAGCACTGACCCACTTCATAAGTCGTTCAAGTTTACAGCCTTCAACCAGATGGCACACACTTTATATCATTGTTGAATTTACATCTTATATCTTTGCCAATTATTGCACAAGTTCAGAAATAAAATAAAACCCAAAAATCAAATAAATATTTTCAGCGTGAAGTAAAGCAGACGCAGACAGGCAAACGAAAAGGCAACAAAAATACGATACTTTAATGATAAATGAACAATAAATTTTGCACTTGGCCAATGCCATTGCCCCGACCTATAGGCCCAAAACTCAGTCAATAAAATCCATTAAAGAATTCTTTAGGCAAAAAAATGTGTTAAAATATTTATATATTTATGGTGAGTGGGGAGGCGGCGTAAAATTAATAGAAATTAAAATAATATGACAAAAAAAGTCGCACGAAAAATATGCCATGAATATTTGGCATGCTTTTGTCGACGTTTTAACATATGTTTGCGATCGAGCGGAAATATATGGCTATACATATTAACACGTTTAGATAGAACAGTGCGTTTCAGATTTTTAAGCTTTCTTTATAGAAATTTAGTTATAACAATTATGAATAATTTATTTAATATAAGTTAATGATATTCCATTATATCCCATTATATTAAGAATTAATAATATTTAGAAGATTTTATTTCGATTCTCTCAGCCTGAACTAGAACCGCATTGCAAGCGAGATATATATGTAGAAGGATAGTAGAATTGTATTCAAATAATTATAAAAGGATTTCGGGGTATATATTTTTATTAAAATAGTTTCAACATTTTTTTATTGCAAATATTTTTGACTAATATTAAAAGGAGTGTATCTTGCGATTGCCTAATAATTACAATAATTAAACATTGCTAATGCAAATCGAAACCATATTAAACATTACCGTTAAATAAAATAAATGTATATATATTTTTAAAACGCACTGTTTTGGGGCTATATGTACATAAGTTCGCAACAAAAACACTTGATTCTTGACGCGTGGAGACAAAAATCCACTTGAAGTTTATTTTCCCATTTCGAGATTGACACGCACCATGGGAGTCGAAAATAAGAAAGGAGAAAAATACGTTGAGTATCATCTGGAGATATGATTTAGAAAAGAGGATTTTCACTGCTAGGTGCAACCTCGGCCGGGCACTTTCCCTTCACTCACGGCATTTATTTACTTTTCTTTGCTCAGTGCTCGCTGGCCGCTGGCTTGCTGGCTCGTTTGTTTGTTTGTCGCCGCCCACACTGCCGACCTGGCACTGGGCCAACTGACATTGACTGATGCCAGATCAGGCGGCTGATCCAAAACATTCTGGCCACAGAGTTTCCGTCGCCCAGGGACGGGTTAATGTTGTTCTTAGCTCCTCGGATTTCCCCCGTCTCGAGCTTTTTGCTGCTGATGATTTTCCAAACACTTTTTCTACGCTCTCTGAACTGCTGGATTTCTTTTGCCACGACGACTGCCAGGGGAGGCGATATGTAAATCAAAGCGAGCGGGCGGGAAATAAATTAGAAAATTAATGAAACTATTAAAGCATGCGACAGGCGACAAAAAATCATTGCGACACCTCCGCCTTGAGGTGTTGAGCGAATTAATTGGGCGCATCTTGGCCAAAGCCAAAACAATAATAAATAGTAATCCGCATTTACAATAATGAATCTTAAATTGTTTGAAATAAATTTTAGAAATTGTAATTTACGTGTTTAAATAAATTGGCTATGCCTGGAGTAAGACAGATGAGTTTCTTCTATTTAATAGAAATGTAATAAATAAATCTATGAGAAAGAAACTTCAACAAACAAGAAATTGTTTTATGTTTTAACTACAGATTTTGATTTGGTAATTTATTTAAAAGTAATACGCTTTTAAACAGCAGACTTTTATTTAAAGTGTCTTAATTTGTAATCCCTCAAAGTGATTTATTAGAAAATCTGTTCTGGCATTTTATAAATTTGTTTAATATTTTTTTCTTTCTTCACTTTTAACTGCAAATTTTTTGTTAAGTCAAATTAAAAGCATTACTTACACGATTATTTCTGAGTGTAGTCACTTACAGGAATTATTTATTTAGATTATTTACACAATTACACACAAAAAACACAAACGAATTAACAGTCCGACCAATTGAGTTTGACTTGAGGCAATTAATATTTGTCATAAGAATTATTATTTGTAAAATTAAGTTTTTCCATTTCCGCTTGGCACACGCCTACAGGGCTGCTGGGGTTGGGAAAATTTTCAAGGGGGTTGGGGGGCAAAAACACTTGTTAATCGCTGACAGCGGGCGACACATGCTCAGGCGGCCCAAGCGCATCGACGGCGCAAGGCGGAAAATCCATTTTCACTTTTCACAATGGCGCTCACGGCGCTCGCGTTCCAAACGGCGCAACAAACGGTACACGACTGACTGCTGATCTGACGGAGGAAAAGCGCCGATGCCAAGGAAAATTGTCGCTCGGCGGTGGCTATCGATAGATGCCCGGCAGATCGGAGGCCAAATGGAATGGAATTAGTTAACCGAAACAGATCTCGATTGTTGCACAAACAGACGAGCATATGGAGTGGGAGCGAAAGCCTCAGCTGACCCATAAAAGTGGCAAAATATTTACAAAGCCAATATGATTCCGATCAGCGGCGGGAGAAATGCAGTAAAAGCACAACGTTAATATCGGTCAATTGAAGCCAAAGCAAATCCATTAACATAATAATGGGTCTTTAATAGCTGAAACTGATTTGTTTTTATTTTTATTCATTTCCTAAATTTAATGGTTTTGTTTACAAAACAGACAATTGGTTCCAACACACTTGAGTTATATCGAATATGTTTCAAAATGTTTTTATTTAATACTTAATCTAAATTAAGCTACGGGATTGAATCAGCCCCATCTGCTGAGGCTTTTTCATAATTTTAACGTTTTAAGTTAAAATGCTAATTACTAAACAGGAAAAACAGGAAACTAATGTATGTTATTTCAATTAAATAACAAATTAAACATTTTAAGTGAAACTAAAAAGGAGATTTCTATTATGAAATACTATATTACAAGTGAATTAACTATAGATCAAATAAATTAATAATAAATTAATTAATTAATAATATGAGTGTTCACAGCAAGGTGTTGTTTCCATCCTCTTGGTTCCTCTTGGGGTTTTTTTTATATTACACATTAAATCAGCTATAAATAAAACTCTACCATAACTTCTTTGCTAAATTTAATTTCCAAATTGCAATTAAATAAATTGGGTTTACAAATCATCTGACAGCTGTTATCGTGAATGACATTAACAAGTGGAAGTCTGCTGGAAAGCACTTTGAGCTTCTCTTCGAACTGAGTCAGTTTTACCTGAACTTGGTAACAGAATTGCAACAGAGAGCCAACCAAAAATGAAAGCAGCAATAATAAAATGCATAGTAATCTTTCTATGCCTACCAATGATAGCGGATACTAACTGGGAGCCGCGGCTGAGATTTCTAAACAAACTTGTCAAGTTCATTGAAAATCAGGAGAAGATTGAGACTATCATAATAGTCCAACACCATCAGGACGGAAACTGCACTCTCCAACATTGGAATTCACCGGAAATACCCATTATACGATCAAACGAACTGTCCTCCTTCGAGGTCAGGAAGATCGGAAGTAGATATCAGCTGTCCTTGGTCTGCATAGATGGCGATTTGGATCACATACTTCTCAAGTTCTTGGCAAGAGCCCTGGAAAACCTTCGACAGCAGCAAATCGTACTATGGACTCAAAGGGAACCAACCAGCAAATTCTTGGCAGACATTTTGAAACAAGCCGTCAACTTTAGGTTTATTCAGATAATTGTTGTGTCCATGGGTCATCATCCCAAGGGAGTTGTGTCATTGCATCGCATGCATCCTTTTCCCTTTCCCCGCTTTTTAAAAGCTAAAAAGAATTTAAACAACAAAAGCCTGGTCTTCCCAGATCCTGGATTCAATTATAAAGGCTTAACGGCCATCGTGAAAGCCTTTGTTTCGAACTGTACAATTCCCATGAAAACGAAAACTGGCTTCTTCCCTATTTCCCATGGCGAAGATATGGAAATTATAGAGTTTGCCCGAAGGTATAACTTGGACTTAAAATTGTATGATGAGAATGCAGAATCAGATCATTTCGATATTCAGCTAAGTCCCCGATTCATCAGACGAGGTGATATTACGGCTCAAACGGACTTTGTCAATCCTGCCTCCGCAGCCTCGCTGTTGGTTGTGGTGCCGTGCAGTAATCATCGGAGCATGGAGGAATTCCTTAGGGAACTTAAGTTGCAGACTTGGCTATTGTACCTCCTGCCAGTATATGGTACATTTGTGCTAGTGGAGAGCCTTGTTCTAGTGGTGACTTACCGAATATCCGGCGAGCCATTTCGCCTGACCAACTTGAATCCGCTGCTGAATCTACGAGCCTTCCGGGCTATACTTGGCCTCCCATTCCCGGAGTTACGGCGGACGAGCCTTTCTCTGCGCCAGCTTTCTCTGGCCATCAGCATTTTCGGATTTATCTTCAGCAATTGTTTGAGCTGCAAGCTGAGTGCTATGCTCACAAATCCACTGGATCGCCCTCAGGTGAGAAATTTCGAGGAGCTAAGGGCCAGCGGATTGACAACAATTTTGGATGAGTATGTTTATTCATTTATTGAGAACAACATTGATCCAGAGTTCTTCAATCGCGTAATACCGAAGTTTATGATTATAAAGCCAGTTGATCAATTGAGATTCGTTTTTTCGTTGAACGACAGCTGTAGCTATATAATATACTCAAAAAATTGGCCATACTTTCAAAAGTTTATACGCTCTATTGGAAAAGTGAATCATTGCACGTCAAAGGATTTGATAATTGCTCAGAATCTGCCGAGGATGTATGTTTTGGAGAGAAATTCCATCTTCAAGTGGATGCTAAATAGATTTGTTATGTATGCTCAGGAGGCTGGCCTTCCCGAGCATTGGCATGATGGCATTTCTTCTCTTCTGTTGAAAGCCTTTAACATAACCATTCAACGAAATGTAGACACTGGCCCAGTCCCTCTATCCATGGAGCAGCTAAAATACCTGTGGTACCTGTTAGCCATTGGGAATGGTATTGGCACAGTGGCTTTTCTTGTGGAGATTTTTCTAAAAAGGCGTCGAGCTGTCGGGCCACAGGAACCACCGGTGTAAATGAAAAACATAACATTATATATATTAATGCTGTTAAGACCTTAAAACTGGCTCTGGTCGATTTAAATTCTTTTATTCATAAACTATTGACCCTTTAAAATTCTTAGTTTAAGCTTTAAGTATGTATGTATAACGGAATAGTCATAAAACATGTTTGTCTATCTATTAAAGCAACGACACAGTGTCATAGTCCCGATAAAAAATACCATAAACGATTTTTGCACATCAAAGGATATGAATATAGTTCATCATTTGCTAGTAATATACATGTCCTATATTGCCATTATATTATATTATTATATGTATTATGTATTGTCACTTGTTTATAAGAATAATATTCCTAAAAACTTACTTTGTATTACTTAAAAAGAAATAAATTTGCTCAGTCGAGTTTCTTGCTGTTAATGCATCGAGATATTTATTTTTATTTAAATCAATTATAAATGAATATTGAAACCAAATAAATTATTTATGGGGAGGTTTAAAGGAGGTTTTGATTGACATTACTCCATTACAGAGGTGCTTTAAGATTTCGTTGAAAATGTAACTCTTTTTGATGCTACATTTTTAAGATATTTCTAATGCTTGTAATAGTCCAGTACCAGTTGCCTAAATTTTCTTAAATAAAAGAAGGGTTCGCAAATATTTAATCATTTTATTTATACAACAACAAGAACAATTTAAAGAAAGATACAGATTTAAAGACAATTATTTCAATGTTAATGTGTTTCAAACTACCATAAAATACATGATCAATATAATATATTTAGCGGGATTAAATCCACTTTTATATAACTTGTTAATAAGTGACGAATACTTGTTTACAATATTAATTCATTCCGTGTATGTCGTGGCCATCGATTTCTCTTCTTCACTCGATAAAAAAGCACCTCCATAGAAAACACAATAGCAGCCGTGCCATAGCCCAGTACAAGGAGGTACCACATTAGCTTTAGATGCTCCATGGACAAAGGCACTTGTTTCGATCTTACATGCTTAGGAATTTCGAGGTTCATAGCTTGCTTTGCTTCATGGTATTTATTCTGCCTCCAATGCTGTGAGATACCTGCCTCTCGGAGTCGGGTCACGACCTTGGATAGCAGCCCCTTGAATATGGAGTCCTTCTGCAAGACGGATGTCATGGGAATATTATTTACGATGGTGAGATCTGGGGAGATGCAAAACACTTTTCGTCCCATTGAAGTTTGATAGTTGTTTATATGCCGCCAGTTTTCTTTAAGAATAATATAGGCATAGCTTTCGTTCAGGGTCAGCAGCAATGCGACGCGCTCTCTTTTTGGCATACTGATTGCGTTTGGTACAACTCGACGGAAGAAGTCGGCTTGGAGATCCGACTCGATAAATGACTGAACCTGCGGGTCGACGGTCACGGTCATTCCACTGGCCCGCAACTCCTCGAAATTCGACACATGGGCATGATGCTGCTTCGTGAGCAGAGCACTCAGCTTGCAGCTGAAGTAATTGCTGAAGACCATCCCGAAAATGCTCATGGCCAGGAAGAGCTGGCGGAGTGAAAGGGTGTCCCGGCTGCTGACGGGAAAGGACATGCCTAGGATGGCTCTAAAGGCCCGAAGATTAACCAATGGATTTATTCTGGTCACGCGGTAGGTTCTTCCTGATATCCGATAGATAACAACTAGCATAAATGTCTCTACCAGGACGAGCATAGCATACACACAAAAGATGTAGAGTAACCAGGTTCCGACGTCCAGTTGCTTGAAGACTCCCTTAAGACTCGCTTCTCGGCCACAGGGCACCATAACTATCATTGATGTTGCCAAGTACGGACTCACATATGCCAAGCGGTCCTCCAATGTGTTCTTCGAGAGAAATTGAGGAGATATCTGAATGTCAAAGGAGTCGGCATCGGTCAGATTTAAAGTCACATTATACTTGCGAGCAAATTCAAAAATTGCCCTGCCTTCGATTCTTAAAAGGCTCAGACTGTTATGCCGAGTAATATTGGCATCGACAATAGCCGTCCTACCCATTAAATCATTATTATTCGGGAGGAAAATTCTTCTCTGAAGTCTCGAAATATTCGCAATCCGTACAAAATGTGGTTTGGGATGAAGATCCATCCGATATATGACCGGGAGATGTTCCCCCATTTGCAATATAAGCAATTGGACGAATTTAAACTCCTCAACTTTCTTTAGAATAAACTGGAAAAAGTCTTCTCTGGGCTGTCGTTGCATCCACAAAATGATTCGCTCCTGTCGCATGTTTTCGTAGATCTTTGCCAAATGGATAAGCCGGCCGGCATTGGGATTATTGTCCATGCAGACAAGGGCCAAAGCTCTATGGTTGAAGTGGCTTCTCAACATGATTTGGGTTTGCTCATTGAAACGCAGGATAGGGATGCTTCGTGAATTCCAGTCCTGAAGGGAGCAATTCTTATCCTTGCTGTTCTGCAGTACGGCTAGAGTCCGTATAGGCCTATTCTTTTCAATGACTTTAATAAGCCTATTAAGAAATTTAAGATCTCTTTTGGTTAAACTTTCGGTTATCCCTTGGCTGAGAAAGAGGATCAGAAGAGTTCCCAGTATGAGTCTCATGGCTGAGTCCGTAGTGAGTTTTAAGGATGTACCAACTTCAAGTCGCGTTCGAATTCGACTAAGTGTTAATACTTGGTTGAAAATGTAACTTCTTGATTTAATGGAAAGCCATTACTGTAATAAGAGACAACAAGACACACTGAGGGACAAATCTAATAATCTAATTCATGAATGTCAATCAAGAAAAGCTATTGGGAAAATTATAAAATGTCAATTCCACACCCCTTGGAAAATTGTAGGTATAAAGAAATGGAGGGGAGGCTTAAGACCAAGCCCAAATTGATCCAGTTTTGAGATATTTAATTATTATTTTGATTACATTTTCGGCAACAACTTTATTGAACAATAATAACTATAAACTTTGGTTAACTAAAAAGCGATGTTCAAGAAAATTATTTGCATTCAAGATTAATTATTTGCATTACATTTTTCATATTTGCATTACATTTTCATTATTTTGCATTACATTTTCATTATTCGCATTACATTTACATTATTTGCATTACATTTTCATTATTTGCATTACATTTTCATTATTTTGCATTACATTTTCATTATTTTGCATTACATTTTCATTACTTGCATTACATTTTCCATATTGCATTACATTTTCATTATTTGCATTATATTTTCAGATAAATATGTTAGTTAAAAATGATTTTTAAGCCACCGAATCATTTTCTCTTGGCTCCCGTCTCATATTCTTTTGTCTTAGACCTCTGAGAGTTAGCTCGATGATAAATACAATAGTGGCGAGTCCATAGCCACATCCAAGGAGAAGCCACAACCAATTAAAATCCGCAATACGTAATGGGACATCCTTTCGCTTATGCTTAACACCAAGACTCACGTTGAGGAGATTTTGTAAAATGTATGGTATTTCATTTATCCAATGTTTATAAATTCCCGTTTCGTGGATTCTCCACAAAAATTTCGAAAGAGGCCAGTCATAGATCGAATTTTTCTGCAGGACATGCATTTTCGGCATGCCGTGGATGATGGTCAGGTCTTTGGAGCCACACAGAACCTTTCGTCGCAGAGATTTCTGATAAGTTTGGAAGGAGCTCCAGGTGTCTGAGACGAAAATAAATGCATAACTATCGTTTAACGAGAGCAACAATCGCGTAATTTCCATATATGAAACCTCAGTTACTCGAATGATTGTTTTGTTGAAGAAGTTGGGGTCGATTTCATTTTCAATATAAGTACGAATCCGAGAGTTCACGATAACGGTCAAGTTACTGTCTCGTAACTCATGGAAATTCGTTACCTGTGGATGGTACGAGTGCTGGGTTAGCAAGGCGGTCAACTTGCAGCTGAAGAAATTACTAAATATCAATCCAAAAACGCTGATGGCCAAGAAGAGTTGTCGGAGCGAGGGGTTCGCCCGTCGACTGATAGGAAACGACAGGCCCAGGATGGCTCTGAAAGCTCGCAGATTCAGGAGCGGATTCAGACTGGTCAGTTGGTAAGCGCGACCATTTATTCGGTGCGTGACCAGCAATATAAGTGTCTCCACCGCCACAAATGTGGCATACACTGGCAGGATATATAAAAGGCTGGATTTTATGTCGAGTCGCTTGAAGACTTCGCCAATAGTCCTCATTCTGCTACAGGGAACCACGACCTTGAGTGCGTATAAGTCATATGGATTAAGGTATTTCAGATCCATCTTGATGGAGGTCATCCGGGAATTCAGTAGGATGTCAGGAGTCATATTTAATGCAGACGGATCCTTACTGGGCGACGGGATATAATTCACGATTAAATTGTATTTTCGGGCAAACAGAATGATCGGGTTGTACTTTTCTATGCGTTGGATTGCCGCTGAAGGATTATTGCGAAATCGGTCTTTAATATAGAAAACCATGTCGTATTCTGCTAGCACATTGGCTGTTCTTCCCGTAAAGTTGCGGACGATTCTTGGGAAACCAGCCATCTTGTCGACTTGAACGATCTCTGAATTTGGAACGGCAAGAAATTGATGAGCACTTAGGATCTCTCCCCGTTTTCTACTAACTTCCAAAATAAGAACTTGCAGATATTGATGTAGCTTGGCTCGGTGGGATATGCGTTGAAGCAACTCATGGGTGACTTCTTTTTGTATCCACAAGATAATCGGTTCCTGCCGCATTCCATCAAAGACTTCGGCCATAGCATCCAAGAGGCTGAGGTCGGAGTCCTTGTCAATGCAGACTAGGGCGAGGGCCTGGGTATTAAAGAGCCTTCTAACCTCTACTCGAGCAAGTTGATTGAGGCGCAAGGTGGGAATTTCTTGCCGATTCCAGTCCTTGAGTTCACAGTTCCTATCCTGGTGATGCTGTAAAATCACCATTGTTTCAACTGAAGTCAGCTTATCCTCAAACAGTTTGTTGAGAAACTCTAAGTTGGGACTTTGAGTATTCGATCGAGTTAGTTGAATGATTAACATAAATGTTATTGCGGCTTTCACTGATGTAGCCATGTTGCCGTACTTCTTCCAATGGATGTCTAGGATACATTGAATGGCTTACCAATTCGAAATGCTCCAGCAGCGAATAATTCCAAGCGAAAGGTGAAGTTCATTGAATGACAGCTGTCGAACGATGGACTTTTTGATGCCAGCACACACTTAGTGGGAACTCATTAGCTTAATCAGATGGTTTAAGTGTACTAGAAGGACCAATATAATACTCTCGCATGAGGTTAGTTTAATTTTAACTTTTTGACAGAAAGAAAAACTTGACTAAGACGCAATGCAGTCCATAAAGATTTCGATTATAATATGCCTAATCTCAGGATCTCTGGTTAATAGTTCGGGCTATATACAGCTGAGGATCCCCGACCAATTCATAATATAATACTGTGGACGCAAAATAAATCCCAAGGATTTGAAATTGGTTACGCAGAATAACTCATTTTATATGATTATGTATTAATCTATCTTTAATCGATCACCTTAGACCCACATAGTCCATACCATACGTATAAAAGAACAGCGAAGAACATTAAACTAAAGCAATCTCATTTCGTTTTGATTACTGTAAAACCTGATAATCAATTTCATATTATATTAATCTCTAAAAAAATACAATTTAGGCACATTAAGATTTATTTAAAAAATTACAATTTTTGACATACAGATTAAACAGAGATGGATTATACTTAATCAGAGTAATATTTTATAATATTTTATAATATTATATTATAATATTATATAATAATAATAAGAGAAATTGCATCCTATACCTCTATTTCGCGTCCTCTATTTGTTGCCTTTTTTTCCCCAAAATGACCTCAGCGATAAAAACGAGAATAGCTGCCATGTTGCCAACAATGAGAAGGTAACCCAGCCACTTCAGGTTCTCGTAACTTAACGGCCTTGCACTCCCTTCGACATCTTTAACCCGCGAAAATTTGATGAGCTTCGATGCATTTTGAAACACCATTTGCTTCCATTTTTGGGTAATCCCAGCCTCCTCTATCCACATTACAAATCTCGAAAGCGGCCACCTGAAGACAGAATTCTTCTGGAGGCTGTACACCCTTGGCAGGTTATCAATAATTCCTAACTCCTTGGAGGTACAGAATGTATCTAAGAACTGAGGAAAATTTAAGTATTGGACATTTTCCTCAAATATAATATACGCGTTGCTGATGTTTAGAGATAATATCATCCTTAGTCGTCCCAGGCTTTCGACAGATCTTGACAAGGGTATTACTCGGTGAAAGTAGTCCGCATCCACTTCATTCTCGATAAAGTGACGAACGTTTGGGTCAACTATCACGGTCAGTCCACTATCCCGTAACTCCTCGAAGTTGGTCACCTGACCCTGGTATGGATGCTTGGTGAGAAGGGCGCTTAGCTTGCAACTAAAGAAGCAGCTGAAGACCATTCCGAAGATGCTCATGGCCAGGAAGAGCTGACGGAGCGAGAGGCTAGCTCTTGGGCTGACGGGAAACGACATGCCGAGGAGGGCTCGGAAGGCACTGAGGTTTACGAAAGATCCCAGCCTGATTGATTCGTGGGGTTGGTTCCTTATCCTACACGTTACCACGCGTAAGACTGCCTCGACCACAACCAGGGTGCTGTATAAGTAAATTATGTAGAGCAGCCATGTCCTTACATCCAGTTGATGGAAAATGTCCGTCAGGCTCATCTCCTGAGCGCAGGGTACAATCAGGATCAAGGAGGATGAGCTGAGGGGGTTAATAAAGCCCAAGTGAGCGACGGAATTATTTTTGCTTATAAATCGCATTCTTAGCTCTATGTCCAAATTTTCTGTATCAGTGGTTCCTTCGAGGTATTTCAGAGTTAAGTTGGACCGACGTGCGAACTCAGAGACTTCCATATTTCCTGATGATACTATATTGTCATTAGAGGTCTTTACAATAGCAGTCATTCCATGATAATTAATTTTATTGTAAAATAAATTTCCTACGAAACTCAAAACGTTTTCAATTTTTTGCCAGTGTGGAAAGGGAAATAGGTTCAAGAGATTAGAAGTTATCTGTTCACTGGGCTCCTCCGCCACCTTCAACAATAGCAACTGAGTAAATTTATGTTCATTGGCCCGCTTGGAGACTTGGTCGAGAAACTTCTTGGTTAGCTTTACTTGGGACCACAAAATTATTCTTGAACCACGCATATTTTCATGGGCCGCTGCCACGCTGTTGAGAAGGTCGAAGGTCTCGAAGTCATTGCTCATGCATACCAGGGTCAATGCGAATTGTGTGAAGTGCTCCTGCACAGCTATCTTGGTATACTCATTAACCCGTAGGGTAGGTATTCCAGAATTCCAGTCATGCATAATGCAATTCGAATCCAAATGGTGGTGAAATATTATCAAAGTCTGGACTGGTAGCTCCTCCTTGATCCTCTTAATAAGTTTATTCAGAAACATTAGCTGATGATGATCTGCAAGGACTTCGCTTAGCAGAAGAATCAACCAAATCCTTTTCAGACTTGACATTCTGAGTACCTCGAAGTGCTATTTCCAGTATGGTAAAAACTGAACTAATGACGGTTGCTATTCCTGAAGTCTTCGCTGGAATCTATCAAACGACAGGTGCCACTTCGTCACCTAGCAGCAAGTTCATCAACTTAAGTGGGTGACATTCCATTTATCAAACAGAATAATCTTAATAAATTTTTAACAAATTGATTTGTAAGTTTCAATCCTCCCCAATCGCATTGACATGCCAAATAAACTTGTAAATCATTTTAAAATATTTTTATTGTAATGCTTTTTTGCGTTAATACTTTTTCTATTTAAAGTCGTAAATGTGGGTCTAAATTCAGTGTCCCCCTTAATTCCTGACCTGAGAAGAGTTGCAGCATTTTTTGAGTATAGCATTCAACTTGCAGCTGAAAAAGCTGCAAAAGATTCAGTCAGTTTTTTTTCAGAACGAATTCAATAATGTTCTTTTGATGGTGCGAAGCTAACGTTAATATTTATAGATGAGGTCTCAGTGAGACGCACAAGTTTAGCTTTTGCCGCTGAAAGACCTCCGTTGAATTGAGAATATTTTCAATTAAAATTTTTGATTGGGGAAGGAGATGAGATTGATTTTAGAAAAAACGGGGGCCCCGAGCAGTTTGACTAGTTAATGCTCGTGTGGTGGATACTAAACAAAGTAAGAAATTTTTAATTGCTTTAAGCACTAAAGATATCGAACTGAAAAGAAGACCGACTGCTAAAGTATCCATCGACAGCTGTCATGGATTTCAAGGAGGATTTCTGCACTTTGCTTAATCAGCTCTAAGTATATTGCAAGGACACCTTAATCTTGTTGAACTGAAAAGAAGGTGTAATCATTTAATGGAATTAAAAAATTCTCATAACGATTCCTTACTTCCACCAAATATCCTTGAAACATATAATATATATATATATATATTTGATATTTATAAGCAACACCACATTTATTAAGTTGATAAAATAGTGCATATTACAAAAGAGTGCAAACATTAAATTTAATCGTTGAGATTGGGATAAATAATTATAATTTACGCCTCAGAAAACCGAACTCTGGATCTCTGCTTTTTCTTTAAATTCCTGACAAATCCTACGAACAGCTCTATTAGAAATACTATAAAGGCTATTCCATAGGCATAGACAAGCAATGGCCATAGCCAATTAAAGTGATCCAAGGAGAGTGAAACTGCCTCTAGCTTGACCTCCGATTTGACAGTAACATTGAGTTCCTTTCGTATATTATCCAACTTGTCTATATTCCAGTGCAAGTTAATACCGCTTTCATAGAGCTGGTGGACAAATTCTCGTAGTGGCCACTTGTACAAAGAGTTCGGTGACAAGAAAAACATTTGCGGCAAGTTCGAGAGAAGGGTCAGATTTCGGGCGTCGCAAAGTACCTGCCGACCCAAGGACTTCTGGTACTTATCCAATATTGGAAACGTATCCTTGAACACAATATAAGCGAAACTGTCGTTCAGAGATAGAAGCAAATTGTATTTTTGTTTTGTGTCCATGCTAACAGTTTTCGGCAGAATAGTCTTCAGGAAATAGCGGTCAATGTCCCACTTTAAGTAGTTTTCTAGACCCCTATCGATCACGACTGGCAGCTCGCTGAGTCGTAACTGCTCCAAGTTTTGAATCTGAGCACGCCTGGGGTGCTTCGTGAGTAGTGCACCCAGCTTGCAGGCGAAGAAATTGCTGAACACGAATCCGAAGATGCTCAGGACCAGGAAGAGCTGGTGAAGCGAGAAGCTCCACCTGCGGCATAGCGAAAAGGACATGCCGAGGATAGCAGCGAAGGCTTTCAAATTCACCAGTGGATTCAGGAAGCTCAAACGGTGCGATCGGCCAGTTACCCGATAGATAGTGTAGTGCATAAGCCACTCAACCGCCACGAATGTAGCATACACAGGCAGAACGTACAGGAGCCAATCGTCGAATTCAAGGTGCTTGAAGACATCAATGCTCCTCTTCTCGCCGCAGGGCACCAATACAATTAGGGAGACAACGGTGAAGGGATTAGCGCTCTCTGCGATGTCTTTTAAGGTAACCAAGCGCGGACTCAGTTGCAGGTCGAAATCGTCCTTCTGTTGGTAATGACCCTGGTAAAATTTCAAACTCAAATTCCTCCTTAGCGAAAACTCCACAATATGTCTATCTTCATCAGAGTTTATGATGATACTTCTATTCGGCCCGTAGCTAATGTTATATCGAAGAATAGGGTCCTTTTTCGGCAACACAATGGCCTCCTTTCCTTGAAAGTTCAAGAGTGAGCGTTGAAAAATATTATTGAAGTTCACGGCAATGTCGGTTAGAACGAAGTGTGGTCTTGGAAACGGCTCAAGGCGGTAGGTCTTCACCGATGCATTTCCTGATCTACCAGATTCTAACACAAGGATCTGGGCAAATTGGTGCTTCTCCGCCATTGTGCAAAACTGTTCCATTAATTCTTTAGTGATTTTCACTTGCAGCCACAGAATGATCCGTGATTGTCGCATGTGATTCAAGGTCCTTGACAGATTATTAAGCAGTCCTACATCAGAGTCTTGGGTAATGCAAATTACGGCCATTGTGTAAAAACTGTTAAAGCTTTTTATTATTTCGAAGGTGGTCTTCTCTGTCGAACGAATTATTGGCATGTCGCGTGGCTTCCAATCCTCAATAAGACAATTGTTTGCCCTTGTATGGCGAAGCATGTAAATCGTATTGACATCAACGCTCTTTTGAAGAACTTCAAGTAGTTGGCTCAGAAATCTCAGCTGAGGATCAGCCTGTTCTTGACTGAAGGACGAACTAAGCAGAAGAATCAGAAATGCCGTCGTTATGCAGTGCATGGCTGGATAATGCCGAGTTTAGGGTTAAGACCTTCAAGAAGTAGGGTTTAGAATGTACTGAAGTTCAGCCAGCATTTTCTAATTGCTTTATGGCTGACTATAATCGAATTTTATGTCAAACTACCTTCCACGTCAGGAAAACTACATAGTTTAAAGTCAGTTGTCAGTAGTATTTGTTTTCCTTTGCTTATAAAATCGACACGTAGATTGAATCATTTAATTGAAAGCAACAAATGCTGAGACATCAAGTGAAGACTCATGGTAATAGCCTTAGCATTGGCAAAGTTTTATTGATTCATAGAAAAAATAGCTATAATTAGATGAAGATGTTTTGCCACAGTGAATAATAACAATGAAAACAAACTCTGGAAATACAGCTGGCCCCCATAAGTTGTTCTGCTTATATAAAGATCAATCTTAATGCTGCGAATATCCTCTCTATGTGAGAAACACAAAATATTACCTAGAAGATGGATTTATATTTCAGTTTGATATCCGCTGATTGTTGCGATTTTTGCCAGAATATCGTGATGACCATAAAATATTACCACAAATAATCTCACATCTGTCCAAATGTCATTCTGCTGGCTGTGTCTGGCGGAGAGCCACAGACAGTCATTAATCAGGCGGCAAATTGTCACAATTTGTGGCAATTGTTGGTCTGTATTTGTGTCGCTGTAATTATGACAATTTTGCTTAATTGTTTTTGTTGCGGTCACCGCTGCCATTTTTTTTTTGTTTACATTGCAATTGTTGTTGTTCTTGCTGCCGCCCGCGCTCATCGCAAGTCGCCGCTTTCTCGCTTTGGCTTAACGATGCTAATTTGATTAATTTCCCTTTGGCCGACACACGTCGTATACGTAATGCACATAATGCGCCCGTTACAGTTTATGAAACGTTAATTAGGACCGATAATTGCCTCGGGCATGGTAGAATGTTAATTGGAGCACGGCACGTCGCTTATGCCGATTGGATGAAGCCCATCCCGATTCAATGGAATGTCGATTTGTGAGCGATTATGACGGCATTCAGTTACAACCAATTGTATCCTGGCTTAGCATAATACCGGTGCCTTTGGAGATAATGTCTGCTTTACTGGTGGTTGGGCTGACAACAATGTTCAGGTTAATATTTTATTTTCAAGTAACTGAACCTTCAGCTTATGATTTAATCTTTAATCTAAAAACTCATGCATTTGTAATTATAAAAATATAAATATATTAGATTCAATTAAATTTGCAAATAAAATAAGCAATATTAAAACCTAAAAAAAATAATTAACATATTCGGAGTCCTTTTAAGAATCAAATCTGAAAACATCACGCAGAAATTAAAGAAAAATTCATGAAAAGTTTAATAAACAAATTTGATTATGCGTCGGGCACAGAGACACTGTGTCGAACTCTCACACCCGCAAATAGCTCTGTTCAATTTAGAAACCACAATTTGTATTTTCCTCCAACCAATATATATATATATATATATATATATATATGTATCATCATGTATATATGTATATATAACTTTTTCAGTCCAATTTCCAGTGCTGACAAATGCAAAACCAGCCTTTTCCATACATACACTCTAAATGTTATTTATAATAGAATTTATGCCTAGATGCCGGGCATTGGGCATCTATGGAGCGGCCTGAAATGGACCAAATGCAAATGGCAGCCTGTCGCCAGCGTTCCAATTTCGTTCATGTATCAGATTTTAGTACCCTGGACCCACAGATTAAGTGGAGTTTATTGTTTGCTAAGATCGAGAGGATTCTGAAATTATAATGTTAACTTTTCCTGGGCTTACGACCTATGATTTTGTAGATTGGGAAACTTAATAAAATAAATAAGAGTTAGCTTTGAAATGCTTTTTCGACCCTGAGGCAGATTTTCATAAAAATATGTTCCTTTGAGTGGATTCTTTGGAGGATTTCCTTTGTTTTGCTAATTAGAAAAGAGCCTATTTTAATTTAATTAATATGAAATCTAATATATTTCATCTTTTTTTATTGCCTTAAGGGGAATTGCTTGTGCCAGATGATCCAGTACTTGTCCCATTATTTGTTTTCATTCCCCCAGCCTGGAGGGTGGGCACAGGCAACCACAAAATTCAGCAACAGCGATGGTGGACGGCGTTATAATGAACCATTTTGTGGCCAGAAATAGGGCGGGAAAAGAACGCCCAAAGTATTGTCAAAAAATTGCCGATTTCCTTTTCGCGAGATGCATTTCCAAATGTTTCATAAATTGAAAACGAAATTGAAATGGACACTGGTCAAATAGTGTTCGATATTATATTAAAATAAAGTCATAAATTGGGCAACTGTGTTTCTCTTTCCCACTTTTACCTATATCCATGTTATCCTTTCCCACTTTTCCCAGTCCCGTGTCCCTGTGTGCGTGTGCCCCGAAGCGTTAAAATTGCATGAAAGCAAATCTCAATGGCATTTATGCGCTGTTGTGGCGCCGCCATTAACACGGACCGACATCGGTGGAAGGGGCAGAGTAGGGGGCACGGTGATGGTGGCGGAGCCCTGTCCATTGCGTTGTCAGCGATGGTGTTGCCCTTACAACAATGCCCGCTGGCGGCTTGTGTCAACAGCTGTTGCACCGCCTCGCTCCTCTGGAGCTGCATCATTTTTGGCCGTTGCTGGTCAGAGTCTCCACCCACGCAAATGCAAACGAAAACGCACACGCAAATTGTAAAACAAAACGGGAACAACAGGGGCAGAAAATGAATGCATTGGCAAAAGTCAATTTAATTACAAACAGCCGTTTTTAAATTTAAATCAACCCGCCTGTATGGCTGCCCCTTTGTGATGATTTACAATCAAATTAGTTTGGGGGGAGGGAAGACAGAGAGAGAAAATTCCCAATATAATTTACTATTTAAAAATGAAATATTAAATTAAAATAATAATAATAAAATTTGTGATATGCTATCATAGCAATTGCATACACAACTCAAACATAACATCGTTTAGATTGAGCTTTGTATGTATATGTACATATAATCTTGAGATTGATAGCTGCAAGTATCTGGCAAGATCTATGTTGCATAGAATTCTTATATGTATATAGGTTTTCTCTTTATATATATTGTTCCATTTCCATTTCATATTTTTGGTTCAGTGTGGGAAATTACTCTTTAAACTTAAGTTAACTTTAAATATTTTAGTATCTCTCTAGCCCTCCCTATTTTCTGCTGGTGTGTGTGCTTCCATGTAAATATAGTTCACACGGCCACTAAAACGGAAATCACTACATATACAAACGCCACGCGAACATATAAAAATGGCTGTGTCTGGGTGTTAGTCGGCCATTGCAGGCGCTGCAAAGTGTGCTACGAAATATTTTCAGTTTCATGCGCCAAGGCTCTACATTCATTGTGCTTGTATGTGTGCGCTGCCTCCCTTCCGGTCCTTGCTTGCGGCAGAAAAATGGAATTGTTTATTTGCTTTCGCCTTTTCTTATTTAAAACTATTTTATGTGCCTGCTGTCCCAGCGTAAACTTTTGCCAAAACGATAGAAAGTGCAGGAAAAAAGAGTGGCGGCGGAACAGGGAAAGTTCCCGGACAAGGAGAGAGGACGAGCAATTGGAGTGTGAAACGTTTTCACTTCCGTGTTCCTTCGCTCCAAGTCTCCTGCTCCTATATCTCGTTCTTCTTCTCCCCTGCTGCAGCACTTTTCTTAACATGCACATAAAGTTTAGTCGATCCTGTGCGGTTGTTGGTGCTTCTGCTGCTGCTTCTGCTACTGCTCCTTATGCTGCTGGCCATGGCTGGTGGTCCAAAATCCCATTTGGCACTGAATTGTGTGCACACATTGAATTTGTAGCGAGCTTAAAACCGGAGCAATCTATGGGCATTAATAGATATTTTATCTCTGCATGTGTGCCACCCGAGTATTTATACGACTCCTTTTTGTGCAGTGTAATTGAATTGCAAGTGCTGGAAATTCTGTGCTGCCTTTCCGGGGCTCAACTTCGTAAACTGAAGTGGGACATGGGTTAGCCTAAACGCAGAAAGTAAAAAAAATAACAATTTCCTAGAAATTCGGAGAAATCAACAAAACATTGAGTAAGTGATATTTATTTTATAATTAAAATGAAGGCACATTGGCAGGGATTTTAATATTTTATGCCCTTTCTTACAATATTACAAATATGTAAAATTAATTACAAATTAATTTTAGTTTTTTCCGAAAAGAAGATATTTTCATAAGACAATATGTCCTAAAAATATTTATTTAATTTGGTAAGAAAACAATAAGTAAATGAGTAAAGCAGAAAAGTTGTATACCCATGCAGATTGCAATTAAACCATTAAAAATCAATAAAATATAAATATAACATTTGTACCGAAGTCTTTATTGTGATAACAAATACAATTCATATAACATTTCTGAAATACATAGAAGACTATTTGTAAAGTTTTATTCAGAAACTTAAAAACTGTAGGACTAGTTTGCGACTCGACTGTTGAAACTGATCAATAATAATACACACTTTATAGGGTCGGGTTGGGATTATAACCTAATGCAATTTCTTAATATTAATAATTACAAAATGATAAACTTTCTCTCTCTCTCTGCATCAGAGGTACTCCATCGGGAGCAGCTGAAGATAGCCAACGGTTTATGACGTGTTTATTTGCCACAACAATTGCGACACAATTGTGCCACATGCAGTGACATTTATGTGACCAACTCGAGTGCGATCGAGATGGATAGCGGGGCCGAGAGCGAGTGTTGTCTATGAGTTATGGCTCTTCAAGCGGCAACTGCAACTGCTGCTG
This sequence comes from Drosophila birchii, assembly GCA_035046345.1. Classification (NCBI taxonomy): domain Eukaryota; kingdom Metazoa; phylum Arthropoda; class Insecta; order Diptera; family Drosophilidae; genus Drosophila; species Drosophila birchii. Next base: position 5,328,299 of record JAWNOA010000064.1, read on the forward strand.
CTGCTACTGCTGCTGCTACTACTGTTGCTGCTGCTGCTGTTGCTGCAACGCTGACACATTTAACTGGGTGTGTGATAAATGAAGCATGCCAAATATCAAGGAAAGCCAAGTCCAGGCACGTGACAATGCTGCTGCCTTCGAGTGACTACTTTAATGGTTTAGGCCCGAACAGTACTTAACTTTAGAACTCAATTTTGATTATTATTAATATATTAAATCACTAAGCAAATAGTAAAATCATCACATAATAGTTTTTAGGACTTGCATGTTATTGGTTTTGCTAAATAAAACCTATAAGAAAATTAAAAATTATAGGATTATTTTATAATCTAACTTTAAATGCAATTATTTGGCATTCTCTTCACTCAATCGCTTAATAACTTCTTCCATTGATTTCAATACGAATGTGCTTAAAACGCTTTGCTAGCCTTTTCAACCAGGCATCTCCAGAGATATTATACTTTACCCATAGGCTTCAGGCTTGAGCTACGCAAATTGATTTCATTGAAAGGGCACAAGTAAACGAATGTATAAAGGATTCTAGTTTGCAACGTTAAAGCTAGGAAAGGAATCCCATTTCGGCTTGGCTCCGACCGGCAACTCCTTGCCAATTGAACAATAAAGTCATAATACTCTTTTCGTGTTCTTCCCCAGCAGCAAGGCGCAGGGAAAGGCTGTGTGAGCCGGGCTAAATGAAATAAAATGCAATAAAATAACAACTTAACACCTTTGGCGCAAAATAGACAGAGCGAGCATAAAAGGGAACTGCCGTCGAAGGAAGACCCAGGTCCTCCGCCCCCCGGTTCACACACACACACCCACCCACACGCCGCTCTCAAATACGCAGGCAATGCAAAAAGCAAACCGTAAGCGCAGACTAAGCCGATTATAGCACGAAAGTAACGGCAATGATGGGCGGCATGAGAATAAAGGAGGCACACTGAAAGAAAAACCATTTAAGGAAATATTTTCCCTACTAAGAAGGACATTTTTAGAAGTTCAAAGCTTAAAATTCTACACTAAATTCCACACTAAATTATTATTCTGATTAAAGTTTTAATATTTCATAATTATATTACTTCTAAATCCTATTGTTACTGTGCAGAAAAGTAGCAAGAGGTCCTTGGCTGGAAGTGCGTGGCGGGCAGACAGAGACGCAGACCCAGATATAGACAAGGACCGACGAGGAGTCAGGCAGGCAATGAATTATCGCACTAGCTGCGCCAGCAGTCGAGACAAAAGTGTTGTAAAAAATGTAGTACTATTAATTTTCTTTGCATATCTTATTGTATCTTCATAAACAGACACGCACACCAACAGAGTGAGATCCAAAGTCTGGGAAAATGGGGGAAGGCGGAGCCCTCAGGAAACTGGCTTAGTGCTAAGAGATTTCTAATTCAGTTGAGCAGAAATAAATTACTTACCGTAATTGTTTGCCATATAAAACTGTAGCAAAATACCACTGAGAGATCTTTCGGATTGCCTGCCGCCAACTCTCACCCACCACCCCAGGCCACTTGCTTTGAGCCATTTCTGTGAAAAAGGATTCGGTGCACATCTTCCCAGGATCCCTTTTTCGCTGAGAACTTTAATAATTTTTGTAAAATTTATATGCACTTGTTTACTTTTAATTTATCTACCGCACACTTATAGTTGACAAGAGTGCAAATTAATGCCCTTTCATTTTGTGCTTTATGTGAGCATAAATAATTGTGCAAAGGCAGGCACAAAATTGCGTCGATTACAATTTTTAATTATTTTTTAATGAACTACAAACGGCAAAAAAATATTTACAATAAGTATGAGGGTGTTGGTTAAAAAAACCAGTTCTTTACGTTATAAATTTATGCATGTTTAAAGTGAATTTATTGCATGTTTAATTGTGGATAATGTGTCAGACGCAGGCGGCCAGAAGCCAGCCCCTCGCTCCGCTCTGCACCCCAAAGTTGGGTAATGAAAATTTTCACTTTTATGATCTCCGCTCAGCTGGGTGTACGTAGCTGTTGAAGTAATAAAATCATGACTGAGAGACTGAGACATGAGACTGGATTAAATTGAAATTGTCTGCTTAAAAGGTCTTAAAAGAGCTATTTACCACTAGTTTAATAATGTAAATCATCCGGTGATAGTAATTTTAGGTTCAACCGATGTACTATTAAGATCACTTTGCTTAATTGATTCATTTATTTGAGTTGTGTCAGATTCGATAGGCCAATGGGTCGGCGGCTGATGTTATAGATAAAGTCTAGGAACTAATCACTACCTAACTAAAATTTTCCAAGTATCGGATATGAAAACTGATCTAACGATTCAGAATAATGCTTTTAATGGTCATCACCAATTTTTTGGGCCACCACAGCCCCCGGGTAAGATGCACTTACGGCTGTTACGTGCTCTTGTTGGCTCCCGAAATCACGCATTAGCTGCCAGTTTGCACTTAAAGTCATAAATTTATTTAAATATATGGAAGGCCCCGAGCAGAACAGAGTCCCACACGTTCGCTGGGTGAAGAGCAGGCGCCGTTGTAAAGCAAAATTTATATTAACTTCATTTTGCCGCGGCTGCTGCTGCTGTTGCTGCCTGTGCCATGCAGTCATTGCATAACTCATACGCACCGTGTGCCGGAGACCGTGCCGTGAGCCAGTCAGTCAACCAGTCGCGATGCGTGGCGGTACTCCAGTCAGCCAGGCTACCAGGCAGCCAGCCAACCAGTCAGCCAGCCATATCACCGACACAAAGCGAAGAAAGGGTCTCGAAAATGGCAGCCAAGAGAATTTTAAATTACGCTTTTGAGTGTCGACTGAGGCTGAGGCCGAAATGCAGCAGCCGCGGCAACTGCAACAGGAATGGAAACGGGAACGGGAACTTCACCCAGCCACCCCATTGCGTGCATTTAATTGCAAATGAAGCAAGAGGAGCGCGGCCAAAGCGCTGACAATGCCAATTGCCAGCTTCAGCTCACTTCCACCCTGCCCATTCCCATCAGGAGCAACTGCAACTGCAACGGCGAACTGCAAATGACGTTTAATCAAAGTTGTTGAAATTGATAGCATTGTTTGTAGTGCACGCCCGGCCGGCAAACGGCAAAATGCATTTTAAAGTGTGCTAAATGTGTTAATTAAAGTTACCCCTGCCTGCCAGTTGCTGCTTACACGGATTTGCTTTTGGGACGGCTCATTGGCCGTGATCATTGGTTGGGTTTCAAAAAGGAAATCCCATAAATAAATAAGCGAGTAAGCAGCTAGGTAAAAACGCAACAGATTTGAATTAGAAACGCTGCTAGGGTAGCACCACAAAAGGTAGATCCTGGGAAATTGCAACTTAGTTGCTGTGGCAGGCAATAAAATAAAGTCTTAGCCAAGCGCCAGACAACAGGGCAAGAGCCAGGCCCAGAGCAAGAACAGCAGTGGCAAGAGCCACTTTTAATTTGTTGTGCAACAAATTAGCATTTATTTTCATTAGGATTCCAACTTGCTGCTGTGTCGGTCCTTTAGCCCCTTGCCCCACCGTTCTGCGTTTCTGCGTTTCCATTCATTTTTTGTCAGCTCTTCTGAGCGTTGTTTGCTTTTAATTATAAATACATGTGCGCGAAGTGGCTTTAACCCACTGTTATGGTACATTATAATAGAACGATCTTTATAATAAATAAATATTATACATAGTACATATACATGTTAAAGTTTTTAGTCTTTGTCCTTTAGGCTCTGCGTTATTTGGTATTTTGATGCGAATCTGAATTTTAAAACGGCATTATAAAATTACGCCAAAATATGAAAGATGCCTTATATTATATATATAATTTGATTGAAATAAATGAAATTCTCATTGTGCTGAAAGCTACAAAATAATATGCCTGATTGAGGTTGTGTAATAACACAAAATTTAATTTCCAAGTATTTATTTGACGTAAATATATACAAATAAATCAATATAAATTACAGCGTTTGCTCGTAACAGGACATATAACTTGACGACTTATGCATAAGCTTCACATATATTGTTTAGTTTAGACATATGTAGATATATGTATATATATTGGTTATCCTGTGCTAAAACCGCTTAACAAGCCATATTCCACCTCCTTTTCATGCAATGGGTTAATGCTGCACATTTCCTCCAACAAAGAACTGTGCGCGGAATTCTTGCATTCAATTAATGCGTGTGCGAGTATAGAAAGCATCGTCGCGTCGCCGCTGCTGACCATCGTCGTCGTCGACATCCTCATTGCCATACCCATACCCATGCCCATAGCCATGACCATTGCCAGCGTCATCATCACCTTGCCGGCGCTGGGCATTATCCAAGTAAGAGCTCACGCCCGACTGAGCGCCCAACGAAGCTGAAGACCACGGTGCGGATGAGTAACGCTGCCGGCCATAAGACCAAGGATGGCGACTGCCGTAGCGGATATTCCTCGTGCCCGTATACGAGTACGGATTGTAGTGGTGCTGATAGTAATCGGACCCGGGCTCCGACTCAAAGTCGGGCCGGGACGAGTGGTCGATGTGTGTGCGATTAGGATAGAAATCACCGTCGGCATGGGGACGCGGCGGCGGAGGTCTTCTCTGCCCGTAATTATAATCATCATCATTGATGTGGGGACTCTGGTAGGGGTCTGGATGCGGCCGGTGGTGGTGGTGGGGCTTATTAGTCGCAGCTGGTATCCCGCTATAGGGTGATTGCAGCACCACCGTTGGCACAACAATGGAGGGCAGTGGCGGTGCACTGGCCGCAACGGCCGGAACTAAAGCAGCCTGATTCCAAGATGACGCCGCCTCCGCCTCCGCTTCCGCCACCGATTCCGTGGCCGTGGTGGAGGTCTGTTCGCGTGAGTTCATCTCGGCTAATTTGTTGAATCGGTTGCGAGTGCCGCTGGCGGTGAGCACCATCACGGTGGGATTCATGTCCGCCATATGATCCTTCAGGCAGTTTTGCAGCATGTTCACGAAGAAGAAGAACGAGAGCAGCGTCAGGGCGTTCATCACGGAGCCAGTGCTCTTTTTCGATTTCTTCGACGACTTGGTGGGCTGGGGAGGCGGATGCGGCGGCGGCTGGTGGTGGTGCGACGGCGGATATGCGGGCGCACTGCCGGCACTTGGATGGTAGGAGGAGAAGCTGCCCGTGGGCGGGTCATGCTGTAGCTCATACTCAATGGAGGGCTCGATGGCGCTGCGTATTTAAACTTGCATTAGCCGAGGCATCCTCGGTTGACTTCAACAGTCTTCAGGACACGCAGAGAAAAGGCAGTTAGAATTGCTTTAGAAGTCTGGCAAAACCTAGGCATCAGTTAATGCATTATTTGTTCTTAATTATAGGCGACTTTTCTCTCCGTGCGCTGATGACTGTACTCTTACCCATAGCCAGAGTGTCCACTGCCACCCGATGTGGCCGTATAAGCACCGTTTTGGTTGCTGGCAGCCGCCAGAAGCGATGGTCGCCCCTGCTGGCCCTGTTGTCCCAGCTGGCCCAGGCCCTGGTACCCGTGGATGCCATGGTGGCCGATGTGGTAATGGTTCGGAAAGTAGTTGCTGGGGTAGTAGTGGTTGGGATAGTAATGCACGCGCTGCGTTTGACTGCAAGAAACGATGGAGAAATGGGGAGAAATCGGGAAGTGAGTGGCCCTGAGTGATTCTGCAATCCATTCCCCCTTCTCTCTTGTTTGAGTCCCATATTTGCGTGGCTAAGTGCCAGAGGTATCAGTCTAGGCCCGTTGCGACCACCTTTAGGCCGCGGTTGGTGTCAAAGTGGATGCTTCCGACACTATGCGCTCTAATCTTAAAGTGAACCTAAAGTGTTTGCATTGTCATATCAATAGAGCAATAGATTTAATTTAATTTAATTTCAATTTAAATGCATTTAATATTCTCAAGAAAATATATATATAAAGTATACCTTAATTTTGACTTGAAAAAGCAATGCTTAAATAACTCAAATATAGTTTGATGTAAATCTTTCATCTACAATTTATAGCCTATGTTGGTTGCTAACTGAATTCATTAAAACATATCGAATAATCAAACCAGAATTAAATGTTCACTACCAAATCGACACAAGCTATAGGAAATATCTGCAATCCTAATTAATTTGAAGTATCCAATTATCGACTTTACTGTCCATCGGCAAATAATTCAATTATTTTGCTGTTGAGGTATCGGCAAGTCCGAATGACAGTTGCCTGACGATCCCACTGCCTCAGGACATGGCTTACGCATAATTATTTCCCGAAATGGCTGACAGCAACGGATGCTGCTGCTCTTGATGCTGCTGATTCGTCATCAGGCCCAAGGACATGTTCGACATCACTGAGCTTACAATTTAATTGCTAATTGATTTGGACCAAACCGGGGCGCGTTATCACTTGGTGCTCGCTGCTGCTTAACCTGCCATAAACCGGTGGCAACTCGACTACAGAAGCCGCAAACCAGAGGTGGACAACTTTCGGGAGCCGCAGCAGCAGAAGGTGGTGTCGCAGTCGGAGACGGAGACGGCGATGGAGCGCCCAACCGCAAGTGACAATGTCGCTTAGGCAACTGGGCAAAGCCTTTGCCAGACACTTGGCTGGCAGGCAGCTATTAACGCAGGTAAATGGAGGGGACTGTCATTGTCAGCTGCTAAGTGAGTTTGGCTACAACTGGCAACTGGTAACAGGTAACTGGCAACTGCAACGGCCTCTGCACACCGCCCGATATCAGAGATGGTAGGTACTTCAATGGTACATCTTTGGAATTTAATGTTCTTATAAATTAAATTAAAATTAAATTCAATTAAAATTCGCCAGTAAGGAAAATCGTAAAGTTTTTTAAAATATTCCACTGTTTATTGAAGTTTTCTAAGATTAAATAAAAAGTATTCACAAAGATTAACTTAATGTAAAACAATTAAGAAAATATAAGCGTATACACAGATATAATACAACAATAAGGGTTACTATTAAATATGATTAGCTCAAAGATCATATATAAAGATCATTTCACCCTTTTAATTTGGGGTTTGAGATCACATTTCTTTTGATTTTTCGACTATTAAAATAAAATATTGTAGTGTTATAAATGTTGTGTATTTTCATTGATAATACCAAAGATTATAATACAATTTGTATATTATTTTTAGACTGTATATTTAATAATACTCTAACTGGTTTTTGTAAAATGTTGTGTGTATTTTTAATAAAAATAATGAGTGCTATAGGTATGGACACGAAAAGTAAACAACACGTAAACTCTAATTTTCACTAGTATATAAATTACAATTTTAAAATATTACGGTAGAATTAAATACTCTGCGGCTTAAACAAAATATTGGTTAATTTCCCATCACTGGCTTTGCCAGCTGACAATTGCCGGTAAAGTGTTTTGTGGCGACACCGGCCAACTGACACACACCTGAATTGGAGCGTTGCGTTGCGTTGCATGCACGCGCTGCACATTTCGGCCAGGTAGACAATTAGTGCCCGACAAAGGGCAGACCAGCCTGCTTCTTGGCATCTTGGCACTGCACTCCCGCACATGCCGCCCTCCGATCCAGCCCGCTGTCAGTGTTAATGACGCTGCAGTCGCTTGTTTATTGCATTAAAAGCTCTATGGATGCAGCGTTATGCATCAGAAATTGTCATAATTGTGCCATGTCTGGCCCTGACTTTGCCGCTGTGCCCCACACAGCCGGCACCAAAATGGAGCTCTCGGTTCTTGCGGTCTCTCGTGCGGTTAGTCACTCGAACCGAGCTTTTTGGCCAGGCCCATCCGCCCCCTGCTCATTGCTGTTCCTGCTCCTGCCGCCTGCTGCCTGCTGGCTTTAAGATTTATGAGCGGGGCTAATAGTTTTCATTGCCAGAAAATATATTTTTGCATTGAATGGGATTTTAATGGGGATATTGTGGCTTTGACTGGTTTTTTGGGATGTATTTAAGGTTTTAAAAAGAGGACTAGACCTAATAGTAATAGGATTTTTTAAAATCGAAAAAAACGTTTAATTACAATTTAATGGCCACAAAAAAATACAAATAAAATGGGAATTTGCAATATAATTATCTATATAATTAGTATATATATTTATACTATTTATATTTTTATATAAACCTTTCAAAAAATCGTAAATAAAAAGAATAAACCATTCGATCATTTAAAAACATTTCCCAAAAACCCTCCCCTTTTGTCTTTTGTACAACCGGAAACATTAGACTGTAATAACAAATATTTAACATTTCCGCAGTGCTAGCAAAGGGAAAAAAACAACACCAACAAGAAAAACAACATTAGCCGATTTCGCTGAATCAAAAGCATATAATATATTGCCGAATGCTGCTGCACTGCAACTTGTCCACACATTTCCAGCTTTGTGTTTCGCTTTGATTTGTCGCCGCAGGAAATGTAGAGGAAAAAACTAAACAGAACGAAGGAACTATAGGACTTTTGCTGATGCCGCAAAAAATAGAAAAAAATACAACAAAAAATCAAGGAAGCAAATCAAAAAGTCAAATGCCTTGAGGGGTTGAAAATTTGAGAACTAACCGAGGGGGCACGGCGCACACACATAAATGGGGACTGGGACGGGGTGTTTGTATTTAGCTTTTGTTGCCGGCGCCGTTGTCAACATATTTCAAGACCTCCGCATCCCAGACAGCGAGTCAATAATAAGTTAACTTGGACATATTGTAGCTGGCCACCAAGAATTCTCTAAGATTTTTATGGCCAACGAAATTGGTCAGTGAGCGAGCGGCCGACGGAATTTAATGACTGGAAAATGAGGCATTTAAGCCAAGTGCCAAGGAAAGTTTTCCTCTTGGCGAACGTGCCGGCAAGTGCCATTTATTTATGGGTCTGCATCTGTATCTCCAGCTCGGTCTGTGTCTGTGTATGTCCTTGTATCCCGCATCTGTGTATCTCTGTGCCTCGGACTGAAGGATGTGTTCGAAGGACAATCGTTGGCATGGTGCTACGTGAAGATGGAGCGAAGGCATACATTAATTGCCGTGATTAACACGTAGAGGCATTAAATTATACAAAATAAGAATAAGAACAATAATGTCGAACTATTTATTACTCTGTAAGACTTGTTTATAATATTTTATTGAAGGACTAAATAATAAAATCTTATTTAAATAGGTAAAACTTAAATAAATAAGCTTTTATAATCTGTAAACTCTTGTTTTTTACAGATAAAGAAACTGAGGCGTTACCAAAGGCGGGATGTTCCTTAAAAAATAAAAAAGAAAAAATATTTTCCCTTTAGAACTTAACAACCTTGAGCAACAAATCCAAATACTTTCTGTAAGGATATCAGTAAAAGGCCTAGACTGTGCCACATCAATTATCGCATATGAAGCCAGTGCAACAGACCATCCTTTTGTGTCTGCGGGGGTGCATAAATCATGGGGCTACATTAAGTCCTTGAAAACCCTAAGCAACTCCCACTCCTTCGCCCGCTGAACAAACTTTTCGACTGGCCGGGAAACAAAAATAAAAACTCGTTAGGCAGGACTCGAAACGAAGACGCGGAGAGTACGTGCCTGGACTTTGACTGCTACTGGAACTAGCGGGAGCTCACACAGTGTCAAGTGTAAAGAAGAACTACTAATCAGCAGTTAATTCTTATCTTTAATTAAGTGCACGTCCCACGGACCCCCTTGGAAGGCAAAGGCAAAGGCGACGGCGACGGGCCAGGGTTCTTGGCCACGGCTACGGCTTGGGTTCTGGCGTTTATGGCAGGAGTCCTGGGAGTCCTGGCGCTACTACTTTTTGCTCGCCGTCCAACACTTTTGTTTGTCCGCGCTCTCCGCATTGTCCTGGACAAAGGCCAGCGCCGGCTTTGTCCTTAGCTATCTCTGGTCAATTTAATGAAATAATCTAAGCAAACACTCCTGAAAATTAAGCAGTTTTTCGTCCGCTTCCGCTCTCAAATTAAAAATGTAATGCGTTCGTCTTTGTTTTGTTTTGTTCTGTTTTTTCTTTTTTTTGCCGGCAAATAATTAAATGTGCGAAAGAAGTTGCAGCAACATTAACCCGACCCGACCCAACCCGATCCGGCTGGCCAATTAAAAAGGCCACGCAACAATGGCCAAGGCGCTCATGCATGGCTTATCCTTGGCTGGCTCAACCCCTTGCCGCTGCCCAAGACGCTGAAAGTCCCGCGATAAACTTCGGCCGGAGTCAGATATCTGGGGTAGTCCATAAGTCATTACCCCCATTGAGGCACACGCCCACAGGTAGGAGCACAGGTAGCCAAAGTTGCTGCAGCTTTCGGCTCTCAAGTTGTTTGACAAACAATACACAACATGGCCGGCGGAGGAGGGGAGCAGTGCTGGTGTCCTGGCCAAAACGGGAACTGGTTACTGGGTGGGGTTCAAACAGGGGAACGAGTGCGGCACTCAAGCGTGCCCGTCACATTTTTGCGCTTTTACATGGAGTCCCCAGGCCGGCTAGGTGGTTGTCCCTTCTGCCCCAACGAAGTGGTGCGCGCCCCCAAAACGTGGCATCAGCATCAGATACATGAAAAACATTTTTTTCAGCAGTGAAAAGCTGCACTAAAAATAAAATAAAAGATATTTTATTGAAGTGCGGCCACCCGACTCCTACCTGTCGCGCACAGATTAATTATGCATCGCTAAAATGCTAAGCCAGGTAGCACGGAGCACCGAGCAGCTAGCAGTGAGCAGTGAGCTCCAAAGCACCGTGGCATCGCATTGGCCCCAAGGCAAATGGTTGAGCGAGAGGGGAGTATGTAAAAGCCAAGTACAAGCCACAACAAAATTAAAATCCAAATAAAATCACAAAAAAATGGTTTTGGGCAAATATACGGCAGTGAAATGGAAAGATGTTCAGATAACCTACAGTGAAGCATACACTAACTGAAAGGGATACATTAAAGAAATGTGCCAAAGTTTTGGTTTAAATTAATGGGCATTATTTAACATATATGTATAAATCTTATTTATTTAATAGAAATGCAATTAATTACAAACTTAAAAAGATAAAATAAATGCTTCTATAAAATTAAATTGATGTTTAAGTTTCGCCAAATGAATATATTAATTTTTGTTTATGATATTTAAGATAATAAATAATAATAAATTTAATGATAATGAAAAGGATGCTACTGAAAAATTTATTTTAATAGTGTTTTAAATAACACACTTTAGTGAACTATACTTTTATACCATTTATTCTATATTTAAATTAACAAATTAATTAGTAAGAAAAAACCTGTGCTCATAAAGAGCAAACCGAATCCAGACCGTGATTTTATTAACCAAATATTCGATTATCCAAAGGTCATACTCAAATCATTTTCCATAAAAATCCTTTAGAATTCAGGCAGCGAGGACCTCCGAAATCCGAAATGCCTGTCACAGGCAGAGCCAACAAATCACCATGCCTCTTCACACATCGCACATCCCCACACACCCCACACACGGCCGCGAGTCGCCCGCAAATTATTCACATAAATAAAAAACGGACAAAAAAATTAAAATTAAAATAAAAATTAAAAGCTACAGCTGAAAATCAAGCAGCAAACGTCAAAGCCAAAAGCGCGGAGCTGTCGGAGCTGTCGTCGTGTCACTGCACCCGCGTTCAGGTGCGGGGCTCTAGGGGATGCGGACACCCACACCCCTACCCCCATTTATCCCCCTCACACACACGTATGTACCTCAGCATGAGGTGTTTCGACTCAAGCGGCACACGTACACACACATATCTGCCCACTAGAGAGACACACACACACTGGCTTACAGGATGGCGAAGCCAGGACGACATCCATAGTACCCACTTGAAGCGCTTTTAACAAAAATTCTTTTAATTTCGTACTCTTCTTTTTTTCGGCAACACCAGCTCGCAGGGGTGAGCAAAAGAGACAGGTATATGAAGAGAGTGTGTGTGGGTTGTGTGTGCAAGAAAAGAATGTGTGCCCCGATAGCTGAGAATATGAAATACCCTAGAAAATTAATTAAAACTGCAGATATCTACCAGGACGCTTAGCTGAGATTTTAAGACAACAAAAGAGATCATTTCGCTTTCAGAGATATTACAATCGAGATTCTAAACTTAACTGAAGTAATATATATCCAGCATAGAATACAACATTTTGATTTATATAATTAAAAAAATGGCCAATACTTCATTTTAGTAATATTTTAAAATATCTTTTTTGGTTCTTATCGTTATTATTTTCCTTAAATAAACAGAGAAAACATTATTGATTTAAATACTATTTCTTTCTTTAAATTATCTCTTAAGAATAATTAATTTATGAGCAATTGTAATGGATATATTAATAATAATTATACTTCACTGTAAAACGCTGATCTACGATTAAACTATAATAATTTTCAAAATATATTACTTTTTATGAGCTATCTTTATAAAAGAGGTTTTTAAGAATAAAAAAGACCGTTTAAAAATAAGTTTATTATAAGAATTTCTTAATACCGTTTAAAAATACGGGTTTTATAAGAATTTTTTAATACAAAAAATACTTTTTGCTAGTTTTCCAATATGCATCAATCTCTTAGTCATTGTGTTTCTCATATAAACAATATATATATTTATAATCAAAAATTAATTGACGAATTGAAAATATATTGAATAATTTATTTAAAAAAAAAGCTGAGTAAATACTTGATCAAATACTTTATAATTATTTTTAAAATAAATCACTAATTAATTAATGAATACCTATTTTTGGTGTTTTAAAACCAACTTTACTTCTAACTCAATGTTGTTTTTTAAAGTTTCCTTAACATGACCCTCGACCAGGGCATAATTAAGCAAAATCCAAAAGCTGACTGCTGTTTCTTAACCAGGACTGATTTGGGCCTGGCTCTAAGCTGGAAGCTAGCTCTTCCTTTCGGCACTCGTATGTCTGTGTGAGTGTGTGTGTTTTTGTGGAGCCTTCATGAAAAATGAAATTTTTCCTGCAAGACGGCGAAGGAAGTGGCAATGGGACTGGGATTGGGATCGGGAGTCACGGCCGGCGACAGCAGTGCATTGTTGATGAACAAGCAGCACGCTAACAAGTCACCTAGCCCCCCTCCCAGACCTTAGCCACCCCTAAACCCCCCACCCTTGAAAGCACCTTTCAGCGCTGGCGTTGGGACGTACTCCCGCTTTTACATTGTTGTCCTGGTTGTACCTGCACATGCCACGCCCCGTTCGGAAGCGGTACTAGGAGATGCTGGGAAAAATTATGATGCCTGCACTTGTTTCCTGCGCTCATTTTAATTTCCACTTTTTTAACGCTACTCGTTTTTTTGGCCTTCGAAAATTACAATAAACAAAAAAAGAAAAATTAAGGCAGCTGGGAACAGATTAAACAGTTTGGGGAAAATAGAAAAATTCAAGTGCATTTTTCACTTCACTTTACGGTGCATTCACATTTCCGTTGCATTGCATTCGGAACGGAATGCACGGCGGAAAAAAGGAAAAACTTAAAAACAAAACACTGTTTGAGGGCATCAAAAACCGAAAGCGGAGCTGCGGATTTTTGCAATTTGTCGCTGGGCGGGAAGGAGCAATGGCAAAGTCCTTTGTTTTGGGGGAAACCCCCAATCCTACGAGGCCTATCTCAACCCTTGGCGAACGCTTTCGAGCGCTTTTTTGAGGACCTTTAAGGTATTCCCTGTAGCCGGGCAATTTTTTTGTCATTGTCATCGTTTTTGTTGGCGGCGAAAATGGGCGGACAGGGGTTAAAGGGTTAAGGGCGGGAGGTCAGGCGGTGTGCAAGAGTTGCACTTTTTGCCGCTGCACTCGGCTCGCCGCCGTTGTGTTTAATTTTTTATAAAATTTGCATGCAAAGTGCATTCTCCGACTTTTTGCTCATTTTTTGACCATTTTTTTTTTATTTTAATTTCTTAATTAGTTGCTTTTGTGGCCGCAATCGGGGTGGGAACAGGGCACAGGGATCGGGGAACGGGGTAGGAACAGGCAGGGCCTGAAAGCAAAAGTCAAGCCGAATGCATTTAAGGGTTGGCTCGAGGTCTCGAGTTCGCTCTGGGGTCCAGTTGCTGGCTTTAAGGCCATCCGGCCTTTCAAATTAGTCAAATTGAAATGGCATTAGGCTTTTGATCTGCACAAATGGACGGACGGATGGCTCCGAGGACGACTTGCAATCAAACCGAAAACTATTTAAAATCTAATTTGCATTCCCGGCAAACAAATGCATACGAAATTTCCCAACCCGAGCTCTTCTCAATTTCTTTTTTTGATTTTCGGTGGAAGGGTTTCGGGATAATCACAAAAATTTGTCATAAAACTTTGGCAGACGCAAAAGTTTTTGCTGCACAAAGTCAAAGTCGTTGACGTCGTCATTCTCGATGACTCAAATTGAGGCGGATTGGGCTGGCGCAGGCTGGTCTTTGAGAAATTAGTCAAGAGTCGCAGGCGACTCCAGCTCCTCGAGGCAGCAGTCAGCATGCATCTCTAGCTCATGCCTGTCCTATAGATTTTTAGAACGATTACAATTTCTGCAACACGACCAATTTGGCTGCATTCTGCGGCTGCCCCCAGACCGTTTGGCAGGGAGTGTGAAAACTTTTTAATTACCCTCATCAGCGAAATGCAAGGCCTCACTCAAACCACATTTTAAAGCGGAAACGAGGGTTGAGAGTTCGTTTGGGGGTTTTCGAAACTTTCGGACGGATTTAATCCGCAGACTCTGCTGTATATGGCTTATTTATTCTACGATATTTACATTGGAATCCGATTTTCATACGCGATGTCTATAGGACAATGTAGGACAGATTATTACAGCTTGAAAGAAGAAGCCTCCAAAATCATATGTAATATGTAATATGTACATTTATCCACTATCGACAAATCTATATTCAACTTTATTCACTTAAATTTTAGCCTAAAAAGAAGTTAATTAAACTAATTCGCATAATAAATATGAAGGTTATTAAACAATATTTGAATGATCAGGTTCTTAGCAACATTCGCACTGTTTAATTAAAGTTTATTATAAATTCTAGAATAAAAAATAAATTAGCAGTCTACATATGTATATATATGTATACATGTATATTCTTTTTATTTTTCTCCTAAATGGGTTCCTCACAGTAGGTATCTCGTGACAGTAGCTTTCATATTTGTTATTTAATTAATTTACAATAATAAAATGTAACAAAGTAATCAGTTAAAGAAGTCTTTCTATTTTCCATAATAATTCTCCATAAATAACACTCCCTTTCATAGTTCCCTATTATTTATTTAGTTCAGTGTACGATTTGGGGGCGCAAAGTTCAGTGACTGGCGGCGGCACCTTGAGTTCCTTGAGCGCCTTGCACTTCCTGCTTTCTTGGCTGGCTGGCTGGCAACCTTTGGGAAACCATTATGGCCAGGATGAAGGAGCAAATCGCCTGACTGCAACTGGGTGCTGGAATTATGACGCAAATTGCAATTAATCAGCTGCCTGCCATCAATCTGTGTCACTGGGCAAAAGGAAAGCGAAACCCGAATGCAGTGCAGTGCTTGCCATAAGCATAATGCAAGTGACAGTGGCCCGATCCTTATCGCCACTCAGCGGCAGTGTGGCAAGTGTGAAAAGCGAAATTCTCAACACTTGGCAAACAGAGCCGGGCTCCTCAAATGAGCCGATCTTATCTGTAATTGCTTTCGCTCCAAGACATCGCTTAAAAACACTTGGCCATATATTGTGGCCAGAACTCTTGGCTCCTCGGCACTGTCGCTTGGTGCTCTTTAAGGAAATGACCTAAATTAGGCAAGAAAAATGGAAAAGTTTTTGCATTAGCATGCGGCTTTCATTTTGTCTTCAGATTTCTTCTCTTTTTCAGATTTTTGTTTTCTCGTGGTGCACTGGGAAAAAATTTAGCAGTTTTGTATGAAGAGCGCTAGCCTTATTCATTTATTGAAGTCCTGTAGTTTACCCAAATTCCAAGAAACCAAGGTTTCCCATTCTTTTCTTGTTTTGAGTTCTTATTTAAGTTAATATATCTGTTTAAAATTTTATTATCAGTTTGGTATTATTCTTTTTTTTAAGAGTTAATAGTTTAGATATATTCTTGCTGTTGTATTGACCACCAATTATTTTATGTAGAAGCTTTTCCACTTACAATAGGTAACAAAATATATACAAATCAAGGCTCCACTATATGCCAGTTAAGAAATATATCTTTTTTGTCAAAACACAAGTGTAGAATGGTTTTTTTGCATTTCGTTTCGATTTATTCGCCAATTCTTTTTTAGCAAACTTCTCCACCGATTCCAGATTATGATTAATTAATGATATTTTTAGATGCCAAAACAATATCATAGTAATGGCAATAATCTCTGAAGCAGAAAACTAATCTGAAATTCCCGGAGCTATTTTTTCTCCTGTGCAGTATATCCTTACTCAAAGAAATCGGCATTTTTGCGAGCTCTCTTCGGGGGAGTCACGTAGCTGCAGCTGCCACGCTTCCAGGTGTCTTTGGCTCTGCCATAGCTCTGGCTCTATATGCAGCATATGCAGCGCCCACACGTATGTATGGGCGACATCTTATCTGTATCTGCAAACAGACAGAGGACATATCTGCCATTGCCGCTCATCCTCCGCACTCACACATGCACCACTCCCTGCACTGTCAGTCAACAGACAAATATGCCAAGATGTTGAATTTGTACTTCCGCTTCTTCTTCTTCGTTCTCTGCTCTCTGCTTGGCTTTCCCATTTTTCCCACTGCTGCCGCCGCCTAGCCCGAGGCTGGAAAATCAGTTTTTCTGTTGTTGCTGATTTGTCGCACGACTTGAATTCCTGATTATGCTGCACTGCACAGCGACGCCGCGGCGCAGGGAAAAATAATTTTCGCAAATAAAATGTACACAAAAAAAAAGAGAACTCGCGAAAAAAAACATATTTCAAACACACATTGAAGAGGCATTAATTATGCGTAAATGAGCTTAATGCATCAATTAATCAAATCAAAGGCGGCAGTGGCCAGTGCAGGCCGCAGTGCTGCAGGCGCAGTTCCTCGTCCCCCTCAGCGCATCGTCAGCATCCCGGTGCTTTGTCGCATCGCACAAAAGCGCGAACTCGCGGAAAGCCCACGGACTCCAGCTGCCCATTGGCAGGGCAAGGGTCACAGGGAGAGGTTGTGAACACCCCATATCCTGGGCTTGGCTGGAAAGGGACCAACGGGTCGGTCTTGAGCCGGGGCAGTTATAGTTTCACTTGTGGGTTGATTTCTAAATAAATCAATTGAGTTCTATAACTGATATCTCTAAGTAGAATACATCTTTCGTAGTTCTACGATTTTTATATATAAAATCCAATTTTGGTTATTCTTGAATTATACTTTTCCTGAGCATAGCAACTCAACAGCATTTTTTGAAATTTTACATTTTTAGTAACGTTTTTTATGCCCCTTGTAGCATTTATCTTATGTCATGCATGAGATGATGGTTAGTTCCACAGATTGCCAACAGATGGATCATAAAAGCTTTGTGATACGAGCAATTTGACATGACCTGACATCAACTGAAATAGCTTTCGTCAGTAAAACTTGTGTGATTATGGTTCTATGACACTGTATTTTTGATTCGATTATTATTAATTTTATTTAATTTAATTTTATTTTTTATATATTCATTTATTAAGCCCAGTAAAAAATATTTTAATATTATTATTATCTTTTAAGATAGAAAAAAAACATTTAAAAAACTAAAGATTTAGCGATTCCGTATACAATATTCAAGGATTTATTTTTATTCTGATTGCGTTAACGAATATTTTGTAGCAGTTCCTTTAGATCTTTTGGTTAATTTAAATGTTTAAAAAAAGTTAGCAAAGTTAATAATGTTAAAAGATGCTATAATATACAAGTAAATAGTTAAAGTTCATTCAAAAGTAAACTAAGGCCTTTAAGTAAACATGCATAAAACCTGCAGCACTTTTTAAGTTATTTCTTCATTTCTTCAGATTCAAAATAAGCAATTGAAAGAATTAAATGGAATTTCACCTCTTTCTCATCTTAAGCAATAGAAAATGACTTAATAAGCCTTCAACAACACAAAAGGATAAGGAAATTATTGATTATTTCTATAACAAAACAATGGCCATTGCATTTAATAGCCAATATGTCAAGGCCCTGGTAGTATATTATTTTTGGACCTGAAGCCTGAACCTGGAACCCAGCAGCGATCAGCAACATGCATTACACTGCCTTATTTTTAAATTTCTTAAAAAACAATTTGTACAATTAAAAAGAGCCGGGAATCCTTGCAGCAGCTAGTTTTAATTTGTTGTTCACAACATATCAAAAACTACATATATGGGATCCTGTAACAAAAAACTGGAATGTGATAGAAAGTAGTTGAAATTAATTTAATGTTTTCTGAATATTTTCCATAAATTTCCATTCTATTACCAAACAATTTCCTGGAGAGCTGCCCTCGAAATTTTATAATCAGGATTTAACCCAAATGCCGGATGGTTTTCACGTGAACATCAAAAAATAAAGCAGCTGTTGTGGCCATCAAAACGCCAGTGAGGTGTCAGGGCTGCGCTTTCGGGAATCTCCATGAGAGGGTTTACAGAAACTAAGCCAGGCAACTTGTCCTGTATGTGCTTAACATCAAACTGCCAGTGGAGCATCAAAACAAACTCACACCACATTGCGTACGCTGCGTTTCCTCGACCTTCGGTCTCGGTAATGGCCTAAGTAAGCACACTCACAAATGGCTGCTGCGAGGTGACCACCAGAAGTAATTAATATGCATGGTCGGGCTCCCACGCACTTGCGGTGTTCGATGCCCATTCAACTTTAACACATACCGACATATTCTTGGCGGGAGGGGGAAGCATCCATACAATAAAGTTGCTCTAGTCATATTTAAAGTAACACTACGTGCAGGAATTAACGATTTGATGAGCCGCCATCCTCGACCAATTATCTTTATGGCGTCCGACGGAATCCAGCTTCCCCGCAGCCTGGTGTCTGAGTGTCTCCCCTCGAGTCCTTGAGGTAGGTAAATCTCTAGATTTCAGGACGTCGTCAATGCTTGGCAACAAAAACTTTGGCGGCAGCTCAGCGCTCAAGAAGTATGCAATGCCTTTTTGGCAGCCAAGAGCGTCCTCCTCTGCGTGATTTCGCGCTTCGCAAGTGTGCTTGTGTGGGTGGAATGAGGAGGGAAGAAGGAGGAGGATGCCTGATGTCTGTGCAAATGTTAGCTCCTCTAAGAGTGGCATATACAGCGTCATGATATTGAAATTGGGTAAATAAAGTAGTTTATGTGGTGGCAATGTGCATGGGGGAAAGGCATAAGGTAGCTAACATTAAATATTAGTCTGACTTTTAACGAACTTTGAGTAGTAGATATTTTACTTAGTAAATAATTAGTGACTCCAGGATACAATAAATATTTTATTATTATATAATGCTTCAGCTGCTTTGCTTCTCTTAAATATATAGAGGTTAATTATCCAAACTGTCCATTAAATATTTATACAATCATATAAAATATTCCGTCAACCTTTCACTTACAATTCCGATTCAACAATAAAATGAAATCCTGTTACCGGTTTCCATTTCATGCGATTAATGATGCCAATAATATATGTATATACGTGCATGTGTCATTTGTCCTGGCATAAAGACTGCATAAATAATGAACTTACTCGCACAATGAAAATAATGTTCGCCAATTGGCATATTAAATGGTTGACGGAAACTCTCGGCAATAATTGTAATTAGTTTCCGGCTTCTCCCTTTCCTGTTTGCCCAAAAGACTTGAAAAAACACAAGTACCGTGGCGGCTCTTTGAAGTGATATTACCCACTGGAACTCGCTTTTAACCCGCTTGCCACCTGGCTCAGCTTCGATTGAAGGCGATTGCTAGTAATCACTGGCTTTGATATTTATGCGCCGTCACGCGGCGACAGGAAGGCGTCACTAAGGACGCCAGGAAGTCCTCGCAGCGAGGATGCGAAATTGGAGGCTGGGAGCAGGCTGGCACGGCTGTTTCTAGCACACTAATGCTATTAATATAACACCCGCAGTCGTAATGGCAGCCTGTGTTTGACTAACTCTATGATAAATATATTACATTATGCTGGAAACCCAATAAACGTATACAAACAGCACTGAAAGTCTGTTTGCCTTATTGTTGTAAAACTTTTTAATATATCAGAATTGCTGCCCCGGCCCTGCTCCTGGTGCTTGGGCCATAAACAAAGTGCCAGCGGGACGGTATAGGAGGCAGCAGGCGCATAAAACTCGTGGGCCGAGTCATATATCTGATGGGGCCTCGGCACTTTTATGTCCCACATGGCTGCAGTTAACCCCTGCCCGCGCGATGGATGGAGCATAGCTACTGCCAGCTACTCCTCCTCCTGGGCAGGGAATTCCTTGTCTTGAGTCCGGAAAACCCCACTTAGAAGCGGGTGCCCTTATTGGCCAGGAGGGTATCATTGGGCTCAAGGACTTGGATGTCTTGAAGCTCTCACATGTGTTGTGCCGTTAGTATCATTGCCCTTAATTTTTTCCATTTGTACCGACTTTGATATTCTATTCACCTTTTGTTCACGAGGTCATAATGAAATTGTTACACGTTTAAACTGAGTTAAGCAATTAAAATATTACCTGACTTTCACCTTTAAAGTAGCAAGAGTTTGCACAATTTTATGAACTGCAAATTCAGCATATTAATTATTAACCACATTTGGGGTATTGCACATTATAAATATTTACAACCCAATCTGTCATATTGTTAATTCCGTTTCTCATCATTTATTCAGTTCAATCAAGTGTAATTTAATTTTCAGCTAAAAATAACTTGACCGCAATGTGGACTACATCCGCTAAACCCAACTCAACCCGCTGAAATAAGAGCAGCTGTCAGAAACAAATCATTGCCAATGCTTTGCAACCAAATCGAAAAGAAATTTATATCAGACAAAACACGTGCAGACAGAGGTGGCACTTGAAATTACAGGTGACCGCAACTGGTGACCGGGGAAAAGTGTCATTTAGGTGCATTGACAGCCGTTTGGGTCACGGGTCTTACAAAAAGTACGAGTATCGCCATGGAATTTCTGTTGGAAATGCTAAGCTACATAAATAAATCAAATTCAAGAGCCCTTTTCTTGAGAGCTTTATCTTTAAATTCACCAAAGGAATATTTCTCATTATAGCCATTGTGTTAAGTCTGCCATTAAATTAATTACCAAATTGAGAGTCCTGAGTCCTGGCAACCAGCTTCAGTAAGTGAATATATTTTGGCAATTTTACTGAATAATAGTGTGCAAGTAACATTGGGGGTAATTTAGCATTAGCAGCACCAGGTAAGCCTATTATTTAGTTAATAACCATCCATAAGAGCAACCACATTTGACCATCATAACTAAGAAGAGGCTGAGCCGTCCATCGAGCCAAGCTGGCAGTTCAAAGGACATCAACACACACATCTGGTTTGCTTATTTCTTTAGCTGAAATAAGAACACTGCTAAAAAATAATTCAAAATATACTTATTTCTTGCAATGTCAATATTATTGTTTCGATTATTTACTGTTTTACCCTTTAACTACATCTTATTAAACAACAAAAATGTGAAATTGACTGAAACATCTCATTGATAATATGTATTAAAATGTTTCTCTTAAATTGGTTTTACTGGAAAATATTCTGTTTAATATAAATAGAATGGCAGAAAATAATGATATTTGATGCATTGCCATTGAATTAAGATCGAAATTTTTTAAATACATATGTATAAGTATTTATATATAAATTATTAATATAATAAATAAACAATAAATAAATTCTAATCAATTTCAATTTAATATATCGAACTATCCAAAAATGTATTTAAATGATGTTTCAAATATGAAATGTAAAAATATAGTTATAAGCAATTTTTAATACTATCTATTTACTTGGTATTTTACGTTGAAAATCTTTATAGACAAAGATATCCATCATATCGGCATTTAACGTTAAAAGTCTAAGTTCTTTATCTTTAAAATTTTTATTTAAGTCGATATCAGACTCTCCTTACGAGGCCACATAGCAACATATAATTATACATTCATCATAATCAACAATTATACGGAACTGCAACAGCATCAGCTGCAACATCAAGCATACTCTGCGGACAAATGGCCAAAATGAATATGACTTCAGTTGCCATGGAGAAAATGGCGATTTCAGTGGCAGCATCAGCAACAGCTGGAACCGTTCCCAAAGAGTTGGTCATGTCCGAAGGTCATGCATACATTCAAGCATCCATCAGTGGCGTTGTTCACCGAGGTTGCAGTCCCCCCATCCTTGACGGGACCCATTCATATTCGACGAAGTTGTGGCTATTTTCGTAGCCACAGAATTATTAATAAGCGCAGCTACAGTGAACGCGAGAAAAGTAACCTTTGGGCTCTTATTCGAACACGCGAATTAATTGCACAGCCTTTGGCAAACTCGGCTGCATTGCCGGATAATACGCCAAACGCTCTCTTCAGCTTGAGTTACTCTTGATTTTAAGACCAGCTTTATGTACTTTACATTTTCCAGCAAACAGCCGCTTTAATATTTCCCGAACCGCTGGGCAAAAAGTTAATTATAATGTGTACATATTTACCCCTTAATTTGTTTACGCTCGACTCGCTTACCAAAAGTGTAATTGACAGTTGGCAAGATGATGGGCCCGTCTCGTAATTAATTAATTGACTTAAATTAAATCAAGACGAATCCCAGAATCCCAGCTTAATTAATTCGCTGCCACGTCCCTTACAAGTGACACATCGTCCACACGTGATAAATTAAGGCTTTAAAGAGGCGGCTGCACGGTCTGGAAGTCACTACTTTGTAAACAAAAGTGCACCTAATTAGTTTTCACCCTCAATTGTTTGAGCTCTTGAGCAAATGTCAGTGACCCGACTGCCTCGGAAAAATACTTGAGCTCTCGTCTAGATATTTCAATAAGAATTTTCACTCGGCAAAGTTGAGTCTTGAAAGTTTCTGCAACATTTACCTGTCTGCAAGTCGATGTTTCTTCTCTTTCTTTGTTTTTGAAGTTTCTTTTGTTGCCTGCGAGGTTGAACTTGAGGATTACTGCGGATGTCAGACTTAAGTTTTGCCCTCGCTAAACTTTTACTGAGCATTGCATTTGTTGAGCTTAAGTTTTTACAAATTGCAGATATTAAAGGTTATTCGATAACAAACATTTCTAATTAGCAGTCAAGGATATTACTATGATATTATTTAAGGGTTCAATTATAATGTAACCACGAAAGGCCAACAAGAACTATATTTAAAATTTCTTGAAATTCTCATTACCAAGAAATGTTTTTAACAGAAACTTGTAAAGTGCTTACAAGTTAAGACTGTGCAAATCCACTGACTTGTTCATTCAGTACAGTTTTCCCTTTATCTTAATACCCCAGGGGATCTATTTGCACCTCCAGGAAGGACTTCAAGGAAGTTGAATTATTGTGGCTGTTGCCTTGGTTTTCGGAAAAAATCAAACTTTGCTTTGCAGGTGTCTGCTGATTTTAATTACGCATACGCCCCGTGTGATCCAAGGCTGGCCACAAAAATGTGCGGTACGTTACAACTCCGATGACATCAACTGGAAATACAAAACTCCTCCGGGCCAACTCCACTTCACTCGATAATGGCATGCTGGTAATTCGGATTAAATTTATTTATTAATGTCTCCTGGCGCCAGGAATACGGAAGACAGGATAAACAAGAGGACAGCCGAGCCCGAGCGATGGGGAGTACAATAATAATATAAACATGCTATGTAAATTTGTATTTGTAAATTTGCTGTGTGGCCGGGGCCGCTCTCAAATAAAGCTCAACCAGTGGCAGATGTAAGATTTCCAGCAGCACGTGACGGCATTACCAAAGGCGATTTCCCCCGGCCGCCTCGGGCGGCAAGGATAAATCAATGTTGGCTTTTGGCGAAGCACTTGGGGGGGCCAAAAAGCAAAAGTTGAAATTTATTTGAAAATTCAGCACAGAAAGGCAACTATTGTGCTGCGGCATGGCCTCTGCCCGACTCACCTGGCTCACCTTTCACCTGCGCCCCAAAATGTCTTTCTAATTCCACACAAATTAGGCACAAGAGAACAGAAATTGAAGTGAAATCAAATACACGTCAACATAAATTCAATTGCGAGCATGGTTTAGCTCAAGGTCCTTTGTTGCTAGGCAGAAATACTACCCTGTTTCCGATGAAATCCTGGGCTTATACGGTTCCGAGTTGTTGGAAAATATTTTCAATATTTTTATCTGATGTAGATTATAAATTAAAAACAAAGTATTATCATTATCACATATATTAACGGTAAATATGTAAGTAATAATGTTAGGAAACGGTTAATTTTATAAGCTCGTCATTTTTTCGATTATATTTCAAACATGTACATATAAGGCTATATTGTTGCTAAACTCTTTTTATTAAATTTTTAATAATATAAAGTAAATTTATATTATACTCTTGGACATTGCGAAATACTACATTTTTAATCAATCTTAAATAGAAAATATACAAAAACATTAAATTTGAAGTCCAAGTTAAGTGCATTCTAATTACCTCTTCACAGTAGAAACGTATAAAATCTCGATATAATAATTCTAACAGTCCCTAAATATCTATTAAATAATGCAAAGAATCTTAAACCTGGCATTATTTAGGATTACGCTTATGTGCAGACATCTGAGCCAAATTTATGATTATTAAATGATTTTCCACGTACTACAAGATATTTCGCTGTCCTTAAACTCCGGAATGACATTCCATTTGCTTTTTTCCTGTATTTATTTTTATTTTCAGGCCAATCAGGGAACATAAAGCTTTAAGTAACTTGAATTTTTACATAAATCCTATTGGTACAAAGTAACATAATATATAACAAAATATATAAAGCCTATTCTGATAGCTTTGTCATTTTTGCACATTTAACATTGTAATTATTGTGTTGAATTTGTGCAAAAAAGTGTCGTTAAAAGCTTAGCAAAGTTGACTTGAAGCGTTAAAAACCCCTCTTTTCCATTCTAATCTTGTGTATTTAAACTGTTTCCATGATTTAAGTCATACCTCGAGAAGTGTGCGCTTAATGTGTACTGTTTGTTAAGTAGCTACTTCCAAGAAAATATGTTCCCAGCTTCTGTTTGCTGCTGCTGAAGTAATATACACGTTAAATTACGTATACGCCACGTGGGTCGTTGTACGAGCAACTTGAAACACATTTACATCGCATCGAATCGATAACATTAAGTATGTACATTTATCCGCGTATTCTGCAGCGATGGATGGAAAGTATAGACTTTCTATACTATAATGGGAGTATCCATCCATCGCTGCAGAATACGCCAGAGAAGCCAGAGCACTCACACACCCCACCTCCGACCTCGATTCAAAACCAAACCCAACTTTTGTGGCATCCACTTGGTGAACTAGATGTTGTTTTCACAATAAAACTACTACTCTGTGCAACAAGAATGTTCGTACTTTTCAGACACCAAAAACTGTCCCTCTCGATTCGAACAGATTGGATTTGTGGCGACAGGGAGCGAGAACATCAGGCGAACGCTTTGGTATACGTTAAGCTTTTGTTGTCACTTTAATGCGCAATTATGGGGAAGCAGACCGGGGAAGCCAATGTTGACACAAAAGCAGTTTGAAATACACTGCAAAAACCATTATTACCGGGCAACTAAATTGGGCAACTCAAGGAATTTGATAAAGTTATTTAACATATTTTGTAGGTTGATTTTGTTTTTATTTTGAATTTAATATAGCCCTAAAAGGCTATTGAATTAAGTGAGTTGTATCCCAATCCACCTGATCGAGAATTAATATGTAGATAAGGTCAGAAATATTTTATCTTTATAGCGGCTCAATGTTCT
This sequence comes from Drosophila birchii, assembly GCA_035046345.1. Classification (NCBI taxonomy): domain Eukaryota; kingdom Metazoa; phylum Arthropoda; class Insecta; order Diptera; family Drosophilidae; genus Drosophila; species Drosophila birchii. The sequence continues at coordinate 5,354,137 of JAWNOA010000064.1, forward strand.
TTTTTCAAATAAGTAATGAGACAGATAATACAACTAACTAATCCCATTATTAAAATAATACCGATTTTTACTTGCAAATTTCGAAAATTTCTCTACTTCTCCATGTGCACCCACACAATCTATGAATTTAAAGCATCTCCTTTTCCAACTATTCCCCATCGACTGATGCTCTCTGCACTCAAAGCCATCACAATCATTGCATTGACTTTGAATTGAAGTCGGTGGGAGGACGAACAATTGTCAAGGCTTTTAACAAAATGAACTCGTGTCATGGATGTACATAAATTTGATTGATCAGGAGAATTTATATTCTCTATATACATATGTGTATACAAAATTTCCATTTAATGTTCAGACTTTAAAGAGGAACACTTAGACTATGTCCACATTGCAATGCTGACACCGTCCGTTCACAATGGTATTACCGCCTCTTTGGTAGATGGTGCCACGCCCCCTGCCATAGGTTCCACCTCCTTCACTGCCGCGTGATATGACCACATTGCCATTGCTGCCCGGCGAGGAGAAGCTACGGTACTCCTGTCCATCCAGATAGACGGGATCTCCGTGTGGGTTTGGGCCTGTTCGTGGTAAAAAATTGAGCAAAGGCATGCCAATGGCAAGGGCTTCTACTTACAAGTCAGGCATACCCCGTTGACCACCACCGTACTGGGATGCGCTGCAAACGATTAGCAAGGTATCAATCAATTAGCGTCAGCTGCTTTCCGCAACGGAATCCCACATGCTCACCGCCGACAAGAGCCGGAATCAAAGCCAACGGGAGCAGCACACACGTCAGGTAGTTCATGTTTGAGCCGATAGACAACTGGCTCGGCTCTCACCACGCCTCTTATATAGTGTGCTCGGTCGGCAGTTCAATCCGAATCAAAATCAATTTGCATAAGCCTGCATTATCGCAGCAGAGCGCTGCTTTTGAAACACACGGAATTCGAGGCACTCCATAGATCATATAGGACACATATATTTCTCTCAATTTTCCCACAACACACAACTGATTTCGAAGGGTTTTCCCCAATTCCGCTCGACGTAATTGATTTCCTTGAACTTCCACAGAGAAATTTATGAGAGTCACGCCCAAAAACACTGTTTTCAATTACTGCCAGACGATCTAAGCATGAATGGCAAGCGCGATTCCAGAGAATCACACCCCCAACTGGTCAGCCATCAATCCATCGCAGAAAAACAGGTTCCCATTCCAAATGTCGTGACTCGTGAACAGAACGTAAAACGTAGCGCCGCGATTGACACTTAAAAAATGGTTTTAAACACAAAGTAAACAAATTAACTACCCAAAAAAAATAAGTAATTTTTCATGTTTAGATTTTTTATTACAAAGGATGAATGTACAAACGAAGGCACTGTAATTGAGCCACTTTAATTATTAAATTTCAAAATGTACTTAAAAAAAGTGGAGATTTCTTCTACTAATTATATTGGAAATGTGTCTTACACTTTGATAAGAATTTGGAAAACCCTTTTAATTATCTATACACATTTTAATATCATAAAATATATATATTTTTTATATTTACTATACTAAAATGACTTACTAACGTAGCGCATTTAGTCACCACTTCGACTGGACTATCTGATGAGTTTCTAATTGTTTTTGAAAAGTATCTGTGGGCAATTCCCTGCTGAGATTTATACTTACGTAGCGGTTTGTTTATATGCGAAACGTTCTCTGCAGCGATAAGGTTTGCAATCGAAACAGAGATCGTTGAGTGCATCGTATATAAGCGGCTGCGGTCGATTGTACCTGGTCCAGACCAGTTCGACATATCAACAGATCCGCACAATAATGAGACATCTGACGGTATTGGCAATATTCGCTCTCTCTGCCCTGGCGCTGGCCGAGGCGGCTGTTTACATTGGCGGCGGCTGCTACGACTGTAAGTTTGAGCCCTGAAAATATTACATAGCAGAGATTCCTTGCTAAAAACAAAACCAAGACACAAAAGAAATCCGAGCAAGTAATATTTGAAATATTTTTAAAATTTTGCCCACTCTCGGACTCTGTTTACCTTAAACCTTATTTAAACTTGACTCAATGCTTTAGGGCGAGCTCTTTATTTTTTTCAACAAATAATACAGCGAAAGCAAAAGTCTCTGACTAACTTGTTTTAGAAAATGTCGCCTTCGGGTGTACAGGTGCATAGTTGTTGGCTCGCTTTTTTAAAGGTACACATATCTGAAAACAGTTATTTATATTTGGTATATTTTATTTTGCAAGTTTAGTAAATATTTAGCTATGAGCTAGGAGTTGCTTCTTTTTATTTTATATATTGAGAACTATACTTGTAACATTTTGGCTGCTTAGGTTTTTGCAAAGTAACTTTATTAACTTAGAAGAGCGTTATATATTATTTAATTTATTTAATTTAGAAATATAACCAAACAATATGAACTTGCCTTAGGTGCTTTGGCGCTTATATAAACTTGCAATTACATTTATAACGCATTGCGACGCAAACCAATTTCGCGCAATTAAGTAACCGAATGAATTTCTCATTTGACCGTCACTTTTAGGTAATCCACCCGGAGGCCAGGGTCCTGGAGTCTACTCAGGAGTCAACGGAGGACGAGGAGGAGGTGGCGGGGGTGGCAACTACTACAACGGAGGTGGTGGCGGCCGGGGAGGAGGCAGCGGACGTCCAGTCTATTCGGGCAACTTCGGACCTGGCTATAGCAACGGCGGTGGTGGTCGCGGTGGAGGTGGCGGCTATGGAGGAGGTGGCTATGGAGGCGGCGGCTATGGCGGCGGCGGTTACGATGACGGCGGTCTAACGCAGATTATAAGCGGATGAGTATGTAATCTAGGGGCTTTTCGCCATTAAACACCGCAAATGTCGGCTGATATTTAGCTTTTGCTTCAATAGAATAAAACAAATACAAAAAAAGGAAATAATCGTGTGTTCTAACAAAATGGTTATCAGTATTCATTCTGTATAAAAGTGTGTAATTTCTGAGCTTGGAATAGACCTTCGAATACTCCTTTTATTATATTTCTATAATGATGAATGAAACAATGATTCTCGAAGTATACATTTTTCGTCAACGATATTGGGTGTATCAATAAAACTAATTAATATTATATATTTGAATATATTTATGAATATTATTTTTGTAAAAAAAGTTTTCTGAATATTACATTTATTTTAATTTATTTAAAATTTGAAATAGTTAACAAAATATTTCGGTTGAATTTGGAATTAACAAAAAGTTTAGACACATTTATAAAGCACCTTTTTTATTTACATTATAAATCCCTTTCTCTGGCAAGAAACCCCTCATAATAATAGCTTTTCAGCATTCTTAAAGCCATACTCTACCAGACTCCATATTAAAATATTGAAAATATCTCTTTACAAAATCCCAAAAAGTATTGCAGCTGTAAAAATCGACTTCGTTATTTACATTTTAGTGCTAAGAGCTGGAATGGTAATTTTATGGCAGGTACGAAATAATTTTCTGATTTGATTGCCAGAGTCATAAATTGTAAAATGAAATTCCCTTTGAGGGGTATGTGTTTCCATGAATTGAGTTGGCCAGTGCCAGTCCAGCACTTTGAGTGAATATTACCCGGAGGGTACTTTTCGTCTTTCTTGATTTATTACCATGCGTTTTCATATTCATATTTTGCTTACCATTTGCATTTTATGGTAGCTAACATTCTCTTAGAAAAATAGGCGGAATTTCGATTAAAAAGTAATGAAATTTATGTTCGTGGAAATCTAATTTAAAGCATTTTGTGAATAAATTCGTACTTACTTAGTCATGCTCTTTATTCTGGGACAGAAAAACAACTAGCAAAATGCATTAACTGTTGCACGGTTCAAGGCTTCCTTCCTTTCACTTTATAGTTTAGTTCCCTTTGAAATTGTAACACAATGTACTCGTACTTGTGGGACCACAACAGGACACCATGGAAACTTTGTGGGCGGTAGTCAAATGAAAATAATTGATAAGCATTTCAAAGTTTCGGGCTCCCTATACTTATCTGTCTTAATTACACGGCTAGCCCTTGTTAAATATGCATCGCATCGAATTTCACCAAAAAGCTGGGGAAGAAGTCCATTGCCACTTAATTGATTCAATTAAAAGTTCGATTTGTCTGCTGAACAAGGGTTTTGGCGAGCTTGGTTGAACCTACCGACCCGGAATCGATTTTTGTGGCCATTATTAAATTACAATTATGGTGGTTAGAGAATGCATTTCAAGCATAAAAACGGATTTAAGGCGCAGAGAGACACCGAATAATCCTTTTCATCCAGCCATTCCATTAGCGTAAGGATTAAACTCTGATGTGGCAATGATTGAGTGCCAGATCAAACTGTATTTATATCTGTTGGCATTTATAATTATGTTTCTCAAAAAAATTGTTACTCATTTCAACAGGATCTAAGATCATTATGTTCCATATTTATACTCAAGCTCTTTCGGTTGCAGAGAATTTCTAATTAAACTTTGGGGAGGCAATAAGCTTATTTCTTGGCTTATTTTTTACTCATTTTGTTTGGGTTCACTTTACAAATGACAAGTTGACAAGGCCGCAAGTGTGCATTTTTCTTCCTTCAAGCTTGCGGTTGAACTTTGCCGCTTGAATAAGTCACAAAGGCAGGGTAAATCGAGTCAAACGATTTGTTACGCAGTCCAGACGGTTGCCCATAGCCACCTGTGTCCCCTGTTCGATGCAAAGGAAATACTGTCTGCTCCATTTCACTGCATTCCCCGAACTAATAGGACCCGGCTTCCCACTTTCCAGCACTACTTCAATTACGCCCTTGCAAAGCAGCCGCACCACAAGGCGAGCGAGTAATTTTCAAGCGAAAAGTGACAGAATGGAGTGGCAGGTGGATGTACCACGGAGCCATTAGCGTTCAATTTCCCAGCTTCAGGTAAAAACTAAGCGAGTGTGCGAGCGAAATTAACTTGGACCAGCACCAGCCAGCACGTCGCTGAGCAACTCTTAAAACGGCCAACTTTATGCGTCATATTGTAAAGTTTGCTGTTGCTCTGGAAACTAAATACCGAAGCAGTGGGTATAATTTCCCTTCAACTGCTAATATTTTCTAATTAAATTTTAAGGTTTAACTTTTTCTTATATATATACAATTTATATATTTAATCGAACCATGGCTATGCAAAAATGCCAAAGCTATCATTAAAATCCCTTAAAATAGTTCCAAAAAGTATGCAATACAATTATCCAGGTACCAAATTGTGCAGTGCAACATTTAGAAGCATAAACGAAACGTTAGTAATTTGCATTCCAGATTGAAAGCATTTTCAACAGGTCATAAATCGGATTCAATGGAGATCTGGAAAAAGGGCTCTTCACTTGAGTTCGATTATAATTGATGCACGGATGGACAAGTTGAGTAATAGACAAGCCACAGAGTTCTCAAAATTTGAATCCATCTTCATGAAAGGAAAACCAAGTAGACTGCATCAATGTAAGAGTTGCCAAAGCCTGGAGGCAATAAAACGATTGCAGGGCGGAAACTCGAAGCTCTACCATGACTAAAAACGCAAAAACCAAAGAGAAAAGGAAAATATAAAGTTGACTTGCTGGGCCTCAATTTTCGAGGGAGAGGCTTTCCTCCTCAGTACGAGGCTCTAAGCTTCGAAATTTCCATTTCCAGCGCAAGAGCTGAAAGTGATGTGGCCGCTCCAGCAATTTATGCAGCGTTTTAAAGATCCTGCTACGTTCCTTCTAAAAATATTTTAATGTGTGGTTCAACTTTAAGGAAATATTTATTTCAAATTGAATAAACTAAATATTTAATCTTAACAATGTTTATTTCGGAAGCACAACTTCCAAGAACTAATCTCCGAGAGTCAACAGTTGAGCAGCTGAGGCAAAACTTAGCTAAAAGTTTTTTTGCCCAGGGATAGATTAAAAATTATAGTTGTGCGATGGCTCTGTTAAAAGTTAAACAGTTGCAACAACAAAGAAATACATAAATAAAATTAAAAAAAATATATATAAAATATGTAAGCTAAAATAAGTTTAATCATTTGTCTCACCTTTAAATTCGCATTAAAAATATGTATTTATAAAAGTATTTTTTAAAAATACTCACCAGTGAATTTACTTTGAATCCTTCATTAAGTATACAAACGAAGTTCACAGATAAATCACCGAGGTTTTAAAATCTCTTTAGAAAGTATCTAATTTATTTATTACATTTATTATTACATTTATTATTACATTCATTACATTTAATGAATTGCTATTGCCTAGTGTCAATTTAATACAATGAAACATTTTGGAAGCTTGGTTTTTCAAGGGATTTCAAAACCCTTTACTAGAGCATTTTAAGTACGAGTTTCCTTAATTGCTGAATTTATTTAACCAAAACTGCAAGTTTTGCCTTCTTAGGTCATCCCTTGTTCCATATTAGGTTTCCTTTCGAGGTAAACAATGCCATTGTTATTTTGTTGGGAACAATGTTCTTTCAGTGTGTGCCAAGAATTTAATATTCCGGCCAATAGCAGGTGCTGTGGTGTGGATATTGAAATTCGGAAACACGAACTTTGCTTTGTATCTGTGCCCCCCCTTGGTTATGCATCCGATTGTTCCTCTGCGGTTGCTAGTGGTTTTCGATGGAAGCTGGATATTGCTCTGCCCACAGCTGCGCTGGAGGTACCTGTAAAATTTGAATTCCTGGGTAACAAATAGAGCACTGTGCCCCCTTAGCTGAGTCCACCAATAAAAAACACTACAAAGAGTACAACGTGAGTATATATTTTTATTTGAAATATGCATTTAACTTTACTTAACATAGGCAAGAAAACCGGTGCCGCTTTCCGACCCCGTAACCCGCCCGCCCTCGCACACAGACACACTCAAGCAAACGACACCGGAAAATGCACAGACACATATAAGTAGAGATGGGAAACCCAGAAAGGGACAGGGTTTCCAGGGCTAAAATGCTAGGCATTCTTAATGGGACAACCCAAAAAGCAGAAACTCAAGTTCGGACATCCACAACCGCTTCACATTCAAACCTGCATCCACACCACACCCAGATCGCATTCCATTCACCTGACCGCACTCACACTTATTGGTCATTTCAATTTACGGCCAGAACCGTATCCCCATCCCCATCAGCATCAGCAGCAGTATCGCCGCCACCTGGCAGCCTAGCCAGCTCCTGTCCAGGGCCAGTCTCAGTCCGGAGGCGTGAGTGCAGATGTTCTGGAGCACGGCGCAGTTCCGGAAGTGCTTCTCGTCCGATAGCATTTTGGCCGTCTCGCGGGCAAACTCTGCCGAGTTCTTGTAGCACTTGTAGCGGGCGCTGTTGTAGATGCAGTTCTCGTACGCGTACCGGGCGCTGCAATAATACAGTTTTTGATTGCAATTGGTATCGATTCCAACGAAACGAAATGCACAACAACCATGACAGCGACAAGGAAATAAATTTTAACTCCCTGACTATCATTTTTTCACCGATTTCCGTTTTGGAGAAAAAAATGGTTGCTGACTTTGTATGTCCTTCTTTATATGCACTGTGGCAGTAAAAATAAAATAACATTTTAAATCTGCAATTTTAATTCATTTCAAGAACTAAGGGTAAAGTTTTTAAGGAAGCAGACTTACAGACGGACGGACAGATTATTGACAGACCGTCAAAGCAAGGTCGAATCGATTTTATAATTCTATTCAACGCAGTGAAGGAGTTATTAAGAACCTCTCCCTCAACATTTTTACTATTTAAATTATATCTTCTAATTTTCATAATTTATATAGATCGAAACAAGACAGATCGGACCACTATTGGGAAAATAAGGAAAATTTATAATATCGCCGTTTGCATGTTATATTCATTTTTGTCTGTAGTTTGTAATAAATTTATTTATTTATTTAAGTAGATTAGTTTCTAAACCTAAATGTGGAGGCAGTCATAGCTACTTTGGGGAATACAAATGTTTTGTCTAACGTACCAGCAGAATTCTAGGAACTTTTCGCTGGCGTTTCGCGTCTCGTCGTGCACCTCGTCACTAAGGATGCTCTCGAACTCGGATGTGCAGGTTACCCAGTCCAACTGGATGTAGGCGAAGCAATCCTTGTGCCGCAAGTAGTCTGCAAAATTTCCACAGAAAAACAGGTCGAGGATCCTTCACACGCATACTTGTATGTATAAATAAAGTAACTGCTGTTGTGGCTTTGCAGAGTAAGTCCTGTCAAGTTGTGGTCCTTTGTTTAAGGCTTTCCGAGGGCTTTGCTCCCGGCTTTTGTGTGCATGTGTGTGTATACTGGTGTGAGGTGGTGAAAGCCTGTGCTTGGACACCTCGGCGCCTGTGGGTATGCTAATGTTTTCGCAAGTGTCAACGGGGCGAATTGTTTCCTGCAGCTGCCCCAGCGAATGATGCTGATAAATTTTGGTAAGCTTACCCCGCTGAAAGTCGGTGTCGGAGCAGAACTTGTAAAAGAACCGCCGCGCTCCCTCCACATTGTTATTGAATGTATCCAGCTTGCGATCGCCCAGACAGCGCTTCGAGTAGGCATCGAAGCACTTCATGCCGCGGTTGAAGATGCTGCAAGACATAATTCGATTTGAAGAAGGGACAATTGAGTGAGGTCTAATTGAGTGCTGCCACTCAAGTTGCTACTCCGCTGACACGTCTCTTAAATACATACATATATTTGGAAACTGCCTTAGACTTAAAGCATTTGCTATAATGCATTGCCATTTGTCAATACAGGGATTTAACTAAAGCCTTATCTCTGCAAATACTAAAGCCTCTTACCCACATCTGAAGAGCTTTGCAAAACAACTTGTTGATTGTTGAACGAATTCTTATAGAATCAACTTTAGCAGTTTATTATATAGACATTTCCATTTCCTACCGAATTTTTAGTTTTAATATTTGAAGGCTTCGCCCACAGGAATTTCCTTTGTTTTCTGTGTGCAGTCTTGTGCAATACCAAATATATTTTGTCTAAAAGCTTGATAGTCAAAGTAATAATTACACAGTTGCAAAAATATGTAAGTGGCATTTTGACCATCAGCCTTTTAGGAATTCGAGCCAAGTCAAATGATAATGTATGCATTTTACTGATTAAATTTGTTCATGACAAACGAACCTTAGCTAATTCCTAAAGCAAAGGCAAGAATATCAAGCAAATAACAATATGGTAATAAATATAATTGAATTAAAGACAAATTTTACAAATTGGAAAATTCATGAGCTAATATATTCAATAAAGTAAATTTAAGAAAGAATTTTTGATTAAATATTATGATTGTCAGCTTTCATTATTTGCTGTCATTTATATTTTCTTTTAATTAATGGCTATTGATTTGAGTATTAAGAGAACACCGAGAAACTGCTGCCCTTAGATGGAAGAAGATACAAAATGTATTATTTAAAAGTACTTTGCCTTTAATTTTGGTCAATTTATAAATGAAAGTCACAGTTCCACTTTTTACATTTTAATGACAAGTCACTTTAGTTCGATTTATCTTTAACACGTTATAAAAGAATAATCAATTAATATCACAAATATAAAGTAGTTGTTTTTTTTTCATTTCGTAAACGGAATTTGAAGATATTGAGTACTTTCTAATGTTTATTTTATATCAGACCTTTAGAAACCATATTTTCAAAACAGATTTAGAATAAAATATACTGAACGCTAATTAGAGAATAAAGGGCACTCGAATGCCAAAAGTCTGCAACATATTTTTGGCACTTAAAAGCCGGCATAATTAATCATCTCCGCAGACGACCTGGCAGGGTACCCTGCCTTTGTGGACCCCACTCAATCCGGGATATTGTCCCCTGTCGAGCCAAACACGTCCCTGAATAACTTTTATTCCCAGGAGCAGCAGGAAAATATGAATAAATCGCTTTCGCAGCCCGCCTTCTTAAGCGCCTTGAGTTGGCCAATCGATAATGGATGTGCCCCTTATTATTCGACACTTAATGGCTTCCATCCCAAGCCCCAGGCGTACTTGCACTTGGCGGTGATCTCCTTCTTGCTGATGACGATTTTACTGTTCTGCAGGAACTCCATTATGTGCGGCGGCAGATCCTTAAAGCACTTGTCCACCATGCCCTGAGTGCTGCCGCACTCTTCGCCCGGTATCGCCAGCTGCGTTATATTCCCGTTCTCGGCCAGGACCACAACCGCCACGCCGAGCAAAGCGACACAGTAACCAAGTAAAACACTGCACAGTGAGCTTCTCACCCACATCCTAGCTTTAGGAGGACACTTGTTGCCAGGACCCGGAATCGACGTATGGAGCGATGAATGAACCATGTACTGGTCCTCTGGTTTGAACCAACCGCACGACCGCCTGACACTGCACTGAAGGCGACCAACCGCAGGCAGCGTCTATTAAAAGGACTGCCGAAGGGACCTCCTGTTAGGACGCTGATAAGACTCTGTTAAGTTTACGCATGCGCCGGCGCGTTGCTAGCACGTGCTTCGTCCTTTGTTTACAATACAAAAGCAGCCCACTTTCTGGCAGTCAGTTAGGCAGACAGACTGCCGTGGGATGCTGGGAATGTCGTAAATTAACGTCTAGTTGAGAGCCTCACTTGGCTGGCCAACTTGACGCACATGACTCTAAGTATTGCGTTCCGGAACACTCACCAAGCAAACCAGCACTGATTTGCTGCTAATTAACTCACCAGATTTGCCGTAAGTGCAATTCCTTCTGGTTATGATGCCAGAATTTACAGGATTTATTGTATGTTTCTTGTTTTGTGTCCTTATCTGACATTTACACTGGGCAAAGTTGCATACAAATGTAATTAAAGTTTTCAGTTTTTGACATTTACTGAGTTGGATCCGGTTTCCTATTCGTTTTCATAGGTAAACTATGATGAAAGTCACTGACTATTTAAATTCATATTTGTTTGCAATAATAATAAATTTTCGCTATCATTTAACAAATGGATCATTTCAACTTTCGTCAGAATACAAGCTGAGTTGATAGCTCCAAAATATGATTGAAATATGATTAAAGCAGTACTCAATTCAATCTTCTGATGAATCAATCAATGTCAACGAATATCAGGTTAATAAACATTTAACCCGCGAAAGCTCACTGTTGTTGCCATGTACAGAATGGGCGAGAGATAATGCAATTATGGCAAAACTCAATTCAACTTTGTGATTTCTGTCTATGGCTTTTCCTGCTTTAAAAAGAAAGAATTGATACTTAGTTACATATTATCTCTTCTCCAAGTAAGGAATAAAATATTGACATTTTTTTATAAACATTTATTTATTCAAAAAGTTATACATAATCGTACATACATACACAAATGTAATTAATTACACGTGCATATTTCATATATATATTTTTAGGTTTTGAACATATGGATTATCTCACAAAAAAACGATTTTCTTCTCAAACTTATGCAGTTTAAAAAATAATGATGCTGGCGATGAATGAACATTGTTTCAGATGTGTTTTTTTTATGAAAACACACAACGTTTGATTTGATTAATGCAATGAGCGTACAACTAAATGATTTAAAACGTTATTTTCTGTTTAGTTACACAATCATTGAGAGAATTACATTTGCTTTTTATTAAAATCAATGCTGAGCTCGTCATTAGCAAGGTTTTCGAATTGCTACGATTGCACGATTGCCGTTATTATCAATAAGAACTATACATTATGTATTATATTAATAGATAGGTTGATTTTAGTTGTGTTTCTGAGTATAAAGTCTCACAATGTGCAGAATAATTTCAAAATGTTCTGGTATTATATTAATATTATTCATGATTCCTTTTTTTAAAGATTATTTTGATTAGTGCCAATTTGTTCAAACTTGTTTAAGGCACATATAGATAACAACTCGATTTTCCAACAAAAATGATTAAAAATTCTTTAATTTAAAATAAAGTTTGCGGCAACAACTTGATTGTGGACATGCGCCCCCGCTTTGTACCATAAATTAAATGCAATTCCTGTTCGCGTTTTAGTTTTGTTCGTTCCTAATCTGCCTGCATTCATTTTATTACATTTAAGAAATATATATTTATTCAGTTAAGAGTTTTAACAATGCCAGATCCCATGCTCAGTGGCTTGGTGTTTATTTTAAATTAAAGAATTCTCTTTTGTTGTTGCCGCCCTGCTGGGGCTATAGTTTCTCTAGAACAATTTGAAGATTACAAAATATGTTTTGTTTTTATTTCTGCATATAATACATTAGCGTTAAAGTATTTAAAATAATTTAAGTTTAGCGTTTAATTGTACATAATGAATGCTTGATATTATCATCATAATAATCATACCTACGCATGACCGCGTTTCATTAACTAAATATGGCTGTTAAACGTGTTTAATGTGACATTATGCAAATTGTTTCGATAGCTTGCGCGCCCCCACTCCGACTTCACACAATCAGATCGGAGTGGGGCAGATATAGATATTTAACATAATCAAAGAATACTTCATTAACAAGAGCTTGCGTCAGTTTAACAAATAATAGAATATGCTTTACGCTTACTTAAAAGAAGACGGCACAAGATGATCGTTGCCCGACATAATAATGAGTTGACCCGGCTGAGATTTCACTTGCCTTAAAAGTCTCTTAAGAGTTCACAATAATTAGGGGAGAAACAACTAACGTTCATCTAGTGAAAGATTCATAATTTGAGTTAAAAAGAGTGCTTTAAAAATGAATAAAAACAGTATTTGTTGCTTGTATAGAGTTTCTTGGATGAGATTCCGTTAACATAATATTCTTTAGTTCGATAAGGGGGTTTTGGGATTATTATATACAGACTTGTATATGCATATTATGTATATATCTATATATATGTATAAATATATATGTGTGCATTTGCTTTAAGTATGTTTTTGTTCGTTGAACTTTTTACTAAAAACTAACTTGTATTTTCCATTAGATTATGTTAATTAAACTAAGTTCTATGTTTGATTCTCTTATCATTTGTTTTGCTTTTCGCTTACTTTGCTTAGTTTTGTTTTTGCTTTGTTTGCTGGCAAAACTCAACAGTTTAATGGCCACAAGATTCAATACATACTGATGTTGCTGCTGCTTTTCTTTGCTGTTGCTTCATTAGTGCTGCTGCTCCTGCTGCTACTTTTGCTGCTGCTGTCCATTAAGTGCTGCATCTGCTGCTCGGTGTTGTTGATGTGACCAATGGGTCAGAGTTCAGGTGTCAGGAGCGAGTTTAGTAGCTGTTGTGTCAGTGACAAGTTGCTCAGTGTGTTCGACGTTCAGTTTTCTGGCTTTTGGTTACAGTTTCTGGTTAGCTTCAGATGGATGCACATACAGACACACACACGGGATGTAGCTAGGATGCAGCTGCTGCTCGGCGTCCGTGCACGTCTATGGCAGGCGTGGATGGATTCATGGCGGATGGAGGAGCGGGTTGGTTGGAGAGTTTAATGGTGTCATTGGTGGTGTTGGTAGTGTGCTTTTGGGGTGTTTTCTTTTTTTTTTATCGGTCAGAGTTGGGTTTGTCGGGTTATTAATTGAATTTTTATTTATATTTTTTGTTGTTTTTTTTATTAACGAATGTAAGTATGTCGAATATTTGTGTTTGCGTTGTTTCGTTTTGGTTTTATTTGTATTTTAGTTAGCATGTAAAGAGAGAGATTCATAGAAGTGGAAATAGAGTTTTGATTAATATATCATGGTTAGCAGTTAGTCTTCATGTCCTAAGTTCTATGTTATGCGAGTTAAGAGCGCAAAAAGTTACTAAATAATGGCTGCAACGAATGCATTTAATTAGTAAACTCACATGATCGGTGGGGGGCACAAAAACATGCTTTTTGATTAAAACTTAGTAACTTTTTGCTAGCTACTGCCAAGCGCATCCATTAATCAAGGTATGCGGTCAACAGCGTGGAGTTTATATTTATAGTAAAGACAAACACATACATTATTATCATTAGAGGCTTTCATCGACAGGAAATTAAATTAAATTATATAGAAAAATTGTAGATAGTGCGAATATTTTTTTGTGTCGTTATTTGATGCAACATTTGATGGTTATTGAAGTTGGTTCTCTGATTTCAATTTACACAAGAACATGAGAGTTTTCCTTTTTAGATTAATTCATTTTTACTAGTTTTCTTTTGTTTGTTTTTGGTTAACTTGGCCTTTGGTTAGTTATAATTAGCAATAATATTACATCACATTTTGTTTTTGTCTATCAATAGTTTTGTTTTTACCCGTTTAATGGTTTTAATATGCTATTTATAAGATTTATCACATTATAATTAGGGGGAAAATTAAATTAAACAGAGAGAATACATCAAATTGCAGGTGCATAAGCTCTCAAGGCAGAGTGTGTGCTTAATAAAACACTATTTTCTTTTTACAAGTGTCGAAAACAAAAGTAATTAAACTTTAACAAAAGCGTTATTTACATGTTTTATCTTTGTATCAATCAACAAACGGTTAATTATTATTTTTCTGCGTTTATTTCACGCTGTTTTAGTGGTTTAATCAATTCATATTCCATTTGCGTGAATTTAATGAGTTCATCATAAACAAAGGAGACATTGAATATATCAATTATTTAGAAATCTCTTTAGATACTTGAAGAAAAAAAGATAGGTTTCCTTTTACTCCTTCTTATTTCGTGTTTAAAGCAGATGCGAATGCAATTTCATGGATTGGATAGGAGTTATACAAGTTATGTTTAATTAATTAACTAACTAGTCTAGAAGATCAATTAATCATAGACGGGAATATATATATTACTGAAATACCGCAACCCATAAGCTTAACTATATTAAGTGTGGTCAGTACACATAGATACATGTATCAGATATGCAGATATATAGTATATGCTTCATGGCATTTATGATGGTTTCTTGCTGGTAGTGGGTTGCTCTTGCTCGTCGGTGGGATTAATGGTCGATCGAGGTGGAGGAGTGGAGAAGGTAAGCATAGAGTTATGCCCGGAGGACGTGTGTGTGTGTGTGGTGGTGGGTGAGGGTATTATGGTGTCTAACGTTAAGTTGTCTTAGTTACTAGAGTTGCAAACAAAGTGAAGTGTTTATTATTATTATTATTTCTGATCAATGAGTTATGTGTGACGATTGAATTCGAGAAATATTGGATTTTTTTATTTGATTTTTTTTTGTTTTGGGTTAAGTTCGGAAAGCGTTAGATTCTGGTTGAAATTTTGTAGAACCATTTTATAGGTTAATTCTGTAAGAAGTCAAGTTCGTAGAACAATAAAAAATCACAAGTCTCTGTACGGATTTTGTTTTGTTTTTGCTTTTTGTTGTGTTGATTTTTTTTTTCGTTTTTTGTTTTTTCTTCAACAAAAATCATTGATCTTTATTTCTTTGTGGTACACTTTCGGTTCAATTGCAACATTTACACTCGAACGCATAATACAAAATAATTATATAATCTTAACGGACTAAACAGGGGACTTATTCCTAGGATACACATGTAAAATTCATATCTCGTAAAGAGCGTTTTCTTTTACTTCTTTAAATATGGTATATATGGCTTATCCGAGAGTAATAATACAAATAAAAATCTTCTAAAATGATTTAAAGTTTCATCATTCTTTTTTTTTTTGTTCTCTTTTTGTTTTTCTAATTTTTTTTCTTCATTTTTATTTTGAGTTTATGTAAAACATCAAAGGCACAAGTCAACGTGTAAACAAAGGAAAAATAATATAAAAATTTGTGTATAAATATATATTGGTATAAAAAAATAATCAACTTTTCATGTGAAAGATTTTGCATGTGTCTGTACTTTTCTTTTATCAAAATTTGTTTGTTTTTCAGAACTCGCAGTCTCGCGGAAACAAAATGCAACGGGGCCGGGCCATAGCGGGCGCAGACCCATTTGCATTTCGTTCCGACAAAGATAACACATAAAGTAAATAATAGTTTGATAAAATAAATAAAAAAGAGTAGAAACACGACTAACCTGTGAAGGCGGTGCGGCGCTTGACAATTCTTTTCGAACTCTGATCAGGGCAGAGCGGCCTGGCCTGGCCAACGGTTCCGGTCAGGTTTCATCGGGTGTACAGTGCGGGGCGGATATTGTGGATTTCATTAAGAGAAGCAGACTTGAAGGATTCATTTTAAAATAAATAATGGGACTGAAGTTAACATAATTGAACTAAATTGATTGATTGAACGCAATCCATTTCCTTCACGACAATTGATAAAAAGTTTTCTTTAACAGTTTGCTCTCAAGTTGGTAATAATTATTATTAAATGAAAAAAAAAAATCTGGGGTTGCGGGGTGCTCTCTGATCTGGGTTTCTGCTGTCCCTGCTGGCCCCATTTACTGTATCTCAATGAAACCCGCCGGCTTGGCTGGCACTCCGACCGTTGCTCGCTGATAGGGATGTTCTCTGTTAGCCGCCAAACGACGCTGCTGCTTAATGGCGCCTACTAAAATATACGATACGATACATGTAGATATGGGTTTGTATATAGGCATATATCGGTTATATGTTTAAATAATGTGAACATTATGTTCGCTACAAGATACGTCTTAGGGGCTAATAGATATTTCATACATCATCCTTAGAGATACAATATGCTTGCTCAAACTGAAGCTTGCTTGCTGCCTGCTGCTGGAACCTTTGCTTACAAGCCAATTGCCAACTGTGAGGGAAAATCATCTTCACCTGTTCTTTCACTTTATGTTCGTACTCGTGTATTCACTTTTACTTTGTAACATTTAAATTCTCTGCTTCTTTGGAATGAGTCGTTTATATATGTGCGTGTTGTGGGTAACTATGTATTCGATATATAGTATTGGTTCTGGTTTCGAGTCGGGCACAAAATAAGTGATTTTCAAGCCGCTTAGCCTAGACCTAGGAGGACTGAGTACCTTCCTCCCGGTATCATTACGTTCTAGACAAAAACTGATTGTGATTGTGTTTACAATTGTTCCTTAAGCATTTTTGATCTTCCAGCTTGCTGACTAGTCGTGCATTCAATGTCTGTTCCTGGACGGCTGCCGGAGAGCCTCGACTAACTTAGATGTATTTGAAATAATTAATTAAGCACCAACTCGATTCAAGGCTCCTTTCCGTCCCAAAGTAATAGGTTAAGATACTCTAGTTTTTGAAGAACGGTCCCTTTGCGGAAGCCATTCTCTCCTAAATATGTTTTTGTTTAAAGAGAAATGGCACTGGATGGAAAAATTGAAACGGACTTCCTATCTCTCTATATGTAAGGTACATTTGTGCATAAATACTGTCCCCCCTGTCGCAAACACTCACTAAAATAACTACATATGCAGATACAAACAAACAAAAATAAAGGATATAGCTACAAATCTAAATTGCACTTAACACTCGACCCTCATACCGTAAAATTACAAGAAGGTTATTTTCTCAGAAGGGAAAGTATTATTGTTAAAATCGAATCATTATTAACTCAGCAACTAGGTTGAAAGTTTAGCCCTCTTTAATTTGAATACTCATGGGTTCCAAAAACGAAAATCAACAACTTGCTTTGGTTGCCGCTGCCGTCGTTGTTGTTCTCAACTAGAATATACTCATTTAAAAACGTGTGTCGGGGGGAATTACAGAAACTTTAAGTTAGAATTAAAGTTAAGATTAAATGAAACTACAAATTAAGGGCCCAAAAATCACTTATTTTTGCCAATATTGCATATTTCAGACCTATTGCCACCTATCCACCTACAAACTACAGATGAATATTGCAATTAATTGTATAAAAACAAATTCATTGGCGAGCAATAATCGTAATATTGTAAAATTGTTATTTTCAAATTGTTCATCTTCTCTACGATTTTATTTCTTATTGAGTATTTCATTTATGTTCTTGTTTGTTGCTTTGTGCCGTTTTACTCTTATGATTTTGTCTCTAAGTAAAAATCATAAAATTGTATATATACAGTCTATACATTCATGTGTATATATATATTTATATATTTGTTTCAGTGTGACTTTAAGCTAAACATTTTTAAATGGATTTTTCTTTTCTCTATATTTAGTTTCTGCTTTGTTGGTTGGTTTTTCTTTTCAAGGGGAAAATAATAGATAGTGAGAGAGAGAAGTTCAAAAGACGGAGCCGGCATGCATATATCGACCAACTGTAAATATTTATGTTTATAACAAATAAATAAAATAAATAGAGATTTCGTTTAAGAGGCGGATAAAATCAATGAAGAGGTTTTAAGTCTGTTAGCTCTGGTTGTTAAATAATTAGAATAATTGTGAATTATTATTGTTGCTGGGAAAGCAAAAGCCATGGCAACGAGGTTAAGAAGCGTGCGTTTCGGCTGACAGATTCTTATAGCATACTTTATGGCACTGAACGAAAATATTAAAAGTGTGTTAGCTTCATGTAAAATACAGAAAGACTTGGGAGAGTTGCAGCCACCAAACCGGCTAATATTTTCCAGGAGAAAACCATTCAGATTCAATGACTTCAACTCTATCCAGCCTCCAGCTCTTGTAGCCTGCTACAACTTAACGAATAACAACAGAAAAATAAATGCAAGCTCCTTTCATCGGTATAAAATGCAAATTCTAAATCTTTTACAAGACAAAAACCAGACAATTAACAAAACAAATAATAAAACAAAAAGGGCATAAATAGGTATTTATAAAGAAAAGAAAATATAATACTATATGCTCAGGTTTACTGGCTGCTAGACTGTATTAGCAAACTCAATCGACTGCACTTGGTTAATGTGTTAAGAGGAAAGACAAACGCCTGGCGGCGCGGTCATCGTGGCGTATGCGCAACGTGTCAAATATGTGTGTTTGTGTTAAATGGCGTGTGCTCGTCTGGCGATATGCTGTATTATTGCTCGCAATTTAACTCGCAGCTAAACCCCTGACTTTTGTATATCTAATTGACTGACTGACTGATTGACTGCCTGTTCTGCCTAAGTCGTTTGATGGATGATTCGCTTAGTGTGTGTGGTGTTTGTGTGTGCAAAATCATAATTGAAATCAATATAGATATAGTAGAGATAGCGATGGAACAGTGTGATTGGGTGAGTGTGTGGTTCAGAGAGATATTAAGTTAGGATCCAGATTATCTGGCAAACAACCCACCGCTATGATCAGCATATTCCGTGAGCAGAGGATTGCCGGCGAGGGCGGCATAGTTCGCATAGTCGCCATACGGGGCGAAAATCATTCCATGGCCGGTCTGGTCGAAGGCGGCAGTGGGTGCGGCCTGGGCGGACAGTATGCTGGCCGCCGTAGTCGGGACGGTCATCCGGGGATTCAGGATCAATGGGGCGCCCAGCGGGGCGGTGGCGGGAGCACGGATCTGGGCGGCGAGGCCGGGCAGGCCGGCGGGCGTCAGCAGGCGGCTGTCCGATGCTGCCATCAGGCGGCGCCAGTCCTCATCGCACACTGCGGGATACAGATAAGAAGCAGAGCCAACGCATGAAAAAGCTGGTCGTCGTACACATAAATCAAATACGAAATAAAGAAATATAAATCGAATCGAAATCAGTTCGGTGTCGGTATCATTTCAGCGGCAAATCGTTAATGGTTAGATTTTCGCTCAGGATGTGGGCTACATTCTCGATTAGCTGGTGGTAGTTCTCGTTATTTTCATTTTTAATCTAGCTGACTGAAGATCGGGTTAGCTTTTTAGATAGTTTTAATAAGATATGTATATATATCATATATAGAGAGAGAGTCTTGGTTGACATACCTGCGACAGATTTCGCTGTTGTGTCCCTATAAGTGCCATTAATAATCGCCAATTCCATAAGTTGACGTTTCTTTAGCTCATCTTCGCCTTCGGCTTGCTGTTAGTACAAATATGTGTGTGTGTTTTGTGGCGTTTGGTTTGTTGTGTTTTTGTTTGGTTTTAATGTATTAAACGGAATACATTAAAGCATATTAGATTTGTTTTGTTGGTAAGAGAGAATGAGAAATAAATAAGAAATTTCATTAATAATTATATTGGTTAACATTCACTTCAGATACAATTAATTATTATTACAAGGTTTGGGGAGAAAAGGCAGAGGGACTATCGCATTTGTTTTTAATTTTCTCCCTTTTTTGATTTTATTTTACTTTAAGCATTTCGCGGGCGTATTATTATTATTTTTACATTAAAGACCCCACTGCGTATACGCAATGTGGCGGTATCAGTTTACTTTCAGCTTGTTTAAGAGGGGACGCTGCATTCTTTAGGAACTTTTCAGTGGCACTCACCGGCACAAGCAACTTCTGAACTTCGGCAACAGCCTGGGCCAGCTTGACCTTGGCCCGGTTCTCAGTGTCCTCGACGGTTATCAGGACATGCAGGTCATCGGACAGATGCTCCCAGTTGGGCTTGCCGCGGTTGGCGTCCTCCTGGAAAAGAACATAAAATAAATACAATTAAATTACAGAATATTAATTAAAAGGTATTTAACCCTCTTGTTATTTCTCACACTAAAACAATCTCAAATATTATGCAATGTCTCAATTTCAGGGTAAACACGGCTTTGACCTTATTTAAAAATTAACCCTGAATTCCTGTTACAGTTGAGGGAAAGCATTTCGCGATACAAAAATGTACATTATTGTTTATTGCAAATTCCACTCTTATTATTTGGTATGCGGCATGATTCAATCGTTTCTTCTCCTCCTCCTTAATGCATTCATAAATAAACTATTTGAAAAAACTTTAAAAGGAAATTGTGCTAATGGCCGCAAACAACAAATAGTGGGCGCGATTTTGGCCGTACTGAAAAGTTTATTACAATTTCTCATTTCACAGATGCTATGGCTACTTGTGGCAAGTCAAATTTTTGGCGTACGTGCAGGAAATATAGTAAATAAGTTCCTTCTTCTTTCCTTCTCAGCCATGACTCTTAATTTAGTAATCAATTAGGATCAAATCGGATAGAAATTCTTTTGAAGAAGTCTGTCCAGCACTTTTTCTGCGTCAAATTAAGAACTGTCAACTTTTGGCCTCTGCAAGTTCTGACAACAGTTTTATCATTTGGCGCAAAGAAATAGAGAAAGCGAAATATATAAAGAGATAGTGAGTGGGGTGTCACCAAAGACAGACTATGCACTGTGACTAATTTCATCCTCGGGTTTTCGGGTCTATTTCTATCCAAGAGATGCAAGTAAACACAGAACGTTTCTATTCTTCGTTTTGTGTCACAGTCGAAGAGGATGCGAATTTTTTTTTGGCTGGCGATGAGTCAGAGTCACACAATTGTGTGGGCGTCTTCACTCTCTCCTGCTGCTTTCTTCTCTGAAATTATCAAAATATTGCAGCCAAATTCCCAATTTTGAAAACTCTCTCGACTGTCTGTCATTCGGTCGTTCTGTCTGACGCTCATTTGGCCCGCAACATTTATGAATTACGAAAATACTTTTAATCGCCTCTAGACACTCGTTTTATTTTCCCTCTGTTTCGTTTCCTTTTATTTGCCTTGCTTTTTTCGTCAGGGGAAATTAAATCATCAGAGCATTGTGAGTGACAAGATATATGCATATTCATATATATATACATATATACCGAAATAAGTGAGAGTGTTTTGCGGGAAAGCTAAAGACGCGCAGTTACCCTTTAAAATGTATCAGCGGACTCATTAAAAGTATTTCATATTTTATTATTATTTTGAATTATATTTTCATTCTCTGTAAGAAATGTATTTTTATGACCAAATAAATTCCTGTTTGCAGGCTAATTACTTTTTTGTTCTTAAGGTAATTAACCGAATTTTGTACTTTTGCCACAATTATCATCATTCGGCGAAACAAAGAGCGGGCATATTTTTCGCCTTACAATTGAGAATAATTCCCATTTGGCACGGAAACCGACTGTCAACAGAATTTTCATATGCACACGCGTACAATATTCGCTGGCGGCACTATTTACGATAATTAAAATTGAAATTGAAGTGCTAGGCTAATGGCTAAAAATCATTGGAATGTGCACACAAAAATGTGTGCCGGCTTTTCGCATACATTGGCGCTAATGGCTCTTTTCCTTCAGATTTTTTCGATTCCATTTACAAATTCATTTAATACTCAACACTCACCTTCTTCTTGTCGCGCATAGATCCCTTGCCGCGGACCATGATCTTGCAGCCGGTCTCCTGCTCCAATTGCTTGGCCGTCATGCCACGAGGCCCCAAAATGCGACCGACAAAGTTGAACTGAAATGGAAATGAAATGGGAAATGGAGATACAAATTAGACGATGGCCGAAATTAGAGGAAATCATTAGCGAGTCAACGAGATCTAATTAACTGTCTAACTTGGTACAACGTCCAAAAGTTTTTGCTTGCCAAATTTAAAACGCATTAGATCGGATCCATGACTCAGGATGCATAAATGCCAAAGCCAGATCCGTTCAGCCTCGGAATTATTATTAAACCGTATGACGCTGGTCAGATTCGGTTCGTTGAAGGCTGGAGTCACCCACAGCATTTGGGCGCTCCGCACAACAATGGGCAAGCGAAATCTGACCCGAGGCGATACGCCTGAATTTGGCACGATAAACCAATCAGCCAGATAGACACACAGACTTTTTGTGCATAAAGCCAAATGCAGTCAGTCAGTCGGTCGGTCGATCAGGCACTTTTATACAGCAATAAAATTTATAGCAGACTTTATTTCAAATAAAAAATGTGCATTTAAATATAGGAATAAGTAAATATTGGGAATATTGCAAGAGGAAAGTAAAATTTATTTTTCCAGTGTACCAGGCGGCGACATTCAAAAGAATTTTGCCCAAACTATTAGCGAAGCGTGCAAAAATCTTTTGACGCGCTTGTCGATGATGATGATGGACGTGCAACAAGATTTGCAAGCCCAACTCCGGTGAGGTGACCCCAACTTAAAAAGCTGCCGTGGCGCCCAATTATCATATACTTTAGCTGGTAGATATACACGTTGATTGCAACAACTGCCTCGGAGGCCTGACGATAAATTAGATTTATTGGCCAGATCACAACAATTTCCATGTGAGTTATTGTAAATTGCTGGCTAAACTAGTTCTGGTCCCCGCCCCGGGCACTCGAAGTATACCCACCCACACACATTTCACAGATCGGGGAACCTCTATTCCAAATGCGATGATGTGATGGGCTCTGAGATACGGGGATGTTAAGTGCACACACAGTGAGTGTGTTTGCAGCGATGCGATCATCGACAGCCAACCGCCGTCGGCAGTTAGCCAAAGCAGCAGCAGCAGCTGTTGTCAGTCCGAATGTATCGGTATCTGAAGGCCTGAATCTGCAACTGCAATTGCAACTGCAACTGCAGCAGCGGCAGCGGCAACAGCCACTGATGAGATCGAATCAATTGAAAATTGCCGCGAAGAATGCAGTTAATGCCTAATGGCTCCGGCAATTTTAATTAAATTTTGCGAAAAATCATTTAAAGTGCCTCTCGCTGGCAGCTCAGCCTCCACAAAATACGAGAAAGTTGCTAGACCCAAATAAAAAGGAAAACAAAAAAAAAACTTGCAGCAAAGCCCCTAGAAAATGAGATACGCAGGCTAAGACAACATTTGCATTGCGTATCAGTTGCTTAATTAAAAATCCCTGGCTTTGCTCAAAGTTTACACAAATGATCTCTTCCATTTGCCATTAAAAGGAAATTAAAATCCAAGCGTTTCCCTTTAAAAGGTTTCACATACGACGCGTTGCCTTGCCACTTGCGTTCTACAAACATCAACTCAAATAAAGAATGGAAGGCAAACACGAGTGGCCATTTATTTTATTTTATTAGAGGGGAATAAGTAAAGTTGTTATTAACCAACTCTAAAAAATATTGCAAGTGGAATAAACCGAAAAAATTAAAATTAAATATTAACAATATAACAATAACAATATAAAAGATATTTGTAAATATAAGAGAACACCCACACAATTTATAAAATTAATGGAATAATAAGCAAAACCCTGAGGGCAATTTGTAATTTCTATTTTTGCAAAACTACACAATGCAAAGGTATTATTAGATTTTCCAACAATGAAACCCTTTTCCTTTTCTTCCTTTGTCGCATTTATCCTGCAATTACGCGTTTTCAACTGGAACGTGTGCCCCTTAGAAGTTCAACTACACCGAAAATAAGGACTTAAACAAGCGTGGACCTCATTTGTGATCTGAATCAAGGAGAAACATTCCACTTTATATTTGTACTTAATTTTTAAACAATTTCAAATGTCAAGGAAACCATTAAAAGTACCAAACAGTGAAAATTATATTTTCCCTATTCATTTTAATTGTGTAATATACAATCATTTCCACATTTTAAAAGCATATAGATTTTATTTTCTGTATGTAATAACGACAGAGCAAACTGTTTGGAACTTTGGTTCTGTAGTATTTTGCTGTATTGACCTTTTTGCCGGCGGTACTTGAGCAACTTGTAAACAGACAAAAGGCAGATGGACACCGGGAGCTGCTGGTGAAGTGGAGTGGAGTGGAGCTAAGTGAAGTGAAGCGGACAGACAAATAATGCTGTTCAGTGTACCCATATATGTGTGAGTGTACGCTTTTGAGAACGAGCGGAGGCTGCTTTATTTTACAGATTGTGAGCTCAGATAGGGGGGAGCAAGGAAAATATATTTCATATTTATACAATTCGTACTACAGTCATTTTCAATAAAGGCAAAGGTACAGACAATTGATAAGCGAACTGCGTCGCACACACAAAGGGCACATAGCCAGGCGGCGCTCTTGCCGAAAATACTGAAAGGAAGAGTACTGAACAAACATGCGGAGCTGTGATAAGAAGCCCCTCCTAGCACCCTACCCCAGCACCATTGAAACCATGACAACCGACCAAGTCGGTCCATATCAAATTAATACATAGCACAAAGGTGCTCTGGCAGAAGTTTTCATTTCAAAACCACACACAAAGAGAATATTCGATAAGTTTTCCCTTAAGGTGCGGGGGGCAATGTTATGTTTCACTATAGCATTCTGCTCAGATTTAATCGCGTTGCCAGTGTGGCTCAAGGAATGTGCGAAGCTTTTCATTTGAGCCGCTTGCTAGTGAGTTGAAAAGCAACAACAACAAAAAATGCATAAGCAGCCAAGGCAGAGGTCGGCATAGATCAAATAGATTACTACTCAGTTACTACCAGGCATATGTATAGATGTATATACATCCGTACCGAGCGGGACGCTTTAGCACACATAATTACGCTGCGGCTGTGGAATACAAAAAGCTCGTCTATTGCACGGAAAAATAAATCAAACTTTGACATGACAAACACAACAGCAGCCAAAGTGGCAGCGAATTTAACTAGAAAATAATGTTTGCCGCAATTCGTAGAGTTAACGCCGATATTTTTCAGCTGGCGGATCCGCACCTATTAAAGTGCTGAACAACCGAAAATGTACATAAAAATTGCACGTAATTAGCATTTCAATGTTTATGACTAATTTGCTGCAGTTTGTAGATTAATTGGCTTTTGTGTTAACGGCTTAGACAATAAACAAAAAGCAGGCAAGCAAATCGGCAAACAGCAACATTAAGTAATTTCGGGTAAGACGTAAGGAACAATGGGATGGTGGCTCGCTGCGTTGGTTTTAATTTGGCCTAAATATGGCATCGTTTTTCCCCCGTTGATCGATATGTTTAATGGCGGCCAAAGACAGACATCTGAACAAACGACCTTAACACAATTCGAATGTCAAGTGGCTCACATCTGTTGATCTGTGTGGGTGTGACCGCAGAGCATTAATCACCGGAAAGGGAATTTAATGAACTCAATGGGATCGATTAACAATTGATTAATTAATGGTAAAACAGAAAAGTCGGGTGTTCGTGCCTGAAAATAATATCGATCATGAACCACTGTTTTCATCAAATAATTATAAATTTGTATACTATTCAAACTGAATTTGCTTATAGGTATTACATTACTTTACAAGATTTAAGGAACTATTATAAGCCAGAATGACGACACACAATAAGCTTCCAACGATGTTGCCTCATCATGAAAATATTTCCTTCGTATCGCATCTAATTGTTCTTCTTCCATATGTTTAGCTTCAAATAATTAAATTTAACCATCGGAAAATGATTTTGCAAAAATATATAAAAAAAAATGTCAAACATCATTTCTGTTCTGCTGCGAGCGAAATCACTCAGAAGCCGGCTGGCTGGCTGGCGGGCTGACTGGGCTCAGTGGGTCAACATGTCGTATGCCGCATGTCGCATTGTGCGCCACGGGGCGTATGAGCAATGAGCGTTGACAGGGAACAGGCGAAAGAACGAGACGGAGGACAGATGAGACTTTGGAGCGTTAATAGTTGGCTGTAATTAATTGTAAACTGTTTTAATGTCTGGCCCGCTGTCGTCCATCGCTAGTGGACTTTAATTAAGTTGCATTTATGTTTTGGAGCAGCCAGAGAAACGAGATTCGACGACGATACAAAGAGATGGATATCTCCGTCTGACTCTCCCTGGGATCTCCTCTGCATTTGGAGTCGGGTTGACAAATCGTTGACCATTTACATGGCATATTGTTGCTGCATGGTTGTCAGCCAGCTGACAAATCTCTATTTACATTGTTGAATACGGTATAAATTATTAACTGCTATTATTTGCGACTGCCAGCCAGTGAGTGTCTGGCCTAATGCCTTGAAATTTATGCCCCATGACGCCGCTCGCTGCTGTGGCCCGAAACCAATAAACATTTTGCCCAGAACTTGTTGCACTTCCATGTTATTTGAAACGCAATTTATCTTGCTTAAACACATTCTCAAAAATTCAACTGGCAGCCATCGGATAATGTCAAAATTTCCCATGCGAATTTCTAGTTATTGCAGCTCTTGTCCGCCCGAAATGATTGCATTTAAATGAGATGATTTACGACAAAACAGCGCTCGATGAACGCCTACACAAAAAGCACTCTCATCCCATCGCCCCGCACCCCAGCGCCAAGGGGAAAAATGTTTCCACCCGCTATACCTTATAAAATTATAAAATTAGACAGATTGGAACACCTGAAAATATTGGAAAATCTGGCGGTAAAATCTACGGCCCTCGGGTCGTAAATCTCTAAGAAGATCTGCGCCAGTTTTCGGTTGGAAAACACTGAAAGTCAAAGCAACCAAACATCATCATCAAACGCTGTTTCGTCGGCACATTGCTTGTTTCTATAAATTATGTGGCCTATGTTCTTTTTAATTTATAGCCTCAACTCATTCATATTCATTTCGCTTGGGTCTAGGCCTAATAAAGTCCAATTTAATGTTAATGTTCTTCGACTGGCTGCCCATTCTCATGCTATCTGTTTGCTCAGCCTAACTCTCTTGTGGATCCGAGAATATTTGTTTTATGCAACGGCCCAAAGGTAATTAATTAAATGGCACATGTGCGAAATGTTTAACGATAGCCCAGGCTACAAAAAAAAAAAAGAAAAGTTCCATAACCTCAGCAATAGGAGATGACTTGTCTAATTACCATATTGATCTGCCTCAGTGGCTCAAGAAATATATTAATCTTCTTAAGAACGTTGAACGTAAGGAAAAATTGTTAAGTAGCATTTATTTTGAAATTAATCTTAAGGAAGTTATAGCTAAAATGTGTGTGAATATCTTTCATATTTTTACTCTAGAAACCAGGTAAACGTTTTAGAATGAATGGCTTAAAGTTTAAGTGTTTTCTCCTCTCCCATAAAATGCTAAAATATAACTATCTAAGCCGATTTACAATTATTTAATTCCACATCATTCATTGGGGCATCGTCCCCATCCAATCGCCATGAACTGGCGCCATTTGGCAAAGAAAATTATTTGAACAGCTGCCGAACAGAAGCCACACCAATGGAGACACCATCATCGACAGAGGGCGAAATGCTTTCGAGTATAATTAATGCTATTTAAATTTATGCATTTATCTGGATCAAAACCGAGAGAGAGAAAAAAAAACGAAACGAAGCAAAAACATAAACATCAAGAGCAAAGTGTGTCATGTAGTAAAATAAATTTCCTCAGTTCCGCCACTGCGACTGCTGTCAGGCCATAAATATAAAAAAGAAACTACGCCCAAACAATTTCCAAATTAACTGAAAAGCCATAACAAAACTAAAGAAAAACAAAAGAAACATACATGTCTGAGAGAGCGAAGCGGAGAGTGGCGGCGGGCGGAGGGAGAAAACATTTTAAATTGCATAAAATTAAATCAAATTCTAATGTGGCAGGGCTTGGCCCGAGTGACTTGCTCCGACGCCCACAATGGACGACAAATGAAACGAATGAACGCCGTCAAACGACTTCCTAAAACGCTTCAATGATTTCGTCTAACCCAAATATATATATTTATGTATATATATATCTGTATCTGAATCTCTATATAGGGATCGAAGCTTTGCATTTGGCATCTTGCTGGGGCGTCCGTTGGCCTGTCCTACCGCTGCCAAGACAGCGTAACAGATGACTGACTCTATCGGCACAAGAAGATACACCTCGGCAAATAGCTAAGCAGGCAGCCAAGGCACACCTTTAAGCCATTTCCGGTGTAGCCCAGTTGCTCACTGAGCGCGCGTTGTCAATTCTAATTGACGGGAAGCCCGTGCCTCCTCGAATCTGATCCGAACTTATACGCAAAATTAGATCATCGTTATCATTATGCTACGCAAGCAGACACACTTACATCTGGATGTTCGCGGACTGGCACATAGACCTTCTCGTTCATCGTCACCACAGCGCCCTCGGGCTCGGGCAGTGTCAGCGGCTCCTTCTTAACCCCATTGATCTGGAACAGAGAGGCGCGCACGCGTGCAATTTCTGGAAAGATTGAAAGGCAGGATAAGGTTGGATTAATACAAGTTTAAATTAGCGAATTATTTGCTTATTTTATGGCTTATTACTATTGTGCTTTTCTTTTTGTTTTTTATACGATTCTAACTATAAATATTTTTACATTATCAACGATTTAATTTTGAAACCATTCTGTTGTTAGTATTAGTATTATTTTACTTTAAATAATCTTTCAAAATCGACATCCAGCAGCTTGTATTTAGCGCTAAGCGCAATAATTCTCTGTAGAAAAGCTAATAAACAAAGCGTTGATAATTTTAATTGCCGGCTCTTTGCCTCCACTTCAGCCAAGTGGGGTTCAATTTGTCATTTTTGTTAAGTGCTTGTATTAAATTACGTTTAATTTGCCTCTGGAAAACCTACTAAATTAGCATCAATAAAGCGGCGTGTGAATATGTTTCCTTAGCAGCAGCAATTGCCTGATAGATTTTGTATTTATAATTTATTGGGTTTGATCCATGAAATCGCTTGAATCACTTGGTTTATATATAAACAAATTATGCCATCCCCCTCAAATGCGATGATCGAAACTTCCCTCACCCTTTGGCCTGAGGTCAGCTCCCCCTTCTGCTTCTGCCCCTCCGATTCACACTCGATACATCCCGGGGTGGGGTGTTGTTCCGATCAACCCAACCCCCTACTGTGCCAGTTGACAGGGGCTCTCGAATTGATATGATCAACATTTTGCCACCGGTGGCCGGGTGCTGTTTAGTTTTTGCATAAGCTCAATTGCATTGTTTGTCTTTGGCATGTGCTTTGACAATTTGTCACTAAAAGTGGGTAATTGTGCTGGGAGAGCGGGAAAGGTGACTGCATCGTATGTCACTAAAATGATTTAAGAATTTGCCACCGAATGACATCAAATTAAATGCCTGACTTCTCTCACTAAATGCCACCATTTAACGAGCTCCTATCTGATTTCTTTGACAGCGTATGCGAGACTGTTGTCATCAGTATCTTTAGAAATACATTTTATAAGCTAAAAATAAATGCAATTTTAAGATATATCAAAATGTGATGGGAATACAAAAAGCTAGTTTTGTTAACTGCATCAAATTGTTCTGTTAAATATTATAAGAAATTAAACTAAGACAATGTGAATATTAAATTATTGAGTTAAAATAATGCATAGATGTTTTTCTCATGGAAAAACCCCCTCATTTAATTATTAAAGACCCTGTCCGAGTTTCTTGACCTGTTAAATGCTAAGAATATATATATTTACCCAAAAATCATCTTGTTTGATTTTAATTTGGCGTTTAAATTAATTATGTTTGATATTTTTATCTAGGCAGCTTCTGGCAAATTTTCATACTTATTCACCGGCTTTCTCTGTGTGCCACATAAATAAAATAAAATACAAAAAATTTGCGCAGCCAAGGCAAACAAAGAAGGCGAAAAAGAAATTGCACAAAATTTAAATTTACTTTTCCGCACAGCGGTGAGAAAAAAGAAACGCTCTCGCTGCCATTCCAGAGTTCATTGCGGGCCAAAGAACCCATAAAGAAAATGCCAAAGACGAGGATGAAAGCGGCACAGCGGTCCGGCACTTGACTCGATTATTGATAGAGATGAAGACGAGATTTTCCCCTCGACAATAATTAAGAGCAGCTCCAGAAAGGCTTTTCATTTGTTTCCCCATTTTCGTGTAATTTGTTGCGGCACGCAAGTAGAACGGACATGTATTCCATCATCGGCGTTTGGGTTCTGAGCCAAAAGCCGAGAGCCATGAGCCATGAGCCATAGGCATAATCGCAATCATGACAGCTGTCAATTTTAATCGAGCGAGTGTCAATCCGCATCCACATCCATTCAATCTGCAACGTGACCAATGTGTGGCAGTGGCACGAAGATTGTGCAGCCAGATTAGATGAATAAGCCCCACCAAATTGGTGTAAAATTGCATTTGCATACGGGAGAGATCGAGGCGATGACGGAGTCTCGAGTCATTGAATCGAATTAGTCACTTCTCCGGTCCAAGTCAGATGGATTGATAGCGGCATTTAGATAAATTACAATAATCAAGTTCATGCCATATGCGCAGGCGGCTTAATTAATGGCAGCTTAAGCTTAGTCGGAACCGGGACTGAGCTGAGCCTAGAGTCTATAATTAAGTTCCCAACTCACCCCAGAGAGCCCAGAGCCCACCACCTGTTGCCAACTGACCATTTTAGGGCATGCGGCAGAACTGAACTCAGTGGAAGTGGTCATGTGGGCGGGGAGAATGAGAGCAGTGCGCCAATCTAATAATTATCAATGAAAGATCTTTTTATTCATTAACAAGTCGCGAGTCGTTTGCGCTTTTAAGGCAGCGCAGAAAAACTCGATTTGCCATCTTTTCTAGTTCTAGTTCGTTCTCGCTCCGCGGCGACTCATAATTTACATAGACAGCGCTTGGCTTATGACTCTATCTCCATCTCTTTGCCAAGTCGCGGACTTCAGTCTATATATGGCTAGGGACAGAGCTTCCAAATTTGGCACCCAGCGCAAAAGTAAGTGGGGGGAAAAAACTGCTTTGCGTGTGTGTTCAAGTATTATTATTATCATTTTGTATAATTTTATTTTTTGCTGCTGCTGCGCTCTTTTTATAGCCAGCCCCCACACAAGCACTTATGGCAGCGAACCTTTCTATGGAGTGTTATTAGTCAAGCAACTAAGAATAAGCTGCGGACACGTTAGAAATGGGCAAAGCTCAAGGTTGGGTATGTGTGTGGATTAAGGATGGACCTGTTTGGTGCCACCATGACATCATGGGCCAGAATCGCAGCTGAAATCAAAAGAGATTCCTCTTTGAATTCGCCCTTCTCGAAGGTGGGCGTCGGACATCTTAACATTTCCTCCGCCCCAACTGCCGCATTTTGCAACATTTGAATTTTAAATTTAGACTCCTGCACTTGACGATGAACACGAAACAGGCAACAAGCCGCAAGCAACCAGAAACAAGAGGCACGACGAATGCGAACGACAACCAGTCGAGCGTCAATAAATTGTCAAATTTTATGCACCACGATTTTTTGGCAAGGGTTCTTTATGTCCGCGGGCAAGTAGGGCATAAAATGTGTACACGGCAGTGGGGAATATTAATTTGGAATCGTATTATATATATGTGTATATTAAAAGCTATTTATGGAACGATGAAGGCGCATTGAATTTGTTCAACATAAATAATCGATCAATTATTAAATCTATAATAAATTTAATGTAGTAAATAAATTCTCGATAATTTTTCTCAGATCTCAGACTCAACTAAGTTACTTTCATAAAATGTAATTATTCAATGAAATAATTAAATATATCAGCGCTTTCGATCGGTTCTCCATTAGCAAAGACCTCGTTCGCACCAAATACACTAAGAGGATACATCTAATCGAGTCCTAAACTTGTCAATCTCATAAGATATGCCAGTCAGATGGCGCAGACACCTCTAAACCAAATTAAAGCCGAGCTCAGCTCAGCAGCTTAGCTGGCTGGCTCTGATTGATTGTTTTAAGCCGGCAGGAGAGAACGAACAATTTGCATTGGCTCACGACTTCAGGTGGGAGAAGAAGGTGGCGTCGGGAAGGGAAACGCGATATGTACACAAAGTGGCGGGGCCCGAGTGCGACACATATCTAAGTATCTGCTGGCTAATTTATGAATGCAAAACCATTCATACCACACGAATTAGATGACTGCGAGCTGATGAGTGTGTGGGCGTGTGTGGCTGATTTGCGAGTCAGCCAAGGAAACAATGTCAAACGCGATCGTTTGGGTTTTGTCTCGGCCTCCGCTCGCGTATAGTATGTGTGGGCTGGGGGTCTTAACAAATTGTCACCAGAAATGGCCGGAACGCTCGAAAACGTTTAAGGTTCAGCCGATCGTTGAGCCTTCAGTGGCTGCTGCTGCTGCAATTAAGCCAGGTCCCGCATATTTGGCAAGCTCCAAAATGTATTTGATTTTATGGTTTTTTTTATTTTATTTTTCATTTTCGTTATGAACTCCATTGGCCTTGGGCGCATTTGCAATTTCGCACTGTACGAGTACAACAAAATATAAAAAACAAAAAAATAATAATGTTTATTGTGCGTTCAAGTAATTTCATTATTCGGTTTCTGTGGATTTTTGCATATTTTGTGCATAATCTTTTTTGGCTTTGTGGTTGGGCGCAGAGGCATTGCTTTCTAAGTGAAGCAACAGTGGGTTTCAAAAGCATAAGACAGATTGTGCTATATAAAAACATGTGGGAAAGCTACTGTCGGGATTCTGATTCTGAAAAACTTAAATTCAACAGTTCGAATGACAGAAGAAAGTGTTGACAACTTAAGTCAAATGTTGCTAGAAACATGTTGCGCAACAGTCATTGGTACTGGCAACACAAATGTAGATGTTGCAGAAGGTTATAGAGCACAAAAATTGTATTTTCTTATAACTATCATGGATATTATACGATTTAGGATAAATTTTCATAATACGACCCCGTTGCTATAATATTCGAATCAATAACAATATCCTATCGATTTTCCTAAATATTAACAACAAACATTAACCAAAATATACTCCCCAAGAACTTTAAAAAAAAATACCTACGAGATTCAAAACCTCTTTCTGAATGCTATTTTTAATATATTCCTTATATGGATCCTTGAACTTTAATGTGATGGCCCGCACTGTAGTGGACCCCGTTTCGCATCAAGGCAAAAATAAACATTTGTTAATATTGCTTTCAATTTATTTTGTCGCTCCTCCTGTGCTTAAATAATATGCAGCATTTTAATTAATGGCTTTCCCAGCCCGCGTCACAGCAATGACAGTTTTTTATGCATTTTTATTAATAAATTTCTACCACCATAAAGCTGTCAGTGGCATGTTGGTTCACACGCTCAGCACTCAGCGTTGGTATATCTATCTGTTCTACGACAAAGTAATATCGCCTATAGCACGGCATTAATTATCAATTGGTTCATCTGATTTTTTCCGAGACACATTTATTTTTGTTAACATGGTTTTTTATAATTTAAATTGCATATGCAAGCGATATTTTTATGCTTCAAACTTTAACCCACATTCTGGCAAAACAGAAAACAAAAGTTGTTGAAAGTTGTTGCCGAGGGGAGGGAAAAAAACGTTCCGTTGACTCACTCACTAAAAGCAGCAGCAGCAACATGGCCATTAAAAAGTGAAATAAAACAAAAGAAAACAAAATTAATGCTGGCGGAAAACATAACAGCGGCAACAGCTTAAAGAAAAACATAAAAACAATGCTCCCATCAGGAAATAGGTCATGTCAGACAGCAACAGCGAATGGCGAGCACAACAAACGCAGAGGAAATAACAAAAATAAAGAGCAGAAAGCACCGCAGCTTCCGATAGGAAGGAAGGAAGGAACCACAGCAGAATTGCTCCTTAAAGCGGAAAATTATTGGAGGTGAGGAATTATTTTAGAAATGTCCCTGATCACAAAGGAACTGGCGAAATTAAATGCAGGCAGGCGAACACTGAGCAAACATGGTAACGAAAAAATGTTCATGCTGCCCGGAGCAGAATGAATTTTCCACATTTCCTTACGAGCTGTGCAAATAAAGAGGGCTTCACTGGCCTACAGGGGCATTGGAAAAATGTTTTCATTACTTTAATTTAATTCCTACGCAATATTATTAAATGCCTGAATTTTCATTTCAACACATTTTCTGGGATTGCTTTTTGCTAACTACAAATGTTTTGCATTGCCAATTGTTTATGCATGCCTCGTGAAATATTTTGAAAATCACGGCAACGTGCCCGAATAAATAGAACAGAATAGAATAGAATAAATCTCCACCTGGTTGCGCTGCTGCTATTTTAGCGAAAAGGCAAGCGGAATCGGTCGCAGCTGATGGATAAACACTTGAACAAATACGGGAATGATAAAACGCACATTAAGCTAACAATAACACGGAATAATGTACAAATTGTTAGTTAAATAAACCAAATTTTTTGTCCGACAGTATTTTCTTTCTATTTTTTTGTTCTCGTTAAAATAATCATACATTTCAGGACTGTAGTATATCCGTGCTTTTGATCAATTGGCAATTATCCAGTTCCGGATTTAATTCCTTCACAATTAGGGTTTCATAAAAGGTAATGTGTGATAAAATTAATAAATTTTTTTTATTTACAAAAAGCTAATAAATAATATGGTAATTATTTGACAGCTCGCTCATTTTAAGAAGGGAGAATGTTTGCGAAGTAACGTGCTTTCTATTATTAGCCGATTTGATAACTTTTATTAGTCATCAATGGAAGGCTGGTAATAAAGACTGACAGGGCGCAAAAACTCTCGCAAAAGTTGCGAAAACAAAACACAACATTTAGGCAAAAGATTAAATGTGTGAACATTCAACAGCCGAAATTATAAAAGTTTGGCCGGACCATCAATCCTTCGTCGTGTAATTGTTGTTGAATTAAAATATGTATCAAAAGGCATTTCAATTAAAATTAAAACGAAATTAAAACGCTGCCAACACAGCTCATGTTTAGCGACACTTGGAACCAGTCAGCCAGACATTTGGCTAATAAATCGCAGCGATTACAATCTCACAGGTTCTACTTAGTTAATCGCACACAAAGTCGTGACTAATTTTCGGGCAATAAGCCGAAATATTTTCGCATTTTATATACATACTTTTATTGTGGCCGCCGGATTTTAGTAGCCATTGCCATTTAATTAGGCATTTTGGTAAGGAATTATTGAAAAAAAGAGGAGGTGGTAGAATTTTAATGGGCACTCAATATGACGAACTCCGATGCGTGATGGCCATTAATACGGCTCATCGTCGGCCCGTCTAAGGGTATTAAAATTAATGCCCACCCACATCATAAATCGCGAACCGAAGATTTGCCAAGGAGGAGCTGGCCAGCATGTGACATCAGCCAACGACTGTTGGGGAAAAAAAGAAAATGTGTCAAAGCAGAAATCCAAGAAAATACGGTGGAAAAAACAATGCCAAATGGCTCGACATGGGGGCTTTTCACATGTCACGGCCAGTGGGACAGACCCACTTACTTTTCCGCCCGACGGCATGGTTTGTGATGAACTTGGCTCAAGTCACGGCAGAATGAATGCCTCGTGAATTCGCCCATGAATCTTGAGACTTGAAGATGAGTTGCGGAGGTGTTGAATCGAAAGGAAGTGAAATGTTCAATTTGAACTTTCAGTTTTTCAGAGACAATGGGCCCAAATGGAAAGTTGTTGTCAAAAGCAGGCAACACACACACGCACCACTTCAAGTCGGCAAACAGCATTATGCACATAAACAGGCGCAAATTATGCTACGCCTCAAATTTCCCCACACACACAACCGTTTTACGTGGGCGGTACATCATCATCAGTAGCTGATTACGGCGAATTTGAAACAATGAAAGAAAATACCTGTGCGACTTGCAGCTTGACATTAAGCCCGCCGCAGAGCTGCCACAATCAGTTATAATCAGTTAAGAGCATCGGGGGGAAACACGGCTTGGCTTGGCCCAAACACTCAATCACCAAAGACCGACACTTTGTCGAAATTAAATACGTGTCAAGACAATCGACAGCAATCAAACAATTAACAACAAACAAAAGACCCTTAATAATGTTTTTGTTTAAAAATTGGTAGCTGATCAAACTTAAAATTTACAAGTTCAAGGCATTGGATACATATTGTGTTTATTGTGTGAATAAATAAAATTGGTTAACCCTTACCTTAAACCTCTTTAAATGTATTAATTTACTAACAAACACTTTTTAAGTATATTAATTAAATTCATTTAGGAATCCAAATATATCACAATGTTTCTTTAAATAATCCCCTATCATTCCTGAAACAACTATAAATACACCGATACTAAAAGCTTTTGGCATTCTTTGTGACATAAATCCTACAAAATTCATTTGAAATAATTCCTAACATTTCAAGCAGGCTTTTGAAATGATTCACATGGACGGCTTGTTTAGTTCATCCCACTGAAAATGACGAGTGCATTGAGTCACGGGTAGAAAACAAACAGTTTCACAGCTGTCCGGGCTCATTACGTTGTGTGTGTCCGGCGTAATAACCACCGAATCCACACTAGACCAACTTCAGTTCGTGAGAGCCAAATGCAACAGTTTTCATTTTTTGAGCCGCTGCTAACAAACAAAACAAACAAGTTTGGAAAATTGCTCGCCAAAAGAAAATAGCATGCGAACAAAGCGAGTTAAATCAATTGCGACTGCAACTTGTCGTTGCCAAAAAACATTGCAAATGTCTGGCAGTTGTTGGTGGTGGTGCATTGACTGTCACTCGAAGGCATTGAGCCAGACGAACGAAGCCACTAACCGCTAATCAATCAGTTCCCATGAGCACAATTTCCAGCAAAATGCCCCCACGTAGGCCGGGGCTAGGGAAAACCCCCAAAAACGTTCCAATATAAATATGCAATCAATGTGTAAATTGTCTCAAAATCAATACCCATGGAAAAGTTTAAATGAGGTCCCTAAACGGACTCTGAAAGCGAGACTAACTAACTTAGTTTCTTGGGAGCCAATTATATCTAGGCCTAGTTTATCTTAGCTATGGGTAATTCGAAAAGTTTCTGTCAAATTTTAAAACGCTGTCAATGCTTAAAGGTATTCAGTTAATAGTACGATAAACTTATAACAATCTGTTTATAATCCTAATCTTCTTTTTATAAACTGCTTTACAATAATTAGCTAGGTTCTGTAAGTATAATTTGTAATCCTCTTATAAATAAGCTCTTCCAAATGAAAACTTTAGAATATACAATTCTAAAAGTAGCCTGAAGGACTCAATTCCGTTTCATTAGGACAATTTTTGTTTAAAGGTCTTGGTAAACAAGGTTTTCGGGTCCGTGTCAGTGCCAGTGCAGAAACGCTGACCCAAAAGCGTACAAAAACATTTGAGCCAAAGCAGGAAGCCGCACCCTGACCCTGTTGTTCAAAAGAAATACACCCAAATAATTAATTAAGAGCAAAGCAACATTAACAAACGGCTTCCTACGGATGGCGGGTTAGGGTTGAGTTCAATACCGCAGACTTCTATTGACAGTGCGAGAAAAGGTGAATAAAATAGGAACCTTTAGTGCATAAATTTCATAGCTGATGGCTGGGCGGCCAGCGAGAGATGAATGACAATTTACTCATTTGCCACAAAAAAACCAAGCCGACGAGCTAATGAAACGGTAGTCGACGACGACACACGCGCCCATTTTTATAAAGCAATTAACTGTTGCTGATTTTATGGCCCCCGGGCTCATAAAAACCCAGCTCAATCCATGACGATGGGCACCCTTTTGGTTGCCCCTCGCCCCCTGACGATTGCAATGGCTTCTAAACCAATTAAAAGCCAACAATATCTAGTATAACTAATAGGCGATACTCAACCAATCAGGTTAGCGGCTTTACCCACTCACACCAACGGCCGACGGCATTTTGTACTTGCTCTGGCAGGGCGCTACTGTCTACGGTGCAGATAAGGAAACTCACCTGCAAATAAACGGAAAGGAAATATTTCAGATTAGATAAGAGGCATACAATGGACTGGCGTTGATGGGAAAGTAATTTATAATCCAAACCAAACATGAGTTGAAAGATAGATTTATGGAAAATGTAAATAAAAACAATCTGTGAGGGAAGTTCTTTCAGATGGCATGATTTTTTTGTTTATTAATAAAGTGAAGTAATCTCAAATTTAGTTTCTGTACTGAGTTTTCCTAGTCATTTTTAGTTACTTGGAAATTACTCATTAAAATCACACCTTTAAATTCAAATAGATTCTCTAGGTAACTTCTCTGTGATGTTATCAATCAATCAATCATATAACAATTTAGCCTCTTGACTTCTCTAAACATAACATAATTACAACCATTGAAGGTTAGGTAATTCAACCCTTACTTTCAGCCCTCAGAATACCCCAATCAACGATAGGAACTCTTGGACTTTTGTTATTTTGTTGATTCGGGACCATTATTCTATTTCTGAGCATATTTATAGGATGAAATACCCATCTTGGCCCACACTCGGCTGCTAATGCTGCCCCTGTTCGTGAGCTGCCATCGCTGCTGCCTGCCTGCCTGTTTATTTCTGGAGTAGCCGAATGACTTTTCCGGAGCTGAGTCCATGGCTACGTGTGGGGAACATAAACAACAAGCGATGAAGATGATGATGATGATGATGCCGAGGGGGGGAGAGAAGAAGAGCGCAAAGACAGACGGCCACCGCAGAGTTCATGACCCCTTGTATTATAATTTTACAACAAATTGGTTTCTTTTTGTTTAAGTTTGCCCATCGCATTCGGACTTTGCCTGATTAATTTTCCTTATAATAAAATATACTGAAAAATCCCTGAATCGAAATTGTGTAAACATTTTTCGCTGTCTCTAGAATTTTAACCGAAAGAAATATAAAAACGGCTGGGTTCCATCAAATTTTGGGTTACCCCTTGGCTTGTTTTTACTGCACTGAATGTATGTGTGTGTCTGCATTTAAAAAAAAAAATATATATTTTTTTGTTTTGAAAACTGACAGCTTGGTTCGTGTTCGCGTTCTGGAGGCAAAGGGAAATCTTTTCTCTTTTCCGAGCGGGAAAAAAGGAAACTTTTTGCTCTTGCTTGGCCCATAAACTTTGGCTATTGGAAAATCATTTGTAGCTTATGGCATTAGGAGAAAGTTGCAGTTGCTGCCGTTTTTGGATCAGCAGCCCGGGCTGGCCTGGCCAGGCAGCTTATGGCTGCTTATGTCATGTTTATAATATTTTTTCTCCGCTCCCATAATTAGCCGAATGAAGCCATTCGACGCGGTCTAAATTTAATAGATCGAATAAAGGCGCTGGGCAGTAAATGCGTCGTATAATCAATATATCGCTCATACGCCATGTGTGCGTCGTACTCAAAGCTCTTTCTTCTCGGCAACTGAAGCAACTGGCACTTGACCACCTACCCAAAAAATGATGTATTATGTATGTGCTTAACAGCACACACACACTACACACTGTTGTGTACATAGCGTAATGTGCTTGACCAACATTGAAGTGTGGCGAACAACTCGTTTTGAAACAAGAGCCAAAGCTGCCGCCTTTTCTTTCTGCTGGCCCGTTGTCTCTCGCCTTGAATGGGATTTATTATAATAATAAATGTCTTTAAGTACACATACGCACATGCTTGTTAGCTCTAGGCCCGGGGACATGTAGGTGGTGGGTAGACTTAGCCAGTTGGATTTGGGCTGAGTGTGCAACTTGTTCTTAACACCTTTTCCTTGCCTTTTGCCTTGTGTGCTTTTTTATTTCATTTTGCCGAGCGCCCACGTTTCTTGTGTATTTTTAGTCACTCTCGACTTCGGGCTCTTGTCAATCTCTCTCACTCTTCGTTTTAATTTATAGTTATTTTTGTTTTTGTTTCCGCTCCTTTCCCTACACTTTGTTGGGCTGTCTCCGACCCAAGTGTCGCTTTGTGTAACAAAATATTTATGTGAGTGCAGCTGTGTGGGTTTTCTAGATGCGTGGAAAACCGGAAAAGCCTACACACGTATGGCTTGAAAATGCAAGTGCACTCGATCTACACACATATACTATGTATATGTATTTAGACGTAATGCATATGCCAATGACATTCAGCTGTTGCCAAGCCTGATAAGCTGCAGGTCGTCCTTGGCCAGAAAAAAGAGACGCGGAGAGCAAGCTGGCAGAGTGGGCAGTTCGGATTTGAAAGTGAAGCTTTGGCGAAGATTTCAGGGCCAGAAACTGTCACTTACAATGAATGTGCGTCCCACAAATGTAAGACATATCCAACCAAAATAGATTCAGACCAAGATAAGCCAAGTAAAAGTAATTATTTAAGCCTTTCAAGGACCTCAAAAGAGATTCTGTAGAAAGTTATAAAATAAAATAATCATAAAGAAGAATTTTAGGCAAACAAAGAACGAATTTTAAACCACATTTCAAAGTTTCTACCCCTTTAATTTGAATTTTATAACAAATTCCTTAAATAAACAAAAGAAACGTAACTTTATTGGGGCACAGGGCAATGCAATTAATTCATACGCCTACAGCAGCCCCACATGATTGACATGAGCAACGCTTGGGCGTCCATATAAAACGGCTTTTAACCCAAATACGCAGCTACAAAACAAAACGTGGCTGGCTAACTCAGCACGACATTAAACATTTATGGCATATCAAAAACAAACCCAAAGAAACTGCCAAAAATGAAAATGAATAAGAAGCAAAGTCAAAAGACACCACCAAAGGCAAAATAAAAAGCAAACAAAACAAGACCCAAAAAGCAAATGCAACCACATTTCCTCCCCCGCTCGCTGGCTTAGCCACCAGCTGATGGCAAATGCAACAATTCCAGACCCTTGGGGACATTGCATTATAAAAATTTTATGAAATAACACAACGTTTCGTCCGAAACAAGGCAACGGATGGAAACTGCAAACATTTGGGACATTGCGTTTGGCGAAAATAGCGCAAAACTCAAACGGCTGTTAAGGCCCACAAAAAGAAAAACGCCAAAATGCCATCAGATACAATCACAGACATACACACGCAGATACAGATACATCCGACATCCGACAGGTTAACGCAAGAGGACGTGACTTTGGCCCGCCAGATTCAGATTCATTCATGCTGCAAAAAGCTGCCACAAGTCTGTATCTCCTGGCATTTTCCAATTGCAGCCAAGCTTGTTGAAAAAAAGTAACGAAATTGAGACACAAAGATATTGAGATTGAGGAGGCTTGAGCTATGAGTGCTACAGCTACTTCTCACTTGGTATTGAATGGTTAAAAATGTATATTGATTATGAGATACTCTTAGAAATATGTATATGTATATGGAATAAAGGGAAAAATTGGTTTATTTATTAACAGATTCTTTCTAAATTTCTAGCTCTTTATATAGTTTGAAATACCTACTAACCCTCGCTGAATCGCAAGATTAAATACTTAAATTTTAAGCCATCAAGTCACAAAAAAAGACAAATCTAGGTGAATAGCTGCCTTATAATACCCAAATACAAAGGTCACCATTCCACAAACTAACGGATAGACTGTAACAGTACTTGGGACATGGAAACCCATCTGCATGCTCAACGACATTTGTATCTTGATCTCTTGCTAGCAGTTTCTATTCCACTCTTCGTATGTTCTTCTTTTTTAGCATTACGCTTCGGTTAATTGTTTCGAATCAATGATGCTGCTGCTCATCTCTGGGCTGTGTGGGCAAATCAAGTGATAACATCGCTAGTCGAGACGAGTGTCTCAATCCGTATCTGTATCTGTGTTTCTGTGCTTATTTCCTATGTTTGCACGTTGTCGCCGCTGCTGTTGTCTCTAAGTTCACTTTGTTTTCCCACTTATGACGCATTTTTCGGGCATTGTTCGTGCCCACATGTGTGCTGGGATGATTTTCTCTCTTAATGTTTTGTCATAGTTTGAATAATACACGGCCATAGCCACAGCCACAGCCCTCGCCCAAAAGTGGGGAAAGACGTTTGTCGCCCAGTTTGTTGACAATTTGACTTTGACTTGCTGTTTTAATTTTTTTAACTTGTCAAGTGGTGAATGGCCCCATCATTTTTATTTCCCATTTAGAGGTTTTATTTGCACTTTATATTAAGATCGAGTGGTAATTATGTGAGCCTATATTATGGGAATAAGAAACACAGTTTCCATAATATCAATCAGATAATTAAGAAAGTGAAACAAGGGGGATTTCAGTTTAATTTCAACTTTATACATAAAATTCTTTATACATTCTTTGATGTTGTAGTTCAAGGAATGTGAACCATTAAAACCAATCAAAGTTTATGTTCCAAAACTGTTTTGACTATTTCCAATTACTTGAACAATGTATGAAGAATTTACTTTACAAAAGTTCGCAGACATCCCGGGGATGTGCATACTTTGCCTTTGGAGAGGAGGCTCCTCGGCTTTAGGGTTGAAATTTG
Organism: Drosophila birchii; assembly: GCA_035046345.1. NCBI lineage: Eukaryota > Metazoa > Arthropoda > Insecta > Diptera > Drosophilidae > Drosophila > Drosophila birchii. The sequence continues at coordinate 5,396,821 of JAWNOA010000064.1, forward strand.
CTCACTTAACTTTTGTGCGGCTGCCCGCATTTCACACGCCAAACGGAGCGGTCGGTGAGGGGATTTTTCAAAGCAATTGAAAAATTAAATTGATTACCGATATAAATCGAATGGCGAATGCACACATTGGTGCAATAAAAATGATTCACTTGCGGCCGGCTCAAGTGGCATCCATTCGGATGCCCATATATGTCGAGGAGTTGCAAGTTCGGAAAGAGTAGAATCGCAGATACAGACGACCATATGGCACCGAAAGCCAAAGGCAACTTCAAAGGCCATATTCACAATGTAGCCTCTTTGTATCTCCAGCTCAAGTGTCCCTCCCCCGGGGCCCCTTTTGTCTTTTCCCTGCCATCGCCATCGCATTTGTTATCAAATTGTTCAATTTGTGCAGCTTGTCGGCTGCCTGCCTGGTGGCATATTAAAGCAATTGTCTAATGCCACATGGCTGCTGCTGCTGGTAGTCGCGTGCCTCATCTTCATGGTGAAAAAAGGGGAGGTACACGGAAAATAAAAGGAATCAAGTTCGATGGCAGAATTCATGAATTTAATCTCTTGATTGTGACAGTTTTTTTTTTCTAATTTAAAATAATATATAATCGTTGATAATATACATAATTATGGATAGCAGATGTTCAGATGTTTTATCAAAAAAAGGTAAATAGAATTTATTTTCTAGGCTCTTCCAGTAAAACTATATATTTTCAATAATTGAAATGTATCTAGAAATTTTCAACTACGAATGCAGTTTTTCCTTTATTAATTTTCTTCTGTTCCTGATAATCTACAACTTTAATGTTTATATTTTCATATTATACCGCACTTTTTCTCAGTGCAGCGATGGGGGGCAGAAGGGTGGTTCAGGAATGGGGCGCCATACTGAAATTTCCATGTGTTGTGTGTGGAGAAGAAACCCGAGCATGTGAAAAATATTTTAATTACGCGCTTTGTTTCCCATTTTGTTTTTTGAGCTTTTTTTGAGTTTGCTATTTTTGTCAAAAATTATTCGTTCTGCCACAATAGCAACACAACACACACATTCGATGCAGCCTGGCTATCAAATAACTTGGCAAATGACGTAATCTCCATGACTGAGAGTGTGGGAGCTGGCAAAATACAAAAGGGGAATACGAAAAAAAAAGCGCAGAAACATAGACGTTTTCCAAGGAAAACGCTAATTGAAGGCTGAGTGTGTATCTTGGCATCTCGTGCAGCTGCTCCAGATGAAGATACATGAGTATTACACCCATAAATTGAAGCGGTTTTAAATGTAAGCATCAACAATAACAAACAAGTGGCCCATTAATTGCTGCTCTAAGATCTGTTCAAAAGGAGCTCTTGAAAATTCTATGATCGGGGTTTATTTTTATTGACAAAGCTCAATTTTCTTAAAGATTAATAAATTAAAAGTTAAAAATATGCATACATCAGAGCTTATGCTGCAAGTTCTTTAGCTTTGTAACTATTAAGATAACTCAACAACATAACATTAACGAAGTTTCTAAATAAAATGCCAATTAACTTTACGTAATACTGTCATTATAAGATTATAAGGGTGCTTTCCATTATCTAATCAGCCCACTCCCAGCCACTTTCCTTGCCGAGTTCGATCGGCCGAAACGAAAACTCTCCAGCCCCCAGAAACTTTCGCTCCATCGACCATTAACTATCGATCAATGCCCTTTTCGATGTCAACAATACAGCCGGTGGTGGCATCACTGCAATCGACTAACTGTCGACGATGGCTTCATTTGCTTTTTGAGCCATGGTCAACTTCCGTGCAAACGCATCGCTGCATTTTTGGCCGCCAGCGAATCACAAATCAAAACAAAGCAGGCGGCACAGAAGGCAGCGTGCGATCGATGGTCAATGACAAAAGATTTTAATTGAATTTGAAAACGCAATGAGACGTGGATATGGGCAGGGGCTCGAATCGGATCGGATTGTATATGATCGTATATGCTTGTATGGTATAGTACGAAATCGATTGCCTTTGTGCGGGTGCGAGGGGTCGGGGATTGCGGGGAAAATAGGGGAGGAGGGCTACGCGTTCCGCATAACAATTGTCAACAAATTTATGAGCACGTCAGTTTAGGGAACGTGGAAGCCCAGGACCGAAAGCCGTGCCTATGAAAATACTAAATTAAAATGCTCATGGCAGCTTTCAGCTATTTCTGCTGCACAGCGAAAAAATCCCACTACTACAAATCAATTTATAACTTCTTTAAATATTTTCCCAAAAGAATTTAAAGAAGTAACAAATTAATTCATAATTATTAAATGGCAAACATTATAAAAGAAAAATAATTTAGGAATGAAAAACCATCTCCAAAACATCTTGCTGTGTACTTTACCTAAACTCTTGTAACTAAATAATAAACAAAAATAAATCAGTCGTAACGTTGGATGATCAATGGATCGTCTGAATCAAATGTATCTTTTTTTTAAGGCGTGGATGGGCTCATCATCAGTTTCCAATCAGTTGTTTGTCTTTCAGCTTGTTGTGTTTGCATTCAACGCGGTGTTGAAGAGAGCGAATCCAACAGCAGCAGCAGCAGCAGCCGCCACATTAATGTCAACGAGCCACTTCAATTTCCGATTTTAATGACTCTGACTCAATGGGTCTCTTCTGGCCAGAAGAAAACAACGCCCTAAAACGGTGAAAATCCAAAACGAAACGAAATTCCAACAGCTACGATGGCAGCAGCGAAAGACCATTTTCCAATAATCTAAAATTAGATGAAATGAAACACATTTCAAATTTTCATGAAAAATGTCGGACGGAGTGAAAGAGAAAAAATTCTGTATCCGAGAAACGCCGAAAACGCACACTCGCACAGTTCGCCGCGATTCGGCCAACTATATATACAATTCGGTTGTATACTTTAGATATATACATATATATATATATATATATATATATAGATAGATAGATACATATATCGGCCATATAAACATTCACACGATGCGGGTGTACGTAATTTGATTTTGGTCTGCTATTTTCTGGTTTTTATCTCTCAGGTTTTCGGATGCACAAGATACTGGCTGTGTCGCTGTTCGACTCGAATGCATATCTGACAGATACACCACCTTGGCGGCAGTAATAGCGCATTTCACTATATTTATTTCGGTCAGGTGTGGGCGTAGCCGCCCCCTGCCAGGAATTTATCATATCAAACGATTGTTTGCGCCGTCCTCTGGCCATTATTTTGCATTATGGCACAGGTAAACAGGCGTCATGCGGAAGATATCTGTGATATCTGGCAGACCGACCGACCAAGTGATATCTGCGAGTGCGATATTGTACGTGCAGTTATGCTTGGTCGCCGGTAACCCGAGATGGTCGAGCTGCTCTCCTGACGTCCGTCGTTCGTCTCCACTATTCACACAGTCTAGGCACACTTCAACTGTGCAAAATGCGACGACTATGAATAGCGAAGAGCAGCAACAGCACAGCAGATACAGATACGGCTGCGATACAGATACGGCAGCAGCGGCCGGAGATACAGATACAGATTCGGATTCAAATTCGGGCGAAGAAACGTGCTCCAGCGGCGTGTGTCATAAAGCTATCTTAGCAGATACAATGCGAGTGCTGGCGGCCAAAACTCAAAACTTAAAACTCATTCTTCGGTTTGTTTCGCTTTTGGGCGTGAGTCAGAGAGATCCCAAAAAATAAACAACAATCTTCAAAATAACAACAAAAATTTATGTCAGCAGTGCCAAAAGCGTCGAGCGAATATGAAGACGATAAAAACGCGGCAAATGAACAGAGAGGGAAGCAGCGTTTGTAGAAAACTATACAAGAGTACAGTGTGTTTCATACTTGTATGAACAATTTAAGAATATATTTCAGGCATATTTTCAATTTAAATATAACAATTTTATCATTATTTATGATTATTATTATTACAACATAGAGATATTTCCACTAAAATAAAGGTGTAGGGAAAGATAGATTATATTTACATCACGATAACTAATTTCTATTGTATTTTTATTATTTTTAATAAACCAATTCCATTGGCTTTACGCATTGTTTACTAGATCTTATACAGCTGTGAAACGCACCGTCTATATATATATAGATATTTCTACACAGACAGCCAATTCAAATGTAATCGCAAGCTGTGCATTTAAAGTGAACGGCGGTGCGCCCAACAGGTAGCCAACGGATGATTGCGGCCAGGCCAGAAGCAGAACCCCAAGCCCAAAACCCCAAGCAAATATTGCTGCACACCCGCAACAGCACAACAATAACAATATCTGAAACGGCAACCACAACCTCAAAGGCAGACGGATTGTAGGTGTTGCTTGAGGTAAGGCAGGAACCTAATTAGATCTCTCGCAATATCGCTGACAGACCCAAAATATATGCAGGTATCCACCATAGATATAAATATATATATATATTTAAAAAACATTTTAAGCTACTTAACTTATGTTTGTGTTGAAAAATAGCATCAAAAGTAAGCATGTTTGGGAATGTAGAACGCTCGTTCTCAATAAGAATCGAAACAAAAATGCACAGCAACATTAACATTTTATTGCTAAATTGAAGATTGAAATAATAATATATTTAACAAAGGAAATACAATTTGAACAATACTCTCAGAATCAAAATGATCAATTAGTTAGTGATGAAGTAACACCCAATTATTTAAACTTCCCGTGATCTTTACCAAATATTTAAATATAATTTTTCTCTTTATTTCTAACTTTGCCCACATTAATTAAGAATTGATCCTATGAATTCATTACAAAATCATTGACAACTTAAGGACAGATAAATAATTAATATTCAAGGCAAGGCAATCCCGAAAATACATTTTTTAACCCTTCGAAATAAAAAGGGCAAAACCTTAACTCTTTTTCTTTGGGTAGCTCAAACGACTGTATGTGAACACTGGGTTTTTGGCCCGCATGTCAGGCAGTCAACGAAAACAAAAACAAAACCCAGCGACGACAGCAATTGAAAAGAGAAAGTTGCCAAATGAGAAAAAAAGCCGAAAACTTCTAGCAAGTTGAAAAGTTGAAAGCCGTTAGCGGCAGTGGATGTGTGTATACACTACAGAGCCATGGACAGTGGTCGCTCCGGGTTCCCAGGTCCCAAATCCAGTCCGAGCGCCCCGACACACTCCCACTAAGCTGATAAGCCAGCGAGGTGGGTTCAAAATCTGGGACTGTTTTTGTTTCTTTTGGGTTATTTGTATATATTTTTCTCTTCCTCCAATTTTTGCCTCTGGTGGAACGAGTTTTACAAATTGTCAACGCTTTGCTTTTAGCAAATACAATTTGTAGACAGGCAAACTAGTTTGCAGCTATGCCAGAAATAAAACCAAAACAAGAATAAATGGTTTTAGGCGAGTTTTCCGACTGTACGATACCCGGTGATCAATAATCTGATCGATAATGATAAGGGTCTTGTTCTTGGAAATTATTTTAATCAAGAAGAGATTAGTATCTTGCATCTTGTTATAATTATTATTTGCAAAGCCTTTTATTTCATTAAATTGAATTGCATAAATAAAAATTTATTTATTTCTATACTAAACTATATAATATGTAAATATAATATAAATGCAATAATGGATTTGCATTAAAAATAAAAACCAGACTATATTTATTACATATTTTCAGGTTTAAAAATAAAGTAAACAGAAAAAATCATTGTAATTTTTAAGACAAGAGCCTAATAATTATGATCCTTGGACTTTTGCAAGAAACAGAGACTCGACAAATTGTTTAACAAGAGGCGCCGAGAGAGAGAGAGTTGAGTTCGCTAAGATTACCTTGTTTTCAAATGGAATTTCGCACAAATAAGTGCATACCCTGGGTGCTGGGTACCAGTACCTACATAGCAATCCGCAAGTACCAGTACCATACCATGAAAATCCGTATCTGCGGGGTTCGGATCCGTAGATCTGTCCATCTGTATCTGTGCAACATAATTTTGTCATTACGAGGCGACACACACTCACAGACACCCGAGCGTATACTCGTTGCCGGCCTGCATATGGGCAACAGATGTTGGGCAAATACAGAAACGAGAGCTGCGAGATATGAGATACAAGATACAAGATGCGACCAGGTAGTAGTGGCACGCCCCTCCGCCCTCCGCCGCACTCCTCCTTCCTTGCTTCTTTCCGCCCCGAAAGTTGACTTTTGTTGGTTTGTCGCTAAGAGTGTTTGCTTGGTTTCTTTCGGATTTTGAAACGGGCGTGGGCCGCGGCGGTAATTCATGCATCTTTGCTACACTTTTACCGCATGCGAGTGCGAGTGGGTAGGGGGATTCTCCCCCCGGGGGTTCTGTCTTCAATCTCCCTCTCCATTTTTGTGTACGAATGGCCGAGTCAACAAAGAAATCATAATAGGAACAACAAAGGCAGTACAGGGAAGTCAAGTGTGGGGCCATACAAAAGGAGAGAGCGAAAACAGAGAGAGAGAGACGGGCGAGTAGCGCGCTTGCGAAGAGGCGCACAAAAAGGAAGTCACTAAAAATAACAAACATCTCTTCTTTCGGTTCTTCTGCTGTAAGGTGGAATGAACTCAGAACTCGAGACGATCGCCGCCGGAGAAGAGGAGAGGAGCTGGCGAAAAGGAAGTAAAAAACCAGACACGCCAGATCGGCGGGCCTTTTAACCCATTAATGCCAACTCCAGGAGTTCTAATCCTGTTCTAAACGTATTTTTAAGGATCGATGTAACATTGAAACTCAAAACTTCAATACTCACAACATTGGCCCAGTAATTACACAAAACAGAAAAAAAAAATCTAACGTTATATCGATTTAAATCGATTTAATTAAAGCTAACGTTTTATCGATTTAAATTCAGCGCGATTTAAGGATCTTTACATTTAACAATAACATCGATAGAAAAGAAATCTTACAATCTTAATTAAAATCCTTTTCCTATATAAGAATTCAGACGATTCTAGATTTATAGAAAAATAAAATTTGTTTACATTCCGATCCCACATGTTGTATATTTTAATATGAATTCCAAACCGCGAGGTGTTGTTTGATTGAATGCAATTATAAAATGTTTTTGTACTCTTGGGTTATAAAGCATGTTGTACATTGGATTTATTGCGTTTCCAAAACATAAATTGTTTTGTCAATATAATATCCACAAACTTTACGATCTGCATTTTCCAAAAATTTTTTATTTAGGAGAATTTAAAATAAATAAAATAAAATATATAATAATTACATTTTCGTAATAACTATTAATTGTGGATACAAATCTTTAAAATATTTTTCAAAGTAAATGGAAATTTTCCTTTAAATTCTCCCAAATAAACATTTTTTGGAAAAGAGACAGATCGTAAAGATTTTTTTTCCATCGATGTTATTGTTATACTTACAGATCCTTAAATCCTTATTAAACAAAATTTTAATCTAGTAAATATATGAATACTACAAATTATTTCATCACATAATTGATTCCTTATTTTATTTAGCAACTAGAATGCTAACAAAAATACTTCACAACATGATGAAATTATTTGTAATGCATTTTAAATCAGTTCATTAAAATCCCTTGCTAAAACGAATTGGGGATTCCCCCGGAAAGAAGCTTACCTTCGTCCAGCAGGCGTTCGACGTGGGTGAAGACGTTGGGGAAGGCGGCCAACTGCTTGCGATCCTTGAGCAACTGGGCCAAATAGTCAGCGATGCTCTGTGTGCTCTGCTGCTGCTGCTGCGGCGTGAGGTGCGGCTGGGGCACCACCACCTGTGGGACTTGCTGCGCCTGGGCTTGAGCCTGTGCCTGGGCCTGTTGCTGCGCCTGCGCCTGAGCTTGGGCCTGAGCCTGGGCTTGCTGCTGCTGCACGGCAGCCGCAGCAGCTACTGCGGCGGCGGCGGCCTGTTGGTGCAACTGCTGCTGCAACTGTTGTTGCACAACGGCTTTGCTCTCACAGACACTCATTGTGTGTTGGTTGTGTGTGTGTGTTTTTTTTTGTGTATTGGTGGGGGACTTTTGTTTATTCTCGACGAGATTCTGGTTACAATTTCAACTGGATTTTGTCTCTGCTTTTATTACTTATTGCACAATTTCTTCTTCTGATTTCACGCGTTTCTGTGGGAGTTATAGAAATTCATTTAGATTCGTTCGGGAGCAACAATTATAACAGAAAACGAAATGAAAACAACTCCACCCAAAAGTCTTTTTCTTTCGATCAGCAGCAGAAACAACAACAACTACAGGCTGTAGGGAGTGTGTGTGTGAGAGAGACTAAAAAACGGCGCGCTCAGAGAGGGCGCAAGTCGAAAGCGAAGACAGAAAATTCCTCGGCGATCACGCACACAGGCACAGGCAAAGTAAAATCGGGTGTGTGTGAGGGTGAGCGCAACAACCACGACGGAGATGAATGAAAGCAGAATGTCAAAATAACTAATCTCTCTCTCTCGCTCACTCGCTTGGCTGCTGCAACAGCAAATACAACAAAATGAAAATAATTTTATATGCAAATTATTCTTCTTATTTTCCGTGGTTTAAGACAAATATGTGAGTAATTCCTTTGCCTGGATTTTTAATGCGTTGGCAAACTAATCGAACATAAACTCAAAACGTTGAAATTTCGCAGAAATATGCACAGTTGCTGATTATGTATTTGTTGTTGTCGCTGCTGGCTTCTGGCTTTTATTCTTCGTTTCGTTTTCACTCGCATTGCGTTTCGATTTTAATGTTTTATGCTTTTTCCGTTGGTACACACATTGTATATTGGTTTCTTTAAGGATTCCTTTTTTGTTTATTTGATATATTCGAGACGAACAGGAGCGATCTCGGACTTCACTGGAAATGGACGATTTTCCTAGTTTTTCCAACCGTGCGCAAAGAAAGAGAAAAAGAAACTGAATGCGAAGCGCAGAGCACAAAACGTTGTAAGTGTGAGATCATGCCAGTGTGATCGCAGGGTGGCGGTTTCAGCATTAGAGCTGTGCTCCGCTCTCTCAGCGCGTGACGTCACAAATACGATTTTGTGTGACAATTTTATTAGAATTGAATGGATACAACTGAAAATTTGAAGTTTTTGCATCTAAAATGAATAATTTTTTATGTATATTTAATAAGTGTATCTTTTTAAAATTAATCTAAAACTGAATTTATACTGAATTACTTACCATATTTACCAAGTAACAAATGTTGGCTGTAATCACTATTTGTAAATTTAATTATTTGTTTAATATAAGCTTTAACACAACAATCATATATATTTAAATAATCTTAAATAAAATATAACGAATTAAATAAACTTTTCAATACAAATTTCTCATAAATTTGCTTTTGTGACGTCACGCGCTCTCTGACAACAACACCATTTGTCCTTCTGCCACCATGTTTTTTGAGCGAGAGATCACCGATCAGCGTTGCCAGCTCGGCCAAATAGAGTTCGCAGCTGGTTCGCTTATTCCAGATATTTTGCCCTTAAATGTGAATATTTAAGTTTACAAATTGCAAAACATGCCCAAATTGGCTAAATACGAAAGTGGCCAATAAATCAGAGAATTAAATATGGTGGGCTAGTTTTGGCATGCCATTACCCTGCGGGGCTGCCACCTGGTCTGGCAGAGGCAGGTATTTGGCGCGCTGTATTTAAATTTTGATCGTGATGGAGAGGTTTTGTATAAGTACATAAAAAAAAACATTTTTTTTAGCTAAATGTATTTTGATGAAATGGCTAAAGTCTCGAACACCGACAAACATATCTTTAATTTCCACTCCCAGCTCCAAAAGTATTAATTGCTGACGGAAATTGCTGGCCGATTAGAACCAAGCGGCTTTGGTTTAGCTGGACATATTATGCGGGGGCTAGCACTTTGCCCAAAATACCATGCAAATGGGCCCCGAACCTGTACTGGCCAAATGTTGGTGTTAACTTTGTTAACTCTGCCGCGAAATGTATGTGGGAAAATTGGCATTCGCGAGCGTTTCGACAGCCTCGCCATATAAGAGACCCTAGGCCGGCGACAACTTTTACTTTCCACCGCAAAAAGACACTTTTCGCTGGCTTCCGTGTGTTTTCAAGTGCTTTGCACACACACACAGGGAAAAACACGCCCCGATCAAGTTAAATGGTTTTTCTTTTTACTAACATCTTTTGAGTTAACATGGTGATAATTTTCAGTTTGCAGACTGGGCTATATAGGGGAAGTAGGATCATTTTCAAACCATATCTTTTAAACCAAATTCAAAATCATAAAAGGTACAGCATAATATAATTATAATAAAACCACAACTATGTTTTTTATATATATTTTATTGCTTGAATATAGAATTATCTTCTTAACTTATTCATAAGATATCACGTTTTAATCTGGTTAATCTTTGTGGCTTATTTTCTCAGTGCAGCCAGCACCCGCATGCTTTTAAATGAGACGTGAAAGTTTGGTGTGGACGAAGTCATGGATGGACATTGGCCACTCCGTTGTTCCATTGGAAAGCAGGCGCCCACCACCGAACCGCCACCTCACCTGGTCGCGACAAGTCCCCCAAGTCCCACCAAATTCGTGTGCACTTGGCTCGGAGGAGGGGATCGCGGTTTGGTCTGTGTGTGGGCCGACATTATATTATACGACCCCATTATACAGTTTTACTGCCATTGAAATATGTGTCAATGTGCGTAGTGATTGAGACATTGTATTCGAATGCTTATGGCTTTCCGATTCACATCTCAGCGCGGCAAAAGCCCAAAGCCCTTTCCAATCCGAAACACCTACGTACTGTGCATTTCTATTTGGACATCTGGCGGATCTAAAGTGCCAAGATTTCCGTGGGCTACTAATCTCTTTAGGGCTTTTGGAATTTTCGTTTGGTGTTGCATTGTTGTTGGTCGTTTCGGGTAGCACTTTCGGTTTTCTTAGGGAACCGAACAAAGTTCTCCAGCAGCTGTAAAGTGCAACATGGAAAATGATCAAAATGGGCTAAAGAGAGATATATTAGGAGCTTTATATAAAGATATTTTATTGGATATATTTAAACAAAACAGTTTCCAAACTTATGGAAATCAAGTTTCTAGAATTTAAATATATTTTTACCTTTTTAACATCATTTTTCAGAGTTATTTTTCAATCTTTAATACTTGACAGCTTTATAAGTCTTTCTTACCTGATTAAACGGAGAGAAATATATTTTACGTTAAGGTAAGTATTTATTTATTTTATTTAAAAGTGCTGTGAATCAGCATCCCCCACTGTACAATCATAATTGCTTTACCTTTGTGGGGTTAGAGTTAATACACTTTATTTGGCTACAGACAGAAAAATATTGCATCTGAATTGCACTTCGATTGTCTGACCGAGTGCATATAAGGAAAGTGGTTCCACAGAGAGATTGACAAGCCACCAGGCGAAGTAACACTCATTGTTAACGCCGCTACAGCCAACGGGTGCTGGCCAGGCGGAGGAATCCTTTTTTGTCCGCTGCACGTTCGGGCCAAATGCAAATTTGGCCAAGACATTTAACGGCTGGCTTTATCCATTGAACGTCGCCGAATTAACCATTCTGTTTCTTAATTTACCACCGACACAGAAATCTGCGGTGTGTGAGAGTATGTAATTAGCAGTATGTTGGCTTTAAAGACAGGCGGTGGTCGGACGGCTATTAACCAGTTTGTAGTTGTTTCCATTACGCATGACACGCGTGTGGGCGCCGTCCTCCTCCTCCTCGGGTTTACCAGTTTTCTGAGATTTTGTGGGTTTTTGGGGCCTGCTGCACAGGCCAACAAAAAGCCGAGCTGAGACACCCACACAGGTAGTATTCGTATCTGTCAGATACACACTCACACATCGCTGGGCAGGGGCACAACCAACCAAGGTGTCCAAAGAGGTTTCCATCTGGCCTCAATATTTAATCGAATCTTTTCCTTGGGATGAATATAATAGCTTTTTGAATAATGTAAATAATGTAAACAAGGTTACTTATATTAAGAGCTGATCAATAACGAGCTACCTATAAAGTTATGTATCTGATAGATACTGTTATCAATGACGTACTTATTTTAGATGATCTTTTGAATCTTTCTCTTCAGATTTTTAAGGGAAAATCCTTCTACAGAATTGGTTTGGATTTCTGAGATTTATCCAGACAAGCTACACTGTTTAATGAAGAAGTTATAACGAAATCTTTAATATTTTTCAAATATATTATATAAGAAACAAATTTGAGTGCCTTTTGTCGCCTGTGTTTGAATGCATTTTGTGTGTCACACGCCACAACTCACAGGTGGAGCCGGCAGCCCCCGATGCCCGTTTCCCGATTCCATTCATAAAGTTTCCACTTTGCATTTACACTCCGGCAGCTGATTGAATCCAACAAGCCGCAAAACTAGGCAAAACTAACCTAACCACGATCACCGAGGGACGCATGAATGAATGAATGAATGAAGGCAGTGCCAAGCGGGCTTTGGTATTCATTCACAGAACCATCGTTAGCACAGCATTCTCTATACATGCATAGATATTATATAGTGTCCATATGTATGTGGGCGTATGGCGTTGTGGTCTTCGACATTCGTCACGCCCACGCCCCCCACAGCCACATCTAATTTGCCGATACATTTCGATGGCCGCCAACCACTGCGCATTTACAGTTGAACGTCTATAACAGCACAAAAAGGGAAATCCCAATCCATTATCAAGAAATTTTTGGAAGGAATTAGGAAAACCGTGGGAAAAAATTAGGGAACCTATCACTGCTATCTTAGGCATATACTTTGTCTTAAATCAAATCTAAACTTAACACAAGTTTAAAAGAATTTCGTGCTTTAATATAGGCACAACTATTTCGAAAATTTCTTTAAGGTTTCAAAAAAGATATAACATTTCTTGGCTAGATAAAGGCTCTGGTAAGAAACTTTTGAGTTAATATAAAAGCTAACATTGAAATAGACACAGACTTCTTGTTAAGTTTTTTACGGCTCAAATAAATGACAGCTCAGAGAGTCAACTTGAAAAATACGAAAATATTATTTTCTTCTACTTAAAAAACAATAAGCTTTAATTAATTAATTAATATCAAGCTTAAGGTGATAAAAGATCCACACTTAAAAGACATAAAAGAAAAGCCCTTTTGTAATTTCGGTGCTGATCCCCCGGTAGTGATTTCCTTCTAATAGCCCCAATGGCCACTCCAAAACATTGAATTAATATCAGGAAACTTATAAAATCTCTTTAAACTGAAATGAAGCTGGACTGTAATATTTGCTCAGCATTTTTGGGCACATGCATGTGAGTGAGTGAGTGATGGAATCTCTAAAGAGGGCGGGTGGAACGAGTTTGAATTGGAAAATTAATCGCCCAGTGCTGCTGCTGGGGCTGCTTTGGCTTCAATTGGCAAATGCGCAAATGTGCAGTGGGCGCCCGTAAGTCAGCAATTGATTAAGCGGCCCGATTATCGATTAGAGTTGTGCCAACAAACAGCAGCGCCACAGCCGGCACAGTTTGAGGGGCACTGGGGCGGGAGCGTGGGCCATAAACTGGCACAATTTAGCGGGCGAAACACGAAATAAAAAGCGGCGGCGATCGCCCAAATTTGGGAAGTCGCGACTCGACTCGATGGCGACAACAATAAACATTTCAAACAAACAAGCCACAAATAAGGAGAAGCCACATCCGCATCGAGAGATGAGAGTGGGATGCGAGTGAGCTGATGGTGATGATGCCCGGGGCCCGCCAATTGGTTACGTGAATTCGTGAAATGGAAACATTTACTTTAATATCTCTTGCCTATATATGTTTGCTATACATACACACTCGATTAAGGTAGCAGACTCTACAATGTGCAATGTATATCTGCTTAATCTAAGACTAACGCGTAAACTTCTTGGCCTGGTCCCGGTTGACCTGCTTGAAGTGCCGCTGCTTGGAGGCCGATCCCTCGTTCATCTGCTTGTAGAAACCGAAACCGCCGCCTCCGACCCTCTTCTCTGGCCGTTCGCGCTTTGCCGCGCCCACCTTCAGGTCAACCACGGGCGGCACCAGGAACCCAAAGCTCTTGGCCACCGCCTGCAGGTCCAGCGTGTTCACGTTGAAGATCTGCTTCAGCTGGTGCGAGTCGTAGGCCCGCACATATGACTTGAACGCCTCCTTGGCCGACTGGTTGAGGAAGTAGTTTTTCGCTATCAGTTTCTCCAACTGCAAGAGACAACAGGGGACAAGGAAATGTGTGAGGTTTAATCTTAAAGGTAAAAACTATTGAGCTAAAAGGTCTACCCATCTACCACCTTGTAAAGTTCGTAAAAGATTTTAAGTAAATCCATAAAATCTGTGTTGAAGCTCACCTGAAGCTGAATGTCTGCGATCTTCTGCCAGGAGAACTCAAACTCATTGAGTGGTACCTTGGCGGCTTTAAGGTAGCGCAGGAAGCCCAGCTCCTCGGGCCGCATCAGCAGCAGGGCGTGGCCCGAGGTGCCCGATCCTCTGGCCGTTCGGCCCACCCTATGGATGTACTCGCGCGGATCATCTGGTGGATCGAACTGAACGATCCAGTCCACCTGCGGAATGTCCAGGCCTCGGGCAGCCACATCCGTACACAGCAGGATGCCCGACTCGGCATTGCAGAACTGGAAGAAGGTCGTCGTTCGCTTCGTCTGCTTTTGCTTTCCATGGATGGAGGTAACCGGCAGGTCAATGTAGTTGAAGAGCTCGTGGTGGTACTTGACGGACATGCAGGATGAGAAGAATACCATCACCTTCTTCTTGCGATTCTTCTTGAGGAACGTAAATAAGACAAGGAGTCGTTTCTCGGAAGGGCACACAATATATCCCTGCTCGAGGCCGTCAACGGTGGCCGTATCCTGGTTATCGTGGACGCCCACATAAATGGGTTCCGCCTTCAAGGCCAATTTGGACAGAGCATCGATGCGCGCCGTCTGCGTGGCCGAGAAGAGCATTGTTTGGCGGCGTTCTGAGGGAATCGAAGGTTTAAGTCCAAGCACTATAGTTTTTGAGAAGTTCAAAATGACTTACTTGGCAGCAGATTAATGATTTGCTTGAGCTCCTCCTCGAATCCAATTTCCAATATACGATCCACCTCGTCGATTATCAGGCACTGCAGATTCTTGTACAGAAAGTCGGGCGAGTTCTGCAGATGATCCAGCAGGCGGCCGGGCGTGGCGACCAGAATGTTGATACCCTTTCCCAGCTTCTCGCTTTCCACCTGACGATTGGAACCGCCCATCACCAGGCCATAGGTGTGATGGTGGTGTGCCATCAGCTCCTTGAGCACACCAAACGTTTGCATGGACAGCTCTCGAGTTGGCGAGATGATTATCACACCGGTGCCGTTGCGCGGCATAAACCGCAGCTTGTTGATCAACTCCACGGCGGGGATGAGGAAGGCCAATGTCTTTCCGGAACCAGTTTGGGCAGCGCCTACAAGATCGCGTCCTTTCAAGAGTGGAGTCAGTGATTTTGCCTGGATTTCGGTCATCTCGGTGAAGCCCATCTCTTTGACAGCTCGTAACGTCGCCTCGGATACGGCCCCTTTTAGAGAACTGAAGTTTCGATCATCCGAATCCCGGTAGTCCAATGCTGCCAGAGATGACTCCACCGTGAAGGGCTCATCATCTTTTATCGGTTTGCCATTCTGCAGCTTGTTGGGCAACAGCTTTGTTTTCTTGGCGGGCACAGGTTCGTCATCAGCTTCATCTGGAAAATGGAGTTTTGTTAATGGAGATTCATCTTGGGTTTTGGAGCAGATAAATGAGGCATCTTCAGTTTGTTTTTAGATAGATTTCATTCCTGCTCTTGGCAGCATTAACTCGCTGATCTAGAGCTCCTCAAATTCGCCTTTGAATCATCATTAGTTGAATGCCTTTTAAACCAAACGAAAACACACCTTCCTCCTGCTCATCTTCGTCGCTTGCGTTGGACACATCTTGGTCTCCGTCGTCCTCTTCATCTTCCTGGTCTTCGTTGTCATCCTCCTCATCTGAGTCCGAGTCCGAGTTGGCCACCTGAATCTGTTGCCTTTTTTGCTGTTGTTGTTTTGGTTGCTTCTTTTTGGGCTGCGCTGGTGCCTCTTGGAAATCCTCATCTAATTCGTCGTCTATTGAATAGCAAATGTTATTTTAACATGTATTTGGCGTGCAAATATTCCCGGTCTCACCCTCCTCCTGCACAGCACGCTGTTTGCTTGGCTTTTGCTGTTTTTTTCCGCCTTTACCATTTTTCTGTGGCGGGGGCTCTGGCACTTGGGGCTTGCCTTTGCCCTTTTTCTGCGACAGTTCCTTCTTCATTTTCTCCCTCTTCACAATCTTCTTCATGAGCAGCTTCTCCCGGATGGACATAGTGATCAGTTGGTTACGTTTTTAATATATTTTAATGGTTAAAAACAAAAGGTTTCCTTATAAAAACGAAGAGCGCACGTGTTGCACCAACGATAACGATAACGATAAGCATGTGACAATATGTACTGATAGTTGGGAAGGCGATGTTTCGATTGGTTCTTTCATAGAGACCGTATTTGTGAGCGCCAAATTTCTCTTAGTTTGAATTGACAATATAAATAATAAATAAGTTTTTATATTTTTCAAATTTAAATATTAAGAGTTTTCTTTAATTTTGAATTCTTTTTTATTTTGCTCGAAAATTATTTTTATTTGTTATTTATATAATTTTCACCCAAGTCTGATGTTTATTTCTGACTAGAGAAAAAATCGAAAAATAATCATTACCATTTAAGTTTTTCAAATATAACTTATAATGGTTAGGGTTTCTGATATATAAAGCAAGAAAATCCCTCAAGTCGGTGTTTATTTTATGTATATTTAAAGACAATGGCTGTGTGTACGCTCATGCTAGCCTAAAACTACAGCTCTTTCATATGCCTTGCATAACGCTGAACCGAAAAGCCAATTATTTTAATTATATAAAAGACTACGCCGTATAACTAACATACAAGTAATCCAACTTAAGCGAACTAAGTCTAATCCTCGGAACGAACCATCATCTCCTCCTCATCGGTGGTATCCTTGGTGGTTGTCCCTCTCGTCTTCTGTGCCGGAAGCTGGGTTGCACGGCTTGGGATGCGCCAGTTGGCATTCGGAAGCGGCACTGGAACTGGAACTGAGGCTGCTGCGGGGAGGCAGAATGTGCTGGAAGTTGTATTGCACCCAAGCGCGGTAGCTGATCACTTCCTGCGGCACTTCCAAGATACTGCTCAGAATGGGGCCCTCTATCTTTGCCGGGTCGGAGTCCACCAACTTGGAGAGCTTGAGAAAGGCGGCCTCGAAACCCTGTATCACGTGCAGCGCAGCATACGAACTCCGCCCTATATCGTTGGTGGGCGTCACCGGATCCTCGATGCTGAGCACAGATTGCCAGTTGTTGCCGCCCAGCGTTGATCGCAGGCTCTCCTTCTCCACGCGACCACCCTCGCTAAGTACGGAGATGGAGTAGTTTAGGAAGTCAAACTTGCGGCCATAGTACTCGAGGAACTGCAGGAGCAGCTGTCCCAGCTTGTTGCTGCTGCTGTACTTCTTGTTGGTGTGCGCCTGCTGCTGCAGGAAGCTGACGCACATGAGGGTCAGCGCGTAGGAGGAGACGCCGCCGGTGCTGTATACCTCATTGAGGCCATGCAGGCGAAGGAACAGCTTCAAAACCATCACAAGCTTGGGCAGCTCGGGAAACTGCCGGATGAAGTCCTTGATTAGCTTGGCGGCCTGGACGCCGGACACAGCCTCATTGAACGACACATCGAATTTGATCTGCGACACGCGCTCCGTGAATTTAACTACCGGCACCGAGGCCTTGTCCACCACAGTGACGGTCACCGGATCCGTTACGTCGCGGGCCACAAGCTCGCGCTCCAGGTGATGCAGCAGCGCCGGACTCCAGTAGCTGCCGAGATGCACAACCAGGTCGATATCCGAGATGGGCAGGTTCAAGCCGGTGCGGAAGGAGCCGAAGATATCCACGCATGCGCTCGGCCACAGGGAGAGCAAAACGTCCTCGATGCGGCGCACAGCCTCCGCTCGCAGGCAAAACTCCGTTGGCGTCGGCTGGATATATTTGTAGAAATGCTCGATTTCCTGGTGCAGCAGGCACAGCGCCGGAATCCCCTTCCCGTAAGCCATTGGGCATAGTTGCCAAGCCTTCAATGGGTTCGCGGCGTCACACATTTCGACACTGCTACTTTTTTTATTTGTTTTTCCTTTTCGAAGCGACCTGGAAAAGTCGACGAAAATATCCCAGAAAGCGAATGAGATCTAAAAAGCAACTCGAGAAGCTATATTCCTTTTTGCGGCAATTTTCGTAGTGCCGTTACTAAGGGCTGCAAACTCAACCTACCAGTGCTGCCAGTGCGGTATCAAGCGTTGTTTTGAAGTGGAATTTTCAACGTCATCAGCTGAAAATACTGATTGGATCTAGTTGGCACTGTACTTCAAAAACCATCAAACTGAACTGAACTGAATAAACGTCACTTAAGTCCAGGTTTGGTGTTCTATTTCCTAAAACATTGGTCGTGAGACTTGTGAGCTCATCAAATATCACTAAAAAAAAACCAACAAAACCTTTAGCGGTTCGTTGCTGAAGTCTTTTGTTTAACCCTTACAATTTCACTTTAATAGAAATATTGGTTAAATTTTTAGCAGATCTGGGTGGGAAGATTTCAAATGCCTTGGTATAATTTAAACTGTTTTTTATATTTTCCCAGAAAAGTCAAGTAAATAAATAAATGGAACACTTGACCAAAACTGCAATAATCAAAAAAATTAATGATGGGTTTTACGTCTGAAATAGACAGCAAACTAGGCCAATAAAATAATAATAATAATTGAGTGAATCAATTAACCGAAATAACTGCAACACCAACAATAAATCAGAAATTTATTTATAATAGAAAAACTCCGAAAAACGTGTTTTTATTCAAGTTGTACATTACATGATGAATATTTTTTAATACCTTTTTCTTTATAAATGATTATTTGATATGACGTTTTCCGTTCGCAAAAATTTGCTTTCCTCGTAAAAGGAAGCAAAAAATGGTTCATGGCGTCACAGCAAAGAAAACTCAAAACAGCAAAAACTTAAAAAAGAGAGAAGAATAAACGTATTTTAAAGAGTAAAACCCAAATTATTTGTTAGTATATAGTTTAAAGAAAAAACATAATTTTAATCAACTTCTTGGAACGATTTTTTGATACAAATAAAAGGGTTAACGCATTACTTAAACACTAGTCTTAATCTTCCTCATGTTGTTTGCGATGCTGCATCTGCAGCTCAAAGCGCCGATTCAGGCGCACTCCTCGAATGAACTCAGACTTCTTGTCTTGAGCCTTCGTCGCTGCTCTGCCCTTGAACATGTCCATATGGCGCTGTCGCCGCTCCGCCAGCTTGTCTTTCTGCGACTCCGCAGGCTTGCTGCTGATTGTGGCATTGAAAGTTTTTACTGTGGCGGTGGACAGATTGAAGGCTGGCCGCGGGACCGCCGATACATTTAGGGCGCTCTTTAGTGGCAATCGCGATGGAGGCTGCTTTTTATCCTGATGTTCAGAGGCCGTATCTATCTTTTTCACGGCCTTTGGACGTGCGACTTGGGCTCGATCTGCTGCAGAGGTGGAGCACTGCGCTTGTTTGACCGCCGATCCTTTCGGCTTCTTCAGGGCTGAAGTGGTCAGGATCTTGGCGCGTTCGGCCTTACGCTCCACATGATCAACCAGGCTTTCCATCTTTGCAAACTCTTTCTGATGAAGAGCTGAAAAATCCGGTAGCTTGGTGCGCTTCTTTATCTGACTGGGTGTGACCGGCTTAGGTTTAGGCAGCGGTTTGATTCCTGAAAACAACAATTATAAACTTTCCGGAAAAACTTCTTGAACATCGCGTTTACTTACTGGGCTTTGGAAGGCGACTTGTAAAACCTCTTCTCTCATCCAAAGACTTGGAGCGTCTATGGCGATTGGTGACATCTAGAAATTTGGAAGATAAGGACCAGGCTGTGAACATTTCCCAGGCAATACTTACTATTGGTATTGTTAGACTCCTTCCAGGGCTTGTCGATGTGGACGACACTGAGTATCTCGATTGGAGAGTTTCGGAAAGTCACAGTCTTCTGGGACATAACATCGTCCAATCGGCTTGCTGACTTGGAACGCTTTCGTCCATATCTGGATTCTTTCTCCAACTTATTCTGGTCACAGCCAGATGGCTCCGGGGTACCGGAGAAATCAATTTTAGTAATGAATGGCGTAGGAAAGGCGTAGCCCCTTGGCTTTTGTGACGTGTGTTCAAGATTTAACAGTGTCTCATTTTTATCGTCTGTGGTGGTAAGAACCACTTTAATCGAGGACTTCTGTCCCTCGCTAGCTGACTGAACTACGGGACTGTCCACTAGGATAACACTTTGATCATCTGCATCGAACGTTGTGTTCAATGGCGGCATCTCGGCATCATCATCATCATCGTCGATCATAATTAGCGATGCCATTTCTTCATCTTCGATCAATGATGTATTTACTGGTTGAATAGGCATTTCCTCTTTCTGATCGACTTGCTCAGTTGTTCCGGACGATTCCGGCAGGCTTTCTTGCTTTTTGGTAGACTCCTCTACAATAGGCAGTGGGGCCATCTGGTCGTCCTGCACAGTTTTTTCGCCCGAATCCTCCTCCTCGCAGCTATCGGCGTCGAGTGGAGTTAAGCCTAGCTCCTCGATGTCTTCATCGCCAACAATATGCTTGTAATTGATAATGTGTTTCCTCTTTATCGGAACAGACTCGGGTGTATCTGCTTTTTTTGTTACCCTGGCGCTTTTCCTTGAAGCAGTTTTATTCTTTGATTTAGAGGCTGCCATCTCGGATGGAACATCAATGGCATCTGCCTGTTGTGGCTTTTGCAATCCATCTTCTTGAATGTCTGATTGCATCTCTTCGACCTCTGGTTGCTCCAGTTTATTCTCTGGTTGCACCTGTTTGACTTTCTTCAGATGCTCCTTATCTCCAGCCTGGGCCTCTTTGACACTTTTCTGCTCCAGTTTTTTCTCTGGCTGCCTCTCTTCGACCTCTGATTGCATCCGTTTATTCTCTGCCTGGGTATCTTCGATCCCAGACTTCTCCAGTATATTTTCTGGCTTTCCTTCTTTGACATCCTCCAGATGATCCTGTTTATCCTCTGCCGGCTCCCATTTATCAATTAGCACTTCTGAGCCCTTATCACCGCTGTCTATACCAGTAGACTCGGGCTCATCCTGATTTGCTTTGAGCTTCTTACTGGTCAACCGCTTCATTTTGCGATTATGCTTGCGTGTGCTCTTACCCACCTCAGCTGCATTCCATTTCTGAACTGCTGGCTGCTGTCCGTCTTCCTGGGCATCATCTTCATCAGGAATCAATTTCTTGGCGGATCGCACTATGTCTTCGTAGTCGATGGGCGGGCGCACACTTTTCCGGCAGCTGCGTCGGGGCGTTTCGCTGCCAAGAGTGCGGGAGCCCGGTGTGCCCGGTGTCTTCGATGGCCCGGGATGCATTAGCGACTCATCAACGTTGCTTTCCAACCTTTTGCGCGTCGCTCGACGAGTTTTCTTAGCCACTGGAGTGTTTGATTGAGCTGCAATGGCGTCCTCCTGCGACGGCGCCAAGACGCTAGCATCGTTTTCTTTATTGTCAAGAGAAATGCACTTAGTTCTCCTCGAAGCATAATAATTCACACTGGATGCTTACCTTTAGTGGATTCCATTTTCCGCACAAATGTGTTTGTAATATTTAATTAATTTACCAACGCGAAATGTTTAGCGATCTTCTTCTTTTAAACTGTACGGTATTATTCAAAGTTGTTTGGTTCAATGTGACCACGGCGCGATCATTAAAATGCACCAAAAATTAAATTAATTTGAACAAGATCATGCCAAGTAATTTCTTGTATGTTTATAGTTAATAAATTATATAACTTTTCGCGGAATATGCATATTGCTTTTAAAAACAATAAAAAACTCGCAAATTGACAAACTTGAGATCAATTAAATTTCAGTCAGGCTTAATTAAACACTTAACCACTCAGTGTTGTAAAGTTTCTCAATCTTACCGGTTATTTTTTTAAATTATTTCAAATTATTTACATTTTTATTGTTTTTCTTTTAGTTTTTTAATCTAAAAGTTGAATTTCTTGAAATTTGAGACCAAATTGTCGAGGCGTTCTTGATAAATTCTATACAAAATGATCAGGAAAAATTCTGGCAAATGGCAATAGAAATGTCCCTATAGAATGCAGAAATTTATATATTTCAAATAGTTTTGTAAAACAATTGTTATGTTTTTGAATTGTTTTTCATTTATTTTTTATTTCGTCTACAAATGTATTAAAAATGCAAAAAATAAAAACTCTCTAAATACTTAAATTTGTGAGCATGCTGCCTCATGCGAAGCAAAGCCAGCATCGAAATGGCATCAACGACTAGCAAATGAAAAATACATTTACATGTAAAAAATGCAAAAAATAAATAATAAAAATGTGTGGCACATGCTCCTGGCTTAGCACTCTTCGATTAGGGGTGTACTCTGTCTGCTGAGAGCGAGCTGATAGGCAACCTCAAAGGCCTGTCCGAGGGTCAAAATGATTTCCTTAGCTAGGTCCTGTAAAGAGGAATGCATTAGCGATCAAAAGGATACCAAGAGTTTACGTTTACGCACCAAACTATCCACCATAAAGACGTGGCAATAGTGCAGTTCCTGTTCTTTGGTTATATAGGCAAAGTAGCGCAAATCCTCAGAGTCCTGGCAAACGCAATTGATATTCTCAATATCATGGCAACAAATGGCAGTCTGAAAATGGAATGGTAATGAAATAATCTGGGTAGAGCAACCCGAGTGCCTACCATTTTCTCATGATCTATGAACTTGACGCCGACGCAGGAGACTGCGATATCCACGTTGAGACGCGACTGGAGATTGGCCGCCTTTAGATACTTTGTGGAAGTGGTGCAGTTCTCGAGCAAACTAAAATCGCTGACACTCGCCGCCGACTTCATGTTCTCCTCATCAATTTTCAGCTTCTGGATGGACTTTCGCGTTGAAAGTGTGCCCTGCAATTGTCGTATTACCGTCGAGCCGAGATACTGGGAATTGAGAAATCAATTTAGTACTAGCGAAATTTTAGATCCCATTGCATTATACTCACAAACAGAGAGTATCGTATTTCACCATAGATCAGAGTGTAGGGCGAGTGGCACCAGTTGGACGTGGAACTCTGTGGCTTGCCCAGCAACAGTTCCGCCGGGTCTCGTATATGCAGCGATTGCCGCGAAACCTTTTCGCCCGCTGGCAGGCTCTGTGGCTCCTGCTGTGCCTGTTCGTGCTCCTCGTTGGTCAACACTTCGTTGCCAATGTTTTCGAATATCGTATCAATCTCGGCCCACACCCGAGAAGCACTGAAATCCTCGCCCAGCGCGGAGTAGCGTTGCTTGGACAAGCTGCGGCGATGGTTGAGTGCGTGCGCCGATCGCACCATGCTGGGCGAACGGAGAAATTCTCGATCCGCCGTCACTGAGCCCGCCCTGCCATCTGCCATATCTGGGGCCAGGTTCAAAGTTGATCCCTTGAAGAGGCCAGCGAACGGAATATCGGCGACAAACTCTTCCACCTGATCGGAGCCGACGGAGTTGGCTGTCCGTGGTGAATCAGTTGCTTCCAGCAAGATGCTTTCGCGCAAGGTAACCACCGGCTGTATGAAGTTAAAGATTGTGTGCTCCGCCTCGGTGACCGTTGGAGGCGGATAATCCGGTGTGGGTGAGTGACGGACCGTTCTCAATTTGCTAGTGGTTTTACCATGATTGCTATTGTTATTATTGTCCACTGTTGGCAAGCTGCCGTCGACTTCATCTATTGGCACCAGATTCGCATAGTCATTGTATTCTCCGCCGTTTATTCGAGTGCGTGGCTTGGGCACTGGAGCCTGAGATGGCAGCGACATTTCCACATATGTGGCCACCGCCTGTTGACGCACCGCAGCTGAAATAGTCATAAACCAGATGTTTAATATGTTGACTCATTGGTTATACGATATTTTTGTTTTTTTTTTTATAATTTTAGAGCTGACTGTGCTATCCTGAGAGATTCGCTTCTGGTTTTATACGTACAATTGCTACTATTGCTGGCTGAGTTGTCGTCGCTGGCAGAGCCGTTCCTCAGCAGATTTATATACTCGTAGGATCTCGATGGCACCGAGCCATTGGAGATGTCACTGCAGGTCCGAAAGCTGGGCAGTGTTGGTTGCTTGTAGACCGGCTTGTAACTGGCCCAGAGATCGCCATCGCCATCGCCTTCCGCCGCCTGAAGTTCGTTCACGTCGCCAAAGGATTTTTGCTGCAGAATTGGCTTCATCTGCAGGTAGTTCTCCGGCGCCTTGGCGAACACATCCAGCGAGCTTAAAGAGTGCGAAAGTCCGTTGACTTGATCTTGCTTTCTATGTGGCGGAGGGTTGAGTGAGTGGCGGGTGGTTATTATGGAAGAAGAGATCAAAAGATATCCAGACCAGAGTTAATTGAAGAACGCGCAACCGAGTCTGATGTGTGTCTGTGCTAGGGCTTAGTGGGCTTGGACTTGGGCTTGGTGCGTGGACATGAGAGAATGGTTCAAGTGCGAGTGGGGATGAGTGCGCTCTCCGAAATGACATGATATGAGCTGCGGGCTAAGTTAATTAGGGTCAGCATAGTGGATGTGGGTGTGTGGGCGTGTCACAATGCATTGCTGCTGGGTGCTTACTTCCTCTGCCTGGCCGGCTGCTTCTGTCGCTGCGAGTTCTTCTCGTACAGCCGCTTTGGCAGCGACTGTGTGCCGTTCTCCACAACAACGGGCCTTTGCTGCTCCCTCGAGGCCTGGGTGAACTCTGGAAAAGATCGTGGGTGTTAGAAGTTTTAAACTTGGTCCCAAAGTATTGGTCTGTTTCTGGGTTCTCCTCACTTAATTGCTTTGGTTATTCCCTTAAACATTTCACAATAAATTCATTGCTTCAATAAAAGTTACTTTTTTACCTAGCAATTCTAGCAAATTGTTAGCTTTGATTGGATGGGCACTTGACTTGTTTGAGCAACTTAGTTTTTCGAAATCATGAGTGGCTTTGTTTTCATATTCTGAACATTTGTGGTCGGTATTAGGACACAAAGTCCGATGTCCAACCGTTCAACCGTTTATTGTTAGTGTTATTAGTTGAGTTTTATTTCTAAAGATAAACATATACATTAGGCAACATTACAGCCTTCACTTGGGGAGCTTTCATAACATATTTCGCAAGATAAACAAATAACAGAATGTATAAATCATAGGCGAAATCGCACAATTGATCTATAAGTACTAGTAGAGACAAGAGACCAAGACCAAGGTCTGTGAGTTAACTTTTTTGAGCAATTCATTTAGTGTTTTGTTAGTTTTCTACGAGCTATCCAAGCGTCGATGATACCCACCATTTATTGCACCCACAATGTCATAGGTCACATGCGGTGGATAGTCGGAGAGTATGTCCAGGGCTGTGCGTCCATTTCCATCAGTGGCATGCACAAATATTCCGGCCCGGAGTAGCGCTACAACCACGGACTTTTTGCCACACAGTGCTGCCTCGTGCAGGGCGCTGCCGGCGTTGGTGAGTATGTTCACATCGACGCCCGCTGCCAGCAGGGTTTCCACCACCTTCTTGTGCCCATTTCGACTGGCCAGATGAAGGCAGGTGTGCGTGAAGATGTGCTTGGTGGGGGACCAGCCCAGCAGCTCGCCCTCAACGTCTTCCGGTCGCTTATATGGCATTATTAGGTCCGGGCAGTGGCGAAGTAGCGTCTGGACCACCTGCAGGCGGCCAAATTGAGCTGCCAAATCCAAGGCTGTCTGAAAGCTATTGTTGCGGATGGCGGGATCGGCGCCGTATGCGAGCAGGATGCCCACCACCACGTTGTGGCCGTGCTGGGCTCCCGAGTGCAGCGGCGTCTCGTTCTCGATGGTCTGAGCGTTGGGATTCGCGCCCGAGGGTCTGTGCATCAGCAGCATTTTCACTATATCCTGATGGCCCGCCCAGGCGGCAAGGAATAACGGCGTCGATCCGCGTATATCCGGCACATCGAGCAGGGCGTTGTGGGAGAGCAGCAGCATGACGATGTTGCTGTGTCCATTGAGGCAGGCGTGGTGCAGCGATGTATAGCCATTCATGTCCCGGCAGTTGATGTTCGGACTGCGTCGAAAGCTGAAATCCAATAGAAGCTGATTATTAACCGTTCTCGGCTGCAGGTGTAATGATGACTCACCTGGCTAGCGGTCCCAGACGCCTGCTCGAGTGCTCCAGCAACTTGTCAACCGCTTTGATGTCGCCGCCGCGCGACGCCTCCAGCAGGTGCTGATCCTTTCCCATCCTTCCTTCTCCAGCGGCGCTGTCTCCACTACGTCGTTACTGCCAAAACAGAGGCGAGCACATGTCAGTGGTGTGCGATTTTGCTCCCGTTCGAAGAGAATGAGATCATCGCGAGAATAGAACCTGAACGCACCGAACCCCACCCCCCCAACCAGCCCCAGAATCAGGTGGCAGCCTGGCAGAATCAGCTGTTGGCCCTTACACCCACACACACACACACACATACACTAACACACAGGCACCCGCTCACCCACTGAGCCCCTATTTATTTACAGTAATCTAAACATTCCAATCGAATGTGTATGTGTGGTTTTGTTGATTTTGGGGCTGGCTGGCTGGCTCCGCCTCTTGCAAGGTCATTTCAGAAGTTTGGCTGCTCCAGTTGGATTCTCAGGCGAAGGGCATTTTTCTCTCACACTGTTTATTACCGGCTAAGTCCAGGTCCAGGATAATGAAGGGCCGCAGCCATAAAAGACAAAGTTATTGTCCGTGGCAATAGCAATCAGTCAGAAATACTTTATTTACGTGGAGGAGGAGACGATCAGCGACTAGTGATGGAAAACTGCCTTGGCAAGTGTTCGTTACTAATCGGAGAGAGAGATGGGTGCGTGAGCACGAGTCCGTGCTTTCAGCGAACTGATACTTATTGTTAATGTTTTGTTTACATCCATAGGAGATTTGCTGAACTTTTTAAAAGGAAAAGTAAAGTTTACTCAAAAATAAACTTTATTCCAGCAGAAAACACTTATAAAAAAAATTTCATATTCAGACTAATTATGATGTGTGAAAATGGTTGATTGTACTTCATATGTGCTGCGGTGCAGTGGCTTGAACGGTGGATCCACGGATCCTTTATCACAATCGCAGTCTTTAGTAGCGAGTAACTACAACTTCCGCTATTTGTTTAGAGCGGCAAACTCATCGGGATAGTCGGCCATAAGGTCGGAGCGGCAGGAGACCTGGATGTCCGAGGCTATGCCCTTAAGGCGGAGATTAGCATCATTGGTAAGGAGCATCATGTTCGGCACCTGATCCTTTAACTGCAAGCAACAGTTAATGATGCTGTCATCCGGAGAGTCCACATCGATTAGATGCTCTGCCTCCTCCAAGGCAGATTGAGCTGAGTTACAAAGTGTTAATTACTATAAAGCATTTAAATCTTAATTAAATCCTACCTTGTATTTGCAAGCTTTCATCAAACTTGCTGTTCAAATACCGTATTGCTTGCCTGGCAAACTGATCTCTTTTGTTCTCGCTCGAGTTCTTTAGCTTGTCCAGCTCCTTAATGACGACATAGGGAATGTACAGCATGCTGCCCGCTGTACCCGGTATGATCACCTCGGTTAAAGCGTCCACGAATTTGATGTTGTGCATCAGAATATTCGTGTCCAACACGAAGTACGTGTGATCCTGAAGGCGTGTGGGCAATTCCTCCTCGCCGCTGGCCTGGCGCATGAACAGGATGTCGCTAATCTCACGCGCTTTCTCTTCGTTGGCTGGCTTCTGAATCTGCTCCTCCTCGATACTCTCTTCCCAATCCATAGACTCTGACTCTTCGCTCGCCGTGGAGCAATTAAATGCACTAATGCCCGTGAGATCACCAAGGTTAATCTCGTTGGAAGCTTGTGTTTGAGTTTCCTGAAGAACTGTGGTGGACTTATTGTTATTGTTAGGCTCCTTGGCCTCCTGTTGCTGGTGGAGAGAGTCACGGAGCTGCGCTAGGCGCTGGTTGGCTACGGGAAAAGGGAAAGTTTCGAAATAGTATTGAAATTAGTTCCGTTCTCTTGGAATACCTACCACTTTGTGAACTGCCCGACTGGAGGCGATTGCTGGCATCCAGGAGGGCCTTTGGCTTCTCCCAGGCGCTTTGAGGGGACGACACCTTTGTGACCTTGACTTTGGCCCTTAAACGCTCACGTAAGGATCGCGGCGGCGTTTCCAAACATGTCGAAGTTCTACGGACAGGGATGTTCGCAGGCGGCAGAGATTCACGAGTATACATTGAAAACCTTCGCGTCATCCGGATTCCATCCGCCTTCTTTATGTCCTTTGTCGGTGCCTCCTTCTCCTGCAGACGCTTCAAAGTGGTCTGCAGCCGTTTGAGGCGACCCTGGGCTGGCTGCCTCTCAGTTGGCACAGCTGTGGGGGGCACAAGTTGAGCATTAATCATGTACACATTATGAGAAAAATGGATGTACCGTTCCGCTGGCGCAAATTGTATACCAGTCTCTCCTTCTCATCTTCGGTAAGGATTCTAGATTTGCTGCCTCCTTGGCCCGACGACATGATTATTTACATTTAGCTGGTTTTTTAGTCGAATTTACCAAAACATATTAGAGATGGGACGAAAGTACAAATGTGTAGAGCACGTGGTCGTGTCACGATCAGGTTTAATAGCAATTCCAGCGCTTGCCCCCAGGTGGCGCCACCTGCATCTGCACCAAATAGACGGAACACACTCCTTCCATCACTGACACGGCACCGAAGCTTGTCACGCCCCATCTCTAGCTGCACAAGCCGAAATTTTTTTATTTCTTGTCAAAGTTTCACGTTTTTTTCCTAAAATTCGATTACCCTAGAGGCATGGAAACGGCAAGCACCAGTCCGTTTAAGCCCCGACACAAAGATAAGGCCGAAGGTAAGTGAAAACCCCTAGAAATCCGTTCGAAACGAAAAAGCGAGTTGTGCCGGCACATCGGGAACCTTTCAAAGCGCGTGTGTGTGTGAGTGTTGCTGTGCTTGAGCAGCCAAATTAGGATTTAAGGTATGCCGATGATTACCCCACTTAATGCAGTCTCATTCAATATGTTGCCCTTGCAGATGGAGGCCACGAGGAGAAGGAGGACGCGGACGGGCTGGTGGGCACCAGCGACGGTGAGCCACAGAAGAAGCTGCTCCGCCTGGCCGGGCCGCAACCTGTTCAAGAAGTCCGGCTGAACGACGCATATCAGCAGCGGGAAGTCACCAAATGGCTGCAGACGGCGTGGACGGGGAAGCAGGGCGACGCCAAAGAGGATCAAACCGGGGCCCAGGTGTTCGGAAATCCCTTCCAGATCTGCCTGATGCCGGGATTGCTGGAAGAGGGCCAGAGCCAGGCGCTGGTTGCCGAGATAACTCAGAAGGTGCATTGGTCGCGCAAGCAAATGGACCTATACGAGTTCTACCAGAGCACCGACCTCTCCAATATGCCCAGTTGCCGGCTGCTCACCAATTTCCTGCAGGTGCTGCGCAAACAGGTGCGTCCTTGGCTGGAAAAGGTGACCAACCTGAAACTGGACTACGTCTCGGCCTCCTGCAGCATGTACACTTGCGGCGACTATCTGCTCGTGCACGATGACCTGCTCAAGGACCGGCAAGTTGCCTTCATCTACTATCTTTCGCCCTGGGATGGAGCTGGGGAGTGGACTGAGGCGCAGGGCGGATGTCTAGAGATCTTTGGCAGCGACGACCAGTGCTATCCACAATTCCCAGTGCAGCGAAAGATCGCCCCGAAGGATAACCAGTTCGCATTCTTCAAGGTTGGCTCACGCTCCTTCCACCAGGTGGGCGAGGTGACTACCTTTGACTACCCGCGTTTGACCATCAACGGTTGGTTCCACGGCGAGACCAACGAGGCCTTCGTGGCCGACTCCCTGCGCGCCTTTCCCCGCCTGAACTATCACCAGCCGGAAAGCGAGAATACGCCTCCGCTGGGCCTGCTCCTGAACAATGTGTATCTGAAGAGCGCAACACGCCGAAGCATCCAAAAGCGGATCGAGGAGAACTCCGAGATCTGCCTGTACGAGTTCTTCAAGCGGGAAAAGTTTGAACTGGCCCGTTCGCAGCTTTTGGCGGACACGGATACTCTCAAGTGGCGGCGACAGGGACCTGCAAATGCGCACAATTACGAGGTTCTGGACTTGACAACAGCCAAGGGCACAATCCAAGAACTCCTGCAGCTGTTCCGCAGCGAAGCCATGTTCGATTTATTGCGCGATTTCACAGATCTGGATTTGGCTGGACCCGAAGCCAGCAGACCAACGTGCAGCGTGGAGCTACAACGTTGGTCGCACGGCAATTACACAGTTCTGGGCGATGGCCTGGCGAGCGAGGAGAACACTTTGGACCTGGTTTATTACCTGAATGCGGCGGATGGGGCGGCGGTGATTACGTACCTCTCACCCGACGCCGAGTTGCCAGCGGAAAAGGCTCCGATTGATGCCAGGCGGACGGACTATGATGGCGAGGAGGAGGACGAGTCGGTATTGCTCACCATTACGCCCGTGGACAATGCCCTGAATATTGTGTACCGGTGCGAGGGCACCACCAAGTTCACCAAATACGTGTCGCGTAACACGCCCCTGGAGAAGGGACCTGTTTTTGTTATTTCCTGCAGCTACAAGGAGTAGAATGTTTCTTTACTATCCTGCATCTGAATGCGCACAGTAACTCCTCAAGGACTATTTACATTCATTTCTACCTATTGTACAGCAACTAATTTAACGAATAAAATCGTAAGAAAACTTGAAATTTTCACCTTATTAGAGGAACTAATTTATGTTTGGGGATGCAACAGAAATCGCTATGCAAAAATCTCCATTAATCCTGCTCCTTCTGCTTGACTTTTCAGATAGGT
Source organism: Drosophila birchii (assembly GCA_035046345.1). Taxonomy (NCBI): domain Eukaryota; kingdom Metazoa; phylum Arthropoda; class Insecta; order Diptera; family Drosophilidae; genus Drosophila; species Drosophila birchii. Next base: position 5,427,762 of record JAWNOA010000064.1, read on the forward strand.
ACCGGATCGGGGCAACAGTTGCCTTCATAGTGGTTATCATTGGCATCGGTGTACCGATGTGGTGGCACACCACAACCGTCTACAGGTGAGTCACATGACGGACGAGGTCTGGCGGCGTTTCTCAAATTATCTGTAATTGTTTCCGCGCAGAGTCGATTTGCCCTCTTCAAGCATTTTGAGCCTCAGCGAGAGCCCCATCAAAACGGCTGTGCAGGTGGCCATCTTCACCCAGCAGCCCAGTCGTGGCCAGTTGCTCATCAGCGAACTGCAGAGTGCCTTCAGCGACAGTGGTGAGTAATTGCAAAGGCAGAAAGCAATTTGAGGATTTTTACCAGTCTTTTTCTTATCCAGAAATATGGTCTGTGGAATTCAAGCAACTATTGCCGACGGAAAAGACAGTCCAGGAAGCTCATACGCCCGCCGCCCTAGAGAAGTTGTTGCTGAAGGAGCACCCACAGAGCATGGGCGACTTCATGTTCATCGAGTGGCCCACTCTGCAGGAGGAGCTACTGCTTACCACCGAACGCTCCGCCCTGATGCGAAGCGATACATGTGAGCTAAGAACATTGATCCTGATTGAGTTGCAATGAGTAAATCTTTTCTCCCTTCAGCATCCGCCAAAATAGCCCAGCTGCTACATGCCAAGATACTGCAGACATATCGCATCAATCAGATACTGAGTACGGACGACCGGATGGGTATCAAGTCGGAGGCCCCGCAGCCCACCTATGAGGTGATCGTCTCCGTCCTGAATCCGAAGCCCAGACTGACCCACGCCCAGTGGAATATTGCCATGGCTGTGAAGAGTAAGTCTGATTATCGTAATTAACCCATCTATACTCATCACTATATCCACACGCTTCACAGCGTACATTGAGCCTTGGCTGGCCCAAGTGTCGGGCGTTTCTAACTATACGGTGCGCACGCAGTGGAAATACCGCGTGGCCATTGAGGCTGAGGTTAAGCAGGTGCGCGACCAAAGCCGTCTAGGACGCCATTACGCTCTGCAGGAGTCCGCCCTTCCCCATCTGCTCACCTCAATTGCCCAGAACCTGAGTGCCAGCACCACAGATAAGCCGGCTATTAATCTGGTGGTGTACATACCGCCCTGCACCACAGCTCCTTTGCACATATACAACAGCAAGGATCAACTGCTGACACGGAACGGTGTGGATGCATTCATTTCGTCGCCGTGGGGTGGCTTCATCATTGCCAATCCGCCGGAGCGTGTGTGCCTCGCCGCAATGAGCGATGAGCCGCCGGTGCCTTATCATGTCAGCACCACGGACAACATGCAAGTGATGCTGGATCAGCTGCATAAGCTGCTCGACATTAGCAGCGAGCTGCACATGGACGGGGTCAAGGTGGTGGATATCGAACAGCTGGAGCCCCGTCGCTGGGAATATGAGGCCTACCTGCGGCGCTGTGCCATTCGTCACATATCAACGGCCAGCAGCACGCTCCAGAGCCTTATCAAACTTTTGGGTAAGATTTTTCAGAGACATTAGTTACAGTTTATTAATAATCCGGAAGGGGAAGTGTTTTATTTTAAAATAAAGGTTTTATTGCTAAATATTGTTCTGCTTAAGAGGCTTCTTCTGATTATTAATATCCCCGGGAGCTTGCAGTTTGTCCATTCAAATTGTTTTATATTTGAGGCCCTTGCATTTAATGCCTAGATAATTAAGCGGAATAGAGATAAAACATTATATTTTAGCTTGCCTTAATGGGACTACATTTTTTAATATTGGTTTCCTTCTCTCGTTTAGATCAAATCAGCTATATTGTGATAGATGACGAGGTTGGCGCCGCTATAACGAATTCCTACGCCGATATTTTGGCCGCCAAGGTCGCCCTCTTGGAACACCGTCTCGGCGATGCCTCGGCTCTGGCCAAGCGCGCTTTCGTGGCCTCGGAGCGGGGCTTCTTTGATGCCAGCCTGCTGGCTCAGCTGTACTTCCCCGACGAACAGAAGTACGCCATCTACATTCCACTCTTCCTGCCCATTATGGTGCCCGTGCTGAGCTCCTTTAACATGCTGCGCGGCGTGCTCCAGGCCAGGCGGAAGCAAAAAAGTGAATAAGCGATTCAGCCATAACCAAATAGTAACCATTGTCATTAAAACTTTTCCAAATAATCTGTTAGAAATCGGGTTGCTTCGGTTTTATGTAGTACATCTCATCATCATGGCCTCGGGGCTGGGTCCTTAAGTTGCGGTATTGTGTAGTGTTCAAACTGTAGATGGCCATGCAGAGGACATAGGTGAAAAGAATCCTACCAAACATTCTTGGCAATGCCGAAGTTAGAAAACTAGAAACAAATAATTAAATTTTGACCTGTCTAAAGAAATACATATTTGATATTGAATCCTCGGGCGACTAGCTAAAAGCCTTGTAGATAACGTGTCGCTGCAATTCGGTGTCATGGCTGGTGGAGTACGCACCCCTCGGGGGCCCAGCACAGTCAGACCGCTCAGCGTGTGAACGGCGGCGCGCATAGGTCAGGTTCAGCGGCGAGACACTAGCATTGCCGACGCAGCTGCTGCTGCCAAATGATGAATGTCAGCCGCAGTATGGCACGGTGTCGGAAATGATCATCCACAGGTGGAGAATCTCTTTAGCATTAACTTGAAAGTATTTTTCCAAACAGAAGCCTTAAATCTTGTGTTTTTTTTTTACTATTTTCAGCTGTGATTTTTAAGTACTGGTTGCCAAGCGACTAGAGGTATACCTTTTTATTGGGCAGTGCCAGGCCCAATTGCATACCGTTGCAAAGAGACTGATGATGGTAAACGAAAACGAAACCGAAAACGTAGCAAATGCGCGGCTGTCAAAACTCGTTAAACATGGAATTCAATTGGTAATGGGAGAGCCATGGGGCAGAGGGTGGAGCGGGACCGGTGTCAAAACTCGGCGCATTAAAAAAGTAAATAGTTAATTTTTAATTGCTCACGGCTCGTTGGCTCTCGACTCGGATGCGAATCGGGACAGACAAAGACAGAGATCTCTGCATACATATTCAACAAGTATTTGTCTTTGCAAAGGTTAAATATTATTTTAATGAGCTGCGCTTGTTGTGGCAGCGACAGGGACTTCAGAAGAGACAGAAACCTTTTCTCCATGCGGAGGTGGAGGTCTGGTCTCGGCCCCAAGACCGCAAAAAGGTCAACAATGTGACTTTTAAGCGATCGCCAAATGCCGCCAGCCCAGCCAAGCTGCCAAGTGGCTTTGTGTCATGGTTTCGTGTGCCGCCAGGTCGCGAAGCCGGCATATGCTGGATTTTGGATCCGAGTAAGCCTGGATATAGCTGTATTAAAGCGTAATTTCTGGCCGCAAGGGCCATCTGCATTTCCGGGCGACTCAAATAGCCCGTAAATCGCCGTTTCCCACACGCACTCAGTCACGGCTAACCGCACGCACGTAAAAAATCAATTCGGCTGAAGCGGAGTCGATGAGGAGTTGGAGCTGGAGCTGGAGCTGCACTGCCAGCCAGGCAGCCGAAGGCTAACACAATAACGAAACTAATTTTGATGTGGTTGTTAAGTATTTCCAAACACTTACAGCTTAGAGTGGAAAATGGGCAGAAGAGACCGCTCCGCTCCGACCCGACCCCAACAACGATTTGTCCGATATGAAGATGTTGCAGATGTTGTTGGTCCGGAGCACTTGGCTTGGACACTGCAACAAGGCGTGTAATTAATAATTGATTGAGCAGCGTTTTTCCCAAACAATGAATGACACGGCGCTTGGGGCGATCGACAGCACTATGGCGATGTCTGCAGATAACCAACAGCTGCAGTGTGGACCGATTGCCGGCCACAAAGAATGGAAGAATTCCTGGCCAAAAACGGCACAAAGTACAAGGCACAATGAGCAGGAACCGGAGTTTGGGAGCCGGTGCTCTCAGCCAGGTGTGCCCGCCAGCTACATATACTGTATATATGGTATACATATATGGCCCGGCGAACAGTGAAGCCGCATTGCGAAACGTCCACTGCTGCAATTGTAATCACTGCTGACCAAAAGTGCATTGCTCATTGCCGGTGCTGATGCACTTTTTATAGCTCCGGTGCATTCCCACCGCTAAGTGAAATTAATAAAAATCGTCTCAAATCGGTAGCTGCACCAAAAACGTCAATGCGTCTGCGCAATGCACATAATTTGTTTAATTAATTACGCCAACACATTTTTATTTGCTGCCAGAGCCTATTGGGCAATAAGTTTTTGGCCGACGACGGCGAAGCGACGACTGATGTGAAAAATCCCATAAACTACAACAGGAAAAAATCGCGCACTCGCACTGGAACTATAACATCTATTGAAAGCCGAACGGATTTGGCGGCTTTCGAAAGATTCAGCCAGCAGCCATCGTCAAAGTGGAAGTGGATGCTGCAGTCGGTTGTCGGTTGTCGGTTGCAGTTCTCAGCATGCGCCAAGGCCACTGGCATATGCGCCGACTCAAGATCTCTAGATCGTCGGGTAAGCGTTTTGGTGAGCGGTGGCATCACAGCACAACCTCTGCCGGATTCTGACCAGAAAGGCTAGCCGACCCCAGTTCAATCTTTCCCAGAAGAATAATGACTAATTTGCACCGTTGAAACATTGCAAGTGATTGTGGAACAATTAACCAATTTGTTTCGGCTAAAAATAAAGTCGAAGCTAACGTAAAGCGAGGAGTATAAAACATCGAAACTATCATCATCATCAGTTGCGAGTGGCAGCCATGGGAAAGAGGAGACCCCGGCTGGAAAAGTGTCGAAGCCGACAAACCCCAAGGACGCCATGCTTATAAAACAAATAAAGCGAAATGTATTATAAAAAATATTACTTACCCTTACTGCTGCTGCTTGACATAAATGCCAATTTAAATGCTGCAAAACGCATAAATCAGCAACGAGCAAAGTTCCAGCTTTAGCTCCCAGCTCCGGCATTGATGTTGGCTGCTGTGTCTCTGTAGATGTTGCTGCTGCCGTTGTGTCGGGTGTTGTTGTCGTGTTTTTTGGGCAAACAAACGATCAGCAAGTGGCGCTCCTCAAAAAACGTTTTTCCACCAAATGTTCACTGGAACTGTTCAAAATGAAGAAGAGACAGCCGCTGGGCAGAGTTCAGCAAAAAGGCAATGCTGCTGCCGCTGCTGCTGCTGGTGCTGGGTGACAAAAGTTGCCGTCTAATTGAATTAACATAAAATAAAAGTTGTCTTGAAAATGCGCATAATCCAAGCTAGCAAAACATCCTGGTCAGCCCGAACCATCATCATTGCCCATTTGGCATTTGAGTAAGAATTTCTAGCTAGAAGAATCACGAACAATGCCGCGCAGCTTGAGCTGGGCTTCAACTCCGGGCCCGGAAAGCTCATTAGCATGATTACAATGAAGATTCGACTGCATAATAATTCACACATATTCCCGCCTTGCCGCAAATAATTACGAAAAGTGCATTTGTATGGGCTGGCAATTAGTCACAGACACTGCAGCGGCTCTTGGCTTAGTGCAGCATCTGCAAGTCGCATCGTTGGATTCTTTGCCGCCCGCCACCGTCCCCCACCGTCTCCCCATTCATTCCCATAATTTACCAAATATTTTTTATTATTTATTTTTGTTGTTGTTGTTATATGTTTCGCCTGTATGTCTGAGCGCGGCATAGCAACTGCAATGTCTATAACATTTTCTCACGTTTCGTTGTGCAGATTTCGGCACAAGTTGCGCCTTGGTGTGGCCGCTGCTGCTGTTGCTGTTGCCTTGCCTGGGATGGTACAAGATGCAAGATCCAAGATCCAAGTGGTGGCTGCTTGGTGATAATGATGGTGGCGGCGGTGCACCTTCGCGGGGGTGGCGGCTAATGCACATTTTATGCAAATTTTAACTGCGCGATCTCTGTGTGTTGGCTCAGCTTATGGCAGCTTAAGTCGCTTTACGAGTGCCAGCAAATGCAATTCAGAATGCTCGGCGAATCCATTGGCTGTCAATAGGTGCTGGCATTAAACCTGTTTAAATTTATGCTTTTAGCAAATTAGAATATTTTGTTTATTATTTGAGCAACTAGTTTTTTTTGGAGCCTGGCTGAGGAAAATCAAATGAAAAGTATTAACAAAAACTAACAGCTCGGGGATGTGGTTTAAACCTGTTCTAAGAGTCGCGCTCGCTTGAAATTTATTACGTTTTATACAGAAGATGATTTCAGTTAATGAACTAATTATTTTAATAGCTGATTTTTGGTGCAAGCCTCGCCTAAAAGGTAAAATTGATTGATTTAAAGGCAGTCAATTAATTTTTAAAATCATTAAATGCCACAAAGGCTGTGAGCTATTAGATAAATCGGTTAATTTAAAGGGAATTAGTTTGAATTGAAAACTAAGTTTAAGATATTTGACTTGGGGAATATATATATTAATCGAAAATATGTTTAGCAATTAGCTGAATTACTCATCTATCCGGTTAAGAATTATTATTATTATTTTGTTGTTTTTTTAATATTTAATCATCAATTAAATTTTCTAAAAATAGAATGCAAGCTTTTATATTTATTTAGCAAAAAGCTAATTGCACTTTTCTGCATGATTCTAGGCCAGAGCGGATTTAAAGTGTAAATATCCCTTTTATGGGAAACGAGTTCGTTTCCTAAGTCTTTCGTTTCTATGAGCTTTTTTTTTGCGTTTCGCTTGCAGACTTTCAAATATGCCGCATCACGGCAATGCGTCAAATTAGCCAGGCAGCCCGCTCACTGGACACGGTCCGGGTGTCCATGTGTCCAGGTGGCGGCCTGGCTGGTCGTCCGACTGCCTCACTGACCCAATCAAATTCAATCCCAGAGAGCCGCAGAGCTGCGGTTTCGCAAGCGGCGTCGCATCCATAAAACTGTAAATTGCACAGCTGCGTCTCCGTGTCCGTCTCCATTTGCGGCTGTCGCTGCCACGTGCAATCCCAAAATCCCAATCCCCATCCCCATCCCAATCTCAGCCAATGCGAAATTATTATTATTATTATGTGTGCGCTGTGTGTGTAAATGCATTAATGTGTATGCAATTTCTTATTATGAGCGGCGGTTGGCTTCCAAAAGGTTTTCCGAGAGCTGCACTTTATCAACGGGAAAATCTGCTGGCAGGCAGCTCATGCTCATTGCTGCACAATTACTCAACGACCTGGGATGATGTCTGCCCCGACCGCGATTCCGATTCCCGCTCGAGTCCCAATCGCATCCTCGCCACTCGTTAGTGCCCGGTTGCCTCTCGAGAGCGGCACCAGCTTCTTTCTGCCAGGCTCTTTGGCATTTTTTTGGCGGGTTGCTGGGCATGGAATGAGTTGCCACCAAATGCCAGGCGAGAGTCGAGAGTTGAATCGAGCCCCGGGAGTCTGCTCAGGCGCATCTTCAGCTTAATTGAATTTTTAGCTGCCGCTGCTGCTGTTGCTGCCGTTGCTGGTGAATGCATTTTCCACCGGCTCCCACAAGTTGTGCAAATGCTTTCGGCACTTTTACCGCCGACTGCAGACACTCTGTGACTGACTGACTGGGCTTACATAATGAGTAAAAATTAAATAATTTACCCAGCAAATGGATTCTGGAGGAGCTTGTACTTTCTGCTTGTAGCTGCCAGGTGGAACAACAAAATCGTGTCTCTGACGGCGAGCACATTCATCAATGTCAGGCGTGGAGTCCGAGGCCGTTTGGGTCTCCGATTGATGTGTATTTAATTGAAAGAGCCGCTAATTAGAATCCAATTCGCCTAGGTGCTGTGTAATGCCAAACACCAGTTCGTGTCGAGCATCATCTTCGGACAATTGGGATCTCTGGCCCAGGCACTGGCACTTCCTTATTATTGGCCTTTCCCACGCAGAGATCGCGTGAGTCATTGGCACATACACAGGAGTTGGTTCGTAAAGCGAACATTTATTACAAACAGCATTACAGCTCTTGCACAATCGCAATTGGCAGCAAATTAGAAAGATGGCGGCCATATGCCACTTCCCACAGCTTTTTGGCAGATGGCTCCGGGTTGAAAGTCATCCCAGTCCCGATCCAAGTCCCAGGCTCGTCCTCCGTTTTTCCGCCTCGATTTCCCCGTTGCAGTTGACATTTTTTTACCTCCGCCAGTCAGCCAGGGCAGCTGCTTTGCATGACTTTGGTTGCCTGGCCTTTTTCCGGCAGGCAACCTCAACTTTGAAATGCCAAGCAGCCAGAGGAGCTTCAGCCTGAGTCTCAGCTTCAGCTTCAGTTTCAGTTTCAGTTCCAGATGACAGCTTGAGGTTGCAGACAACATTTTTCCAGGGCTTGTAAATATAGAAAAATCTAGAGAGCAACGCCCAAAATGCGCCAAAAACAGATTTGGCCGAGTAGCAGGCGTGTAAATTCCCACACTGTAGCAAATACCGTGCATTCCCCGCTCCCAGCTCCCAGCTCCGAGCTCCGTGCCACACTCACCCAAATACACATAACCGGATTGGCGGTGGCACCGCGACTTTTGCCCCTACAATCCAGCGGCAGCCGCAGCAGCAACAGCGGCAGATGGAGCAGCAAATGACAAAGCCCCGCCATGGCTATGACATAATACCCAGCGGAAGATGCAACCAGCTTGCCACGTATGCACTGTCAACAAATGAAGACCTAGAAGTGGGAAAATACTATAATTGAGTACTTATTTTCCTGGTGTGCAAATAATAAATTCATTAAATTTAAGAGCAATAAATATTAAATTACAAATAAAATGTGTTTACATTACAACGGGGTCGAAGGTCTTGGTTAAAATCTCTAAGCATGTACATGGAAACCCAACATAAAATGATTAAAGCAATATAAAATATTGATTTGTTTTTATATATGAAAGAAGAAAGATCCTGGAAATACATTAAAAGCCGTTAGTGTATGAAAACAAGGATCTAGAACTCAAGCTAGAATATGCATATTTGTATAATTTATTTTGAAATGAAGCAAGCAAGTTGCAAAATTATAGAAATATAGTAAGATTTTATTATACTAAAAGTTTTCTTTCAATAAAAACAAACATTCCCATAATATTCTGTGTCTGAAACTCTTAAAAATGAACTTCAACCTGTCGACCAGTGTACGTGCAGCGGGTGTAATTGATGTGGGGTTCGTTGGCCGGGCGGGGGAGTGCTTGCCCATAATCATGAGCTGGCCCTCCGGCCAGCTGACGTAAGTGATGAGAGTAGCAGCTCCTCCTGGCTGGCGGTGCAGCGAGCATGGAACAATGCAACTGGTTAAGTGTCATATGGTCACACGCTGCGTATGCGTAATTTTCGTTAAGCATACGACAGCGAGCCAAGACGGATAAGCGGCAGAACCCACCAAGCACAGATATAAGCTCTGCTCACACAACCACGAGACGAGCACGAAGAAGACGATGGCAGACGAAGCTGGAATGCCGCTGTGCTGCTTAAGACGACGCTGCACAGTGGACACATACTTTAAAGTTTACAAAAAAAGAAAATTTATGATTTACATAATATAAAACAACAAGTGTGAAGTATAAATGGTAACTTGATTTTTCTATAAGCACTAAATATATATATAAATTCCAATTACGGTTGTTGAAGATTATTTCATTTTAATTTTAAAGTAAATTAAGTCTCCTGATGCATTTTCAAGAATTTTTACTCAAGCTATAACCTCCTTAACCCGATTTTTCTATAGATATTTCAGTCTGTTTCATATTGCTTTTGTTACATTGAAACTTAAGTAAAAAAATATTCATAAGAATGCAATTTCTATAATGAAAATCCACCCACAGGCTTCTGCAACAACCTAGAAGACTACTCAAGATGCGTTACCATCATCTTTAGCCCACTGTTCGTGATGGCGGCTGCTGCCTTGGCAGCCAAGCTGCGCGATGGGCTCCAAGTGGTTTCCTTTCGCTTTCAGAAATCATTTCGCTTCGACAACGTGGACGATAAAGTCACAGATCGCGCATCGCAGCGCCTCGCTCTGCCCGCTCCATTCGCCTGGTTCGCCTGTCTCCTCCGCGCGGTTAGTGGTTGCTAGTTGCTAGTTGCTAGTTACTGGCTGCTGTCTGCTGTCTGTTGGCTAGTGGTAGAGTCAGCAGTCAGTGGTAGTAGTTCGTTCTTCTGTGACTCTGTGCTTTTCCGCTGTTTGCCCAGCCAAGTGAGGCAGCCGCAGACATCTCTCAACGTCTCGCTGCACCTTCTAAATGGGTTTTCCGTAGTTTTCGCACCTTGCGAAACACATTTCATACGCATTTACATACACGATCGAAGTTTGAAGAATCTACCTGTCGACTGCTCATTTCCTACATGACGGACAACTTTTTTGGCACATTCGCCATGGAAATGATCCGCTCGTTGGCGATGCTTTTCGTGCTGAGTTAGTTAGTGAACAAAAAAACATACTAAAAAATAGCGAAGAAATCAAAAAGTACCGAAGAAACAAACATCTTGTGCAGCTGGGGAGGGTTTTGCAACCGAAATCCCTTCCAATACTCATAAGATCTCTGGTGTTGTGCGCCCCCTCTCTTGTCTTGCAGTGCGATCCATGTGAAAATCGACATTAACTATCAGCTTAATTGCTCTGGATTACATATTGGATATCATCCTGCATTTGGATTATAAAAAACTAATACGACATGTTGAGCCTAGATTATGCAATGATTGCCTTCTTATTGGGTGAGTATAAAGCCTAAGGCGTATTCATAAGAAAAGATAACATCAGGAAATGACACTTTTAAGCTGAAATGAAGAATTATCCTTATTATTCCTTTTCTTTTATTTCATTTTATATATATCTATTAGCGGTTAATGATACAAATTAATAATATGTGTAGGCAAGGAAATAATAAAATCTATAAGGAAGAAATATGAAATTTCTAAATATTTTGAATTAGTATTTTCTAATTGAATTTTTTGTACCATGACTTTGTACTTTTTTTAATGGAAAATTAATTATTTAAAATAAGCTGATGGCTTGGATCGTTTTTATTTTATTATTTTTCTTTTATACCACATTAAATCAAGATCAGTTAAAATATATATTTTTAGTTAGAAATTTATAATATATTAAACTATATAAATAACAATAAATAAAAGTCAATTCATACTAAATGTATGAACCGAAAAAAAACATTTTCTCAAAAGCAGGCAAAAACATTGATATTAGTTATAGATTATCGGCAAACTTTCCAATCGTTTCAATCGTTTTTACATCAGCTTGAATCAAATTAAGCCGCAGCTTCTTCAGGTCTGATTTATTGGCGATCAGCCTTCTCCTAACAATCTCACATTGTTGCCAAAAAAAAAGATCGCATATCGGCAGATATAAAAAATCGCAAGCTCATTAGGTTTTGTTTTTACAACAAATGCTTCCATGTAGGAAAGATGTACTGGCCCAAGGTCCATTGCTTGCGAAGGAAATTAATGGGATTCAATGAGTCAATGATTCATATCGATCACATTTGGGATCCCAGCGTAATTTGTTGAAGCGCAGGCCAAAAACCGAATGAAGACAAGGCTGAGAAATGGCAATTAGGGCTAAGAGTGGGTCATCAGCATAATTACCATACTGTAAATTATCTGCAAGTGAGAGTGAAGTGGGACAACGCCCCAAAACGGTGGCTCAAGGGGACTCGCCCTTCGCCCCTCGCCCACTGCGTGAGAGCCGCGGCTCCGCGCTCTGTCCAATTTGGAGATTCACTCCAGCGACCAGCAATTGGTATCGGAATCGAACCATCAGCGCCGGACAAAAGAGTTGCCTGTGATGGAATGGGGATCCATCCCAGCTGCTGCCCAGTCATAGTTCACTGCCAGACAATGGCTCTGCTGGCAGGGGAGGAAAGTTGAATTTGAAATTCACGTGAATTAAATGCGAATCACAGTCGAGGCCTGCCACGGCATCTTTCTTTTATTCGAATTTCGACTATGGTGCTGGATGTCTGGTTTTCTCTTTGTTTTGCATTTGGGGTTTCCTTTAACAGCTTCGGCTGTTTTTTTTTTTGGTGCCTGCAGATTATGCAACTGGCGAGGGCAATTTGCAGACGGAGAAGAGGAGCCGGAGCTGGAGCCAGAGTTCTGCAGAGTTCGGTGTTGCAGTTGTGAGTTGCAAGTGCAATTACCGATGCCTTAATTGCAGCGAGCCCCTCTTCCGCTGTCTTCTGATGCCAAGAACAGAAGCTGCGCCACCAAATGAGTAATGGGTAAAAAAAAGGCAACCGAAAGAGTAATCAGAGACTCGAGACTACAGTGATACATGCGGTGCCTTGGGGTAATTAGCTTTTAATGCCCCACACGAGTACGACAATCGTAATCCATAATATTGATTGACTTGGCATTTTAATTGAGCGACCCTCATGTTTCTGACCACAGCATCGCTGTGGGAATGCGCCGAAATGTTAATGATGTCTCTCGGTATCACAAATACCAATCGATGCTCCAAAAAAGTAAATAAAAGCCGTCTCGAGCACTCGCAGAACGGAGAGTTGTTCATAGGCTCTGGCTCCGCAGCAGCAGCCTTGGAGCACGGCAAGTGCTCCGGCACACATAAATCACAAGCTCGTCTCGTCTCGTCTAGCGTCGCGTCGCAGTTGTAAGCGAAAGTGATGCGGCCCGAAGGTCACTTGACCAGGTCAGCACCAGCATCAGCGCCACCAGTTACTAACACTTAAAACTAATACACATCTCCTCTCCGATCGAGGAGCCATTCTAGCACTCAAGACTCGAGACCAGTCCTAACCAGATCACGATTTCTGCTTCTGTTTCTTGTTTATATTTGCAGCAACGACACTTTGCTCCGGATTCGCGCAGGCCCAGCTGCTCGACGAGGATGATGACCTGGCCTTCGGCAGACCCTGGCCCACGTATAGCCTGCAGAATATGCCCAAAACGCAGTTCACCTGCCACGACAAGATCCTTGGTGGCTACTATGCCGATCCGGAGACCCAGTGCCAGATGTTCCACGTGTGCGTCAAGCTGCCCGGAGTGGGGGTGAGTGTTCCCATTGCCCAGGTGCAAGTGCTCCAGGCTAAGATCCAAGGCAGCATCGCGGCCACGATAGTTGGAAATATATAGAAATAGAGAATTTAAAGACTTGCTGAATTTACCGAAATATATATTGATTGATTTTATTTAGAGCCTCGAAAGTTTATAGATGGAAATTTTGGCAATTGTTGCAGGATTTTGGGAAACACTTAATTTGGATAGCCATAGCCCTTTTTTTGCAGGCGAATTGCATTAGAACAGAACTTTGCAGAGGCTGACAATGAGTACAATATACATATGTATCTAAAGAATCGCGTTCTCCTCCACCCCATAAAACATGAAGCGAGTAATGTGTAGATTGTGACCTTGAACTCCTCTGAAGCTTGGAGTTACAGTTCCATCTCGACCCGCTTGCAACAAACTTGCAATCTCGAAAGTGCTATAATTGCCAAGAGGTCCACAAAGTGGGAAAATTTTGAATGACTAGCATATAGAAGCTCTGTTCCAATCCTGCTCCAATCCACATGGCTTATGTCTGCCATACATACCTCCCGAAGAGTTCCTGCAAAAACAGGGAAACAAACTGGATGGCAGACTGGCTGGCAGTCTTCGTCTGTATCGCTGTCAAAGCTCCAGCTAAATGGCAAAGGGGCAAAGCCAGATGCGCTGGGGAATGTGTGTGATTGCTCCGAATGCTTCGTGACTGGCCCGGATGGCCGGATGGCTGTGGCCGAAGAAGACCGGCTGACCTTTAAGAGCCCGCTTCGTGGGCGATGCGCTGGGAGCCGAGTGCTAGATGTTGGTACTAGTCCTAGGCTTCTCCGGCGGCTCATCATCCGTCCCTTCGTCCTCCGGGATCGATTGAGTAGATTCCCTTTGCTGTTTCCCTTGTAGGATTAAGTCGAATACCTCGGACAAATGGCGGCGGTGAACCTGCATTTGCATTTTACTCTGAAGGCGACACATGCTGCTGAGCTTGCCCAGGTCCTCGGCCAGCTTGTGCTTAAATTGCATCCTTTGCGCCCTCAGCTCCTCGCGGGCGCTCGTCAGCTGCTTACTCAGCCTTGCCAACTGGCGGTTCTTCTGATCGAGCTGCTGCTCCTGGCGGTAGTTCTGTTCCACCAAGCGCTCCATATCTGACCTAAGGTCCGCCAGCTGAGCAATGGTTTGCTCCGCCTCGACCCGAATCTCAAGCATCTTCTTCTGCATCAGATTCTGCTCCTGTTCCACATTCTCGAAACTCTCATCCGGAGGCCGCCCACCCTCCAAGTACTCCAAGAACACTTCCATTTCCTTTGGCTTCTCGGCACCCTGGCTGAGGACCTTCTCCCTGAGGGAACAGTATTTCTGGCGTTCGTGCCTGTACATTGCTTGCCACACCGTGGCGGTCAGCTCGTCGCGGTAAATCTGCGACGAATTGACCACAACGCGCTTGCAACTCCTCGGCTCGTTCGTGAAATTGATTAGCACTGTTCTCCCGCAGTTTCCCAGCAGCTCCTTCAGAAGCCCCGTCAGCCGTACGTTGTGGTACCTAAGATGTGTCTTGGTGTTGTGGGCCAAGGCCTGCAGTAGTTTCGCCAGTGTTTCCAGGGGAGTTGTAGTCGCGGTCCCAGTTTCAGACCCAGCCACAGACTCGTTCTCGGACTGGGACTCGGACTCGAACTCGAACTCTGACTCGGACTCGGTATCTCTTGACTGGGTATATTCACCCGCTTCCCTGAGGTGGACAAGCTGCAATTCGCCGCAGTCGACACACGATTTCTGGCCCACAAGAACGGTAAACATAAGTTGGCGACACTCGCCCTCCAGGCTCATTTTCTCCTTAACTCTCTGGAAATAGGCCTGTAGCTCCCGAGGAGTGGCCACAAAGTGATCCAGCGGCGTCCGATAGGCCGTGCTAGTCAGCTTCCTAGTTATGTCATTTGGATCGCTGCTCAGCTCCAAATGCCGCACCGATACTTCTGGTTGAACCGGAGCGTGGTTCCCCGAGAACAGCTCCCCGCAGATGCGGGTAACAATGTCCTCCGGATCAGTGCCATGAATGCCGGGGCCGTAGCAAAACACCATGCTGGAGTGTCCGCCAAGAATCTGTCCCAGCACCTCGGCGACCGCCTCTTCGCACACCTCCCGCTGCAGGTCGGTGGGTGGAGCGGTGAGCTTGCGGAACAGATAGATTCTTACCTGGCCGGAATGGTGCATTTTCTTCATAATATAAACAATTAGGCAAAAATAAAAAGAACGGATTTCGTGTCTGGTGTATTCGGTTCGAGTGTCTGAATGTGTCTCGGCTGTCATTTGGCCTACTGTGCACAATGGCACACCGAGAACATTCAGTCCGAGAACGTTCACCACTTGGTCCCCGCCGAGTGCTAAGCGGAGAAGCTTCCCGGCGGGTCTCCGCAAATGTCAAGTGCCAAGTGCCATATGGAAATGCCAAAGTTTGCGGCAGGCATCCAGCGGCACCAGCGAATGCTTCTGCTTCTGGTGGCATTAAAGCCACCAGCTGACCTCGCAAGGAAGTCGCTGATTGGATGTGTGCAGCTGTATCTGCATCTGAGGCTGCCTTTATTGCCATAACAAGAAAATCTGTTTAAAGTTCTAAAAAAGATTAAATAAATAAAAGCAATACTAAACATCTAATTTAATTAATTATCAGATTTTACTTACTAAAAGGTATATTAATTGAAATAAAATTGAAAATAGCTAAATTATTAGTTGATTCTTGCTGCAAACGAGGCTGTAGTCTGAGTCACAGCTTGGCCCAGTTAGGAGCCAACCAGTTTCAATTACCAGAATTGTGGCTGTTGCTGCTGCTGCCTTTGTGTCTTGGCCCTAATGCTTTCGGCTTAATTGAACCCACTTATAACATTGAATTTTGCATGTTGCTCTGCCTATCTAATGGTGCTGTTTTTTTGGTGCTTTCGATGCTTTCGCTGTTTTCGCGCAGCTCCTACACCGAAGAGTTAATCCGTTTGTCCAACAGGTGCAGGACTACCGCTTCCTCTGCCCCAATACGACGGCCTTTGACCAGGAGCTGCAGATCTGTGCCAACTGGCTGGACGTGGACTGCGACAAGGCCACCTCTCTGTACGACAACGGTCACCTGAACGATCTGTATCGTGGCGGGGACGACAACAAGGCCGCCCACGAGGAGGAGGCCACCTTCCACCTTCAGCGAGCCGAAAGTGGTGAGTAGATACAGGTTTCCAGGTATATTTTGAGTTGTTTATCAGATAATTAAGTGATCTTTATTAACGGGAAACGAGAGTCGTGATCTGTGGTGATTTCAACCAGGGTTATCTGTAATTGCAGGCGATGTGCGGCGCTCTAAGGAGAACCACAATGCCAGCCCCAACTCCAATCGCGGCACGGAGCACAAGTCACGCCCTCGCCACAATTACTCCCAGACAGGTGGCGGTTCCAGCTCCAGCTCCAGTCCCAATTTGGAGATCACGCAACCCACCAAGCGACCCTTTTCCACCTATTATACGCCGACCATCTTAGGCAGCAGCTCCCCCGCATCCACAACGTCTACGACGACCACATCGACCACGACGGAGCGTAACTATTACAACAACAATTACAATAACAACTACAGCAACAATTACAGCAACAACAATGACGACTCAAAGCGTAAGAAACAATGGGCCCTCGCGATGCATTGCCCAAATTAATCAAGCTCCCATCCCATTCCGCAGAAGACGCAGATGATATCTTCAAGGGTTCCCACAGCTCGCACTTCTTCTCCAACCGCCACGGCGGCCGGGAATACGACGAGGAGCCCTCCCGTTCCAAGCCCAACGACCTGAGCGACTCCCAACGCAAGACCACGCGGGTCACGCCCACCCGCGGCCAGCGGGTATCTGCCGCTCCAAGCAGTGCCAGCACTGCTGCTCCTCCGGCAACCACCAAATCCCTGAAGAAGATCACTCTGCACGCCACGTTCAATACGGACTTTCTGGACAGCTCGCCGCATGCCAAGACCACGGGCCACAGCGTGGTGACCACGCCACGTCCCAGCAGTAGCATCACCAGCCGCTTCAGCTTCAGCTCCAATGACTTCGCCACCCAGGAACGCATCCAACCCACTACCTACAATCCGAACAGTGGAGCCTATCGCCTAAAGACGACCACTCCGCCACCCTACAGCTCCAGTTCCACCAAGGTCACGGGCAAGGGAGTGCAGGACTTCGACAAGCGTAGCAAGCCCACGGCAGCGGCGGTGCGAAAGCAGAAGCTGGGTCCCCAGGAGTCCAACTACATCAACCAAAACGAGTTCGGAGATCTGGCCAAGGGTCCCAAGCTGCAGCAACCGCAGCCATTCCAGCTGGCACAGAAGAAGCCCAACCAACTGGAACCCCATTACCAGCGCCACAAGCCCCAGCAGACGCAGGTGGTGACCAGAGTGGGCGCCCAGGAGCCCGCTCCCTTCTCGGCGGCGCCCAGCTCGAAGCCGC
Source organism: Drosophila birchii (assembly GCA_035046345.1). Taxonomy (NCBI): domain Eukaryota; kingdom Metazoa; phylum Arthropoda; class Insecta; order Diptera; family Drosophilidae; genus Drosophila; species Drosophila birchii. The sequence continues at coordinate 5,445,153 of JAWNOA010000064.1, forward strand.
GCTCGTTCACCAGCCGCGGCAGCATCACCTACAAGGCCACCACGGAGCGTTATGCGGACGATGAGCTGCGTTACCCCACAACCAGTGCCCCAGCCACAGCCGCATCCAGGGCCAAGGATGCCTATACGCCCACCACCTTCCGGCCCACTACCTACAAGAAACCCTATGAGCAGAGCTACCAGGCACAGGCCCACACGCAGCTAACCCATCGCCCTATACCGGCGGCCAGCAAGAAGCTGACATCGGCGGCGACGCCGGCACTGCCCACTACGGCCAATCCCTACTACAATGTGGACGAGGATGATGGCCAGTACCATCCGGAGCTATACGAGAACGACTTCCCCCGCAACCGCTTCAAGTTCCTGCGCAACAGAGGCGGCAGCTCGTCCACCTCGACCACCAGTGCAGCCCCGCCGGTATCCAGCCGGCAGCCACATGGCTTTCAGCAGGCGCACAGCCACCTGAAGAGCCAGCAGCAGTCCGCCTACCAGAAGGAGCGCGAGCGCGAGCGTGAACGTGAACGGGAGTCGGATCTGAGTGACGAGGAGGAGCTCTTCAAGACTGCCCAGTCGCTGAACTTCGGTGCTGCCAGCATCAACAAGCTGCGTGCGGACATCTACAAGGCGGAGAAGACCTCGCAACAGTACAATTCTCAGTATAGTCCGCAGCTGGCGTCATCTAGTCCGCAGGCCAGCAGCTCCACTAGCACTTCCAGCACCACCACCACCACAACGACCCGGCGACCGACCACGACTAGGAGCACTACCACTAGCACTACCACAACAGGAGCGCCCATCGAGTCGAAGAAGTCGGCCAAGAGCAAAAAGGAGCAGCACCAGCTGGATAAGGAGAAGAAGGAGAAGGAGAAGCCGGCCGGAAAGAGGCCACCGCATGCGGACGAGGACACCAGCTATGATTATGCCTACTACGATACGGACTAGCCACTGGGCCACCAACTAACCAATCACTTGCAGTACACACACCGCCCGCCCCACCATCCGTTCCAGACCATTCCCATTTCCATTTACCCTAGCAGCAGCTACATAGGTGCCACAGTATTTTAAAGACGGATCCCAGCCACGCTCATCATCTGATGCACTTACATACATTATCTTAACCACGAGCCCCGCTTAACTTAACCCCCGACACTCGCGCACATTCATTCAATCAGTTTCAGATGCGTTCTAATGAATTTCCATGCGTGTATCTAGTTATTTAAATAAAAGGATTATATGTTTAGTCGTTAGACAATTGTTGAATTGAAGCGAATTGGCAGCGAAAGGCGAAACGTATCGAGAGGACCGGCCGCGTATTGTATTGGGCAATTGCATTGAATTATTTGTGTACTTGTTGTCTAATGTTCAATGGATTCACTACGAAATTTTATTAGTTTTAAGACTTCTTGTAAATAAAATCAAATGTAATTCGTAAAAATTTAAATTTGTTTGGAATTTTCCTATGGGCTTAAATGCAGATCTTAAAGGAAAATGTATCTTCTACCGGAGCGAGCGCTAAGGAAAAATAAATGGTGATAAACAACAACCACCTGAGCTATAACACAAGAGGGTGGCTTCTTTATCACTGGCTATATATGGAGACTCCTTTATTAGTAATAATAATAATAATAATAATCTTTCCTTTAATAAATTATAGCAAGATTAAGGGTCATATTTCAAGTGTTTTTATTAAATTAAAATTACATTTACATTAAAAGAAACTTATTGAACGATTTGCAGTGCAAAATTGATGATCATCAGTCCTTGAACTTCTGGCGCACGCATCGCGGCATTGGGAACAAGTAGAGCAGCATGTTGAAGGCAGCCAGGCCCACAGCAAATGCACAAGAGGCAGCCACATCGATGGTTTCCTGAATATCAAATTATATTGCTGTATTTATATATATAAACCTAAACACTTAGATATAGCTTACATCGGGGTCGGGCAGGCCCAGGCGCTCGTGCATAAAGTCTGCCGGCTTCGGGCAGATGACGGAGGCGGTGGGCGTGCAGTTGAGCTTCCGCGACTGGAAGGCGATGCTGTGCAGCAGTGAGGAGGCATATCTGGTGTGGGTGCCCTTGGTGTTGTCCTGCAGCCAGGGTTGCAGTCCCTTGAAGGAGCTAATAGGGGGAAAACTCGATTATTATGCATTGAAAATGTTATTTGTGTCATAAACTTACCGAACAGTGCCGCTGGCCAGGGCGATGCTGATGACCAGCACATAGGTGACCGCTATGGCTGCGTTGAACGGCACCTTGACCACCAAAAGGAAGGCAATGGTTAGCTGTTCCGCAAGCACAAAGCTTGACCAGAGAGCAACCAACAAGTAGGCGAAAACGGTGCCATTATTGTACTTTACATCTAACAGAAGGCTGAAAGAAATAAACTTATAATTTCGATCAACATTTTACTATCTCTGGAGAACCTACGGATAAATGACACAGCTGGCTATTACAGCAGACACTGCGGAGAAGGGTATGGAAACGGAGTTGTAGGCAATGAGCAGAGTCGTTCCCGAGTAGAGACCCTCTGGAGTGTCCTGCGAGAACTTCTTGCGCCAAATCGGAACTGCAGAAGGGAGGATATTAGAAGAGACCTTTGGCGGAAAAATCAGTTACTCACATAAGGATATAGTGGTTAAAATTCCGCAGCCGTATGACAGTCCCAAAATATTCAGGATCATGCCATTTCTAGTAAAGAAGCCATGCGCATCATCCTATGAATTTATTTCTTTTCAAATTAAAAATTAAAATTTAAATTCTGGGCTTACTTACGCCCACATTTGTGTAGAAGGCCCAAAGGATGCTCATGGCCAAGGGCAAAAGTAGCAGCCGTAGGAAGAGTGTCTTCATGCCCACAAGGCCACAGGAAAAGGTGGAGGCCAGCAGTTTTCTAAATAAAAATCAAATATTATTATTATTACAACGAAAAAATACTTAAAAACTGTAAAGTTTTTGTTAGAGAATATTTAAGTGACTACAAACCGGTTTCTAGCAATATTTCGGTAGTCTCTACACTGTCTTAGGCTTAAAATGGCTTAACATAAATTAAAAAAAAAAACAATTTAACACTTACAAGTACAGCATAACCCAAACTTTGAGCTCTCCTGGCTTTCCGTAGGCCAGCGGCACCTTTCCGGATCCCATATTATTGATAGGGGCATCCGAGATGGGTGTCTCGCGGGAGAATCGTTCCACCAGTGCTTCGATTTGCTGGCTTGACTCCAGGAACCGATCCCGACTCCTTCGATCGACAGTGGACAAACAGAGATAGTACATCAGCGGGTTTTCCAGCTGAGGGCAGGGAAAGCCAATCCCGTGGAAATACTCCAACATGGCTCGAGTACCGCCCGAGTAGACAACACCTCCCAGGCAGAGAAACAGAGCGCGATCCAAGAAGGGAAATACATCGGAGCGCGGCTTCTCAAGAGAAAGTAGAATTCCACAGCCGGTCTTCTTGGCAGTGTTAGAGAGAATGGATATAAGAAGATAGGCGCTCAGAGGATCCAGGCCGTGGGTGGGCTCATCCAGCAGGAGCATCACTAAGGGAAAGAGACAGTTTAAAAGATAGTTTAATGTAAATCCGTAGGTATTTTCACCTGGATCCCTGACCAACTGAATGCCAATGGCCAGGCGTCGCGCCTCGCTGATGTTGAGGTACTCCACTCGCTTATGGGCCACCTGGGACAGAGCCAAATCGGCCAGCACTTGGCGAACCTTGGAACTCTTAAGGTATCCGCTCAACTGCAAAAAGGATACAAAGGATACATGGTTTTGGGTCGAAAAATATGGTTTTTTGTATGCTTCAAAAAGGGATGAAATATTCTTGGATGTTCCAGAAATCACTAAAGATTTAGGAATTATTTAAAAGTTATCTAAAAATGAAGATTTTGAATAAATAGAAAATATTTCTAAGAGCAAGCAATGAAAATTTGTATTCTCTTAAAGAATTATATTTTGTAGCATACTTCTGGGCATTAATAAAATTACTCACAATGGTGGGCGTGTAGTGAAGGGTCTGGGCCACTGTGAGGCCTGGAACAAAGGTGCAGGATTGGGTCACGTAGCCGCACCGTTGCTGGAACAAGGCCTTGGACAGTGGCGATCCATTGAGCAGCACCTGGCCGCGAGTGGCACCATCAGCACGTCTCGAGATCACATCCAGAAGAGCCCGCTTGCCGCTCCCTTAAAATGGTGAATATTATTTAGTAACAAAATGAATCAAATAATGGAATACTCACCCTTCGATCCCAGAATGGCCATCACCTCGCCGCTGTGCACGGTGAGATTAACGCCTTTGAGCACCAAAGCCGCGTTGCCGGCTCCATTGAAACAGCCACCACCGTCAACCTGTTGGGTAAAGAAAGAGAGACAGGTGAGAATTGGGCATTGGAAGGTGGTTCTTGGCAAGAGAAGAGAGTTTTTCCGGCACTTGCCTCGGTGGTGTGGAAAATGTTGTGGGCTTCCAGTACGTAGTCGCTGCCGATCATTTTCATAGCCACCTGAACGCTGGGTGTGTGTGTTAGCTTGTTTGTTTGTTTGTTTGTTTGGGCCTTTTCGCTCTCTGCCTCACAAGCGGTTTGTGGCTCAAGAGTGGTTTTTAAAAAAGAACTGTAGTAGGAGAAGAGAAGAGACGAAAAGAGAGTTGAATATATAGAGAGAAAAACAACTAAAAAATAAAATTTTAAATTTTATTTTATAGCAAAGATTATGTCCTTTGAGCACGTTAGTTTCAGATATTTAATTTGTTAATTATAGACACTCTTCATAGGTTTTAGCTAAATTTTAAATTAAACAACAATTTATGATGTCCAAAACCAACCTCCGCGAACACGTCTAAGCCAACTGAGCGCGTCGTTCCAACTGATTCGAAACTGTGGCTGAACGACCAGAAAAGTGTCTACCGATCTCCCAATTGGGGAAGCCCTCTCTGCCTGGAAATTGGCTCTCCGGGCTCCGAGCTTGCTTCACTTTCCAGCGGATCGAAGCGGGCTAAGATGGCGGCCGAGGCCAAGTTCAGCTCAGTTCGCTGCGAGCCGAGCTCCGAGAGAGTTGCCTCCACCGATCCGCGGCTGGTTCCGATCTTTGCCTTCCTGGCTGCGCACGGCGCCTGAACCACACACAGAAGAATTCCAAGCAGAAGCAGAAGCAGGGAGAATATATCGTATATAGAAAAACAAGCTAAAATATATACATTGCAAACGGGTGGCTAATTGAAATGTTTGCGGCATAACGCGGCTAATATATAGTTACTTGTGCGGCGGAATATATGGTATATATATATATATTCCCCAATGGCCCCATCGAAGTGCATGCAAATGTTGTTATTTTTTCGACGCGCCTGACAAACGGATTGCGATTCTCGCCAATAGATACGAAAAGTGGTTCCACAAGAAACGCCAAAAAAGCGAAAATAAGTGACGTGTGAGTGTGTGCCGAGTGTAGAGTGTGTGTCTATGTGGAATATGCGGACATCGGTGTAACAGCAGCAGCGGATCGACATTGTAACGTAACGTAAGTGTTGCAGATACAAAAGTATCTATCTGAGCCACGAATGAGTGTCGCTGTCGTGTCCACCAGCGGCTAATTAGAGTTCGGCCAACTGGTCTTTACTGTTAATTGTATTAAGGCAAACCCAGCGACCAGGGACCAGCACTTGCCACCTAAAAGATACTCAAGTGTACTCGCACTCATACATATGCAGTCTACAGTGAAAGAAAAATAATAAAGAACAATTCCTGACATAAAACGAAGGGTTTATTGGTTGGTTAACTCGATAATATCCCAAGAATTGGGCCTAACAGTCAGAAAACATTTTCTTTTTATAGGCAAAGGTCTCTTAAATGGCTAACAATGTCTTATACGATGTCCTATTAAAATATATAAATTTAAGATTAAAAATTCTCTGACATATTCTACCACCTATTCCTCTTGAACATCTTTTAAATTTCTAAAAATTCAAAAATAATTTTCCAATTATTTCCACTGTGTAAGGTACAAGCTAAAGGTGCAGAGTATCCACCACTTCTCCTTCCCGTATTCCCCCGTTTTTGTGTTCTCTGTTCTGCTCGCGCGGTCGTCACCAGCGCAGGTCAAAGATCCCGCGAGCGGGTTTTGTCTAGCAAATGTATCTTAGCCTCCACCATTTCGTTTCCAGCGTTTCCACTGCGAGTTCTGGGCCCTGCGCAGAACAGAACAGAGCCAGAGTCAGAGTCAGAGCCAAAAGCAAAACCAGAACCCAAGTGGCAGCCAAAGCCACGGCCAAGAGCCCCACTCTGGCTTGCTTTGGCTTTGGCTTTGCCTCGTCTTCTCGTCTTGCCTTGTCTTCGTCGCAAGTGTGTATCTCACAGATACAAGTTCCAGTTTGTTTGTTTGTTTGTTTGGCCGGCTAGCTGGCTTCTTGGCTCTCCGGGTATCACTTTTTGTGCGCCCTGCCCGCAGATGCCAGCATCGTCGTGGTCTAAGTCTTGGTCTTGGTCTTGGCATTTCCTCGTAGATACGAAAAAAACAGTGCCATAAGCACTAACGCCATTATTGTTCTGTACATCTTGAAAAAGAAAAAGTGTTTAAGGTGCAATATTCACTAAGAAGGAAATAATCTGATTAGTTAAATAAAATTAATATTAAATTCAAAATTCCTTATCTTCTCTTTAGCTCAAGTTATTTGTGTTTCTTTTATAGCTTCTCTGGATTAGCTTAGGTCCCATTTAAAGTACAAGATAGGTTCCCAGAAAACTTAAAACTGAATGGGTTTACGCTTGTTGATTTTTCATTTTTGCTTCTATTTCTTCATATATTTTTACTTTTATTTCAGTTTAAATTGAATGAAGATGCTTGTGTCGTTCGATGGCCAACAAGCTGAAATCAAATTGAGTTAACATCAATGTCGATCTCGAGAAAGCCATAAACAGGTCTGACAAAGAGGTTGTTTTTTACCCTCAGCGCGATATTTTGTCTCTGAGTGTACTCTGCCTATATCGGCTCGTAAAGAATAACCACGCGGCTAAGCAACTTTCACATTCATTTTGCAATTTCGATGCAGCTGCCAATCTTGGCTTACAATCACTTTCAAAAGTTTCTGCGCTCGGAACTTGATTTCTCATCCGAAAATGAGCCGCGACCCGATGGCGATCTCTTGGATCGTGGGGCCTTTAGCACCATTCTCAGGGCCTGAAATGCACATCATTGCCACGGCCCCGGTGGTCATTCCATCCATCCCTTTGCAATGCAGATGATTCCCAGTGACCATTTGGCTTCTATTTCGCAAATTACTCGCACCTAATTAGCCCGTCATGTCGGTGGGGACCGTTAGAATGTCGTTTGAGCCATGGCCATGGCCATGCTCATTGAAAAACGTCCCCAAAACGATTTCTTCAGGTTCTTCTTCTTCTTTGCGCTGACTTGGTGTTTTGTTTTTCTTGATTTTTCCCCCATTGTTGTTGCTGCCAGCCGTTGTGGCGTAAATTAGTTAACAGTATTATTATAGCTGCTAACGGGGCTGACTGATGATTTGTGGCTGCTGTTTGGGCCCCGAAAAAAAAGGCTTAGAAGCCAGCCGCAGCGACAAGATCTCTGAGAGCGGTCGTAATTCAATTTCGACAATTTCAATTCCAATCGAAAAGAAAACAAACACCAAAAGGGGAAAAAATCAAAAGACTTAAGACAGAAACGCGCGGACTCCAGAGTCTAGACAAAAGTCGAAGGCGCGGCGAAAAAAGGCAGCTTAAGTTGAATTGATTGTCAGTTATGGCTTGTGGTGAGTTGGAGCGAGCTTGGCACTCGCAGCGGGATCGGAGCTATCTGGTCTCTGGTCTCTGGTTTGTCTTTGTCTTGGCCTAGGCGGGTTTTCGTTCGGTCTCCTAGGTGTGGCTGCATCTCGCTGGCCAAAACTTGTTCTTGTTCTCTCGTCCATTGGGTGTGAGTCCCCTAAGCCGCAATCCCAGCCCCCCAAACGTGCCCAATACCTTTTCAATTGAACTTAGTAGCTGGTTATTCCGAGACGGATGAATCATGCGATTTAATGATTGCCAACGACGACTGGCGGAGGATGAAGTCAGCGGAATGCTACGGACCCTTGACTAAGTGAAAACTCGCCGGGCAGGAAATTCAAATTCCAAATTCGAAATTCTCCAGATGCACGGCCAAAGTAAACTCTCCTCCCTCTCTTCTTCCTTCTCATGCTGGGAGGGGCCATTAAAAGCTGCGACCATGAAAATTGTGGCCATTGATAGATACGGTACGGGGCCTCGGCAAGTTAATTTACTTTTTATTGTAATTAAATTAACACAGCAGCAGAAGACGAAGCCGAAGCAGAAGCAGAACAGCTGCATAATTAGGCGAAGAAAGTATCCGCTACACACACTTCGTGACTTTTATGGCCGTAAAAAAGAAGAACTTCACTTCATTTCACTTGAAGTTCACAGACGGCGGAGGAGGCTCTGCCTTGGGCCTGACATAGAATCAGAATACCCGGCGACCGAGACGGAGATGAGATGGCTGAGACCTCCGTTGACATGGATACTCAGCAGTGGCAGCCAGTCGACGTGAGCCGAATAAATTGGTCCTCAAATCCGTGCCACTTATTTAGCCCGGCTCGGCACTGGGAAAAATTTGTAGATTTTTTGGGAAAAACAGAAACCTAAAATATCTGAAATTGTTAAATCTTTGAAAAGAAAATTCTTAAAAGCATTAAAGACATTAGTTGGAGTCATAAAAAATTACCAATCTGTCTGCAAAAATTGTACATTAAGAAAAACCTATTTCTTAAATATTTTTCGAGTGTTCAGATGGCGCCTAAGACCCAGTTGGCATCTTGGGTGTGTTCGGGAATTTGGCCAACTACGTTTGTCTGGCGCATTTTTATTCATACAGCGGCAACGCAGGGAAAATTGCCTTTTTTTTGCGTTTTCGTTTGGTTTGACATGGAATTTATGTCAATTAGCCGCCTGGCACACGTGTATGCGGTGCAGAGGCGAATGGGGAGCGGCGGGAGTGGGTGGGGCATTCGCATGCAAATTTTACCCACAATTGTTGGCCACTTTCACAAGTCTGTTGCAATACAGGAAAGTGTTTTGTTTCGACTTTGGCTCGGTTTGTTTTGGTTTCTGCTCAGCGTTAATTGCCTGTAAAGATGCCCGAAACTGAGGCAAAGTTTCGTATTCCGTTTGGCCAATTAATAAAACTGACCTTGCCTGAGTTTTCCAACCACAAAAAGCGCTGAAAACCGAAAGCCGATCCGCTCGCTGAAAGCCCCGCAATGAGACCACCGCCGTGGTGGCTCGGCAGCGGATACGGGGTGGCTCCGGAGTGGGGGCTATGCAGCCATGACGAATATTCGGCGGCGGCTGTGGCAGCGGCATCGGCATGACATTAGCTTGGCTTTTTGGGGTCACAGTCGGACGAGAGCGACAAGAGTCAGCGGAATTCTTGTGCTCGCATTTCTGCCAGCTCGGCGGTTAACTCATTTCTGGTTGTGGCTCTAACCTGGCCAAGCCATTGCTCAATTGGATTTGGCCATTTGTGGGACGGATCCATTAGTGCAAATCGGGTCAGTTTTGGGGCAGCTTAGAAATCCCATTAGCCAGTATTTAATTAATCATTTTTTTCCATTTCCACCCAGTTCTCAGCCAGTATTTGTTGACAATTTACGCGCTAGATATTTGCTTAAAATCACTTTAATTTAGCCACTTATTTATTGTAAATTGTTTATTTTTTAACTGATTTCTCAATCAGTTACTCGGAATAAACAACTACAAATATTTAGCGTGTGTCATTCGTTAAGTATTTACGGTCGAATAAGTCAAGCTTACTTACGTAGTAACAGTTTAAGACCAGTTTTTGCATCTTCACTGAGACAACATTCGGCATTTTTAAGCTGCATCAAGATTTAAGTCGAGATAAGAAAACGGGTATAAAGTGTGTAATACATGGGTTTCATATGGAGTCCGTAGTATTTAGCTAAGGGTTATAACTCAATGAAAGTTTTCACTAGAGTTCAGAGAAAAATAACATCCTGTACTGCTTTTTAGGTAATTAAAGCATGACATCCTTTAATTACAGTTTGTAGTTTTTAATTTTTATTTAAATTTAATTTGAAAATTATTTGTTGGTATTTATATTCTTTTATAGCTTTTCAAATTATCAAATTTCATAACCCAATAAACACTATTTTAAAACCATTTCTTAAAGGTTATATTTCCACCCTTAAAAAGGTAATAACAATAATAATCCTCAAGATATCACAATAATTAAAATTTTAATACTTATTAAAGTTATTCAAAATTAATGAATTTGTATATCCTCGAGATATCCTCGAGAAATATTTCCAATGTAAAAACAGATGTAAATTTCTTTCTTATCTCAAGCCTTTTCTCGCTGTGCATCACTCATTCACCTGCTGGGCTCAGACCCATCTCTGCTCGTATTTCGCCAACGCAGCTCCACTCATAATCAATTTACGCAGCCGAAACTTTCACAAGTCGTAAAGCGGTGGCAGCTCGAAGATTTCCTCGCTGCGTGCCCGTCACTCTGGCTGACCGACTGTCTCCGATCTGCCATGGAGACCATCGAATACTATGTGGGGGCATATGGAAATGCCTCGGCGAAAAGCGTGAGCATCTATCGCACACAACGTGGCCAGCAATTTGCATACTTGCTTTTTGTCCGGCAGTCGGAGGCACACAAAAAACGTGCTAAAAATCAAACAAAAACTTGAACAAAATCTCCGAAACTCGAGTGTTCAATTAACACACACACACAGACAGAAAACGTCGTCTCGGATGCCTTTCCTACCGGGGCAGAATCACCAAGAAAAAATTTCATCTCGCCGGACCGGAGATCGCGGCTCGGAGACAAGTTCAACAAACCGCTTTGCGGCCGGAATGGAGCGAGGAATGCTGGCCACGGGCTGGCAATCGTTTAATTTGTTTATTATTAATTTGCATCTGGCAGTGGCATTAGTCAGCTCTGCGAAATCGGCTCTCTCAGCTGTATTGCCGCCCCTTTCCTGGCCTGCCGCCTGCCAGCTGCATTCTTGTGCCGCTCCAGAGAAGGGTATTCGGGCTTTAGCAATGCGAATGTTTCTAAATTTATCCGCCTACGTGATCCCAGTGATGTTTCTGTCCCGAAGCATTAGTGATTGAACATTTTGCGGTTTCGTTGAAAAAATGTTGGGTATTTTTAATGACTCACTAAGAGATTTAACACATTTTCGAGGGTATAAACAACGCACAAAATCAAGATTAAAAATCTCGTTTTATGTTTGCTTTAATCTGAAAAGGTTTGATTCAAATAAAGATAATAACAACCTTCTTTCACGGAACTCCAATAAATAGCTGGAAAGTGGATTTAATGATGCTGTCTTTTATAGCTTAAAAGGAAAAGTTTATTAATAAAACGCAGACATGATTTGAATTTATATTATATTTAATTAGTAAAATTAAGACACAAGCTCTTGGCTTTTATTAAAACATGTGAGATATTTCCCTACAAAAGGTTTAAAGTTAACCCTAAAAACCTTGCATTGTGGCTCATTAAAATCCCCATTTGAATTCTTATTTTTTCTCAGTTCAATAAAATCTCTATGGCCCAAAGTGCATTCGGGCTTCGTTGTGCATGCAGTTTCCTTTTTTTCTGTTATTAATTGCAAATTACAAAACTGCAAACGGGCGACCCACTTTGAGGCATTCTCAGCGCCAGTCGCGAAATATTTTGCTGGCATTTATCATACGCCCCGTGAGCCGCGTCGGCAGCAACAAATTATGCCACCAGAGTTTCACTTTCTCACTGGGCCAAGTGAGATTTTTTGTCTCAGTTAGTCCGTCAGGCTGTCAGTGGCAATCAGAGGCCAGCTTTTGATATGGGAGGCTGACCTACCTGTTGCTTGGTTGGGCCAGGGAACGAGTTTTGGGCAGCGATGGATGGATGGCAGTGAAATGAAAAGCTGGCGAAGCTAACCCAATTTAATGGGCTTTTGCGTGGGAATGGAAATGCCCGTATCGCTCGCTGAACCGCAGGTCAGCCCTGCCTCCAATCACACATATTGCGGCCATCTCAAGTACCGAGCCGAGGCGAGTTAGGAGAGAGCAACAAATCGCTATGGCGGGATCCACTTGGGCTCGCTCCATTAAATCATAAAATGTGCGCACAAGCCTGCGATCAGTGACCGAAAAACCGGAGTCGTGGCCGAGGCTCGTGTCTCTAACTGCAGTTGTGCATCAATGGTCATGTGTGTGCGCTGAAAACGGTTCTCGGCTTGTCAACCGATGGCTGCATCTCCGGCCTCTTGGCCAACGGGAATGCCGAGTGACAGCAACGGGACTCGGACTCGGACTCATAAGTCGCACTCATACTTGTACGGGAACGCTGCATCTCTCAGCTGGCTGCCAATTGGCCTAATCGGCCAGCTAAGCTATTGCCAATAACCGTTGGCCAATTACTTAGCGCGTTGTGATTTATTCACACCAGCAGGCCAAGTCGGCGCCGTTGACAGGCAAATATCCGCTACCTTTGGTCTTGGTCCCCGGTTTCAGCCGGATCATGCAACGATCGGTTGACCCACTTTGGTTATTGCCAGCTAATCAAGACTATGATATAATTCTGGCCAGGCTGCAGCTGTAACTGTCTCTGTCCGCTTCCCCGGACTGCAGCTGCAGCCAGTTTTTCATGTGGTCTCGGCGGTATGCAGTCAGATTGGCCACCAGAGACCCACGATCTGATAAAGGCGGCTAAGGCTTGGCCAATGGATAGCGGCTAGAAGGCCACCCAAAAACTGCACAAAAACAATAGGAAACTATAAGGTATCAGTTCCTAGTCGTGGGAAGTAAACAATCTTATTTGGCTTCAAGCTAAGTAAAAATTAAGCCAGAAACTAAGACTAGTTGCGCTATTAATAACACTGATCTGCTGATTAAGTAGTATTTTTATTAATTCTTGTTTATATACTTTGTTAGTAAATTCTTTTATATATAAACTGTTCAAGTATTTAGCTAAATTCCAAAACGTGCTAAAGCTGTAGTTTTCACTGCTGTTGACGATAACCAGAACTTTATGGCCTCGCAAGCAAATTTAATTTTAAAAATGTTAAGTTATAAAGCTCCATTGCTCCATTATTCTGCCCCAAAGTTTAGTTATAAAAGCAAAGTCTCAGTTTGAATGGCCTGGTTGGGTTTATAAAGATGTGCTCGTGTGCCATTTTAGCAAACAATTGATACAATTAGTGGTAATTTTGTATCTTATTCAATTTCCCAGACATACATACATCCATAACGAGCTAGTTTTAGACAGTTTAAAAACAACGGCGAGGCATTAGTTAAAAACTAATTTCAATTTCAATCATATTTCACTTTCCTCCGCCAACAGCCAAGAGAGTTGTCCATTCCCATCTGCCATCTCGCAATGCTTTTGCTTCACGCACTTGTGCGAACAATGGATAGATACAGATACGCGTAGATATGGGCTTTGGCTTCAGCTTCGACGTCAGCGGCGCATCGTGATCGCATAAATCAATGCCGCTGTCTCGTGGTCGGAGCCGTATCATTGCCCCCAATACCACTCATTCACTCCAACTGCCGTGGAGCACAACAAAGCGACGCTTTAGATGCCGCAGATCTCTTTCTTTTGCGGCCCCTAAGGTTTGCTCGCTTTTTAGTAAGGGGTACACTCAAAAGAAATACATATTTTCCATGTTTAGTGGCACCTGAAGACCTAAATATTTTGTGGATAATAACAGGTGGTTTTGTTTGAATTTATACGATATCTAAAGTCCTTTTTTGATTAAAATTTCATTGCTTATTTGTGTACTTAACCAAACAGCTAAATAAAACCAGGAATATGTGTATGATAAGGGTATATATCTAGTTTTTAATATAGTAAAAGTTAATTAAATATTAAATAGTTGTATCTTCAGGTACTCTGTATCTGCAGCTTTGTGTAGGTAGTTCGGCCTGGGTGATACGATGCGATGCCCTGTCTCTCAACTGTAGCAGGCTCTCGCGGGTATTAAAACCACCTTCCCTGACTTCCACTTTCACTCGGCGCCAAGTGCTCTGGCTAAAAAGAAAAAATGTGGCCCGGCAAAACGGTTACGGCAAGAAAAACAGAGGCAAATAATTGTGGGGGAAAGAAATGATAATAGTAAACAAAAAACGCTGGCAGACAAACAAAATCGAGTAAAATGCGTTGAACTGAGGAGGAAAATCCGTTTATGCGATTATGCCACAAGCGATTTTAATTAAAGTGAATTTAGCACGCAATTAAAAGTGTTAGTACGCCGCCAGGCCCATATACATATACACATATAATAATAATCGGCAGTTTTAGCTGGGCGAAAGCACTCTCGGCGTGCCGTAATCCCAGCTTTCTTCTGGGCACCGCCCCCTCCCCAAGCCCATTCGCAATCCCAGCTCTACGAAAGTCGGAACGCCTGGCGGCGTCTTGCAATTGCAGAGGCAATATTCGAGTATGGACCACTCACTTTCGCCGGGCATCTTGGGGCACTTGTAGAACTCTTGACTACGTAATCCGCGAGTGCCAAAACGGAAGTCCGCACGTCTCGCTGCACTGCAACGGGCCCAGATCCGCAATCCCCAAGTGCACAATCCGGCGACAGCGTCTGGGGCAGGTGCACTAGTTTGTTTGCCTTTCATTCGATTGCATAATACCGCCGCAGCGGCACTAAAGCAAATAGTTAACACAGCAAACAACATTTGGCCGCCTTGCGGCTCATTTGCATGGGGTTTTCAGTGTTTTTTGTATTTTTTGGTTGGTTTCTGCTTTTTTCGGGGGACCAATGCAGCAGGGCAATTAAAAACCCAGGGGCCGTGTCGAAATCACCTGCGCTTTGTTCTCCCGCCTGGCATTTTGGATTAGCTCAACTCAAGACCCAAGAGCTGGCCCCGATTAGGTGTCATTGTCTTGGCGAGATTCTGTGCAGCTGCTCAGGTTAAGATGCCCAAAGAATATATCAAGTTGGCAGCATGGCAAAAGAAGGCAAAAGAAGTTTGCTAAATTCGAGATTATACTTATCATAAGCCAGGAGAACAGCCCAATGTTTTATTAGCTTAATAAACATATGATACAATAATTAAATAAATAAATAAAGAAGACTGAAAGATTTAAGGTTACTTGAAAATTCAACAGAATATTTATTCGGTTATTGTTAGGGTGTCTCAAGTTCGCTTCATACTCATATCCGACACAATTTTCGCTTTTGTCATAACAATGGCTGTGACTGCGACTCCGACTTCGACTGTGACTCCAATTCGGATGCCAAACTCCGACTGAGACTGCGTGTGGATGTGTGGATCCGTGGATATACATATGTGGGCATTGTCATTAGGCTAATTCCCGCAATTTATGAGTAATAATAGCGCAGCCATTCTCTCGGCATTCTTGACCCAGTTTGACTCGGAATTAGCTTACGCTTTTGGCCCGAACTCTCTAACTTGATGCTCCAACTTGGAATACTTGCAGACCATGGAGCTGAGCAACTTTTCCAGCAGCAAGAAGATGTCACGCGAGGAGCGGCGCTACTCGGTGCCCCACGGACCCAATACACCGCTGCCGCCAGCGGCCTCCGAAGACCTGCACGCCTGGTCCATCTACAGGTGAGTCGGACAACTCCCTTCCAACGACATACAAACATCATGGGTGCGTCGTCGCCGCACCTGTCTATCGGAGTTTTGACGGTTGATTTAACCACAAAAAGCGGAAGTTCAGATGCCATAAAGAGCTAATTGAACGCGGACAGACGGTGGCCCAGCCCTCTAATCATGTCCAGCTGACCGCAACTGCAGCCGCCCTGAATTCCAGCCCCCTCCTTAAATGCCTCGATCTCTTCAACAGGCAAAACCTGAACTCTGACTTCACCGATTCGGCTCTGGGCTCGTCGGACAAATCACCGCTGCCATATGGAAACTTCCAGCTACGCGACACCACAGTGCAATCAATCTTAAATCATCCGCGCTACGGGCCCAAGTGAGTAATCCCACTAATTATTTAAACAAGCAATTATTAAACATAATCAGGCGTTAACAATGCTAAAACATGATCTCAGCCTTTAGGTATTACATCTTTCCAACAGAAAATATATGCTAGAAATCGCGTTAAGATTTATGTTGAACATATTTTTAAAAGGGAACGTGAGAGCTATTATTTATTATTATTTTTTTATTATTTATATCTTTATAAACATTTTCTATAAATATTTATTTGAGATTAAATTACTTTCGAAATATCAATAATTTAATGTTTATTTTCTCTTCAGATCTCCTTTGGGCTCCAACATGTACACCTACTTGAAGTTTGGACTGCCGCGTGTCTTTCCGCCCAACGCCGGATCGCAGCGTTCGCACCGACCAGGCCCGGGTCCGGGCCCGGGTTCGGGACCTGGTCACGGCGGCGGTTCCAGTGCTCTGGGCGGAGTCCGTGGTCGTGTTAATCGTGCCTTCCGGGACAGCTCGGGAGCTCCGGCTGGCGCAGGAAGCAGCGGCTACGACAGCAGTGACAACGAGACGACCCGAAGCCGGGTGCCGCCCAATCTCCGGAAATATCGCAGCGAGTCCGACTTCCGTGCCATCGGAGGAATGCCGCACTCCCGTCCAGAGTCGCGGGCCCAGATCGGCGGCGGAGGACCAGGCGGTGTCCCTGCTGCTGCTCTGCGCCAGGCCAACAGCCGTGCAAGCATAGCGGTGGGCCAGCACCACCATCACCAGATGCAGCAGCACCAGCAGCAGTACATGGGCAACGGGAAGCACTACGGGCACAGGTCGCACAGCGAGGCGGATCTGTTGGGCGCCGGCCTGGGCCATGATGGCGGAGGCCTTGGCTACGACTACCATGATGCCAGGCTGTACGGCAGCTCCAGGCAGTATGGAAACGGAAACGGAAACGGAATCAGTCACGGCCGCAAGCAGTCCGGCATGGGCTTGATCTACCCGAACATCCAGGTACACTGCCTGGACGTGAATCCCTGCCTGCGCGGCGTGTCCATGCAGGCCAAGGCCGGCGACCTGTTCGCCATCATGGCCACTTCCCAGCGCGAGGGCAGTGCTCTGGCCGAGTGCCTGGCCGGCTTGAGTGAGCGGTTGGGAGGCGAGATCTTGATCAACGGGCAGCAGGTGAACCGTCGTGGTCTGCGGGAGCTGTGCAGCTATGTGCCAGCTCTGGAGGTATCCTCTCTGGACCCGCGGATGAGTGTCCAGTGCACACTGAACTTCCATGCCGCGCTACGAGGTCCCATTGACCGCAGCGATCTAGAGGAACGCATGGATGTGCTTATTGAGGATCTGGGCCTGAACACGGTGCGTGCTTCCAATGTGTCCACGCTGACGCACTCGGAGAAGCAGCGCCTGAGCGTGGCATGCCAGTTGCTGGCCCAGTCCTCGCTGCTGATTCTGGATCAGGTCACCAGCAACATGGACATCTTCGACACCTTCTTCCTGGTGGAGTATCTGCGGCAGTGGTGCAGCGGCGGCCGCATCGTGATCATGACTCTGCAGCCACCCACCTTCGAGATTCTGTCCATGTGTTCCGGCGTTCTGCTGCTCTCCGGCGGCAGGACCGTCTTCTCCGGCAGTCGGGCAGATCTACCGCGACACATGGGAGAACTGGGCTATCCATGTCCGCCTTTCAAGAACCCAGCGGACTATTACTGTGAGTATTTCGTAGACTGGGCTTTACACTGTAACCTTTACTATATGATAATTATTCCCCCCGACAGTGGACTTGGTCACTCTGGATGACCTGTCGGCGGCAGCCATGCTAGAGTCCTCGGCCCGCATCGAATCACTGGCCAACGCCTGGGATCAGATCAATTCGGAGCCACCGCTCGCTGCCCCGCCCGCCTCGCTGCCCAACTTCACGCTGAAGGCCGGCTTCTTTGGGCAGATCAGTGCGCTGATCAAGCGGTTCGCCGGCTACAAGCAGCCGGGATCGCTGCTTACCTGGATCAGCAAGCTGATCGCCGCCGCCGTGCTCTCGCTCTGCATCGGCTGCATCTTCTGGGACGTGCCGGCTTCTGATCCTCAGCTGACCTACCACGATCGCCTGGGCTACCACCACTGCGTTATGGTGCTAGTCTACTGGCCGCTGGTCATGCTCACCATCCGGGACACGCAGGAGGATCGCCGACATGCGGAGCGGGATATCCGCTTGGGGCTTTACACCCGCAGCCTCTACATCATAGTGCAGGTGAGGTTTTAGGGAAGAGCGAAGGACTCAAAATATTAAATTAATATTTCGCCTCTGCAGAGTCTCCTGGGACTGTTCCCCAGTCTGTGCATCTGGCTGGCATATCTGCTGCCGGCCCACAGCATGGCAGGACTCTACACATACTCCAACAGCAGCGACACTGGCATCTATCTATATATGGGTAAGTGTCCTTATTGTAGTAAAACCTGAACAATTTCAACATTCAAATGCATTTCCAGGCTACATGCTGCTCTACTTAACACTCATCCAGACGCTGGCCCTGTTCTGTGCACACCTGCTGCCCTGCAAGGTTTCTGCCAGCATTGTCAACGGGATGATCAGCCTGGCGGTGGCTGCGGTGGGTGGCTATCTGGTGCATCCGCAAAACCTGGCCAAGTTCTGGTCCTGGCTTCAGTTCGTCTCGCCGGAACGTTGGCTGCTGCCTGTCTTGGTGCAGGATGAGTACAGTGCCGAGACCCTGTCAAACTCCGCCGGACTGCAGCTGTGCCGCAACAAGCAGGTAGGTCTCAGCCTAAACTACTTTTAATTCAAATTAATTTGTAATATAAACTAATAAATAAAACACTCGCAGGTGCAGCACCAGGAGATTATTGTGCAGCAGCCCTGCCCGCCGCCCAACGGCACCCAAGTGCTAGTCGACTTCGAGCTGCTGCCCCAGCAGCATGTGCTGGATCCCACGCCCAGCTATGACCAGACCACATCGATGGCCCTGGTTCTGGCCTCGGTGCTCGTCTTCTTTGTCACCTTCATTGTCTTTTTGTGCAATTGCCGTGGTGCCTGTCGCAAGCAGCGCAGTCGGTAGGCTGAATCAGCGCAACTTGCAGCTGGCCAGGATCTGGAACTTGAATGACCGATGGCCCAGCCTCTCGAACTGTACATTCAATAGAAACTAATTATTGAAATAAATAGTGTTTAGTCGAAGGAAGCGTTCGTTTAACTAACTAAAGGCAAGTGTTTTCATCTTTATTGATCTTGGAATGGAGAAATGGGGCAGTTGCATTGGGTTTTTGCTTTACAAACTTTGTATATCTAAAGGGTTTGAGCTGTCTTGGTCTTAAATTCCTAAGAAAGTTGTTCAAAAATATAGTATATATGATAAAAATCTCTTTTCGTATCCATTTTGTTGGAAAAAGCAAGCCAGAAATGATACTGAAGGCAACTTTTAATGATGGAACAGGCGCAAATTGGTGTGGGCCATGATGATGCCGTGCTCATCGCAAGCGGCAATGACTCCAGCGTCATTGGTGGAGCCGGCGGGACTGCCGATGTAGGATACACCGCTCTGCGAATACAAGTCATGTCAAAACAATGGATACAGAAAAAAGAAATAAAGCAAAATACTTACCAGACTTGCGCGATCAATGTTATCCCGGAATGGGAAGAAGGCATCAGATCCCAGTGCCACACCGCTGAGCTCCTTGAGCCACTGCACCTTTTGTTCGCTGGTCAACAGCGCCGGCGCCTTATCAAACCTGTAAGACACTCAGATTGTTACAAATTTACACAGGATATGCTTTCTTTCGCCCACTTACATTCCCTCGAACTGCGAGAGGGGCATATCCTTGCCCACGGTTCCGTTTACATAGTTGTCGATCGCATTGGAGATCTCTGCCCTCTTGACGCCGGCCTTAAACTTCATGCCGGCCACACTGGGATGCTGACGCAGCCACCAGTTGTCGGCCTTCTCGCCCGCCAGGCGGGTGCAGTGAATCCTTGACTGCTGGCCCGCACCGATTCCGATCACTTGGCCATCGCGAGCATAGCACACAGAGTTGCTCTGCGTGTATTTTAACGCAATGGTGGCCACGATCAGATCACGTACAGCTGCCTCAGGAAGGGGTCCCTTCTTGCTCACCACGTTCGAAAAGAGCAAGGGCCCAATGACGGCGTCATTGCGCTTCTGCTCCAGCGTCAGGCCAAAGATGGTCTTGCGCTCCACCGCAGATGGCTTATAGGTGGGATCCATCTATCAGAGGAAAAGAAATTAGTGGGATGCGTAACAAAATTACGGATAACCCTTACCTGCAGAATGCAGTATCCGCCGTTCTTCTTCTTCTTTAGGATCTCTAGAGCCTCTGGCTCGTAGCCAGCGGCTATGATTCCGTCGGACACCTCTCGCGAGATGATCCTGGCGGTGACAACGTCACATACATCGGAGAGAGCAACAAAGTCGCCAAAGGAGCTCATGCGATCGGCTCCACGAGCACGGGCATAGGCCGTTGCCAAGGGAGTCAGCTGCTCATACAGATCGTCCACCATGCAGAGCTTGGCCTGGGCGGGGTTCAGGGGAACCCCCACAGCTGCTCCAGCTGGAGACACATGCTTGAAGCTAGTGGCCGCCGGAAGCTGCAAGGCCTGCTTCAGCTCCCGAACCAACTGCCAGCCGTTGAGAGCGTCGCACAAGTTGATGAAGCCGGGCGAGGCGTTGAGCACTTGGAGCGGCAGCTTGGCCAGTTGCGTGTACAGTTGAGCGGGCTTCTGGTGCGGATTCATGCCATAGCGCAGCGGTAGCTGTGAAACACCCGATCCGTACTGCTTCCTGAAGTAGTCTGAGATGGCATCGTCGTAGCTTGCCGTGTGGGTGAAAGCCTTGAGGGCCAGTGCCTGCCGGGTCTCCACGGTGGTATCCCCCGAAGCTTTCAGCTCGGTCAGCACGCGATCATAGTCAATCGCCTCGCAAACAACCGTAACTCGCTGGTGATTCTTGGCCGCCGCCCGTAGCAAAGTCACTCCACCGATGTCGATGTTTTCCACAGCATCGGCCAGGGTCACATCAGTTTTGGCAACGGTGCTGGCGAAAGGATATAGATTGCACACCACCAGTTGGACGAGATCGTAGCCCTGTTTGCGCATATCAGCCAGATCGCTGTCGGTGGTCCGCGACAGGATGCCAGCATGCACGGCCGGGTGCAGCGTTTTCACACGTCCACCCAGCATCTCCGGCGCTCCGGTAATTTCAGACACATCCCTTACCTTAAGGCCAGCGCCACGCAGGACGGTAGCCGTCCCGCCGCTGGCTACTAAGTCGAAGCCTAGGGCGACGAGGCTCTTGCCCAAATCGAGCAGGCCCGTCTTGTCCGACACGCTGAGGAGAGCTGGAGAAGTTACAAAGGTCGGAGATTAATATTAAACAAGGCTTAAGTTAAGGCTAATAATAAACCTTGGCTGACTTACCGATTTTGCTGGAGCTCATAATTGATGAAAGATCTTCTGGTTGCGACGTCCAATATGTTGGGCGACTGAAATGCAAATGAAAGACGAGACGAGTGTCAGTGAGCGCTGTGGGCTGGATGCTCGGGGAGCAGTGCACAAACATGTTTTCGCGTTTTCGCTTTTTCTGGCTAGGCAACGACCTCCCCTGCGGTCTACGGTCCCCATTAGCGAGGTGTAGGGTTATCGGATACTCCTCAAATCGCTTGCATCAGCGGCCGTTCGTTGGTGGGACTCAAAACAACAACAAATGACTCAAATTTACGTAGGTTCATTTATTTTTCCAAGCAGAGTCTGGTTTACAACGCCTTATCAGTTTCTGTCACTTGGCTGGGTGGAAGCTTAGCCTCCTCCTCACCCTGTTCCCCCCGGTCCTCCTTCTTCTTCATTTGGTCCCGCTTGCGCTGGCCATCTTTTCTCCGTTTGTGCTTGTTGGACTTGATATGTAAGCCCCATTGGTACTCCCCTACGAAGTGCCGCTCGCAAATGGCACAGAAGTGGCTGGTCTCTTCATCTAGATCTGCACCGGGATGCTCCCTTTTGGCCATTGGCTCAATTTCACAGGTGTCTTCGTTGCGGTAACTTTCGATGATGGACTCGGCCCTCTGATACACGGCCTGCGACCAAGCAGAGACATCGCTAGTGTCCAGCTCGTAGAGATCCGGCACTTGGCGATCTCGGCTAGCCAGAAAGCGATTGTTGATCCATTTCAGCTGCTTTTTCGAGTAGCGACGAGTGACCAGCTTCAGCTCATCGCAGCAGCTCCGCAGGAGACGCAATCCCTCCGGCAGGCCATCCTCCTCCGTCAGTACCTCTGGGTTGGGAAGTTTATAGTTGTGTTCCCTCAGATACTGTTCAATCTTATCATCCTGCTGCTGGTCGTATTGCATGAGGTACGGCACAAACTCTTTGTAGCCAATGGTCTGCAGAACACCCGAGGTATAGGCCTGGACCGTAATGCCCAGGTGGGTGTTGTGAAAGAGCCGAAGCTCCTTTATTAGTCCCTGCTCCAGCATTCCGTCTACGCGGGAGTCTAAGCGGGCATTTAGCACCTCCTGATTGCAGCGAAGCCATAGAAGAACAGTGTGCGGATAACGCAGGGGTCCGCCCAAGCGATTTCCGCCGGGCTGTCTTCGCTGCTCTGCCAGCTTGTCTGTCAACGTCTGTCCGCTGCCCTGATAGACTTCTATGGCTCGGAGGATCTTGCGCCGGTTGTTGGGATGAATGCGATTGGCACTGCCGGCGTCGATCTCTGCCAGGAATTTGTGTAACTCCACAGTGGTCATGGCACCTAGCTCGCCTTCTTTCAGCTCTGCCAGGGAAGTGCCCTGCGCCTGCCTTTCTTGTGAATCCACTAGCACATCCCACAGCAGGGATTCTATGTAGTAATTGGTCCCGCCCACCACAATGGGAGGCTTGGCCTCGGCTAGCAAGCGTTCAACGATAGGCAGGGCGGCATTGCGAAAGTGGGTGACCGTGAAGGGTTCCGCTGGTGTGGTCACGTCCAGCAGGTGATGCCGCGCTCGCGCCTGCTCCTTCTTGGTGGCCTTTGCGGTGGCAATGTCAAGGTGAGTGTAAACCTGCATAGAATCCGCGCTAATAATCTCTCCGCCAAAGCGCTCGGCCAGCTCCAGGGAGAGCTTCGTTTTGCCAGTGCCCGTAGAGCCGAGGATCACAATCAGCGGCACTTTACGCATCATCCTTGGTTAATTGAAGTCAATTAAAACTAATAAAAGTAAACAAAACTTGCACGTTTCTGAGCACGTGCATGTATTCCTCGGGGGACCGAAACCACCTGTTGCCGCCTCCGATAGCTTTTGTTTTTTAACTTTTACACACACTGCCTCCCAAAGGATTTATTCTTAATTAATTAATTTCACTAAAATTGCTTATTTTTAAGCCGTTTGCTTAATTAATGGCTTAAACTTACAAATTACGATATACTCGATAAATTAATCGTTGCTGTTATGTTCGGCAACAAGCAAACACTGAAATTTTCAAATTATCAACTGTCAACACGCCAAATCAGATTTTCTTTTAAATGTTTGAACTTTACTTTTTGTTGTTTCTAATAAACTTGGACGGCTTTAGGCTACATTTCAAATTTATTTATTCATATTTATTATTTTCAAACAAATTCAAGTCGCTTAACAACACTAGAGAAAATCAAAATCTGTCAGTAGTGTGACCAACAAGGAAATATCAAATTTATATTAAAGAAAATTTTAGATAAATTGATATTTTGATATATTATCAACACAAAATTTGTGCATTCTTTTGATTTACCTGCAGTTTCGTGGCCCGAATAATGAAAACAATTAGATCAATCATTTAAATTTCGCATTGAACTTTTACACACGCCCCACAACTTGTCGCCGCCGAGAACCTCAGGTGCCCGGCGATTGCCTGCCGCTTCGTCCGGACTTTCACTTTTACATTTCGCACAAAAAAGAACAACAACAACACAAGTGGCAGCAGCGACACCAACAAAAGACGAAGAGCAAAGAGCCGAGGCAGCATGAGTGTGGAAAATACCGGAGCGGACAGGCCGTAGAGTGCAGTGAGAATCGGTTAGACGCGAGGGACCATTCGGAGCGGAATCCCAGCCAGAATCATCGCATCGCGCACGGCGAAGGCGAAGCAAAATAACAACAAACCAGCAGCCAGAGTGTACGGTGCCTGTGTGTGTGCGTGCCTGCTCCAGCGAGAGTGTATGCGTGAGTACGTTTCAGCTGTCCAAGAAGAGGCCGAAATTTTGTGTGTGTACGTGGTCCGAGGCCTCTGAATTGGGTCAGCGAAAATCCCATTATGGAGGGCAGGACCCAAGTGAACCAGCAGCAGCAACAGCAGCAGAGGAGTCGCCTGCCCTCGTCACCAAGTCCTCCGCTTAGCGTGAACCTGAGTGGTGGCCCCAATGCGAATAGCAACAGCACCTTGATGGGCCTGGAGCAGGAGCAGCCGCAGTCTCAGTCTCAGTCTCAGATGGGCAGGAACAACAACAATGGCGGCGGTGGAGGCCATCATCGCAGCCACAGCATTACAAATGCGGCGGCCACGTCTTTTGTGAATCTCCTGGACGGCTTCACAGCCCGTGTATCGACGGCGGTGAGTGTGGCTGGCGGAACGAGCTCCACTATGCTCATGGACCGCAGCATCCAGAGCGCCGGCAGCACGCCCGGCTCCACCCACTCTATAGCCAGCCTCACCAGCATGGGATCGCTGGGCACGACAGCCAACGCACTGTACTCATCCATAGGCAGTGCCCTCAACTCGATCACCTCCCCCATTACAGCAGCTGCCGCGGCGGCCACGGCCACAACCACAGAGGTGGTGGTAGCCGCCGCCTCGGTGATCACTAACCATCTCAGCTCGCCCACGAGTGGCACTCCGCCACACGGCTTGGACGGTGATGAGGGCGACGACGATTGTGACGATTGCGAGGAGGATGAGGACGATGATGGCGTGGACAATGACGGACACATTGCGGCACCCACGCCCA
The DNA here is from genome assembly GCA_035046345.1 of Drosophila birchii. Taxonomy (NCBI): domain Eukaryota; kingdom Metazoa; phylum Arthropoda; class Insecta; order Diptera; family Drosophilidae; genus Drosophila; species Drosophila birchii. The sequence continues at coordinate 5,470,068 of JAWNOA010000064.1, forward strand.
ACAAAAGTTGGGCGGAAAACAAGCAGGTGGTGCAGGAGATGCGCAAAAAGATGTGCAATCTGTCGTCAATGGTGCCGACTAACGTGCAGTTCCGGCACCTGTCCGACGGCCGAGCGCGGTGCTACTTTCTGGGCACTCCCCCCCAGAGTTGGGAGACAACGCTGCTCTTTGCGGACATTAACCTGCTGCAAACCGAGGAACAGCAACTGGTAGTGCAGCGTCTGGAGGGCGAGTCTGGTGCTGGGAGCCCAACACTAAGCACAGGATCACATACCAGCAGCAGCAGTCAGCATGGAGCTTTTCACTTCGGTACGCTGGTCAAGCCCCGGTAAGTGGAGACTCTCGTATAGCTTTGCTTGGAACTAACACCCTCTATTTTCAGCCTATCGTGGAGCCCTTTGTTGCAGCAGCCCATTCAAAGCAGTGGTGGCAGCGGAGGCAGTGGCTCCGCCAGTCCCTATGCCCGCGAGTTCCAATTGCTGCAAGAGCGCAAGCGCCTCTCAACCTGGGGCATCACCTGCTACGAGTTGCACAAGCCCTCGGGCAAGCTGGTCTTTGCCTGCTTCAACGACCTCTACCAGTGTCTGGACACTGGCTATAATGTGAGTATATGATCCAAAGGGATGCCCTCGATTGAATAACATTATGTTCTGGTGCAATAATGTGTTGCATTTTATACATTCAACAGTCTGGACTGCTGTTTCCCACACAACTGCGCACCTGTCCACAGTGGACAGCGCTTGATCCGCAGATTTGCCCGCAGAACTCTGACATGATAGCCTACATCAGCGACTGTGACCTGTTTGTCACCCATACGTTGAGCGGGCACGAAAAGCGGCTCACATACACTAGCAGCGGCAGGCACTCTTATCCAGATGACGCTTTAAGCGCCGGCGTGCCCTCGTATGTAATGCAGGAGGAGTTTAACCGATATCAGGGCTTCTGGTGGCAGCCGCACTCCGACGACGGCATCTACCGTATCGTGTATGAGGAAGTGGACGAAACCGAGGTCTCCCTGTACACGTTCCCCTCATCGACGGCCGTGCATGGTCGGGTGGACGAGTACCGTTTTCCGCGCTCCGGCAGTCCCAACGCCAAGTCCAAGCTCAAGCTCGTCCAGTTTGTTTTAAACGAGGCGCTGCAGATCAGCGAAATTGCAATCAAGGATCTTCCCTACTCGCTGCTGGCAGTCTTCAACTGGCTAGAGTACATAGTGCGTGTCGGCTGGACACCGGATGCCAATTAGTGAGTATATAGGAGGAATGCATACAAATAGATATTCCTATATTTGAATCAATAATATAATCAGAGACTAATTAAATGAAATAGTTCTATTTTTTAAGTGAAATTGTATTATTTTTCTATACTTTCGATACTTGTATTTGATATTAGGTGCGACTTTATTTTGTATGGACTTTTCTATTTGATATTTAAACATTATTGTATTGATATTCAAACACATGTATTTAATGCATATTTCTCTATATTTCTAGTGTCTGGGTGCAGGGCCTGGACAGGAAACAGCAGCGGTTGGATGTAATCCTTATACCGCTGGATAACTTCTGCGAGTCATACAGCAGCCAAGTGTCGACGCCAACAGACTCCATAGGCGATCATAGCTGGCGCAGTCTCTATAGCCGCACAATCACACCTCTGCAAGTGATTTACACGGAAGACTCCGAGAGCTGGATAAACGTGCACGATATGCTTCACTTCCTGGAGCTGACTGAAACGAGTGTCACCTTCCTTTGGGCCTCTGAGGAGACTGGCTTTCGACATCTATATCTGGTCACGGCCAGCCTACTGTTGAACCATGCCAACGGCCAATCAGAGGCGGGATCGGCCCCAGCTCAGCCCAGCTTCGTAGAGCAGTCGGCCCTGCAGCCACGCATCCTCAACAAGGTGGCTCTTACCAGCGGCGAATGGGAGGTGCTGGCCAGAAGCCTATGGGTGGACAAAGCTAACCAGCTGGTATACTTTGTGGGACTGCGCGACACCCCTCTGGAGAAGCACCTGTATGTGGTCAGCCTGCAACGGCCGGAGCACATTCGCCTGCTTACAGAGCCTGGATACTCTTATCTTGTAGAATTCGATGATGTAGGTAATCTTTAATTTAAACTTCAACAAATATTAATACTCTCCATCCGCATGCTTCCAGCAATGCCAGCTAATGCTGCTCGTGTACTGCAACATACAGCGGCTGCCCAGTTGCAAGGTGATGCGCGTGAACCAATTGTGTCAGAACGGCGGAGTCAACGGCATCCAAATTTCGTTGGTGGGCTATTTGCATGAGGGCGGTAAGCCGGAGCCACAGTACTGCCCACAGATCTTCCGACCGCAGCTACCGTCTGGCGATATCGTATACGCCATGGTTTTCAAGCCCCACAGCTTCCAGCTAGGAGTCAAGTATCCCACGGTGCTCAATGTTTATGGAGGACCCGAGGTTCAGACCGTTAACAATACATTTAAGGTGGGTTCAAGGAGCTCTGGTTGGACTTTGATTAAAACATTACATTTATTTATTTTTCCACCTCAAGGGCAAGCATCAATTGCGCATGCATATGCTGGCCGCTCAAGGCTACTGCGTTATCTGCATAGACTCGCGCGGATCACGCCATCGTGGCAAAAGATTTGAGAGCCATATTCGCGGACGGATGGGTCAGGTGGAGCTGACTGACCAAGTGGACGCTCTGCGCATTTTGGCCGACCAGCTGGGCTACATTGACATGGATCGGGTGGCCATACATGGCTGGTCATACGGTACGTTTTGAGTTTCATTTATCACCCGAAAACTATTAGAACAAATTAAATGTAAAAACACGGCCTTCTAATCGAATTCATTTATGTATAATTTCAAAGGCTGACTGTGCACAATGTATAATTAATGCAAGTGTATTCAATGTTTGTAATTTATTCAAACAGGTGGCTACCTAAGTCTAATGGGCTTAGTTCAGTATCCAAAGATCTTCAAGGTGGCCATTGCCGGGGCGCCCGTCACCAACTGGGAGTATTACGACACGGGCTACACGGAGCGCTACATGGATCTGCCCCAGCACAATGAGGCCGGTTACTCGGCCGGTTCGGTGCTCAAATACATCAACTCATTTCCCGAAGAGTAAGTTAGCTCATGCTTTAAACTAGATTTCATTATATGTAATTTCACTAACTAAATTCCTTGCAGGGACAACCGTCTGCTGCTCATCCACGGCCTGATCGACGAGAACGTGCATTTCTACCACACTTCCCGTCTGATCAGCGCCCTGAACAAGGCCAACAAGCCGTACGAGCTGCATGTGTTCCCCGAGGAGCGACACTCGCTGCGTAATCTGGAATCGAATAAAAATTACGAAACGAAGCTTCTGTCCTTTTTGCAAAACTTATGAGATTCATAAATGTAAACACGAGAATGCTTGCTTGGGCAGTACCGCCCCGCCCCGACCCTTTGAAATAGTTTTCAATACATCATTGTCTTTGTTTTTATTTGCCCTTTTGTTGTTCGTGAACTTGTTTTTATTAGATAAAGAGAGAGAGAGAGAGAGAGAGCGAAATAAGTTATTATATTTTTAGCATACTTAATTTATAGAAATATACATATATACAATTGTAAGTATAGAGGAATAACGAATGTTAGTGGACGATGACGATTTTCCATCAACCCCTGCCCCCTGTAGACTCTTCAGACCAAGCTGCTTACTGTAATTAATTTATAAAATTGTAATTGTTTCCAACGCATACTGCTTTTTACTTGTACTATTATATTTTGTCTTGTAAATTTCTCCTATCCCTAATTATAAGTTGTCTTTAATGCATGTGTGCGTCTGAACGGTTGTGTGCGACTGAATGCGTGAGCGTTTCCCTTAAACCTTAAACTTGTCATGCCCATGGAGCAAGCCATAATTTTGCATACATATATCTCTTCGATCAACCATTAGCAAGGCATGTGTGAACTACTTTAATATGATTGTTTAGGAAGCAACAAGAAACATTGAATAAATTTAATATTAAATATGCCTATATATAATCATTAGTTTTACAACAAACTGATACATACATCCATGCGTATATATATATTTTGTTTAACAATTAAATAAACAGTTGTGTGTAAACTCTGGGCGTTTTATTTTTATAGATTCGTGCAATTATGCATGTTAAAAGGTTGTCTTTTAAGCTTATTTGGGGGGGCTAAATCTTTGAAAATCTCTGTTTCCGCTCCAGTTAAGTCCAGGAAGAAGGAACCAATTAAATAACAACCTTGAAATAAAGCAATTCTCTTGATAATAATAGAGCTATGAAAAAATAATAATAAGTAAAAGAAATATTCAAATAGTTGACCTGCATTTAATTTTAGGGGAATCTTAAATACGTTGTAAGAAATGGATAATACCGGAAATGAATCTTATTAAAGGAAAGTTACATCATATTTCGGGGGCAATATTTATTATTTATTAAAAGATCATATTTTTCGGAAAGAAAAAGCAGCGCTAGCTGTTTGAAGGGTAGATAAAAGGTAGATATAAAAAGGATAAGTTTTATAAAAGTACAAAAATTGTATATATATATAGATTATTCAAAAAAAAATCAAAGGTGAATATACCAAAAATAGTTTTGACTGAAAAAAAATCATTATTTAATATTTAATATCAAGAAAATTTAACATATTATAAATTGAAAACAAACAAAGACGATCCTGTTTGTGGGCTGTTACAGGCGCCATCAGTTAAAATTATGAGTTTATCATTACAATACAATACTAAGATTGTGTAAAATTTACCAGTAATTTTTGCATTTAACCCAAAATTAGACACTTGCTTTTAAAATTCGATTCATTGGCGCCGACCGATAAATGGCACCGATAGTTCATGCAGCGCAATGGCATCGGCAAGCGACGCGGTGCAGGCGCCGCCAACTTAACGTCGCAGTTGCATCTGGCCCTGGCGCAGTTTTTCGATTTCTTCTTTATCTCCCAATCGCCGTTAACATCAGATCGGCCAAGAGCTACAACTCCAGCTGAAAAACGAGACATTTGTGTTGAGTTTGTGAGACGGCCGAGCAGCAGCATCCTGAAAACGAGAGCAGTTCCCGACACAAAACGCTGCGACACTAGTGCAAAGGAGACCAGTGACGCCGCGAAAGAAAGCATCAAAGCGGCCGGAGGACTAGAGCCACACAAACAACAACAAGCACAGCATTTCAAAATGGCGCCGACAAAGGCAACGCGCGGGGTCATGGCTATCGGGCAGCCCGCAGCCGCCAATCCTCTCCTGGCCCCGGGGGCCGCCACCAGACGGGGCCGGAGGGGCGCCGCCGCCAACATAGATCCCAATGCCGAGAACATGCAGACGCGCGGCAAGCGCAAGGCCGACCACAGCCCCATCAAGAACGATAAAATCAAGCGCTCGGCGCTGGGCAACCTCACCAACAACGTTAAAGTGATGTCGCTGCATCCCGGTAATGATGAGGAGCCCTCTGGCTCAGTCGCCAAAAAGCCGACGGCCCAGCAGCTGCAGGCGCTGATGGATGCCAAGAACCAGGACAAAAATCTGGTCTTAAACGTCTTCGCCGATGCCGCGCCCAGCAAGGTGATGACGCGCGCCTCCAGCAAGGTGGATGATGCAGTTGAGAACTGCCACAAGGTGCTCGACAAGATTGAGGAGGCAATGGCCAGGCCCAAGCCGCGCCCTAAGGCCGTGGCCGCCGGCAAGAAGCCTGTTTCGGAGGTAATGCCGATGCCAGTTGCGCCCCAACCCATTCCCGTGCTTGTGCCGCCGAAACAGAACCTGGCCGCTCCTCCGCCAGGCGCCATTAAGCCGGTGCGCCGCATATCTAACGACTTCAACAAGACTGAGGACAGCCTTTACATGTCCGCCCTGGAGGATGTCTCCAGCTGCGATTCCATGCGCCTTTCGGGCAACTTCGAGGCGGCGCGTCGTCGCTCCGCTAAGTTACAGCAAAAGACTGAGCAGCAGCCGCAGTTGTTGCCACTGCCAGAGACTACTCCCAGCCAGGTGGTGCCCATTCAGCCGGTGCCCCCGGGCGTGGAGGACTTCGACCGCAAGAACTGGGATGATCCCTTCCAGGTGTCCCACTACGCCATGGATATCTTCAATTATCTAAAGTCTCGCGAGCCAGAGTTCCCCATCGCCGATTACATGCCCCGTCAGGTCAACCTGACCACCTGGATGCGCACGCTTCTGGTCGACTGGATGGTGGAGGTGCAGGAGACGTTCGAGCTAAACCACGAGACCCTATATCTGGCAGTCAAGATCGTTGACCTCTATCTGTGCAGCGAGGTGATAAACAAGGAGAAACTGCAGCTGTTGGGTGCCGCCGCCTTATTCATTGCCTGCAAGTACGACGAGCGCTCGCCGCCTCTGATCGAGGACTTTTTGTACATCTGCGACGGGGCCTACAAACACGACGAGCTGGTGCGTATGGAGCGGGAGACTCTGCGCATGATCAAATACGACTTGGGTATCCCGCTCTCGTACCGCTTCCTGCGTCGCTACGCCCGCTGCGCCAAGGTGCCGATGCCCACGTTGACGTTGGCGCGCTACATCCTCGAGCTGTCTTTGATGGACTACGCCACCATTTCATTCAGTGACTCGCAAATGGCTTCCGCCGCCCTCTTTATGGCTCTGCGCATGCACGGTGGAGCCGGGCAGCTGGATAAGCAGACCTGGAGCCCGACGCTTATATACTATTCGGGCTATCAGCTGGCCGACTTCGCCGAAATAGTTCCCGTGCTTAACGCGGGACTACATCGCAAGCCACGGACTACAATCAAGACGATACGGAACAAGTACTCGCACAAGATATTCCACGAGGTGGCCAAGGTGCCGTTGCTGACCAACCAGGAACTGTTCCAGAGCAACCTTGACATGAACGAAAGCAATCTGTCGTAGGACAGCCCTCAAGATTAGCCAAATTGAAATTCAAATCGAACTGAAAAATGTTACGCTTCAGTTAGGCTCTAAGACGCATCAGCCCCCCCAACACCTGACCCTTCACCACCCGCCCCACCTTGATAAAGACGAAACTGCGGACGCGACCGCCTCAATCAAAACCCTGACCCTAAGTTTAACACCCACCCCTCCAATCCAGGCTCCCACAATTTATTATATTGTACGTTTGTGACCTTTGCATACTTCTGCATAAATATTGTGCTAAGAGAGTCTCTTCTGTTTATTTAACCATGTATTATTGTTTAGTTTTCACGTATACATACATACCCAGGCATCATAAAGCTAAGCAGGATCGCTCCCAACCAATTTTCGCCCACTCCCACCATCTAACCAATCATCTAGCGATCGGGCAACCTATGTTTTATTATGTACGCTAGTTTTAAGAGCTGCCAGCATTAAATAAACCTAACGCATAAGCACCAAAGCCGACATGGAAACGCCAAGTAACTTATTATACATACACCAAGCGCACACACACATATGCAGATGCAAGGATGTCTACCAACGCGACTAGTAAAGGCACGTGTGTCCTGTACAACCTGGAAATGCGGCACGATCAACCCTCGTCCTGTGTGTAGAGTACGTAGTCGTTGTTCATTAATACTGTTGTTTGTTAAGCTACTCATGGACTCTATTCCCCGCCACCCTGCCCCCCGGAGGACGCTACATTCCCCATCCCTATCCATGAAATATGTTGATAACGTTGCATTGTTCCAGTAACTAGTTATATGTATATGTATGTATGTATGTACACCATGTTATGTATGTATCGTTTTTGCCAAGAGATTTTACCAATAAACATTTTTATACGTCCGTTCAAAAAGTAACTACGATTTTAAATGCAAGTCTGTGTAGAGGTGAAGGTATATCCTACTTTCTTTTGTGAACAATTGTCAGGTAAATCCCAATGTGTATTTCATTTTCCTCCCTTTTTGTAAAATGCAATCTTACATCTTTGAATTTTGTCTGCTTCTTAAGGGAACCAATAAACCCAGTGGGGAGTTTCAAAGGAGTGAATGTTCAGGAAGCGACTATCTTTATACTAATTTCCATAAAAATATGATGTCATTTTAGAAAATTTAGGTATCCATCGGAATAAGTATCTATCGGAATAAATTTAATTAGAAAATATGTATTGAATCTTCGTAACAATGTAATTGTTGTAACTTTGTAATTTGAAAATATGTATTGGAATCTTTGTAACAATACTCTAGAAATCCCAGAGCATTTCCCTGCACTATCCATAAACTATTAGGGGTCAAAGGTTGGCGGGAGTGTCGGCCTGTTCTTGGAGTCCTCTTAATCTCACATCCATGTGGGGTGAGTGTGTACCTCCTTTGTTCCTACAGCACCTCTCGTCTGAATCCCTGCACTTTTTACGCTCGTCTACAAACAGCTGAGAGCCGAGATGATAACCTAAGGACATCAAACCCTGTCTGGAAATGGACCCTTCGATCCGCTACAGGTAAAATCTCCCAATGTCGTCCGCCCAAATCATTCATAATCTGTGAGTGTGAGTGCGCTTGCTGTGTGTATGTGAACTCTCTTCGGGTTTGCTGCGGTTCCTTGCTTTTGGCGCGCCCGTCTGTCATTTTAGCGCCAAAAATTTGTTAAGGATTTGCGCGGCAGGCTGCGCATGCGCCGCAAGACATCAAGACATCGTCCCCGGTTCAGTTCCCTTTCCCGTTCGGCTGCACACACGGGAACAACCGATTTCAGTCGCTGCAGTTGCGCCTGAAAAGGCACCACCGCCTTGGGTCTTTGGCTCTTTGAATCTTGCGCTGATTTCCTACCACCTTTGGTTCGTCTAACTTCGTCCGTCCCCCGTCCAGAGTCCTGTCATTGTGTGCTCCTTTTTTCTTTATTTTTTTCGGCTGCCTGCCAGCCAGGTAGCGTCCTTCCTCTGCAATTGTGTCCTCGACGGAGAGCGAAGGAGAGGAGAAGACGATGTGTATGCGTAAGGTTATCTGTCTGTATGAGAGCTAAATGCATGTGGCTTTTTTTCCGGTATGAACGATTCCATGGGTGTCCGTCCTCAAGGTGCAACTGGTAACTGGCCAGCATTGCTAATTGCCTCGGTTGGGTGTGTGCAGGAATCAAGTTTATTTCGGAAGGACTCGCAGAGACAGATATAGGTACAGAGACAGCTGCCCTTGGACAAAGGGGCGTCCGCCAACTTATGACTACGACTCGGGTTTCTCCACACCCCAAAAACCCATCGCAGGGCCCACTTGTTGTAATCCCGTCCAGCTTCAGTAGGCCGGCGAGTTAAAGGCGCCGTTGTAGCCGCCTCCATAGCCACTGCCATAGCCGAAGGCATTGTGGTTGTTCAGCGTTCCGAAGGCCCCTTTGTGAACTCCATCCTCCTTGTACTCGGTGTTCATAGTGAAGTGGTGGTCCCAATGGTTGGGTCCCGCTGGATTGTGGTCGGGATAGCGATAATGATTCTGAGTGCTTGTTGCCGGGCCATGAACACTAGCGGCGCCAGGATAGCCGGCTACTCCCGGCACTCCAGGGACTCCCGGCACTCCAGGGACTCCCGGCACTCCAGGGACTCCAGGCACCCCAGCGACTCCCGGCACTCCAGCGACTCCCGAAACTCCTGGGACTCCGGGAACTCCAACGACTCCAGGATGCAGCACCGCACCAGGAGTTACTCCGTATGCTGGGAACTGAGATTGCTGGGGATAGCCTGGGTACATTGGCAAGTAGGTGCCTCCATAAGGATAGTAGCCTGGAACTTGTGGATTTACAACTGGTTGTTGAGCTTGCCCTCCACTAGGATACTGAAATGGTGGTGAGCCTCCTGTTCCTGGAAAAACAAAAAAGGCAGTTGAAGCCCTGTATTTCCCAAACGAAAAGTTACCTTTAGTTGGGTATCCTGGCGCGGAGCCACCTCCAGCTGGATAAGGAACCGGAGCTTGGTGGGCTGGAAATCCTGGAGGCGGATAGGCCGGAACCTGTTGCCCTCCCGAAATGGACGGATTCGGTAACGAGCTGCCAGGGAAAACAACGGTGTTCGTAGTGCCCACTCGCACCCCCAGGCCACCCTGCTCGTGACCATGGGCTGCATCGATGTCTCCACCACTGGTGCCACTGGTGCCTGAGTAACCTCCTCCCAGTTGAGCCAATCCGGGATACAATTGGGAATTGAGGTTGGCGCGCTGGCGATGGCGACTGCTGCTGATGCCGCCCGTCAAAGTGGAGGCCAAGTTGAACTCGGTTTTCTGATCCTCCTGGCTCTCGTCTCGGCTGAATTGGGAATTGGCCTGAATGGAGACGACCAGGATGACGCACAGAGCTGCGAAAGCGATTCCCCTCCTGCTGGCCATGGTGTCGTAAGCAAACTAAACCTTTGGGGCACTCGGCGCGTGTATTTAATGCTGAGATGGGCTCCGATGACGAGAGCTTAGCCGAGTGTCTATTTTTAGGGTTATCAGCGGTAGCTCAGTGGTCAGATAAGTGAATTCATTGAGTGTAATTTTGTGTGTCTTACACTGCTATAAAATTTGGCAAAAACTAAATGATCCAATCACAAGATTTTGTATATTTTATATTTATGTTTTATTTAAGTTAAATTTCTGTAGATATTTTAAAACTTGTCTAAATCAAAATAATAGTTTTATTAATAAATTAATGTTGTTAAAAGCAATTTTTAATGTATTTCTTTGAGTGTTGGGTTTTTAGATTTTTGGCCTTTCTTTCATTAATTGAGAATTGTGTACCCAGGTCCATATTTGGGAATTCCCAAGACCCCAAATCCATCTTAGCATAGTTTATAATTATTGTGAATATGTATGCAAATATGTATGTATATACAACGAATGCTTTCTCAGCAACCTTGTTGACTACTTAGTTAGACGAATCAGAATTATAAACAGCGTCTTATTTACTAAATATGTACGCCATGAGTTTGAGTCAAGGCTCTTCTACTCGATCCCATTCATCTGCCTTATCGCCAGGCCCAGCCAAGCTATAAAAACTGGACTGGAGCTCCGATTAAATAGCAAAATTATACAAAACACTCAAAGATGCAGTTGCCTGCTGTGATACTACTGCTAGTTCTGGCCGGAGTGGCCCACTCTAGGCCCACTTTTGATGAGATAGCCGAACTCGTGCTAAATGGCTTAGATGTCCAAAATCCGCATTACCATCAGTCAGGCAGACCACTGCCAGGACAACATAATCGATATCCACACCCCGGCCCAGGGCCACACATTCAAGAGGGCTACGAGCATGGCTACGATTACCACTACGGCGGAGGCTATGGCTTTGGCTATCAGGGCTACCAGCAGGAACCACATCCTGACTACCCAGGAGGATACTATCCACAACGTCCACCACCGCATATCCCTACCTCATATTATCCGCCACCGCAATCCTCACGGCCTGGCTACTACGCACACCAGCCCGCACTGCCCACTCCCAGGCCCGGCGGCTACTACCAGGATCAATACGGCGGCGGTTACAAGCAGCGGGGTTACTAGAGTTCAAATTTGACCCACAATCCCCGCCCATCCAATCATCTGCTATGTCATCTGTTTGTTTTTCTGTCATTTATTAAAAAATTCGTGAGTTTCGTCAAGCATTGGATTTTGCGGGCTCCCAGAACCTGTTTACCAGACACCAAGACGATCTCGAGCGGACTATGAATATTCAACAAGTTCGGTTTGGGGAAGTCCCCCGCCAAGACTCATCTCCGTCTCACATCGATGGGTTCGGAGGGAACCTCCTGGTTTGGCAGGTGGACGTACTTGCTGGAGCTGGGAAATATGACGGGACGCTCCTCTGATGCCTCAATCGAGTGATATGGCAGGGGTACCGGCGTGGGCAGCGGTTGGGGCAATGGTACGGGAGTTGGATTCACCTGGTCCGGGGGTGGCACCAGTGGCGGTCGATTGGTGCCTATGATTAGAGTGTCTTTGGTGGGCTGCGTAGGTGGCCGTGGCTGGAAGGTGGGATTTGTTACCACCGCCTTAGGCGTGGTTGGTGTGGGTGGCGAGGTGGGTACAGTTGGTGTTTCGGGAGTCGTTGTTTGAGACCCGTTATCTGGATTGTTCCAATCGTAGTCCGAATAGGGTTGATTGTTGTCCCAGCCGTTCCATCCTGGCGGTGGTCTCATCCCTCCTCCCCAGTCGGGCCTTGGTGGGGGTGGCGGTGGTGGTCGCATCCCGCCTCCATTCCAGTCGGGTCTCGGAGGAGGGCCGCCTCCTCCGCCATTCCAGCCAGGTCCTCTGCCGCCTCCATTCCAACCGGGACCCATTCCGCCGCCTCCATTCCATCCAGGACGCGGAGGAGGACCGCCTCCGTTCCAACCTGGCTGTTGGTCCCAACCAAAGCCCGGCTGATTGCCACCAGCTCCCCACTGCCAACCTGGCGGCCAGCCAGGAGGAGGTTGCTGTTGATTGGGCGGTCCACCCCATCTATTGGGTCCCATTCCTTGTCCCCTTCCTGGTCCCCTTCCTGGTCCCATTCCTGGTCCCCTTCCTGGTCCCATTCCTGGTCCCCTTCCTGGTCCCATTCCTGGTCCCATTCCCTGCTGCAGTCTCTGCATCTGCTGCTGCTGTGGTCCAAACTGATTGTTGTGCAGCCCGTTAATGAGACCATTAATAACTCCCAAGCCAGGCAGCTGGGCCACCACGGTGACGCCACCAGCGGAAGCCACGGCTCCGGTTCCAGCGGAGGAAAAGGCGAACTGAGCGCGGCACGTGGGAATCGAGACCGAGATGGTTACGAAAAGCCAGAAGAGGCAGGCTCGGGGAGCTGTCGAAGCTGGCGAAGATCGCGTCATGATCGAGCTATCGCCGCGAGAGGCTGATTCTAACTGAGGGGGCTTAGTGATGCGATAATCGGCGATGCTGGAATAGACCCCCAAAAACCTGTCCGCATTCAGCGGGTGAGTATGGGAGAGATTAGGATGGGCAATGAGAGCTAATCGGCTCTCCAGCGGCGACCAACGCTATCATCTTCAAACGAAATGTAAACAAAGGCCAATTCCAACGTTGAATACTCAGGAAAGCCAATTATATAAGTAGAATGAATAAAAAATCAATAACAAACAATGAAATATTCAATAAATTATGATTGAGCTTCCCTTTTTTTTCTCACATTAATAATTTTGAGCAACAAATAAATTTAAATACAAGCACTACAAATCGAAACAATATAACTTTATAAATAATAAATAGGAACGCAATATAAAATAGTAATTCAGTAAACATAAAGACCTAAAAACATTTTTTGTTTGGTGAGAAAACGATTTAAACTATCAGTTTGTGTAATTTATTAAATAAATCATATAAAAGCAATAAAATGCTATATGTTTCTTATAAAATTATATATATTTAAATAAGACTTAACTATTTATCCGGTTTGAGCTTCATTTAAATATGAAATACTGCGCTGGAGTTTCTTTTGTTTAAATAAGCGGAGCCTCGGCTGAGTGGAAGTTTATGATCTCGTTATGGATGGGGATGTGGGGATGTCCGTTGTATGTATATTGTCCACTGGTCAGCGGCGGTGGCTCGGTCAGTCTTCCAGTGCGTGGAGCGTGCTCCGCATGCTGATCGTGGCAATCCGTCTGCTATAATAAATCCAGCATAATGCATTAAGTCGCCGCGACGCTAGCCCGTTGTCCAAGCTAATCTTCCCGAGATCCCGACGCTTTTTATGGGATTAAGAAAACGTAAAAAAGAAACAATTGAAATGAGCTAGACCACAATGTGTCACTGCGGCTGCTTCTACTCCGTTTCGATTCCATTCCCCAGGGTATAAATAGGGGAGAACTGCGTAGATGGACTGTCAGAATTGGAAGTTTATCGAAATAGAAACAGCAGCATGAGAACCCGGGCCTCCCTTCTTGCGATCCTTGCTCTGCTGGCTGCCTGCTGTCTGGATTGGACCAACGCGCTTTTCTTCAAATCCTGGAAGACCGGCAGGCGATATGGTGGAGCACAGAACTATGGGTACAATGGATATGGCAGCTACGGCTATAGCAACTATGCAGCGGGCTATGGCTACCCATCCTATCCAGCCTACTCTTCCTACTCGTACCCCTCTTATCCCGCCTACTCCTCGCAATACAATCCATACGGAGGGCGAAGGACATCTGGTCAGCGACAAGGACGAACCTACTCGGAAATACAAAGAGTTATCAAGCCCGATGGCTATGTCGGGCTTGGTGGAAGTCGATTCCTTCCAGCTAGAAGTCGTTTCTCCCCTCTTTGGGGCTAGCTTGTACCGTAGTTATGTTGTCAGCAGTATTAGCCATTAAAATAAAGTCAGCAAAAGTTACATCCATCCATAAGTTTTTTTTTTATTATGTTCAACAGTGTCATCGTATATTTAATCACTTTTAAGCAAGAGATTTATGATCAGTAACGCGTACTTACGAAGCAGTGGCTACTTGGGACGTGATGTGAATGCGAATGGAGTGAGGTCGCGCCTCCATTTGGCGGCTTGTTGGCATCTCTCGGTTATTGGGATACTGGAGTAGAGCCCCTCTGTCGGACATTCAACCGAGGGATTCCTTCAGGGTATTTCACAGAATATTCATCATCTACGGGTGAGAGTATATTTCGCTAATTTGTAAAGTCTTGGAAATCCTATGTCATATTTCAACAAAAACATTTGCATCCATAAAAAATCTCAGTTTTAGGTTTGTTTGTAGCTTTTTTATCCACACTTGGCTTGGCAGCTCAAACGAGGTCTTCTCAACATGTTTATAGCAACATTTGTCTATGATTGGGTGTTGAGCAACATGTTTTAGCAATATTTTTCTTCAAAAGTCAAAATTTTTTTATGCATTTAATATTTTCTTATTAATTTAAGATTAATCAGTGCATTAGGCCAGTTTATGTTTTTATACCATTGCAGGATATTATAATTTCAGTCAGAGGTTTGCAATTGATAATAGAGGTTTAAATTGATAATATTTAATTATAATTTTTATGGGCAAATTTAAGTTTAAAATATCATAACTAACAATAACAAAAATGTTTTAATTTCAATTTAGAAAAAAGTTCTATAATTGTTTTAATTAGGACAATAAATCTGCATACTCAATTAAACCAATTTTAAGATTTATTTTTTTGTCAATTTTGGAAAAAAATGATACATCATTTTCAAAAAAAGGAAAAATTTTCAAAATTTTGTTTTGAAACGGATGTCCTTAGTTTGATTCAGCTTTAAGTGCTGGTGAAGAATATATTATATATGGTTTATGGGGTCGAAAACGACTACTTCACTACATTGCAACCTTCTAACTAAGTTTATTATCCCAGCCAGAATAACAGACAAAAGACTTAAGCAACGAACTTAAACTTATTTCAAAAGGACGAAAGCGCCATCTAGCGGGCACAAGCACAGCTTGTGGGCGACAGGAAAGAACGTAGAACGAACAAATGCATCGCGCTCTTTCCTTTTCTTCCCCTCGCCCAGAAGCTTTAGTTCAAACTGCGGCCGCTTGATGGCGTTTTGACTTCCACGACCCTTTTGAACTGTTTTAAATTATGTTTTAAGACGGGAAGGAGTCATTTTTGACCCATAAACCCTATATATTCTTGATCAGTAAAATCGATTTTGCGATGTTATGATATTTTAAATGGCAAATTGCAAAAATTAAAAATTATATTTATTTAGAAAAATCATATTTTTTTTTATTGAAATCTGCAAGGGTATACAAACTTTGGTGAGCCCAAGTTAGCTTTTTCCAATTTGTTTCTTCTCATCCAATTTACAATTTTGTCGGTATTCGAATTTTTTAAGGTACATCTAAATCACAAGTTTACCACAATAAATACGATTTATTTGTTAGCATATTTAATACTTTTCTTAAGTTAATTTTGGGGGTTACCAATGATGTGTAATCATGTGTTGCATTTAATAAAATGATTCAACAGATTTTAATGTAATTTCTAAAGAACCTTATTTACTCATCAAACAATTTCCGGGCGACTCAGTTATGTATTTCACAATTTCTTAAATTGTTTAATTGTTAGAAAAATTATTTGTAGGAATTTGTAATAAACAACATTATTCA
Source organism: Drosophila birchii (assembly GCA_035046345.1). Classification (NCBI taxonomy): domain Eukaryota; kingdom Metazoa; phylum Arthropoda; class Insecta; order Diptera; family Drosophilidae; genus Drosophila; species Drosophila birchii. Next base: position 5,486,070 of record JAWNOA010000064.1, read on the forward strand.
ACTTGAATTCGTAGAATATTAAATATATATATTGAAGCAACTGATAATATTCAATAAAATAATATTTTGATAAGCATATTCATATTTTTCAAAATAATGTAAATTATATTATAATAATTTCTCTGGATAGTCGGAAGTCAGGACTGCATTTTTCAATGTCAAAAAAAAGTTACTATAGTAATTTTCGGTTGATGATCCGATAATGAGGTCGGACATCATCTGACTGGACTCACGGCTTACCAGCGTGAGGTGTTTATAGCCGTTTTACGAGCACTTACGCTTGGTTCAGATTAAGATGCAGTCGCTGGTCACCTAGGACTTCCCCGACTGTCATTGAGGAAGTGAAACCAGAAACCAGATCCAAATCCCAAGCCACCTTACAGGAAGGAAGCCATCGGCTCAAGTCAGTGACAAGTGTATGTTTGCGCCCAACATGGCAATTGTTTATGCAAGAATTTGCTAATATGGCGCACCTACGTCATTACCTCATGTCGCTGGAGTCGCTAATTAGAATTTAAATACCATATAGACACCGAGTCTAGCCGTGCTAGTAGAGCCAAATCATTCACCACGCAATTAGAGTCAAGATCAGGTGCGATACATACGCTGACTCACGACCGATCGGCCGGCATAACGGGCTGCTGCTGATGCGGTGTGAATGACTTTGCGCAGGCAGCGTGTCAGTAAATATCGAGAAAACAAAGTGATCATAAAAAGCCATATCATACAAAGAGACTGCGCGAGATCTACGTGAGCGGCAAAACAATTCCCCGGCGATGCGGTGGATTTTTGCTGCGGTGCCAAAACCTGATTGATAAGCCAGCCAGCCTCTGAGAACGGTAAGAACCGATCAGCCGCCTGCGATATCCATATAAATAGGCCGGTCGCCAGCTATAGTGCAGTTCAGTACACCAGCAGCACTCTTCTTTACGAGCCATGTCAGTCCAACGATTCCTGATCAACCTTCTGGTTGCCCTGCTCCTCCTCCTGGCCGCCGCCTCCGGCTCTCCGGCCCGTGGATACTACCAATCGCCGCCGCGCGGAGGACGCAGCTACACAGACATTGCCCGAGTGGTAAATCCGAATCCATATGCCTTCGTTGGATCCCGAAACTATCCGGGTCAGCCCTTCTGGCCGGCGGGAAAACGTTAACTACCAAGCAGAGGCTATTATATATTCTAGGATCGACTCAGGTTTAGCTAAGAAATGAACTGATTCGTAGTTACACTGCAAAATACTCACCTAGCCCAGTTTTGTAGCTTAAATAGTGAGCCGAAAACTGTTTAAGGACTATTTATTATTGTTAATGAATAAATGTAAATGTTATGATTAAAAGATTATTTGTTTTAATAACTAAAAAATTATTGGTTCTTCCGTAAATTTAGAAACTATTTTTCTCTATTTTTTATATCCGAATATAATTAAATCAAGGCAATCAAACTCCTTGGAACTTAACTTAACTTGGTTAATTAAGCCGGCTTTAATGGAATTTGAGCATTAGCCAGACACACCTACTTATAGAGGATTTTCAGTATAAAAGAAGGGTTGAAGAGCCACAAAAGGCACAAATCAACATTAAAGTAACAACAAATTCGAAGGCTCCTCAATATGGATAAAAAGCAATCCTCTTCCAATGCGATTTGGTGGATAAAAAACCCAAAGGCAGTGAAAAACAAGAAATCCAATGGGCTGCGTAAGACATCCTTGGGTTCTGCCTTTTGCCTTGATATGGCAGATCTGCTGCGGAATATATCGCTGCAAGGATACAACAAACTTTTGTCACCGGACCTGACTCTGGGACAAAGGTAATGCGCATTAATATTCCAAAATACTTCAACTTAAATTCGCTGGGATTTGAACAGAATGATTTGGTTAATGCTCCACATGGCCACAACCATTTCGCTGGTGGTGGTGCTTTCGCTCACCTGGGAGCAGTTTGTGGCTCAGTCCTTTGTGACCAATTTGAAGGATCCCCTTTATCCCGTGGAGAACGTGCCGTTTCCCGCGGTTTCCATATGCACAAACAATAGAATTTCGCGACAGGCCATCATTCGGTATGCCGAAGAACTGTAAGTTATAATTTCATTAATAAATATTGATTGTTAAAATTAAAATAAAAACATTTTAGGCGACTAAGCAGCCCTGTGACTCGTCCCGTGGAATATTACTTGGAACGCCTAAGCTTCTTTCGGGAGTTTTATGTTCATGTGGGTGTTGTGGTGGACACTGATGACTTTGGTGCCTTTCAGACCTTTCTCGATGTCTTTGGCACCTGGAACAATGAGACCTTCTTTGACACGCGACGCATCATGAAACAGGTTAGGCAATGAGTAAGCTTTCCAGCCGATGAATGAGTCTACTTGTGTTCCCTAGTTGACCCCCAAGTGCGATGACTTTCTGCTAAAGTGCAGTCTAGCCAATGTGGAAATCCCCTGCTTCAGCCGGGATGCCTTTCAGGAAAGCCTTACCATGTACGGACCCTGCTGCACCTTTAACATGGAAAATAAGTAGTTGCTGCTCTAATTAACTAAACTGTGACTAATTTTAATCTTGGCCAGACTCAAGCAGCGCAACTACAAGAACCGCCTAGCCAGCTCTGAGCTGGGTCTGACGGTGGTGCTGAACTCAAGCCAGTCCGACTACTTTGTCCCCATTTTGAACACGAATGGCTACATTGTCTTGGTTCACAATGCAGAGAACTATGCCACTGTCAGCTCCTCCAACGCACTCGAGATGTTTCCGGGACAGGGCGAGGATAGTTACCTTCAGGTCTACGCTCGGGTGGTGGATACTGATGACAGCTTGAAGTCCTTCTCCCCATTTGGTGTAGGTTTAATATAGTAGATATTAAGGGGGTTTCTGAAAATCGCTTATTTTCCAGCGGCGTTGCTATTTCGATCACGAGGCCCAAACTCCCAGCAACGAGCATCTGATGAAGACCTACACTTACGCCTACTCTTTCCCAAACTGCATCACCAGATGCCGTATCCGCAGCATCATCGCCCTGTGCCGCTGCCTGCCCTTCCAAATGCCTCTCCAGCTGGTGGAAAACCTCGATGGCGTGGTGTATTGCACTCTGGGCCATGTCTCGTGCCTCAACCAGTACATGTGTAAGTAAGTTGATCATTGTGATGCCTAAGTTAATCTCGGCTCCCCGTAGTCAAGTGGCGTAATGTGCTGACAGAGAGGCATATAATCCCGGGCCTGGAGCGGGAAATCGAGGAGGCCTTGTACTGTCCCCAGTGCCTGCCCTCCTGCAGCGACGTGCAGTACCGGGTTTCCATGAGTGCCCTGCCCATTGACAACTATCTGGCCAGCCTGAAGGTTGACGAGAACAACCAAACCGAGTTCAGCTCGGACATCTCCGTGCTGAGAGTTTACTTTGCCGATCCGTATGCCCAGTACTACATCCGTCTGCTGAACAACGCCTGGTTCGAGGTGTTCAGTGAGTGTTCCTTGTCATATTTTAGGGTATCGTGTAATCCTGCTGTTTTAAAGGTACCATTGGCAACATTATGTCAATTTTCGTCGGTTTCTCCATGGTGGCTATTTTCGAGATTCTCTTCTTTCTGACCAAGTATATCTATGAGGGTTGCAACCGCATCGTGGAGCAGAATATCATCGATCGCAAGGCCAAGCAGTTGGAGACCAAAAAGTTGTACATATGTCCATAAATATATTTGAATTTACATTTAATATTGATCACTGATCATCTAATTTACATATTTTTTAACTCCCAGTATTAAAATGAGACATTTTCGTATTGAAAACTTAGTCAAAAGTCACAGTTTTCCGTAGTTTTGTAAATCCGTAAAAATTGTGTACATGTTTTTTGTGGTTAGGAGCTTTGCACTAACCCATCCGGGGACCCGGAGTCACTTTGGCTTTAACTATGAAAAGCAAGGAAGAGATTGGAACGTGAAGGGAGGTGAAAGGCAGTCGCCCATTAAACTGTGCACCTCCGATGTGAGCATTATCTGTGGAAATCGTTAGAAAACTTTGGATAATGTTGCCTTCCTCCCAAGAGCTTTACGCGTAAAGTTCCCAAGCTAAAGTTTATTAACTATGACCAACTTTTGGGGGATCCCTTGGCTGTAATTAACAATGGGCTTACTGTGCTCCTGAGGATCCCAAAGACGAATGAGGGGAAGCAAGTCGCTTTGAGTATCAGCAGTGAGGATGGGCATGTCTTTGAGGCCCAACAACTGCACTTTCATTGGGGGTCCGAACTGACCAAAGGATCTGAGCATTTTTTGGATGGTGACTTCTATGACGGAGAAGTACATATAGTTCACAAGAATTGCAGCTACAAAACCAATCAGGAAGCTGCTCTGCATCGCAATGGCTTCGCTGTCCTGGCTGTGCTCCTCAGGTGCTCGGAGGTACAAGGGTTTCACGGTAAATCCTCTTCATTTTTAATCCCTCCCATCGCAGGTTCCTCGAAATGAGTCTCCGGCCATGAATGAAATTTGCAAGCAGGTCGGAGAGATTTCAGAGTTAAACTGCATTCAATCCCTTCAGGAGGAAATGGCCCTAGGAGATCTCTTCGTTAGCATAGACCCCCACAGATATTTGACCTACGAAGGTCGGTTCAGAAAACGTAATACCACATTGTATTTACTATCTTCTCATACTAGGTTCCCTCACAACTCCCCCCTGCCCTGAGGCAGTGCTTTGGTTCGTTTTTGTGACTCCTGTCGATGTGCCACAGGAACACGTAAGACGAAATAAAGATTAGCGAAAGTTTTCTTGAATTCCGCAAATAATATATTTGCATTTAATATACTAATAGTAATTTTCATTCCATATCTAGTGGCAGAACTTCTGGCAGTTAAGAGACTCCTCTGGTCAGCGTGTTCTTAATACATATCGGCATCTACAAAAAGGTTGTGAGAGACCTGTTTTCATGAGTAAAGGAAAATAAAGTGGAATGTAATTTGCATTCCCAATAATCGTTGCTTGTTAAAGTTTGGTCCTAAAACCATACAAATTGCAGTGTATCAATGTGAAATAAAAATTGTAAAAAGTGCCTGAGATGTTTGTTTGTATGCATTTGAGAAAGCTTAAGCCCAAGTGTTTTCATGGAAGCTTTTCGCCGGCAAACAGCTGAATTTTCCTACCCACATCGGCCCCCAACCCGAAAACTTGCGGAATTGCATTTTCTTGCTGCGTAGGAGGTTCAACTGGTGTCGAACGCATGTAATCCACTCAATATTTAGGCCTAAAGTGGGGAAAAATGAAACGCCTGACGGAGCGAGTGCATCACGAGGACATTACGGAGTCCGAGGATGTGGTCTGGGTAAAGCGGGATGACGCCCGCTCCGACAGCAAGCTGCCCATCGTCTACTCCAGGGAGTATGCCGTGCGATTTGCTGGCCTTGAACGCCTGCACCCCTTCGATGCGGCCAAGGGCAAGCACATCCAGCAGGTGTGTATGTATCCCGTGTCCTTCAACTCCACGCAATGTAGCGCCACTTTTTGTCACAGTTCCTGTGCGCCCAGCTCCAGCTGGACGGCGGTAGCTTTTACGAGCCCAAAGAGCTAAGCAAGGACCAGCTACGTCGCATACACACTAGGAACTATCTGAAGTCGCTCAAGTGGAGCATGAATGTGGCCTGCATTGCCGAGGTTCCGATCATGGCCTTCGTTCCGAATCGATACATCCAGCGCGCCTATCTGCGCCCGATGCGCTTCCAGGCGGCCGGCTCCATTCTCGCCGGTAAGCTGGCCCTAGACTATGGATGGGCTATCAACCTCGGAGGCGGATTCCATCACTGCTGCTCGACCAGAGGCGGCGGATTCTGTCCTTATGCAGATATCTCGCTCCTCATCGTCCGGCTATTCGAACAGGAGCCCTTTCGGGTGCGACGGATCATGATCGTAGACCTGGACGCTCATCAGGGCAACGGTCACGAGCGTGACTTCAGCAACGTAGCCGCCGTCTACATTCTGGACATGTACAACGCGTTCGTCTATCCGCGGGACCATGTGGCCAAGGAGAGCATTCGCTGTGCGGTCGAGCTTCGAAACCACACAGAAGACGCCTACTATCTGAGACAGCTGCGCCGCTGCTTAATGCAGTCCCTAGCCGAGTTCCGTCCCGATGTCGTCGTCTATAATGCAGGCACCGATGTCCTCAGCGGAGATCCCCTTGGCAACTTGGCCATCACGGCGGAGGGAGTGATGGAGCGGGATAGGCTGGTGTTTAGCACATTCCGGGCGTTACGCATTCCGGTGGTCATGCTGCTTAGTGGCGGTTATTTGAAACAATCCGCAGGCGTTATAGCCGATTCCATTGTAAATTTACGTCAACATGGTTTGTTAACCTAAGGTTGGAGAGGGATTTTGTATTGTAATTTCTACCAAAGTAGTACAAAAATGCGAATTACTGGAACAAAGACGGACTTGTGTAACCGAGAGCTGTGAAAGGAAAAAGTGTATGCTTGAATGGCAGTGAAGCACTTGATGTACACCTTATCAAAATTTATTAAACATATATATGTATAATTTAGTGTCGTTATCATAATAATTATTTGTCTTCTATGAAGTGATGATTTCAGATCATTAAGTTCAGTATCGCAAAAGATGCAGAAGGTATAAATATTTTCATTCCTTTAGGATTTACATATAGCAGTTCTTGTCACAATATTTGTACAGACATCTCTTCCTTGGCATTATTAGAGGTTCCATTATTATTTTCGTTTATCTCTATGTACACTGCGAAACGGGCGGGAGGCCGGGACCAGTAAACAGAACGAATTTCTTGCGCTGGAGAGTACGGATTTTGTCGCAATTGGTTAAATATCTATTATATATGATACAACATAGTCGCTAGAGGCTAATTCACTTGTTTAAAATACAAAAATACATACAAATAAACGTTTGCTTAATGGCTTAAATTACGAGTTAGAATATCATTATAGTGTCTTTGTTTTCAGATCTTTTCCTGGTATTTGTTTAGATTTTCTTCAAGATGTCCACTGACTAACAGGCCGTCGGCGGCGGCAACCTAAAAGGGCATACACATATGTATATCAGAGAGCAATTAATGGGAACGCTAGCAAACTAACAACTTTGAAAATTGTTAACGCGCATGCATGCAGAGTTTTTGTGGAATGAACACGAGCTGAACACGGTGATGATGGCTCCGCTGCGGCAGTCGTAACTTCATCAACCAAATAATCTAAAAACAATAAATCTCAAATAAATATTACAAGAAAACCAAAGAGAATACACTATGATCTAAGCATGAGAAATGGATGGTGGCTACGGCTTTCCCAAAAAGAACAATCGGATGAAGAGCAAGTGCAGACTTACGCGGCATTGCTAGCCGGTAAGTCCTCGAAGAGGACTTCCGAACGTGAGCTTATTATGTACACCAAACAGAAGGAGACGATGAGCACCACTATGCCGATGCTGAGTGTGGTGATCTGGTGTACATTGGACGGACGCAAGAAGATACGAGCACTGAACTGGGACCAGGTGGACTCGGTCCATGTAGAGTATTGACCAGAAGTCCAATTGTAGCCTATTAAATAAGCGAAATTTAGAACAAGAACAGTTAACAGCAAATGCTTATAGTTCACCATTAATAAGAAAAGCCGGGCTTAGGGCGTAGCTGTAGTTCTGGGTCGTAAGACGGCACTCGCCGACGTTGTTGTAGCCGGCGAAATAGTGCAGCGGCAATTCGGTGCAGTTATCTTTGTGAACATTTGGTTGGGGCTGCGACAGCAGATAGCCCAGAACACGGTACGTCCAACCAGACGACTCCTGAGATCCGCCCAAGACGCTTATATAGCTGTAACGGAAAACAATGCCATTTATTTTGCATTATTACCTTTGTGCATCTTATGAACTCACCGCATTGGAGGTAACTGCAAGCCAGTGGGACTGCCAGGATACGACGAGGCCTTAAAGAGCGGACAATCCGCTGACTGGAGAAAGCAGTAAAGAAGCTCATCGGCCAGCAATGGATTGGCAACCTTGGTGCCTGTGTACTCCTTGCCAGTAAGTGTCTGGTAGAGCGCTAATGCGACAATTGAAGATATATTGCGCACTTTCATCTGCAGGGAATCTGTTTTCAAACCCTTAAAATCGCTCACATCCGCCAATTCGGTGAAATTCTTTGTTGTATTGGCATAGGTAAACTCTACATTGTCCACATCATCGTAGATAGAGTGATAATATTTGTTCGTTGGGCGCGCATTTAAAATGAGGGCCGGAAACTTTCGATCGCGTCGCAGAAAAGACTGCGCCGATGTGGGTGGTATGTGGGAGCTAATATCCGACTGAATGTTCAGGTTGAAACCATAGCGAGTTGCCTTGCCGTAGTTGTTTAGCTGCCCCAGCAGTTTCTGGGCCAGGTCTGATCCTGTCAAGGCATGCAGTTTGATGTTGGCTATGTCATCCAATGTACCAATGTCCAGCATGAACTCTATATTGTCAAATGCAATCGGAGAGCTGCGCGCAGATTTTGGGGGAAACTCGAGTCTTTCCATATCGTACACAAACCTCTGTGATCCGATATAGTCGTAGGATTCTCCATTGAAAGTAACAAAGAGAACATTTCGTCGGGAATCTGGCAGCGAACTTTGAGGCGGCAGCAGTTGCCTCAGAAGATGCGCTACCTGTGTGAAAACGGCTAGCCCCATCAGGGAATCCATTGCTCCTAGACCTAAAAATAAATGAATACAAGTTAATATATGAATTGAACTGGATAAACCAACTTCTTACCAACTCCATCAAACATGCTAACCGTGTCCAGCCGGCAGGTGACCAAGATAAACTTTTCATCAGTCTTGACCACCTCGACACCATCATTATCTGCTGGAGGCTTCCGTGGATACACCGTGGCATACACATTGCGTCCCTCGAGCGGGTCGCAGTACTTGCTGCCGCCCAGATTGTTGATGAAGTTAGTGCGTCGCATGCACACCTCCGTGTTGACGGCGGCCGACATGAAGGATTTAACCTCCACGGCGCACAGACTCCGCAATGCGTGCGTCTCGTAGTTTTTGTTGTTGAACTTTTCAAAACACGTCTCCAGCTTGTCGATCTCTTTCGGATCGGCGATGTAGTAAATAGGGAACGGGAAGTCCTCATGCAGGAGACCGGTTCCCCAGGGATTCCAATTTTTGGCCGGATTGCTGGCATCGCAGGTCTCGCTGCTGCTGCTGTTGATCCCGCTGTACTGGTTGGGACAGTTGAGTTCGTGCGAGAATTGCTTCATCTTGCCCGTGTTATTGATCAGCAGGACCACCGAAATATTCTTCGGCCCGGCCATTTTCAGTCGCATTAGGTTGTCGCGGGTGAACAGGTGCGGCGGTATCAACGGAGCGTATGGCGGCGATGGCGGACTGGAGAGCAGAAATTCCAAGTCGGCCTCCACATTGATCAGATGCAGCACGCCCACGGAGCCGGAATAGGTGGCTGTGAAAAACCAAGATTATAAACTGTTTGCCAGGACATTTTGCGTCAAGCACTCACAGGAGCAGCCGGTCTGGTGGGTGCCGTTCAGTCGCCGGAAGCAGCTAGCTCCCAAAATTGGCTTGTACATCTTGTCGCGCGTCCGTTCGCCTTGAGCTGCGGGTGAAACAAAGAACGTCTTAGATGACTCAGCATGGGCGAAATGGATTTCTCCGGCCAAGGGGAGTGGGCGTGAGAGTTCCAGCAAATCAGAGTCACCAAATGCAGGCACTGCCAGATGTCTGGCTTCGTCCCTGCCTCGTTTCCTTACCCACAGCGGCGCCGTGCATCAGCATGAGCAGCCATATCGCAGCCGCACTTAAACACTTTTCCATCGGAAGGGCCTTTGCTAGCCGTGTTCTTATCTTCGCTTAGTTTTCCACGATTTCGGCAAATAGAAAATAAATGCTTGCTAAAACAAAAACATTTTACTGCCAGTGTGGCCGTAGCTCTACAGTTGAATTAACCCACATGCCGCAATAGAATGCACCTAATTTTTCAAACAACGTAAACGTAAACTCTTGACTTAATGTTATTATTTTAAATTTGTCAGTTTTTTAAACAATGATTTAAATTATTAGGATATTACACCGAATTACGCCTTCGCCAATTTACTCCCGTCTTCAAACACTTAAGAACGCCAACACAATACATTTTTCGGTGGACTTATAATTTACCTAAACATGATTAGCAAAACATGTAAAAATATAGCACTAACATCTAATGTTCTAAAACAGCGTGTCTTCGGTGCGAATGTACTCGCCAATGTCAGACTGGTGGAAGCAGACAGTGGTCAGGGGATCGGCGGTCTTGCAGTCGGTAGTGGAACGAGCCAGAACGCCGAATCCGAGAGGCAAATCGTTCATCGAATAGACCACCACGCCCTGGTACTGCCCGGCGTTTTCCGTGATGCGGCCCAAACCCGTTTTGGGGATGTGGTTGCCGTACAGGAACTGCTGTTCGAACGAAGACTTCACCCACACCTTGTATTGCGCGTAGGGGGCCAGGTAATTCAGAGCTGTGATCTGGAACTTTAGCTTGTTCGTCTTGGAGAACTTGCCAAAGCAGGTGCCCACGGACACCAGCTGCTTGTATCCAAAACACTCGCTCAGCTTCAGGATGCGCTCGGAGACGTAGTAGACGCGATCCTTGTGCTCGCGAAAGCAGTAGGTTCCATCAGGTCGGTCAATCAATTGCTTCACATTTGTGCCAATGCTGAAAACATCCATATTAACGATGTACCGAAGAAACTCTTGAAATACTCACTATTTAGAAAGCTTCTCAAACAAGATCTTGGCACGTTCTTCACTCAGGCGTTTCATTATTATGCAGTTTGTGTCAATTTAAGCAATGAGGCAAAAATAAACGAACCGCTACACGTGAAACAAGATAGAGATGTGAAAAGATCACAAAGGCGTATCGATAACAGGTATCAGGGTTGCCAGATGAATATTTGGCTTAGCCCCTAAAAAACGTTTTAACAATTTTAAATTTACCCAACTTGTTGACAGTTTTTTCAAAATGTTTTTTCTTCATTTAAGGTAATTATTATTATTCATTAATTCGGAAATAAACTTATTTCTAATAGTGTTTGTGCTCTGGCTAATACTATACACTTAAAAATACATAAATAACTAAAGCAAACACTTAGTCTAGTCATGAAATATCACGTATTTATGAGATGTTCATGCCGTCTCCAGGCGTTTTTGTACGTATTGCCGCTCCTTCAGCAGTTCGTCCAGCTGGTGCTCCTGGTAGTAGACGACAAACTGGGCCGCCGACACCTGCTCGAATATGGCGCAAATGCTGGGCTTCAGATTGTAGAAGAATAGAAGCTGCCCTCGCTGGTTAAAGTCGCTGATCAGAGAGTCTATAACTGTGGCTGTCGTGAAATCGGCTCCATACACATGGGAGGCATCGATGACCACGGGCAGATTTTGACGCATGGACTGCTTGTTGACCAGATTCCTCACATAATCCACGGATGGAAAGATAAGGCAACGGTCTGGGGTGATCATGGAGTACTCCACGCCCGACTGCGTTGTAAGGAGTTCAGTAGTAAGTTTGGGACGCGCCGCATGGTACAGAATGAAGATGACGTTTAGTCCAACACCGATTAGGATGCCCCACTCCAGAGGTAAGACCAGGCAGGCGACAAATGTTCCCACTCCAGGCACTAGATCACTTCCTAAAATTTTTAATTGAATTAACATTTTATTGTTTTCAAAATTGACTTGTTTTTTGTACTCACTTTTCGATCTCCACATGGGCTTGACCACCCTGACCTCAACCATGAATACCACTGCGGATATAATGATGGCGGCAAGTGTGGGCCGGGGAATGAAGTAGAAGTAGGGGGTGAGGAACACAAGGGCGATCATCACCAGGCCACCCGAGTAAATGTTGCTCAGAGGTGTGCGGACTCCGCTGGCGTTGTTTACTGCACCTCGACTCAAGGCTCCAGTTCCTGGAAAGGCCTGGACAAAGGAGTTGAAGATGTTGGCTGTTCCAATGGCGATCAGCTCCTGCGAGGCATCCACCGGTTTGCCGTTGGCTTAAAAGATTGTCTGTCAGCCGGGAAAAGTAATGGGGAAAAGAGGTTTTCTTACTCACCAAAGGCCTTACAGATGGCAATGTTTTCCATTAGTGAGATTAGGGGAATCACCACAAGACCAGAGCCCATACTGTGCACCATATCCACGAATCCCTGGGCAACGCCATTGCTCGTCTCATTGGCACTCAGCGAGGTGGGCGGCAATTGTATGCTGGGCAGACCGGGTGGAATATCACCCACAACTCTAAAGGGGGCACCGTGCTCCTCGCTGTGGAGCATGTAGCCCATGGCACAGCATACCACCACCAGGATGGCGTTGCGAGCGGTGCCAACTATCCACAGAATCTTGTTAACCGCCCGCTGGAAGGCGGAGCATTCTTCCTCATTCGCCGGTCCAATGTGGCAGGAGGAGAGGCTGCGCATGAGCAGCAGCACCACAATGCAGGTGAGTCCCAGGACCGTGTCTCCTGCCCGTGTGTGCTCAATGTTGTGGAAGACCTGTGTCCAGATCTCTACGAAGGTGTTGCCCTTGGCCGTGATCCCCAGCACGCTCTGGATCTGCGAGGTGAGGATGATGAGCGAGACGGCGGAGGTGAAGCCCGAAGAGACCGGGCCCGACACAAAGTCTATGAGAAATCCTAGTCCGAAGAGACCCATTAGAAGCTCCACTATTCCGCTGAGAAGGCAGAGGAGGACGGACTTCTGCCACGATCCCTGAGCGGCCTGGTAAGTAAGCAGCGCCACAATGGCCGAAGGACCCATCGGCACATCCTTGCAGCTGCCCAGGAAGATGTATACGAAGCAGCCCACAAACGAGGCGTACAGGCCGTACTAAAATTGCGAAAATGAAAACAATTAGGATTTTAACTATTTATTTATTATGTTTTTTACTTACAGCTACGGGAAGTCCGGCAATGCCCGCATAAGCCAGCGCCTGTGGAATGACGGTGAGACCCACGGTAATGCCCGCGACCAGGTCGCCCACAGCATCCTGGCTGTTGTAGCGCGGCAGCCAGCTGACGATGGGCAGGCGCTTATGCAGGGTCTTGCGGTTGAAGGTGCGCCGACCACAGTCCTGCAGCCAGCTCCGGGTGCAGTCGAGCGTGCTTAGCGGTGGCTTCACCTTTTTGCCGTCCTCGGTCACTGGAATGGTCGAAGCGAGAGCGAAGAAATGGGTCAGAGATGCCGGAAGACTGAGAGAGCTGCCGACGGCAGAGGCACTACTTGGTTTTAAGTTCGCTTCTGATTCATAATCACAATCATTATCACGTACTAGCTAAAACCACGCTCCATCTGCTTCCTCCCCCACTCCCACTTCCCCCTTTGGGCCGCGCTCAATGAGTTGGATTTCTGTTTACTTTCTGGTGTTGTAACTGCTTGCGCTTTTTTTTTTTTGTTCTGAGGCTTTCCATGATCTAAACGAATTTCATTGCCAAGGCCTGTTGTAGCTTAACGGCTGAGAAAACGTGGAAAACAATTGCATTTATTTTAGAGTGGAAGGCACGGGGCGTATACTTGATGCTGCGTTTTCACTTCCAATACGATGAGAAGTCGGAAAAATTGGCTGAATTCCAGTTAACTAATTTAATTGCACGTAAGCTAGGAACTAATTATGAAATCAACAGCAATTTGTGGTGAAAATTTCGAAATAAAAAAGCTTGGCAAGTACCTTGTTGCGTAATAAATTGTTTGTTAAGCTAATGCTGCAAATTTGATAGTTGCCTTTCGTGATTCTGAAAAATCATTAAAGCAGTTCTAATTTGATTTCACAATTCTCCAATTTGTACTTAATGGTTACAATCGTTTAAGCCATTCAAGCCACTTCAATAATTTAATGGTAATTTGTGCAAAAATTTACTAATAAATTAAATTGCTAATAATTTGTATTTGCTAAACAATTAAATTATCTTTATATCAGAGTTAAGCCTTAAACTGCACAATAAATTCCTAGACTCTACGAGAAATAAAATATATATATGCTGTCGTCAATAGTTTAAGACATTCAACCCCAATTTATATTGTTTTTTAATCATTTTTATTAAAACAAATGAGATTTTAGCTTGGTTTAAGTTAACAATACTATTGAAATGCTGTCTTAGCAGTTTGTAGTTACACTTACGGATGAACTCCTTGGATCCTTGGGAGCCCACGCTGTTGCCACTGCCATTCTGGTCCGTGACATTGGTGCTGATGCTGATCGTTGAGCACTTGAAGCCATCGTTGAAGTACACATGATCCGAGGCCGGATTTGACTTCATCTTAGGCCGTTGTTGGATACAAAATATATGAGAAACACTACGTTCGAAGTTTATGTTATTTCAGGGGTTCCCCGTAAAATAATTGCTGCCCGGGTGGCACCAGGTGACACAGGATATACTGCAGACACTCGCGTGTGACCTTAGATGCATCTATTTAGTCTATACGGGCTAGATGCTAGAAGCTAGGTAGCTAAGTAGAAAGTATCGGAAAGATGCTCCACTGGTGCCCGATCGGTTCTGGTCGCGTTGCTCTTCACACGGCAGCGTTTCGAACGAAACTGTTTTGTACTTGATGCGAACCTTGTCTTTTATAAAAATCAAAACTTTGTTGACGCTCCGCTGTGTTATTGTTGTTCGGCGTCTTCGTCATTGTTGTTGCTGCAGTAGATCGAGTAGTCGGCGAGCCGCAGTTTCGGGCCTGAAGCTACCTCGATATTATTGTTGTTGTCTTGCCAAGGGAACCTAGCGGTCTAAACTGATAATCGAGCCTGGGGAAAATGGATAAAAACAGAGAGCATGAGTTCCCATTGCGTGATTCGTTCCCTTTTCGAAGCACTTAGTGCTGTTTGTGTCTCCGATTTCGGATTTTCGCTGATCGGGGAGAAGAAAGGAAAGGAAGTTGTAAATTCTTTTCGTATTAGTCCATAATTATTTGACTGGCTCGGCATTTTTTCGAAGCATTCGACCAACACGTGAGAGCGGTCAACACTTGTTGTTGTTTGTTATTATTATTTCTCCACCGAAATACTTCGGAATAACTGGAATGGAAAGTTACCCAGAACCCTGAGCGGGGGAGTCCACAAAAAAATACCCAAATTATGGGCCCTACATTTTTTGGGACTTCCCTGAGGAAAATTTTCCACTTATTAAAAGGAACAGGTATCTTTTCCTTTGTCTTCGAGACCTTTCCAGTAGGGGGTTTTCATTGGCCAGGTAATGTGCTAAGACCTCTGGCTGACCCAAACCAGATTGGACCGGACCAATCTGCTGCAGACGAAATCACTCTCTAAAAGCGTGACTGGGTGCAGTTCATGCTATTCATATGGAAACCTATAGATATATTCTCAAATAGAGCAATACTTTCTGACTCAGATTTGGTTTTTATCTCCGTTGAGAGTGGCTCTGCATATTTGTCTTAAATCATCCTATGGTTTTATTAAAATGTAAACACAACCCAAGTCATTTCAAATGGGTCCTTCTTAATAGCCTCGTAAGTAAGTCTTTATTTATATTTTAAGTTAAAGATTAGTATTTGAACAATAATACAAATGTTGTATATTAGCAGAAATATAGTGATTATTTCTCCACATTGCTGAGACTTCCAGACATTCAAATAAACCACAAACAATCACACGAAATCTTAGCCTTTGCTAAGCTTGACGTAGAAATGGTTGCGTCAAGTATTCTGAATATTTCAGAGATGAACTTGACACTATATAAGCGAAGACCCCAGGCTAGGCAAAACAAAAGGCGATACCAAAAAATGTCATGGGTAAATAAATATTTAAATGCACAGCTTGGTGACAGCTTGGGGTCGAATAGGTTTCCGATGGAAATTCGAGGCATAAGTTAAGCGCTAACGTTAATTCTGTGCGAGATGTGTTTGTAAATGCACGAAAAGTGTGTGATTCCCAAACCGAAATGCATTCAATAGGTTGTCACATGGATTATGAGAAAAACGTGTATTTTCATTTAGTTTCAGATCGAAACTTTCTATGCAACCGTCCCAGTTTGCCGAATAGATATAAACTTGCTAATTTACGGCATTTTTCAGAAGCACTGCACTTGGAATTCGAGATAAACATTTAAATTCAAGCAAACTTTGGCAAAATGCTTCCTAGACAGCTGATACCGTGACAAATGGAAATATTTAAATTAATTGAAACGGGCTGTTTATGATAAAAGGCCATAAATATCACTGTCTTTATAGCCTGGCCAAGTTCAAAGACGGAGAAGCAGGCGGTTTCGTTACTGATGCTCACAGCTTGAGGAGTCTATTGGGCCAAACGAATTATCTAATACGAGAAATATAAATAAATCAGTAGCAGTATATTAATTGCCCCTTTTTCAAAAATGTATCAGATTTTAAGGAGATCCCTCAAAATCACTTTCAGTTTATGGACCGTTAATAAAGGATTTTAAAGATAATTAAAAACTAAACAATTTCAGAGATTGAACATCTTTTTGCTCGATAATTTAAATATGAAATATGGAAGAAGGTATTTTTTACAGGGTATCTTTCAGGTCTGTGCCTAATCGTTTCAACTATCTTACACGTTTTGAAACCACTTTATGTTTTCGGGCTTTTTTTGTGGCTTTTTTGTTGTGCATTTTGTTTCCTAAGCGCAGTCCAATGACTTGAATACTATCGGTCAGGTGGCAAGTAGTTTATTTGCAACAACACATTCATTTTTTTGTATATTGAAATAGATAGATTCGTCAAGACGCCGGTAACTGGTTTTCATTCAGCTCTCAATGATCTGAGCTTGTGTATGAACTGACTGATACTCTGAGGGGACGCTCCTTCTGGGGCGAGTCTTTAGGCTAATTTTGGATGATGTCAATAAAGCTGGCGCTTGCAATAACGCCGCGAAAGTCTTTTCTATATATATACACACACTCTCCAAAGGCATTTCCCTTTGTTTTGGTTTATTTTTAACTATTTAAGAGCCACACATTTAGAAGGTGAGTGGGCGGGGGAGCGAGTTTGAGGGAAATGTGGGCGTGTAAGTCAATTGGACGGCACTGGAATAGCCGGGACTGGACCCGAGCTAATTGCCTTCAAATTAAAACTTCCTTGACGAGATAATATAATTGTATTTAATTAAAGTTTGCTCATACGCACTTAAATATTACACATAAATACTAACCGCCCCGAGGCACACACGTGTTTAAACTTTGCACCCCGACAGGTGTGTGACCTTCGCCACCGAAATCTCTGTCCCCCCAAAGTGGGCTCGCAAAAGTAAACACACACTTTGGATGCCATAATTCCCCAATATACTCGTGACTTTGTAAGGGGTTACTGCTGTTCCCTTAAATTTGGTATCTAAAAACTTCATAACTCGGCTAATAAGCCCACAAAATGACCAACAGGAAGCACAAATGTTCAATTAATTGATCAATTACATTTCGCTGTTCAGTTTTTGCTGTCCGTCCACTTGTTACCTGCTTATTTATTTTTTGTTTTGCTATTTCATTTGGCTGTTTTGCGGCTGAATTGCAAAATATATTTCGCATGACTTCCAAATCGTCACAAAGGGCGTAAAAAACAGCATTGGGCGTGGCCAATCGCCGTAAAATTTCTACAAAGTAACGGACAACGAACTGCCACACATTTCAATTAAATTCGTTCAGTTTGTTTTCAGATTTCATAGCTGAATTCCTATATATGTATATATCTACATATATATTTACCAAAAAGCTGTATTTAACAGAGCAAACTGTGAAACTCTCACAAACAAATTACGTATACGCCATGTTACTCCATATGAAGAGGTATATACATATATTTGCATATTGCTTGTTACACATTTTAAGGGTTATAAGAAAGATGTTAAGCTTAAGGCTTACAGATGGAACGTAATCCAGAATAGATAATTAAAAATCAAATCTTAAATATATTACGGCAATTTGTTACATACCTAGAAATGTACGTTATTTTTTCCAGAAAACAGTGCTAACAACTAATTCAATATGTGTACTAATTTCGGGTTTCTATTTGGCCTCTTCTGCCTTTCATGAATGGCTCAATTGTTCAAGTCAATGTCAGGGCATAAAAATAGCTTGTTTTTGTTCGATGTTCCCAGAATTTGCTTCGGTTTGCCAGCAAGAGAATGTGCATTTAATGATACTCAAAAACTTAAACAAACTAATTCAGCTGAAGTAACTTAGTAACCTGTTGGGAGACGGAGACAGAGTTACAATTCCCTCGTTAGTTCATAATTATTTGACTGAATGGGTGATTTATCGCAGAGTAAACAATTTCAAATTTAGAGCCCCATAAAACGGGTTTCCTCATCTCATATCGGCGACTGTCGAAATCTGGTCCTAGGGGGAACTGCTACCGGCTTTTATTTATATTGAATATTTATGACTCTATTGTTTATATTTGATTGCGCGCAGTTTTTGATAAGTTTGCGATTTTTATGCAAAACGCGTTTCCCTCGACGATTACGCATCGAGGGAAACCACAACTGGAATCTGTGCGGAATCTTATCACACAAAATCATCAAAATATCTTGAAATCTCTTCATTGAGTTCGTTTTAGCTGTGGTTTAAGATATGCGACGACGCTCTATAGTATATCTAAAGTGATCATAACCGAACTGAACCAGTTCAAGCCGCAGTCTATGTTAGGTTCAGCACTTGAGAATATTTAGGAATTAATCAGAAAGTGGAGACTAAGAAAAATATATTCTTTAGCAGCAAACAAAGTATAGAAAGCTGGTCTCAATCTAAGGGATTGCTTTAAAACTAAAACTAACTTCCCTAAGCTGCGGCTACCGAAGGTTCTTGAGCAATTAAAATGGGCTAGACGCTGACAGTTACTCCGTGTTTGGATTTACTAACCCAGCCATTTAGGGAACCTTTGTTTTAAACACGTTCCCTCGTTTCCGTCACGTAATCTAACGACGAATTCTGACTGCCGCATGCCATAAATCGCATGTCTTGTTGCAGCTAAAACAATTGCCACGTTACTAAAATTTATTACGGAATTTATTCTTAAGCCAGCTTCAAAATATCGAAGTAAATAAGTCCGCAAATCTCAGGGTTGCAAATTTTAGCCAAAATGATTCATTTAATTGACACTTCATTGAGGAGATCATAAAATTAGCACATTTTATATCATCTTATAAAGCCAATTAGCATAGGGACTTGGCTTTAAGGCAGTCATAAACAAATTGGTAATCGTTTGGTGTTAAACGTTAATCGGCCGTCCAAATTGCGTCAATGGATTTCGGGCCCAAAAGAGATGCTAACAAGCAGACCGCCGTATCTGACTTATGACACTCGCAATGGGAATTTTCTCTGCCAACTGTTTTTGCCAAGTTGTCTGCCCCATTTTTTATCTACCTATGTATGTCTGTTGTATATCTGGATATCATCATCATTTGATGTCAGGCCGGAAAAATGTGGCTTACCCCTTTAGGATGGGTGTGTGTGGTTGTGGGGGGAGGGCGCAAATAGACCAATTACAGCTGGAATGCCAGGCGCTGTATATTCTCTATTGAATTTGGCCCAAAACGTTTTGGTGCCACCGGAAATGTGATTTTGTTCGCTTTGACTTTGGCGCGCGTCGCACACCTCAAATTGATTTTTTTCTCTGTGTCTGTCTTTGCGTTCTAATAACTATTTTTGATTTCGATGAATATTTATGCGGCACCACTCCGAAAGTCGAGTCAAGATCGCATGCAAATGGCGAATGCAGGCCATTAACTTCTATATATCTCTACGTTTATGTTCATTCTTGGACACACGCGACTCGCAGAGTTTTATATTTGATTTTTCACCGGCGAACTGGTGGCCGATCTCGCACAGCCGGATCGGTTAAGTAAATAGGCGTTACTGCGGCCCGTTCAAATCTCGAGGCCCGAAAAGCCCTCGAAAGTTGTCACCGCTCCGCAGCACCGATCGTGCAATTGTTTGTGGGATCGGAGCGTGGCGCTGTTTGCTTTCAGCCGCGCCGAGAGCCAAGCTTTGGCGCGGGGAAAGCTTTCGCACAATTTCCCCATTTCTCTCTCGCGCTTTTCGTCGAGACATTTGAAAGTAAACCTCGAATGGGGCCAGGCGAAAGGTGTTGGCATTACAAAATAGCCAACTTGTTTACATATTAATAACTATTATGCTGCATTAAATTTGTACCAATCTATTTATAATCAATGCCGCTACCATTTATCCCGCTAGTCGGGGGTATAGATTAAGGTTGGATAACCGATTAGTTCAGAGTGTGGAAACTGCACAGATCAAGTGGGGGGAACGTCTCTGAAAAAAGTCAGTTAATAAAACCCCCATCCTTGAAACTATTTCTAAACATATTCCAAAATATCGGTAGTAAACAATTCCATTATCTTACCAACTCAGCAATGTACATACGTAATTATAGGGATAATATTTACTATATTTAAATCTAATTTCTCAAACTAATAAAAGTTAACGTATTTTTTCGATATTTTTCATTTGATACCATTTTTTATGCCTACTTTTTAGCTGGGCAACCACCAAGGATAAAGTTAACAAAAATAAATAAAATGGAGAGTGTCTGTATAATAAATTAGAAATGCGTAATTGTATTCGAGTTTCTATTTATTTAGTAAATAGCTATGTTAGATTGTTATTTTTATTATTCTATTCCACATATTTGCTTTATTTTGGTTTTAATTAATAAAAATTAAATCAATATGGGAATAAATCTAAAATAAGGCAGGAAAATTGTAAACCATTAACAATTCCAGTTGCATTTGTTCTCATATCCCCTGGAGAGAAAATAATTCCTTAAGGACTATGCACCTTTCGCAACACCAAGATCAAGACCAAGAGTATCCCCAATAAAGTACCCAATGCTAGATATTAATTATTTTCAAAGGGTTTTATTAAATAATATAGATACATGCTACAGAGAAAAAGGTTTTAATGGGTGAAGTTCTTTAACCAGGCCTGCTTCTAAAAGACGCAATCAGAGACCAGAAATCCCTTATGGAGCGGCCTTGAACCTTACATTATTATGAATTCATTTCATTTTATTTATTTTATTATTATTATTATTATTATTATTATTATTATTATTATTATTATTCTGGTTTGTATTGATTGTGGGCTGTGAGCTCGTAAAGCTATTTTAGGTTGGATACATACAAAAATTAAAATGTTTCACATTTGTAATTGCGATATCAAGCGATCTGAATCACAGTGCTGCAGATAAGTTGCCTATCATTATCCTTTTTGGGGTTTCTTGTTTATTATTCTTGGACACACGTACATATAAAATTACAATAAAAGGGTGCAAAATTTTTCCTCTAAAGTTAATTCTGATTGACTAGTGTACGGAGTACTGACTAAGGTCGAGAGGGGATCTATAGAAAACATTTATCAGATAATATAATTATGTATATCGTTGTATATATATAACGCAACTTTCCGTGAGAAGCGAATAAAATTGACGGTGGTATATATGAAACTTATACAATAGAACGACCTTGAGGCTAATGGCGACTGAACATTCCTACTTTCCGCTTTGGATTTTCTCTATTTCACTGGAGACTTTGCTCTTTTGCTCGGTTCACATGCGAGAGGGACAGGGGCTGGGGCTGATGATGTTTGTTGGTTTCTGTTGGTTTCACTGAGGCACATTTGATGGATCACTAAGGGAGATAAACGCCAAACTACGACTCCGAACTCCTCCTCCTCTTTCTCCTCCTAGGGTCGCCTCCTAGAAATGCTTTCGCATTTGGGCGGACACCAAGAAGGGCGCCAGCAGAGAACAGATCGACATCAGGATGTTGACAAGGGCGTTCAGATTGGCTGTAAGTCGGATGGTTCATATTAAATTGTTTGTTTAATGTTTTAATGGTCTAAAGAAAATATAAAAGCGGATGGATATTTTTATATAAAGTGATTTTCATTGCATTTAATTGGTAATAAAAAGAACAAAAATAAGTAAGAAATATAAATAGTAAGCACGTTACAAAAAAAGAATTGCATAAATTAAAATTCGTTAGTTATTAGAACTACAAAATATAACAAGAAATTAATATTATTTGGCAGGACCTCCGCTGCAGATGTCGTGCAGGATATCCTCCACGTAACCGTTATCGTTGTCGCACAGGCACAGCTTGGTCTTGCTGGACATGAACTTGGACACGCCGATGGTGCGGTTGCTGTTCTCGAACTGGCAGACCATTCCGTCCTCGCAGTCGTTGTTGCTGTTGCACTTGTGACGAAGACCTGCAAGGATCCAAGAAAAACATATAAAAGAATCCACAAATTTAAAGAATCAAGTTAAGAACTTAAGAGCAATCCTTAATCGATGGCTAATCCTGATAACAAATCTGTAATACCTACGCTCCCTCTTAATCCTCCTGACGAGGATCTGTCACTTTGGGAGTAATACCGATGCCAAAATTCTAGAGGCCGGACATGTGCATGCAAATGTCGCATATGGCACTTTTCTCGGGGCTGTGCATGTCACAAATTGGCACTGCGGCGATGGCGATTCCCATTACCATTTGCTTCCCATTTGGCCGCCTCGTTTGGGCCCCCAGTCGCAGTCACGACATCCTAACATAAATCCGACATCGACATTGCGCTGCCATAAAGCGAGAGCCTTTCACGCCGCGTTGGAGTATGCCCTGCCGGCAGGGCAACAATGGAGGGCGCAGGACCCAAGGATCCGCGGAGCCAAGACGCCGAGCGAGCAACACAAGGAGAACAAGTGTGAATTGCGCACGAAAACTAAATAAATAAGAACGCAAATGGCGGGGCAGAGGGAGCGGGTTGAAGGGGGCCCGCAGTATCCACCTGGATGGATGCTTTGTTTAATTCTCATTTAGGCGGCGCCTTGGACCCATCACCTGCAACTCATCCACCTGGCTGCCACTTGAGTCACATCATCACAGAGGAGGCCTCCAAGAAAGCAGCGGAGCCTCTTAAATAATAAATGTAATGTGCATGTCTTAGCAATTAGTTGACGTTTTGTTGGCTGTTCTATTTCCAGCATCTAGTGAAAGGATTCTGCAAAGAAATCCTTGGCTGTGCGGAGAACAAGACTCTTTTCGAATAGTATAGACAAACCTATATTTAAAACAACAACATAAGAAGAGTTTTTAAAATAATAAAACAGGTTGATATTAAAATCTCTTGGTGAAATACCTGTTAAGACTTTAAGTTAATATTTGAATCTCTAGATACCTTTATATATTGCTCTCTATATAATTAAATAATTGGGCGCTTCTTAAGAATATTGTTGTTTATTTTTAAAAATGTGAAAAGAAACTCCAACAAACAATGAATTTCACAAGTTAAAAGCTGAGTTAAAAGTACTATATACATTTTATTCTATTGATTAGTCTTAAAATGTAGAAAAAATAATGCTTAATAATTACCTTTAAGAACATCCGGACAATTGCCCCCCGCGGGAGCTGTATCATCGCCGCAGAGGCAACGCAACTTGTAGTCGTTCGGATCCTTGACGCAGCTGGTGCGATCTATCGCCGTACAGTCATCATGGGCGGAGCATTCGCGTCCTTTCACTGCAAAGGAGAATAAATCAAATTAGGCCGAAGAAAGAGGGGCAAAAACAAACAATTGGACTATCAGTTTGTTTGACTAATTGCCTGCTAATTGTGTGACTACTATGGAAATGCCCCGACCCATCATCGGTTAGCCGGCCTCTGTGCACACAATCCTGTTTGCCAACTCCAATCACAGTCCTATTACCAGCTTCGAGCCCACTCCTAATGTCCCTGATTTGTGCGGAGCGTGGGTTGTCATTGCACTTGAGTGACTTGTTTGATCAATGCTCGATTTGTGTGTTAGTACTGTGTTGTATTGTGTGTCGTGTCATTCAATTGCTGGCTCTTTGCCATAATTATTATTCCATTTATGTGTGGGCGGTTGCTCCAAAGTCAATCGAATGACAAATGTTTGGCTGAAGTTAACTTTAATTAATGTCCTTAATAGATGCTACTATTAGCATCTATTAAACTGTCTTAATTAGCGATTGATTATGGATTAAAAAGGAATACAGTGAGTTTTTTGGGGGGTATTAATGGGGCTGGGGAAATGTGATTGAGTTTAAGTTAAAATTAAAAAAAGTTTCAAGCGCCTTAATATATATTTACATAATATGGATTTCTTAAGTATATATTTTGGTGAATATTAAACTTGTATTTTTACTTTGTTTAAAACATTTAAAACGTTTTATTTGTCTATTATTATAATTATTATTTAGTTATCTGAATATTTGTTACTAACTGATTGTGTCTGAAATTGTAAAATGGATAAGAAAAGTATATTATTTAATGACTAAATTTCTTTTATTAATTTTTTATACTTATACCCGTTTAAGTGGTCTCTTTTAAAAATTAAGAGACTCTAGATCTCGTAAAATACTGATAAATCAGTGAAATTTAAGTATTCGTAATATCAATAAATGTAACGTCTTGTAACTACGTATAAATAATAAATATATATATTTACAAATAAAATAAGTGAAATTAAATCGCAAATAAATCATATTTAATACTTTAATCCCTTCAAGTTTTCTCTTAAATTTATTCTAAAACTGTAACCGTGCTTCACGGAATAATTAACCCCTGCTAATTCTCAGGCAGTGAAATTTTTGATTGTGAACGTAAACGTGTCAGAAACCTCTCTTGACCTTGCCAATCTGGACTTTGATTTGATTTTTTATGGCCAACCACCAGGAGGACCTGGTCGAGGGCTTTGCTTACCCACTGGAAGGTGCGTGGGCGGGGGCCCGTTGTTGGTCTTGCCGAAGGTGGTCAAAGCCGTTGAGCTGACCCCGAAGAGGATGATGAAGATGCCGAAGAGCATGGTCAGGCTGCCGCATTGTGTGAAGCGCTTCAGGGGCTGCATTTTGGAGCGAGGGTGCTGGGTGGCGTGGAAGTTTATTGAGATTTTGAGACTGAGATTGCGAATTGAGCCGCTGCTGCCCTCCCCGGAGACGACCGTAATTTGGGTGTTATGTAAAATCGCGGGCCACCGACAACTTTCTCACGCACTTTGCAAGCTCGAGAACTGCCCAAAAGGCTTTAAATTGGTTTCCCTAACGTCTTTGTTTCCTCTACTGGTTTCGCGAGGTAATTTTATGCAAATTTTCACACCGAAATTGTTTCCGCTCTGGAAAGAACGTCCGTTGCAAAATAAAACCGCACGAAAGGCGTCACTCGGACAAAAATCTCCTCAACTGTGTTGGTATTTGGGGTACTTGGCTCGCTTGTATGCTTCTCGATAGGGTCTTGAGGTCCCGAGGTCTTAAGTCTCGATGTCTTAAGACGGTAGCTCCAACCAGTCGCCTGCGCGTTCGAAATGCAAGTGAAGAATTCGCGGCGCACACGGAGCTTAAGTTGGGGCGACGTCGCTGCTGACTCGATGGGCTACTTGGCGCTCGCGCACACCACTGCCACCGACGCCCCACACACAAGCACACACTCCGTAAGGCTCACACCCTAGCACCTGCTCGTCGCCTTCCTTGAAGCACCCCAAATACCCCTCACCTGCTCGACAGAGAAGCGAACCCCGTTCCCAGCACGGCCCGAAAGTCCATGGCGTTACCTAGATACTCTTCACAGGAAATTATAACTAAAATATGAATAGGTTTATATTTTTGTTTTGGCTGTCTGTTGAATCAGTCAAATTAAGCTAGCTAGAAACTTTTAGAAAATTAATAAAATAAGAAGATTATCGTAATTTTATTATGGTTTATTAAAAGTTATAATATCCAAAAGCCCATTAATAAAGTCCTATAATATTTCTCAACACATTGTCAGGAGTGTATTCAAGATAATTAGTTTTCTCTCATTTGTGCACATTAATTTGTTAAAATACGTCAACGAACTGGTTTTAATTAACAGATATAGCTAAAAAGAAAGCTGTGCATACCAAATTGGCAAACAGAAATACAGCTTCGATGAATATTCAAATTATTGTGGGTTAAATCTTGGCTAAAAACAAATTGGAATTAATCGCAACTGCTACCAAGATCTATCTCGAATTTTGCAAAACAACAAACAAACAAAATATTCTTACGCACTATCCAACTCCGGGCGAGGTTAAATAATTTCACATATTCCAGGGCATCCATAAAATCCGATTCCAGGAGGAGAGTCACCTGCCTCTGCCTGCATGCATAATTAAGAGATCCCCCGGGCCGACGAAGGGTATTCCACTACATTAATGTTCCGCCTGGCTGAGAGGAGGCGGGCAGGCAAATCTGCGGGTAGATTTTGAACTTGCCTAGCGGCTGACTCCGTATAATTTGGGCGGGTTGGATGGATGGGTTCGGCATATATTGTTGTATGGTAAGCAAGCTCCGACTGCTACTCCGACGCACTTGTAACTGCTTCGTCGTTTCGTGAGCGGGTTTTGGTTAACGAAGATGGATTTTTACCTGTAGTTGGTAGTTGGTGGCTGGTGTTTAGCTTTGGCTTTGCCTTCGTGCAGTTCTATGTGGTTGTTGTGGCCGTTGTTGGTGGTGGTAGCAGCGACCTCGTCTCGTCCTCGTCCTGCTGTATGGTGTGATGGTGGGCTGTGTATGTTATAATAATGACGGAGGCATTAGAGCCATTGCATAGCCTACTTTTTGGGGCCCGCAGAGTTTTGGCCCAACAATAAAGTGTAACATTAGCACGCACCAAAAACAACAACAAAAACTGGTTAGTCAAAGGTAAATAGTTATTTTGGCCATTATTCCTCGGCGCTTTCTCTTAGTTGCTGCTTACAACACTGAGCTACAGGGTGACATCTCATTTATATCTCATTTGCATGTAATTTATCACAATATTTAAACCAATTTCTCACAGATGTGTAATTAATTAGATAAAAACATTATCTCTTAAAAACAAAAGTCCCAAAACCAATTAAGAGACTATATTCAAAATTAAATTCAGATAAATTTAAATTGCGATAGGATTTAGCTTACGCGGTCCTCCTAAGTAGACCAAAAATTTAAAGTTAAAGCCAGTATCCAAAATTGTAAACATAACTAGAGAGACATTTTATTTTGTAGTCCAGTGAAAGTTTCCTCCAGGTGGTGCATGGCCCTAATTACGTTTCTGGAAGTGCCCAGATGAGTGGGTTGCTTGTTGCTTACAATTTTCAACTTTTAGTTTGCAACACAACTGGAATACCAGCACATAAAAAAAAGGTTGCAGGCCACGCCCCCAGACCAATTTCACAAATCACTATTTAGGTGGATATCGAACAGCCGAAAAAGCAGAAAACGAAACGGATACGGATACGGAACTTTCGGCCATGTCTGCCATTGTCTCTCGAGCCTCCTCCTAGCCTCCGCTGCAAAGTGCATGTTACCTCAAAAAGGAACACCTTCAGGTCAGAGCGGACTCAGCTTTGACATGAAACATTTGCCCAATTTGCTTACACAAATTCTTTTCGTTTATTTTTGGCCCTTTTTCCGATTGTGGAAAATGTCAAGCTCCGTGGTGGCAGGCTCCTTATCTGCCGCCGCGATCGCCTTATAAACGATTGTTTTAATCGCTGCGACAGCATAAACAATTTTCCCTTAACTAAACGCGCGCCATCGCAGCGAATTCATTTGGCACACGCACAGGGCGAACAAAAGGGCTTTCCAGAAAATATTCACACAAAATATCGGTGGGATATAAGTAATTAGGATACGTTTCTGTTCGGGTTCAAGGACCATGGGTGGGAATAAACATCTAGGGGTTACATATTTGTTTATGTAATTTTGTAAGAATATAAACTTCAAACTTCAAAACTGTATTCAATTTCCAAATATTCCTATTTGTTATATTAATTAATTTGTCATTGTATAATATTTACACTCTGATCACTTTTTATTACTTAAGTTAACATTTTCGGATAACTTTATCCAATTATTTAGAACTTACCAGCAATATTGGTCACATCTGAAATTAAAAGAATTCTTATTTCCTTTATTTCCTCTTCTTTTGCAATGACATTAATGAATGCGACTTAAGAATGATTTATTCCACAGTGGCGTTTACGCAAGTCCTACAAAATCCTACAACACACAACTGAAATACTTGTAAGTATAAATAAATTTATTTAATTATTACTTAGGAGAGATGGCATGCCGGCAGCTCGATTTAATTTGCCATGCGGCAAAGTCCGAAATTTATTTCGGATATTTATTTCTTGACATTATTGATAAATGTTCCTGGCCACAGCACAGAAACGGAAAACGAGCAGGAAAATTATATAGAAAACTCACGAAATCTTTCACCCAAATCAGAGAGACTGCAGCGAATCGGTGGCCCCGCCTCAGGATTTTCCCGCGTAAAACCTTCGTCCCTTCAAGAGGCGATTGTAATTAAAGAACTAATTCCCTTTCAACAATCTGGGCGTCATGTTTTTGGTCTTAACTGATGATTAATTAGTGCGGCGACTGTAGATTTTCTCCGTCTAGGGGCCGAACCCGGCGATATATAATTTTCTCACGAAATCTCATCGGGGTGTACTCATGCCTAGAGGTCATCATATTTCTGCTGATTATTACTCCGGGTCCGACCCAGTCCGGCCTCATTCCGCATTAGGTTCTTGAAAAAATGCCAATTTAGGTCCTTTAATTCCATATTATGACCACGTCTAATTGCACACACACATGGAGGGACGCAGAGACTCTGCCCCGCATGCAAGTTTGTTTTCGTGCGTTCCTCGACATGCACACACCATCAACCCACGAAAAGGTGGCCAAGGAGGAGCCCTCGGTGAAGCAAGGAGGAGGCCAACTTACACTGCTGCCATCGAAAGTTGCATGCAAGACGATGGCTAATAGTGGCTACTTGTTATAGCCTTGTCTCTTGGCCAACGCTTGACCAAATAACCTTTCCATGACTTTCCCAATTTATCATTCTCCACTCGACCCCTAAATGCAGTCAAATGCATGCCAAATATACATATACATATATATATACGGATTGCTTCAAGTTCATTTGTTAATACACACACCTTGGTTTTAGCAAGCGAGGCGACACTTTTAGGGGACATTTTTCGGTCTGCCTTCGCCTTCGCCTCTGACTTTGACTCGGACCGCTGCTCGTTACGTATACGCAGTGAGGTCTGCCCCCAAGAACAAACAGCCCAATTCGCATGTCATGTTGGCCGGTCTCAAAACAACTCCGAGGGACTGAAAACATAAAAATAACTGCGAAATGCTAAAGCTCACGAACTTATTATAATAACTCATGCGTGGTTAGGTTAAGACGTCATGGCCTAAGCCGACGAGTCCTTAAAGGGGGATTATAATTAAGCAAGCGTATGGAGTAGTACTAAAAAATATATAGGATTAACAAGGGAAATAAGGCAATAAGAAATTTATTTAAAAATATATATAATTGTGCGGTGAACAAACACTATAACAGAGTTCTTAGCAAGGTAATCAAATTTATAATTCGTTTTTCAAACGAGTTTCTTGCGGAGTGAATATATCACAAGGTTAATTTATTTTTTAATTTAATGCCAGCCATATTCTAAAACTATTGCATGCGTTGCTTTACTTGAAATATGCAAGAACAGAAATATGACAAACCATTCGTCAGGGAATGCCTTATAGTGCATCCAATAATTACAAAATAACAACTCAGCGGCGGAACGAAGCTCTCTAAATGCATATGAACAGCCCCAAGCACATAAAACCCTGTTTATGGACCCATTAACTGGGTGCCCTAACAAGTAGCACGTCGAGAACGAGATGGCATTGCCGAACCATCGCCGTACACCTGGCAGTGAACAACCTACATACGCTGCCTATAGACTTAATAATAACCCGAAAAAACTGCGAATCCATTTAATTTTGATAAAACATGACGATTCCATTGACCTATCTAAATGGCGAAAGCCAAAAACTCATTAGTGGCGGCGTCATCGTCGTCGGACGTTATTCATTACTCACCCAAACTGTGTTAGGTGAGGTGGGAGCTTCAAAGGGGTGGTACAGTGCCCGACAAATATGCAAATTTACGCACATCAAAAAGTGAAAGTTCTAGTAGAAGGATCCATAAAACCCGAAAGCCAAGGAATGAAATGGAGTATACTCGTACGAAAAAAATCAATGCAGGCCAGCGGAGCAATGTGGTCAGTAGGCAGAGATGCCTTCAGCGCTGGAGAAGGGCCTGGCGGAGGCGGAGCGGCTCCGGCTTCCCGCGGGTGGAACACGATTAAACCGCACTGATTATGGGTTACGACCATTTCTTATGGTGGCCCAAAAGCGCCAAAAACTTCTTCAACAAAATTGCCCCAGTCGAGTCCTCGACCATTGATGACGGCTCCGTTGCACGCAATCCATGACATCACCAACGTGGTCGGTCGGGCCTCGTTCGGGCTATCGTATCCAAATATTGCACCTCCCGAACTGACCCACAATTACTTGGAGTGCTCACACTTTCGCTGGAGGCCGAGGAAGTTGTGGTTTCCGCACCGCATCCCGGGGACACCAGCAAAAAGTCATAGGGAATCCATAGGAATCCAAATGCACCTCACTTAATTATTCTAATTTGTTTTTGTGCTCCTCAAGAGCACTGAACCTGTCTTGGGAGTCCGGGGCTATGACGGCTTGAGTGACATTCCTTAATTGGAATTCAAATTAAAAAGTGCCTGAATTTAATCGCGTTTTCACTGGTTGTATTATTAAAATGCAATTTTACCGGACCCGGATTTACTTGGGCGGCGTTGGGTCCCGCTACGATTTCCCGCCGGACATGCAAACTTCAATTGTTTGTCATTAGGGCCAATCTCGGGGTAAACTGACCTTTAGGCTCACCGCCATAAAGAAGTCATTCGACTTGGCTTTTTAAATTATTGGGTTTTTTAATTATTGAATGAGTCAGTCGGTGAAGAAGAAGTCCATAATAGAAACTACTTTCAAGGCCATCTCGCAATATTGTGTATTTGCCAAGGAAGGTTACTATTATTTTACAATTGCAATTGAAATTATAATAAGTATAGCCGTACAATAGGGAAAAGTTATTAAGAATCAACATACGACATTATTTTCCATATATTAAATATTTATTTATTATTCAAACCTTTTTATATTAAACTATCCATTAATCATAGAACACTAGAACTTCTCCTTTGTTAAATCCCGATCTAACCGACCTGTTATAAAAACAAAACAGAGCTATTATTCCTCGTATAAAGTGTGGCTCAACTGTCTTTTGATATCTGAAAACTACTTAAAAGTTGGTCTTTAAAAAGTAAGTTCAGTATAAGTTTAGATAATCTAATCGATAAATAATCCTGACAGCTACATACACTACCGTGTGAAGCGAGATAAGTCGGCTAAGGTGCCCCAACATGCAGTGCAGTGCCACCCAGTAACTTCGTAGTTCCACCATCCTTCCTGGGCATTAGCTCCAGCCAAATGTTTATTTGTTTGTTTCGCGATTTATCGCGGCACGTGTCCCGAATTTA